>JAKFHU010000485.1:52612083-53857500 GCA_023783475.1 Daubentonia madagascariensis | reverse complement strand
TCAAGCTGTTGTCCATACATCATTCCCAATAGCATCCAAATGAAAGGAAACAATTTCATATTCTATAATTAAGCAACACCAAGCATGCAACAGGCAGGAGGCATTATGGGGAGAGGGTAGGGTCCTGGGTAAAAGACTGAGGCCTGAGCCCCAAGCCTCTGTCTCCCCTCCTTAAACGAAATCTTTCTTTCTGGAAAATTCCAACGTTTTTGACAGATTTATTCCATTGGGGATCCTGCACTCCCCATTTTAAAGGAAACGACTTCTGGGGTACACAGAGCAATCCTATATACCATGTGCTGTAGAAGGCTAGGCTAGTTCCTTTCTTTTAATTTTTGTTTTTCCCCTTAACAGGAGTGTTTGAAGAATTGTTTCTACCATGGATACCAGAGAGGGGAATTTTAAGTAGGCAGAATGTAATCACCCAAATTGGAATTCAGCCAGGACACTGCCAGGGCAATTACTCCTCCTCTCCTGCTAAATACCAGGGGAGCATAAATGACCTGCAGTTTTGCACCCCATTCAAGTGGAGGGGCTCCTGGGGGCCGGGAGCCCTGAGCTCACCTCAGACAGATAAGCAGCCCCTCCCCGCCGCCTCTAGCCTGTCCCTGTCTCCAACCTGCCCTGTACCAGGTTTCTGTAATTCAAAGGGTTTAAAGCAGAGGTCGGAAATGAATTTTTAAAATAATAGCTCCCACCTATGGAGTGGCTTCCCTCTCCTCGGCTCCCCTAGTTCCCTGTGTTCCCTGTGTCCTACATGGTGTAGTCAACCCCTCCCCACCCCCTCCCAAATGACTCTGACTCTGGGGAGGCTGCTTTTCTTATCTCCACCTTCCTTAGCCCAAAATCTGAGCACCAAAGAGGTCGTAACCTGCTCACACAAACTGGGGTTCCAGCATTGTCAGACCCCAGACCTCACCTCTGTCTCTTCTCTGGGGCAAAAAGAAGAGACATCTCTGCTTCTACTTCCTCATGGAGCAGATTTCTCTTTGAAGGCAAGGATTGATTTTTTAAAATAGGTTCTCAATAGTATAAGTAGGACTGTAATGAACATCCTTGGTATATTTGTCTTTGCACACTTCTCTGATTATGTGCTTATAATAATTTCCTCGCAGTGGAATTGTTGGTTCAAAGGAAATGCACATTTTAGGAAATGATAAATTATCAAATCACACTCTGGAAAGACCTGCAGGCTGGCCAGTCGTGTATGAGTGTGCTCCCGAAGGTGTGGTTCTTTTAAACCTTAGTGTCTACATGTTCAGATTCCACATTGATTAAATAAAAGGTACTCCCAGCATCTCTCCTGTGCCATTTTCCTAAGGATTCCTGTGGGCTCTCGCAATAACCAGGACACCTGACTATCCCAACTGTGTTACATTAGTGGTTTTATATGTATCTGTTGGTTATTTCAACTGGAGAGGGAGCTTGTTGAGGTCAGAAATGGTGTTTTATGCATTTCTATAACCCCAGAACCTGGCCCAGGGCCTTGCACATAGAAAGGACTCCACAAATGTGTGTGTTAGTGAGTTTGTAAAGCCTACAGTTATTCGCATGGAGAATACACTCATGCTGAATGGAAGGCGGTGTGGTACGTGGAAACAAATACAGGTTAGAGTTAGAGTCAAGGCCACTGAGGGTCCGATTCCTACTCAATCACAACCTGGATGTGTGGCCCTTGAACAAAATCACATAGCCCAATAGAGTCTCGCTCCCCTCCTACAGAAAATGAAACTAACAGTATCTACCTTGCAGCGTTGTTGTCAGGACTAAAGGTCAAGTGTGGTAAACACCTGGCTCTGTGAATTTTAGCCTTCTGGTTCCTATTCATGGCAGCCCCACGACTAACCAGTGGAAAAAGGAAGATAATATGTTGAGTTTTTCATAAAGCAAAATCCATTCAATTTGGAGGGCTGTCCTTTATTCTGAGATGATGTCATTTCTACTTTTTTTGCTGTTAAAACATCCTTTTGTTTATGAAGTGATGGTGGCAGTACATGGGAAATTGTTTTTTTCTTTCTACATTTTAGACTTGACAAAATTCAAAAGTTGGCAACTCTCTACTAGCCCCACTCACCCCAGTTTTGTTTCATATTTTTCCGGTTCATGAACATAAAGGGCTTAGAACAAATGGCTCAAGCTACAGCTTCATTCAAATTTCTGATCGAATACCCGCATTCCAAACCTTTATTGAGGGCGAGAGAAAGAAGAATTTGGAGGCAAAACTGCAATGTCCCCCGTAAAACTGCTCAGACTTATTTTTAAGTAATACAAAGAATAAAATGAGTATCTATTTTTTTAGAACAAAAATGTGAGAATTTTTGAGTCTGCATGTTGTTGCTGTGCAAGCAGTGGCTTTGGGGGGCTCAGCCCCCATGCCACATTCACAATCACTTTCTGTTTTGCACCCTCCTGGCTTTGTTGTCCATCCTTCTTGACTCCAAGTGGTTTCTCCAGGTTTTTATCATCCATCTTATGAGCTGCTTTAGTCCCCCATGGCTCCTGCCTGCTCCTAAAAATCAAATCTACCCATAAAGAATGGAGATTTGCCAAGGTCTGGGAGATTCAAAAGAGGAACTAAAGGCTCTGAAATGTGAGCAAAGCTACACTACTTTTGATTACCTTCTGGGCTTATGCTTTTTAATGCACAGCCTTAATATCTTGGTTGGTGCCATTCCTGCTTGGCTAAGAGACTGGGAACTCCAGCCCCTGTGGGCCTGATGCATGATGTGAAGGCTGGATGAAGAAGCAAGTGTAGAAATGGCCCTTGAAGGAGGCAAATTATTAAGACCTGCTCTGTGAAGCAGGTGGGAGATGGTGCTGCCCCCAAACTGGGTCTCATTCTGTGACCAGGGCTTAAGGAGCAGACCCAATGGCTATGGCTTCAAATGCTTTCAGAACCAAAGGCCCCAGGGCCCCCTGGTCTGAGAAGGTGTTTTATCTGCTCGCAGGGCAGGGGGTGGGGAGGGTTAAGTTGGCAGTGTGGCACAAGTGTGGAAGGCAATTGCACGAAGGGCCTCGTAGAGGATTGAACAGTGGCTCCCAAAAGTTATGTCCACATCCTAACCCCTGGTACCAGTGAATGTGACCTTATTTGTGAAATGAATTTGCAGATGTCATTCAGTGAAGGAACCCAAGACAAGACCATCCTGCATTATCTAGGTGGGCCCTAAATCCAACGCCAAGTCCTTGTAAGAGACACACAGAGGAGAGGCCATGTGAAGACAGAGGCAGAGATCGGAGTGATGCTGCCACAAGCCAAGGAACACCAGGAGCCACCAGAAGCTGGCAGAGGCAGGAAGGATGCTCCCCTAGAGCCTTCAGAGGGAATGTGGCCCTACCAGCACCTTGATTTTGGACTTCTGACCTCCAGACCTGTGAGAGAATAAATTTCTGCCATTTTAAGCCACCCAGTTTGTGGTAATTTGTTATGGCAGCCCCAGGAAACCAAAACAGACCTCTTGGGGCAGAGGAGATCTCTTAGGAGATCAGGATGGTGCCTGGCGGTGGCGGGATCAATGGCACCCCAACACCAGGGAAACACCACTGATAAGCCCCACATTCTTGAAATCTGAGAAGCAGTAGCATGTTTCAGGGATCTTGAAGAGGCTCTGGAACAAGGCAGAGCAGCAGAAAAGAAAGAAAGCAGAAAGCAGAAAGCATTACAGCATCTCTCACAATGGCGAGAGCCTACAAACACACTAGTGGCCAACAATAGGGGATTGAAAAAATATTATAAACCATTGAAACAATTATGTAGGTTTGTGGTAGTTGCTATGGATAGGGTCCTACTATACACAGTAAAATGAAAACAGTCAGTTCCAAACAATATACATAGTATGACTCTGTGCCTGTATTATGTAAGCACGCATTCTCCTTAGAGAGTCTGGAAGGAAACTCACTAGTGTGATTATCACTGGATGGAGTTTTTCACTTTTACTATGTTTTTTTTTACCTTTTATAATTTTTTTCTACAATGGAATTTATGATTGCATAATTTTTTTTTCCTTTTCTTTCTTCTTGCCTGCCTAATATTTTTAAGGCTTTATTTTTATAAGATCCTTTGGTGGAGTGTAAATATAAGCTTTTAAAGTGAAGTCTTTAATACAAAATTGTCAGCCAAGTCATCCGCCTACCTAGAAAAGCCTCCAACACCACTGGTGGGAATGTGAATTAGTTCAGTCCTTTTAGAGAACAATCAGGCAGCATCTATTAAAATTTAAACTGCACACACTCTTTGATCTAGCAATTTCCTTCCCAGGCATCTATCTTAGAGATGTTCTCACACATGCACACAAATAGCTTGTGTATGGTATTCATTAAAACATTGCTTGTAGCAGCAAAAAAAAAGGGGGGGGAGGGAGCTAAATGTTCATAATAGGGGAAGAATAAAATAAATGGTGCGTATTGCTATGGTGGAGTACTATGTAACCATTAAAAGGAGTGAGGAAGGTCTTTATGTCTGTGTGTGTGTGTAGACGTGGAAAGCTTTCTGAAATGTAGTTAAAAGAGAGGGG
Source organism: Daubentonia madagascariensis (assembly GCA_023783475.1). Lineage (NCBI taxonomy): Eukaryota > Metazoa > Chordata > Mammalia > Primates > Daubentoniidae > Daubentonia > Daubentonia madagascariensis. The sequence continues at coordinate 53,852,986 of JAKFHU010000485.1, read as the reverse complement.
AAAAGTAGCAATTTTCAGAGAGAGATGTAAGTATGATCTTGCCTATGAAAAAAACCACCCATCCACTTTTGTACAAATACACATACATATATAGATGCTCAGCAAAAGGAGGGGGAGGATGTGTTCATCCCCCTCTGCCTCTCTGATAAGGACGTTGGTGATTACATTTTAGGGCCCACCTAGATCACCCAGAATAATCTCCCCATCTCAAGAGCCTTAACTGAGTCACATCTGCATCTTGCTTCAGAAGTCACATTGCTGTAGCCAGAGGGAGGGAGGTGGCATCGGAAGGAGAGTGGTGGAGACATTGCCTTTTGCTCTCATTAATTGTATACTACTATTTGAATAATATACCTTAAGAATGTAATCATGTTTGGTTTAATAGAATAAATAAATACACACTAAAGGGACTTGAAGGCTTTTGCACACTGAAGTGCAGCTCAGGACTGTGGTCCGGGGCCCTGACCCCTCCTGCACCGTGTGATCATGTGGTCACACATCACCCCCTCTCTGTGCGCCTGGATCTCATCCATCACCGGGGAGTTGGGTACTGCAGCATCTCCAAGCCCTTTCAGCTCAAAGAGTCCCCAGTTCTCTGCAATGACAAAAGAAAAGATTAACTTTTCTTCTGTCCTGTGGACCTTGACAGCCAAAGCCTGGGGTGGGGGTGGAGGTAGGAAGGCAACAAGTTGCTTCGTTTAGGAAGTAAGAAAGAAATTAAAAAAAAAAAACCCTCCCCTAACGTAATTTCCAGAGCCCACCCAATTCCCCAAGCCTCCAAAGTGATTCTTCTGCAGAAAGAATGCTGTTTACCCCAAGCAGACTTTAAAAATAGTTGATGTGCAAAAAGATTTTCCGAGACTCTCTGAGAGGGATTTTTTAGTTCCCTGCTCTGTAATAACCAGAAGGTGTTTAATAAACATGATATGCAGCAGTTGCTAAGAGAATCTGATTTATGTACAAAAGCAATGAAGAGCAACTGCGCATCAGGGTTGTGCCCTTTTATTTGACTGTGAATCCTGATATTCTGATGGAAGCAATTGGGCTGAACTTTATTTATAATCAGCTTACAGCATGGATAGCTGTATGGTAAGTGCTTCTCGAATTACACAGCAAATCTTGTTGTCTCCTTAGGCAAATAAGAGAACCACATCATAAGCTTTAATTGTAATACAGGTCACTGTCAAGGGTAAAATACTTCCCAAACCCTTCCGATTAGCAAAATCATCTGTGACTTAAGCATGGGCTGGGGCCACAGCCACAGCACCTGAGGACAGCTCAGAAAGAATCCAATAAATAAATGTCCAAGGAGACTGACATTGAGGCAAATCTCATTATAGAAAAAGACTTTAATTTTTCTACATTTGTGTTGAAGAGTTCACCAAGAAGTACACCTCGCTCAGTCAAAGGAGCTTCCTGCTTCCAAAATGAGTCCTAGATAAATTCCGGAAGGTGTGAGGCAGGGAAGAAGCCTGGTTTGGTTGGCTGACAGGGAAATCAGAGCAGATGCGGGATACCGATTTCCCAGATTTGCAAATAGGACACAGGACGAGGCTTTGAGGCTTTCTTCCTTGGTTAAGGCTGCCTATCAGAGAAAATCGTGGTGTGATTCCTGAGTGTTATGTCTACAATTGCTCCTAAAAGGACCATCCATGGAAAGGACCCCAGAGGAGCCCAAAATAACTTTCTGAAACATTCTCACAATTCATAACCAATACAGCTATATCTCAAATCACTAGAGCTGGCCCTTTGGGTCCCTGTCTTTAGTCTCTCTGTCACCTGCCTTTCTCATCTTGCAGAAATCAGCTGGAAATGACTTCAGATCTACCACTCTTGTCGGAAGCTCATATCAGAACCAGAGACAAACTGGATCATTCTAGACATTCGGCAAACCCTGAGAAATTCATAAAATCCTCAGCTAAATAATAGTAAAATATATACACACACACACACACACACACACACTCAATATCCTCTTTCTGTGTCATTTGTTCGCCTTCAAGTGTCCGCGTCTCATCTCCTCTGTTTCTTTGTCCCTTTGTAGAAATGAGAAGTAGGCCCTTTCTCCCCACACCCATTTCGGGCGGCCTTAGTGTGGCTGCTATGCGTACATGCCCCTGTGAGCGCTGCTGCGTGACTGTGCAGACGGGTAGATGGGATGGATATTCCCCACCCATCTGAAGGGGTTCTCCAGGAGCACTGAATCCGTTCATTCATTCCACAAATATTTATTGATATCAACAAATATCCCCTGAGCATTGTGCTAGGCTCTGGAGATACAAAAGTGATGAAGACAGAATGGATATAACTTATAGTTTCATGAGGCGAGACAAACAAAAACAAAAGAAAAAAGAAACTAAGCACAAACTGGACCGATTTTGATTTCGGTGGAGTATGCAGTGTCAGGAGGAACAACAGCAGGGGTCTCCTGCTGGTGTGGGATGGTCTCTCAGAGCCCCAGAGGTGGAGAAAGAGCTCTTTCTCATGCAAAGAGATGAGGTAAGAGCGCTCAGTAGTAAACACAGGCTGCACCGTGGCTCCCAGAGTCTGGTGTTCTGTGGTCTCCAGGGAGTGCTGGGTGTCGCACAGCCTCTCTGCATCCTTTCTAAACCCGTGGACTCAGGTGAGCAAAGCACGTAAGAGGCATCATTGTCTCCTTTTTACAGACGGAGGAAATTGAGACTCGGAGGGCTTATGAGACCTGCTGAGAACACTCGGTGAGTAAGCAGCAGCTCACCCCAAGTCACTGGCTCCACACCACTGTTCTGCCCCCACCACAGACGTTGGTGCCTTGAGATATATTTTGTCTCACCCCCAAAATGACCACAATCCTGCTGCCATGTGACCAGGGTTACACCGGAGCAGGGTTGTTTTCAGAGCTCATAGGGCACGTTTGTAGGACAGAAAAAGGCAGCCTTTCCTTTGGACAGACCCAGCCCAGCTTCACTGGCCGAACACAAGCTAGATGTTAGCCCCTCTCACTCACCCTGCCCTGCCCCAACTGCCTGGGTACACTTGTGCAGTGAACAACCAGTACCACTGCACATGGCACCCCTAGACCAGTGGGAGCTTTCTTACATCTGAACCATGCTGCTCTTACGTCCCATTTCCTTCCACTATGTGACCCTACCTGCTTCCCACTCCTCCCCGCTTCTGCTGAACACACGCCAGGCTCTGCCATGCAGCTGGACTTCAACAAAAGCTATTTCTCTTGCTCTTCTGACTACTGACTTCCTTTCAACTTCTTGACTTTCTTAATCCTGATCTCAGACACCTGTCCCATCCAAGTTGCAAAAGCCCTTTCTCAGATTTCCTCCTAGCCTCTCTGACTCTCTCTGATCCAGTCTCCACTCAGTGGTCAGAATAATCTTCTAAAAATGCAAATCACACCATATCACTCCTCTGCCTAAAAACCGTTCCAAATCTTCTGATGGTTCTTAGGATACAAATCCTCACTGTAGCTTCCAAGAACTTGCCACACCTGGCCTCAGCTTGCCTCACATCCTCACCTGCCAATGCTCTGTCCCCCACTCTAGCTTTTGTCTAGGTTCTTGAATTTATAACTTTTTCCTGCCCCAGGGCCTTTGCACATGCTGTCACCGCTGCCTGGAATGCAGAAGGAATGTTCCTGACCTTCTAATTGAAATGTGGTCTTTCTGTTTTGCTCTCTCATAATAATAGCTAATACTTAGTAAATGAGTAATGCATGTTCCAGACACTGCTCTAAAATCTTTTTGTATATTTACTTATTTAATCCCCACACTGACCCTGTGAGGGAGATACTGTTCTTATTCCCACTTTAAAGATGCAGACTGGGAGGCCCTGAGAAGCTAAACACTTTGCCCAGAGACACATAGCTAATTACAGCTAGGGTTGTAATCTAGGTCAGTGTGATTTCAGAGCCCACAGTCTACTTCCCTGACACAGTGGGGATGCTTTCTATTTACAATAGACTGTGCATGGCCTTGCTTTATTTTTATAGGTCTGCCACTGGAAAAAAGTACCAATATAGTAGGTACTCAATAAATGTTGAACGTGCAGGTCCATGAATAAGAAGTACTTAGGGGACAGCATGGACCATCGTTGACAGCATTCTCTGCTACCACATACAGGACCTGTGCTGTGAATAACTGTACTTGTTTCCTACAGCTGCCATAACACATCTCCACAAAATTGGTGGTTTAAAACAATATGCATTTATTCTCTTACCATTCTGGAGGTCAGAATTCCAAAAGCAGCTCAGTAGGCCGTTTGCTGTGTGATCAAGGCGTCAGCAGGGCTGTGCTCTGTCTGGAGGCTGCAGGGGAAAATCCATTTCCTTGCCTTTTCCAGCATCTAGAGCTGCCTTCCTTACATTCCTTGGCTCGTGGCCCCTTCCTTGGTATTCAGAGCCAGCAGCATAGCATCTTGCTCTAGTTGTCACGTTGCCTTCTTCTGCGGCAAATCCCCTTCTGCTGCCCTTTTACGAGGATAGGGCCCTTCTGGATAATCCAGGACCAACTCCCCATCTCAAGATTCTTCACTCGGTCACATCTACAAAGCCTCTATTGCTGTATGAAGTAACATACTCACAGATTCCAGAGATTAGGAGCTGGATATCTTTGAAGACCATGATTCTTCCTCCTACGAAAATAAGCTACAAACACAGAGCTAATAGTCACTGTACATTTACTGACTCTTTTGGAGCTTCAGAGAGCGCTGTTACTAATCACAGCACTGGCAGCGCTAGGAGACGATACCATTATCATTATTCCCGTTCCTCAGATGAGAAAACCGAGGCTTGGTAAGCGGCAGAGCCAGGGCTCGAACCCTGCCTGTCATGACCCAGAGGCTGTGCAGCTATCCTCACGGCGCCTGTAAGCACAATGGTCCCCCTGAGTACAGACAGCAGACGGGAGAAGCCCCCAGGTAAGCGTGGCCAGGCAGCTTCACAGAAAACCTAACAATGGGCTTAGACAGACACACCCCAGCCGGCTCAGCATTGGTGGCAACCTCTCCTCTTTGGAACCTGGACACCTGTGTGCCAGGAAGGCGGGAGGCCTGGCCTGGCCCCTGCCACACACTGGCTTCACTAAGTGCCTACAGCTTTATGGTCTCCGCACTGCAGACCACTGTGTCTAGCACGGCTCCATTACTGTCAGCCCCTCTGACTCCAGAGCGCTGCACCTCGTTAATGTATTATTTATTTTATTACCTTATTGTGGAAGTTAGTGTTTATAATTTGCTGCTCTATATAATAGCCTTCTAATGCACACACTGCTAAATAATTTAAAAATGTCTTGCCACTACCCCTTGGGAGCCCAATTCCTTTACCCTGCTAACTAGGTCAACTGTTTAAGTCCAGTACAACATGCTCCTTTCCTGTAGAGACGCCCAGTAAAGTAGCAGGTGCCAAGAGGCATGCTCGGACCAGGGGTGGCCAGGGATGCCAGGACCTGGAGCATGGGGGTGCTGGAGGGCAGAGGGCTTATGAGCTAGGCTGACTCATGGCCTCCGATGATGCCCACCTCCTAATCCCAGGAACCTGTGAATGTGGTACCTTACCTGGCAAAAGGGACTTTGCAATGCAATTAAGTCAAAGACCGTGAGATGGGGAGATGATACTGGATTCTCTGGGTGTGCCCTAAATATAATCCAAAGTGTCCTTATAAGAGGGAGGTAAGGGCCAGAGGAGAGAGGGGAAGGTGATGTGACAGCAGAAGCAGAGAGCAGTCTGAAGATGTTTCATCTCCAGCTTGGAAGGTGAAAAAAGAGGCTGCAAGCCAAGGAATCTAGGCAGCTTCTGGAAGCTGGAAAAGGCAGAAAACCACTCTCCCTAGAGGCTCCAGAAGGAACTGGCCCTGCTGACACCTTGACTTTCACCTTGTAAGACCCAGTTTCTGACTTCCACAACTGTTAGAGAACGAATTTGTGTTGCTTAAAGCCACTAAATTTGTGGTGATTTTTTATAGCAACAAGAGGAAATGAATACACCATGTCACATGCTTCTACCTAATACAGAGCTTGGCACATAGCAGGCACTCCGGAAAGGCCATTGGTATAGATTCTACAGGCGGGGGGGTGATGGGAGGCTGCACAATGACCTGTGAACATGGACAGCAACATCCACTCTCACTGAGACCAGCCTGGCAAAATCCAAGCCAAATGGGCTTGGTGGGCAAATGAAACCCACAGAAAACCAAGATCTCCATGGCGGCTGGTGGGCTCCACTTCCTCTCCTGCCAGGCTTTCTGCCGGTGATACGTACATAGAAGCACACGTTTTATAGGCAGCAATGTCCCCATCCCCACCAGACCCTGGAGAGTTCTGCAGAACAGGGTTTGTAATCTCCCTAACAGACTGGAAAAGTAAGGCCCAGAGAGGCGACAAGACCTGCCAGAGAGAGTTCAGTGAGCCGGGCAGACCTGGACTCACGTACAGCCACCACCCTGCGATGCAGTGCTCAGGTGTGCTCAGGTGTGCTTTGCTTAGATGCGTTTTCTTTCCTCTCTCTGGCATGCTCATCCACCCTGTCAGGCAGTAGGAACAAAGCAGTCAAGGCCAATAAGTCCAAATAGGTCCCTGATTTGATCACCAGCCCTTGAGTAATTGATCACTCTTCCTTGTGAGCTGGGGGGCAAACGCCTTTTCCTCTCTTATCTGTTATCTGGCCTCTGGTCAGCCAGGCAGCCACCAGCCATGACTGAATGCCTCCCCTCAGGCTCCCATGTGCCTGGCCCAGGGGCAATTACACATGCTGCAGGTCTAGCTCTTGGCCTGGGGGACCCCGTGGGTGTCAGGTGTGCTGGCCAAGGGCCGGCAAAGCTAGAATCAAGAGGCAGGGCCATGAAGAAGACTCCAGCTCACAGTCGCCTGTCATCCCTTGGCTTGCAGCTTGTTTGGGAGAACAGGCAGGAGGGAACATTAAAGCAGACATGGTCCATAAAGAAATGAGCCAGGGCTCTCCCCTGCCCGTCCCTCCTGTGGCAACACAGTAGGTCGGTTGGGAACTTGTCTCTTCTTTGCTAATGGAATTTTCCCATGAAAGTCATGCTCTTAAATGCAAAACACACCGTGAATACCTGAATGCACTGCAAGGAGGGAATGTCCTGGTAACAGAGCAAGGGTCCCACCTCTACCAGGGCGTTGCTGCTGTGGTATGTGGTTGTCATGTCCTTAAGGTTATACCGTGGGTTTGCATCCATACCTTCCTTCATTTGCTCATCCCACGAACATGCACTGAGGACCTAGATGGTGCCAGGCACAGCTGAGCCCTGCACACCTGACGGTGAAAGAGCTCAGATTCTGCATGGGGAAAGTGATGTCAGCAGACAGCTGCGGGATGAGTGCCTGGGACTAGGGTCGAGGGCAGCCCAAAGGGCCTGGAGGGTGAGGAGGACTCATCCAGCCAGGGAGGCTTCCTGGAAATGTGACCCCTAGTCCCAGTCCTGAAAGACAGTCAGAGGCTCATCAGGGCAAGGATGGGAAAGTTGCTTTTATTAATGAGAAACCCAGAAGAGACAGGGGATATGAGCCATGTTTAAGTGCCTGGAAGGAATCCTTTCTAGCCGAACACATGGACAACTTGCAACTTTAGACATCAGGCGAAGTCTTTAAGATGCCATGTGGTTTGAGCAAGTTGAGAGTCCCAGCTCTTTCAATAACAGCACGTGTTTACTGAGCTCTGCTGTGACAAGCCTCGACTGGGCTTTGGGTACATGGCAGTGGCCCAGGCACCGCCAGTCCCTACAGGAGCAGTAAAGTAGGGTGTGTGTGTAGACCCACAGGCAGACAGGGCACCTCATCACTTTAAGTACTCTTTACTTACATGTTCCTCATTTAAGTACTCCTCCGTGGGCACGTGATGTTTGTCAGCCCAGTGTTCCTCCTTCTGGGAGGAGATCTGTGTCCAAGTTTGGGTCAGATTTTACAGGAGGAAGAGCTCCCAGCTGACCATCATGACAATGGCAGCAGGAATTAGCCTCAGAGAGTAAGAGCCTTAGAGACGCTTAAGGGTGGTGGCTCTCAGCATCTGAGTTGGGTCTGCTTGGCCATATGCCAAGGAGAAAATTAAGAGATTCCTCCACCAGACTTCCACCCTGTCAGAGCCTCAAAATTTTCCCTTTTTAGTAATAAAACAATAATAGTTACTACCTCAGGCCTAACCCCCCAGCCCTTGGACATGGAGGAGGTTTTCCACCCAAGGAACCCTGATAGGAAAAGCATCTCAGGAAGGGCGCAGCGTAGGTGACCAGGGAGTCCCTCGAAGGCCAGCTCAGCCAGTGCTGATGGGGGGGAGGGGCAGGGTGCCTCGCCAAGCCCCGTTCTGAGCATACAGACAGGGGCAGCCCTGGAGACTGGAAGGTCATTTCTCATGCAGCCCTGTCTTCTGCAGGTGCTGTGACGACTTTCCCTGAGTGGCTTCAGGAATATCGAGAGAAGGGTCAGAATCTTAACACTTGAAAGAAAAGTGAATACTCAGTAGATGGCCTCTGGGGCGAGTGCAGTGGCCAGAAAGGAGCCTGCAGAGGACTAGAGGGCAGAGACTGTGCCCCTTGCCACCCCCCAGCTCCCAGGACCACCCGATCAGAGGGAGGCTGGCTCCTGCGGGGCCCTCAGCCTCACTTGCCACACAGACCCACCTGTGTCCACATTCTTGTTCCGTTTGCAAGATTTTCCCAGCAAGGAGCCAGTAAGAAGGTTCCAGAAAGCTGGTAAGAATCGAGTTACATCTCCCCCATTCCTCCTTGCTTTCAGTAGCTGGGCTGGGATTTATGCAGATGTGCAGATGTGTACCCCAAAAATGTAACGTGCTTTGTTTTCTATAACCGCTTTCATCTTGCTGTCAGGTCCCCAGTCCTGTGATGGCAGAAACCCTGATTTAGCCAATTAAGGCTACTCACTTGCTGCCAGGTGACTCTTAGCCTTCTTTCCCAGTTTCTTGTCCATTTTTAAGGGTCTTTCCCTCCTCCTTCCCAGGATAGAGGCTGGGGCCAAGGGGTCTGCAAGGTGCTGGGGTTGGAGCAGCCTGCATGAGGCCTCTGCTGACCTGCAGTTAGGGCATTACTCACCCCGTGGAACAACGAGTGGAGCCCTGCTCCCTTCTGTGACCCCCAAGGAGGAGTGTGGCTGTCGGGTCTCTGGATGTCCTGCTGTGGCATCCGCGGTCTTTGTAGTGTTGTGCTGTGCTCACTGGCTCTGGTCGCAGGATCCCACACCAGGTGGCCTCCTCATCCCAAACCTCCTTAACTTAATTACACCTGCAAAGTCCTTTCTACCATTTAAGGTGACACATTCACAGATTTCAGGGATTGGGGTGTGGACATCTTTTAGAGTGATTCTGTTTCCAGTGAGGAGACAGTGAGGAATCTTGGTCGGGGTATCAGGGAAGGCTCCAAGCCTGTTATCACCTGTCAATGAGCAAACATGCTGAGCACTGTGTAGTGTTTAGCTGGACCTGCTGGAAGAGAGACCCGAAATACCAGATCCTCATCAAGATAGAATTGCAATTCTCTCCCAAGTAAACAGTTGGGGCCTAAACAGGGCAGAGCTGGATGGGAGCCTCACAGTATCGTGGGCCAGGCCCCTCCTATCTTGTTGCTGTGCCCTCTTAGTGTGTTGCCCTTGACTTCATGGCCAAAGTGGCCGCCCAGAGTGCAGCCAGCCAAGAGGGGCAGCAGAGCCAGGGAAGGTGTGTGTTTGCTCTGGAAAAGCAGGAAGTGGGAGTCTATCCTGTCCATTCCCTCCCGTCCCCATTGGCCAGAGCATGGGTACTCAGCCACACCTACCTGCAAAGAAGGCAGAGAAGTGCAGTTCTCATTCTCAGCGGCCGTGTGCCCAGCTATAAGTTCTATGACTGTGGGAGATGCAGCGAATGGATATTGGGGCAGGGTCTTCCACAAGCACCTTCTAAGTCCATGGAGCATGGCCGGGGTGCTAGGAAGACAGCAGTGTGAGAGTCCCTGTCCTCAAGGAGCCCTCAGACCATCAGGGGAGACAGGCAAGTAAAGCAGCATCATAGCTTGTTCTCGTGGATGCCTGTGCAGTGTGCCACAGGAACCCCAGGGCTGGGCAACTGGCTAGGCCTGATGAGGACAAGACAAGGGCCAAAGGAGGTGTCTCGGGGAAGGTGGCACCTCAGCGGTCTCCAGCAGTCGCTGTTCCTCCCTTGACTTCTCTGTTTTCATGTAACTTCTCTGTATCTCGTAGCCCAATGTGCTCTGTCTCCACCACCCCGGTCTCTCTCTCTCTCTTTCTGTCCTCTCTCTGTCTCTTCTCAGAAGCATTCTGGCCCATGGCCACCCCCAGGGACTTTGTCCTGAGTCAAAAGAAGCTCTTCTCTGTTGAGCGTGTGTGTACGTGCGTGTATGTGTTCTTGGAATTCTTAGAACCCACCCCACCTCTGAACAAACAAGCCAGAGCCCCATAAAAAGGCTGGTTTTGAAGCTAGTGAGCAGCTTTCTCAAAGCCATTCTGTGAGCAAAACTTGCTTTCTTTAAACACCACCCACTTTGAGGTCACCAAACTGGGGACATGTATCATTGTGACTCTGAAAATGGGATTCTTCTGCTTAAATTAACCAAGTACACAGCGTCCACACTTTAGTGCACATGCACACACACACACACACACACACACTCACTCCCAAATAGACAGTTTTTCAAAAATGAGGATGCAGATGACAGACTCAAGGACAGGCCTTACTTGCTCTCTGTCAGTTTACAAGAGAATTTATTCCACATATTCATCCATGAATATTTAGCAAGGCAACAATAACATCCAATGACACCCGTGAGATACACGACTCAGAGAGCCCTTTCCCAGGAACATACACAAGGCTCGATGCCAGCGTCTGAGCTGGCCTGAGTGCCGGAGAGGAAGCATTAGCTCACAACAATCCTTCCCTCGCGCCCCGACTCCATCTCTTCTCCTTTCTTGTCTTCATTTGCGCACCACCCAACCCTCCCATTTTTGGTGCAGACTGCCAAGCAAACCCTTTAAAATAACAGAGTAGACCTGGTGGGATGTACGGACAGCTACGGAAGATTTAAGTAGCGCTAATGGCACAAACGAATTTTCAGACATGTCTCTTTCTTTTTTCTCGGGAAAAAGAAAACAAAACAAAACAGAAAAAACTCACAAATTAGGTAAGGCTGTTCTGGGATTGGCTATCAGGGTTTAGCATTCAGTAAACCTGCCAACTTTTGCTAAGCCATGGTGGTAGGCCCCATAATGGCCCCCAAAGATGTCCAGGTCTTCATGCCTGGAACCTGTGAATGTTACCTTATGTGACAAAGGGACTTTGCAGATGTGATTAAATTAAGGATCTTGAGATGGGGAGGTGATCCTAGATTATCCAGGTGGGCCCTAAATGGAACCACAGATGTCCTCACAAGGCAAAGAGGGAGACTTGGCTACAGGAGAGAGAGAAGGCCGTGGGTGGTGGAGGCAGTGGTGCACTTTGAAGAAGAAGGAAGGGACCACAAGCTAAGAATTGCAGGTGACCACTAGAAACTGAAAAAGGTAAGGAAACAGGTTCTCCTCTAAAGCCTCAGAAGGACCAGCCCTGTCAACACCTTGATTTTAGCCCAGTGAGACTAATTGTGAACTTCTGCCTTCCAGAACTGTAAGAAAATTAATTTGTGTTGTTTTAAGTCACTAAGTTTGTGGGAATTTGTTACAGCAGCACCAGGAAACTCATACAGCTACGTATCTCCAGAGGCAGGGTTTCACCCCTCCACTGTCGTTCCAGGCCTGTCCCACGGGGCTGACCCAAACTTCTGCCTACGGGGCTTATTGTCGCTGGGGCCACAGAAACGATGCATGTGCTTGGGGTTTTGATTTGGGTGTGTTTTTAAAAGTCCTCTATTTTTCTAAGCATAAAGTCAATACAGGCCGACTCTGGGAAATTTGAAATCTAAAGAAAAGTGGGACGGACATAAAACAAACAAACAAACAAAAACCCAACACAAAACACCAAAATTATAACACTCACGCATAATCCCACCCTCCAGAAATAACCTTAATAGCAATGATCACAATGTGTAATTACAGGTTTATTTTAACGATTGTTTTTCACTATTATCTCTTTGCCCACCCCTACCCCAGACAGTAGGGCCCATGAAGGCAGGAACCCACTCCATTTTTGCATACCCCATCTCTAGTGAACAGCACTGTGGCTGAGATACAGTAGGTGATCAATAAATGCAATGTGCGAACATTAAATGAATGGCTTTTGCTAACATTTTGGTACATTTCTTTCCAGTGTTTTTTCTACATATATTGCATATTTTTACATGTTTGAAATTATTCTATGGCCATACATTTCTTCCCTACCTTCTTCACTTAATATTTTATCCTGAACATGTTCTAAAGTCATTAAATAGTCTTCATAACTTTATTTTAGTGGCAGACTGATAGCCCATCCTATGGATGTTCCTTTGCTAGGTTACTTGCTTTTCTTTCTGTTATAAATAATGCAATAATGAACATCTTGGTTCATAACTCTTTATCTACATTTCTGATTGTTTTCTGGGGCTCAGTTTTTAGGAGGGATATTACAGGAACATAGCACATCATTTTTAAGGCTCACAGTAGCTATTAGTGCATGCATTTAAATACTTTTAAATCAGTTCTACTATCAAGAGGGGGACCTCAGGGACCTAGGACAGCAGTGCATACGATTGCATGGTGAAGTCTCTTGGGTTTTCCGCCTGTTTTTACTCAAGCCGAGGACTCTGGCTGGGTGATAGGGGACCTCGACTCTGGTCTGAAATTTGCCATTTTCTGGCCACATTGCTTTTTCTCTGGGAAACTGGATGTCCTCATATTTAAAACAGGAAGCTAAGTGATGACTTTAAGCTCTTTTCTACCGAGGAAATTCTAGCAACTCCTCTTGGAGACCATTACCAAAGGGGAAGAGCCAATGAAAATCAGGGACAATTCGTGCTAGATGATCGAATGTTGATTTAAAAAGTCAGATTTGCCAGGTTTGTAAATTAAACCATGATGAAAGGTATTTTGCCACTTTCCTCTCTGGGTAGACATGGCACGTGTTCCATCTGCATGCTTGTTGAAGAACGTGCAAAACCTTCCCCTCAATTAACAGACTAGAAGAAGTACAGCTAACTCTTACACAATGTGGGGATGAGGGGTGCTGACCCCCCAGGCAGTCAATAATCCACATATAACTTTTGACTCCCCCAAAACTTAACTATAATAGCCTACTGTTGACCAGAAGCCTTACTGATAACATAAACAGTTGATTAACGCATGTATGTTACACATACTATATACTATATTCTTACAATAAAGTAAGCCAGAGAAGAGAAGATACTGTAAGAAAATCATAAGGAAGAGAAAACATATTTACTATTCATTTAGTAGAAGTGGATTATCATCGTCTTCCTGTTGAGTAGGCTGAGGAGGAGGAGGAAGAGGAGGGGTTGGTCCTGCTTTTTCAGGGGTGGCAGAGGTGGGAGAAAATCCATGCATAAATGGGCCTGTGCAGTTCAAGCCTGTTTTGTTCAAGGGTCACCTGTAGTTGGCCTGACTTACCAAATGCAACAAATTCCATGCATGCAGAGTCAGAAGAAATAAAAGGTGATTTGTAGAAAATGCCTTCGGCAGGCTTTTAAGCTGTATTATTGATATTACTATATTCCAATGCTTTGAAAAGTGGAATCTACATCTAATGTATGCAACAAGTCTATTAGCTAGTGCTCGTCTGCTCTAGTTTGTGCTTCTAAGCAAGACAGCTAAATCATTCCAGACAGCTCCCACTCCACAGTTCTCTTGGAAATGGGACATTTGCTCATTCATTCTTTTATTCAGTCAGTTGGTAAGTCAGTCAACAAACATTTGCTGAGAAGCTGTGCCAGGCTTTTTGTGAGGTGCCATGTGGATTGGGTTGAATAGGGCATGTCTCTCTGGCACAATGAGATCACAGAAATCCCAGCTCTGCAAGTGGCCCTGTAATCTGAGCAAATGCACCTCTCCTTTCAGCCTCCTGTTCCTCACCTGTAAAGGGGGACCATTAATACTTCACCTGGGCCTGTTATAAAGAAGGAATCAACATATGTAACATATGTAATATGTACGTAATATGTATGGCACAGAGTCTGGTACCAAGGAGACAATAAAAGTCTGTCCCTCCACCTTGGCCTGGAAACACAGCTTGTAGAGCAAGACAGAAATACAGAAGGTTATTCCAGTCTAACGGAGGTTTCTACAAAGTTCTATATAAGTGGAGAAAGAGAAATCAACCGTTCTGGTTTTCCTTGCTGCACGAAGGGGAGTGTTTGGAGAGAGTTGGGAGAAAGGTGAGGGGTTTGCAAGCCCACGATGCCACCCTTTGGAGCCAAATGTTCAAAATTGGCCTGCAAGGGCCCAGGCTGATGGATGTTTATTTAGACACACATGCCAACAGCCTATAATATGCGCCCAGGAGAGGGAAAGGGGCCAGCGGGATTGATAGGTTTTATGTGCAAGAAAGAATTGTGGCTGTGAAACGTGAAGTGAAAGATTCCTCATTTTCGGATTAGGCTCTGGGAAGAGATGAAATGTTTTTCTCCCAAAAGCTAGAGAATGGGGCCAAGTTGGGCTGCTGAGAGGATTTCTGCATTTGGAAGACAATCTAATTTGGTGGGTTTGGATTTGGGGACAGGCAGCCTGGGTTTGTGTCTCAATTCTGCCATTTACTGAGCTCCCGAGGCCAGGTAAGCTCCGCTTCCTAGAACGTTCCATCCTACGCCAGAGAGGGATGAATATGGGGCATAGTTTGGAGGGTTGGTGTGAGTATTAGACGGGATGATGCTGGGAAAGCACCTCACATGGTGCCCAGCCTGCAGCAAATGCTTAATAATGCTAGTTATTATTATTATTAGGCGGGAGGCTGGTTGGTATGCTTCCAACTAAATGTTCCTTTTAACCCCCAAAGTCCTTACTTTTGACTCTTTGCACTGCATTTATGGAGGGTTGTGGGGAAGCTTTTTAAAAAGAGGAGGGAAGGGACAGGAGTGGCTTTCACCCCGGTGCGCATGAGCCAGCAGTTACAGCTGCCACTTCTGATTGATTGGCCAATAACCCGCTCTTCTCATTGGTCTTAGGATTCAGATGCAACAAAAATTTTCTAAATAATTCCTCTGTTCTAGGCACTGTGCTTGGGGCATCACCTCTCCTTGTTTAATCTCAGTTCATCTACCCCTTTGGCAGCAGCTTGAGGTAACAGTGTCTCAGGAGGCACAGAGAAGCCAGGTGACTTGCCTGAGGGCACACAGCTTAGAGGTGGTAGGGCAGGCATTTGAACCCAGATCTGAATAACCAGTTGTCTTTCATTACTTTGCCCCTGGAAGGATGTAGGTCCCCCTCAGGGGTGGGGATGCCCTAGGAAGAACCATGTAAGGAACACAAACCCCTCCTTGCTCTGACCTCCTAGCTACAAGCAGAAAGACACCTGTTCTGCAATGTCAGGAGACCCACTGCATCCCAGACCCGAATTCCTGGCTTTCAGGAAGGGTGCAGGATGAAGAGAAGTTCCTTAAGGGCTTAGGCGCTGTTGGCTGAACAGAGTCCTGGAGCACCAGAGACGAGGTCAAGCCACAGTGCCTGTCCTGGCACCGGCCACCGCCTGGCACTGGCAGGGCTGGCACTTCACATCCCCATTCCAGGGAGCCGGAACTTGCTCACGAGAGGAACCAGTTTCGCTCCTCATCAACTTTGGCTCCTCGAGAAAGGAGACACCACCTCCGAGCCACCTTCGGCCCTTGGGGAGGGCCCAGAGGAGACACTCAGCTCCTGCACGTGTGAAGGATGTGCAAAGAGCCCAGCATCCCATGCAAGGACAGCTCGATCTCCTGCCTCACTGAAACAACTAGAATGGAGCAAATGGCCCACAATCTCCTAACGCCTGTGTGTTCAGAAGTCACTGTGCGGCCTCTAATCGGCCCCTCTTCCCAGCCTCAGGGTCTCCCTCAAGCTCCAGCCGTGTAAATGCCCAGGGGCCATTTCCTGTTCAGGCCCTGGCTTGTTACAGCCCAGCCTTCTGCTGTTTGCCCTCCCCCTTGGCTGCCTTCACTCACTGCTCCCAGATGAAGGAATCTTTCCCTCTGCTCTGAGCACCTCCGTGACCCCTCTCCCCAGCTGTATTGGAAGAATAGGTCTCAAAACTCCTCTGGGATGTTCATCTCCTCAGCTCTGGCTCTTCGATCAGCTCACACCCAGGATAGGGGAATAGAGGCTTGTTTAATAAATTCAATAATTAGTTAAAAATTCCTCATTTTCTCCAGATGCCCTTCCACCCCCATGTCACCCAATTTGAGGAGTTAAATAACTGGACTTTATCTTTCAGAAGGGATCTCTCAGTGTGGTCTTGTTATTCCTTATAGTAACCGTAAGAGGCGGGTATTCTCACGGCCCCCATCAGTACTTATTCCATCTTCTCCCGGTGATGAAACTTAGGCCCAGAGAGGTTAATGACATACCCAAAACCACACAGGTAGGTAGTGGCAAAGATGGGCCCCAGCCTGAGCTCTAGGGCTTGCATGAGCCCAGGGAAAGGAAGGGTCCCATCCCTGGGGCCAGTCCTACCTTGGACATGAGCCCCAGGAGGAGGCTAAGCCAGGCCCGGGCTCAGATCGCCTGCTGGACCTGGCAGCCTCTCACCTGGGCCAGGTGGGGCGTGGCCAAGGCCTTGAGGCCCTCCTGCCGGGCGGCCCATCCTGCCTGCCCACGGGCGGCTCAGCCGGCTGCCCTCCACCGTCTGCCAATTCCAAGCTTTTCGGCAAACTGGCACCTAATCACCCACCATCTGTGAGCAAAGTGAGTCTTGGCTACCTCTTGGTGCTTCTTCAAATCAACTTGCAAGTTTTCAAAGTGACGCGAGTTCTTGGTGCTTGCAAAAATGTCAGCTTCCGTCACATCTTATTAAAACTGAAAATATGAAAAGGTTTCGGATAAACTGAGACAAGCCCAGTTTTCCTCTTTTCTTAAGTGAGATGGCTTTCTTTTTTTTTTTTTCCTTCTAAAGTGAATAGAGTTTTGTTGTTTTTCTCTGATTATCAGAGTGTTAATCATTATCTCCGCACCTGTCGCCTTGTCCGGGGTGTGGGGGGGTGTCACACCATAATCGTAGAGCAGCTGACTGCCCAGAGTGTGTGAGTGGCGGTTAGGGTCACTTTCTCATGGTGACTTATTTGCATGGGGTCCCCCTAGTGAAGCTACAATCTGGAGAAAATGCTAATAGCAGGTAATACCCCTGTGCCAGGGACAATGTCCTCTATGCATTCTCTTATTTAATCCTGGAAGTGTTAACACATGCTCCTTTTCTCTCCGTAGAGACGAGAAAATGGTGCACAGAGATGCCACTAGTTGCATGGCTGGTAAGTAGCTGAGTTGAGATTTTAATGCAGGCAGACTGGCTTGAGAGCCCATGCTCAGCCACTTCAGGCTGTGGGCTGCATGGGACCCGCTTGAACCCTCCTGGAGGAGGGCGCTTGGACTCTATCCTAGCAGCCGTGACTAGCGGAAGGAGGGTTCTAAGCAGGGGTCAGCAGGGTCGAACTGCGTTTCAAAGATCACTGTGGCTACTCCTGCATAGCTCGGTGCTAGATTCTGTGGGTAAGTATGAGATGGATGAAACCTAAATCTCGGGAAGAAAGCTGGTGCTTAATTATGGTGCCGCCAGAATGGAGGGATAATGGCTTCCTGTTGCTTCCAGAACTAGAGCCTAATTTCAGAATCGGTCCCAAACTCGCTCCCCATCCTCACTCCCCTCCACCCACTGGTTGTGGCTATCCACCCGTGCCCAGCAGGGAATTGCCCTTCTCCTTCCTCCCAATTTAGTTCAAAAGGCTCCAAGAGGCCCTCTGGGACATCACCCTCCTGCTAGCCACCCTGACACAGCCATGCCCCTCCAAGCATGCTGGCCTCTCCCAGGGAGCTTGAACCCTTCTGTCCACGTGTCTGTGGGTGGGTCAGTCTCCCTGACCAGCAGGAGGGCTCCTTGAGCACAGGGGCTCCTTCTCACCCGTCTCTAGGTTCCCAGCCCCTTCCAAGGCCCTGGCACACAGGATGCATTCAAAAGATGCATATGGGATGAATGCTCGGCCAGGTGAGATCCTAGGAGGACTTCCCTGAAGGGTGGCATGGCACAGAGCAAAGCCAGAGCCAAGTGTGAGTCTGCACTCTGCAGTACATCCTGGCAACTGTCACCTCTGTTTCCTCGTCTGAAAAAGGGAGATAGTCAGAAACCCTTCCAGAGTTGTAGGGTGGATGAAATGCCTGGAATGTGGCAATGTTCAGTATACAGCTTGTACTACTGCTAAGTACCACTGCTAGTGCTGCTGCTGTCACCCCCACTGCTGTCACCACCACTGCTGCCACCCCCATTGCTGTTACCCCCACTGCCATCACCACTGCTGCCACCCCCACTGCTGTCACCACCACTGCCACTACCACTACTATTACTACTGCTGCCACTTCTGCTGCTATCAGTATTGCTACTGCTGCTACTACCACCACTGCTGCTAGTACTAATACTGCCAAGATTGCCACCACTGCTGGTACTACCTCTACTGCTACTGCTGCTACAACTACTACAATTACTACTGCTATTAATACTGTTACTGTTACTTCTACTGCTAGTACCTCTACTGCTATTACTGCTGCTACCACTAGTAGAGGTGGAACACATAATATGTATAAAATCACACAAGAAGGTGTGCGTTAGTAAACTCAAGGAAAAATATTCATTCTGGCTAATAAGCAAATAAATTCATTTTAAGGCACCCTTTAGATGCCATGTTAGAGCAGTTAATTAGGGGAGACATGTTTTAAACAGTCCTATGCAATGGAGTGGAAAACCCGGTGCAATAGTGCATCGTTGCAATGGACTTCTTTAGAGTGGCAAAAGACAAAAACTATCAAAATCCTTAAAAATGCCCTTGAATCAGGAATCCCCACTCCTGGGACTAATTCAAGAGATGAGGGGGTGGGAGGAAAGCATATTACTGGAAGCTTGACCAGCAACAATAAAAATGGAGAGGAGAAGACCCAGATCTTTGACTCTTGAAAATGATTAGCTCAATTGGCATATTTCTGGTGGTTGGGATATTACACAGCTTTGCACAATTGCAGTGATAAAGAATTTGTACCACCAGGAAAGATGTTTAGGATGTACTGATAAGAGAAAAAGATTAGACATACAATAGTATTTATACTGTGTTTAGAGTGTTATAAAATATGTATGTTCATAGACAAGTATTAGAATACAACATTAAAAAATGAAAATAATTGTTGGAAGATTTGTATAGTAAAACTAAGAGATTTTTTTCACAATTTTCTTTAATGTTGCTGTCATATTATTTTTTCAATACAAATGAAAAGAAAAAGAAATGTCCCAACAATTTATTGATAGTTTTTCCCCCTTTGAGTATAATATAGATGTGTCTATTTAAAAGATTTCTCTTCTAGAATCTCATTTAGCACTGCAACAAAGAGTGTCCAACTTTTATTCATTTCAAATGAGTTCCTAGTAATAAATTTATTCCCATTCACAATGTGTATAATTTGTGCACTTTAGGAGATTTGGTGATTATACAGGAATTCAGAGCTTTTAATAATTTCCTGAAGGGTTTTTGAAGCAGACAATGTGCTTTCCCTATTTCCCAAACAATCTGAATGATGGAAAATATCCAAAATAGCTATGCCTGAATCTTTCTTTCTTCCCTCTAATTTCACATACATTTTTGTTGTTGTCGCTACTGTCCCTGAGCTTCTGCAAGTAGGAATTCTCCTTTTGAAGCTGCATCCTTGCAGACAAGAAATTATAGTCATCTTATCCCTAATGCACTGCTAGATAAGAAAAGGACTTATTATCCTTCAAGAATCTGTGCACAAAGGCTTCATCCCAGCAGGCACACTCAATCTCTCTGGGGCAGGTAAGCATAAAATCTGACCTGGAGATTTCAGAGCCTTGGGAAATAAGTATTTATGTCAGCACTAACACTAACAACTGTTTTGATTCGTATTTGATAGAGACCTAGAAGCAGAGGAAGCTTTCAGATCAACTCACTCAGCCACGTTATTTTATTGATGGTGAAACTGAGGCCCACTAAGAGGCCGTGGCTTTGTCCAAGGCAACACTGCCATTTAGAGGCTGGGCAGGGACTGTAGCTGCTCCTAAACCAGGGTCCTTTCTACCCTCCTCAAGGTGGCCAGGGTGGAGCACAGCAGCCTGATCATAGCTCACTGCAGCCTCGAACTCCTGGGCTCAAGCAATCCTCCTTCCTCGGCCTCCTGAGTAGCTGGGAATATAGGTGTGCACTATCACATCCGGTTAATTTTTTTTAATTTATTTTTTGTAGAGATGGGGTCTCACTATGTTGTCCAGGCTGGCCTTGAACTCCCGGCCTCAAGCAGTCCTTCCACTTCAGCCTCCCAAAGTTCGGAGATTACAGGCATGAGCACCCAGCCTGACCATATTTTCTCAGTCAAAAATGGAGCCAAGTCTCCTGATAAAGTTCTCCCTAGTTTGTGATATTTATTCACAGAACATACAGAGGCCTGATCACAGGCCATTCTACATGCTAAGCAAGTGCTCTACCATGTGAGCTAATTCCCTGTCTACAAAGCCATTCTATATGAAGAACTTTGGTGAGTGCTGGCAGAGATGTCTAATTGTTTCAGATTGTTTTTAAAGAGAAAAATTATATTTCATTTCGTTATAAATTTAACCCTTGTTATAAAACAAAATGACATTAAAAACAAACAAAATTGGCCCCACCCACCCCAAAAAAGAATCTCTTACATTTGTCTATATCCTGCACTTTAGAAGTGGATTTAAAACAGTTCACAATGAAAGACATAATCATCAAGTTATAAAGTCGAGTAGTAATTTAAAATCAGCCCAAGCCACATCGCTTACGTCTCCTCCTCCTCCAAGTTCAAAACTGAAGAGATCGGGAGCAGGCTCATGGGCTACACATGGATGAAACCGGCTTTGTGACCGGCTATTTACCCCACCCGGTGGGACCCCTGCCCAGGAGCTAGAGCTCTCATGATGCCCTTTTGCCCGGGGTGGGGAAGGGGGAGAGGAGGCGAAGGGGGGCTCCTCCCCCAGTCCTCCCCCAGAGGGCTGAGGTGTTGGAGGAAGTTTCTCAGCACTTCCCTGGCAAGGTGGGAGGGTGACACCACTTCCCATTTAAGGGCCAATTTGGGAACTTGGGGGCGGGGAGAAGTGTTCCCACATGCAAGGGAGAAGAAAATGCATCGAATCAATTAATCCACTATTTTACTGTTTGAGGTTTTGGGAAATTTGAAGTGTAGGAGCCCCAGATCGACAAGGTTACCAGTGCCCCAGCACCCCTATCCCCCTCCACACACCCACACACTCAGGATTTTGAGTTCCTGCTGAGGATAACCATTGCCGTGAACTATGCACTGGCTGTCGGCGAGCTTTGCTGTCACAGTGAGAGGACAGCAGCTCTGATGGGGATGACCACCCCCACTTACAGAAGGGGAGAATACAGCTTGGAGAGGCCCAAGCCACCTGCCCAGCATCTCACGGCGGGATGCCTGCTCAGAGAATGCTTCTCCGAGGGTTGGGAGTGAGATTTGAGTGTCACTTTCTGACACTAGTGAGCTTGGCCAGACACTGCTTCCTTGTGAACCCTCACCAGGAACCTGAACAGAGAACTAAGACCACCCAGAGACCAGGAAGGGCTGGCCGTGCCGGCACACAGGGCACATGGAGGCAGGAGAGGGAGGTGCTATGGTGGCAGTGTCTGTGCCAGGTCTATCCATGAGGCTCGGGGCCTGAAGGTATCTGCATTTCCTAAGGTCACTTTCCCCTCTCCTGCCCACCAGTCTCTCGAACAGGGCTTGGGAGATGATGGCAGCAGGGGGTTGAATGTCTCTCCCCTCCTTGTCTCTTCCTGAGATGAGGATTTGGGTGCAAGTAGTTTATTTGGGAGGTGATCCCAGGAAGCAGGTGAGGGAGTGGGGAAGTGAGGCCGGGACAGGAGGAAAGCCTGCACATGGTGGCAACTGGGGACCCTCAGGGAGCCCCCGAACCATTCCCCCAAGAACCAAGGGAGCGGGGCACTTTTACCCACCGGCTGCTCTTCCTCATTGGCTGAAGGTGGCTCCAGGGGCCTTAGCTCCCTGGCCTTCCTCTGCCCTACGGGTCAGGGAGACACAGCAAGCCCTCGGCTCGAGGTGGACAGCTGCCTGCAGATGGCCTCTGGGACAGACTGAGGACCTCCCCGGCCCCTCCCGACCCACAACCTGAGCCTAGGAGCTCTGTCTGCTCCGGCCTGGCCTTCCTGCCCCTGGCCTGGCATGGGTGAAGGGGCCCCAGGAAGCCTGCCTGCTCCTGCAAGACCCTCGCTCTCTGCCCGCATCCTGCCACCACTCACAGCCTCGCTCCCGGATCTGCACTGAGGTCGCAGGGACAAACAATGCAGTGAGTCTTCCTCTGGTCTCATCAGCCTCCTCAAGGCATTGGGGATTCCCATGTCATCCCTCATCCCCATATGGCCCAGGGAAGTTGGGTAACCCCCAGGCCCTACCCACCCCCAGCATGCAACCCACTCCCCGTCCCAGGCTTAATCCCCTGTCCCTGTCTCCCCATCCTCCGTCCCTGCTTTATTTGTCTTCACAGCACATGCATCTGACATACGATGTATTTTACCTACTGGTTTGTCACTATCCACCAACAGCATAGCCCCAAGAGGGCAAATGTTCTTATGTGTTTCACTCACTGCCTGTCCCTGGGCACCTGGAACAGAGCTAGGTGTGCAGCAAGCAGTCAGTAAGTATTTAATCCGTGTTGAATGACTGAAGTAGCCAGCTCAAGTATCAAAACTACTTTCTCAAAGGTCAAGAGAAGGCCAGGAATACAGAAATGCCACAAGAGTCACAAAATTTGTCATATGCATCAAATGTGTACATTTACTAAAATAACACTTTAAACACACACACAAAATGCAACACAATTCACTGTGCTAGTCATGAGATAATGCCCAGGTTTGTTTTGTTCAATGAGTTTTTACCACCCTGCATGCACCCCAGGAACAGGGTTTCTGTGGGACACACAACTAAAAGTCACACCAAGAGTCTTCTTGTTTCTGTCCTTCGGTGACATGAGACTGTGTCTACAACCTCCTTTGGAAAATTACCCAACATCCAAATTTGAGGCCTGTTGTTCATGTGGGCACCCCACTTCCTCCCTCCATAGGCCCTGCTGAGGTATTCCAGAATACCCGCTGAGGCTCCTCACCAAGCCACCGCCCTGTAACCTGTCCCCCGGCACCTGTTGCCCTCGCACGGTGGGCACCAAGTGTGGAGACAGCTGCCCAAAGAAAGGCTCCTGTTGGGCGACAGATGACCCCATGAGATACAGTGACTGCATAGCCCACCATCCCATGTGGAACAGGTGCTGCCACCCTCAGCACTGTCCTCTGCCCACACCCTGCTTGGGTTTATTTTCCCCAGGCACTCATTACCCTATATTGTGTTTTCTTGCGTGTTTATTTCTCTGTAAGCTGCGCAAGGGCAGGGATGTTGCTCACTTTATCCGCTGCTGATTCCTTCGTGCTTAGCGCGGCGCCTGGCACATGGTAGCCGCTCAATACACAGCTGGCACGTAAAGGAATAAATGGCCCTCTCCCCTGAGGCACTGGCCAACTGACCGGCAGATGGGGTGGTCTGTCCCCCATGGGCCATTTCTCAGCAGCCCCAGAGACTGGCTCCAGGCCTCTCCCTCTGCACCAGCCCTGGAGCTTGGCCTCCCACGCTCCCCACCCCACTGACAGAGTAGCCAGTGTTTCCACAGACGTGCACCACCCTCAACACCAGCACCAACAGGCAGACCTCACTGATGAGGGAGCCTCAGCTGCTGAGCTACGGCACAAGTACATTAGGTGGATGTCTCAGGGTGATGTTTTCTGGCTCTTTAAACAGGCCCCTCATTCATGACCCACTTGGTCTCATCCCAGGGGAAGGCAGGGGCTCGCCTAGGAGAGGAAAGAGTCCCGTGCCCGAGCCATCTTGGCTGAAGCCTGACCTCTATGGTATATTCACAGGGACCTTGACCCCAGCTGGGTCACCTGGATGTGCCTCAGTTTCCTCAACTAAACATGTGGGAAGGCCACTTCCTATCCCCAGGAAATATGAAATGGATACAGCACATACTCTGCAAAGGCACCCGTCTACCTGCATGATCTGGAAGGACTGACCACCTGGGGCTACATCATTGATGATGAAGAAGTGTTTTAATGAGCACCTATTTACTTGGTGCCACTCTGTTATGTGTTCTCACAAAACTTTTCTAATCTAACCCTCACTGTAACTCAGGAAAGAGGTGTTATTACCTATTTCACAGAGGAAGAGCTGGGCCTCAGGAGGGTCAAGAGACCCTGCCAGTGGGAAAGTTGAGTGGGGGAGCTGGAGTGGAGTCTTTGGTGCCTGATGCTGTCTGTGGTTCTATCTCAGGCTCCGAGAGGATAAAGCCCACTCAGGTGAATGGTCTTGGCGTGGCTTCTGTGGCACATGATGATCCCAAAGCCACCTGGCCTCATTGGCCTGTTCCCAGACATCCAAGGGACGCTTCCTGCCTCACCCACCCCTCACCCAGTCCCCAAGCCCAAGTGACCCTGGAGCACGTTGTAAGACCCTCTGGCTGGGAGGTGGGGTGGCCTGAGCAGGAAGGGCCAAGTCAGCACATTGGAGGTTCCATGTTAAATTGAGGGTGCAGCTGGCTGCTGGGCCCCAGGCGAGAGGAAGAGGCCAGCTCTGGGGCCAGGGCTGGGCCCTCAGGGGAAGCGGAGTCCCTCAGAGGAAGTAGAGACCACAGCCCAGAGGCTGTGTGGGGTGGAGGCCCGGGAGGGTCAGGCACTTCTTGACACTTTGATGGCAGGCCCAGACTGTTTTCCAGAAGTGGGTTCCATAGAAAAAAAGTGACACACCAGTGGTGGTGGTTGAGGATCAGGCTCTTGGCTGGACTCATGGCACACACTAACAGGTGCAAGTGACTTTATACACCACCCAACCATAGCCCGAGACATTGTCTGCCCAGGGGACCCTTGTCACCTGCTTCCTCCCTTTCAGGAATGCTGGCTTACAACAGTTTCTTTTCCCACCTCAAAGCAGGAAGGAACCCCTGCTGCCCTTGGTAAGTCCATTGAGTCTACACTAAGGTATTCGAGGAGGAGGGAAAGAAAAATAAACTCGTGTTTGCTGAGGTCCTACCACCACCAGGCACCAGGCAAAGTGCCTAGTTATATCGCTTAACCTTTATAACAGCCATGTAAAATTGGGCATTGACTATTTTTCCCCACCCAGCATCTGTTCTCCAATCTTCTGGAAATGGCACCCCAATTTTGTTTTTCAGTCACCCACCCCTCTCCAATTCTTTTTTTCCCCAAATAACAGCCTTATTAAGATATAATCACATACCATATAAGGCACCCATTTGAAGTGTGCAATTCAATGATTTTTAAGTATATTCACAGATGTGTGCAAGTATCACTACAGTCAATTTTGAACATTTTCATCCCCTCAAAAATAAACCCTGTACCTTTTAGCTCCCCCCCCATCCTCCCATCCCTAGAACCCCACTAATCTGTTTCCTGTTCTGGACATTTCATACAAATGGAATCATATAACACGTGGCTTCTCGTGTCTCAGGTTTCTTTCACTTTTGAGAATGTTTTCAGGGTTTCTCCATGTTGGGGCATGTATCAGTGCTTTGTTCTTATGGCTGAATAATATTCTATTATACAGATAGACCACATTTTGTTTATCTATTCATCCATTGATGGACATTTGGGTTTTTTCCACCTTTTGGCTACTATGAACGATGCTGCTATGAACATCTGTGTACAAGTTTTCGTGGGCATATGTTTTCATTGCTCTTGGGTGTGCACCTAGGAGTAGAATTGCTGGGTCATATGGTGACTCAGTGGTTAACCACATGGGGGCCTGCCAGACTGTTCTCCAAAGTAGCTGCAGTATTTTCCATCCCACCCGCAATGTATGAGGTTCGGATTTCTGCCCATCCTCACCACACCTGTTACTCTCTGGCCCTCTCTAACTTGAAAGCCACATAGTTCAGAGGAGCTGCACAGCTGTGCAGAAACCACGTCTTAGCCACTATCCCATACCCGCGCCTATATACCACTTAGGCACTTTGTGCTCTGGAAAATGGTGGAATTTATACAGTGAGCAGTCCAATGGAACGGCCAGGTTACTGCTGATTGCTTTTAGGTTGTATGTTACGGGGCAGAAATTCTAAGAAGGCAAACACCAAAGGAAGTAGTATTGTGGGGTAGAGTGATCCCTGTTCTGAGTCTGGACTCCTGCTTCCCTGCAGGCTGGGTGACATACTCCCAGCTCTGGGCCTCAGTCTCCTCACCTGCAAAATGGGATAACAAGACCTTTCTTACAGGGCTGTCATGGGGAAAGCCTGAGAGTACACTTGCAGCAGCAATTCTTTGAATTTGCCTCAAATAACCCCCCACCCAATGTTTGGGTCTTTCCAAACCAAGGCTCTGGGTTCTTCCCGTTCTGCTTGCTGGGACCCAACACAGTGAGGTCCATCTCTCTCTGAGCTGTGCCAACGAGGCCTCTGCCTCTCTCCTCCAGCTGGGGGGATGTAGTGACACTGCCCACTGTGTTACTGCATTCTTGTTATCTGCCAGGCTCTACACTGGAGTCTCACGGGTACAATCTCTAATCCTCACAGCAACTCCGAGAGAGGAGGTTTGGCATCTCCAGTTTCTGATGTGGATGTGAAACTCAGAACGTGGAGGGCTCACACAGGATCCCACGGCCAAGGCGTGGCAAAACCAGAACAAGAGACCAGGCCTGACCGTGGCCAGAGTGGTCTTCATGGCCACACCCAGCATACTTCCTCTCCTCTTCTTTCCTCTCCATGAGTGGACAAAAGATGCTCCAAAGACTCATAAATTCTGTCCTGGGAGCCCCATTCAGAGGAGGAGACGGCTGTCCTGACCATATTCCTCCCCAGGTAATGAGGCAGGACATGCCTTTCTATCCCTGCTCTCATTGCGGCAAGCCACCATGCCCTCCACCCCTCCGAGCCCGCTTGGCCCAGCTGTTAACATCCTCAGTATCATGACAACGAGAAGCTGTCAGTTTCCAGCTGCAATGGACTCCTTTTCGGCTCTGCACTAAGAGGCCGTTAAGGATGCCCTCTCCTCTAAAGTGTGGCGTCCTCAGGTCAAATTCTTTATAAGCAGATGTTTATTTTTAGAGAGCCAGTGTATGGGCTATTATTGAATGCTTAAGCAGTTCCTTAAGATAAGGGTCACCAAAGGCTCCCACTGTAGAAAAACCTCCACATAATACCTCCTGCTAAACAGCACTGCCAAGGGGGAAAAAAGGGAGTCTTTTATTTAAAGAAGGAGAAATTTGATTAAAAAAAGAAACTCTTAAAGCATGTCTGTTGAAAGAAATAGACTTGTATGTTTCCATTCAACGTGGAAATGGATTCAATAAAGTTTATTTTTCCAGGTATTTTGAATGACAATGACAACACCTTCGGAGGTGTCAAGGACCAGGACCAGCTGTGCCGAGGAAACACCTACAGGCCTTGAACACACGGTTCCACGCAAGGCTGGAGGTTAATGCACACTCCACAGTGCCCCTTCCTGTATTTTGTTTGTGTCTCATGCATTTAGTCAGGGGAGGATGAAAGACCTCAGCTCTCAGACAACCTGTGGGAGCTGGAAGAGGAAGCTGTGGGTCCCCTCCAGGGCTGGAGAGGGGAGCTTTGTGAGACGCTGCCAAGGGCACTAATGGCTTTTGGTCCCCGTGCGATGGTGCTGAGGCCAGATTTGATAACAACAACAACAACAACTGGACAGGGATAATGGTAGAGCTGACATTCCCCGAGCACTCACCGTGTGCCAGTTCCTGTTCCTGCGGAAGCTGCTTCTATGCCCTAGTGCAGTCGACCCTCACAACCGCAGGGCAGGGGGTGGCGTGACTCCCCACTTACAGCTGAAGCAAACTCCGAGGGGTTAAGTAACTTGCCTGTGGTAGAGACTGCTGTGTGTTTATCGAAACTCATATTCTTTTTCTTGGGGACATACATCTAACTAGATGTTCCAGCTTCCTTGTTGATGAGTCGTGACCAAGGAAACGAGGGCCCAAGAAAGGGACGGGCACCACGTCTAGGCCTGGCCCACGGCGCTGTCCCACGTACTCACGCAAGTTCTCTTGCCATCCGATGGCTGAACAGAAAGAGCTCCCCAAAGACACAGAAACACAAGATGGAAGGGGCCCAGTGACCTCAGGGCACTGCCCGGCCTGGAACACCTGCGTTAAACTGTGGCAGGAGAGAAAAATAAACTTGTGGGGGTTGAAGCACTGACAACTCTGGGTGCATCTGTCATGGAAGCTGCAAGGGTAGCGCAGCGTCCAAATCCACTGTTACAGGACCTGGAGAAACCTGGAGAATTATGGTCTTGCTCCCTTTCTCACCCCATAGCCCTTTGCTCACACTGTTCCTACTCCAGGCCGGGCTCTGCTAGCCACGGTGTCACTGGTGTGTGGCGTGGTCCCTGTCCCCTCATTAGACCTTAGCAGTCCTTCATCATGGTCTTTCCTTGTAAAAATATTCTGGAGACCACTCTATGGGCCAAGAAGCATGGTGCTAAGCACAGGGGACACAGAAATGAAAAATGTGGCCCCAACTCTCAAGGGGCTCGTGGAGCGGTGGGAACTGTCGGGGAGGGGATGGACCAGGTACCCCGAGGATGGAGTCCCGGGTCCACCATGGGAAGGTAAGGAGCCTGTTGGAGAAGGTGGGGGCTGGGCTAGGGCTCAAAGGAGGAATAATACATGGCACAGTGGTCAGAAGGGTGGGGAAGTCCGGGAAGAGGGACCAGCCTGAGCCCAGGCAGGGCAGCAGGAGGAAGGCAGGCATGTCAGAGGGAACTCAAGGCCTTTGATGGGACTGGAGTCCCCTCCTCACTAGCATCTCCCTGGGTCAGGCCCTTGTCACCATGGCAATGACCTCCTGCCCCCAGCCAGGCCCCACAGATCTGCCCTCCACTGCTGCCGTGGTACCCCTCTCAAATCCCAGCCTGACCTGTCACTATCCTGCCTAAACCCCACTTTGGGACCCCAAGCCCTTGACAGGGGTCTACACATTCCTTCTTATTCTGCCCCTGATGACCTCTTGAGTCACGTCTCCTGCCTCTCCCTGCCTTGAACTTGATCTTTCAGTGACTCTGAGCCCCAGCTTGCTGCTCGATGCCTCCGTGGCTTTGTTCACACTATTCCCACTTCCTGGAGTGGCTCCCTCCCCTGACTTGCCCACCTCCCAACTCCTGCGCACCCTATTGCCCAGTCCAGGCATCTCCTCGCTCAGGGTGCGGGTGTTCCTCTGTGTTGCCCGCACATCCTCCAGCAGGACCCTCAACCACATCAAGCGGGAATCATCCGTTCACTGGTTCATCTCCCCTCTTTGCACCTGTAGCACACCGTGCCCGGCACATGGTTGCTGCCCGGTGGTATGTTTGCTGAACGGATAAGACTGAGGACAATCCAGGCCATCTAATGAAAGCTCAGTGACTCACACGAACTTCAGTCGTGGGGACTCAGTGACATGCACCCTAGCTGCAAACACAAGCAGAACTTAGCTCTGCTGGTGTAAGATTATTAGTCATTTCCCCTTTAGACCACTCTGCCTCCCTGATTTAGGAAGTGTTCCCAGGAACAACATGCAGGGGAATGGGGAGGCAGAACAGGGGAGGGAAGGGGCCAACAAGGGAGTGCCACGGAGGGTGACCTCGGCTCGGGCCCCAGGGTGCTCTGGGGGACAGACCTGGGAGTCGTCACAGTGGGGGCGAGGGGGCTGTGCACTCCTACCTCTGCATAGGTCACTCCCTGGACAAGGGCTCTGCAAACATAAACTCAATTCCCCATCACTTTCAGGCCTTTGTGTACGTGGGCTAAGGGCAGCCCTCCAGCAGAAAGACCCCCTGCTGGCTGGTGGGAGGGGAAGATGCATCAGCGGCCAGCACATGCCTGAAAATTATCAAGTGATCTCAGGGGATGTGGGTGGGGCTTCTGCGACTTTCTCCAGACTCAGTTTCCCCATACTCCATCATTCCCCTCAGAACCTGTGTCCTCCTGCCCGTTGGCATCTTCCTGGCTTAACTTCCTGCCTTGTTCTGACTGCCAGGATTGGCACCCAGCCTCCATTGAACTGATTAAAACAGCCTGGGCTTATTTGGCCTTGACAACTGGCCTTGGTTACTTGGCTACCCTACAACACCATCCCCTGTCCCACACCTATGCCCTGTGACCTGTGAAGCCCCAGCCATCCTAACCTTTGTGCCCATAGCCCCCCAAAACTCCACCATTTAATAAATAAGGGTAGAATTCATATCCCCTCTTCAGAGTGAGAAAAGTGGGTCCACAGAGGAAAGGGGACGTGACCAAGACCACTCACCAGGGTAACTGGGGCCAGAGCTGAGGCAGCTGCACTCAAACCCCGTGTTAATCACAGCAATGGTTTTCTTAATATTAAATGATAGAGCTTTACGTTTATATGGTGCTTTCAGGCTCAAAAGCAGTTTCTTATACATTGCCTTGTTTGAGCCTCACACAAGCTTGTGAAGAGAGGCAAAATGGGCTTTTCATCCCATTTTTCAGATGAGGAAAAATCCCAGCATGGCTCAGTGGCATGGCAGGAAGAGTCTGGGTTTTGGAGTCAGGCAGACCTAAGTACTAATCCCGAGTCTGCTGTGTAAGCTGCCTCAAGTGACTTTCCCTTGTCAAATCTCATCTGTGGGACCAGTAATGCCTATTTTCTAGATTGCTGAGAAGAAAAACCGAGAAAGTATGTATAACAGACCAGCACGTGGCCAGTGCTCAGCAGATGTTATTTCCTGTGGTAGACTGAATGGCTGGCCCCAATTCTGACCTTTCTGTGCATTCATACCCTTGATACGGCCGCGCTGTGGATAGACTGATTTTCCCTACCTCTTGACTTTGGGCTTGACCATGAGATTTTCTCTGGCCAGTGGCATGTGGGCAGAAGTGAGTTGGACAGCTTCCAACCTAAACCTTCAGAGACCTCATTGCCTTGCGTCTCTGCCGTTGTCACAAGAAACCCTTCACCTGGGTAGCTGTTCCTCTTTAGCCTGGCCCCAGAAGGAACTGCACAACAAACCACCCCACCAAGCACTGCCATATCCCTAGTGCAAAGCATAGCTGCATCTGAGCCCAGCCAACCTGGAAATTGGTGAGCAAAAGTAATGTTTAAACCACTGAGTTTCAGGGTGGTGTGTTATGCAGCATTTTGTAGCACTAGCTAACCAATACATCTCCCACCCTGGGGGGCTCCTTAGGCTCCCATCTGCTAATACACCCAGAATAGACCCTTTCTCTCCTACAAAAGGATCCTAGCACGCTTCCCCCCACTGCCAAACTGTGTCTCACCTCCTCCACGTACAAGTTTTGCTCCAAATGTCCACCTCCTGCAGACATTGGCAGAGTACCCTCTCTTCAAGCAGCACGTTAACAGAAATGTTTTCACAGGCAAGAGAAAGCAACAGAGGCAAATGCTTGCTTCTCGGCCTCTGAAAGAATCCTTTGTTGGTGATAATGCTTCACTGACAGTGCTCACATTCCTAGATCCACCACTCGGCACAAGTTAGGGACAGAGGTGTCCGTTTCACCGAAGCTGCCCACTTCAGTTTTCTCTTTGTCAAAAGAAGAAACATTAAAAGTGCTTCATGTGTACATTTAAGTACATCATTACTTTCCGAGTGCTTTATTATCATTACCGAGTGTTCTCCTCTATCACGGGGAGACCTTGACTCCTTCTGCTCTGGGGCTGCTCTGACTGGCGTGTCGCGGGCATTGTTCCACCTGCGCTACGGACGCCTCCTGTGAAGGAGTTGGAGAGGAAGCTCTCCAAGCAAACAGACACACTTTCTGTTTCCATTCAAGGCTCTGAGCCATTCTTTAACCGCCAACGATGCTGGAGAAATCATCTCTGCTTAGGAGGTCTGAAAAGGCCCATAGGGAGGAATTTTTCGCGTGGTCCCCCATTTGTCTCAGTAGATGGTGGGGAAACACAAAGGGGAGAGAGCTAGCGCCGGGCAAACTCGGGATGCTTCAGGGGTCTGTTTGGCTTGCTGTGTGGGCATTGGATGGTGAGTGTGAAGGTTGTCTTAGTTTGATTAAATTTCTCTAATCCCTGAAGGCTCTTAGGTCTCACAAAGTTACCCAGTACCTCCTGGTTGTAGACAAAACAGAAAGTGCATAAGAGCCCCGCCTTTACCATCTGCAAAGCAGCTGTCCATCTGTTCTCTCATTTAACTGTGGTGCAAGGAGGTTGGGGGGGGGCGGGGCAGAAGGGCCTGCAAGGAAACTGAGGCTGGACAGGTTTGTCAGCTAAAGGCACTCAGAGCTCGTAAGCACAGGGCCAGGCTGGGGCCCTAACCTGGGACATTTTCTGCTCTAAACCGGGAAGTGAATGTGCCTGCTATCTGAACAAAGACAGGAAATGCACCGAGAAATCATGCATTCCTTTACCAAATATTTATTGAGTGCCTGTCAGAAACTACTTATTCTAGGTGCTCAATAACAGTTATTCAAGCTTGCCAAATCACAGGTCTGAAAATCAGAAATGAAGAGTTCTCGACACGGTTGTGTGATCTCGTCTCAGATCACAGTGATGTGAGCAAGACAGCGGCTGGGCATATTCGTGTCCCGATGCCTGGTGGCCAGCACGTACCTGCCTGTAAGGGGCCTGGTGGCCCCATGGGAATCATGCAGACACTTTCTGTGCAGGTTGGTCCGTGGCCTGCCGCTCCCCTGTGGGCTTCCCAGACCTGGCTGTCCTTTCCTCACCCTCCTGGCTCAGCCCTCCAGCCTGTTCCCCATGCCCCTGCGTGCTGGAGGGACCAGCCCACACATCACGTTGCCTGAGTCCAACCTTCCAGCGGTTCCCAGGGCCCCTTGGGATAAAGTCAAAACCATCTAACAAGGTCTAAGATCATCCTTGGTCATCTGAGGTCACCTAGGGTGATCCTTGGTGAGACTTTGCCTCCCTCTCCAGTCTTCTCTCACCACGTGTCCAAGACAACATCACACACACAGACAGGCACACACATCACGCGCACGCACACGCACACACACCCCTTGCTGTTTCTTTCTTTATTGTATATATTTAAGGAGTGCAACATGTCTTGATATACACATACGTAGTGAAGTGATTACTACAGTCAAGCAAACTAACATATCCCTCATCTCTCACAGTTACTGCGTGTGTGTGTGTGTGTGTGGTAAGAGTACCTAAAATCTATTCTTTGAAAATTTCCAATATGCAATGCAATATTATTAACTGTAGTCCTCTTGCTGTACATTATGTCTCTGGACTTATTCATTCTAAACAACTGCAAATTCGTACCTTGTGACCTATATCTTCCCATCCCCTCCCCTGGTAGCCGCCATTTTGCTCTCTATTTCTATGAGTTTGACTTTTTTTAGATTCCACATATAAGTGAGATCATGCAGTATCTTTACTTCTTTCTGTATCTGGCTTATTTTGCTTAGCATAATGTCTTGCAGGTTCATCCATGTTGTCACAAATGGCAGAGTCTCCTTCTTTTTAAAGACTGAATAATATGCCATTGTGCTATGGTTTGAATGTGGCCCCTCCAAACTTCAGGTGTTGCCAATGTCATAAGGGCCTTTAAGAGGTGATTAGGCCATGAGAGCTCCTCCCTCGTGTATGGGATTAGGTGCTATTGTAAAGGCCTTGACAGAAGGAATTAGTTCTCTCTTCCCCTTCTGCCTCTGACCATGTGAGGATACAGCAAGAAGACCCTCACCAGATGCCAGTTCCCTGTTCTTGGACTTCCCAGCCTCCAGAACCATGACAGAGTAAATTTCTGTTCTTTATAAATTACCCACTCTCAGGTATTCTGTTATAGCAGCACAAAACAGACTAAGACACATTGTGTGTGTGTGTGTGTGTGTGTGTGTGTGTGTGTGTATACTACAATTTTTACCCAGTTGTCAGTCAACACTTAGGGT
The DNA here is from genome assembly GCA_023783475.1 of Daubentonia madagascariensis. Lineage (NCBI taxonomy): Eukaryota > Metazoa > Chordata > Mammalia > Primates > Daubentoniidae > Daubentonia > Daubentonia madagascariensis. The sequence goes on along the minus strand of JAKFHU010000485.1, from coordinate 53,818,924 downwards.
ATTTCCATAGCTCAGCTACTGTGAATAATGCTGTAATTGATATGGGAGTACAGATGTCTCTACAAGGTGCTGATTTCATTTCCTTTGTGTATCTACCCAACAGGGAGTGCTGGGTCATATGGTAATTTTTTGAGGAAACTCCACACTGTTGTCTGTAATGGCTACACCAATTCACATTCCCACCAACAGTGTACACCCCTTTGTTTTTTCTTACCCCACACTTTAATTTAAGCCATTCATTCCTCCAGGACACCCTTCCTAACTCCTCTTCTAAGCTCCCTCCTTCATTTCCCAAAAATGCTCACTGAGGGTTAAATTGTTGCAATGTGCATTTTACTCATCTGACTCTCACTATAGTCCTGGGAGGTAGAGATTCTGACTGTTCCCATTTTCCAGATAAAGAAATGAAGACTCTGTGTAGTTATGCAATGTGACCAAAGTCAGATCGGGGATGCCAGGAACCAACCCAGGCCTGTGTAGCTCCCAAGCTCCCCCATGGAAGATGTAATTCATCCCATTTCACAGAGGTTGAACCGTTAGCTGGTGAAGTTAAGAGGCTCCCCTAATTCCACCATTGTTTTATGGTGGCCTGATCCAGCATCTGTTCCTCCCTGAGACTGGGAGCTGTTGGAGGATACAGTCTCTTACTTATTTCTGCATCTCAGCACTTGGCACGGGACCTGGCTCTGAGCAGGCGCGTCAACAAGTGGGAACTGAATGAATGACCGAGGCAGCCAAGTGGCAAGAGACAGCCACACCGTCATGGTTTATGGGCTGCGTCCTATGGGTCTGAGGGACAGAGGAAGAAAGACTACCAGGCTCTTGCCCATAGCAACCAGTCCTAATGTCCTAGTCCTCCAGGAAAAGCACAAGACTTAGAAGGCTCAGGTTCATGTCCTGGCTCTGCCTCGGTTCACCATATGTGTGCTGTAGAGAACCCCTCTCAGCTTCATCATCTGTGAGGAAGGGGCAATGATGTGACCCACACAGTCACACTGTGCCTTTGCTCCTGTTTACTCTTAGCTTGGAGGATTCCCCTGCCCAGCACTGACCTTCAAAGGCTTCCTAAGCCCAGAAGGACAATACCAAGGACTCGAACTTGGACTTGCATTCTCAAGGCAAGGATTTTCTTTGAGTGGGGGCTGTCCCAGTCATGTTTGCATTGTGAGAGACCTCCTCTGTAGCCGAGAGGGCAGGATGTGTGGCAGGAGGTGTCGTGAGGGGGAGGTTGCTGCAGGGTCCATGCAAGGGATGGTATGCCCTGCCGCTCATGGCCCCAGAGGCTCTTCCGACAGAGCCTTGACAGCCCTGGTACCTGGTCAGCCACAGAGCCTGCAGAAGAGAAGATTTAAAGCTGCCTCCCAGGCTTCTGGCCTGCGTGGTACAACTTACCGTGTTGATAGGACCTTGGGGAAAGTATGAGGGCAAAATGATGAGTTCTGTTTGGGACCTGTTAAGTTGGAGGGTCTACGGGGCATCCACAAGGACTTTCGAGAGACAGTTGCACGGGTGTAGCATTTGGTTAGAGGGGAGCCGTGGGCTAGAATATGCATTTGGGATAGTTGTGCAGCTGGTACAATGAGAGCCCAGAGCATAGAGGGCAGGGAGGAGGCAGTGACTGTGTCTGTAACCCTGGGAAATGCTAGTCTCAGAGGACATGGGGAAGGATCTGAGAAGGAACAGTCCTAGCGGTAGGAGGAAACCACAGAGAGTTCGCTGTGATTAAAGCCAAAGTGGGGAAGAATCCAAAAGGGAGGAGAATTAACAGTGTCCCAGGGCCCGGGGAGGTCAAGATAAGAACTGAAAAATGTTGGCCGGGTTCAGAGGTAGTGGAGGGCAGGGAGCCTGGTGAGGAGGGGGCCCCTCTGCTCCTCCGCCTTTCTGTGCCTCCGCACAGCCCAGCTTTCCAGGAGAAAGCCTCTGCCCAAGACCTTTCCCTGTTCCACACTCTGACTCCTTGTTTCATGTTCTTGACCTGGCCGAGGAGCCCCAGAACCATAGAACTGGCTTTTGTTCATTGCCTTTGTAGATTCTCCTGCTCACTTTCATGACAGGTGTCATGCTGGCCCCTTGGTGAAAACTGAGTCAGGAAGAGTGCCACAGGGACCTTGTGTTACAGAACCACCCGACCTTGGGGAGAGCAGGCAGGCTCAGCGCCCAGCTGCAGAAGGAGCTGGATGCCCCTGGCTTGAGGAGCTGCCGTGCAGCAGGAAGGGCAGAAAGACTGGGTTTGTTCAAGGTGTTAGGGGAACAGAGGTAGCTGGGAGAAGGTGCCCAGTCACACCTGTTCCACTAAGGCACAGAGGAGAAGTAGGGACAGCTTGCAGGTGAATCCACACGTGGTGACACCAGTGCCGACCTACGGGCCCAAATAGCTTCTTTGTGCACCAAAGCACTGTTTTCAAAGCTGTCCTCAAGATTCAAGGAGAAAGAAACTTAGTTGTTTTTAAGAATGGGAAACTAAAGGCAATTAAAAAAACAGAGAGGGGAAAAAAACCCATCAAATGTCATTAGACTTCATCAGAAGCATTTCTCACTCTGACAAAAGAGAAATAACAAAGAATATGTTCTCCTTATTTTTCCAGAGGGACAGTTGTATATGCCAGTGGAGAAGGGAGTCATAATAGATACCAGGGAAAAGCAATAACTGGATATTTCAGTGCATGGGAGTCTTATTCTTCGGGGGCAGGGAAAACCACAGCGGAACACTTTAGACGCCCTACTTAATTTTGAAAGAAAAGGAAAATTATTCGCAATTTCAATGGCAGCCCGATCACAGGCCTCTACCACCGCCTCGGCAAGGAAATTAGTTGCCATGGCAACTTCAGGTTGCATCATTAAGAATTTTTAAAATGTTGAGAGTTGGAAGGCAGGGCTTTAAACACGGAAGGAAGAGGTTGAGAGGGAGAAGTGAGACTTGAGAAGTAAAAGAAGTGGTCCAGGGACGAGTGGAAATCTTGGCAACAGAGAGGAAATTCGGGGAGTGGGGTCTCCCCTCCCCACAGGCGGATGTTGTTACTGTCTGTCCTGGAATCACGGGAGGAAACGGCATCTTACTCCCGCTTGGGGTCCTCTTTGTTTCATGTCCTAATTTGATTATTTTTTTCTCTTGTTCATTAAAAGGAAAAAATTGGAAAGATGAAGAGGATCACAAGCAGCAGCCTTCATTTGTTTTGTTTTTTTAAAAGTATTAAGTGGATCATTACATTTCAAGTTACCTCCCTGATGTTCTTAAATGGCTTCGTCCCGAACTTGCCCATCAGGCAAAAACGTAAAAATCACACTTTGTGCTCCACATTCAACTTCTGAAAGTTCCCCCCCAGCTCTCTACTTATATAGAAAATAATAACAGGATGTTATTTAAAAAGAATTATATTTATTTCCAAGGAAGCATTTTTATTCAAAGAACCATGGGTGAGAAATCATACACCACTCCATCACTGTAATACTATATCTTTTTAAGAAATGTGGTTTTTGTTTTCCTTTTGCCTGTGTCTTCATAAAGAAAGAGGAGAGGGGAATTCAGGTGACCATCCAGGCCACTGATTATGTAGGAAAGGTCTGGAAATACTCCACTTTCAGCTTTGAAAGATGCTGATGCTTAAGTGGATCACCAGCTCCATTCTGCCCCCTGTCGGCCCTGCACGTCCCAGCTCCTCCTTAAGATGTGGGTCCCCGTTTAAATCCTCACCTGCATCCGTTCCAGGGTATCAGCCCTGGGAAAGGGAGCTCCCCTTCCACACAGAGTTTTCCTAAGGGCGAGGTTTCTGCTCATCCCGTGGAAAGCCGGTGAACACATCTGTGTGTCATGATTACAAAGGGACTCAGTGTCTGCCAGGGAGCGGCCTCCCCTTGGGGCAGCCATGCTGGAGTCCAGGGAGCTCCGGGCTGAGCCCCACTTTCTGAGCTGCTTCCACAGGGGAAGAGAAGGTAATGCTGCCTTTTGTGGCCCGGAGCCTCTTTCTTCCCAAGGAAAATGGGAACAGTAATAATAACTGCTGCTTACCTTGAAAAGTTGGTGGGAGGACCAAGGGAGGTGAACCCTGTGTGGACAATAAAGTGTTACATGGAAGTCAGGTGTCACCCTCGGAGACTGGTGCCAGGCTCCAGGCTTTGTGACACAAGATCAGGTTGGTCACACTGAAGAAAGTCCTTAGGACCCACCTCCTACCTGGTCCTTGAGTCCTATCTTGGCTGTGGGTTGACTAACAACATACAAAGAGCAAAACAGCCCAGTACTGTTTGAGAAGGTCCACACTGCCCAAGCTGTGTCGACTCTGTGGGGGCATCAACCTCAAGACATGAGCCTCCTTACTCAAAGGGGTGATGGAAGAGTGAGCTAGTGGCGCAGGACCCTGGGTGGGGGCTCAGCAAGCTCCCCATTGCTCTGTGTGGGCTGAGACCCACACCACTGACCCAGGAGGCCATGCCCTCCAACTCACCTCCCATGCCACCAAGCCCTGGGGCCCTCCAGCTTCACTCAGTGAGCACCCTCCTCCTAGCATGAAAATCCCCCTGGGCAGAGACAACTCATTTTCCCTTTTGTGCAGGTGGCCGTGTGGTAGTGGGGCTCTGGCCCTGACCCTATGTACCCAAATCCTCAAACCCAATTTCCAAATACTCATACGCTTTTCCTTGTAGCACACATCCATCCATCCACCCACCTGTCCATCCTATCAATCAACGAACATTTATGTAACACCTTTGCTAGACATTTGCCTGAACCAGGCATCAGCAAACTATAGCCCACAGGCCCAATCCAGCTCAATTTCTGTTTTTATAAATGAAGTTTTATTGGAAGACAGTTGTGCCCACTTGTTTACATTTTGGCTATGGCTGCTTTTGAGTTACAATGGTAGAATGGAGTAGTGGCAGCACAGTCCTTATGGCCCACAAAGTAAATATTTACTATCTGGCCCTTTATGGAAAAAGTTTTACCGACTCTTAGGCTGGGCATTTGGCACGGTAGAGAGGGCCCCATACCAGAGGTAGGAGATACAAAGCAGGGTACAGTCCAGGTCCTACGCCCAAGGAGCTTACAGTGGAGGAAATAAGTTGTATGTGCTATCGTATCATTGCAGGTCAGGCTGTCTTTAGAGAGGATCAGAGAAAGTGCTAGGGGGCCCAAGGCAAGAGGTCCCTGCCTGCAGGAGAACTCAGGAGGTGTCTGAAGGCTGGGTCTTGCAAGATGGCCATGTGCCTATGAAGAGGGAGGGAGGGGGCTGCAGGGACCTAGGCACCAGCGTAGGAACCAGAGCTGCACGCCCAGCAAGCAGGAAGTGCTACAGCTAGGGATGAAGATGCATGATAAGGAGTATGGAGAGGCACAGCTGGAAGATGAGGTGTGGTCAGGGTCCTAGCAGGTCTTGAATGCCAGGACAAAGAGTTTGGAGCTTATTCTCTAGAGACAGAAAGTTTTTAAAAGTTTTTGAGCTGGGGAATGAATGGAGAAGCTGTGCTTTGGGACCATTAAAAAGGCAGCCAGGTGTTGTATAGACTAGAGATTGATATTTCCGAGAGAAATTAAACCTTAAGATTTATTCTCCCTAACCTAGTCAAATGAAGTAATCTATAAGAAGGATTTTGTAAGCTATAAAATGTATGGGATTATTCTGATTATTTATTATAACAATAACGTTAACCCAGGTAAGATTTAGACCTTTCTGTTCAGATTCATTTCCGTGTTTCAATCACTTTAACAATTCCCCTATCCTGGGTTGTATTTTGACTTCCCCAGACTGTAATTGTAGCCCACATAATATTGGGTGTGATGTGATTAAACAGTAATGTCCTGAGCTTTCATCTCCAGGGGAGTTATTTTTGGTATAAAACAGAACGTATCATGTCATCATAGTGTCACACAACAAAGGGTTGAACTCCACCCAGAATGGGAGAGCTCACACCCTTCCCACGGCCTTGGCACAGACCTGGGCTGACTCTGCTGTAGTTAACACCATCGCCAAAGGACCAAGTCAGAGGGATAAAGAGCCACAGCGCCTGCAGTCCCAGCCAGCCCGAGGAGGAAATGAATCCATGTGGCTGGGTGGGACAGATCTGATCACCCAGGCGGGAACAGCAGACCATTAAGAATGAATCCACTGAAATAAGGAACCAATATTTCATGTAATTGGTAAAAAGATATGATAGGAACACGTTGTCTTAAAAAGTGAAACTAAAAATTATAAAACCAAGCTTATTTTTCCTGATAGTCAATACAATTTAGGTTATAATAGCAGCTGCACATGAAGTCTTAGAATGAATAAGCAGTAAGTTGGTAAGGTGGCACGATTTCTCCAACAAAATTGTAAGACAACAGGTTACAACATCCTTCACTCCAGGTTTGACTTCCCAGTGTGATAATAAAGGCTATATATATATATATTTTAAAAGCCATTGATAAGAAATCACTGGAAACATCCACCACATCATCACTCATGATGATAATTAAGTGCTAACTCTTCTAAGGCTGGTCTTCCTTTGCCAGTGGCTTTTGCAAATAGTTCAAGCAGTTCTCTAATATCACTTGACTTCAAGATATCCCTCACCTTTGGCAAGATTTACAACTTCACTTTATAATTGGTTTGCCATTGTGTTCATCCTATTCATCCCAAAACCAAGAGACAACATTGACATGGTGGGCAGAAGAGAAGTCAGGGTTTCTCAACAGGATGGTGACCCCCCAGAGATGGGGGCCAGAAAACCTCCACCCCGAGCTCCGGGGCTTCCATAACCTCAGCTGGGCCCCAAAGCTGCTTAGTAATCCCTGTCTGTGGCCCTGGTCAACTCCTCACACATTCTCAGAATCAGTTGCCCTTGGAAACTTCTCTACACTCTTTGGACTCCCGGCCTCCACTGCATGCTCTGGGGGTGACTCATCCACTACCCTGCAGGGAAAATCCCAGGAGGAACATCCACCATCGCCCCTTGCACCTGCACCTACAGGCTCAGGTATGTCTGCAGCAGCTCTCACCCATTTTCCCTGAGACCTCAGGGGAGGACCTGTCTTGCCTGAGCTTAATGTCTCCACATGTTCTGGATTCAACCCCTTCCTTCCAGATCTGCTTGGAAGGCCATACGACCCACAGAGAGAAGGAAATATTTATTTATAAAACCATGAGGATTTGGGGATTGTTTGCTGCACATCATTATTGCTATAAAACCTGATACACCTGGGGTCCCTCAAACATGGCTCTGCCCAGGCCGGGTGTCCTCGCACTGGGGACCTGGCCCCACCGGATTAAAAAATTAAAAATTAGAAAAAAGAAAAAAATAAATAAATAAAAAATAATAAAAAATACCTGATACACCCTTTTCTACCACACAAACCATGAACATAGATAAATCCATAATTTGTGTCCTAACAAAGTTCTATGGGTACACAGATAAGGGGTGTAGTCAAGTCCACCAGTGAATGGGAGGGAAGATCAAGGTTTTGTTTTTTCCAGAGGGACGGCTGTTTATTTTTTATTCTCCATCCCAAGAGGCAGTCTCGCACAGTGGTCAGTGTGGATTCTGGCACCAGTTTCCCTGCATCCCAGCTCTATCACCGCTTGGCTGTGTAGTCTTGGGCAAGTGACTCAACCTTTCTGTTGATTTGTTTTCACATCTGTGAAATTGAAGGCTGATAATAATAGCGCCCCCTGGGCAAGGAAGGGAAGAATTAACTAATATATGGCACCTGGAGTAGAACCGGCCCTAAAGCGTCCAACCCCGGTGATCATTATTATCACGTGACTCTCTCTTCCCGCTGGCTGGGAGCTCACACCGGTCTCTGTGGCCCTGGGGTCTAAACACACAGCCTACTGCATCGTAGGTGGTTTCTGAGTGTCTCTTGAAATGCCTGCAACTCCCCTACCATTTCCCTGACTTCCTGAAACCTAACACAGGCCAAAGAGCCTGTGCTTCTTGGAGAGGCCTCGGGGACTCGCAACCCACGAACTCCCTCTGCTCAGTTCTCCCGGGTTCACTCCTGCACATCCTCCGGCCTCTGCCATGTGCTTGTCTCCTTCGCCTGTGCTGGCTCTTTCTGTTCTGCGTGCAAAGCCAACCTGGACGTCAGCAGGTTGTCTTAAAAAATGAAACTAAAAATTATAAAACCAAGCTTATTTTTCCTGATAGTCAATAAAATTTAGGTTATAATAGCAGCTGCACATGAAGTCTTAGAATGAATAAGCAGTAAGTTGGTAAGGGGGCACGATTTCTCCAACAAAATTGTAAGACAACAGGTTACAACATCCTTCACTCCAGGTTTGACTTCCCAGCGTAATAACAAAGGTTCAGAGCCGGGGGGCATCAGTTAGGCAGGGCAATGTGAAACCCGTTTCCAGTTCCTGCCACCATCTGGAATCTTCTAGGATTTGGCCCCACAACGGTGGCCACAGTGCACACTTGGGCCCCGCTGCACGCCCCGAAGCTTCCTACTGGTCTCTGCAACTCAGCTTTCAGTGAGGTCAGCGTGGTGTAGGGGGAGAACCCCGGGGCTTTGCGAAGGTGACTTTCGCTGCCATCCGGGTTCTTGTGACACTGCTGTGAGCTCTCAACTCCATGACCTACAGACGTGCAGGTCCCTTCCAAAGACTGCTGCTAGCACTGGGGGGATTTAGTTTCTCGGCTGCCTCTGCCTCTTCTGTGTCTTCTTTATCCACTACACTGACCCCGATAGGAACCGCAGCCCCACACTTGGTGTCTTTTGTGAGAAAAATCTTCATCCCAAGTAATATGTGAGTTTACGGACTTTAGTGAATGAAAATTCAGAGGAGCAGCTCTCAGAAGTTGAATCTGAGCCCCAGGTGAGACCTTCCCCGCCATCACCCTCCACGTCCCCTCTGCGTCCCTCTCTCTTCTCTTAACCCCTCCCTGTCATCCTTTCTATCATGCTCAGCAATTCCCTTCTCCCCGGCAAAGGCAAACGCTGCCACATCTGCCCACCCAGGTCTATCCACGTGCTCAGCAATGCAAAGAGCCATCCGTTCAACAGAGCCGAAGTTCCTCAGGGGTCACGGGGTTATTGGTAGGGTTCTTTTGCACTTCAGAGGGTACTGGAAAATCAAGGGGCGGAGAGTCCCCTGGAAGATCCAGATGTGATGAGGTGACAGAAACGGACCCTCCAGCCAAGAGTGAAGGAGAAACACCAGGGACAGAAACAGTGGCGGCCACTAGAAAAAGAGATTGAGTCTCCTTGCACACGTCCCCGCTGCCCACCAGCCACAGCTGCAGCTGCTCTGGTGGCTTCTGGAAAGTGAGAAGGCAAAGGGCCGGCTTAGGGTGGGGAGTCACAGGAGTAGACAGGGGACAGGACACACTGAGAAGTGCTGTGAACCAGTACGTTTCTCAGTCCGAACCAGCTTTTCCCCACTTGTATTCATTTTCTATTGCTAAATAACAAGTGACCACAAACTTGGTGGCTTAAAATGACACATATTTATTACCTCGTGGCATCTCGGGCCAGGAGTCCAGGCCTACTGGAGTCCTCTGCTCAGGGTGTCACTGGACTGCAATCCAGGTAAGGCTGGAGCAGCGGTCTCACCTGGGGCTCAGGTCACCTTCCATGCCCCTGGGGTAGAATTCATTTTCCTACAGCTGTAGAACTCAGGGCTGCTTACTTCTTCAAGGTCACCGGGAGAGCAAATGTCTTTGAAAGGGCTCACCTGTAAAAGATTAGGTCAGGCCCACCCAGGAGAAGCTCCTTTTGATTGATGTAAGCCAGCTGATTAGAGACCTTCAACACACCTGCAACATCCCTTCACCTTTGCCGCATAAGTACCCTACTTATAGCAGCAACATCCACCGTAGTCACAGCTCCTACCCACAGTGAAGGACAAGGGGGAATCAGAGGTGCTTACACTGGGGTCGGGAATCTTGGGGGCCTTCTTAGAATTCCACCTACCACACTGGAGACAGAGTAGGGCAGGAGAAAATTAAAAAGGTTTAATACTGGTAGATGCCCAAGAAGGGGACATGAGTCCTAGTATCCCTGCCTCCAAAACCTAGCTGACCCTCATGGGAAACAGAGTAGAGATGGGGAAGAAACCCCACAGTGGTACAGCAGCACAGGCCTGTCCTCCTCTTCCTGTGTGGAGACAGGAGGGCAAGCTGCACTAAGTCTGGAGAAAGAACATTAAGCTATAAGTGGCCACACGGGGGATTAGGCAGAGGCAGACACTTGGATGTTCCGGAGGCCTCGGAGTGGCCAGGAAGAACAGCTGGCCCCTTCCCATGCCCCCAAGAGGGCCTGTGGAACTGACTGCCACTGAGTCTGATGCAAAAAGGCCTTAAGGTCAGGGTGAGGGATGGCCTCGCTGCACATGAGCAGGTCAATGACTGGGGACCACAGATGATGCACGTCTCAGCGACGGGCATAATGGACAGCTGATGACCGAGGAACAGGCACTCTGTTCCCCGGCCTAATGCCATGCACCACGTTAGCCCCTGGAACATAGTTAGAACCCTGGAGCAAGGTGAGGAGTAGCTACAGTGAGGTCAGATAGGATCACAGTTGAGTGAATGTGACTCAGCGGAAAGGGGTTTGCATTAGTTTCCGAAGACTAAGCCTAATGACCACAAACTGAGTGGCTTAAAACAATAGAAATTAATTTTCTCAGAGTTCTGGAGGCCAGAGATCCAAAATCAAGGTGTCAGGAGGGTTGGTTCCTTCTGGAGGCTCTGGGGGAGGATGTGCTCCCTGCCTTGCTCCCAGTTTCTGGTGGCAAGCCTTGACCTGCAGGTGCATCACCCCAATTCCTGCCTCAGTGTTCAATCACCTTCTCCTTTGTATCTCTGGATCTTCTCTTTTCTGTCTCTTATAGCTCACCTGTCATTGGATTTAGGGTCCACCCTAAACCCAGGATGACCTCATCTCAAGATCCTTAATTTCATTATATCTGCTATGATCCTATTTTTAAATAAAGTCACATTCACAGGCACTAGGGGTTAGGACTTGGATATAGCTCTTGGCGGGGACATAATTCAACCCACTTACAGGGTTCAAAATAGAAATTAGGGTAACACCAGCAGCTGTAACACATAAACCCCAAAATCTCAGTAATTTTGCATATCAGAAGTTGATTTCTTACTCACAGAACAGCCAGTACCCATATTCCTGGTCAGCAGCAGGTGGGGCCCTATGCCACACAGTCACTCAGGGACCCAAGCCCTGCCATCTTCGGCCTGCAACTTCCAAGGTCACCTTGGGCACTGATAGACATCCAGAAGTTGGAGGAAAAAGAGGGAGAAGAAGGGGGGAGAGCAGCGAGCGTAGAGAAGACACACCTGTTTCTTACCCACAGCCCGGCAACGATGCCCGTCGTGTCTGCCCACGTTCCGTTGCTGAGAAGTGGTCAGTGACCCCACCTGGATGCCGGGGGTCTGGGGATCCCCAGGCTGGCCAGCCATTCTCAGACATTACCGAAGGGGACCATGAATCTGTGGTGAATAGCCGGCCACTTATGCCACAGCTGGTTACGAGAAAACCGGGTGAAAATCTTACACCCTTGAACCAATGGCTCCAGCTGCAAGAAAAGAGCCAGAGGGACCGAGCTGAGCCCCGCCTTGGGACACCTGCGGCCGTGGAAATGATCCAGGTGGTAGCAGGTAAAGAAGGCCATTCGCCTTGGGGTTGACTCCCTGGCTGCCTGGGGCCCAGGCAGGGGCTGTGGATTCTGTGGGCAGCCGAGGCGGTACAGCAGCAACCTTCCCTGCGGCACGTTGTGGCTGTCTCCAGACGTTGCCAAATATCTCCTGGGGGACAAAATCTCCCCTAGTCGAGAACAACTGCTCTAAAGCAACAAGACAAACTACTGTTGAAAAAATACAAACTTATGGTTGGGGAGAGTGAGCTGTCCAATCAAAATATAGTGTGAGCCACAATGGCAAGCTATGGATGTAATTTTAAATTTTTTAGTAGCAACATTCTGAAAAGTAAAAAAAAAAGTGGAATTAGTTTTAATCATATATTTTATTTAACCCTATATATGAGATATTATTTCAACATGCAATCAATATTAAAAATTGCTAATGTGATAGTTTATAGTCTTTTTTTTTTTTTGTACTATGTCTTGGAAATCCGGTATGTGCTTTATACCTAAAGCACGTCTCAATTTCGACTAGCCACATTTCAAGTGCTCTGTAGCCACACAAGGCTAGTGGCCACTGTCCTGGCTCCTGGGGAGTGTGCATGGCTTTGTGATGAAACCATTGACATTAGAATCAAGCAAGCAGTAGCCTCAAGTCCCGGGTCACTAGCTATGTGACCCTGAGCAAGTAATTCTCTCTAAGCCTTGATTTCCCCATCTCTAAAATGGGACAATGGTGCTTTCTGCATGGGATCCTTGTAAGGATTCCAAAGGAGAACAGAGGTTTGACGCATCCTCACAAGTAGAGCACAGGGGACACTCTTTGGGTGCTGGTCCTCTTCCTCTGAGGGCAGTGCCCTCCAGAGCAACGAGTGAGCATGCCTCCAGGTGCCATCGTGAATCCATAGTGACCCACTGGCCTGCTTTGCTCTGCATCCCAGGAAATAGCACATTCCCGGAGGTCGCAGCCCCACTAAATCTCCTCTTCCAGGCAGCAGGATGCATCTGTGGCATGCGTTTCCCCCTTTATTTGTTAATAAAAGTGCTTTTCCTAGCGTGCAATCAAAAGGGGGAGTGGAGAGTAATAACATGTGTTTGGCGTCTCCGATATTAATAGCACCAAGTGTCACATGCTATGACAGCGATGAAAGTGGGTATGGACTCGGGACCCCCTCTTTTCTGGGAGGCAATGCTCCCCCTTGCAAACAGAAAATAAACACAGCCCTGGTGGAGCACAAATGCCAATAACTGTGAAATTTTGATTAAATAATAGATATGTGTTCAAAAGCACTTCTTTATAGTATGTGATTAAGAAAGATAACTAGACATTCTTACAGCCCTAATGATAATAATTACCACAACACATAAAGTGCAGAATATGACACCAGAAAGGCCATTATTAACCTTTCCCAGGGTTATTTTTTGGGGTGTATTTTTGACACCGTGGACACCGGCATTCAGAAACTAAATAAAACTATAGCTGAGGAAATTGCCCTGAGCCATTGCCTTGATCCAGCATGGGATCAGGACGGGGGTGGGGAGGGGGGTGAGAAGGGGGGAGAGAGAGACAGAGAGACAGTGTATGGGGGGCATAAAAAGTCTTTTATACAAAACAGATGCTTGTTTCATATCGAACATCTGGCCAGTCTTATAAAGATTTGTATTAACATTTCTGCAACTGTCAGTAATTCAGAAAACTGACAGAGCTTCCCTGTTTAAATTTTTGCTATAAATAACAACCTTAGACTTTTTTTTCTGCTTGCATGCAAATTTTGGTCCCTGACATCTGATACCCAACTGCTCAGCACTTCCCGGCCTGCCCTGAGGACATGGAAGGGTGGCAGCTGCTCTGGAATTTCACTTCTCTGCACATCTTCAAGCGCTGCCCAAACATCCCCCTCCCCGCCTCAGCAGTGACTGGCCTCAATGCCACTCAGCTTTCCTCTACTCTATACCAAGTGCACCAGTCAGCTGTTGCTGCATAACAAACCACCCCAAAACTGAGTGACCATTTATTTTGCATATGACTCCATGGGCGGGCAGTTTGGACTGGGGCCTTTTGGTGGTTCTTCTGGTCTTGGCTGGGCTCACTCGTGCGTTTGTAGTCAGCTTCTGGGTTGGCTAGGGGTCGGCTGGTCTAGCATGGTCTCCACCAGGATGGCTCATCTCTGCTTCATGAGCTCTCATCCTCCAGCAGGCCAGCCCAGGCACATTCACACGGTGGAGGTCCGGGTCCAAGAGAGCAAGTGGCAGCGTGCAGGGTCTCCTGGGGCCTAGGTTCGGAACTGGCATGCCCTCACTTCCTCTGCATTCTATTGGTCAACGCAAGTGATAAAACCAGATTCATGGGGTCAAGAAATAGACTTCATCCCTTGAGAGGAGCTGCAAAGTCAGATTGCAAGTATGCAGGCTGAAGAACAATTGCAGCCATTTTTGCAAACAGGATCCCACCACCGGCACAGCTTCTTAGTCACTCTCCAATGACCCTCTGAGTCGGGCAGGGAAGGTGTTGTCATTACAATTTTAAACTTAGGGAACTGTAGGAGGCTAAGTGATGCATCCAGGGTTGCATGGCTGCTGGGGGAGCAAGAACCTCCCTAGATGCCACGAACCAAAAGCAAAGGCAGCAAGATTCCTGGAGAAGGTAAACAGCTGGACATCCTTCCAAGCGGTCAGTGAGGGAAATTCTGGAAGACGAAGTTCACCATCAGCGGTAGCTGCTGCCCAAGTCCAGCGTGGACTCCCAGGCTGATACGCCGTTAGCCCGATGTGGCAGTGGTGTGAGCAGCATCAGAAGGTGTGTTTACTGTTCCACCAATTTCTTTCCTCCACCATCAAGGAGTGAGGCATCTTATAAAAATATATTCAAATGTTAACTATATTCAAAGAATAAATAAGAGAGGGTGTCAGGCATTGGGAAAACAGAAAAAGAAGCCACAAAGCAAATCTTACATTATCAAAGGCTGTCAGAAGACACCTGGAGATGGCAGGCTACCCACCCTCCCTCTGAGCTCTGCACTCCCCTTCGGCGGGTAAGACCCTCAGAGCAGGCCTGTAACGCATGGGCTGCTGCTCACCAGGGGAATCCAAGGTCATCACCTCAAGAATCAGATTCTCCCTGTGGATAAACCGGGACAACCCAGCTGGGCTCGGACAGGCCCTCTGCTATGCCTCTCATCTCTCCGGATGGGGATCAGCTGCCAGCCATACCCCTCCCCCTCAAAGCCTTCCTTCTGCATTAATGGAAGTTTCCAGCCCAGTCTCTGGCTGCCCATTTCAGGGTAGGTGAGGGCCTAGTGCTTGGGCCTTCTGTCACGTTTTGTCAAATTACCCCAACAGGGTGTTCGCTGCCATACCAGGTCTTGGCCCTTAGTGGTCATTGTGCCCGACACCCACTTGGGGTGTGATTAATTCCTCCCCAGAAATCACTCATCCTTGCCCTGCTACGGTGTTTACAAGGCCCACAGCAGTAATTATTCTGACTCGAGGCCTTGAAGGCCCAATTGCAGTGTAAATACCTTTGGAGGAATGAGGATCTACTAACATCTCAGCTGAATTTGGCTTAGTTCTCAACCAGGAGCCAGCCAGTCCCTGATAGATGGCATTTGGAAATGGTATAAGGTCATTTTTGGTGGTTGCAATGATGGGGAAAAACTACTGGCATTTAGCAGGTGGAGGTTTTGGATACCTAGCATGATGCAGTTCCACCTGACAAAGAGTAGTTTCAACTAAAACATCAAAAGCAACCTCATTTATCTGCTGCAGGTCTACAAGGGTCTCTAGAGAAATAGGACCTAAGACCAGCAAGCTCTCATGGGAACAATAATGCATAATATTTGCATGACTGCATGGTTTGCAAAGTTACGCATTTATTTTGCTATTTAATCCTCACAATAACCTTGTGAAATGCAGCAGATATGATTCTCTTTGTTTGACAGACAAGGAAACTGAGACTCAGGGATGTTCATTGACTTGCTCAGATGCGTCAGTTCAGATCCTTCAGGAAGCAGAGCCAAGGAGGACAAAGCGGAGAGGGAACAGCAGTAGGAAGGGTTAGCCTTCAGCCCTGTGCAGGTCTAGCACCTAGGGAAGGAGAGAAGGAAGGAAGGGGGGTTGGGTAGGAAGAGCCTCCAACCACAGGGCAGCTCTGAGCAGGCATTGGCCAGCCCACTGGGCAGCCCAGAGCAGATTGCCTGCAAGAGGAGTTCTGGTCAGGCAGAAACGGCCCATCTCCACCACCCCACCATGATCAGGGGAGGCCATGGCCTGGGGGTGACCGTTACCTAGGCCCTGAAGATGTAGAAGCTGGAGGATCTCTGCCAATGACCCTCTCACAGCAGGGTCTCTGGAACGGAGACCTGGGCAGACACTCCAAGGCTACCATATCACACAGTTAGGATGGGGTAGAGTCAGGACTCAAGTCCCACTAAGCATCCAACTCAAATGCAGATGAGCAAGAACAAAGGGACCTCCAGACTTGGGGGGCTACACGGGGGGGACAGCCATGATAGCCGGGGTGGGGCTGGAGGAAGTCCCTGGGTGGGTAAAATGAAATGCCAAAGGGAACAGAGACTCTCATATAAAACATCAACTGCTGGGACCTGTACTTTGCTCGGACCCATCTCAAAATAATCAACCAAAGCTGGAACATGCTGGAAAGTTTGGGTAAGTTGCTGCACTCCAGGTTCATGTGATAACATGATGAGAAGGTCCAATTAGCCACAGTTTTTGCAAATGCAAAAAATCCCCGATTCTCAGTCTGCAAAATGAAGAGAATCAGACCTGCTGCATTTCACAAGGTTATTGTGAGGATTAAATGACAAAATAAATGTGTAACTTTCGCAAACCGTACAGAAGTCTTCCTTATTTAAGAAGGAGGCAAGGAAACAAACAAAAGAAGGACTTGGGGGCTGAAAGTGTCTGCTTTCCAAGGTGGCATTTTCCAGCAACTGTCACTAAGAAGAGCCTCCCGCTGGCATCTCCCAGCTGAGTGACACGTCACATGGGTGCCCTGGCATTGGAGGTGCTAAAATGGGGTCTTGGTGTTGCAGGGACAGGAAGCCAGTGATGCAGAACGTCTGAGTCACTCTGGAGCCAGAGACACAATTAGATCACGGAAGTTTTAAGGGGCCTTAGACATCATCTAGTGTATGGCCCTCCTGACCTGCATTTTACAGGTGAGGAAACTGAGGCCCAGAGAGGGCATTGCCTCTGGACTTTGTCTAGACCAGGGTTTTTCAATCCTGCACTATTGACATTCAGAGCCATGTAAGTCTTTGGGGGTTACGGGGAGAAAAGGAGGGGCTTTCCTGTGCATTGTAGGATGTTTAGCGCATCCCTGGCCTCTACCCCCCAGACGCCAAAAACATCTCCCCAGTCATGCAACCAAAAATATCTCCACACATTGCCAAATGTCCCCCTGTGGGCCACAATCACCCCCAATTGAGAACCACTGCTCTAGGCCAAATATCCAGTTAGTAGCAGAGCGATACCTCCAACTGGTCTCCTGCCCCACAAGCCACAGCCTGTTACAAAAATCCTAAATGGGACAGGGCTAGTGTCTGCCCTTCGATAGTGGGTGTTCGAGAAGAAAAATAGGGAGAATTTTGAACTCCACTGAAAAGGCCTGGCCGCAGCAGACAGGCAGGTAGCAGTCTAATATTTGGCCAATGTATAATCAGAAAGAACTGCACTTTTTAAAAGTAGATTCTCTTCATTATGAATCATATCCACAACACCAAAAAAGTTAGAAAACACAGAAAATGAATCAAATGACATGACTCCATCCTCTTCTTTCAATGCATTTCAAAATCTCTTTGATTTCCTAGAGCTCCTTGGGATGCCTCCAGGTCATCATTGGGTTTAAAGAAGCAAATTGGGAAATAGCCCTGTGAGTTTCCTCCCTCCACATCGATTGGGCCATTTGGAGGATGCTCTCCAGCCTGCAGACGACAAGACGTTCTTGGCAGCGGACTGCAGGCGCTCCCTGCCCCGTGCTGGGATCAGTTGGCAGTGCCTCCTATTTGCATATCACTGATCACCTTTAAAAGTGCCTGCTTTCCTTTTTGTTATTACAACCTTTAAAGTTGTCTGGGAAGGAGTTATTACCCCCATTCTTTAGATGAAGAAAGGGAAGCTCAGAGA
The DNA here is from genome assembly GCA_023783475.1 of Daubentonia madagascariensis. Taxonomy (NCBI): domain Eukaryota; kingdom Metazoa; phylum Chordata; class Mammalia; order Primates; family Daubentoniidae; genus Daubentonia; species Daubentonia madagascariensis. Next base: position 53,801,210 of record JAKFHU010000485.1, on the reverse strand, counting down.
CATACGGTCACTTGGCCAAAGACACAGTAAGTTAGATGCCAAATAGGAGCAAGAACTCAGGTCTTCTGGCTGCAAGGTGGGGTGGGAGGGCAAGGGTTGTGGAGTCAAAGTGTCATCTGCCTGCTGCTCTGCCCCTACTAGCCAGGAACCATTTCTGAGCCTCAGTTTACCTATCGGTAAGTGGGAAGGATGAGGATGTAATGCTGCTTCATGGAGTTGTTGGGATAATTTCATGAGGTAGTGTATATGGAATGTACAAAGAAGAACTTCAGAGTTTGCCTGATACAATCACTCATTCAGCAAGGCTTACAGAGTGAGTGAGGGATAGCCACCCTTATAAATTACGTAGGCAACTACAACTCTAGAGTAAATGTGACAGGTTTCTGCCTTCATGGCTGATCAGAGGGAGAATGATTCTGGGGGCTGGGGGGGGCATTGCCTCTTTTGCCACGAGGTGTCTCCAGCTTTGGCTGAAGTCAAGAAGTGCCTCCCATCCAAGGGCACCAGATTGTCAGGACTCCGTGCAGAGCAAATCCTCTTGCTTTTAATCACAAAGATCCCCATGCACTGAAATGCTGCTGACAGAGGGTACCAGCATGGGCTGCATTGTCAGTCACCTGCTTTTGAGATGCTGCTGCAACTTAGGAGGGAGAAGGGGTCCCATGGGTTCAAGGAGCACACTGGGAAGAGCCACGAACCTATCTGAAGTCCTAAGTTCCCATCTCAGCCTCCTGGCTGTAGGATTTCAGGCAAGTCATTTTCAGGTCTGCCCTGCATGGTTGTGCAGGTAGTTTATGGCACAAGGCAGTGATTAGAGGTTGAAACCTGTTCTGCACTTTGCTTACCAAGCCATGCACCTTGCAACAGGGCTGTGTCAGCCCAAAGAAAGGGGCACATTTTCCTAATTCTCACAAAGACTCCTGATGAGCCAGCAGCAGCCCTGGTCCATTGCCTTTTCAGAACTTCAGTTTTTCTCTCTATGGAATAAGAGAACTTTTAGGGGCCTGTCCTTAAAAATTCTAGATGCCTCTCCTCCCCACTTGCCTTTGTTTCTTTTCCCTTTCCTTCCCTTCAAAAAAGAAAAAAAAGGCTTTAAGTTTGTCACTCTGAGCTCAAGAAGGGTAGATGGAGAGAGACAAAGAGTATGGGCAGAACCTAGAGATATTTAGAGGACGAATCGAGCAGGACTTGCTGGGAGACTGGGTGTCAGGGGGAGGGGAGCAACCCTCAGGCTAGGGCTCCGGGGTGGGTGGGGGAGGTGGGGAGCAGGAGGCCAAGTTCGGGAATGGGGAGTGATACAGAATAAGCTTATCCTAGACAAGTGGGTTTATGGACCATCCAGGAGACATGCTCAGCCTGCGTAGCCTTGAAAGGAAAGCGGCCAGGACTAAAGGCACAAACTGAAGAGTCATGGGGCACATCACAGGGGAGGCCACTGGATCTGTGCTCATGACTCTCACTGCTGTCCAAGAAGGAAGCTGTTTCAAAGCAGGGAAAGAGGGGATCCTGGAGCACACTCTGGCTCTTACACTTTAGAAGGTTGTGGTTCCCGGTGGGACTTCTGTGTCACAAATGTGCAGAGAAAGGGCTCTACACCACTCTATAGACAGGAAATGACCACAAGGGCTGAGCTGGGTCAGGCCTGTCTCCCCAGGCAGCCAGGCTGTTGGAAAGTAAGATCACAGGGATTTGGGTCAAGCTCTGAAAAATGTTCCTGTCTAAAACACCTTCTCTGACCTGGGCCTATTTTTAGAAATTCTTTTTAATGAACAGTATGCAAAACTATGAGCTCAGCAGAGTATATTCCCCCTGAGATCCCTCCACAATCACTTTAAATGGAGTCACTGGAGAAAGCAGCTTGATATTGTCATGCTGTGCTTTCTGTGACCACTGGCTGTCCCTTAATAATAATCACAATAATAACAGCCTTTCACATGCTTAGAGCACTTTACAGTTTGCAGGATGCATTCATCACATTGACTCACTTGATCACAACAGCACAGCAAGGTAGGATTACTATCCCATTGTACAAAGGGAGAAACTGAGGCTAAGTGAGAAGATAGTCCGCCCAAGGCCACAGAAACAGAGGTGCTCACGGAAGTGAAGAGAAAGCTAGACTAGACACATGCAGACAGAACTAGGGGAGCTCTGGGTATGTGGGTCACAAGGGCTGTATAGCGTCCCTTGGGAGGTCATTGCTGGGAGGAACCAGCATCAACCCTTTTGTACACTTGCCTGTCTCTGCTCAAAAATCTCAGGAGAGAATCTGATTGGTTGAGCTTGGCCATGTGCCCATTCCTTGTCTAGAGGAGTAAAGGGCCCTTTGATTGACAGCTCCTTCCAGAATGCATACAAAGGAGAAGGGGTAATGTGCCAGCAGGCGGCCAGGGTGCTTTAGCATAAGAAGGACGAATAGACCCAAAAAGCAAAAGAAGCATCCAATACTCACTCCATTCTTTAAAAGCTTGTAGGAATCAGATTTCTAGTGCATAGGACCTGTGTTTTTCTTTCCTCTGATGTCCATTCTCTTTCTAGCACGACTTTCATTTCATCTCTGAATGCCTGTGTGGGTGATACCACCTAACATTTTGGCTACACACAGCTGTATGTGACTTCAGACCAGGCCTGCCCTCTCTGGGCCCCAGTTTCCTCATCTACACCATAAGGGCCAACTCTGTGTCTGCAAACGCAAGAGTGTCCTGCAGAGCCAAGGCGGGGACCCAAGTTCAAAAGGCAAATAACAAATAGATGTGGAAATCTTGGCAGTGCCCCTCACAGCAACCATCCCGTCCATCCGAAATGACAACAAGCCCAAGACTTGATTCCGCAGTGACCTCACAGGAACTGGCTGGCCTGGCTACAGCGTGTTCTCCCACCAGCTTTTCCTCTGCAGGTAGAAGCTCACAAGGGCTCCTAATCCTCCAGACCCTTTGCAGCTCAGTTCCCTCCCGGCCTCCTCCTGGCCTTCGAGAGCCTGTGTTCTTCCTTTCCCTCTTCACTCGACACACCCCCACTCAGCGCTCCGGCCCCAGCTCCAGTGCCACTCTCCTCCCAGACCACTGCCCAGCTGACATGAAATCTCCGTCCTCTGGACTCCCTCGGACCCTGTGTCTCATTACTGTGCTCGCCATGTTGGGTTGGTTATTGGTGTTTCTTACCAGACTGTGAGCATCCACGGGCAGCACATGCATCTTCCTGTGTCTGTGTTCTCAGTGCTTACCATGATGCCCAGCTTGAGGCAGGCACTGAGTGACAGCTTATGGGATAATGTGTGAATGATTGAATGAATGGATGAATTAAGGGATGGGTGGAATATTTCCCAAAAGTCATGTGGATAGTTGACATCAGACCTGGCTCTGACCGCTGTCTTTCCGCTCTGGAACAAGGTATTCCCAAATGGATTCTTTCATTCCTCCCAAACCCAGCAATGCAGTGGCACTGCCTGTGCTCATTTTGATTGAACCCCAGTTTCACTGGGCCTTCACCTCCTGGGGCTGCTGCTTCATTTATTCAACCACTCGGCACTGAGCAGCTGCTCTATATTGGACATCATGCTGAAAGCAGGCAATCTAATAGCCACTCTCTGCACGTGCACCTAAACAGCTTCTGTTTACCCTGGCCAGTGGGAGGCACAGTCATATTTGGAGAGGGATGGAGGGCGAGGACAGTGGAGAAACTTTGAAAGAGCCCCTCCAGGAAATGGGGAAGGCACTGGCCAGGAGTCTTGGGAGGTTCCTGAGCAGAGTGGGGTACCACAAGCAGTGGAGCGGCAGGAATCTGCAGGGCAGCAGCTGAAAAGGAAGAGTGGATTCCTGGGAAGATTAACCCAGCGTGGAGGCCACCAAACGGAGCTATGATCTTGTGGATGACATAAACCGTAGACAAACCCAACAGGAAGATGCAGACCATGGCAGGCCTTCTGGTTTGGAGTGGGTAGCAATTCCTAAGCTTCAGGTATTGCTGAACAATCAGCAGTAGCCAACAGGGACACAACTTTTAAAACAATTTTTATGTAACAGAGGGGTTTGGAGAGGGGAGAAGAAACTCCACACATGCCCTACCACTTCACTGAAAAAGAATCTGTTGCTATGACTTGTTCTTGGAGTGGGGAAAGGGTGGGGTTGGGGTGTGTCTTGTGTATATTCAATGAACTATTTCTTCTCTCCGTCAAAAGAGATGTCAAATATATCCAAATGTGCATTTGTCTGTTTGTGTGTTTTTATAAGAACAGGAGACAAGGATTCCTGTCTTCCTAGCTTTGAACAAAGATATAAAAGACGGTGGGTACATACACTCGTATGACTTTCTTTACCCCAATATCATGTTCCTTACATTTTGAGGGCGATGGAATTTCTTCCAGGTGCATTGTGGCACTGCCACCAACCCCCATTTGTCCAGACCTCTGCTTCCTTCTCTTTAAATAAGGGACTGAGAGACAACATCTAAGTTCCTCTGAACCCCGATGCACCACGAGTCTTTGAGATCACTGGGAAAGAAAAGTCCTGCACGGATGGCTGAACATCGGCACTTCTCCCAGAGGCACGATGTACACAAACCAAATCAAAATATAAATCATCACACCCTGTTATGGGTCTCATACACGGATTCTTTTAATAAAATATGCAAATATTTTGCAGTAAATTGATTTCCCAGTTTCATTCTCTTATCTCCATATTTATTATTCATGATTCTTCTACTCCGCACTTGAAGCACAGGGGTGGTGGGGATAAATCTAGAATGTAGAGTCTGTTTGCTTTCTTCCAGTTATTATTAGCACAATCTTATACTCCCAGGAGTAAAGGATACATGTAAATATTACTTCCAGTCTCAACTCAAGCTAAGAACAAAATGCAAGAAAGTCTTCATTGATCTAAATCCATGCACTTGAACTTCCTGGCACACTTTAATAACGGTATGACTTTGCGAGGAACATGATGATGGCTTAAGCTATGACTGCATGGATATTGTTGTTTCACTTGTTAAAAGTGAATACAATGTGTCTCAGTTAAGAATTTGGTGAAAGGGAATAAAATCTAGGAAACTGTTTATTGCTTGACTAGAGAGCTTCTTAAGAAAGAATATTTGAAGGATATTCATTGTATATCAGATACAAAGCCTGGACCCAAATGGTCCAGTCCCAGAACAATGTCCCATTGAAAGCAGAGAAAGCCAAATAGGAATTTCAGCCATTATTCACACCACTTGAAGAACATGATCAGTAACAACTCTTAATAAAACCAACTATCCTCTCCTTTCTTCTGATATTCTGCCCCTCCTGGGAGCCGTGCCCTCTCCTGCCCCAGGAGACTTTTCTCTCTTCCTTGCCCATCGATCTTGGACATCTTCCTCTGGAACTCTACTCCACCACCACTCCCAGCCCTTGCAGGCTCTTAGCAGCCCCCAGCCCCTGGGGGAGTAACTCACCCATCAATGCCCTTCTTAATGGATGAGTTCAGTCTTTTCTGACTTCCCCCACTGTAATGGGTTCAAGGGATTTCAAGGCTCATCAGGAAAGAAGATATAATCACACGGTAGCAGTCACACACAGTGAGGTTATTTGAGTGAAACTTTGACAGCTTTGCATGCAAAGGAAGACACTCACAGCACAATACTGTCCATGGGCCACCCCCCAGAGGGTGGAGGAGGGCAAGGGAACCCCTGGGGACAAGGTGCTCAGAGAGGAGCCTTATGTGTCCAGGTGATGTTGCTCAGCAGCCCAGAGGGGAGTCTCTGGGTCAGACAGCTTCGAAGGGCACCAGCAGCATGGGGTCTTTATAGCTACAAGGTTTATCTCATCTATGACTAGCAGATGTTGGGCACAGTTTCATAGGGTATGCAAATAAGATAGGCTCTAATTGGCTAAAACCCCGCTTATTTGGGCTATGTCTAAAACAATTGGATGTCTACCAGTTAGAGTTTGGCGCAGGTGGGCTTTTGAGCCACCATGTGTTTGCAGCCTCATTCATATCTGGCAGCTAGTGCTGGCTGCTGGCTGGGCTGTCTCCTTAATATGGTGGCCCATCCTCCACTAGGCTAGACTGGGCTTCTTTGTATGTTGGCAGAAATATTCCCAAAGAGCAAGGTCAAATGTGCAAGCACTTATTGCCTCTACTTATATCATATTTGTTGATATTTCATTGGCCAAACCAGTTATACAGCTTAGACCAGAGTCAATGTAGGAGGGGACCACACAAAGGCATAGACACCTGGGGGTGGAACCCATCTGGGACTTTTACTGTGACAATAAGGTCACAACCCCTAAGCTGCAGCCGTAATACAGGTTTTTTTAATATGGTGTCAACTTTTCTGTCTATTGGAAGAAACCATGTTCCACCTGGATGCCAATCAGGAAGTCACTCTTTCTGATGAGCAGAGTTCCCCGCAAAGCAGAGCCTGAGAAAAGGATTTTGGTGCAGGTAGCTTACTGGGGGGGGGAATCCCAGGAAGTACAAGTGGGGAAGTGGAGGAGATGAAACAGGGAAGAAGGAAGCCCAGCAAGCATGTGCTAAGGACTGGGCTACCTTTGTGGGAAGCTGGACCTTAATGCTGCTGGGGACCCTCTGAGAGGCCACAGGGGCAGGCCTCAGATGCTTCCACCAGAGGATGGGAAGCTGGAGCATCATCCACCTCTGGTTGCACAATTCCTGACATAATGGGGAAAGCCCTAAGGCAGAGCAAAAGAGCCTCAGCTGCTCGAGGTGGGAAGCCATCAGTGGGCTGGACACAGTCCACCCCGGCTACAAGTGACCCAGTGGGCTGAGGGGATAGGACTCAGGCCATGGGTGGCATCTGATACAGAGGCCAAGAGACCCCTCCCATCATCAAAATGCAAGTGCAATGCAGCCAGCACACGTACAGAGGACACAGAGCTCGAGAGCAGAGGGAGAGAGGACCAAACAACAGAAAATCCACATCTGGGTGACGAGTAACCATCGCTGGGTATTCTCCTGAGCACACAAGCCCAGGATCATCAGGGAGAGAGAATTAGTACCGAAAGTAAACTTTGAGTATTCCCCTATGTAGAGACAAAGATATGTTTTGCAGATAGAAATAAGGGTATAATTTCAGAAAGTGGTCTCCTTCCTGGTATTTTTCTTGTGGGACAAAAATCTGCTTGAGATCCGGAAAGGTCATACCCATTTCTTGGGAATAATGGAACAGAAAGTTAACAGCAGAATTCTGTGTAGTGTCTGTAGCTGGTTGTGGATAATGGTGCTTAATTGTACAGTTAGCTATATGTACCACATTTCATTGATTCCAAAAAGCACGTTTTTCACATTTAACAGTTCTGAAATCAAAATGCATTTTACAATTATAACCGACAGAACTTTGTTCTTCCTTGATGATATATAAAATACTGGTGCACTTTAGTATCTTAGCTATGTTGAACTGCAGAAGTTCTCATTTCAGAGCACGGGTTCAACCAGGTTGGAACAATTCTTTCATTGACTATTGAAGGTCCCAAATTAATGAACTTTTCCAAACCACAGTTTGTAGATACCTAAACCAGGTCATCCTCTCCTGCCTCTTCCAGTTAAGATCCTGAGGCCCCAAGGAGATCCAGAGAAGGTCCTTGGCCCTCCTTATGGAACTTTGCTTTTATAGCTCCTACTTCTGTCAGTTACACAGGCTGTATTTTATTGCTCAATATATTAACTTTTCAAAGAACTTTCACATCTATCAGAAAGAGCAAATGCTAAGAAATCTAAAAAGAACGCAGGAATGATGACAGAACTCCCAGCAGAGGAACTAGGTAAAGATTGGGCCCCACGGCGCACAACAGAAAGCCCAGAATAAACCAGATGGAACAGGTTAGAGGTTCATTTCTTTTGTGTGAAAGAAGACTGCAGGGAGGCAACTGTAGGCTGAGGCAGTTCAACAGTCACCAGGGAGGCAGGCTCCTTCTGTCTTTCTTACCCAACCTCCAAGCACCGTGTTTCCATCCTCAGAGTTACCTCATGGTCCAACAGGGCTGCTGGAGCTTCAAGCATCTCACCTAAATCCCAGGCTAGAGGAAAGAAGAAAGGCTAAAAGGCAAACAGGGCTCCTTCTCCACCCCTTTTTAGGAAGACTCCACAGAAGCTCTGCCCAGCAACTTCCACATCTATTGGCCAGAACTCAGTCACATAACTACTCCTAGCTGCAAGGGAGGCTGGGAAGTGTCATCTTCTAGCTGAGCACCAGGCTGCCCCGTGATGTAGAGGACATATTAGTAAGGAAGGAAAGAGAAGCAGGGGTAGCGTGGGCAGCTAGCACTCCAGGCCGCAGGAAGATTTCCAGGGGCTAAAGGAGAAAGTGGGGGGAAGAGTCACACCAGCCTGGAGGACCTCAGAAAGCCACGGGAGGAAGTTTACGACAGGACCCCGGGGGAAGTGCGTTGGCAGCTGTGTTTAGGAGAACTGGACGGGAAGGCCTAGTGGTCTGGATCCCAGGCCGGCTCCACAAGAGCCACACAGGATCCATCCATGCCCACAGAGGGAGGACCGCTGTCCCCATCTCCACGACAGGAGAGGGTCCCCAGTAGGAAAGTGTAAAGCTGTCACGTGCTGCACTTTCTTTTCCGGAAGTGAACTCAGGCTCCCGCCTCTGCGGCCAGGCCTGGCGCGCCCATTAGCACTTCCCGGCCACGGGAGGCGAGTGGGCCTGGTTATTAATGGACTCTCCAGGCGGGAGTTCCGGAGTGGGCCTTTCTCATGGTCACTGGTGGTCTCCGCGTCCCGCCAGCTCTGCGGGAATTCTGGTCACAGTGAAATGTTCTTAAAAGAGGAAAATTACCCAGAAAGCGTCTCCCAAAGAAAAGTCAGCTTTAGAAAAGTTTGTGCGTGTTGCAAAGCATTATCTTTAAGTCCTCCAGCTAGGCTAAAAGCCTATCCTATTCCTCCCTGGGATTTCTAGTGAATTAATAATGCCACTGATGAATATTCAAAAGTAGGCAGCTATTGTGCCTCCAAGCACATAATTAATTATTCATTACACATTTTTATTCACTGAATTAAAAAACACAGGGTGCTCTGGGAAATGAAGTGTACTTCACTGCAGGGGCATGAAATTCCACACTGCCCCTTTAAGGACTATTATTCTCTATTTGTGGTTACCAAGCAACATAAATGCTGGGCAATTAGATCATGGGTTGTCCCCGAAGACTGATGGGATAATAAGCAGTAGTTAAGTATTAAGTTGACCCAGTGAAGGTCCCATATGAATAAACCTGGGTAGGACCACAGCTGGTGTCTTTTGAATGAAACTTTTACATTAACACTGTACAAAAGGTGATTCTGTTCCAGGAACACGCGTCGGCAAAACTCGCTCATCTGCAAAACCCGCACAGGTTGACTGTGTTGTCTCTCTGACACCGCTGCACTTGCAAAGTTGTGCAGGGAATGCTCTGTCCACTCCCAAAGGGACAGCAGCCCACCTCCAGGGGCTAACTGGGCTGAGACATCACGATTCAGACTCAGCCTTCCAAAGAAAGAAATGCGTTGCGTTCGTTGGGGAACTTCCAAACGGGGTGTGGGCAGAAGTACTGAGAACTGAGTTTCTGTACTAGAGGAGCTGAAGTCAGAGCAAAGGCCAGCCCTGCCCAGCCCAGGACAACACTGGCCGTTCCCTGCTCAAGGCCACTGTCCTGGATTCCAGCCCCTTGACCCAAGTGCAAAGTCCTGACTAGCCCAGGACTAGAGCTCCAGGTCTATGCAGCTGCCTCTCTCTTAGACTCCAAACCTCTCAGAAACTCAACTCACATCCTAGTCATGTCTGTATCTTCAGAGTCTGGCACATAGTAGGCCCTCCACAAATGATTATTGAATAAATATTAAGGGTTTGAGACACTTTTTATGTATTAGTCATGCTGTTTGGTTGTAAAGTAAACCTTGGACTAATGACTTCAGTTAGCTGTTTATTTACATACTCTGGTGTTTGCAAATATCTTGGCACTTTTCTTAAATGCTCCTAAGTGCTACCAGCAGGAATGCCTTATACAGTTGTACCAGATGGGCACTGCACAAGGGTACCTGGCCAAAGAGGCAATTAGAACCTGAAATCTAGCCTGTGGTCCACTCCCCAAGTCATATGCTTGTCCAGAGGGGTCACCTTTTCTCACTTCTCACAAAGGCATTGAATGTGTTGAAAGAGGCCCTGGCTGTAGTTAGCATGTGGGTGGCAGAAGGTGAGAGCTCTGCTCTGAGGGAGTGGAGCCAGAGGTCCTGCTCAGGAAGAATTATCAATCTGGGCAGGTAGAGGCCAGGGATGAGAAGATCATAGGGTTAGCCAGTATGGTACAAGAGAGAAAAATCCTCCGGTAGAGCCTGCTTTCTGTCCTCTCGTAGCCCTTGGGGTGTGGCTGTGAATAGCTCAAAACAAGACAGAGGCCCCCGGTTGTCTTCGCTGTTGATTTAGGGACATGGAGAGAAAGTATGGGATGCTAGCGGTGAGAACTACCCGGATAGAAACCAGGACATTTCTATTAGTGTGAGTCTCAAAGCAAACCTGTGAGGTGTATATCCCCATTTGCAGATGGGGAGACTGAGGCTTAGAGAGTTTAAACAACCTGTGCATCTCACAGAGCTGGAGAGGAACCAGGGTTTCAACCCAGACAGGCTGGCTCTGGAGTCCCTGCTCTTAACCAGGGCTGATATTCAAAATAGTTAACAATCAGTAGGGTATTAGAGCAGATACCAGCCTCAGGGCTAGAGCAGGGTCCTGGAGGCCTCTACTGGTCAGAGTTAACCCCTCAGCTGCAGGATTATTTGGTGGTCGTGGCAGGGGAAAAAGGACCCTCTAGGGAGGCAGCAGCTACTTACCAACTGGAATGCAAACATTTCAGTGTTTTGACAACTGGTGCACCACACAGGTGCCTACCTGTCAAATGTCAGCCTGCCTCAAAGGTTCCCATGAGTCTGAGAGAGGCATAAGGGAGGTGGCCAGAAGCAGAGGCCCGAGCAGGGGGCAGAGTCTGGAGCCAGCAGGTGCAGATGAAGCAGCCAGAGATGACTGGGCTGGGAAACTTCCGGCAGCAGCTTTTTAGGAACTGGGCTGGGGCCTTCCTGCTCAGGCAGAGAACTTAGACGTACCGATGGGCAGCCGCTGATGATAGAGAGGCCAGGTCCCAGCACCGCCACTGACCAGAACCCTTGGACATCTCCCATCTCCTGACTGGTAAAATAAAGGATTTGGGCCAGAAAATCTCCTAGGAATGCTCCAACAACAACATTTTATGATTCCATGTTTCTAACAAATGAAAACGCTATTGAAGGAAAAGGAAAACTAAAAACATCTGCACTTTTTGCCATTGAGGTTTTGTGTTGCTGTTTTGTTTTGTTTTGTTTTGTTTTAAGCTCAGAATGTCCTGTGATCCCCATTGGTGACAGGAGATGATGGTTTTATTGTAGTTGTAGATCATTAATTTTGTAGACAAAAATGTGAAAACACAGCTTATCTCTGTCTGCAGACACTTTGCTATGCCAGAGCATGAAACAGTTCTCAGTTGAAGATAAAGAACTGCTGTCTAGAGTTTTGTGATATGAAGCAGGGAAGACAATTCCCCCCAAGCTAAGTGGGCTCCATGTCAGACATGAGAGCTACAACTGTGGCAGTCTTTAGGTAAGGACTGAAGTTTGTCAGGCAGGAACATGGGGGCAGGGGGAAGGCTGGGGGAGCACCCCACTCTGCCATGCTTTTACTCCCACCTACCCACCCCGCCCTGATCCTGGGCACTCTCTCCCAGAGTGACTGCTGGGGCACCGATTGTCATCACGACCTTCTTCCTTCCTGTGTGCTTTTCTTGAGAGCAAGACTGTTTGTTTTTGTTTTTGTTCTCTGAGCTCCTAGCATAGTGCCTGATATCATACCTTTATCATTAAATGTTTGATAAATGGCAGGGTGGATGGATGGGCGGATGAGTGACCCAGGGATGATTAGTGGCTCCTGTCTTTCCATTCTCAAGGAATCAGCGTTTGCAAATTTAGGGGTTTGCTAGGAGGTTTGTTCTTGCAAATGTCCTCCAGGTCTTCTGCACCTCTAAAACTGAGCCCTTAGAAGTCAATGCTGGCAGGACTTCCCAGGATAGCAGAGTGGGGAGCAATGATAAAACTGGGCAAAATTGTCAAAAACAGCCATTGCAGGAATCTGTAAATCAACCAGAGTTACATGCCAAATTGAGAAGTGGTTATTCATGAAAAACTTCAGACAAGAACAGTGGAAATAAGTGGCATTCTTGCCTGGAGCTGCCCTCACCCCCACCCAAGGTCCATTCTCCCAAGGGGAGGCAAGTCACAAAAACCAGCAGCTTTGGTGCCCGAAGGGCTGGCTTGGTTTGGAGAGGAGTGCCGAAAACCTCGCACCAGTGGCACTGTCAGTAACAGAAGCAAGCTCGGTGGCACATGAAGGGGAAACACCATCAATCCATCTAACCCGAGACTGTGGTTCTGGTCGGGGCAAGCACAGACTAGCTGAATAGCCAGATATTTAACAGGGAAACGTGGGAAATGAGACAATAGGAAGCTTTGATAAGCTCTTGACACATCCAGGCGGGAGAGACCTCAGAAGGCCCAAGCTATCCAGACGTTCCAGGCTGACGTAAACATGCACACATGTGCCGAGGAGATAGGAAAGAAAAAGACAGGGCAGACTTTAAAACTGCCTGAACTGTGAATGTATTCCTCTCCCTGCACACACTGATACATCAGCAGAGCCCTAAAACACCTTGCAGCCTTACTTGTCCACGGTGTTTTGGCAACATTGACAATCACTGGCTGACCAGTAGACTCTACAGACACGAGGGTGAGCCCTAGGGAGCCAGGCAAGAAAACAAACAACAAAACAAACAAAGAATTTTTAAAAACTGTGTGGAGACTACTGCAGCTGCATTCTGCAGTAAAATAGATACCACAGATTTTGTTCAGCAAGTTGTTAAACAATAAAACAGCTACGACAACCACCTTTTGATCAGAATCCAGAGTTACTATAACTATAATCTTAAAATATTCAGTTTTAAACAAGAAATTAAGAGATCCGCAAAGAAACAGGAAAGCATGACTTATACTAAGAAAGGTGTGGTGGGTGGGGAGAGCGGTTAGTAGAAACTTTGTCTAAGGGGGCCCAGGTGTTGGAATTAGCAGACAAAAACACCAAAGCAGCTATTGTTAATGGTTTTTTTTAACTAAAGGTAATTACCTTTCAAAAAATTAAAAGAAAGTATGACGTCAATGACTCAAAAAAAGCAGAGAATATCAACAGAGGTAAAAATTATTTAAAAGAACCAAATGGAAATTCTGGAACTGAAAAGTACAATAACTGAAATGAAAAACTTATAAGAGGGGCTCAACACCAGAGCTGAAATGGCCAGGAGACAGAATCAACAAACTTGAAGATAGAGCAATAGTAATTATTCGATCTGAAGACAATGGGGTGAAAAAGCATACAGAAAAGTGACCAGAGCCTTGAAGGAACATGGGACAACATTGAGCATACCAATATATGGGTAGTGGGGATCTGAGGAGAGGAGAGAAGGAGAAAGTGTATGGTGTAGGAAAAAACAACTCAGCTTCTCCTACTATACTGTCACAGCACAGAACACTTCTGTGACCCCAGATATGTTGGGGTTTATCCCCACACACTGAGCAAGCAAGCTATTTTGCAGTGGACACCAGCTGGGTGTCCTCTAATTCAATTTGATTTTGACACTATCTACCTGGAGATAGTGCTAGATCCAACAGGTCAAGAGCTCAGTAACACAAGACTGCCTCCCACTTCAGATGCCAGCAGCAAGGACAGGGTTCCCATGACCTCTTCCTTGGGTTCAATTAATTTGCTAGATTGGCTCACAAAACTCAGGGAAACATCTTGTGTACATTTATCTACTTATTATAAAGGATATTACAAAGGATACAAGTTACAGCCAAGTGGAAGACATGCATAAGATGAGGTATGGGAGAATGGGCCTGTAGCTTCCATACCCTCTCTAGTGACACCACCTCCAGAATCTCCATGTGTTCATGTATCCTGAACATGGGTTTTTGGATTTTTATGGAAGCTTGATTACATAGGCATGATTGATTAAGCCATTGGCCATTGGTGATCAACTTAATCTTTAGCCCCTGTCCTCTCCCTAGAGGTTGGGAGGGTAGGGCTGAAATTCCCAGCTCTGTAATCATGCCTTGATCTTTTCTGTGACCAGCCCCCATCCTAAAGCTACCTAGGGGATTCCAGCCACCAGTCATTATTATACAAAAGACACTTATTACTCAGAGATATCAAGAGCTTTGGGAGTTGTATGTCAGGAAATGGAGGTAAAGACAAAATATATATTTCACAATATCACAGAAAGAGAGAAGTATGAAGAAATAATGTCAAAAATTTCCCAAATTTTTAAAAAAACATGATGTATTCTAGAAGCTTAGTGAACCCCAAGTAGAATTAACACAGAGACCCACCCTAGGCTTATCATAGTGAAGTTGTGGAAAGACAAAGAGAAAATCTTGAAAGCAGCAAGAGAACAATGATTCATCACATACAAGGGGGAAAACAATATGATTAATGGCTGCCTTCTCATCAGAAACAACAGAGGCCTGGAGGCAGTGGAGTGACATAGTCACAGTGCTAAAGGAAAAAAACCTGTCAACCAAGAATTCTATATCCACTAAAACTACCCATCAATGAATAAAAGTGAAATGGAGACATTCTCAAACAAATAGTAACTAGATCAAGTGTTCCTAGCAGACCTAACTTACAAGAAACACTAAAGGAAGTCATTTAGGCTAAAAGGAAATAACATCAGACTTGAAGCCATACAAAGAAATGAAAAGCACCAGAAAAGGTAAATATGTGGATAATACAAAAGACTATATTTTGTAAAAATCACTTATTTTAAAAGATGTAAAATTGCAGAAAACAATGACTATAACACTGTATTTTTGGGCTTAAACGTACACACATACATATGTAATATAGATGACAAATAATAGCATAAAGGAAGAAGGAGGAAATGGAGCTATATTGGAGCAAAGATTCTATATTTTACATGAATTAAATTAGTATTAATCAGAAGTAGATTGTGATAAATTAAGAAGCATAT
The DNA here is from genome assembly GCA_023783475.1 of Daubentonia madagascariensis. Lineage (NCBI taxonomy): Eukaryota > Metazoa > Chordata > Mammalia > Primates > Daubentoniidae > Daubentonia > Daubentonia madagascariensis. The sequence goes on along the minus strand of JAKFHU010000485.1, from coordinate 53,786,140 downwards.
TGTAATCCCTGCAGCAACCACTAAAAGAAAAAGATAAATAAATGGTAAATAACCTTAAAAACATAGTTTTTAAAAAGCCAACAAAGGGATTAGTATGCTAAAAAAATTATCTGTTTAACACAAAAAAAGTAGAAAAGAAGAAACAAAGGAAGAAAAAAGGCATGGGACATATAGAAAACTAATAGCAATATGGAAGACATAAATTCAACCACATCAATAATTACATTAGATGTGAATGGATAAAACACTTCAATAAAAAAGCAGAGATTTTCAAACTGGATTTTTAAAGAAATCCAACAATATGCTATATATAAGACATGTGTCTTAGATTCAAACACTTAAATAGGTTGAAAGTAAAAGGATATAAAAAGGATATACCATGCAAACAATAAACATAACAGAGCTAGAGTCGCTATATTAATGCCAGCCAAAATATAACTAGAGACAAAAAGGGACATTTCATAATGATTAAAAGAATCAACTTATTAGTAAAATATAACAACTATAAATATATACACACCTAACAACAGAGATCCAAAATATATGAAGCACTAATTAACAAAACTGAAAGGATATTTATTGCAGCACTATTCACAATAGCCAAGAGGTGGAAGCAATCCAAATGTCCATCACCAGATGGAGGGATAAAGAAAATGAGGTATATACAATCAGCTATTATCCAGACCTACAAAAAAAATGAAATCCTGTCATATGCTACACATTGATAAACCTGGAGGACATCATGCTAAGTGAAATAAGCCAGTCACAAAAAGACAAATACTGTAAGATTCTACTCAATGAGGCATCCGAAGTAGTGAAACTCACAGAAATAGAAAGTAGAATGGTGGTTTCCAGAAGCTAGGGGAAGAGGAAAATTGGGAGTTTTTGTTCAATAGGTATGAATTTCAGTTTTGCAAGATGAAAAATTCCTAGAGATCTGTTGCATAACAAGTGAGTATATTTAACACTACTGAACTGTATACTTAAAAATGGTTAAGATGGTAAATTTTATGTTTTTTTTCCTCACAATTAAAAATAAAAATTAAAGAAATTGAAAGGACAGACAATTCAATAATCACAGTTGGAGATTTCAGTACCCCACTGTCAATAATCAGCAAGAATACAGAAGACAATACTAACAACCAATTCAACCTAACCAACATCTATAGAATACTCACCTGATGACAGCAGAATATTCATTGTTTTCAAGCACACATGGAACATTCTCAAGGATAGATTGTATTCTAGGCCATAAAACAAGTCTCAATAAATTTAAAAAGACTGAAATCATTCAGAGTATGTTCTCTGATCACAACAGAATTAAATTAGAAATCAATCTCTCTAAATTAAATTAAAGAGAAATTTGGGAAATCCACAAATACTTGGAAATTAAACATCACACTTCAAAATAACTTATTGGTCAAAGAAAAAAATCACAAGAAAAATTAGAAAATATTTTAACTGAATGAAAACTAAAACAAAATATATAAAAATTTATGGAAAGCAACTAAAGCAGTGCTTAGAGGAAAATATATAGCTTTAAACATTTATATTAAAAAAGAATAATGGTATCAAATTCATAACTTAAACTTCCACCTTAAGAAACTAAAAAAAAAGAGAGAAAACTAAACCCAAAGCAAACAGAAGAAAGTAAATAATAAAGATGAGAGCAAAATCCAGAGAAACAGAAAATAGGAAAACAACAGAAAAAAATCAATGAAACCAAAAGTTCATTCTTTTTTTTTTTTTTTTTTTTAGAGACGGGGTCTCGCTCTTGCTCAGGCTGGTCTCAAACTCTTGAGCTCAAGCAATCCTCCCGCCTCAGCTCCCAGAGTGCTAGGATTACAGGCGTGAGCCACCGCGCCCGGCCTCAAAAGTTCATTCTTTTAAAAGACCAGCAAAGTTGACAAATGTTCAGCTACACTAATCAAGGGGAAAAAAGAGAGAGGACAGAAATTACTGAGATCAGGAATAAAAGAGGGACCATCACTACCAAACAGAAGTTTAAGAGTATTATGGGAAAAAAACTATGAACAACTTTATGCCAATAAATTAGACAATTTAGGTGAAATAGACAAATTCCTAGAAAGGCACAAGTTACTAAAACTGACTCAAGAAGGAAGAAAATCTGAATCTATAATTAGTGCAATGGTAAATTTTATGTGTCAACTTGACTGGGCTAAGGGATACCCAGATAGCTGGTAAAAGACTAATTCTGGGTTTGTCTGTGAGGATGTTTCTGTAAGAGATTAGTATTTGAATCAGGAGACTGAGTAAAGAAGATCCACCCTCACCAACTGGTGAGCATAATCCAATCTACTGAGGGTGGGAATAGAACAAAATGGCAGAAGAAGGGCAAATTCTCTCTTCTGGAGTTAGGACATTCGTCTTCTCTTTTCCCTTAGACATTGAGCTCAGGTTCTCAGGCCTTCACCTTCAGAATGAATTACTTCACTGGTTTCCTTCTCTCCCTCTTGCAGACAGCCTATTGTGGATCTTCTCAGCTAAATATCATAATAAACCCCCTCTTCTACATTTATATATTTCCTGTTGGCTCTGTTTCTGTGGATAACCCAGACTAATACAATTAATAAAAAATAACAATGTTTTAAAAATAGTAATTTAAAAATCTTCTACAAAGAAAAGCCTAATCTTTAATGATGAATTCTATCAAATATCTAAAGAAGAAATGTTACAAATCTTTTACAGACTGTCAGAAAACTCATTCTATTAGGCAATATTGTCTTGATACCAAAGCCAGACAAGATAGCACAAGGAAAAAAACTATAGACCAAGATCCCTCATGAATATAGATGTAAGATTTTTAAACAAAATATTAGCAAATTAAATCTAGCAATATATAAAAAGGATTATTCACCATGACCAAGTGGGATTTGTCCCAGAAATACAAGGTTGGTTTAACATCTGAAAATCAATTAATGTAGTACACCATATTAATAGGATAAAGAAGAAAACCTACTTGATATCTTAATAGATGCAGAAAAAAAAGTATTTGATAGAATGTAACACTCACTCATAATAAAAACTCTCAACACCATAGGAATAGAAGGGAAATTCCTCAACCAGATAAAGGACATCTACAAAAAGCCTATTGCTAACATCATATGTAGTGGTAAAAGACTGAACAGTTTCTCCCCCAAATCAGGAACAAGGCAGGACTGTCCGTTCTCACGGCTTCTACTCAACATCCTACTGGTAGTTCTAGCCAGTGCAGTCAGGCAAGGAAAACAAATAAAAGGCATCCAGATTGGAGGAGAAGTAAAACTATCTTATTCACAGATGACATAATCCTATGAGTAGAAAAGCCTAAGTAACACGCACACACACACACACAGACACACATACACACACTCCTAGAACTAATAAATGAGTTCAGCAAGGTCATAAGATACAAGATTAACATATAAAAACTAATTATACTTCTGTATACGAATAACAAATAATCTGAAAAATGGAATTTAAAAAATCCTACTCACAATAATATCAAAAAGAATAAAATATTTAGGACTAAATTTAATTTTTAAAAAGTAAGGCATATACACTGAAACTATAAAACATTACTGAAACAATTTAAAGAAAATTTAGATAAATGCAGAAATAGTTCATGCACATGGATGGCAGACTCAATACTGTTGAGATGACAGTTCTCCCCAAATTGATCTATACATTCTATTTAATTCCTATCAAAATAGTAGGGGTTTTTTTTATAGAAATTGACTAGCTGATCCTAAAATGCATATGGAAATGAAAAGGACCCAGAATAGTCAAAACAATTTTTAAAAAGAAGAATAAAGTTGAAGAATTTACACTACCCAACTTCAAAATTTAACTATAAAGCTACTGTAATCAAGATAATGTGGTACTGGCATAAGGATAGGCTCAATGGCTCAGAATTGAGAGTTCATTATTACGTTTATGAGCAACTGATTTTTAACAAAGTTTCCAAGGAAATTCAATGGGGAAAGAATAGTTTTTTTCATCAGATAGTACTGTAACAATTGGATATCCATGTGCAAAAAGATTAATTTACACCCTTACCTCATACCATAAACAAAAATTAATTCAAAATGGATCATAAATTTAAATATATGAGCTAAAACTATAAAACTTCTAGAAAAAAATTTAGGAAAAGAAATTGAACCTTGGGTTAGGCAAAGAGTTCTTACATACAACATCAAAAGCACAATCCGTTAAAAAAAGAGAGACAGGTAAAGAGTTTCATCAAAATTTTAAAAATTTGTGCTTCAAAAGGTAACATTAAAAAAAGAAAAAACACAGACTGGAAGAAAACATTTACAAATCACATATTTGATAAAGGATCTGTATCAAGAATATATAAAGAACTCTTACAACTCATTGATAATTGGAAGCCCAATTAATTAAAAAAACCCAAATAGACAAAACTGAATAAACATCTCACCAAAGAGGACGTGCAAATGCTCAACGTCATCAGTCGTTAGGGAAAGGGAAACACAAATCAAAACCACAAGGAGAGATGGAGGCTCAAGCAGGCTGAGTAGAGGCACCTGGCACTCACCTTCTCCACAAAGAACCAAAACAGCAAGTAGATAATCACATTTCGAACACAGCATCTAAGAGAGAACACTGGATTTCAACAGAGATGTGACAGGAAACACTCAAGCCATGGGAGGAGAGGCAAGTGAGGCAGTCAGCTCAGCCAGGATTGTCCAGGAGCCTGGAGAGTCTTCCCGGCGTGGCTAAAGGGTAAGTGAGAAATCTCCAGTGGTCCATGTTCCGACCATGGGTCCCTGCAACCCTAGCCGTGGGAAAGCCCCTCGACCCTCGCAGGCCCTGAGACTAGCAGAGGGAGCTGTCTAGAGGCCGTATGACAGCGCTGCTCCGGAGGAGTTCCTGCTGGGTCTCACCCCTACCCCCAGAGTTTTAAGCAATTGCAGCACGGTGCTATCTTCAGAGTTAGCAGACTGCATCCTGCCCTGATACTCAACAGCCCCTGCATCTCCACCTCCCTGGAGCCCCACTGACATCCCCCCACATCCACTCAGAGGGCTGCACGGCACAGCCCTGGATCTAAAGGAAGAGATAGATTCCAACACAGTAACAGTTGAGGACTTCAACGTCCCGTTTTTAGCATTAGGCAGATCATCTAGACAGAAAATTAACAAAGCAACATTGGATTTGAACTGCACTTTAGACCAAACAAACCTAACAGACATCTGCAGAACATTTTATACAACAGGGGCAGAATTCACATTCTTCTTATCCGCACACAGAACATTCTCTAGGATAGACCAACTATATGTTAGGCCACAAAGAAGTCTCAACAAATTTTTAAAAATTGAAATCAGGCCAGGCACAGTGGCTCATGCCTGCAATCCTAGCACTTGGGGAGGCCAAGGCGGGAGGATTGCTTAAGGCCAGGAGTTCAAGACCAGCCTGGACAATGTAGCAAGACCCTGTCTTTACAAAAAGAAAAAAATTAGCCAGAGGTGGTGAAATGCGCCTGTAGTCCCAGCTACCTGGGAGACTGGGGCAGGAGGATTTCTTGAGTGCAGGAGTTTGAGGCTACAGCAAGATATTATTGCACCACTGCACTTCAGCCTGGGTGACAAACCAAGACCCCATCTCTAAAAAATATATATTGAAATCATACCAAGTATATTCTCAGACCACAGTGGAATCAAACTAGAAATTAGTAACAACAGGAACTTTGGAAACTGTACAAATACATGGAGATTAAACAATATGCTCCTGAGTAACCACTGGATTAATGAAGAAATTAAGAAGGAAATAAAAACATGTCTTGAAACAAATGAAAATGAAAACAGCTAAGCCTATGGGATACAACAAAAGCAGTACTAAGAGGGGAGTTTAAAGCAATAAATGCCTACGTCAAAAAATGGTGGGGAAAGATACCACTGCAGAGCCAAGTTCACTGAGCACAGCAGGGATGGGCGCCACTGGGAGCCTGGTGGTTGCAGCTGTGATGAACAACAGGGTCTGAGTGGCAGCCCAGGGCCTCAGAATGTGGGTGCCAGCTGAGACGGATGCAAGCTCCGTTCCAGCCCTGCTCAGCTGTAGCCTTGAAAGTCAGTGATGAGGGAAAATCCTCCAAAGGGGCGAAGCTTGGGCAGCACACCTGACCATCTACTTTTGTAACCTAAGGTTAGAATATATATTGTCTCATGGTCAATAGCAAATACCTGGGCAAGCTGATCAGGGGCTTATAAAAAGAAAGATCCAGTGATCTGGGATAAGGAGGTCTGGGAGAGACATCCGTGGACGGACTCAGGAGAGGGCATCAAGTGTGAAGATCTTTCTCTCACATGGCCCAGCAGAACACAGCCACCACAGAAGCATTAAACCAAACAGCTTGGCCAGTTGACATCAGCCAGACTCTGTCATCAGCCACCCCAGTGCTAGCAGGAGGGGCACCTGAGCAAAGTGGCTGTGAAGACTATGCATGGCCCCAATAGCAGGGCTCCCACTGACCAAGGCTGGGGTCTAGCTTCTGCCACCACCAAATGTCCAACCTGACAGAAATAGGTTGAGTCCCCAGTGTGGCACCATGCAGCACTTTCTGGCAAATGGACTACATTGGAACCCTTCCATCACCACTATCCAAGGGCACCTGGAGCATTTGATCCACTGGCACAAGATCCTATATACATTACCTTCATCAGATCAGGGAAGCTGCTTTACAGCATAGGAGGTGCAAGAGTAGTACACGCAACCCAGGGGTCATAGCTATACCACCCAGAAGTGTCTGCATGACAAGTGCTGGAATTGCTATTAAAGCTGCAACTGAAGCCCCAATTTGCAAAGATGGGGTGTCATCCTCTAGGATGCAATATGCAGTTTGAATCAAATACCCATATATGGTGCTATGTCCCCAACAGAAAGGATACATGGGTCAGTCCAGAACTAAGGGATGGAAGCCAAAGTGTCTGTTATGGGCTCAATTGTGCCCCCCACAAAATTTGTATGTTGAAATCCTAACTCCCAGGACCTCAGAATGTGGCTGTAATTGGAGACGGAACCTTTAAAGATGAAATGAAGGTCAAATGAGGTCACATGGCTGGGCACTAATCTGATATAACTAGTGTCCTTATAAGAAAAGATTAGGACATACACACACGGAGGAAGACACATGGAGAAAGTGGCCATCTACAGGCCAAGGAGGGAGGCCTCAAGGAACCAACCCTGCTGGAGATCTTGGACTTCCAGACTCCAGAACTGTGAGGAAATAAATTCCGTTGTCTAAGCCCCCCAGACTGCAGTACTTGCTATGGCAGCCCTAGGGCGCTAACACAGATCTCCTGCGCAGCATCACTTTCAGTGACTCGCTTGGGGAATTTGTGCTTTGTCCCTACAACTTGGAGCTCCGTAGGTTTAGAGATCCTGGTTCCCAAGGAGAACAATTCCACCAAGGGCTGGACGAGAATCCCCTAATCCTATAATACTAAATTATAAGCTACAAGTGCCACCTGGATGCTTCAGGATCCTTGGACCAAGGAATCGGCAAACAAGGTGGGGTCACCCTCCTGGCAGAGCCGATCAACCCTGACCGACAAGGAAAGTGGGTGGCTGTTCCTCAGTGAGTGCAGGGGGACATGTGGCACATGGGTGATCCACTCGGGCACCTCTTGATGTTCCCTTGCCCAACTGTGACAGGCCCAGGAAGGGCACAGTGGCCAGGACTCAGACCCCCAGGTGAGAGCAGCAGAGGTGCCAGGTGAGGGTGAGGGGCGCCCAAAGTGACTGGTGGGGGAGGGAGAGGAGATGACCATCGGCTGATGGCCCTGAGACCAGCGTGGCCTCGGGGGCAGTAGTCCCACTAACTTCCCTTCTAGGTTTCCCCCAGGGGGAGAGGTCCACCTGGAAATGAAGGTCAAATTCATTCCTGGAGCAGCAGTGACTGGGGCCTGGAGCAGCAGTGACTCCCAGAACGTATATGAAGAAGTAGATCCCAGAGGTGCAAGGGCGCACTGTGGGGACAGTCTGGGTGGATGCACCACCCAGATGCCCCTTCAGTGGGGCTTTTGCCCCAGCTGCCGGGAGTGCTGTGGGCAGGCGGACTTCAGTGCTCCGCTCCTCCAGGGATTGCCTCCGCTGCAGTGAGTCCCCCACCCAAGGGGGCACCCCTTCCAGTGCAGCCCACGTGCAATGGCCGATCCACGTGGGAGCACAGAGGCTGGCCATCTCACCCAGCTCCGGACAGCTGTGGGGGCCATTCTCGTTCCAAAGCTCACCACAGGGTCCTCGGGCCTGTGGCACAGCTCAACTGCTCCCTTTGCCCGGCCCTGCTTCCTTGCCCTCCCTTCCAGAGGTTTCGATTTCTATATACATAGATGTATTTAGACACAGTCATGGTTCATGTGCCCAGGCATTTTATATTTTATATTATGTGTTTTATAATTACACATAATATCCCACCTCCACTTCAGAACCCACACGTTTGTCCAAAGTTCTAAGCTTTCTCAAGCTCCATGGCCAGACTCACTCGGTCCCCTGGCGTAGCTCTCTAGGCACCATCCCCCTGCCATTTACAACAATATGACCACCTTTTGTTTCGTTTTATTTTGTTCAGTGCCGTCGTGCCAGGCATTTCTCGTGCATTCTCTCGTTTGATCCTCCCAACACCACTGCGAGGTAGGCGCTGCATTATTTCCATCGCCCGTGAAGAACCTGGACCTCACAAGATTCAGCTACTCACTCAAGGTCACAGCTCTCGTCAGCGGGGAGACCGGGCAGTCGGACTCTGCGTCCACTGCCTCTCTCCCCGCTGCTCCAGCTCTGTTGCAGAAGGAGCACACCTGCCTGGCGGTTCCAGCAGAGCAGGAGGATGACCAGTGGGTGGGCGATAAAGGAAGACAATTTTAGGTCCACAAAGGGAGGAACTCTGGCCGTGGAAAGGACTTGTTGGAGAGGGGGTGGGAGTCCTGTCCCTGGGAATATCCAAGCTTCCCTCAGGGCTACGAGAAATGCCATGCTGAGCAATCAGAAAAGCCCCAGCCGATGCTCGGAAGGATTCTCTGATTCGGTACCTGACATTCAAATCTCCCAGCACGGCGCTGACTCGAAGGTTCCGACTGACAGTGATCTGAGGAGAGGCGGAGTTGTGGCCGGCACAGAAGCCCTTAAACTGGAGTGAAGGCTGACCTGGCTCTGGAACACTGCCAACCACTGCCAACTGCTGGTGGTGACTCTGACCAGCCTGAAAGTGGGAGGCCAGACTGCGTGGCCCTGGAGGTCCCTCCACGATCTCAGTGCCCTTGACTGCAGCCCGCCAGGTGCTTAATGGATGCTATGGAGGTGCACGGGAGTGAATGCCAATCAGCCCTGGAGGGCAAGCCCCGCGGAGATGCAGACGGGGATACAGCCACCACGGCCGTTCCTGTCTCGTGCTTCCTTCCCTTACCGAAAAGGTGGGGGGGTCCACACCCTGGCAGGCTGTGTGTGTGTTACCTGTACGTCAGCAGCAGGCTCTCAGCATGACCCCCTGCTCCGAACCCCTTCTTGTCCTGCCATTAGGCATCCAGATTCCCGGAGGGCAGGGCGGCATCCTATTCCCTGAGTGGTGACCTACCTACTATCACTCCATCCTGCCAGCAAGCCTGGACTTGGGAGCAGTTCAAAATAGTTCCTCACTGAGAAAAATACAACTCAACTCAATTCACCTCTTCTTCAGTCACCCTTTAGATCAAAGTGAAGCCAAGAGAATATCAGCCATCAACACAACAAACTGGATTCTTTGGAGTTTAATATTCTTACCTGGAACTCATTCATTCATTTAACAAATATGTATTGAGCCAGACGCTATAATAGGCTCTAAGACAGGGTCAGCAAACTTTTTCTGTAAAGGGCCATATGGTAAATATCGTAGGCTCTGGGGGCCAGCCCCTCTCAGTCACAACAACTCAACCCCGCGGTTGTAGCACAAAAACAGCCACAGACAACATATGAACAAATGAGCATGACTGCATTTCAATAAAACTTTATTTACAAAAACATGCAGCAGGCCAGGTTTGGCCCACAGGCTTTAGTTTGCCAACTCCTGAACATGAAGAAGAATAGATATATCTGTGTATTTGGGAGGGGGGTGCGTTCTTCCTGTCTTCTGAAATTTTATAAAATAGAAACACAAGTCTTGATCATGATTAACTGACATGCCACAGTAAAACCAAGGCAATAGCCAGTGAATGACTTCTGACCCCAAGCTCCTGATAGCACTGGACAGCCCTGGGACAGGAGACTTGGGTTTGAGCCCACTCTCTGCCTTTCACCAATATATACACCAATTCCATGATCTTTGGTTTCCTCTTCTATAAAACGAGAATATTTAATGCATGTATGTATCATGGGATTATTATGAGGATAAAAATCAGACAATAAATGTGGAAGTGCTCCATAAATTATAAAAAGCTATGGAAATGTAAGAGATTGTCATTATTATCTTCCAACCTTATGCAAAGCTTGAGATTTGGTCCCAGCCCTGCCCCTGATTAAATGTGGGACTCTGGGCAGGTCACCTCTTCTCTCGTCCCCTGGTTTCCTCAATGCTGAGATGCTCAGAGGAGATAATGGAAGTGCTTTGTAGAGTGTAGAAGTGCATTTGCTATCTTGTCTTGATATCATCATTAGATAATAATAATTATTATCATCATTTTATAGCATTTTAATTGTCTGTGCTTTTATCTGAGAGCTCCCTAGATATTTTTGTCGCTGTGGTGTATACTTGTCTGCCAAAGCCACTGAGTAATTTCTTCCCCTCTTTCACTCGGAGCAGGACCTCCTTATTGCTGTCAGCCTGAGACGAGGACCCTCCTGTCTTCAAAACAATGTACGGTAACTATCTGTCTGTCTGTCTCTCCTCCTGGACTATAAATAAGCTCCTGGAATAAGGGTAAGGGAAGCAGGTCTGACTCATCTTTGTACCTGTACCTGCCACAGTGCCTTGTGCGTGGTGAGCTCTGTTGGGTCCACCTCATGAGACTCTGCCTGCCCATGGGTTACTGCTCCATGTTACTGCTGGCCCTGCAGGAAGACCTGGTGCCAACCTTCTGCTTGGAGGCCACAGAGGGGAGATTTGGATCTTCCTTGCCCTTCTCATGGCAAGGTCATTTTGCCAAGGAGCTCCTGCCTGGCCTTCTGCTGTGGCCAAACCAGTCCCTCAGATCACCCACAAGGACAACCCAACAGCCCCTCACCTCCCTCCCCCTGCCCCAGAGCATCTCTGTTCCTGCTGGGTGCACCTGAAGGTGCCCACACACTTGCAGCAGCTCACCCGTAGGGGCCCACGAGTCTGCAGGCGACGGGCCTGTGTTGGGATTGCTCCTGCTGCTGCCTTGATGCACACATGGCTTCCCCAGCAGCTGCAGGAGTAGCTGGGCAGAGCTTTTTTTTTTAATAAGAGCAGTAAGTTGATGGCTCACAGGCAAAATATCACCATCAGGAAGGAGAAGTCAGTGGATAAAATCTTCTCTTTTCTTGCCCCAAGACAAAGTGTTCAAAGCCGCAGTGGTTCACATGCCTCACTGAAGATATTCTGCAAGGACAAGGAACTGGCCGTACTTGGTCAAAGCTAAATAACATGCTCCCTTCTTTCTTCCCTTCCTATTCCTTCCCTCCTGCTTCCCTGGGTTTTCACTCCCTGGTAAAGTCTGAGCAACTAAGCATTTGCCTCAGACCTGACTTTCTAGGCAACATGAGCTAAGACATGAGGTCCCAGGACATGACAACTTTGGCCATCACCATCAGCTCTCCACCCTCTCAGAGCCTTCTAGTGCCCGAGCTTTCCTTCTGTCCCAGCCCTTAGGCCCCTCCTGGCCTCTCTCATCCCTCCTGACCCAGTCTGGACCCCACGGTGACAACCTGAGCCACATCTGTCCTCAGTCTGTGCACTGCCCTCTCTGTCGCTCCCTGGATGCTGGCTGTGCAGACTGCTACCTCTGTGAGTCTCCAGCCATGGAGGGCCCATGTGGAGGTTTTAAAATATGTCTGAAAATTGCCCCTCAAACTATGAAGCCTAAATCCCCCTCCCCTTGAGTGGGCACCACACTTGGTAACTTGCTTCTAATAAATGGTATACAACTTTCAAAACTAGGTCTTAAAATGCATTGCAGCTTCCTCCTCTCCCTTGGATCACTTGCTTTGGGAGAAGCCAGCTGCCATGGAGAGGACACTCAAGCAGTCCCATGGAGAGGCCCACACGACAAGGAACAGAAGCCTCCAGACAATGGCCATGCGCATGTACCATCTCAGACGCAGACCCTCCAGCCCCAGTCAAGCCTTCAGATGAGTGCAGCCTCAGCCAACATCTTGACCAAAATTTCAGGAGAGGCCCTCAGCCCAAACCCCCCAGCTAAGCTACTCCCACATTCCTGACACTCCAGAATTGTGTGTGATAATACCTGTTAGTTCTTTTAAGCCTCTAAGTGTTTGGGTAATTTGTTATACAGCAATAGATAACTAATATGACCTGCAACACCATCCTGTCCCTTTATTTATCTTAGGGTTCCATTCCGATTTCACTAAGCCAAGACTCCACCTCCTCAAGTACCCACCCAACATCCAACCCTTCCACTCTCAGTGCAGAAACTTGTCTCCCACTTTTTGGGGCAGGAAGGGGGGAAATGAATGGCCTCAGTTTCCTGACCCAGCCCCTCCACACACATGCCTATGCCTGCCCCTGTCCTAGCTGCCTTCTGTCCAGTCCCTGGGGATGAGGTGTCCCCAGTCGCCCACCCTCCTGCTCAAGATCAGCCCCATCCGGCTCCTGCTCCTCATTGTTCTCTCTCGCTGCTAGGCCTGAAGCCAGGTCTCTCCTTTCTGTGAAACCCCATCCTCTGTCCTCGTCTAGCCAAGCACCTTGGAAGGGCTGGGCACGCTCACTGTGTACCTGCCCAGCCCTCAACCACCAAGATGGTAGCTTCTGCCCCTCCCCCAAGGCTCCTCTCACCTGCCTCCAGTTACCCGCTGGCCACCAGACCCAGGGGCCACGTCCTGACCCTTCTCCCAGGAGGCAAGCTGCAGCCCTCCGCAGCATGCTCCTCCGATTCCCCTGGCGGGTCCTTGCTGCTTCCTCAGCCCACAGCTCAGAAATGGGGTTCTCTGGAGCCCTGTCTTCAGCCCTCCCTCCTCTTCCTCTCCCTGTCCTCCTTGAGAGTGGCCCCGTCTCACTCTCATGGCAACGACCACCGCCCTGTGCTGATGGCTGTCACGCCTGTGCCTAGTCCACACCTTTCCTGCGTGTCAAATGTACTCCAGCTGCCTGCAGTTTCCGAAAAGCTCCTCAAAGTCATCATGTTCAGGAAATGCAGTGCCGTGTGCTTCCCTTTCGTCTCCCTGTCTCCCTTAATGGCACCTCCAGCCACCCCACCCAAGCCCAAGACCTGGGGGTTGCCCTGGAAGCCCCTCCCCTGCTTCCAAGCACTCAGCAAGTCCTACCGAATCTGCCCCCGGACCGTTTTGCTTTATCCAGTGGGTCGTGGGACTCGCTGTCCTGGAGCAGACCTGCTCTCTCCAACCTGGGTCATTGCTACAAGCTCAGATCTGTAGATCTGAGATCAGCGGTCCCACAGCGCAGCCACAGGGAATTTTCCAGAACTCTATTCATTTTCCCCCCTTCCTAAAACTCTTCAGTGACCTTCCTTCACCCTCTGTGACCTGTCCCCTGTCAGCCCAACCACCCTCAGCTCCCACCACTCCCGGACCCACACTTCCAAGCTTGCTAACACCAGTGTCTTCTGTCTGCCCTCGCGTGCCCTGCGCCATCTGGCCTCTGAGGCTGTGCCTGTGCTGCCGCCTGCCCCTCATGCCACGTCCACCTGCCTCCACCTGGCTGACTCTTTGCCATCTTCCAAAACTCAGCTCCAACTTCATTTCCCCCAGAAAGCCTTCCCCGAGCCCCTGTTGGCTACGTCCTCTTCCGCCTCTACTGCTACTGTGGGACCTTGGTGTGTGAGACCTTGGGCGGAATGGGGGCAACGGCCACCTCCCAGCACTGTCCTCGGGGCACAGCAGGGCACTCCACACGGGGCCTGGCCACAGTCAATAGTGCACGGCTTGCACGATCATCGCTCTCTGCACTGCCGCTGACGCCCCCCACACCGCCCTGTCCTAGCCCCTGTGGGTCTGAGCTGCTTCCTCGTCTCACTGAGTGACACTGTCCCACCCCCAGAGCCTGCGCAGTGCCTGGAACAGGGGGGTGCCGAGTGCGCATCTGCCGCACTGGGCAAAAGAGCTGAGAAATGGAAGGAACAGCAAGAAGCCCCTGTCCCCCGGGGCAGTGCCGTGTGGTGGCCGGAGCGCTGGGCCCCTCCTGCTGCGTCACTGATGCCCTGGCGGCTTTGCTCAGACGGCTCCAACTCTCTAAGCTTTGGTCACTTATCTTTCAAATGGGGGTTATGACGGTGCAAGGGGAGGTTGTGCACAGTGGATCCTGTGTGCCCACGGTCAGCACGAAGTGACTGCACGTGACGCGCTTCGTGAGGGCCCTGGGCCATCCTGTCCCCGCCCCACACGGGTGCAGCGGGCCCTTCGCCCACGTCTTCCTGCCAGGCCGGCCAGGCAGGGTGGGGAGCCCGGGGGCACACATATGTGCTGCAAACTTGTTTTCTTGGAAAGGAGGCATCATTTTGTCCTTGTGGTTGCCTGTGGTGCCTGCAGACAGCCTGCCTAGCTGGGGAGGCGCGTGGCCGAGCCGGGGGCTGGGGTCTGCCCACTGCACCTGGGGTGCCCAGACCACGCCACCCCGCCCCTCCCTCACCCCTCTGCCCTCTGCCCTCTCCTTCCCTCCTCGCTCCTATCCTGTTCCCTCCCCTCTCCTCTCTTGTCCCCTCCCCTGTCCTCTGCTTCCCTTCCTCTCCGACCCCGTCTCTCTGTCTCTCCTCTCCGACCCCGTCTCTCTGTCTCTCCTCTGTCTTGTTTCTCTTTCTCTCTCCCCCCCGCCCCCTCTGTTCCCTTTCTGTCCCTTCTCTCTCCTCTGTGATAGTTTTCGTCTTATTTACCACACACTCCGCTTCTTTTCTCTCCATCCTGTGCAAAGAATTTTCCCCCCGCTGCCTCCAGGCAAAGTTGGTGGAGAAGAATGAATTTTTCATTTGTTTTTCCATTATTCTGTTCCTGTACCCAAGAAAGTGGAACTCAGGTCCCTCTGTATGTGACTAGAGATGTGACACACCTTGATCTCTGAGTTCTGTTTTGTCATTTCCCATAAAAGTAAAACCCACTCAGAAAGTCAGGCGCCAGGCCCAGGGACTCAGAGCGGCAAGCCCGTGGGCACATCCAGCGGACTTTGCCCTGTTGGCAGTCATGGGGGATTTGGGAGTTTCCTTTGCCTTCGGTCCCAACGGAAGGGGAAGAACCTGTTAGAAAGTCTTCTCTGAGTTTCCGAGAATGCAGGAGCTGGAAGTTATGCTTCTAGCCAGGGACGCCAGCTGAGTGCATGTGTGCATACAAACACACTGGTACACACACACGTGCACACTCAAGGGAGCTCCTGTGCAGATCTCACTCACCTCCCTAACAAATACATCAGGGTCTGGAGTCACTGGTGCCAGTGGGACAAGGAGGATGGAGGGGCAAACAGACTTCTCCTACTGGGCTTTTCCTTCCTTGCTCTAATTTCAAAAGAGAAACTGAGTCAGACCACCTCACTCGGACTTGTTGCCCATTTACTTTGAGGATGTCCCATCTGTCCCTGCTCTGCCATTTCCCATAAAATGGGTGCAGTGGGACTGGATTAGTGTCCAGTGGAAGCTCCCTGGGGGTGTTTGGTGCTGCCCAAAGGGACCAAGAGTGTCCTTACCACACCCCTGGCTCCATCTCACCCTCCAGGTCTCACCTAAAGGGGCTCTGCAAGGAAGAGGTCCCCCTGCCACCCCACCCAAACCGAGAGCCCTGCTTATGATCCTGTACTCCAGCCCCTGGGCGCCAGTCTCAGCCCCTCCATCAATCTGCAGTCGCTGGATTTAATTGTGTGTCACTTGTTGCCACACCTGTCCCTACTAAAATGCAAGCCCCATCAGACCTAGCTGCTGTTGTCTGCCATAACACCCCCAACCCCTGGCACAGTGCCTGGCACATGGAAGGCTGCCAGTAATGTCTGTCGAATGAATGAATGGGATCATTTTATCCAAGCTCCGGACGTTGTTGATGGTGACAGTGGGAGGCCGCCAGGGGAAAAGCTCTTTGGCCAAGATCGCACAGCCAGGCAGGGGCCTGGCCCGCCTGGGCTTCTCCCATTAACCAACGATCCTTCTGCAAGGACTTGGTACCCACCCGCCTGCTATGCTCTTAAGCCAGGCCCATATTTCCTTTGGAGTAATAATTAAAATAACATATTCACCAGCTGTTTTTTTTCTAGATTTAATCTGCCCAGGCTCTGATTTGCATATTAAAAGCACTAATTAGCCCCTCCGAGTGCTTGGGCACGTAGAGTGCAGTAACTGGTCACGTTGTCCCCGAAGACCCATCCCCAGCGCTCTGGGCGAGGACGCGGATGGCGGCCCGAGCCCTGGGCACGGAGAAGCAGCCTTTGTTTCCCAGCATTTGGGGACTGGCTGCTTCATCTTAGTGGCTCTTCTTCTCTTTGAAGTGTCCTGTTTGATCTGTTAGCTTGTCTGTCAATTTTTGTTTTAACTCCTTTAGAGTGTGTTTTAACCCCTCCCGGCCACACTGGGGCTCAGCGTCCCCAGCAAGTGTGGGCAGCCTTCGGCCAGTGGCACACGCGAGCCCCAGGTCCCAGGCGCTCTCCCGCCCCTGCCTCCCAGCCAGGATGACAAGGGGACTCCAGCGTGCAGTCCCTTTAAATCGTCCCTGTACTGCAAACATACAAAGGAATAGCTAATTGCTGCTGTTATTATTTCCTTAAAAATAAAATCAGGGAATGTGTGTGAGGGGAGGATGGGGGGGCCCGTCCATGAAAGCTGGCAGCGCAAAGTGGGATTCTGAGCGCGCTGCCGCAGCCTGGATGCCCAGAGGTAGCAGTCAGCGCCCCAAGACAGTGCCAATGCCCTGCCCCCGGGGCTGAGGTGTCCGATGGGGACCTGGCTGCTCTATCTGTGGCTCTGGGAGGGAAACTGAGGCCTAAGCCTCGCAGGAGCTGGCAGAGGCCAGCGGGGGACCCGGCCAGGGAGATGGTCCCGGATTGCAGAGATTCCAGCCTGCATCCAAGCGCCGCTCCCCAGCCCCTCCCGGAAGGCCCGGGAGCCTACGGGGCTGGGCCACAGCAGACACAGCCAGATGGCGGCTGTGCGAGCACCAGGGGGCAGGGCCAAAAACTGCAAATGGGAAGAAAGCGCTGGCAAAAGAGCCTCTTTATTCCCCTCGCCCGGCTGGGCTGGGGTGGATCCAGCTCCGACGGCCCGAGCTCGCTCAGCCTCCCAGCCACCGTGGCCTGGGTGGCGTCCCGACCAGAGCTCCTTTGAGAGGCCACCAGCCCGACCCCTCACAGGCGGATCCCAGCCACTCTGCCTGTCCCTGCCCGAGGCCCCTCGCCTGTGCCGCACAGGAGCCAGAACACCCGCGCCCCTTCCAGGCCCATCTGGAGACTGGCCTCCCTCACCCGTCCCTGCTCTGGCCCAGAGACGCTTGCCTGGACACCTCGCCTGTGTCTGGGAGGGAGAGATTGTAACCTTGACTCTGTCTCCCGCCAGACCAGCTGCCCAGAGCAGGCACCTAACGAGAGAGAGACGGGCTGGCTGCGGCAGAAAAGTGTCAGAAATGCAGGCAGGACGCTTGCGAGTCAAAGCACACACCTCGCAGTCAGCACGAAGAGAAAGGAAGGAGGAGACGGTGTCAGGTCATGCCCTGGGGACAGACAACTACTGCTTAAGACTCTCTTGATTCTGGGGGGAAAGTCACTAGAAACTCAAGGAAACATGGGCATCAGCTAAAAAGTGCGCATCTTGCGGTCCAGACAGCAACTGTGGGAAAGAGAAACAGAGGAAGCCTCAGATCTGGGTGGCAGGAGGACAGCAGTAGGCGGGGCCTCTGCCTGGGCCCCAGGGACGTGGGACATGGAGCAGGGCCGATGGCCTGCCGGAGAGGTGACGTGCTGGGGGGGGGCACACACTGGCAGTGAAATTGTGAGGGAGGAGGCAGTGAGAGGGAAGGAGAGAGGGACGCCCAGTGTGGGAGGAGCACTTTGTGCTTCTCTCTGGGCCTTAGGAATGTTGTCAAGTGTTTCCGGCATCCACTAATGAGGTGCGCGAGGGAATGGGAGGGAAGTGGCACCCCACGCGGGCAGGAGCACAAGTCCCTCTGCAGTCCAGGAGGAAGACAGAGTAAGGGGGACTCGGCCAGGCTGAGCAAGCCCAGGACCCTCCCACAGGGGCTGGAGAAGGGCTGGCCCCAAGGCTGCCCAGACAGGGGCAGGGACCAGTGGCAGAGGGTTTGATTTAGCTTTGCCCAGTGGCCTATCAATGGGGCAGCCTGCTCCCAAGGAGAAACTGTGGCCCTCCCTCCATCCAGGGTCCCTGTGTCAGGAAGATAAAGGAGAAAGGCCCCACTGGAAAAGGCAACGGAGTATGAACGCTGACAGTCAGGAGGACCTTGGCCCAAGCCTGGAAACTCAGGGATTACAACTTCCAAAATCCTAAATTCCACCAGGAAATACAAGTATTCTGGAGGCTACAAGTATCTGGAGATACAAGTATTCCAGGCATGGTGGGTTTTTCCCTAGGGAATAGAATCTTTCCAAAGGGGGAGCAGGGAACCCAAATCCATCTGTTGCAGAGAAATTCCCCGGTTGCACTCAAGGCCCACAGATGAGTAAGCTCAAGGTCTAGCTGGAAGCTGACAGCACAACCTGACGCGGCCACCACCATTTTCTCTGAACACATTCATTCCCTCTCAGATACACCAGTTAGAAAATTCTATCCTATTCTCTTTGACCAGAGATCTAGATCACCACCCGGAAGTGGGTTGCCCTGGGGCTCTGAGAGCACCGCTTCAACTCGAGGAACGCAGGCTCCAGTGGCCACCAGAGGTGGTACCTGCTACTACTGTGGCATGTCTTGGCTCTCGGGTCTGGTGTTAATTAGTCAGTGTACGGCTGGCAGGATGTTTGAAGAGGCCCGAAGGCCCAGGAACCATGCAGAGGCAGGACATGGGGATGATGTTGGGGGTGTGGCATTGTCTTCCCCTTGGACTTGCAGTGGGAGAAAGCCAGGTTGGGAGGAAGCAGACTCTCCCCTCAAGTGCCCCTCAGGGAGGGCAGGGGTTCATCAGCTCAGACAGAAACAAAAGACCTAGACTCGGACAGATGCCCAGATGAGTGCATCTTAGCTAGAACTGGGTAGAACTCGAAGATAGTGTGGACAGGTGAGAGACTTTGTACATGCATCATCATTTCAATATCTCCAAATCCATCTCGAGAAGGAAGAGACTGATAGCCGCAGCTAGCTTTTCAACAGAACAAAATGCCGTATTTGCAAGCGGGCCAGCTATTTTGTTGTTTCATGCTGTGGATAGTGTTGTGCCTGAACCATCTTGTTGGCACAGTGGAGACACAGTGCCTGTTTCAGATGATGTGACTGTGCTGATGGGTGTCTGGAGGGGACACTGGGATTAGGGGGTAGGGTGGAGACCTGGCCTTGGGCAAATGTGTGGTGCACACAGCCTGGTGTGTTTCAGGGGTTTCTGGGCAGCATTGACTAGATGCTCATGTGAGGCCCTGAGGGGCTGGATTTCACATTGTCTTAGACCCAGGAGGGTTTCAGGGAGTGACAGGAAGGTTAGAAATTGAACTTCTAAGGTGCTTCTTCTCTGAGATGCCCTAATTTCCTCTCCAGGAGGTGCACATCCACATGCCCAGCTGATCCCAGGCCTGGAGGCCCAGCATCTTTGGGGTTTGCTCCTCTCCCCAGCCTGCCCAGGGAGCACCTCAGCCATCAAGGACTCACGTGCAGAGAGGGCTAAAGAACCTCCCAGAGGAGAAAGGCCTAGAAATAGGTAGAACGGAGCCACATTCCCTCCCCTCTTCTCAGACCTTTCCTCGCCCAGGAGAACATCGCAAGGAGGTGGTGGGCTGGAAAACAAAATGGGGTCCTAGAAACTATGCACCCCCTCTTTTGTCCTTTCCCCCTTTCTCCCCATTGGATGGCTAGTCCAGGCAGCTGCTGCTGGGGCTGAGAGCTGCTCTCCCTGGAAGGGACCTTGGCCCAGGGTGAGCTGAGATGGTGACTTGCTTAGGGTCACGCAAGTCGATGCAGCTCCTCTCCTCTGTGGGCAGAGTTGATTTCCAAAAGGGCAAAGATGGCAGCTGCAAGCCCTCTTGAAGCCTAGGTCCCTGAAGAGGCACAGCTTTACATCTGCCACATTCTGTGGTCAAGGCAAGTCACGAGGCCAGCCAAGACGCAAGAGGTCAGGAAGTCGACTCCGCCTCTTGATGAGAGCAGCTGCAAAGTGTCGTGGCCATATTTTTCCATCTATTCCCCCGCCCACACACAAACACACACACACACTCCACAACTCAGCAAAGCCATTTCTAAACGTATACCCTAGACCTAGAGAGACTCTTATACAAACTGACAGGGACAAGAATATTCATTACAGCATCATTCGTTGTGGCAAAGTGAAAAACAAAGATGCCCATCACTGCAAGAATATATAGACGAAGAACAGCACGTTCATGCATTGGAAAACTATACAGCATTTTATAAAATGAACTAGGTCTCTATTTACAACTTGGATGAGTCAAAGATTACATTGATCGGAAAAAACAAATTGTAGAGTTAAATGTATAGCATGATACGATTTTAAGGAAATTTTAAAATGCAAAGACAATACCACAAATCATTTGCATCTACGTACATGTGTAAAAGCATGGAGGTAAATCGAAGGATCCACGTTAATGAGATGAGGCTCGGAGCAGGGGCAGACGCAGAACGGGCACTGGGGGCCTGGCGGGACCAGGGGCAGCCCAGCCTCTCCAACTGCAAAGAAGGAGGGTGCATGAATCGGCCCAATCTGTGCACTTGAGATCCAACACACACAGAATAATTTCAAAATAAGAAGATAAACTTGACAAGAGGGAGCCGTGAAGATAAAGGGTGACACTGCCGAGGGGGGTCCGCAGCACACACTGGGCAGCGCCCACATTCCCACGGGAGAGCCGCACACCTGGAACAGTGACACTCGGTGCTTATTGCTGCTCATTTTGTTTATTCTTTCAATGCATCCCCCTTGGTCAGAAAAGCCATGGTGGTGCCGTCACTAGCTGACAAAGTTGGTAACCACCGGCTAAGCAGCTGCTGCTGCTACCCAAATGGGTGGCTATGGCTAAGTTCGTTCATTTACACATTCAACGAATATTTATTGAGTACCTTTTATGTGTCTGACGCCTAAGCTTTGGGGTACACCAGCGACCCCATCGTGGAGCTTACACACGAACACTCCCCCACCATGAGAGGTTCCTCTAGAAGTGTCCAGTCCTCTCCTGAATGACCCGATCTGCTGTGGTTTTATGGCTTCTTCTACCTCACCTCCTGGTGGAGTTAATCCCCAGAGGCCCTGGCCCCCAGCTCTAGCAGGTTGAAAGAAGGATGGAGGGGGTAAGCCTTCCCTGCACTGGGTCAGACCCCGCCTTTGTGGTCTCCTGCCTACTCTTTCTGGCCTCTGGGACTCTGAGCCTTTCTTGCCAAGAGCCACCACAATGATCAGGCTCTGACCCCTAACCTGGGACCCAGGACTTCTGGTCCTCCGTTCCCCGCTGCCCTCTGCACATCCTTCTGCATCTCCATCACACCAGACACGCAGGGGAGCGGGAATGTGTTGTTGGCCTTCGCTCAAGGGACAACAACCCCCATGGAGTGCTTCCCAGGAGGCCATGAACATGGGCCTTGTGCTGGGCTGAAGGAGTGGGGGGCTTTGACTGGGCGGGCAGGACAAAGGTCTAAGGAGGCCAGGCCCAGGGTAGACCCATCCTCCCCTGACTGCTCCCCCCAACCCCGAGCACACCGCGCTCCCCTGCTCTCCGTGCCCTCCCTCACGGTGTATTTGCCACCTTGAATGAATTGGAGGAATGTGCCCCCACCTTGGGACCTTGGGAATAGGAGACCCAGCCCAAACGTCACCTCCTCTGGAGAGCCTCCCATGACCCCTCAGCTGGCCCAGGCTGAGCTGAGGCCCTCCTCTGTGCTCCCAGCACCTGGCACTCACCTGCCTCCTGTGGCTCTTAATCTGCAGCAGCGTGACAGCAGGTGGGCCCATGGGTCCCCTCCGCCCCCACCAGGCCACTCATCTAGGCCCCTTCCCCAGGGCCACCATAGCGATGGAAGGAAGGAGGGAGGGCAGTAATTAAGGGCTGGGTCACGACAGAGAGGGGAGAAGGGAGCTGTGGGAAGAATAGAGAGGTGAGGGGACACTGGCCACTCCCTGAAAAGCCCCCAGGGAAAAATGTGGCTTTGGCTGGCCCTCATCTGTCTTAGGAAATAGGTAGCAGCCCCAAGGCTGTGGGCACACCAAGAAGGCACCCTCTGAGCACAGACACTTGTGACTCTCTCTGCAGAACCAAAGGGGCATGCCCCAGCCCATGGGGGACAGGGTTTCTGTCTAGACCCCATGGCTCATGCAACGCTCCTGCTCCCCTTAGAATGATATTGTCTGATCTTCCCTCTTGCAAATTTGCTGATGATTCAATATTCACTTATCAACAGCTATAGTGCCAAGACCTGTGCTGGGCTCCAGAGTCAGGCTGCCTGGAATCAAACCCTGCTACTTCCTGGCTGTGTGACTACAAACCAGTTATTTGACTTCTCTGAGCCCCAGTTTCCCATCTGGAAAGTAAGAGGAATACTAGCAGCCATCCCACTGGCTGTTCTGAGGATTAATAAGAGCCCACGTCAGTAGAGCTCCAACTTTTTGCATGATGTGCATTACCTCACTTAAGCCCCGTGTAAGTCCCAGCTTGAGGGAATTGAGGCTCAGAGAGGTTACATGGCACCATCAGGGTCTCTAGCCAGCAGGAAGAAGAGCCAGGAGTTGGACCCAGGTCTTCTGTTCAGCCCTGGGGAAGGGAGGGGTCCCAGGAAGGGCCACTGCCAGCCCTCCTTGCCTCCCCCAGGCAGGCTCCGGAGCCCTCTGTTGCAGTCACAGTTCTGGACATGACTTGGATTAGTGGTTCTAAGCAGCAGCACATCGGTAACCAAGAGGTCCCCCATGCTCCCCAGCCCACTGCCACCTGGCTGTGCCACCCACAGTGCTCACACCCAGGCCAAACCCAAAGGTTGCTGTTCAGCCTCCCCACCCCTGCTCCCTGGGCCCATCTCCCTTGGCCCCAGTCCCCATTGCACGCACCTGCTCCTCCTGCAGCTCTACAGCTACGCGCCCCGGGCTCCCTGCAGGTCCTCCCCCAAGCCCTGACCTGCTGCACCCGCATCATCGCCCTCTTCCCTTCCCAACTCTCAGCCTCTCCCAGGCCTTCTTGCTGGGCTCGTTCACGCCCACAGCTGGCGGCCCGTAGAGCACCAGCCCAGGCACCTCTTTGGAGGTCCAGACCCATGGACCCAGTGGGTGTTCCCCGCCAGACTGTCCCATGGGCACCCCGCGGTCTCTGTCCACCCAGCTCTGAACTGACCTCTCCCAAATGCCTGCTCCTCCTCTGCCTGTATCCCCCCATCTACCACCCGAAACGGAAACCTAGAGTCACTTTCGACACCTTCTTTCTGTTGCCTCACATGGAAAAAGTGGCCAAATCCTACTCATTCAACTTGCCTAATATCTTCTCCGTTTGTCTCCTCCTTTCCTTCTCTTCTACTCGAAGCTCAAGCCCCCTCATTTCCTATCTGAGTAGTTGAAGTTTTGTCCCATGTGGTTCCCTTGGTTTGGGTTCTCTGTCCTCAGCCTGTCCCCACGCTGTGGCTGATGATCTGGTCGTATTTCCCTCCATGGCGGCCATTCCACGAACGTGACTGAGTGTCTGACACGTGTCTGCCCTGTGTGGGTGTTGGGGAATCGATGTGACAAAACATGTTCTTCTGTCTGGGACTCCAAGTCTCACAGTCACAGCAAGTAAGGACTGAGTTGCCATGCAGACCACAAACACTAGTAGACAGCAAATGGCACAGTGGGAGCACAGGGGGCCACTAGACAGTCTTGGGGCGCCATGTAAGGCCTTTCAGGGAACTGATGGCAGAAATGAATGCGGTCCCCTCCTTGTCACAGGCTAAAGTCCAAACCTTCCAGTTGGCCGGCAGGACCCTTTGTGGGCTGGCCCCTGGCTGGCCCAGCCTCATCTTCACCCCCACCGCACATGCACACACACGCACGCACACGTACACAAATTGATCCCTGCAAAATCCCTGACCACCACGTGGCAGAGGGCGGGGGTCCGTCTCGCTGCCATGCCGGCCCTGGTACAACATCTTGCATCAGGGATTGTGTCAATTTGTGAGCTTGCAAATCGGCACTCAGCTCACATGCCAAAGTCCACAGTCCTAAGTTTCGGCGGCAGAAAGACATTGCTGAAAATAATTGTGCCTGGCAGCACTGGGGCTGGTTCCAAAAGCTGTCCGGTGATCCAGGCATGCTGAATCTTTGGTTGCTCTGTGCAACAGCCAGATGCCTCCATATCCTGCCCAATTAATCTGGAATGAGTTGGACGGTGATGATGTACATTCACAGCAACCTGCTACTAGAAGAAGGATCACAAAGCTGCTTCCTGGTCCCTTCCCCTCTTGCCTGCCTGTCCCCTTCCATCGCTCACCCCAAGGGCCCTGCTGCTGCCCCCCCCATAGGCAGACGCTGCCAGGTTGTGGCAGAAAGCACAGCCCACAGCAAGCTGGCAGCAGAGACCCCTGCACT
Source organism: Daubentonia madagascariensis (assembly GCA_023783475.1). Taxonomy (NCBI): domain Eukaryota; kingdom Metazoa; phylum Chordata; class Mammalia; order Primates; family Daubentoniidae; genus Daubentonia; species Daubentonia madagascariensis. The sequence goes on along the minus strand of JAKFHU010000485.1, from coordinate 53,761,330 downwards.
GCCAGCCATGAGCCGTTGCAGTCCTGCTGGCTCCAGCAGCAACGGTTGCAAATTCCTCCTCTCAGGGAGAAGTCCGCGCACTGAGCCCTTCCCTGGAATGTGACGTTGGCCCATTTCATGCGGCTGAAACTCCAGAGGCATTCTCGAAGCCTGGCTTCTGCAGGCAGGGACCTGTTTCCCCACCTCAGTGCACCCCAAAGAACCAGGAGGATGCGAGGCAATAAGGTACCCAGAACTATGGGAAGGGAAGGAGGGAGGGACAGAGTCTACCTGAGGACCTGCCAGGTGCTCTCACTCTGTCACCCTCCTGGCAGCCTTGTGAGGACTGGGTCCCTCTTCCTGGTCCACAAATGACAAACCCGAATCTCAGAGAGGATGAGTCTGGTGTGTGAGGCCTCCTGCCTCCATCACCCCTCCCTGCCTGCTTCCTGCCCTCTCCCCAGTGCCGCCCCACGTGGCTCTGCCCCTTTGCCTGGAGGGGTAGAAGCCTGCAGACCAGATGTCTGCAGCAGGACTCGGAGGCCCAGCTGCTTCTCCCTCAACTTCCGCCCTCTCTCGGCCCCTGGCCTCCAAACCTCACGCTCGCTTTTCAGGGATCTCAAGGGGACTGTCCCAGTTCCCACCACCCTCTTCTCATCATTCCTTGGCTATTCTTGGGGCACAGAGAATGCCTGACTCCAGAAAGGGCACCCGGGCCTGGCGGATGGCTGGAAATGTCCCGTAGCTTGCAAGGGAGTCATTCTTAGGAAATAAATGACCCAAGAAACTGTTAATGTTGTGTTCCTCTCGGGAACTTGCCAACATCCGCGGGCTCTCGGCTCTCGGGCTGGTTGGAGCTTGGGCTTTCTCTGAAAGTTGCTCTTGCTCTTCTTTCTCCCCCACCCGCCCCACCCTCCCCAGTATCTAAACATGGAGCCAACAGCCAAGCCTCCTCCACGCCCATGTGATGCTGGAAGCTGTGAACTTTGACCCCACTGCACCTCTGTGCTCCCCATGCCACCCCCCCACGCCCCGGCCACTGTCACCACATGCCCACCCCCACCCCCTCCTCACTTCCAAGACAGAGAATCTGTCTTTGGGGAACCCACCCTGACCAAGGGAAATACCAAATATTCACTTTGGGTTCAGCAGCACCCAAAGCTCTGGTTTTCTCCTGGGCTGTACATGGAACTCTGGACCAAAGAGAGAAGCCGGGAAGGGAGAGAGGAGGAAGGGAATGTGGTATTTAATTGTCCCCCAAGATAGCCACCATCAAAGTCAAGCAAGGCTTCAAGGTAGGGACTGACTGTCAGCTGGGCTCCTGGCGCAGAAAGTCACTCCAACAATTAAGCATGGTCCCTTTGTTTCCCCTCCCCTCCTCCTCCCCTCCCTGCCTCCCTCTCTGCTTCCTGCGAATGCCGTGTCCCACTGTGCCGGGTACTACAGCCACCCTCCCCGTCAGGCCGTTTCGCAGTAGCACTGCGGCGCCGTGGAGAGGAGCTAATTGGATTTGTTGTCAGCTCCTGAAGCTGCCAGGAGCTCACGTCTGCTCTGGTTACAGATGAAGACATCACGGTGACAGGCTCAGAGACAGCTCAGCTGGCATCCCAAGACCACTAATAGAGCCATGTTGATTTAATGTCCGAGTGGAGAGGTTCAGACAAGCTGTTCAAGTTTTCCCTTCCAAACAAAGCAGGGATATACCATCCGTCATCTGTGGATCAGTAAATAAGCATCCGTGTGCCTCCAGGAGCTCTTAACCATTGCCACAAAAGAATGACAAACTATTTTAAACGGGGAGATGGGACTCTGAAACGGAGTGTCTCTCTCTGGTTTATGCTGCCCTCAGGGAGCCTGGCTAATTCCACCAAACATAAATTTTACTTAACTATGTAATTATGAATGAATCCTATTAGCCTTAAAGTCGCTTGCTCGCTAAAGGTGTGCCCCATATATGTGGTCTTCTGGGTGTGTGGGATGCGGAGAGGCACCTGTGAAAAGGAGAAGACCTGTTTATTGTTAGTGAAATCATTCATTCAAGAGACACTTAGTGAGCACCTACTGTGTGCCAGACCCTGGGTGAACGAGGTGGGGCACCTGTACTCAAGAAGCTCCCAGGTGTGGTGTGACAGGCAGTTACAGCCCAGAGCAGTACGTGCTGTGAAGGAGATAGACACAGGTGCACGGGGAGCCTGGGGTGACCATTCCCTGTCCTCAGGCTGGCTCAGTGGACCAGGGATGGCAGGGCAGTCCTTTCCCTCCAGCCCACCTGTGACCCATGGTCCTCCTCAGGCTTGCAGAGGCCCGAGGGTTCCAGAAAGGTTTCCTCACAGGATGGATGGTGCCATGTGAGGTCTGAGAGCACTAGGAAGGGGTCCAGCCATGCACCCGCGGTGGGCCAGGCCTCGGCACTCAGACTGCCCACCTAGCACAGGCTGGGGTTGGTCCTCTACTTCCCCACAGCTCTGAGCATTCAAACGGTGCCCCTCATGAGAATTCTCGCAGACCCAGCCACACCACGCTACCCATGACCACGCGTGAGCACCCACTCTCAGTGGTGGGGCTCAAGCAGGGGCATATTAAAAATATTTAACAATCAGAACGGACCCTGGCCAACGCTTCCTGTCAGCTGGATGTCACCCCTGGGGCCCAAGCACCCAAGTGCCCAGCCCCTGGCCCCTCTCCCCGCCCCCACCAGCCTGTCTTTAGGCACTCACCCCCAAGGGCCCCCATGCCCCTCCCTCTGCCCCAGTCGCCCACGGCCCACCAGAAACAGTATCAGAAGGGGCCCCACAGGTCGACAGAAGGGAGTTCTCAGGGCTACACCAAACCATCTGAAGCCCTTCATGGAAAGGGATCCACCCCACAGCCAAGGAAGAAAACTCTGGTAGAGGACACTTAACATAATCTCAGACGAAGCACTGGAACCCCTGTGTCCTGACAGAGACCCCCGCTCCCTCGGCTGAGCTGCCCCCACATCCCGGCCATCCCCCAGTTGTAGAAAAGTGGACAGAATTCCACAAACCTTCAGACTGCAGCTAGGACAAGAAAACAAGCTGATCTCGAACGTGATGGGGAAAGGAGTGGGAAGTCACCCACACACCCTCAGGCACGTACCCAGGGTCCTTCCAACCCAGGGTCCTTCCAACACAGCGCGCGATGTCCGGGCAGAGCCGCCCCGGCGGCGGGGCCACCTGGACGGACTCACAGGGCACTGTGCAGGCAGCCCCCAGGGGTGCAAGAGGAGAGAGGGAGGGGGACGGAGACAGAGGCAGAGAGACGGTGATCCCGACCTACAGGAAAACATAACTCAAGCGAGAGAAGGGAATTCCTCACCATTGAGCAACTAGTGAGAATGGTAACTCAAAACAGCGCGAGCACAAAGACAAGAAAACGGAACAACAGGAAGAGATGAAAAAGGAGATTGCTCAGACCTAAGGGTGCAGACTGAAGCAGAGACATTGCCACCGAGCAGCCGCGACCTTGCAAAGCAGGAGTAGAAGGCGTTCCTGAAACTGGAATTGTTGACAGGACCGAAAAGCTCGAGCAAATTGGTGAATGCATATGAAATGAGATTAAAGTCAGAAGACTTAAGCTGATACGGCAAACTGATGAGGACGCCACAGTACAAGCAATTTGGGTCACTGAAGTAAAGAATCCAACAAATGGAACAAAGACGGAAAGAAATGATACCATATTTCTCAAAAATGGATAAACTTTTCAACAGATCAAAAATATACGTATACAGTGTTCCATAGAGACTTAATTCAGAGCCAGCAGCACTGAAACACGGCCCGATTAAACTATAGCGCATCAAGGACGAAAATGAGTTCTTTGAAGGTCAAGACAGAAAAAGCAAATCACCCACAAGGGAAAAAAGTTCCGGTTGTCCACAGACCTCTCTGCAGCCGAGTCTCAATGCCAGGAAGCACCAGCACAATAGGTACAGGGCTCCAGAGTAACAAACGTGGTACCCAGAGATGCTACTTGAATATAATGGGAACAGGAGATGTTCTTAAACGTGAAAAACCCCAAGAACATAGCACCCAAGCCCTTGAAAAAATGATTGTCATTGAAATCAGCCAGTTCCAATAAAGAAGCACAAAAGAACAAAGTCTGGTGAAAGCACAGGTGGCAGGGATTTGGGCCATTTCGATGCAGAGCTAAAATTCAACAGCCATGGAATTGCGGTTTTAGGAGAGACTTGGTGTTAGTAAATACTCAGATCCGGGCACTGGGGTAGGGAGGAGGAAGCAGGAGTCGTGTTGACGGTGGCAAAAATGGAAACAGAGAGACTTGCAGTTATGCAGGAGGGATGAAGCACAGGCCCTTACTCTGGGTCCAGGAAGCCCACCTAAGTGGTGGTAACAGACCGAGACAGCCATCAACCACCAAAGAACACAGAGGTAACCCAGTGGATGAGAGATGTCAACAAAATTCTGGAAGATGGACAGCTGATAGAGGAGCGGTAATTGACCCAGCAGACCAGAGAGCTGAAACGTAATTGATTTCAAGGGGTGGGAAGGGGCTGGGCAATAAGAAGCCAGCCAGCCCCCCCACATCACGCAGGAGCCAAAGGGACCACAGCCACCTGCAGGCCAGAGGGTGGGGTGGGGCTGAAGACAAGAGGATTGGGGGAAAGTGGGCGGGAGAAGCAGTCAGATCACCAGAGAGATGATAAACTGTCCCGGTTTGCCTGGGACTGGGGGGTTTCTGGAGATGCAGGACTTTGGGTGCTAAAACTGGGACAGTCCCAGGCAAACCAGGATGAGTTAGTTACCGTAACACCAGCTTTCCTCCCCAACCCCAACCCTGTGCCCCTCCCACCCCAGTAGAAGACTTTGTGGTGAAAATGAACAAGATTATATATGCAACAGTCCCAGGCCCAGGGAAGACCCTACCAAAAATAGGGCAGCTGGGAGAAAGTCAGCAAGAGAACATGGTGGGCCCTTAGTCCCTCTTCCTCGCTTGGTTGAGAATCTTGGCAGCCAGGTGTGCACCCCACATTCCCTCCACACACACGCCCGCTCCCAGGAGATGCAGACATTCTCCTTTGAGGAAATAGTCCAAGAGGAAAGACCTACAGATACTGAAAGTTGGGGGACCCTCCCAGGAGAACGACCAGATTCCCACCCAACCATCCTATAAGGAGGAACATCAGTCCACAAGCCCCGCCCTGCACCCAGAGCTTCTACTTAGCTTTTTAGTGCCTCACTGTGCAATATCCCTGGGCAGCCAAGGATCACCAGATGTGACCACCAGAATTGGAGAAAATCCTTGCTAAGAAAAGTAGAGAAAGACTGTAAGGGGAAAAAAATTCTAAGGAAACAGCAACAGAAAATAATAGGAAATACTGCGTCTGTTAAATTAAAATGGATGCTAGCAAAACAACAACAAAAGGAACTGTCTGAGAGCAAGAAAGGGCCGAAGAAGTTAAAAATGTGATTGAAGAAATTCTAAACTCAACAGATAGGTAAGAAGGCAAAGTTGAGGAAATCTCCTCAAAAACAGAACCAAGAAAAGCAAGGGGAGCATTCGCAGCACAAATCCGGCGCCAGCATGGTCACACCAGCTGCCCGTTACTCTCCTCCTTGTCATTTTGTGTGTTTTCCAAATTTTCCACAATGGACCCATATTAATTTTATAGTCAGAAGGAAAAAGTATATAAAGGTGTCACAGTCAAGAGCCTGTGGTGGCACAGTGGGCAGCGTGCGGAGAGCTTGGGAGAGAGGGCTGGGCTTGGCTGGGAGGGAGGCTGCCAACAGCCCCCCATTCTTCATGGGCCCCCAGATCCACGGGCAGCAGGGGCTTTGGGGGCCCCCTTGGCAGGGGAGGGAGTCTCCAGAATGCCCCCAGGCCAGACTCAGGGCCTGAGTGGGACGAGGCCTGTGGGAGGCTGGAGCTGGGGGCAGCAGCTGGGCAGGGACTGGACAGGAAGCAAGAACCTGGACTTAGGTGAGGTGACCATTCTGCTCCACGTCCTCAGAGGACCAAGCAAGACGAGCACCCAGCAAACACCTGGGAGCTGCCAAGCGGGAAGAACCTGGCATGGGTCCCTTCATGCAACCGAGGAGTGTTATAGCACCTCTTGCTACTCAGGAAGACTTCAGTCCACAGGCTTCACCACATACTTTCCTGGTGCCAGGCTCTTGCCAGCACCAGACATACAGTAGTGAATCAGGTCTCTCCAGGTCTCAAAGCAGAAGGCCAGGCCAGACCCATCCTAAGCCCCCCATACTCCATCACTGCAGGGCAGTGGGGGGCCTGTGACCACAGAGGAGGGGCCCCAGTTCCTCTGACAATTCTCTTAGGTATGAAGGTATTTTGAAAAGTGGCAGAGGCAGAGAACCACGATGACTGTGGTCGCTGTGAATGACAAGTCCACGAGGAAGACAACGGTGATGCCGATGAGATGTCCTGTGCTTGTTGGGGCCGCCTGCAGGCCTGTCCAGCACCTGTCAGCTCGTGCATCAGCCCCACAGGGCACGTGTCCTCACCTCCATGTTCCCGAAGAGGATATCGAAGAGGCTCAGAAGTAGAGCGTCTCCGCCTGGGACGCCCAGCTGCTGAGCGGCAAGCCAGGACTGCAGCCCAGGCCAGCCCCCTTCCCCATTCGGGCTGCAAGGCCCCCGCGGCACCGAGCTGGAGCACCTTACAAAGGACCCAGGAGGCGATGGACGGTCTGCATTTCGCACCCCCAGCCAGATGTTGAAACCTCCCCCCCAAGGTGGTGGTATTAGGAGGTGAGGCCCTTGGGAGGTGATCAGATGGTGAGGTGGAGCCCTCATCAGTGGGATTGGTGCCCTTACACAGGGACCCCAGAGAGGTCCCTCTTTCCCCCATCTGAGGACACAGCGAGAAGGTGCCACCTGTGAATCAGGAGGTGGACCCTCACCAGACACCGAATCTGCTGGCACCTACATCGCAGGCTTCCCAGCCTCTAGAACCATGAGAAGTAAACGTCTGTCGTTCATTATAAGCTTCCCAGTCTGTGATGTTCTGTCATTGCAGCCTGAACAGGCTAAGACAGGAAGTACACGCCTGCTCACCCCAGCATTCACCTGCCCAGTGGCCGACACTGTCCTGCCTGCGCCCTCCTCACAACCGTAAGTGCTGCAGCCTGGCCCATCAGCCTGGAGCCCACTCCCAGGGCCACCAGCACCTCCAGGGTGACTCCCACAGCCACCTTCAGGATGACCAAAGCGAGACTTAAGGAGGCTGCTCTGCCCTGTCTGGGGCTGTCTGCTCCATCCCACCAGGCCCCACTGAGGACTGGAGAGCTCTCCCCCTGCCCTGGGGGAATCTGCAAGGTGGAAAGAAAGTCCCAGGAACAAGTGCAGCTCTTCTGAGCAGAATCCAAACATACCCTTGATAAGTCCCCATGCTTCTCTGACATGGACTGGAATTACAGTGACCAGTGGATCCCGTCATAATTAACAATCGCCGCAGACCAACGTGCCCCAACTTCCAGGTGTGCAAATGTATACAAGTGATGCAGTTGCCAAGTCCAGGTGGGCCGGACCAAGTGCCAGCCCCATCTCCTGCCGGCACACCCTTTGAACCTGATGCCCCAAACACCCCTGAGCAGCCTCACACTCTCCCTCCAGCTTTGCTCCCGAAGGCCTCTCTGCCCGGGGCCTCTTTCCTGCCTCCTTTGATGTGGCTGCCAGCTACCAGACTTTGATTCCCAGTTCAAGCGTTGCTGAGGCTCAGAGATGTTGACTAATCTTGACCAATGTGCCCAAGGCTATTGAGTCCAATTCACACAGCCGTCTGCTCCTGGATGCCTAGAGAGGTTTGGGGTCCCTTGTCTCAGCACTTGGGCACCCCCTAGTCCAGTGTCTCCTGGAGCAGACCAGCTCTGTGTGAGCAGTGATGGCTCTTGTTTCCTGCCAGATTCCCAAGGCTGTCTGCCCTCCTCGCTGGTCTCACTTGGACCTTGGGATCTTCCTCCACCTTACACTGCCAGCCAAGCCAGGGAACCAGGGCCCATTTCCAAAGAGACCATGCATGCATGGGAATCTGAGCTCAGGGCAGAGTCGTGAGACGGCTGACCCCATCCTGACCAGGGTCCCCACACACCCCAGACCGCCACCCCCTCCCATGGGGCCCATGGAGCACAAACACCCAGGAGAGGCCACTAAGTCACTGGAGCAGAAGGACTGGCCGAGAAACTCCTGCTCATTGAAAAGACGGCTGAGAGGCTCACTGGGTCCAGGCCTGCAGAGGAACAGAAGGGTGTAAACAGGCAGGAAAAGAGGGTGGGCCTCCTGGGGGCTCTGCACGTCACCCACAGATGTTTTCTGTCTTCACCATCCCCGTCTTTGGCATCGCTTCACCAGCTGGATGGCCACGAATAAAAGAACTGGCTTCTTGGAGCCTCAGTTTCCCTCGTAAGAAAGGCATCTTGTGTTCAAGCTGCCAGGCACATAGTAAGAACATAGGCAATGCTGTTTCCATCCCCCGGCCATGCCCCTCCCCTTCTATTTTTTTTTAGAGACAGAGTCTCGCTCTGTCACCCAGGCTGGAGTGCCGTGGTGCCGTCAGAGCTAACACTTGTAACCTGGAACTCCTGGGCTCAAGCGATCCTCCTGCCTCAGCCTCCTGAGTAGCTGTGACTATAGGCATGTGCCACCACATCCAGCTAATTTTTTAATTTTTTGTAGAGATGGGGTCTCGCTATGTTGCCCAGGCTGGTCTCAAACTCCTGGCCTCAAGGGATCCTCCTGCTTCAGCCTCCCAGGCTGGAGAGGTCACTTCCTACACGCTCGCTCATGTGGTTGGCTTCAGCGGTGGTCCAAAAGCCTGCGTTCCCTTCCAGAGCAGGCTTTCTCCCAGGGTGGTGGCTGGATTCTGAGAGTGAGGGTCCCAAGGGAGCCAGGTGGAAGCTGTGTCACCTGTTGTGATCTTACCTGAGAAGGAATGTCCTTTCCACCATAGTCACAAGCTCACCCACATTCAGTGGGAGGGGACAGAGACACCCCCCTCCATGGGGGGAGTGTCAGGGTCACATGGTAAGAGGAGAACAGGATAAGAGATATGGACACGGTCAGTTTCAGAAAATGCAAGCTGCCCCGCCATGGCAAGGAGTTTGGATTCTGTTGTACCTGTGACAGTGTGCTGTTGGATGGCACACGAGACATCACGTGGGTGGCTGGGTGGAGAGTGGGTTGGAAGGGAGCTGAGTGGAAGCGATTAGGGGGCTCTAGCCACAGTGCAGCTGACGGGTGATGGTGGATCTCCCCCGGGGCAGCAGTGGAGGTGGGCACACCAAGATGCACTCACTTTGGTTTACTGGCACATATGATGACCAGACTCTGGGACAGGTTGAGGCAGGCCATGCAGGCCGAGCTTGAGGGTCTAGACTTCATCCTGGGGCAGTGGGGACTTACTGAGGGATTCCAAACAAGGATGTAATATGACCAGGACAGTGTTTGAAAGGAAACCCTCAAAGAATACGGAATCTAGGACAAAACTTGCACTCTGACTTTTGTAGTAACAGCCCAGAGGACCAGGCATTGCTGGTCTCAGCAAGCTCAGTGAACCCAACAAAAACCAAAAACCCCTCTCTTGTCTCAAGCCCTAAGCCAGGCTTGGGGCTTTCTCTTGGACTCACAGAGCTTTTGGATCCCATCACCTGTCTGCGTCTCTGGGGCATGAACGTGGCTTCTGCCTGCCCAGCATCCATTCCCTCTGAGTACCAGTCGGCTGTCACTGGATGGGGCTGTAGTGACAAATGGTCCCCAGATTGCAGTGACTTACAACGGCAACACTTATCCCTTGCACACACTTCACACAGACTTTGGGTCAGCTGTGGCTCTGTTCCTGTGTCTTCCTCACATTGGGGTCCAGGCTGAAGAAGCAGCCTCTATTTGGGACAGCCCACATCTGCTCACATGCCGTCGGCCAGAGCAAGTCACCGGCCAAGCTGAAGGTCCGTGGGGGGTGGAGGTGAACTCCCACAGGAGCACCGCAAGTTACGAGGGGTGGGAGGGGACGTGTGGTCCTCTCACAGAGAAGGAGAGTGAAGGGTTGGGAGCAATAACACAGTCTACACCCAGCCCATCTGGTAACCCCTTTGTCGTGGGTGTTGCTCAAGGATGGGCATGTGACCCAAGCCAGGCCAACTGAGTCAATGGATTCATTCCTAAGCCTTTCATCTGGGCTGGAGGGAAAGAGAAGCATTTATTCCCACTGGCGCTTCTGAGAGGTGGGTGGGAGCCTGAAGCTCTGGCAGCTCTCTTGGCACCGCAAGGACAGAGCCCTTCCCGAGACAGAAAGCACAAGACCAGGCCCCCACAACATCGCTGGGGCCCCCACAGCCAGCTGTGGCAGAAACCAGCTGCCCTTGGCCTATTTGGTCACAAGATCTGCCCAAGCCCTCTGAGCTGGGTTTTTGTCACTTGCCACCCAGAGAGTCCTGGTACGTAGGACAGTTGGATCAGTCCCTCTCTTCAGCTATTACAGCTTAACTTCCCTGAGTATGTGCTTTGCCTTCCCAATGAGATAGAAACTCCATCAGGATCAAAACCTGCAGCACATGTTTTTAATCACCCTGAGTATCTGCACACATTTGGGGGGAGAAGCATTTATTGAGCGTTGTGCCATGTGTTTTTACACCCGCTGTATCATCCCAATCTTTACCCGTAAGGTAAAGGTTCCTGTCAAGATTCAAAAAGACTAAACTCTGTCTAAAGTCGCACCCATGTCACTAACGGAGCTGGAACTGGCACCCACCTTTGCCCATGTTGTCAACAGTGTCACCTCCCAGGGCTTCCACACCCCCTGCTAGTGCCCACTCAAGGTTCTGACCGTCATAAGGGAGAAGGAAAGTGGGAACAGGACACTGCTCTCCAGCTGGGGCCAGTCTGTGTGGGCAGTGGGTGAGCCCTCTTTGCTGTGGCTAAAAACCCCAATGCTCCACCCTCACGCTCGGCCCACTTGGACCTTGAAAACGGGCACCAAAGCCCGTATTCATTCAATTCAACCGCCTGTAAAATCAACCCATCTTTGTGCCAGCCTCTGTGCCTGTTCTTGTAGGTCCTGCCCAGATTCTGCCGAGCCCCTGGACTCTGGTGCCCCAGCTGCCCGAGCCCTCTGCCTTCTTCTAAAACCCTGTCCCCAGCACCCACCCTTCCTACCCAGAGATTATTAAATATAACCCCCATTTGCAGGAAATATGCAAAAACTGTTTATCTTTGGAAACTAAAATATATGAAACTGAGTCATCAGGCAAATTATATGCATCAGTAAGTGATAAATGTTCAGGGCCAGCAATCCTGAAATAGCGCATGAAAGCCTTTTTGCTACTCCTCTTTCTGCCTACAGAGCACTTTTGAGCAAAGTTCATTGCTGGCAATACAAAGTCAAGCCCCACAGAGCCTTTTACATCAGTCCTGCCAGCTCAGATGGGTGCCAGGGGGCTCCCAGGGCAGGGGAAACCCCTGGACCACTGTCCCAGCCCACACTCTCTTGACCCCAGGGCACAACTGTTGGGATACCTTTTTGCTCCTGAAGCAACCCCTAGCCCCCTACAGTTCGGCAGCCTGAGACTAGAAGTCCAGTAAATGCTCCTCTTCCCTGGCATTCTCAGTACACTGGCCCAAGAGGCCGGCCCCCAACAGCCACTCTGTCCAGTTGGCCCAGAGCTCAATAGCTGAGGGACCTTTTCCCCTGAAAGGGACAACAGCTCCTGGCAGTGTCCCCTCTCGGATGGGGTCCTTGCTCACTCTTCCTCATCCTTTCCTTCCTCCCCCTCCTCCATAGACATGCACACCCTCCACTTCACAGCTCCTGACCATGTGATGCTTCCTGCAGATAAAACATGAAGGCCCCCCAACCCCGGCCTGGCCTAGACTGCATGTCAGGAGACCCGGCTTCCGGTCCTGACTCTTCTCCAACTCACAGCATGATCTTAGACCTTCTTTGGGCCCATTTCTACACCTGTCATATGAGAGGCCTTTGCTCCAAGGCCCCTGTTGGTCCATGATAGATTTTCTCATTGTGGACAACTGCTCAAGAAGATTCAGCCACAAACACCAGGGGAGCACCTCCCGAGGCCCAGGCCCAGTGCCAGACTTTGGGGTGCTGGAGCAATTGCTACAAGGTCCCACTCATGAGCTATGTACAGCCCAGGGCCTGGCAAACCACCTGGAGAAGATGCTTGTTCAGCTGTGAAGCAACATGCTGCGCTCTCCTCGGCCTGGGCCAGAACTCCATTCCGGACCTTCACTTGCTTGCCTCCTGCATAGACAGGTTGTGATTTTATTTATTTATTTATTTATTTATTTTTTGAAAGACGAGGTCTCGCTCTTGCTCAGGCTGGTCTCGAATCCCTGAGCTCAAGTAATCCACCCGCCTTGGCCTCCCAGAGGAGCTAGGATTATAGGCGTGAGCCACTGCACCTGGCCTGAGAGGTTGTGATTTTAGTTCTGCACAATAATTAAAACCTCCAACAGAACTGAGTTCCAACTCGGATGCCCCCACTTACTTTTCTGTACCTCAGTTTCCTCATCTGAGAATGTGAATCATAAAGAACAACTTTCTAGAGCTATTTTGGGGACTAAATGGGATCCTGCATAGTGTTTGGCCCAGGGTAAGCAGTTAATAAATACCATGCTCATTATTATTAAAGGGGGCTGTTCTTACCCCCCCACCAGTGCTGGGCCACGCTGCACACGCTGGCGTTGCACCAAGACTGGGATGGTTTTCTCCAGCTGGGGTATAGCTTCACTTTCACCCTTAGCTGTCAGGTTGCAGGACGACCTCGAGCTGCCATCTGCTGCCCTGCAATCCCCGCTCCTGGGTTGGAGTTCTGGCTCTGTCACCGTGCTGCTTTCTGTCCTTGGCCTTAGTTGCTCTAATCTGAGACAGGGAGCCAATGTACACACCTCCCCCACGGCAGGGCTGCTGTGAGGATCAAAGGTGACAGCATCCGAGGAACCTGTCTGCAAACTGTGCCGTGTTTCACGCAGACAGAGGGCATCTCCCACAAAAGCAGAGAGTTGATCTGCATATGCAGATCAGCTGGGGTGCTTTGGGCTGCAAGTAATAGAAACACCAACTCAAAGAGGTTTCAGTGAGAGGGTTTTCACCACCTCACACACGAAGGACCCTGGAGGGGGGGCCAACTTCAGAGCAGTAGGTTGGCTGACCAGCTTCTATGTGGCAGGGAGTGGGAACCTTAGACCAGTCACAACTCTCTGGAAGCCTTGGCCAGGGGGATGGGGGTAGAGCCCGAACAAGTCAGACTCTGCTAGCAGGGAAGGAGGAGGAATGGATTTGGAGCAAGCCACAAGAACGTGTGCCACACCTGCTTATGAAAGAGCTTTGAGTGTGAGCGATTTCATCTACCTGCAAAGCATTCTTAGCATTTCCTAATGACATAGAGAAAATAGTAATAGAATTGGTAAAACCTCAGTTAGGAAAGATGTATAATCCTGTCCTCCGTGCTTCACATCCCAGAGCCACAGGCTCAAAACAACTCAGAAAGAAGCAGCCCTTGGTGGATTTGCTGCCCATCACCCCATGCCTCCAGCCAAACTCTTGGTCTGGCAAAGTTGTTTTCCAGGAAAATGCCTAAGATGGTCTCCGTGAATCCTCCTCCTCCAGCCTAGGGATCCAACTGACTGGGAAAGGAGAGGGGGAGGGGGCAGAGGAGGAGGTCACCACACCCGGGAGGGTGGGTCGCCAGGCCCTGCCAGGCCCCACTCTTGGCCCCACGCCCCTGACTGTGGTCCACTCTCTGGCCCCTCCAAGACTGGCCCTCACACAGTCCTCAGCTGTGTGGGTTTCCACGTGCCTTGGCCCTCAGGGCCCCACCACCTGGGTGGGGCTGCACAGCCCAGGCTTAGCCTCAAGAAACCCACCCCCATTTGCCAGGGCAGTCCTGATGCCACTGCCACGGGCCCCAGCAATTGCCAGCGGAGGCCCCAGTTCCACAATCAGCATCCAGCAGACAATGTGGGAGGCCCCCAGCAAGCGCCCAGCACGTTAGCTATCATGGTTACATAAGCAGCAGCAGCACCCTGAAGGCAAATGTGGACCACAGTTGAGGTGTGCTCCCAAAATCACGGGTTCCCTGCTCAAGCATTGGTCCCTGAGGTGAGTTAGGGGCTGTAATTGAGGCACAGAGCGGGGATCAAGGCGCCAGGTCAGGCCCAGGAGTGTCCTGGCTTCAGATGCTAAGGCGACAGTCCCCATTCATAACTGCACATTACGATGCGGCGGTAGTCGCATAGTGGCTGGCTGGCTCTCTGTGACTCTCCCTCCTCCAGAAGCAGCCCCCAATGCAGGGGAAGACCCTGAGTACCACCCCTCAGGAAAGACACCGAAGTGAATGGGCCAACGAGTCTGCCCACCAGCATTTGAAACTTGACAGTGGCAGTACCAAGACCAGCAGCAGGCGGCACTGGGGTTGAGACCAGTAAGGGCAGGGACCCTGGGAGACAGCTGCCACTGCCTGCAGCCTGGGTCCCCTGGGTCCCCTGGCTGCCTGGCTCCTGTTTTCCTCCTTTAATTCCACAAAACCTTCTCACTTCCTGCCAGTACCTTCTTTTGTGTTGGATAAGACAGTCAGAGTCAGTCTCTGTTGCTTACCACCAAAAGCGTCAGAATGAATACAGGGGCCTCAGCCACACCCTCATTTTACAAGTGTGGACCCTAGGGCCTGGGGCATGCAACGGGCCAGGGTTGCCCGGGGGTGGATGCAGGCCTGAGAGGACCCTGGCTTCTTGGTACCACCCCCACCCCTCTTTCCAAAAATCCCCCAATATTTCTCACATACGTGACGCCCCGGCTCTGGCTGCTGCCGGGCTCTCATACCCAGCATGTTGATGCTGCTGGGGAAAGACAAGGTCCCGATCTGCTCAGACCACATAGGGAGCTGGGCTGGAGACCTCTGGGGAAGCAAACTCACCCTCGCCGCCCTTCCTCCCAGCAGCGTGTCCACAGCCCCTGGCGTGAGGCTTTTCAGAACTCCCAGGGAAAGGCTTGCCACGTGCCAACACACCTCCAGATCTGACAATTTCCTGGGGAAAGAAGAGGTGCCACAACCCCCAGATACAGAACGTGTGAAGAAGCAGGAAAAACGGTTTGTGGTGTGCGTTCTGCTCCCGTAGCTGGGAGGAGCGATCCTGCTTTCGGTAGTACATAAACTCTTGGCAAAGTTGGGTTTTCCATGGTTTGCTGAACTCCTGAACACAGATGTCCCATTTGTGTTTCATTAGTACATCAGCCGCTCTGCGGCTTTCGACCTCTGCACCAGGCAATAATTACCTGGCTCGGGCCCATCCCCTCACCAGCTGGCCGGGGACTTGCTCTGCCCGACCAGGGCTGTGTCTGCTGTCAGCCCTTTCCAGGCAACTGGACAGCTCCGTCATCACCAGAATGTCTCAGCTGGGCCTGTGTTAGCTTGGGCAGGGGGGTAGCGGGGGGGGGGGGGGCCTGCAGACTGTAGCAGACACCTCCAGAGGGAGAAGAGGCTTCCAGAGCCCAGTGACCCTGGAGAGGGTGGAGTAGGAAGGGGAGGGGGAGGGAAGAAGGAGGGGTGAGGAGAAGAGGAAAGGGGCAGAAGGGGAGGAGGACCAGAAAGAGACGGCGGCAGAGGGGGGCGGGGGCCCAGGCCCTGGAGCGGGCAGCCTGGTCTCTGCGCTGGGCACGGGCAGGTGGGCCTGGCAGGGCACAGCCTGGATCCCTGCTCCACGCCGTCTGGCTCCAGCTGATAGGCCAGGGCGGCCTCTCGGTCCCGCGGCAGAGGACGTGTAGGGAAGCTTCTGACCGGATGTCAGCCGGCTTTCAAGAGCAGCCTTGGCAAAGCGCAGAGCTTTCGCCTCCTCTACGCCAGACTGACAAACCTGGTGCAGTGACAGGAGTCCGGGCACCACCCTCTCTTCCCCTCCCCGAAGAGAAGGGGATTGGGTCTAGGCCCTGAGGCACATGAACACGAAAGCCCCCAAGCCCCAGCGCACTGCATGTGAAATTCTAACACTCTCAGATCAAAGGGTATTTGCCAAGAAACTAACGAAGCTTAGGCCCCTTCACGTGCCAGGCGCCTTCCAAGGCCCCGAGCTGAACTTGGAACTCATATTTTCGTAAGAGGGTACCCAAATTGTATAAGCTCCATGCCCCCAAAACCTGGACCTGCTCCTGGTATAAATTTTCAGCTTCACCGTTTCATCTACTCTGAGGTTTGGGACATGTACATTCAAATCAAGAGTAACTCTAAGGTGAGAGTCCAAGAGGCCACTCTCAAGTCAGAAAGGCGTTGACTTTGACGAGGAGGAGCCAGACAGAGAAGGCAGCCAGGGAGTTAAGGTGCGGAGAACAGGAAGGAAGGGCCTGCATTCTTTAATCGCCTAACGTGTGTACCAGGCTGGTCTCTCTAAGTCATGATCTTGTTTAATCTTTCCAGTGACCTGAGAACAAGTTGCTCTCCCATTTTGCAAATGAGAAGACTGGACCTCAAAGAAGCAGCTGGTCCCAGGAGTGGAGCTGGAATCCAGACTCAGGTCTGTGGGCTTCCAAGGCCACACCTTTCCTGCTACGAGTTGTGGGCACGGGTGAGCAAGGGATTTGGGGGATCTCAGAGTGATGGGATAAACATGTTGAAGCCACACTCAGCCCTTCACATCTGCAGGTCCAGTACCCGCGGGTTCCATGCCAACCAACCTCGGGTTGAAAATATTTAAAAAACAATAATAATACTTAAAAAATTAAAAATAACACTATAGCAATTAAAAAATACAAATGTTTTAAAACAGTACAGTGTAACAACTATCTACATAGCATTTATATTGTATTAGGTATTATAAGTAACCTAGAGATGATTTAAAGTTGCTGGGCCTGGTGGTGAGAGACTGTCGTGCCCAGGCCTGTAGACCCCAAGCCTGTAGTCCAGCTACTGGGGAGGCTGAGGCAGGAGGATCACTTGAGCCCCAAAGTTCTAGGCTGAAGTGCATTATGAATGCACCTGTGAATAGCCACTGTACTCCAGCCTGGGCAACATAATGAGATCCTGGCTCTAAAAAAAATAATAAAGGTTTTCAAAATAAAAATAAAGTATATGGGAGGATGTGCATAGGTCCTATGCAAATACTAGGCTATTTTATATCAGGAACTTGAGCATCCTTGGAGTTTGGTATCTTTGGGGTTTCTGCAGCCAAGTCCCCACAGATAACAGGGGATGACTGTACTGGCCTCTATGACCCTGAAACATTTCTCATGTGACTAGTACATTGAAATTAACTATATGATACCCTTCATTACTGATTCACAAGGTATGAAATGTCTTTGGTAGTCTAGTTAGACTGCCGTTTTTGTTTTAGTTGTGTTATTTTTAGTGAACATATATAAATGTATTTATATCAATAAATTCAGTTTCACTTGTGATCTTGCAGGCCTTAATCTTGCAGGTTCTTCATCCAGAAATTCTTTCTCCAGGGGGCCTTCAAGAACAAAACCACTACCACCAAGGAGAGGAGAGAGTCGACATAGCCAGGATGACAAATTTCATCTTTTTGTACCAACTCCCGTGGGTCAGCATCAACTTCCTGAAGTCCCACGTGAGAAGGGGCCGCCGGGCCCAGCAGCTGTGATCCATCAGCAATGCCACCCCAGACACGGGAGGGAAGAGAGGCAGCTTTCCTGGCACATGTTTGTTAGCCCCTGGAAAAGCAGAGACGAAACGGAAGAACAGCCCTCCAGCTACAAAAATGAGTGCTCATTTGGGGACTGTGACTAGACTCAAATGCCCTCAGCTGTGGAGGAGCTGGGCCCCTCCCACCCTAAAGAGTCCCTGGGTGCCGTGTTAGCTGGGTGGCCCCAGCCATAGATGAGAGATGGCCAGGGAGGACTAAGACAGAGGATTCAACCTTGCACAGCCGTGAAGCGGGCACCATGGTGACCAGAAGTTAGCCAGCCCACCCAGCGCTGGAGAAGGTGGGTCCCCCCAGCCCTGCCTGAGGAGAATCCTCAGCCATCTCTGTCTCCCCTGCCCAGTTCACTGAATGGCTCTGTCCAAGGTCCCCTCATGGGCCATCTTTGCTCCTCTTGCAAATGTTGCCAACCCTGAAAGCAGCACTTTCCCTTAATTTCCACAGGAGCGCGCGCATGTGCGGCCTTTGCGGATGTGAGGAATTTCACTGGCATCGGGAGCTGCGGGGGTCCTGCCGCAGCAATGAAACAGCGTAGGGGTCCATGCAGCCTCCCAGGTGCTCACAGATCCACCCCACTTCTGGGGCCCGGCTAGAATGAGGCACCCTCGCCCTGGATGTAAAATTTAAGAGGGCACCAAAAATCAAGATCAATAATATTTTAATGCAAAAAGTAATGGGGGAAAAAATCCATGATGAACAAAATACCACAATTTTAAATGTTCAGGATCAGTCTCACTGATTGCTCCTTTGGCCTCGGGCTCCAATACGGCTTGGTGCAGTTGATCCTGTCTTTATTTAAAATCTTGTTTTGTGTGGTTTTTTTCTTTTTTTTCAGAGACAGGTTCCTTCTCTGTTGCCCAGGCTGGAGTACAGTGGTGGTGACACTGCAGCCTTGAACTCCTACTCTCAAGCAATCCTCCTACCTCAGCCTCCCGAGCAGCTGGGACTACAGGTGTGAGCCACAACGCCCGGCTAATATGTTAAATTTTTCTTAGAGATGGGATCTTGCTATGTTGCCCAGGCTGGTCTTAAACTCCTGGCCTCAAACAGTCCTCCCACCTTAGTCTCCCAAAATGCTGAGATTACAAAGCATGAACCACTGCACCTGGACTTTTATTTAAAATTTTGATATTTTGTTCATCATGGATTTTTTTCATCAATTTTGAGTTTTAAAATATGGCATTAAGATACTATTTCTCTCAACCACTGAAATTTGTGGTGCCCCCTTCAATCCTGTGCCTGCGTCCCAGCCCCCCGCAAGTTTCTGCTCTGCCCTTCCTCTCTGCCTCTGCTCTCAGCCTCTCAGGAGCATTAAAAGTGTCTGCCTCCTACTTTCTCAGGGAAACTCAGCCCTTTTCCACACCTACCCCAAACTCTGAGCTCCATCTCCCAAGACCAAAACTTTAAAGATACTCTTGGCAAAGGGCTCAATTCAGACAGTGGGGAGAAGGCAAAACACAAGGGTGGGAATGAGTTCAGAGGGGCTTCCCAGCGGTAGTGGGCTTCCTCACACAGGGGCTGCTCTTTCAGTAACTGTGACCCACAGAAGAGCCCCCACAAGCCAGGAGGAGGCTGCCAAGGCAGACAGATTCAGGTAAGGCATCGCCAAGAACTGGGGGTATAAAAACCAGCCACCACTAGACAAGGACGTGAGGCCAGGCTCACATGGCTACTGAGTGAACTGGGAAGGGAGGTCACTCCTGGGGGTCTAGGTCCTTCTCTCAGGGTCACAAACATTCTGCAGCTCCGGTTGGCCTCTAAGGAGGTGGGAGAACCCTCTGAGCAGTATGTTCTGGGGTCCAGGACTGGCTTGGAGGATGAAGGCGGGTGATTCTCACCTCTACCTCTGGAGCTCACAGGATTCTGCCATGGCTCCCACCACCCTGTGTCCAGGGAACCCCGGAACACGAGGGAAGAGCCGCATGTCCACACATCTGCAACTTGGGCTGAGAAAGAAATCAGGTGCTGGAGGACAGGAGGTGGGCCAGGAATGGTACGCAGGTCCGCTTGGGCCTGACTGCAGAAGAACCATTCGGATCCAGGCTGCGACAGAGTCAGGGCCGCTGTCCTGGGCAGCATCTCCCATCCGTGGGCACTGGCAAATAAAAATTGAAACAGAACATTCAACAGCATTTATTTTCTGTAGCAGGTGGATAGCCACCTTGGCATGGGTTTTAACCATTCCTGTCTCTTAGTGGAGGGACTGAGCCCAGACCGAGGGAGCCCAGGCTCTGCTGCTGTCACTGACTCCTCCTAAGAAGCAGCCGGGCCAGAGCCAGAGCAGAGCAAGAGCAAGCAGCCAGTGTGCACCTCCAGGTGGGGCCTCCGTGGAGGTCAAGGGACCCGTGGGAGAATGCAGGAGGGTGGCCTCTGCAGTGCTTGAACCCTACAGTCTGCAGGCTTGGGGTGGAGTCTTATCTCTGCGACTTACCAGCTGTGTGACCTTGGGCAAGTCCCTCAACCTGCAGGTGCCTCGGTTTCCTCATCAGAAGATGAGGACGGAGGTGGTGCCCGCCTCACAGGCTGTGGGAGGGTTAGATGGGCTCGAGGTGTAACTGCTTAGGACGGTGACAGGCACACAGTGAGGGCCCTGAGTGCCGACCACGTTTAGTGTTCCTATGGACGCCAGGAAGAACTGTCCTTATTCTTACCACATTTACTATCTAGCTTCAGCCAGATGAGACTAAAAGTATCTCTCTACCGCTCAGCACGCATCCTGCTTTTCCTCTACTAGAAGTACTACTAATTTTTTGTAATTTGACGTAATACTTTACGTATATGCCTTTTCACGTGACCATCACATGAGCCTCTTGAGATAGACTAATTTTAGGATTACACCCATTTACCAAATGAGGAAACAGGCTCAGAGATTTAGTGGCCAGCCTAGGTCACACAGCTAGAAAATAAGGGGGCCAAGACCAGATTCAAAGCTGGGGGGGGCTGCTGGACCCTCCTGGAATCAAGCAAGGCGGGCATCCTTTCAGGATGTATCAGCGTGTGCGTGTACACTGAAATTGCCCTGTGCGCTGAAGGAATTGGTATTATTTGTTGAGGAGTGTGATACTGGTATTACAGTAGTGCTCACAAAGAGTCCTCGCCCTTCACAGAGACATACGGCAGTATTTCTAAATGAAATGACAATGATGTCTGGTGCCCATTTATTTTAAAATATTAATAATGGGGTTGGGGCTGCACTGATGAAACGAGACTGGCCACGAGTTGCTGAGTGTTGGAAATGGGTAATGGGCACGTGTGTTTATTATATGACTCTGTCTAATTTTAGGTTTTATGTTTAAAGTTTCTGTAAGAATAATAAAAATACATCAGGTTGTCTTGAACTGAGGCACATTGCTGGAAAAACCTAATCAAAATAGCTGCTTTCTGGTGAACATAGGGAATAAGACCCTGTGGGCTGGTGCCAGGCCGTTGGGGGACACTGAACCAGGGGTCTCAAATCTGGGGCCTACAGGGCCAGGCAGGCAGTGTCACTGAGGGGAGTGGCAGGCAGGGATGGTGATGAGCGGAAATGCTCGCTGCCAGCCAAATGGCATGAAGGGGCCAGATATTATTCTTTAAGAAAAGTTGGCCAGGTGCGGTGGCTCACGCCTGTAATCCTATCACTTTGGGAGGCCAAGGCAGGAGGATCGCTTGAGCTCAGGAGTTTGAGACCAGCCTGGGCAAGAGCGAGACCCCATCTCTACAAAAACTAGAAAAATTAGCCAGGCTTGGTGGCACGTGCCTGCAGTCCCAGCTACTCGGGAGGCTGATGCAGGAGAATTGCTTGAGCCCAGGAGTTTGAGGCTGCAGTGAGCTATGATGATGCCACTGCAGTCCAGCCTGGGTGACACAGTGAGACCCTGTCTCAAAAAAAAAAAAAAAAAGAAAGAAAAGTGGAGACCCAGATTTTTATGTGACATTTCCTGATTTGTAAAGGTTGGCAACTGATTCAAATTTAACTGTGAACCAATTGCCTGTACATGACCGATTTGCCTCCTGTGACCAGGGCTAGCCCTTCCCCTCTCCCCCACCACCTTTGGAGATGGGGGAACCAAAGCCCAAAGTGGGAAAAAACTTCGAAAGTCTCACGGTGAGTCAGACCCGGCTTTATTACCAAACACGTGCCTTCCCTCTCCTGGCCCACTCAGCAGAGACAGAACAAAGAGCAGGTGCCAGATAACAATTTCCAGGAAAATAGAAGTTCTGCTTCTGAATCCAAGTTGGTTCACATGCCCCAGCAAAGACAAGTGGGGGCAGGGTTGAGCAGGAGAGGGACACATACTGTAGACCTTAAGATCAAAAATTTGGGCTGAATGAGTTTTACCTATTTCTTTGCTATGTAGGTTTACTGAGCAGGTTATTTAAGCAGGCTTGAACTCTGTTTTCACACCTGTAAAATGGGATCATACAAATAGCTTGCCCTTTTCTGTTTTATACGAGGACACTATAAAAGCTCAAAACCTCTTGCGAACTGTGGCGATTTTCCCAGAGCATGTGGCCTTGGGCAAGCAAGGAGACACTCCAACGTGTCCTTGTTCCCACTACTAAGCACCGTTAATGAAACGGGAGTAGAAGCAGCAGCCAGTGCCGAGAGCGGAGCGGTCTGAATGCTGAGGTTTTGAATCTGCCTCTTTTCAGAGTCCGGTGTCTCCGGTGAAGGAAGGAAGTGCGGAGGATCGGAAAGCGAGGAAGACCGCGGGACCCCAAAGCCCAGCGCCGGGAGCGGAGGCGCCGTCCCCTTGCAGCCGCCTCCTGAGCTGGGGTTTCTCTTCTGCAAAATGGGAATAACAAGGCCTATCTTATGAGACTGCTGTAAGGGTTAGGGAAATGTGTATGACAACCAGGAGCTTTTAGAGACTCAGTAACTTGCCCAAGGTCACACAGGTCTGGCCTAGAACCAGACCCCAGGCCTCCGGGTTCCAGGTTCCCAGCCCGATGTCTGTCCACTAGGCCACCCTGCTCTTTGGGGCCTGACACCCTGTCACTTTATTCATCCACCTGGTAGTCTGAGAGAGAGTTGTGGTCTTCACAGAGTTTAAATTGTTTTATTTTGTTGCTGGTGTTTTTTTTTAAAGTGGGAAATTCTACATAAAAGCATGGATTTCCAGCTGCTCTTGAGAAATCGTAACCTCCGCAAATGCTGGGCTGATTCTCACATGGAGATGCCAGGCTGGCCTGGGAAGTCGCTGCCCGCTCTGGGCAGGTGATGGGCCCTCAGCTTTGCCCCCACCACCACTGCCTCCAGGCCTGCTTCATGCCCTTCCTTCTTTTCTCCCCCTGCTAAGCCCCAGGAGCATGTGGTGTGCGGCACGCAGCCTTTTAGAGGGTAAGCGGCCAGGGATTCCCAGCCCCAGAGCCAGTGGAAGATGCAAAACATCCCTCCAGACACATCCACGGTGATCCGCAGGCTGGAGATTTATGAAGGATGAACACAGGACATGTGCCGACCTTGGCTGAACAGTGACGTGGGCAGAGACACGCTGCGTCCGCAGGCCTCGGGAAGGAGGTCAGTCGTGAGAGGAGCCCGAGGGGGCAGCAGAGCCAGAGCAGCAGAAACCGGGCCTTGGAAGGTTTTAGCTGAGTTATGAGGAACTACCCTGGAGTTGCAGGAGCCTGGGCAGAAGGGGGGGTCAATGCAAAGAGAGAGGGAAAAGAATACCTTTCCTGCCTCTGCCTGACTTTTTCCCAAAAGAGGACACCAGGCCCATTCACGGCCACCCAGGAGGCAGCCCTCCTGCACAGAAGCTCTGGGGACCGGAAGAAGCAACCCCAGGAGGGGTGACCAGCTGTTCAGTCTTCAGCGCCTAAAGAAAGTGGCAAAGTCGGGCCTACTGGGGCCTGGCCAGCCTCAACGTCAGAGATGGAAGGACAGCACTGGGGGGTGGATCCAATCTGGCTGGAGGGGCACAATGGCTGCAGCAGGTGGGCCGTGTTGGTGGTTATCAAAGCATGACCATCGGATCCTGGTTTTGGAAGAGTCGCCTACTGAATACATGTTTTAGTCAGAACTCTTTTCAGTTGCAACAAAAAGCCAACCTAAACTGGTGTATGTAAAAAAGAAAATTGTTGGCTTCCATAAATGATAATTTCAGAGGTAGTACTGCTTCAGGCATGGCTGGATCCAGGGGTTCAACTGATATCACCAGGACCTGGTCTCTCTTCATCTTCTAACTCTGCTTTCCTCTGCGTTGGCTTCACTCTCAGGCAGACTCTCCTCTGTGGTGATAAGATGGCACCCACCAGCTCCAGGCTCACATCCTGCAGACCCCAGGGGAAAGAAAGCACACCACTTAAGGTGCCCTGAATCCCAGGAGACATCCTGAGAGCAACTCTTGTTGGACTAATTCTGGATCACATGCCTGTCCCCATGGTAACCAATCAGATTGATGTGGAGTTGTGATGCTGTGATTGGCCACCCAGCACTCTGGATCCACCCACAGTATGGGGTGGGGTCAGCCCCTCTCCATCCGAATGAGCTGCCTCTGGAGGAGGGATTTGCTGCAGGGAAATTAACATGCCATTTCCAGAAGCAGGAGGGAGGGAGCTGAGAGGGCAGAGCCACGCAGCAGAGCACAGAGGGCTGAGAGGAGGATTGGTAACAAGGAGGCAGAAGCTCCTGGGGCATTCGGTGGGAGCTAGAAGACCACCAGCGAGGCTAGCCCAGGTCTCACATCGGACCCCAGGGCCCAGGTCACCACCAACTGATGGGGCAGGGACAGTTACCACTCTGGTCACTCGATGTGCACCGCTCCCAGGTCTGGGTGAGCCTGTGGCTTAGAGAGGTCAACGCCCACAGCCAAAAGGGGCCTGGGGAGGGCAGGGCACAGGGGCTCCAGGGCTGTATGCCCAGAAGGGCAAGAGGGCACATCCCAGGCACTCAGCCTCAGGAGGGGGCGGACCTCATTCTCCTTGCTGAGTGCTGAGGAGCTTAGGCGAGGGCGTGTGGCCTGTTCCAGCCCGTGGGAGGGAAGAGGAGTTGGGTGCGGGAAGAGGCCTGGGCTTCTGGACAAGGTTGTCCTTGCTGATTAAAAAGAAAAAAAAAAGCCATTCAAAGAAACAGTCCCATTGCTGCCTTCGGACTTCATGGTGTCTAGATGCTGGGACTGGGGCGGCCAGTTTCCACCATGGGAGGAGTCGGCCTGAGGATGAGCTGAGGGTGTCTGGGAAGCCAAGGAGCCAGGGTCCTTAGTGGTGGTGCCAAGTTGCTGAATCAGCCAACCTGGGCTCTGCTGCAGGAAATCCCAGCAGGTAGCTTAGTCTGGTACCGGCTTTTGAAGCTAGGTGGGTGGCATTGCTGTTTGCTGCCACTGAAGCCAGCCTACCTGATACGAGGACATGCAGAGCAGAAGCAGTGTGGACCGACCAGCTGCCTCCAGCTTCTCACCTGCTGGCCTGATCCCTGTGGCTTGTCTTACCGAGGACGCAGTGATGGGTCAGTTTTGGCTGCAAGAAGCTGCGTTCTACTCACTCCTAGGCCATGAAGGTATTTTTTTTTCCTAAATAACTTTCTTACCCTGGTTTAAATAAGCCTCCCACAAAATGGCCAGAGACTGACATTTCCTTTTTACATAGTCAAAAAAGAAAGCTCCCCACCTGACTGTCCATCAATAGAGGGGTAATTAAATTCATTCAGCTACAGCCATCTGATGGCTGTGTGTGCAGCCGCTAAACTGATGCTGACAAATGATACTTAAAGACATGTGAGATGCTTTGTATGTGCTATAAATGAAAGAAAACCCCACAGGTTACAAAACTATATGTGTACGGTAGGATCCCGGTTTCATACATATATCATTGTTAAATACGCACACACATTGACAAAAAGACTGGAAGGAAATACAACAGTGTTTAGCCTTGGGCAACAGAATTTGGAGTAATATTTATTTTTGACTTTATACTTCTACATAGTTTTAAAATTTCCTACAATGAGCATATATTATCATAACAGAAAACTAGAGGGAAGACTAAAAGGACGCACTTGGCAGCATTTGAGGAAGCACTTGAAGGAAAGAAAAGGAAAATCCTTCCTGTTTTCCTCAAGGTCCAGGGCTCCCAGAACCCACAGATGGCACATCAGGCCAGAATGGACCATCTGAGTGTTTCTGGTAAGTGCAGAGGGAAAGGTCAGAAGCACAGGATTCAGGTCCCAGGAAGCTTCCAGTGTGTGCAGAAGCCCCATCCCCTCCCCTGCCCCCATCAAGCCCACCTCCCACCAGGTCTCTGGGGTTTCCTTGCTCAGATCAGAAAGTAGCAAAGTCCCTGGAAGTGACCTGGTGTCAAAGCTGACCCTGCACAGGCCGACTCCTCGGGAGCCTCTCATACTCACGGAGTTTGGCACGTGGGAGGTTAATTCTGTTATCAAAACTGTACAAAATCCTAATTTTGCAGAGTGGCAATTTGGGGGAAAAAAAAAACCCCAGCAATGGGAAAATGTTGGTTATGCAGCACTAGACATTCAGTTCTCAGGGGATCAATTATAAAAACACTCATTCAGCTATTTCTATTCAAATGAACACCTGAAGAGGAGGCCTCAATGGTTTTAAAAGTGTGTGGATATTACTGGATAAATGTTAGTCCAATAAAAGAGATCATCATCCGCTATTTGTGTACATTTAAGTTGACACTAAAAAGATCTTTGTGGAGCATCGCTGCGGCGGCTTCTTTTCCTGCGTGCATCTTTTTATCTCTATTCCCTTAACACTTTAGCAGCGGAAGAAAACAGACCAAATGTGGCTGGTCACGGTTTTTTCTTCTTCTTCTGCTTCCCCCAAGATTAAAGGGACATGGGTGTTGTGAAGGCCACACCTGAAGTGGGCAGCCGTGGTCCTCACACTTATGAATATGTAATGTCCTGCTTGCAGGCGCAGTCACGAACTCCTAATAAGAATTCACGAGTCTGTGTTTGAAAACAGACATTTGCATTTGCCCTGCGGTCACAGTACATGGACCATTCTTATTCAAAAATTTATTTTTCCATCTTCTTTTTTTTTTAAGGCCTGGAAATATTCCGTGCCTCCCCTTTGCTCCCCACCAGTGCGTGTGCGCGCACGCGTGCGCAAGCACACACACACACACACACCCCTCTTTCTATGTTCTCTTTAAACAGAAATTAAGAAAAGGGAGCCCAGAGCCCCAGTAGCCCCTTCCCCTGCAGCTCCCAGAGAGGTAGAGACCCTTCCAAACCTGCTTCCAGCAGATAATATTTTTTTCATGTCCAGCTTTCTCAGGCCAGAATAAAATACAGAATTAAAAATAGGGGAGCAAAACAAATCGGGGAGAGTATGTTGGGACTCAGCAACCCCCCAAAGTGAAGGTAGGATGGGATCCACTTGGCCCAGGGCTGGGGCTCTGTGCCCGGGGTTCCTGAGGCCTGTATGGTGGTGGCAGGCATTTCCCAGCCAGTGGCAGGACAGGATGACCAGGGGCTGTGGCTTCTGGGGTTAAATTCCCTGGAAAACACTATCCAGCTGGTCATTTTTAAAAACAGGCTTTTAAAAGGAGGCTTTTTTCACCTGTGACTCCTGAACCTGAAATTGTTGGCAGTTTTTAAGGGGGGCTGGGAGCCACCATTTGAGGGAACCAAGCGTGAACACCTACTGTTTATTTGGGTTTCTCCTCCTTTGCAGCTTCCTCAATAAAGCAAAAAGTGCTTGGCCTGTTCTGCCTGTGGGGAGGGGGGCAGTCCCT
The DNA here is from genome assembly GCA_023783475.1 of Daubentonia madagascariensis. NCBI lineage: Eukaryota > Metazoa > Chordata > Mammalia > Primates > Daubentoniidae > Daubentonia > Daubentonia madagascariensis. The sequence continues at coordinate 53,734,013 of JAKFHU010000485.1, read as the reverse complement.
CCAGGCAGCGCTGCGCCCGATGCAGCCGCACTCTGTACTCCGCCTCCTACAGAGCCCCAGCAGCACCCTTCCTTTCTTGGGGGCCAGCCAAGGTTAAATGCTGGTCCCACCAACGCTAGAGTTTTGAGCATTCCTCCTAGTTGCAGGTGTTCAGAGAGCCATTTGCTAGCCTTGTGAAAAAGGGTGCTTTCTTTGGGGCCAGGCTGTGGTGGATTGGTGTAATCTTTACTTTGTCTAGGGGTGGGCAACGTCCATGCAGGGAGGGGGCAGTGGGAGAGGAGGGGTGCCACACCAATTCTGGGGAAGAGTCCTTTGTAGGCTGCCCTAAGGCCGGCCCCGCGGAGCCCCCATTTCAGGGCTAACAGTGACACCTGCAGTTTAACCCGCCACATGTCACACTGCAGGACAGCTGCCCTGGGAGGGAGCTGAGGGGCCTTGGGCCACCCGGCCACCACCTCTGCTGGAGCCAAATGGGCCAGGCTCACCAGGGGTCCCTGGGGAGAAGGCCAAGGGGACTCAGTTCTCTGGGCCTGGTGTAGGAACCAGAGAGGAGGCAGACCCACCTGCTGCCCTGGGAGGAGTCCACAGGACCCTGGCTCCCAGCCCTGAGGCTCCAGAACCAAGGACCGCACTCTGCCACCAACCCAGGAAAGCCAAGGCCAGGGGAACTTGCTGGGTGGGGAAGCAGCAGGGACCAGAGAGCACCAGTTGCCACAGCGGCAGCATCCAAACAATGGTTTACTGAGAACCTCTTCTGCACAGCACATTCTCACCCACTCCTTGCTCCTCTCGACCACGCAGCGAGGCAAGACCACCTGGTTCAATACCCTCATTTTACAGACTGAGAGATTCAGAACCACAGGGGGGAAGTGGCTTGGTCACAGTCACCCAGGGAGGTGACACCTAAGTCTGGTCTCCAGCCCTGGCCTCTGACCACAGAACAGTGCTCAGGACTCCATGGGTCGCTCAGCCCTTGACCAGGCGGCACGCCCTTCCTGGCACGGGCACCATGGGAGAATGCACGCACAGCTTTTCCATAGACCATCTCCTCGACACCGCCCACCCTCCACACACACACACACGTGTGCTTGCACACGCACACACCGAGGGAAGGCGGCAGGTCGAGTCCAGCCCCGGCTCCCGGCTCCCGAGCCTTGGCTCCAACAGCCGTGGCTCCGTGTCCTCCCCTGCGCTCACAGAAGTCTGGAAGCCGGGACACGGGGAGTGGGGAACGAAAATGAACCGACACAAAGATTTCTTTATAACTTTTCTCAATATTCTGCTGATTGCTGGCTCAGGAGCAGATGTGCTATGCTTAATGACGCATAGACAAGAAGCAGGCCCTGATCCCTAAATGAACTGCTTATCTCTAAATATACACAGGGAAAGCTATATAAACTCCATTTAGCCCCTCTGCTCCTCCAGCTATCCGGAGCAAGGAGTGGAAGGAGAGAGGGGGCCGAGGAGGCCCGGCAGATGGAGGGCAGGGAGGAGGTGGGGGAGGCTGCAGGGGCGCAGACAGGCAGCACAACTTCCTCCCCATTTCCGCAGGGGTGGGGGTTTGGGGGGATAAGAGGGGCTTCCTCCCGAGAGAGCCTTCAGTGGCAGCAGCAGCAGCAATAGCAACAAAAGCCTGCACTAGCAAAACCTCTTTCTGTTTGGTTGTTTCCATTAAAGGTGCTGCATCTGTGGCGAGCTTCAGCGAGCTTTTAAAAACTGAAGTTCTTGATAAAGGGAGTTAAAAGTGTGTTGGCCCTGGGCCTTCTTCACTCGGCATCCACTGTACAGGCACAGGGTGGGGGCTCTGGGGTCCAGTGCGGACGGTGCAGGTGTGTGCCAGAGGCAGACACCCCGGGTCGCAGAGAGGGACTCCGCATCCTCCTCCCTGCACCACTCCCTCCCTCCCCAGGGATGCGCAGAGAGAGGGCAGAGGAGACGGCAGGTGCAAAGGCCTGTTCAGGAGCTGGACGGTAAGTGCGGAGGCCCAGGCACAGAGGGAGCAGGACCTCCGACACCAGGTAAGCAGCTGGACCTTCGTCCTGCAGGAGGTGAAGGGGACCTGTGGCCTGTTTCTAGGCTCCTGCTGCCGTGCTGAGTGGGTGGGCAGGAGGCGGGGTTTGGGCTCAAGACTCAAGTCTAAGAGGTCCCAAGAGGCCCATCTAGGGCCTGGCCAAGTCACTTCACATAGCTGTTTAGCCCAGGTGGCCTGTTAATCTTGAGGGAAAGCCAAGGAAGCACAAAGAGGCACAGCCTAAAAGAGAGTGGGACCACCCTCTGCCCACCCATGGCCAAAGGCGAGCTCGTGTACACGAACGTGGGCCCGCTCAGAAGCCTTTCCCATTAGCCGCGTGGAGAAGCCGTGGCCAGGTTGGGGGAATCTGTATTTCACCTTACGATGCACACAGCTGGGTTCAGACTGGCACCAGTGCTAATATGCAAACGATGCGCGATCTGTATTCATCAGGACTTTCTCTGAGAAGCCAGGAGAAGCCGGGAGAAGCCCGGATCCTTTTCTTCCAGAGCAGCAAACAAAGCAAGGCGAGTGGGGCATGGGGGTGGGGCACGGCTGGCAGGCAAGGGCTGGGTGGGAAAAGGCCACTGGAACCTGAGGAGAGACCAAGGCTTTGTCAAATCCCAGTCTTCAGGGGGAAAAGTATTGTCAAAGTGGAGACTTAGAACCCAAAGGGGCTTGGAGCCAGAAGTTCCTCCAAGACCACCAGTTTAATGGCCTCATTTTATTGATGGAAACATTGAGTCCCAGAGAGGAGAAATAATTTGCTGAGAGACACACACCCAGCTGGAATTTTTTTGTTCATATGCAGATAGAGTTGTGTTTAATTTTCATTTTTGCTCATATAGGTGAAGGAAGATCCAGGAGATCCTTAGACATCTGTTGTATCAAGGCTGCGTGATCACTGCGTGGAGAAAAATAAAACGTCTGAGGCACGGTCCTCGCCTTCAAGATGCATACATACTACTGGGGGCTAAAAAGAGCAGCTCCCATTCAAAACACTTACTGAACAACACAAAGCAACATGTAGTAAGAATCTGAAGGACTGGCCAGGCTGTGTGTTCAAGGAGGAAGTCACAGGAATGAACACGTCCCACACGCCAGGTTTGGGCCGGGAATCGGGCGGGGTGGGGACTGTCTCGGAGGCCTTCGGAAGTCACAGGTGGGTGGAGGAGCAATCCCCGCTGCAAGCTACACTCTGGAGGGCTCCTCCCTTTCAACTGCACCGGGCCCCACTCTCGGGCTCCTCCCTGAAGTCCTTCCCAGAATTAGGGTCTTCCAGGAGAAATGTTATACAGAAACCTCACCAGTCTGAACAGATGAAATCAGTTTCTCTTTCTCTGGCTGGACACAGCTCCAGTGGTTCAAAGTGTGCATCTCTTAAAAAGTCAACTGAGGCCAAAAAGCAGCTTTCCTGCACCCCCACCCCCTACCCCCTCACCCGGCCACGCACAGTTAGCAAATCGATCAGCAAAGCCGCTGTCTACACTTGACATATGCCACCTACCAAAGCTAGACACCTCTTATCTGAACTAGTTTCCTAATCTGCAAAATACAGTTAACAAGGCCTATTTTTTGTGAGGAGTAAAGGGGATCAGGTACGTGACGACATTTATTGCTGTCCCTGGTACACGCAGCGAAAGTTGGAGGCGTCTAGGAGAGTGCTGAGAGCTGTGAAGGCAGCTCTATGAGCTCAGGGGTTAACCACGAATGGTATATGAGATCGCTGTGGAGATCCTTGCTGTGCACCTAAAGAGGACGGGGCGCAGCCTTGGAGCATGGGCTGTGCGACGGCCTCCCCAGAGACTGGAAGCTTTTTCCACTTAACGCTCCGTTCAGAAATTCAGGGTTGGGCTCTAGAGGGACAGAGTAGCTGCCAGCCAGACTTCCAGACAAACAAGCTTTCACTTGCAGCATAGACCGTCCTCCTTCTTGAGTCTTTCCTTCACCCTTTTAACGCCAACTCCATTTGTGACGATCACAGGAATTACTCTAAAATCAGCCTGTACTCCTCGGAAGGACAAACTGTTAAAGCTGCATATGAATTTGGCATTGCTCTCCCTTAAATGTTCTTAGCATCCATTTAAAGAAATGAGAATTAGGACAGTGATAGCATATTCATTTTTTATAAAAGTGAATTACAGGCCAAGATTGGTTTCTTGAAATCCCATAAGTTACAGCTTAATTTCCTTTACCAGCACTGGGCCCACCCTATGCTACATTTGCTTTGGCCACACTCACAGACTTGTTTAGCCTCGGTCACCGTACTCCACAAAACCTGCCATTGCCAGGAAGGTGATGGACTGGGAGACTTCGGGTAACCAGCAATTAGTCCTAGCCCAGGAAAGGGATGTGACAGTGACCCCTGAGATCTGTAAGTATCTAGCTACCAACTGTACCCCATTAGCCGGGCTCCCTGTCATGGTTTATTCAGTAAATGACAATAAGAATTGCCACATCAGAGTCTCTTTCCAGTGAGGTGGGAGAGACCACAGGCAGATGCAGCTCCTGCCTTGAAGGGCCCCCTTGGCGCTCAAGCTCCAAGACCCAAGGGTCCTCTCTTCAGGGTCTGCCTGCTTCAGAGCGGGCAGCAGGTTGGACTCCTGGCTCCACTGCTTCCCAGCTGGTGCCCTTGGACAAGTCACTGACTCCCTGAATTCTTAGGTTCTGGGTAACAACGCTACTAACACAAGGCTGTTTTGAGAACCGGGTGAGAGATGTGCAAAGTGCCAAATAGTGCCTACGACAGAGCCAGGTGGCCCTCTTCTCTGGTCCATCGTCTTCAACGTTCCCATCATAGCAACTGGCCCCATCATCTAGAAAGTATGAGTTGGTCCTTGGACAAGTATTGAACCTCTCTGTGCCTCAGTTTCATCATCTATAAAATGGGAACTGTAATACCTGCTTCAAAGGACTGTTGGGAGGATTCAATAAGGTCACCCACGTAGGGCATCTAGCACAATGCCTACCACATGAAGTCCTAACAAACGTTAGCTAATGTTCCCCCTACATTGGGAGTGCCCTAGGCCAGAATTGGGTCAAGTCCTTCATTCACTGAACTTACACCGACAAGCATCTACCACACTTCGTGCACTGTGGCTACAGACATGCATCTCAGCCTTCCAAGAACTGTTTCCAGGTGGGATAACAACACAATATGGTTGTGCTAAGATATTTAGCCACAGGATGCTTTGGGAGTGAAGGAGATTTTTTTGTTGTTGTTTTTGATTTTGTTTTCTGTTCAACAGTCCAAGGGAGGGAGTGAAGACCTAATCCAGCCTGAGGGATCAGAAGACCTTGCAGCGAAGATGATATTTAAGGTACAACCCAGCCAAGCACAACAGGGATGGCTAGTGAGGAGGTGGGGCAAGCACTTCTAAGCACACGGATGAGCATGCAATGGCCAGTGGGAGAGGGAGCGGGCTCTGGCCTACTCATTTGATACACCCAGAACTCAGGTCAGGCGCTTGGGGCTCACTGGGTGCTGAGTGAGTCAACAAGCCTGCTGCACACGGTTGTGCCCTGCTTCCATTTGGCTTACATCTTCCCTTCCTCCCTGCTGCTCCAGGCTTCCAGGGAAGAGATGCTGCCCCTCTAGTGCAGAAGCCAGGAGCAGAGCCTAACCCAGAGCATGCTCACACCCCCAGGTACCCAGGTTCCCAGGTTCCCAGGTTCCAGTCACAGAGCCAGGCTGGGGCCCCAGGCGCTGCTGCTGAGCGGCTTGAGTTTAGGAACCAGAGGTTGTTTAGGGGCGGGGAAGAAGGCGCACACCCCTTCCCTGCTGTGTTCCCGAGGGTGCGAGGGCCATGAGGTGTATGAGCCTCAGCTTGGGGCCACACTCCCACTGCCTCCTTCTAGCAAAGGTTCCCAAAGATTTGTCCTCATTTCCCCTCTTCCCACACCAGCCCCTGCTCCAGTACCCCCCTCAGCCCGCGCCCTCTCGAAACTCCTCTCCTGGCTGAGAAGATGTTTATTGTTGTTCACTGCTGTACCCTCCCCTGCAGCCTTCAGCGAAGGCTGTAATTAGAACTAGAAGACAGACAAGAAGCATCAAGACAATGGGCGCTTCCCCAAATGCCTGTTGGCTTGTTTTCTCCAGTGTCTTCCACTCAGGCTACAAGTTGCCCAACAGCTTGGGACCGGGGTGCCCTTTGGTTAAACTACAGCATCTCTAGCATCTCCCACCAATGGTGAGTGCAGATGCCTCTCACTTTGCCTCCAAAATTCAAGGAGAGGAATCCCAGCCTCGGCTTCTCTATGTCGGGTATGGGGACTAGAGGTCAGTCAGCAGCACGCCAGGGAGAGAGAACGAGGAGCAGAGTGTTGGCCAGAAGCGGGCCATGGGCTAGCGGCTGGGAGGTGGTGGTGAGGACAAATCGGGGGGCGGGGGACTGTGTTTATCAATGGAGACATGAAAGGCTGTTTCTAGGCGTAATTAAATAACAACTCATAAATATTCAGCTCAGCAAAGCTGAGGCCCCACAATGATGGATGTCAGGGACTGAACGGCTTTCGGGGGAGGACTGTGCAGAGAGATGTGGCCCCCACACAAGTGTCAGAATGGAAAGGGCACACTGCCCACGGCCTCCGCTGGCTCGTGACATATCGTTTCCTCTTAGCTGCCTTGCAAGCCAGATGTGCGTTTCAGGGAGCTGGGGCCCACAGCGGGCAGGAGGGCAGCACTGCTAGCCGAGTGGCCGAGGCGGGGAGTGGTGGTGGGCAGTAGCAGAGCTGAGGGAGTGAAGCACGGTGTCCGACCATCGTGCTATGGCACCCAGGCAAGCGCTCTAGCTCTCTGAAGGGATGAACTTCGTCAGGACCTTGAAATTTGTAGTGCAGTGGTCTCCCTTATCCGTGCTTTCACTTTCTGCAGTTTCAGTTGCCAACGGTGATCCAAAAATATTAAACAGAAAATTTCAGAAATAAACAATTCCTGTAAGTTTTAAATTGCAAACCGTCCTGAGTAGTGTGATGAAATTTGCACCATCCCGCTCCCTCCCCTTTGTCCAGCATTTCCACACTGTAGATGCTGCCCGCCCAGGAGTCACTGAGCAGCCATCCTGGTTATCAGATCGAAAAAACATAGTACACAGGGTCCGGGACCATCCCCAGCTTCGGGCATCCACTGGGGGTCTTGGAATGCACCGCCCCCCTGATAACGGGGAGTACCGTGTCTACCCTCACGGGGTTGTTGGAAGGATCGCATGAGGTGGAGTCCATAAAACACTTACTGCAAGCTGGGCACTCAAAAGCCTGGCGCTAGTCCTTATTATAGGGCAGGGCGCTTTGATCCAAAACATCCGGATTAACGGGAGCTGAAGGCAGAAGAGAACCAGACAGTGCTAAATCGCTGTCAAGTAGTATGGGGTGAGCAAGGAGCAGGCCGGAGGGCCTGAAGCTGGATGTGGAGCAAAGGGAGTACGAGAGCAAACATATGACGGTGCAAATCTCCAGTACAGGGCTCGTGGCTAGTCGCTGGAAAGGACTATTTCTACTGGCCACTCCCTGATCCTGAACAGGATGCAAGTGGTTTGGAGGCAGGATAAGGTACAAGCCTGAGAGTGGCTGAACCCAGTCTTTTTATTGTGTGCGCTCCTTGTCCTCCCTCTTAGCCTATACACTAGGAGTTTGGACCATGTCTTGGTCATGTCGAGCTGTTTGGACCGTCAAGATCCTTCATGATAGAGCTGTCGCAGCGCTTTCTGGTTAACCCACCACAACCGCTTCGTCCGGCGTTACGCGCTAGCTTTGCTGCTTTGTTCCCCAGCCCTGCCACGCTGTTCCATCTGGGCCTTTGCTCCGCTTGGAATGCTGTCTCCTCCTCCTCCACCTCCCCTGCTCTGTCTCTTGGTCCCCAGCAAATCGCCCGTCACACAGCACCTGCTTTCCTACACCCTCCCCACGGCCACCAGGAAGCTGCATGCTCCCCCTCAGCACCTCTGGACCTGCAATTACTGCACACCTGGGCATTTAAGTCTCTCTCAACCCCACTGCCCTTCTCTAAGCTCCAGAAACCCCGCACCTTCCTGGTCCTCTGCAGTCACCAAGTGCCTTTCTGCTTCAGGAAAATGTTGCTCCCTCCCTTCGCACCTGGTTAATTCTTCAGGTCACAGCTTGTGCAGTACAGAAGGGAGCTCCAGCCCCTCTGGAAGCACTGCGTTACTCTCCTTCAGGGCCCTCCAGTGATGCCTAATTCATTTGTGTTTCAGGCATCCTTATCCCCTGTGAACTATTTAAGCTTTCATAAGGACGGGGGCTATAGCCAGTTTTGTTCGCCATGTATAGCGAGGGCCTCTCCACAACTGTTGAACAAATGAACCAGAGTCTCAAAATGGAAAGAGCCTGGGGTTTGGAACCAGAAAGGCTCAGCTTATTACTGGCCCCACTGCTTCTGAACTACTATAGGCAACTGTCATGGCAGGTAAGTGTGACAACACTCAGAGTGCCCCGAGGTGCCCAGCACCCTGTGGACATTGAGTCTCAGCTCCCTCTCTTTGTTTGCCTTTTTCTTTCTGTTAACAGCATGGGCCCATGACAGGGGATCAATGACCATTCGTTCAATGAGTGAATCCTCACAGGATTCACCTAACCCTAACCCTAACCCTAACCCTAACCCTAACCCTAACCCTAACCCTAACCCTAACCCTAACCCTAACCCTATGAACTGTGTCCATCAGAATAACAAGAATTTCTGATCGTCTTTGTTTTTTCTAACTTCCTGATAGAGGTAGTCACTTCAGCCTAAAGCCAGCGACGGCAGTGAGCCTCCTGGCAAGTCGGGAGTCTTTCCCATCACACAGCCTGCTCTCCTCTTGGCACCCCTCCTGGGTCCGGGCAGCTCCGCCACGTTTCTCCAAGTCCTAAGGCCAGAATCTAAAGGATAGGTCATCAGCTGTGGAATCACACACAGGATATTCTTGGGTTCTTCACTTTACCTATGCAACAGCCATGACAATCTCTATGGAAAATGCTTGAAAAAATTAGTTACCTAGTATGACCTCGAGTATGCTTAAAAAAAAGGCGGGGGGGGAGGTATGAAAGACAAAATACACATCTTAAAAACTGAGAGGTAGGATATGGGTGATTTTAATTTTTTTTTATATTTTTCTGTATTTTTCAAGTATCACAATGAGTATGTATTACTACTACAATCAGAAAAAGTCTACATTAACAAATTCAAGATAGCATCAAATTTGCCTAAAACCAATTAATTCACCTAACAATGAATTTACCAAATGACATATTCACCCACAATTCACATTCTAGACATTTACCACGTTCATGGCATTTTATATACAACATGAGCCCTCCCCACAAAAAAATCATTTTTAGATGTCAATTTTTATTTTACTTTTAACATTATTGTTTTCATCCAACTCTTCTAAAGCACTTCTGCCTTTTTGTTTTTAATAAAACTTTATCATGTTAATACCTTCAGATATGATAGGTAAAGCACCTTCTGAGCAACCTCTAAGGTATTTTTGTTGGTATTTCTATTTGCTCTACCCTTGAGCAGTTTAAAGATTTTTAGCATTTCTCTTAGGGACTCTTCTAATTGGCTTAAAAAACATTTCTAAGATGGAAAACTTCTCAAAGAGAAACCATCCAAATGAATACATAAAATTACATTTTATAAACATTCACATTTTAGGCAAACCTATTGTTAAGTGAGTTAGGTATGAATAGGTCAGTTCACCCCAAACGAGCCGGGGCCTGAACTTTCCAGCACTAATGGTCTCATGGAAGCCCGTCTGCTCTCAGCCACTCACCACTAGTCTTTGCAAATCTCTCCCCCATCCTCGCCTCTAGCAGCCCAGCTTTAAGAGCATCCAAATAGCAGAAATGCCTTTTAGCCGTTCTGGACATATGCAAAAAAGCTAATTATTCTGCCCTTCCCAGCGATAATATCCAATGAGATACAGAGGCAACACTGTAGAGTGGGAAAACACATGGTCCTATTTCAGGATGAAGTTTTAGAGTAAAACAGAACAAGGTTCAGATCCAATTTACTGTGTGACCCCAAACAAGGTACTTTGCCAAACTAAACCTGTTTCCTCATCTGTAAATGATGACACTATTTACTATGTCAAATCAACCTCACAGGTTGCTATAACAATTAGACCTACTGCCTGACACCTAATGGACACACTCAATAAAAGGCAGCTACTGCCAAGAATTTTTCCCAAATTCATTCACTGCATTTGACTCACTGGAAGCACGCGGGCATGCTGTCTCCTCAAAAGTGGCACCCTGCATTTGTCTTGGCACTAAGGCAAAGAACGTTTTTTGATGAAGAGGTCAGTCTGCTCCCAACCCACATTAAAAAAAAAAAAAAAAGAGACTTTGCCTGACTCCAGACTTTTTTCTCCCTACTCTGGTCCTGCCCAAATTTCCTAGCAGGAAGGCAGTTTTGAGAATTAGCAGGAGTGGTTTGCCAGATGTTCCTTTGCAGTTTGCCTTTGTGCCTGCCCTCTGACAAGTTCAAATTAGTTTTAACCTAGCACTGAAAAAGAAAATTTACATCCTATCTACTTGCTAATCCACATAAAGTTCCAATAAGAAGGATCTAAGAATAACTTACATTTTACTCAGAGACTGAAGGAAAGTGTTAGAACAGCTTGCTGGTGGTCACCAGGCCCTGGAGGAGAGACGGATGGGATCTGGCCTTCCTGAAGGCCAAGACCTTTTCTTCTAACCACTGGACCAGTCTCACTTCCTAGCGTGACTCAAACGTCACACACACTGGTGGTGGCTTCAGAAGCATAAGGCTCAAAACTTCATGCAAACTGGAGTACAATTCAACTGAAAGGCCAAGGTTTGGCAATATTCAACTTATAAATCAGAATAAATTATTTAACCACATTTAACTCCTAGGGTGGTTGTGCAATTCAGCTATGATGCAGTGGAGTTTCTCTCTCCGATTCAGCTGCACTCCCTAAAATGGCTTATCTTCCTCTTCTCTCCCTCCTCCTCTCGCTTTTACTGCCTTTTCCTTGTCCAACATCCTGTAGGGAAGGAGCTTTCTCACACCAGCACATCTTTGGCTCATCAGCTGTCTTTCTCTTCCTCCCACTATTATCTGGGAATCTTCAATGGGGTATTTAGGCTACTCGCTCTAACTAGATAGATACAAAATCCACTATTACGCTGACCTGACACAAACTTCAAACTTTAATGGACTCTCAAGCATTCAACCTCCTTCCAATGTTAGATTTCCTAAATCCTATAATACCTTGAACCAAAGTTCAAGTTGCCATAGATCATTTTGGCTAACCCAACTGAGGAGGGACTGTTAGAACTTTAAGGCCAATGGGCGTTGAAGGGTGAACATCAGGACTCAGGAGGACCAGAGCTACCACATGAGGCTCTCTACTTACCTACCTTTTATCCTCACAATCACCCTACAGAGTGATTACTCATCTCCATTGGAAAGAAACACGAGCCTCAGAGATGTGGTAACTGCATGAGCTCACACAGCTAATAAGTGCTACAGCTGAGATCTGAATGCAGCTCTGACTTGAAAATAGGCATTCTTTCCACTACACGCAGAAAAGTTGTTTGCCAAATGTTTTAATTCAGCTGATGTGATAAAATGGCAGTCAAGATGAATGGCTTGAGGGGCAACTTCGCTGAAGAATGTTTCTAGCACGTGCCAAACTTGACATAGATAATGGCATATCCTATTACACCAGAAACTACGCATCCCTACCACAAAGCCATCTCCCTTTCACTCAACAAAAAGCTAGACCTCTTCTCTTATTCTCCATGGTGCCCCAGTCTTCCAGTTGGCCCCAGTATCTGGTCATGCCTCAAACAAGATGGGATTCTCCCTCCCCTGTATTCTCCCCATGGCAACCAATATGGCAGATTTCAAGTTAAACACCAATCACGTCAGAGCCCCTTAGATGTTTTAACTTCTAGTATTTCCTTCATGGAAGCTCCACTGCTTTGGATATTATAGTCCTGAGTGGTGATCAAACCAAAAATTACAAACAAGAATTTCCAAAAAACTCAATTAGTGAGGTTTTGCTGTGTGTGGTTTAGCTACTTACTAGCCATTATTAATAAAAATATAACAAAAAAATTTAATTTCCATTAGAATCTAAGTTCTATGAAGCCAACAACTAGAAGAGTTTAGGCACAGAAAACTTGAAAACATCTGGTGGATAAACAAGGGGGCACATTATTTTCTCTAGGCTTCTGGCCTCACCTTACTGTATAACACTTACTTTCCCTCTATCCTAGACACATTACCCTTTTAAAAAATTCTGTTCTTAATATTTAAAAATTCTAAGCCGTTTCAAACCCTTCTGAAAATGAAGATTTTCATGCTTTCCTATAGCCTGTTTGGTTAACAACAGCCAAATCCAAAGCTCTTCACAAAAGTACTATAAGGCCAAAGGGGAGCTAAGAAAACACCAGCAGTCCTTGCAGCTTACCTTTCTTCTACCCATCACAAGTCAATTTTGCAGGGATTATGGTTTACAGTCTGTGATTAGAACTCCCCTTTCAAAAGCCAATCCTGGTTAAGTCTGGCTGAGGAAACCCTCCTTTGGAGGACTCTGAAAATAAACCTGGCCTCAGAAAACACGCTCTCAACATGCAACAGCTCAGGGATCCCAGGACGGCTCACTGGAGTCCTGTAAGACCTTCCATTTTACTTCCTCCCACATCAAATGCTAGTCAAAAGGACAAACAATACAGAATAGCAAAAAGAACACACTTGAGGGTCAGAAGTAGAGAAATTACACCATCTTTGACATAAGTTAGTTTCTGTAAATTACTGGTGTGTTTCCATGCTCTTCTTTATCCTATCAGACAGTAGATTCCTAGCTTATGGTTACCTCTAATCTCAAACATACCCACCGAAGACCTGATATCACCCTAAGGTACAAGTTGCTCCACTACAACCACAAGTACTACCTCACTTGGAGCATTGATCCTGAGGATGATAGACTCAAGGACAGGAGCTTGAGCTTGCCCCCACATCAGCTGCCCAGTTCCTATAGAATGTGCAGTTAGATCCCCACTACTCATATAGGGAATGGCGATGTGCTAATGTACTCTAGCCATAGAACACACCCCAGCATTTCATTTGGGATAACAAAACCTACCAGTAACAATTTAGAAATCCGTTTTGAGGTCTCGTGTTAAATGAGGTAGAGATGAGTCAGTTCTAAGGTGACTACAGGGGATCAAGGAAATCATCTTGATCCACTCTAAAATCTTACTGCCCAGAAACAGCAATTATAAAATATGGACTCCTCTCTCAGTGGAAATGGTTGAACAGAGGCTGTCATGAATACAATATTGGCTCATTAAGTACATTCTGTGATTTTGTAAAGGTTATTGTAAAAATGTTTTTATTTTTTAAAAAAGTTATTCAACAGTTTAGGCAGATGGCAAAGACCACAGTTAATTGCAAGAACACTCATAGTTAAGAAACCAAAGTATTCACATTTGGATAATCTAATAAGACAAAGGCCAAAATGATATAGCAATTTCCCTAAAAGAGAAGTCAGGCCAGTACTTTGGGAGGCAGAGGCTTGGGGCCAGGAGTTTGAGACCAGCCTGGGAAACATAACAAGACCCCATCTCTACAAAAAATAAAATAATAAATTTAATAGAAAGACTAATATTCTCATATTTAAGAAATCTGAAGTAGAAAACATGTAACCTAGGACAGTTTAAAAATTATAGGCAAAATCTGTTACCTTTAAAGTCAGTATTAAAGAGCCAAAAATTCTTGCGGACTATTAGACCACACAAAACAGAAGAACAGCTAAACTGAATGCCAGCAGCCTAAGCTAACAGTGATAGATGAAAAATACAAAGTTACAGTCAGTATGCCTAAAATATTTAGCATCCCATAACCAATGTTTATGGCAGCCAATGCTTATTCTTGAGCCTGTCAGACTTGACTCCTAAGACGTTAAGCTGCTGTCTAGAAGAAACGGAGGCTTTGTATAAAAACTGTAGTAATATTTCAAAATAAAACTTAACTTTCACTAAGCCAAATTAGGATGAATTGAGCACTTTAAAGAATTTGCAAAAATAATTATTTTACAGTTTGAAAATGTGTTGTATTTGCAAATATATTTGTTCTCAGCATCCCATGAACTTAAGGATAAAAATGGTAATGTGAAATAAGCCTAAATTAAAGAGAGAGATGTAGTAGCCTAATAGTGCAGTAAAGCTCCTTCTAATAGTCTTGGCACAGTGTCCAGACATGGTCGGTTCTCTGCTGGGGGCGACTTTCTTGGCTGCGAAGGCAGATCATGCCCTCTGTCACTCATGGGGAGCAGTTCTGCCCAACTGTCTCTTTTCGACAACTTTATCATCAATCTCTTTATTAACAGCTCCACTGCAGTAAGAAAACGCAAACAAGGACCAGTTCTCATGCCAGATTTCTGGAAATCACATAGCACCAGGCATCACACAGTGTGAAAGTTTGTAAGGAGGGTGTTGTGCCAAGAAAGAGACAGCATCCACAAAGAACAAGCACAAAGTTGGGACATTTTATATTATTATATTAAAATATATATATACCTAATCTCTTATGCCTAAAATCTGAAAAGAACCCAAATACCCACTTTTGTGTGTATGTATGGGGATTAAGAGGGACACAGCAGTGGCACAGAGATCATTTTACTCCCCAGAAGTAACTTTGTTATTTTGTACTTCCAGAAGTCCTCTTAGAGCAAAAACAGTATTATACCCAAAAAAACTCCCCAAAGTTTTAACTATTTTAGGATTAAATGACATTATTAGAAAACACATAACACTGAGATAAATGTCTCCAATGAGCTGTAAGAAACCCATAAAACTGAAATGTTTGAATTATTCAAAATACATATTTTCAGCATGAAATCTGTTGGATCAAAAAATAACATCTTACAAATTAATTAAAGGAAATGCTTCTAAAAGGCTTGTGAAATATTTTTAAGAGACTTAAGATATTTTAAAAACAGGTCATAATCACGTGACTAATATAAAATTTTTAAAATCAAGGTTAAGTGAAAACTGAGCATACTGTTTGGATAGTTCCAAATTATTGGGATATATGGTAGACTAGGTGAGACTTTATCATTAAACTGTTAATTACATTATAACCAGCCCGAGACTAAAACCTGTCATATGTCAGGATTTATCCTTACTACTTTCCCTTTAGTCTGTTTTGTATTTCAATCTATTGATTTAATTGCTTGAAAACCACATTGAAAAAATGAGTATTATTCAATGACCATAAGGGATAACTTCATAGAATGTTTTTAAGGCTCTGATACTATATAATTGAATTTATACTGTTCTAAAGTTATGCATTTTGCTGTGGTATGTCTTAGGGCACTTATGCCTGTCTGTTCAGGTGGAAAAGGGACTCTGCTGCTAAGACCAAAGTGGCAGTACAAGTTCAAGCCCAGGGTGAATCAGCTCTCACTGTTTACTCCATAATGGAAAACAAAACCAACACCCTTGGGCTTTCCCTAGTGAATTCTGGGACCCAGTGAGATAAGTGTGGAGGGTTTAGCATAAATCCATTCTCACCATTAAAAAATAAAAACACATACAAACAAAAACTCTAAGCTGGGTGGGCACAGAGCATTATTCTGTACCTTAGAAATATCAAAGCAAAAAATATAAGGCTTTTATTAAAACACACAGAGGTGTCTGTTCATTATTTGAATAGCTATATTTCCCACCATCCAGGTAGAATTTAAAGATACCCAAACCAGAGGGAAAATGATCACAGTCTTATTTCCATTAAGGTATGAATATTTTGGAAGTTAACGTTTTAAACAGTAGTTGAACTCTATAAACTCTAAACAGTACTGTGCCCTTTGTAGATTATTTTTAGCTAGATTAAAATATGAAGCATATTAGAAGATAATTGGAGGAAAACAGCACAATTAAAACCACAACCCTCTACACAATATATAGGTTTCTGAAATAGGAACTTAAGCATAACCTTACTTCTACCCTTTCAAGGAAAGGCATATAAAGGTGGTGGGCGGGCTATAAAGAAAGGAGAAATGTACTTAAAATTCCATCCCTTTCAACAAAATACTTGAGTAGTTCGATCAGCTGCAATGATGTTCCCAGAATATTGAGACAAAACCATGTCTCTGAGGAAGAAAAGCAGAAGTTGAAATGATTTCCCAAGTATATGAAATCACTTCCAGAATGAAGCACAATCACTTCTGAAATACGTGGCTCAGAAATATTGATGCCATCTTTCTCATTTGGTACCAATAAAGCTATATAAAATATAACAAGAATTTTTAAATTAATAAGAATACAGAAAGTAAGAATTGATGCTACAAATATGAGGAAAAAATTTACACAAATTAAACAGAACACTTATTTCTATATCACTGAAGGTCACGTTTATTACGGAACATACTTAATACACTTCATTTACCAAGTGCAGGTCTGAGTTAAAACAGCATCCATTTGTGATTTGGGAATGAAGAAAAGCTAATAGAAGAAGAATAATGTGGAGAACTAAAAAACAAAAGGAAACATAAAATTCAGGCTAAAAGGCAACTAATTTTCCTTGTACTATTCATTTTTATTATAATTAAAATGGGCCAAAGTATATCGAAAGGACTGTTCAATGCCTTTTTAGGTAAACAGTTTGTCTTTTTGTTTAAGTGCATCTAAGCGCACTAACAGTTAATATTTCTAGGGCTTGATCTGTAAGTTTTATATAGTAATGATCTATCCATTCACATATCAATTACTACTTGGAGCTGCCGACCATTTACTGCCGCCTTGAATGCAGCCAGAATTAGTACTATGCAGAGCTCTAAAACATTTTTCTGTGTGAAGAAAAAAAAAAGAGGCATTCATTAGAAAAATAAAACCTTTATTCCAGAATATACCTATAGCCACAAAACACACAACTTTCAATTATAATTTTACTAATTCAGCAGGACACACGAAATGCCAAAACACCATGTGGATGATAAAACTCAGAAAGTGTGATATTTGGTCCCATGTGTACATGTTTATCAAGGTAGATTTGAAGCATGGCAAGTTCAATTCTGCTGATGTTAACAATGGAGTCAAGGGTAATTTTTATAATGTTTTCCCTTTCACTGAATAATCTCAAAAGTTAAATTTTACTTTATTAAAAAGTTGTCCCACATTGCAGTCATATATTTTTATATATAGGGAAGATATTCAAATTTGGAATTTTACAAATGAAATATGAACAACTACATGTCCCTCAGAATAATGGTTTTCCCATAAACAGGTCCATCCCTCTACTCAAAACACTTAAGATACCCAAGAGCTGGCCATCACAAATACAAAGCAGTTCATTCCTAACCCATGAGTTAAGTATGCAATGTTGAGCATTTGGGGGTTTAAGAAAAGCAGTGTCTGATTTGGATTTAGTAAAATAAGAAACATAGAAATCCTGGCTGGTTGAGAGCTATAATTCTGAATTCACTGAAAAACAACAGTGCCACCTGCTGACATCAGAGACAAAGTGCCAAATGCTTTGAAACCCAATAGCTTTGAAAAGGAAGCACACTGTCTACATGCACAGAATAAATACATAGATAACATATAGTGTCTACAGACACAAAATAAATATTTTAGAGGATGGAATAGCTAAAAGTGAATTAACTATATTCACGTTTTCATCCCGAAAGATCAATTATATGAAAAACAAATACCTGATTATTATGTGAGATGTGAATTAATATTACGCTGTTGCTAATGGTTTAGGTTAACCAGAAACCAATCTTTTCCAATGTAACCAAAGTAAATTCTTTTGCAAATCTTCACTTAGAGCCATACTATAAACTTCTAAATAGAACCAACTAAGTCACTAAAAAACCCCAGAAAAAATCGTCAAAAGAAATCAGCCAACTATGGGATTGTGCTGTTTTTTTTTTATTGTGTTTTCAATGGAGAAATACATCATCTGTTTACAAAATAGCTCTTGAAAAATACAAGGAGTACAGATACTATAAAACAAAGCAAACTCCAGTCATGAGACACTACATACATCATGCGAAAGCAACAGTCTGATCTCCAGGTTATGAAAACTAGAATTAAAAAGTCACTACACAGAAAAGGTCCAAGTTTCCAGCTTGGCAAAACTTGGGTGCAGTTACATGAAACGTTTAATAAACTGAATTGTTTTCCCCAATGTGTAAACAAAATGGCAAGACTAAATCTGTGCCTGGCAATTTCACTCTAACTCTGAAGCTACATAAAACACACAGACGCCTTGTACACTTCACCCGTTAGCATGACCATCTTTTCTCATGGTGGTGGGAGGAAGGGCACGGTGACTGCGCAGAGCACGGATGTGGGAAGGAGAAAGACCGTGTACTAGACATCATAAAGTCATGGTGAAAAGAAAGCCTCAATTAATGCACAGCCTAAGGGGGGAAAGACTACACTCCAACTTCAGAAAATTAATTTAGAAGGATGGGGAAGAGTTTAAGTAATTGCAGTTTAACACGAAAAATGCACATGTGATAGAATGGAGCACAATGGAGGATTCATAAACATGCTCATCAGAAGAATCTGTTAGGTTTATTTTGTCCAGATTAAGAAAGAGTAACTAAGTTTATCAACATCTGGCATCCCTCATACTTCGTAAAGATAGATGTTCTGCTGCTTAATTATGAGAAATTATTTTCTTTAAAGAAAATTCCTAATCTTTTGATAAAATAAAAAAGGAGTAGAGAGCTGATTAGATGTCAAGTGCTTGTTAGAAATGATTTTTAAAATGCTTCTATATGTAAAATTTACTGACAAACTTTGGTAAACCATTTAAAAATAAAAATTAGTTTTAAAATCTTGGAGAAAATGCCTTTTTGCCCACATGTTTAAAATTGAAAATCAATTTTACTACAGACAGGAGTTCTGTGGAGTGTACAAAATTCCTCTTACTTAGAGATCAAACGGCCATCCAAGATAGATACCATGTTTCACAGGCATTACTTTTAGTCACCCTAAAGTTCCAGCCACGGGACCAAAATTTAGTGTTCTGTGCCATGTGGTCACAGGGTCATTGGTTTTACATCATGGCTTAAGAAAATACTGGCATTTTGTTTCTTATGAAATAAGTCCTACCTTGTGCATACAAGCAAAAAGAAAACAGAAGAAAAGATGGGAAGGGGAGGTGCAAAAAGCTTTTCTTGTTTGTTTTGAAGACAACAGATTGAAGGCAAAAGAATACAGAGCTTCCATAGCTCAAAGAAAAATATTTGCTGGCTGATCGCTGATTGGTATGCACTATAAAACAGTTCTATAAATAAAACCAATATATCATTTCTTAATCATGACTCCATCAAAACCAAGTATTTCCTAATTATTCTTTCAATGTCAAATGTACACTAGAGTTGAAAGGTAACCATCTTTAAAGGTTACAGCTACCGCACAGGGACTGAACTAGATGTACTCTTATCCTTTCTCTGAAGTATAACAGTACACCACTGCACAACGGTATCCAATTTGAAGACTAATGGTAAAGGAAATTCTTCAGGAAAAAATGAAAATCCATCAAGCTGAAAATCTAAAATTAGTTCTACTTTCTAATAAAAAATACATAAAAGTGCATCATCAGAATAAGTAATTCTTATGCCAGTTCGTATTGCAAATTTTCCAAACAATGCATCAAACATAAACCCAATCCAGATGTCAATTATGGATACAAATATAGCTTGAGGTTTTTTTTTTTTTTTTTAAAGGCAGTAATTTTTTGAAATCGTTAATGCAACTGTTGCTAACACAATAATAATAGTACTCCTGGCTTCACATACTAACCTGGACTTCCGATCAAGTGCTGATTAGCCCAGTAAGGGAGGTCACCAAAAAACCCAAATCCATTTTCAGTCATGTCTAGTCTTGTACCCTCCATTCTCCTTTTTTAGCATTTGAAGACAACAGGTTGAGTTGGCAGATATTGTTTATGGACCCCTGAGGTTGTTTTTACCGATTCAATCTCAGTTTTATTGAATTCTTGATAACAGGAATAGGATTTGCAGGGAGAGCAGGGATATCAGAAAGGTCTGTACTGGATGTTTTCTGAGAATGAAAGCAAAGAACACAACATCGTTTAAAGCACTGTAATTTAATGATGAGATGTATTTGCCATTGCTTTACTTCCTAAGAAATGATGGAACTTTATCATGAGAAGAAAGTATTAAAAATTTAAAGAAAAATATTCTAAAATGTTCTCAAAAATGGAATGTAAATAAATGACTATTACATTATTTGCTCCATAATTGTAGAAATTTAAGTATGAATATTTTAATATTTTAGCAATATTAAAAACTCCTAAGTAATTTCAAATACAGTTTTTAAAAACACGCTCCTCTAAGAATCACCCATAAGATAATTAAGTTAATGTTAAACTATATTGACTTATTATAGCACTAATAGCTGTAATATTAACTAGTATTGGAGCACCCCCATGTGGGAAAATACTTAAAGTTCACCTCATACACAGAAGCAGCAGTAAATTTATTATTTTCTGACACTGTAAATTATAAAATTAAATCTATACAGCTGAGCAATAATTTAATTATCCTACATTTTAGGTAGGTTTTATATTAAATAGATTAAGTCACAAGACTTCTTTAACATTCAAAAATATAGAGATGAATTTTAAAATGTTTTATTATGGAAAATTCCAAACATACCCAAAAGTAGAGAGCACTGTATAATGAATCCCCATGTATTTATTCATTACCCAGCTTCATCAATTGTCAAATCAAAGCCAATCCACTGTCCTCCCTCCTTCAATCCCTGTATTATTCTGAAACAAATCCTAGAGATCCTATCATTTCACCTGTAAATATTTCAAGATTTATCTCAAAACAGTAAGAACTCTTTGTTAGATACAGCCACAATACTATCACCTACCCAGAAATAAGTATGTTCCTAGTATTACCAAACACAGTGATGTACTTTTTAAAATCAATATAATCATTCTTTTTATAATTGGGTGGTTTTTCTCCTAATGGCTCTGCTCTAGGAACGCTTTCTTTAGAAAGAAAACTCTGGCCAGGCACCATGGCTCACGCCTGTAATCCCAGCACTTGGGGAGTCCAGCACTTTGGGAGGCTGAGGAGAGAGGATCCCTTGAGGCCAGGACTTCAAGACCAGCCTAAGCAACACAAAAAGACCCCATCTCTACAAAACAAAAAATAAAAAAATTTAGCTGGGCATGGTGGTACGTGCCTGCAGTCCCAGATACTCAGGAGGCTGAGGAGGGAGGATTATTTGAGCCCAGGAGTTCGAGGTTGCAGTGAGCTGTAATTGCACTACTGTGCTTTACCCTGAGTGATAAAGTAAGACCCTATCTCTGAAAACAAACACCAGAAACAAAGTTCTACTTGCTCATAAAAATATCTAAAAGGCAAATATTCACAGATACTAATTACTACAGGGATGAACTCAATAAGACAAAATATGAAAGTAGTTCCTTAGAGTAAGGTGGCAAACCAAAAGACACGCAATCACAATCACAGCACAGTTTGAGTTTGATCAACAAGTTTGTCCATTATCAATATTAAGCACAATACTTCCTAATGTTACTTTGGTTACCCCCCCCAAAGTTTTATTAGATAAAGATTATGGGAATAAAAGACATTCCAGAAACTAAACATATTTATATATTTTTAAAGACTGAAAGTTAACAGCCAGCAAAAGTACATTTTTAAATGATCACAGAAAAATAACTCTACACCACAAAAGTGGCAAAATACCATTGTATTATCAGTACAGCAACATCCCTAAGCAGCAGCTGTTACCTCAGTTACTTTGTAGAGGTTACCAGTTTACTATCTACTTAAAGAAAATATTTATTTTGTGTCAGAGTTTGACCTAGACTTTGAGGTTATTCAGCTTGAAAGGATTCAAGAAGAAAACAATTATTTCACAAACAAAACGAAAGTTCACAAATCAATGAAAAAAGATTCCAGATGCCTGCTCTATAATGTAAGGGACCGTCATAAGTGGAATTGCTAGGACAAGTGAAAAAATAATTCTGAAGAACTATGGGTTATACTAAATAACTAATGGAAAACTAGTAGTGAAAACTGAGGCAGAGATACATTTTAAAAATAAAAAGGTCATATTAACCTTACCAAAAAAATCCATACAGAATGGTTTTCAGTTCTCCACTAGTTTAAATTTCACTCTTTGACCTATAAATAAAACCTATGAATCCTGTGTACATGAGTAGTGAGGATTTAAATGATCTGCAATATTAAATAATATACAAGGGAATGAATTAGAAACTAGACAGCACAAAAGAATGGTTCCATTAAATCCAGTGCCCTGCCTTAAAACCACAATAAATATATTTATAGGCTATCGAGTACTTACTTTCACAAAGATAATTTTAATAGTCTTCTACAAATTCTCATTTTAATTCAATATACCACACTAATCTTAAGAACATTTACAAAACTCTCCTTGCTTTTTACACTTAGTACCTGAGAGGCCAACAGAGAAGCCGCTGTCTGAATAGTTTCTGATTGAGTTGTACTTGTCTCTGTATCAAGTTGTTCCTGTGAGACAAAGAAGATGGGGAGGGGGGAAAAGAGACTTAAAAAAAGAATAAAAGAACGTAACTGGGTTTGGTGGCTAATAAAAAAAAACTGGAAGACAGGAGGGATCAAGAGAAAGGTGTGACTACATTACAGAATCATCTATTAAGCCTCTTTATGGGTTATGTCACCATTTCGGATATTCATAACTTTCTATTTGCCCATTTAAATCTTATAAGGCACAGTCAAAATACCCCATGACTTTCAAACTTGGGCAATAAACAAACAATAATTAAAGACACATACAGGCACATTATGAAATGTTGCCCAGACAATAATTAACAGAACGTAAACCCAAGGAAAGCTCTTAGCTATGCGAAAAAAACAAAACCACCATTCAATATTGTTAAATATAATTATCCAGAAGCACAAAAATTGCCTCACGCCTTTATTTAAAAGTAGAAAATATGTCTCTAAAAGATTTCTCCCTCCTTATGGTCTTTATCCCCCTCCCCCAAAATCAGTGCACTGATTCTACTCTAAGTATAATCAGAAAACACAGGGTAACCATGTCATTTCATTGCTCAAAACTTTTTTAAGGCAGTGCACAAAAGAATATATAATACACAGAAATGAAAATAAACATAAAAACTTCAATTTCTATAAAACAATATATATAAAAATAAAACAATGAAATACCAGTTTTCTCTTATGAAACTGAAAAGGGTAAACAAGGTATAAGGAATAGGAATGAAGAAATGCAGCCTTTTTAGACAACAACTTGGTAATGTGTATCAAGTTTTAAAATTAAGCATACTATTCTCCTTTCATTAATTTATCCTGAATAAACAAACATGAATGGATGGCAGGTATTTAGCTACAGTTAATATTACAGTAGGAAAGTGCAACTTTCTTTTTTAAAAGGAAACAATTGCTAACCATAGTGAACTGGTTGAATAAAATATGGTAACAGCCTTAAGACAGCACTCTATGAAGCCATTAATAATAATTTTGTGGAGTACATAATGACACATTTTTTTCTTGGTTTACAAAGTTAAGCAAAATTAGAAAGCAAAAGGCATTGGTAAGTATGCACATGTGAGGGCACACACAAAATCTAGAAGGGCACAAAAAGAATATTTGTTAAAATATCTATCATGGGAATCTGGATAATGTGGGAGGTGGGGGTGGATATCCATATTTTCTACAACAAAGGGGAATAAAGTTAAAAGCCTTCAGTGTCTTTCAATTTCTGAAAAAATGAGTGTTACGTTTTGGAAAAAAATTTATCTCTTTCAGCCCATCTACCTCATTCAAGCTCCATGCACCCCAGCCAAAACCTTCTTCCAAAAACTGCTTCTCTAATCATACCATACTCTTAATCCAATAGGGAGATGGTCTCATCTTGGACTGCCAAAAATCCCACATATCCTTCAAGGACCACTTCAAATGCTAATTCTTTCTTCCATAAAGACTTTTACAGTTTCTGTAGTCAGAAATAACATCTTTCCTCTCTTGCTCCTCAGCCCCCCCAATCCTCAATTGCTTTGATTTTCTTTGATAATGCAATTAATCACATCTACATCTTATCTTCTCAACTTAATTATAAGCTCCTTTAAAGGTATGGAACATGTCTCAGTCATCACTATTCCCTTCAGAGTTCAGCATCATAAATTAGCATTAAAAAGGAACACTTCCCTAAAAAGCAATACTGAAAAATACCTAAAACCTATCACACAAAATACAATATTCTAGAGACATTTCTATAACATCTTCTGTACTCTTAATTGTATATGTATTCTAAAGGCTAAATTAGTATACCTTTGTTTCTGTTTTATCATGTCCACTCAAAGCAAGACAGTTAGCATCTTCACTTGTTTCATCCTGTTTTTAAAAAAAAAAGCTTTATTCTCTAAAATGAAAATTTAGATTATTTGCCAATCAATGCTTTAATTTATAAATTTTTAACTACAAAATAATTAAACCTGTAAGATCAAGTACAGTCTTAAAATTACTGGTTCCTTTTCAAAAATGTTTTTTCAGATTAATAAATTTAATATGGCTTCACAGTAGCTACTAAAATTTTTTTAAAAAATTAGGAAAACTGTTACAGTAGATCACCACCTAAAGTACATTCCCAAAACCACTAAGTTTATAAAATATTTTTTGTAAGGGGGAAAAAAAAAAAGAGTTCCCTTATAAAACAAGTTTAGGAACTTGGCATACTATCACTCCCGTCTGGGAGACTCCATACACACATTAGCACATAAAAAGCTCTGAGAAATTCTATAAAGAATACCACTTTAACTTTCCCAAACTTAATTAACCACGGAATCTCCCTTCTTGTTAAGACCTATTACCACCCTGAAGAATACAAGATTTGAGAAATGCCTGTCTTGGGTTTCAAAAATCATTTTAACACTATTTTTTCAGAACTACAATTTAATTTTAAATGTGGCTTTTAAAAAAAACTCATAGAAACCACAGGCTAATTTATAGATTAGAGAGACTTAATATGATATCATCCAATTACAATAAGAAATTTATGTCCTACAAACATACAAACTTAAAAATTAGTAATATAAGTCACAACTGGGCAAATCTGAATACTGACTAGATATGTAACACTATGGAATCATTGTTAATGTTTGTGTGATAAATACACTGTGGTTATGTTTTTTAGAAGTCCTTATTTTTAGAAACACACTGAAATATTTATAGTTGAAATGATATGCCTGGGATGTGCTTCAAAACAATGAGGGAGTAAGTGGGTATGCAGATAAAACAGGCTGGTCATCAGTTGTTAAATGTTGAAGCTAGGTGATGCAAACATGACAGTTCATTATACTTTTGTACATGTTTGAAATTTTCCATACAAAAAAGTTTTTAAAATGTATACAGCTCACTTTAACTATATAATCTAGGAAATAAAGCAAGCCTTTTTTCTGTTTTTCTTTTACATTACCATTATATGTATTTGAAAAACTTCAGGATATGATGAACATTAAGCAGAACTAAACTACCTCGTATTATCTAAAACTCTATCTATATACATGTTAGTGGATTACTGAGTGGATTACTGAGACCAGTATTTCTTTCTAGTTTGCTAAAATTTCTAATATCAAGTATTCATCAGCAGAGAGTAAAAGACCCAGTTTAGAAGGGCTTTAAAATTAGGATATTTATATAATATAAATATTATATTTATATATTATTTATATTTATGTACAAATATATTATATATGTTATATATTGTATTATATATAAATATATTATTTATATTGTATAATATTTATATTATAATACTATAACAAAATTCCTCAACTTTAGTACCATGAGATTTAAGCCTGGGTTCTAATCCTGCCTCTGACTGTAATTAGATTCGGAACTGGAAAAGCCACTAAACAGCACGTTCCTCCGCTGGGAAATGAAGATTAGCCTATGAAATAAACTAAGATCTCTTCCCTACCTTATAATTCTATGTTTCCGTTAATTAACTCCATGGACATGCCATAAGCAAAATCCAGTCTGAGAAATTATACAGAACATAAAAAACTGCATGAAAAAAAAGGGACAGGGAGAACCTATACTAAAGGATACTTTAAAAACATCAAACAATTGCAAGGTAGGGATCTTATTTTAGTTCCAGATTTGAACAGAGTATTTTTTTTAAAAAGTCAAACAATCAGGGACATTTGAGCAGAGTAGATATTTGATGATATTAATGAATTGTTAATTTTTCTAAGTGGGCTAATTTTACCATGCTTCCTTTTTTAGATACATAATTTTAAAAATTCTAATTAAATGATATGTCTAGATTTTGTTTCTAAATAATCGAAGGGCAAGGGGAAAAGGATGAAAGAATTAAGGGTACATAGTTTGCCTGAGAGTTCATTATAACTGAAGTTGTGTGATGGGTACAGAAGGACCTTAAATGACTCTATTTACTTTTATATATTTTTTTAAATTTCCATACTAAGTTTTAAAATTCTATATTCCTATTGTTTCTCTAAATCAGATAAGAAATACAAGTGTCATTCTACCAAGGTAAGTACAAATAAAATTGCAAACATTGTGCTGGTATAAATTTATTTAGTCAGAGCTTTCAGTGTGTCATTTATAACATTAGGAAAACCAAATGTTAAACATCTAGAGTCATGCTTATATATATTTTACTAAGGTAAACAGAAATTTGAATTCTGAAATGCTCTGACAACTTGAAACAAGTATCAGTAGGCAGAATGTGTAATTTATACCAAAACTAGTACATTTGTAGGTTGCTGCATAATACAATCATGTGGTAGCAGGGCTTTTAAAAAGATTCCCAGGCCTAACTCCCAGAAGGTTTCAGATTCAGTGTATCTGGAGGAGGCCCTAAAATCCATATTAAAAAAACAACAACAAAAAACCCTGAAAAAGTAATTATTCTGACGTACAACCAAGGATGAAAATCACTGCCTTAAGAGGTAATTACACAGACACAGAAGGGTTTTCAGAACACATCTTGTAAGATAACAGATACGGTGGGGCCCCTCCATATCTGTGGGTTCCACATCCGTGAATTCAACAACCACCACGTATCAAAAATATTTGGAAAAAAAAATAATAAAAAATAACAAGTAAAAAAGTACAGTGTAACAATTATTTACACAGCATTTACACATTGTATTAAATATCATAAGTAATGATTTAAAGTACTATAATATATCCATTTTTCATACTTATTTAGCGTAAGAGTGACAAAATTCATCAAATTACTCATTTTTAGTTAACAGCTATTTCCCAAAACGTCTCAATTAAAAGGCTTCAGAATAAGATAAATAATAGAGTATTTACAAATTAGAAACAAATAATTTTTCACCATTACCAATCAAAACAAAATAGACTCCATAAAAAACCTAGATTTTTTTTTCCATCCTAAAGAAACTTAGGTGTAATAAGTAAATTCCTAAATAACAAATTCTCAGGTAGAAATCACAATGAAATGGGTGCTTTTGGACTATCATATCTGGGGCAATAGGGAATGCCTCACTAATATGAAAACAACATGTGAGTGACTCCAGGGAGCAATGAAATTGTGTAACAAGACTACTTCTATTTTAAGACTCACCGCGAATCAACGTACATTTTTAATGGTTTTCTAAAAACTATTTCAAACTGTGACAAGGTAAACCAGCTACTATAAAAAGTTCAAGTATTGCCAGCAAGTTTTCTGAAGGATGGAACAACTAATCATTCAAGGTCCCAAAATAAATCTGACTTTACAACCTGTTCAGTCATTCAGTAAAAATTCCCTGAGATCCTCCAGTATTCAGTGATCCTGTAATACCATATATAGTATAGAAACTCCAAAACTCCATCTGGATCACAGAAGCTAAAAACTGCCCAAAGGTGCCATCAAAAAATCAGTACAAATAAAAGATACAGTCATTAGAGAATAATAAATTAGGATGACATGTACTTCTATGCCAAATTGTGTTACAGACTACACATGCTAACTATACACATGCTTAAAACTTTTAAATAAGGCACAGCTTTATGGAAGAGGTACTTACGAAGAAGAGAGGGAAAGGTGAAGAGAAACTATGGCACTAAAGTACTACAGACACACCTAAAAATTTTCTAAAAAGCTTTGCTCCCTGATCCTTCTCAATTTTGGCTTTTCTTCCACTGGATTTAAAAATAGGCAAGCTGGTGTTGCCATGGCTAACTGATATATTTTATACGTGTGTGTGTGTGTGTGTGTATATATATATACCTCTTCTGTTTTGGTTTTCTTAGGACTCTCTTCTTTATGAGGTGAGGATGTCCTCTTGACTCCCACTATAGGATTAGGTATTTTTGTTGCTGCATTTCCTGAAGGTCTAGGTAGTGGGTTTACCAGACGTGTTGAAGAAACAACTCTGGAGATTGTAGGCTTTGGTGGTGGAGAAATGGCTGGTTGTGTGGCAGTTTGAGGAATGCTTTCACTTGATGTACCTAAGGAGCAAATATATGAATATACTCAAATTTTAAAATAGTTGTAACGACATCAAATTATAAGCTTTTATTTCTCTGAATTTGATTTCATGCACAACTTCCCATGCAAATAATAAAATGGCATTTAAAAAATGGCCATAAAAAAAATGGCATTTAAAAAACTGAATTAAAACTACTTAACAAACTCGTTTTTCAAAAAACCAAATATACCTTAAGAATTACTGATATCAAACCTATCAAACCAATCTCCTTACCCCCTGAGCTTTCACTGGAATTTACTTGTGGCACAGAAACTTCAGTAGCCTGTATGTTGGTCACAGATGCTGCTGTTACAGCTGGAGCAGGACTGTTTCTGCTAAAAGAATTTAAAAATTTTTTTAATTAAATTGAAAAGCAAATAAAAAATAAAGTGAAAATAAAATTCAATATTTAATATGTGCGGAAGTTATTTTCTAAAGTAAACGGTTTCGTTTTACTTCCCATACATACACCTTAGTAATGAACTTTATCTGATAAAATATAACCAACAATCAAAAGCACACAAACATTCTAAAGCATCACTGTTCAACAGAACTTTCTGGGATGACGAAAACACCCTGTATGTGTGCTATTTAATATGGTAGTCACTATAAAGATGCAGCTACTCTGCACTTGAAATATGACTAGTGAGAAAATAAATATTTAATTTTATTTAAAAATTAACTAAATTAAAGTTGCCACATATAGTTACTGGCTAAAACACTGGCCAGAACAGTTCTAAAAGATCTGTTCTTAACTGATTTTGGCTAACACACTTAACTTATTTGGGGTGTAACAAAAATCCTTTTAAAAATTAGGAAGAAAATGGCCTGAGAAACAAATAAATTTCTATATACAAAGTCTAAAGGTTTGCAAAACCCTAAAGACCATCCAATAGCCCAGGTAAACAAAGACTCTTAAGTGACAATGGGTATTTTAATATTTTACTTTAAAAATAAGTTATTTTAAACCCTCTGTACTCGCCCCGAAAGTCTCTCCCCCATTTTCTCTGATTTCACACGCCAATTTCAGCAAAGGACCCAGTTTCCTACTTCACAAACAATTAAAACCATTAGCCAGGAATTATCCCAAATTCTAAGTATAAATATAAAACAGACACACCTCTTCTTCCCTATATAGTGGAATTATTCTTCTCATCATATACCAAAGCCCAATCTATGTTCTAAATCCCACTACCTCAAATGATCACTCTCTTAAACTTTTCTGTTTTAAATAAATCCTGTTTTAAATAAATTAAATAAATTTAAATTCATTAGCATTTAAATAAGTTCAAGTTTTTCTTACCTTCTGAAAGAAAAATAAAAACAAAAAGCCCTCTGGTTACTTGCTCCCCCTCAGCTACGCAGCCCACATTCTGAAACTGGTGAATGATGACGCCATGACAAGGGAGACAACACTTAGAGAACTTTGATTTTGGTACCTAAGTGACTTTCATCATGTGGAGCCACAGAGCACTTGCCTTACTGAAGCTATGGAGCTCACTAGTACATGAATGTAAATGAAGTCAACAGAGCAAGTGATACCACCAGGGACAATATCAAGATGGGATAAAGAGAGGAGAGCCCTCAAGGGTACAAATATTTAACGATTTAAAAAAAAAAAGAAAAAAAAAAGAGTTGGCCAGAGAACAACCAGATGCAGCAAAAAACCTAAAATAGCTAACAAAGTACCTAGTACATAATAAATTCTCAGTATTTGTTGAGCAAATATAAAACCATATTTATTTACAGAAGTTAATTTAGTATTACTTAGAGAAACTAAGTTTCAAGACTAAGTTTGTAAAATTACTTAGTACAGTTTGTATGCATATTTTATATACATATGCACAAAGACAAAGTATGCAAAGGGTTTTACAAATCCCCGAATTCTTAATAAAATGTCTACTTCTACACTTCAAAAAAAAAAAACCACTAAAAATAAAAATATGGAAGTTAATGCTCTACAAATTGGGAACTGTTTTAAAACTACAGGTCTTACAGGACACGTTCAGGGCTGAAGCCTTCAGATAATGCATGATTGGCCTAAAAGCACCTCCTGCATATAATGTCCAAAAAGAAGAAAACTGAACTCATCCATGACACCTCGGCATTTTCTATTTCACACTCATCCAGAGAGAGAATCATTCAACCTGCACCTTTGCCATTGGTTATATGTTAACTGACAATCCAAATTTTAAAACTGATTTTTAAAAACTGAAATATACATATATTAATAAAAGTGCTCAAATTGATTAACTAAGTCATCAGCATACCCATCAAAGTTTTAAAAACTACCAGCATCCCAGAAGTTTACTGTAAACAGTTCCCTTTGAAAATATGGTAGCATATTCGTAAAAATAATCCTGGAATACACTATAAAGATTTATAGAAATGAAACATAAATATGACTTTACTGGGTTCTAATTTTTACTGCCACAGACATGTATTACTTTCATAACAAAAAATTTTAACTGCTTTATGCTGGGCATGATGGCACGCACACACCTGTAGTCCCAAGCTACTCAGGAGGCTGGGGCAGGAGGATCACTTGAGCCCAGGAGTTCAAGGCCAGCCTGGGTAACATTGAGAGATTCCACCTCTTAAAATATATATATATAAAAATAAATAAATTTTAAATGCTAGAGAGATACTTAATTCCTCTAAAACAACTCTCTAACTAAAACCACCCCAACACAGATGTTAACCTTCTTTAGAAGATCCCTAATAGTTTCATAGATATGTTCCTCTGCTACACAGGTATAAGCAACTCTAGGACAAAAAAGTAGTTTTGTCCCTTTTGTCATTCTCCTTAGCACACCATACACTTCACCGTAGCAGGAGGTGTCTAAATACATAAATTTGGAGAAATTACAGCATTAACATTCATTCGCATCTGAATCAAGACTTATCAGTCCCCAAAATAAAAGCATGTCACATTAGGAAAAACTAAAAAGTACTGCCCCAAAATAGAAATTAAATTGCTATTTTTAAAAAAAATTAAAGATGAGTAACAGTGACATTCTAAATAGGTGACTGTAACAGCAACAAGAGAATATAGCTAATGGGTTTGGCATACAGCCACTCCTCTTCCGTTTCCCTCTTCTTCCTTACCCCTGAGAGCTGCCAGAACTGTTCAATGGACTGGTCTTCATAGCACTAGTAGGTGAAGGCACAGACATGCTGTTATCACTGTCCATAGACAAGTCAAGGCTGCTGTCATTCAGAGCTGTCAATCTGACACCTTCTGTTGAATGCTGTAATCAATAAAATATTCAATCAAATATATCTTTATTTCATTCAGATCTTTGAAACATGAAAAACTTTTACTTAATATATATACTAAAAAACACAAATCACTAAGTTTATGAAAATCAGAACTGCCATGCTGACTTTGTAAAAGGCAAAGATTTCGGAGTCACATATTTCCTGACTTTTAAGAGGACTTCAACCTAACTATAGCTCTTATGTGGGAGAAAAAAGGAGAAAGGAATAATGCTATGTTAAACATACACACTGACTGCAAGATATAACAAAAATTAAAAAGTACTGTAATATGAAAACATGTATCTTGAATCAGAGGACTATAAATATATATACACATATATATAAGGAAAAAAGTCTTAACAATAAACATGATACTAATAATGACTCTCTCTGGCTAGCGGAATTAAAAGTGATGATGTTTATAGATTTCTAATTATCCTATAATGAATATAAAAATTATGAAATTTCAAAAAGTTATGAAGTACAATTTATTGCCATTCCTTACTATTCGTCAATAAAATGAGCCTCTCTCAAAAGAGATTTCTAGTGCTCTAATGGCAATTTAGGATTTTAAGATGATATACTTAACAGCTTAATCATCCTGTGAAAATAAAAGCAGAAATAATTTTCTGAAAACTAAACCTAATATCCACATATAAATCCTAATGTTGGTCCCTCCTTCTTAAAAATCAAAGCACTCCAAAATAGATAATGCAGGAAAACAAACAAAAAAAAAAACTATGAATGTTTTATGAGATTGAAGTTGATTTCTACAGTGACAAAGTTTTAATTTTTGCTATTCAGTGCTACTATAATATTACACTTTTTTTCACTTTTTCATTTTTTTTCAGAATACGTTTAGTCTCAGCGTTCACTTACCTACAGAAGAAACATTTTAATGAAAATAATTTACACTGTTGACAAAAACTCATTCCATACATACGTGTGCACATGCTCTGCTCTCCAGTTAACTCCCCAAATGACAAGATACTCTAATCTTTGATTTAGCACTAGAGACACTACTTATGTATATAAATCAAAACTGATCAAATAGGAAAGATGAGATTTGGCAGAAGGGAAAAGAAAAGTAATGTCATTTGCTTATGAAGTCAGTTGTGAAACAAAAGTATCTAATATTCTCAATGAATATCTCTTATTTAATGATGCAATCTTACTCTCCACCAGATATGAGGATTTACTCAGTAAATAAACTATATTCAACTCTACATAGTTACCTAGCTGACTAGGTGACCGAACACCTGTTAAGATAACAGGCCACCATTGCGGATAACCTATGAATGTGAAAGTTCTAACTGGTTGGTCTAAACACAAAACAGCAGGGAACTGCTTTGCTTGCCTCTGTATCTATATTAGCTTTGGTAGCAAGAGATCTCAAAGCCAGATAATCATAAACATTCTATCAAAATTTTTAATAATAAATAAGACAAAGAGCATACTACAGAGAGAAACAAACACACATCCTTTACTGTCAGACCTAGCTCCAATTCACTGGTCATAATACATGACCTTGGGCAAGTTTCTCAACACTGTTTCTTCCACTAAAGATAATACCCATGGGTTGTTGGAACATTAACTATAGAAAACGACCAGTACAGTGCTTTGCAAATTGTAGTTATTATAACATAAAGAAGCTATTAATAAGAGTCCAAAGAAACCATTCATGAATCTGGACTCCTAGATATTTGTTACTTACAAAACAAGAAAGTGCTACTTTACTAAAGCAAACTTGGAAATAATCTAAATGATCTCTAACAGAGGGTAGATTTAATCGTACTACAGCCATACAAAGAAATACTAAACCACCATTAAAAATGTAATTTTGATAGATGATCATAATATATTAAGCACAAAAAAGGCCAAGTCACAAAATGGTAAGTTTCATCAAAAACCTTTTCACAATACGTATTATATGTGGTAACAATGTATACTGAACAGCCTGTGTAGAAATAAGCTAAGATGTTAAGAATAGCTATTACTGCAAGGTAAGATTATAGTTGCTTCATTTGATATATAAAATTTTTGCACTAAACAATACATTTCTGGTCATTAATGATTCTCTTTATATTCTGGATGATTGCAGATACTACCTTAAGATATAGAATAAAAACAAAGAATCTCTCATTAAAACTTACTTAAACCATACATGAGGTTGTTCCAAATATCAATACTGTAATGTAAATATAAGAGTTTAAAAAGGTAATCTGAATCTAGGATTCTGGGAAACCTAATTGCCTCAGTTATTAATAGCTATTTTAATAAAACAGAAACAGCAAAGTTCTAAAGAATATAACCATCTATTTTAACTTACTTCTGAAAACACATAAAATGTTTATATATTTTTATATGTAGTAAATCTACATTTACGTACAATTGCTTTAACCCATTCAAAGACAATGAGAAGGCAAAATGTTTGACCTGACACTTTAGTTTAAAAATAAAATTGTTTGATGGCAAATTTTACAATAAATAAATGAATGAAATTCCTTGAGAAAAGAATAGTACTGTTGTCACTTTGTACATTATTTAATTAAGTCATGAAACCATTAGTTTAAGAGAGTAACAATTTTTAAAAAAACATATTTAAACCATTAAAAATTGCATTTTAGACCCTTCCCCACCCAAAAAAAAAAAAAACTATGTACCGATCCCCAAGTTGTGAATAATGATGGTGATAATAACAACAGAAGCTAATATGAGCATTTACTATGTGCCAGGAACTAGTCTAAACCACCCTTTACATCTGTGTTGGCTCACTTAATCCTCACGGCTTTATTACTGTGATTTTAGAGATGAAGCAAATCAAGAACAAGATGTTAGTTACGTAACTTGCCAATCTCACCGCTAGGAAACAGTGGAGGCTGAGTTTGAACAAGGTAGTCTACTCCAGAGTCCTTGCCCTTAATTTCAATGTTTTTGTAGCAAATATGTTCTATGTTTTAAGAAACAAAACATTACAAAGTGAGCCCTTTGCGTACTCATTTCGTTCTTTTCCTCCCAACCCCAGCCCAGATAACCACTATCCTGAATGCAGTGCTTACCATTCTCTAACGTAACACTTACTTCATATTCTCTCCTAAATATACTGTTTAGAAGTTTTTAAACTTGTAAAGTTTACATAAAAGTCGAAAATGGTACATATACACCTGCACTTTTTACTCAATATATTAATATATGCAGCTATAATTCACTTACTTTTATAAGGTATTCCATTATAGGAATAAGCCATCTATTTTTGAAATCACTTAAAGAAAAAATGTAATTGTTATCTGTGCACTAAAATTCTAATATGCCCACTATGATAAGTCCAAATAAGGGGGAAAAATGGCTCTAACTTATTCAAAAAGAAACACTAACACTAGAACAACATACTGCAAAACATTAACTCTGGTAACCTTACTCAGTAATTTTTAATTTTTAAATAATAAACATGTATATTTTTTACATTCACCAAAAAAAGTCATTTTCATTTTTTAAAAGTCTCACATAATGTAGTTAATTCACATATTACCTTACTGATTTAATTGTTTACTTTTTAAAGGAAAGGAAATGAGATACTGATGTGGGATTTTAAATGGATAAGAATAAAAGGCATTTAAAAGAGAATACGGGTGGGTATATACAAAACAAGGATATGAAGCATCACCACTAATCCTTCTGAATCCTACAGCAAGTGTGTCCAAGAAAACTAATCAGAGCAAGATTTCACATAATGGAACTGGCTCCATTTAAAAGATTTTTTAAATGTCATATATTTCAAATATGACTTATTGAGACTAAATTCTGAAGTACTGATACTCTAGATGCATAAAACATTATGTTAGTAATGCTTTTGTAAGTACTTTCTAAATTTACCTTTTTCTTTTTCTGAAGCACATGATTAGGTAGTAGTTGATGGAGTTGCTTTCTTTTTACATGCATTGCAGCAATTTTCATATCCACCTCAAACATCTTGCTGTTTATTGCTTGCCTATAAACTATACAA
This sequence comes from Daubentonia madagascariensis, assembly GCA_023783475.1. NCBI lineage: Eukaryota > Metazoa > Chordata > Mammalia > Primates > Daubentoniidae > Daubentonia > Daubentonia madagascariensis. Next base: position 53,698,217 of record JAKFHU010000485.1, on the reverse strand, counting down.
TTAGGAAATTGTTACAAAAAATAGAAACACTTTAATAAAGGCAGTTAAATTCACCCCAGAAAAACTATTCTAAGTAGGGATCATTTTGCCATCAATACTGCATATCTATAAATTTATCAGGTCAAGACCCATCTCTAGTCTGACATAATTCAATGCCTGAGCAAACTCTCCTTTTAGCACAAGGCGTACATAATAAATAAAAGCACAAAATATATTAATTCTTTCAGCATAGTAACTCTTTAAAAGGCTCTTAAAGTAGTAACTTCAAAGAGTTTATGAAAAGTTCACTCTTTATGAAACAGCAGAATTGGAGAGAAAGGGTTTCCTAAACCCAGACCCTTTTAAGTTACCATTATTATTTAAAACTTTATCCAAGTATGGAACACATGCAATAAAATAAGTCAACTTATTAAACTATCTCCAAAACCACCTTTACAAGAATCTGCAAGATAAAATTTTAAGGTAACTAATGGCATATTTTCTATTATAGAAATAACTCAAATAACAGAGGTCACAGGTACAAAAAGAAAATGCTACACATAAATCAATCCAAATTATTTAGTTCCAGAAGGCCCCAAAAAGGAAAATTCAGTCAGTCACACAAAAAAGATTTAATGAGCACTTATACTGTATTCACATTGTTCTAGACACTGGAGATATAGCATTGAACAAAGGAGACCAAAAGAGTCTCACAGAGGCTACATTCTAGTGGGGAGAATAGAATAAAGAAAAAAAAAGTAAGTGAAATATATTCTGTGTTAGATGATGATTAAGCACTCTGGAGAAAAACTGAGTATGGAAGAGGATAGGAAGATCAGCCTGGAAGCTGTGTTGACATTGGACTGAAGACTTAAATGAACATGAGGAGGTGAGCTGAGAGTCCCTGGTGCAACAGCATTCTAGGAAGAGCAAACATCCAGAACAAAATGCCCTGAGCCAGAGAACATGCCTGGACTGCTTGAGAAAAAAGAAAAACACAAATGGGGAAGAGGAAAAACAGAAATCCATAATCCCGTATCTGCAACTCTAAAATCCCAAAAACTCCCAACACTGCAATTTTCCTTAAATTGGCAACAAAACTCATTTATCAATGAACCCTGTTCTGGACTATCTGTAGCTACTTTAATGTGAATATCAACGGTTCTCTGGATAAATATTACTGTTTTTGATTTCCAAATGCTGACCGAGGCCCCACTGGGGAGACTACTTACTAACTTTGTTACCTTTCTAGCTCTAAGACATATGTATGGATAAAGGATTGTGAACTTACAATAGGAGGTGAGGTCAGAGACACGAGAAAACCAGATCAAGTAGAGTCTTGCAAATCACAGTAAGGACCTGGACTTTTATTCTGAGTGAGATAGGTAGCCATTATAGATTTTAAGCAGGTGAGACACGATCTAGCTTAAAAATATCATTTGGATGCTCGGTGAAATAGCTGAAGAGGGGCAAGGGCAGAACACAAAGGCTATGGCTATGGCAGTAATCCAAAAGAGCAGTAATAGTGGCTGGGACTAGGGTGGAGAAGAGTGGGAAAAGTACTAAGTAGCGAAAATCTCAATGTATTCTGAAAGAAGAGGCAAAAAGATTTTATAAGGGATTAATATCAAGTAGGGGAAAAATATAAGACAAAAATGACTCTAAAGTTTCTAGCATGAACAACTAGAACTAGAAAAGAAGTCAGAGGAGACTGGGGATAAAAATTTATACTCTGAATATGTTAAATATTTCATCAAAAAAAATTCTATATAGCCAAGTGTGGTGTCTTAGGCCTGTAATCCCAACACTCTGGGAGGCCAAGGCGAGAGGATCGCTTGAGGCCAGGAGTTCGAGACCAGCCTGGGCAAAGCAGTGAGACCCCATCTCTACCTAAATAAATAAATAAATAAATTCCATAAAGTATTCCATTAAAATGTTTCAAGATACAGGACAACTAAATATTTCCTTTCCAAAATACCTAAAAGATTCTTGAAAATCTTGATGGTTCATTATTAGTATACTCTTTAATAAGCAGCTCAATTTGGATACAATGTACAAAACAAATTTTCTAATTCAAGTATCTCTCCATGACTTGTTAGTTCATAAATAAAAAGTTAACATGAGAATCTTTACTTTAGAAAAAAACACTTCTGTGGTGTTTAGCAACATCCGACATATGACATTCTAAAAATCTTTAGGGTACTTTTGTTATTACAATGATTAACAGTTGCTACTGGCTAAAGACACTAGATATCATTCAATGCGGACATTTCCACCCAAGGAACATTGTAACATGTCCTACATTCCTAAACGTAAAGAACCTACTTTACAATTATTTGAACCAAGAATTCAATTCAAGTTACATAAAATATAAAATATTTTAATCTGAAGTTTCTAGGAACACAACTCAAAATATATCAAAATTAGATTACCGTTTGTCTTATTTGCAACTTTCACTTTTATCATGCCACCTCACCAAAGCCAACACTGCTGGTGCTACCAGAATCACTAGAGGTAACACCTTTATCAGTCAGAATTCACAGATGTCACAATGCTAGTGATTCTACATAAAGTGCAATCACCTGACACTTAAGTATGTCTTCTAGTGTCATACCTTAGTATTGACAAACTCAAATACATATTCTTTTCCTTTATATTATAGTTACTGTATGACACTGACTTTTTTACAAATTATCACCAATATTTTTCTCTCCTTCTCTAAGTAGGTAAAAAAATGTTAATGTTAAATCTGAATGTTCTCAGGGGAAAATTCCTCATAGCGGACAGATAAAAATACCACTTTAAAATCTTTTAAAACGAGGAGGGGGACAATGTTGGAGAGAAAATAGGATTAGTCTTTAAGGAAAATGCATACTTGTCCCTATGCATAGTCACTATTCTCTTGAAAAGCTGTGCATCTACATATAGTCTTAGAAGTCTTTCAACTACATCCACCAGTTGGTCTTTAAAACACTATCATCTCAGGGTACAGGTCAATCTGAAATATAGACTCAATCACTCCAATCCCTGCCCGTGAATTAACACTTGAATCTATATTTGACACACAGGACATATTTCTTCAAGTCACCAGAAGTTCAACTTTATCAATTTCTAAAGTTCAAGATGATTAAGGCAGTCAGACACAGACTCAGTCTTTTACACAGCCATATATACTCACATTGTTTCTAATTTCATATGGAAATGTGGACAAACCAAGTTTAAAAAGGTTCTGCTTAACTTTAAGGTCTATCACAAGAGAGAAAAATCATTTATATACAGGTTCAGTATCCCTCTAATCCAAAAATCCAAAATCTGAGCTGCTCCAAAATCCAACTCTTTTGAGCACTGCCATGATACACAAAGGAAATGCTCACTGAAGCATTTCAGATTTCAGATCAGGAATGTTCAACCAGTAAGGATAATGTAAATATTCCAAAATCCCAAACAATACAAAAAAATCCTAAACACCTAGTCCCAAGCATGTCAGAAAATGGATACACAACTTGTATTTGACATTACTGAAGCTAGTAACTAATACGAAGCCATTATTTTAATAATCATTTTTTAACATTCCCAAGTAATTTCAACAGTTACTGCAAATATTGCTATGGTGTACATCAAGACAAATTCAAATATGCAAGCACCTGAATGTTTTGATTACCCAAGTAGAGACATACCTGTGTCTGTGAAAGACTGAATATCATAGGTGAGATCAACACTGAGGTTTTCAGAGTTTTCTGTTTTTTTAAACACTAACCCAATCACCCACATTGTGCGAAATTCTTCCCTGCAAAGAAGAAAATTACCACAGTTTATCAGGATTTCATGAAAACATAATTATCAACATGGCTGACAATCTGAGCCAAGTGGGAAAACTTGCAACACAAATGTATTAGCAAACTCAAGCTCTAAGCCCAAATTCCATCAAAACTTAAAGTCCTTCCTGACACTTATCCTCTATATTCCTATTACTACATAAACTGATTAATCAGAGTTCCAGGACAAATTTAACAACGGTACATTGACAGACAACGTTCTTAATGATTTGAAAGTACCAAAGGTCCTGAAATCAAAGAAAAAGTATGTTTAAACTAAGGAAGGGAAAAGAATAATGCTTTTTAGAAAACTCTGAAACAAAAAAGGATCTTCCAGGTATAAAAATTTAACTAGAACTTAATATGTATTTCTTAAACTTTTAAAATTCAATTTAAAAGTCCACACAAACAGAAGCATAGAGCAATTAGTGATTTCGCTACTTCCGAACATGTAAAGGTTTACCCCCTGAACGGAACAGCATACAGGCTTTAATAATTAAGACTGCAATGACCAAGAAATTGTGAAAAGGTCAACTAACTCTTTTACATGACTACAAAAGAAAAAAATCTTTATAATCAATAAGAATAGTTATTCTATAATAACACAAACTTAAGTGATCCTTTCACCTATATTTTTAAATCTTTCTTTAATGCTGTTTTACTTTTTTAAAAAGCTCATTACTAACACTCCCCAACCTCTCCAAAGGCAACAAAGTATAGGTAGAGTCTCATTAATAATAAATAACAGCAACAATCAAACCAGCAACTGACCTATATAAAGGACCTTTAAAAGGGTAAAGTAAGTCTGCTTTTATCTACATATCTTCTCAATGGTCCAGAATCAATCACAAATCAGATTTTTGCGGGGTCAAATCAAAATATGTCCCCTTTTTTTAAAAAAAACTAAAATAAGCAGCAAAGACTGATGTATAGTATATAGCAGCTATTCCAACAACTATTGTACAAAAAGTGAGAAGGAATGTTAAGAAGCAATACTAAAGACAGTATTAGAGCAGATGAGCAGAATTTGAACTATAGATAATAGAATTAGAGACTATTATCAGAAAAAGCATGTTTCAGTGCCGATTTTTCTCAAGAAATAGTCTTTGTCTTCAATGTTCTGATCAGGAAAAACTGCTGTAAATTACAAATGTTTAAAGCCATATGTAATTAATAGACTAGTGATACTAGTCGTAAAACTTGCCTGTAAAAGTGTCTATGAATAAAAGTTGAAAAAAGGAAGATTAGATTAAATTAGAAGAGTGCTTACTTGTCAGGATTTTCTTTGGGTGCTGGAAATGACTGGGGATTCACATGAGCCAGTGTGATAAATTCATTCTTTTCCAAGCTTCCAACTAGGATTCGAATTTTTGATTCCACCAAGCCCACCCTGAACAAATGTCACTCAGTATTAATGAAAAGTTTTGGTTAACTTAAAAAAAATAAAATAAAATGTACAAAATCAACTGTTCATCTAAAGAAGTAATATAAAGATAATAAATAACTTAAAACATACACCAGGGCAGTCCAACTGGCTGAACCCCCAAAGATAAAACCAAAAGCCTTATGCTCTACCCAAAAATGCTGAACTGAAGGGAAAAGAGAACCAAGATACACTTCACTCAAACCAGCAAGGTTACAAAAGTTATCCCCACAAATATTTAAAGAAAAATCAGCAAGATAAACCAAAGCACTTGAAATAGTTAAGAAATGGTACATGGACCCCTATAAAACAAACAAAAGAATAAGTTGTATATGACTCCACTAATTTCTATACTTCCACTGTAAGTAGTAAAGTTCCAATTAGGAACAAATCAAACCAAACTGGATGTTTTAAGGACTTCCTCCCATCTCCTATATGTGTTCTGTGGCTATCTGATTCACTTTGATGTTTATTTTTCTGTAAAGTCTCATCTTATACTCACCATTCTAGGCGTTGTTTTTCTGTTGGTGCACTTGCTAGAAGTACAATATAATGCCTTTGAAGATAAAGACAACATGCTATTTATTTTATTTACGTGCTTTGTGCTGGATATTAAACCATAACGTAATAAGCTTCCTTACAGTTATAGATCAACGTCAATTTAGCAAGGTGGACTACAATGTCAATATGCACATAAAATCACATGCTATATTCCACACATTTCTAAGTACTGGAAATTTTAATTCTTCTGAAAAAAATAGTGATTTTATGAATAATTAGAAAAAATGCAGCTTAATTCAAGAAGGGTGAATAAACATTAATAACTGTTCAATGATGCCAGTAGAGCACTCTACCTACAAAATTAAGAGTTGCTCACTAAAATATAACATGTTAAAACAAAAATGTTTCAATGGAAACAAAACACCAGGGCTCTAGCCACAAAAACATATCACTAAATATATGTATTACAACAGTAACTTCCAAAATAATGTGAAACACATCATGCTTTTCAATTCAAATTAAATGGTAGGGAAAATTAAACTTGAATACTGAAATTAGGCCCCGTGATTTTTTCCAAGTAACAATATAAATTTCTATGACCAAAAAAACGACATCACTAACGTGAGAGCAACAAACAAATCTGATTTCTATCAGAAATTTAATCCCATTCAAATTAGAGAAAAGGCAAGTTTTCAATTGAGAAAATACCATTATGACCAAATATCTAAGTCCTTTTAAAACAAACTATTTAAAGCTGAAGTGTAATTACTATGATTCAATTTCCTAAGACAAAAAAAAGTTTGGACAAATATACTCTTCTATAATATCCATTTTAGAAGTGCTGGGTGCCAAAGTGCACACCAAAAAGTTTAACCTCAAAAAGCAAACTGACATTAGTATTTAGTATAGATACTAATTTGGAAAATGGCACTATAACCAAAATTTTAAAATTATTTTACTCTCTTTAAAGTCTGAAATCTTTCCTATATTCTCAATTACATTTCAAAAGGTTTCGCAAAATCTGACCTAGACTCAGAGAAAAACTACAAACTATAGTTCAAAAAAATTTTTTAGCCAAAAAAAAAAGAAAGAAAGGATATTTTTAGTTAAGGTTACTAAAGGTTTGGCAACTTTAAGCATTTTTTTAACCATACTCCCTTAGAACAGTCCAACTGATTTATTAATTATGCTCACAAAGTATTTGAAAAATGCTTCCAATTTTTCAGAGCTGTGTAACCCTACACAATTCTAAGACTTGTGTACATCATCTGTAAAATGGGATAATAGTATCTGTCTTATTGGCAGAAGTATTGTGAAGTTCAATTGAGTTAACTTCAAATGTATAAACTTAACAAAGGTAAATATACAAAAACAAGGTATACATAGGTAAGTGAACATGCAGTCCAAATCCATACAGACCAATACTTCCTTTACCAGTTTAATTTGTTCACCATTATTTGGAACAAGCCAAATACAGAGAAAACACAGATGGCCCAAATAAATAAGTCAATAAAAGTCACATAAAAGCACTAAAAGCTCATGCATTTTACGTATAGAGAAGCCCATACTCAAGAGTCGTAAATGCTCTTAAACAAAACAAAACCCCAACAAGCTCAGTAACCTGACTTCTAGGTCCCTGAGACATTAAAAATGGTGAACTGACTAAAATTAAAAAAAAAAACAAAAAAAAAAACAAGGGAGATGAGCTCTCTCACGAAAGCATAGCAACTTATAACAGGAGACAACAAAGTATAAAAATCAGGCATGCATACAAACACTCAAAATAGAGATTCTTAATAATCACCTGAGTCTTCAACAAAAGCTTAAATGATATACAATATCCTCCATTTATGAAGGGAAAATAAACAATCCATTTGAATCTAATTTTGTTGACAGTTCACAGTTTAAAGACTTAAAGCCTATAGAGTTCAACTTTGTTTCTTACTGAAATCCAAAGGAGGAAAGTGTCTACTCTGTACATTTTTTATGCATAAATGCATATATTTACATATACGTAAAAATGTTAAAGTAACTCTAATGTATTTATGCTGAGGTTAAACGTCCTTTACTCAGCCACCTTTAAGCAAATTTGAATTGAGACACAAAATGCAATAATTAAGTTTAACAGAAATAACCTGCAAATATTTTATCAGTGGCTTATCCAAAAAATTGAAAATAAAATCCCAACTTCATTCTGTAAATTCTTAATTTTTAAGTTTTAAAAACCAGGATTGGTATTCAATTCTTAACATCCCTATCAGACCACAGAAACCAAGTAGAAATACATCTAAATTAAATGTTATTTTGTTGTTATACCAAAAAATGTGATCACCTATTTCACAACTGCCACGTTTAAAACCTATCATGCTTAAGATGCTCAAATGCCTCCATGAGAGACTTTGAAGTCTTAATGCAATTGTCATTACTTTTTCCCCAAATTTGAAGATTATCATAGTTTCCAATAAAAATTTAACTACATAAACGTATCCCCAAAGAATCAAAATAAAGTCCTAAGAACACTTCATTTATGTTGCTTTATTACCTAATAGTTATTTACAAAAAATTCTCTAAGTGGGTCTCCATGTCATTTCATGCCAATATTTTACCTGGGACGATCATAACTAAGACATACACAATGAGAAATTTACTTATCTCTTAGTCAAAAATGCTTACAATTCCATCTTAATTCAGGACCAAGAGTTAATGTTCAGTATCTTAATTAAAATTTTTAAACAAATTTTAAGGCTAAATTACTTTATACATACTCAAAATGACAACACTGTGGTTTTCCTAAATACCTCTCATTGTTTCCTAGTGAAATGTAACATCTGAATTAAGTATACCATTTCCTAATGTTAATGATTTGTTTTACTGCTAGTTAAGTGTTAACTTCAATAGCCTGAAGGAGAAATACAAAAAATATTTTCTCAGGACTCTTTAAAAACTTCATGAAACAACGTCACCCCTTCTTCTCAAGGAACACTGTTATCTTTCTGGAAGATGATTAGTTTGCTTTTAAGACAAATGAAATTTCCTCCATGGTTCCCTCCCTTTCAAGAATAATAGGTGTATTTCACATGGTTTAAAATCCTACATGTAACAAATGGAAATACTTTTAGGATATGTTTCCAAGAAGTTTTAATCAACTTTGACTCAAGGGAAAACTAAGGATTTCAATACGGTTGTACAGCCAATCTTCAGGGTATTTCATAAGAGGACATATCTTAAAAATTCAAATTTGTAAATACCTCCAGAGCCAGATGATACGTATCACTGTATCGTAAAGAGGAAAATTTCTGGAGAATTATAAATATAATGTGATACGGACAAAATTAGTCCACTGTCATATTTTCAAGTTTTCCCAGGATACACAGCTGAAATTCAAATTTTTCTCATATAATTTTCTATTTGTTACTGTTTCCTTTTATCTAGTATGTTTAACTGAAGTCGTTTTTGATAACCAAAAAATATTTGTTTCAAGAGACTACAATAAAGATTAGTAATATATCATCTTTTCAACAGTCAAAGACCTTATAGGTACTATGTGGCAAAGATCAAAGCAGAGTTTTCAAAGAAACGTTAAGCAAGCTTTTTAAAAAGCACTAAAGTTCTAATAATGTGCATTTATTCAAATGAAATGACACTGTCAAGGTTTGTTAAATTTCAACATTAATCTTTATTAAAGTGAAGGAGGCCACTTAAGTAGATATTTAAGAACCTCATTCTACCCATCTTAGTCCTATAAAGCGAGGGAGGAGTAAGTATGAACCTAACTTTATCTTTGATTCTCAGGAATTAAGAAATGCTGACACTTTTCTGTAAGACCAATTCCTCTATGCTTCTCTTTAGAAAGATGTAATTATGTCTCCTTTATATCGTACTTTTAAAATTATCAGTATGTATGTTTATTAGTTTAAATGCTCAAAGGTACTTACTTCCTCAACACTGGTTAAAATAAAAAACAAAGAAAAATTATCTGCTCAATGGAAAGCACAATTTATGGGGAGTAAGTAATAAAACGAAAGCATTCAGAATTATACTATTTTAATTTTTACTGACAACATAATGCTCCCAAAACACGATTACTGGCTCCATTATTGCTTTTTCATGCAAAAGATACAGAAACAAAACACAGAGACATCATGAAGGTCATCATTCTTGTTTTTAATTGGGGAAATAGCATAAAGCAATCTTGTTTAGATTACAAAACACAATCCAACACAAGATCAAATGGTCAGGAAAGTTTCAAGCATTAAAAAAATTTTTTTAAGTGGGACTTCTGCAAATTTTCAGCCCAGGGCAAATAAATGTGCAAGTCCATGTTTTTGTTTTTTTAAAAAAATAAGATTTATTAAACTTACATTTTTCATCAAAACACAATGAGGCTTTTAACCTGTACTAAGGTATTAAACCATTATATTAAAACCATTAATAAAAATTATTACACCCACTTAGATCCCAAGAAAACTATTTGTAGAAATATTTGAAGGGGCTTTAATAACATTAGAGGAAAATGGTAAGCTAATGTGCTGTAACTATTGAAGATATTTAATTGGCTATATATTGACATTTTATTAGCTTTGTCTATGTTATAAAGAATCTTAATGATAAATAAGTTTCCAGAATTAGATGAGAACACTTAGTTTCTTAGTAGAGAATAATTAACTACAGATTTTAACCGTTCACCCATTTGCCAGTGTATACAGAGCTACTGTTTTGGTCATATGCCTACTGAACTGATGTTGCTACAAATGTAGTAGGAGTTCGGTTAGAACAGGCAGAAAAACTGTAGGGGCTTCACATTACCTTGACCCAAAAAAAAAAAAAAAAAAAAAAGATTTTACTAAAAACAGTAAGTATGTCCTTTGTGACAAGAAGGAAAATTCTATAGAAGATGTTTAAAGGTAAATATAAAAGATTAGTCTAGCAAGAAGAGATGATATAGATACTACCATTAAACCATTACTTAAGAGAGCAACATGTCCGACATGCCTTAAAATACATACTTGTACTTTTGAAAGAAGTTTGGAGCTTCAAAAAGTTTGGACCACTCTGCCTTACTCAGCAAAATTTCATCTGTGATAGCAAGACCTAAATTAAAAACATATTAAAATGTTTGCATGCTTCAGTCTAACCATCTAGAATTTTAAATAATCTTAATCATACCACATGCACTCACTATAATCCTAAAACCAGAATTTTAACAAATAGAAGTTTTAGTTTATGACGTTAGAGCATTTTCTCACAAATGTACACACTTTTCAAAAAAGCTGGAAGATTGAGAGCCAGGTTTCTGGTAAAGTACCATTATTCTAAAATGCCATGTTCATGGAATGACTTTCTCAAAACTGAAACACTGCAGTTACCTAAAAAAAATTTTCCATATACTTTGTTTATTGCCTTTCTAAAAAAAGGTTTCCTAATGTTTCTAAAAGTATAGAGGCATCTTCCCATGAAAAGCCTCCTTAGGCAATAGAAAAGCATTTTAAACTTCTCAATTTAAAGCTGGTGGTCGAATAACTGATTCTATCTCCTTGATTACTTTCAGTCAAACCAAACAGTCTTGTTCCAGTTACTTCCCACAAAGAACATTTGGTAACAGCTATATCTTCAAATTAATAGCACAACTGGAGTTCAAAAAAGGTTCTTCCAAAATAATGAGCAGTCTGGCCTCAAGCCTGCTCAAAGCTCTTTCCCAGGAATATACAGCCTGCTAAGCATCTGTCACACCCAGTGTAGACAAACTTATCATTTTTAATTTTAAAAGGCAACAGTATGGCACTAAACCAGCCTGACGGTTTTCAGGGTTGGTTAATGTTCTAACTTAAAATAAAAAATAAATTGCCTAAAAGGAATTAAATTTGAGTCAGTTCTCAAATATATACCGTAATAAACAAATGAACACCCAAATCCACTTCAGTGAATGCCTCTTCAATTTAAGTTGCATAGCTGACTACTGGGTCTACAATGGTATGTAAATCCTTCGTGTATAAAGCAGAGCATAAGCATAAACACTTACCTTGTTTAAACTCCTCAACCATGACCATCCGTGTTGAAACGGACACATTGTACGTGGAGTTCTGTTGTGGGTATGCTGGTGTAATTATAGGCATAAGATGGTACCTATCACTGGGGTTTACCTACATACAACAACAGCCAATCAGTTTCTTCAAGTACATATGCAACAGATACTTGGACTTTTTACCCCTTGTTAAACTGAACCAATGATTAATTTTTTTTATTTCATTCATAGCTGGAGTTAAGAAAGAAAAACCATGTAAGGAGACACTGTTTTATATAGGAAATCTTCATAGAATCAGAGACTTGTTCTAAACTAATGATTTGTTTCAATCATGGGCATGACTATTTTGGCAACCTTACTAGAAACAGTGTGCCTGCTGAGCAAAAAAAGGTTCTCTTGGGAAATTTACTGATGTTTAGTTTTTCTTTATTCAACAACAGAAATGGGGATGTACACACAATTACACTTTAGAGAAATATCATGCTACAAAATGATCTGTGTAAAACTAATTTTAAACAAGATGAAAAGCTAAATTTTTAATATACCCTCAAGTTATAAGGAGTTCAAGATTAACACATGGTGAAACTACATTATCCATGTTGACATCATTTTAAGAGATAATGGAATGGTTTACTGTTAATCTGTAGATTATGGAAATTGTAAACTCACGTTCTCTAAAATTAAATGCCTTGAAGTTTGGAAAACTTGAAAAGACATAGCTTAACATAATTCAACAGACCTTAAAATTTTTGATACTGTAGTAAGATAACAAATTTAGAAAATTAGAATTTCATAAACCTAGAAAGGCTTATTCAAATCTAAATTTTTTATTAATTTATAAAGTACACATTGTTAATATTTAAAATGAGCAGTAAATGTCATAATTTCCCAAGAAACAGAATGGAAGCTCTTCTTTAGCCCAACCTTGTTTTTGTAATCTCAGAAATATCTAAACCATTTTTACAATTACATCATGGTAACTAAAGTGATAGTGCTTATAGGTTATCTGCCACATATAAACATTAGGTAAGAGCTTTCCTAAAACCACCGAATTTAAAGATGTTTATAAGAAAAAAAAATAGTTCTCACAGTTTAGGTCATCTTTATTTTTTTACCAAAGCACAATTCACTAAGGTAGTTCTCATATAATAAATGGTAAGTAACATTCGATAAAAACTATGTAATTATAATGTGGTTTACAGGGTTTTATTTCTCACATCAGGACAATGTAGGTGAGATCAAAGAAATTCATATACATGTCAAACCTTGGCGTCCCAATTCAGGAATTACGATTGCATGTTTGCAGGATGTGTTCAGTTCATAGCACTGGATTTGGCCATTCCCTGTTTAAAAAGATTGTAGCACTTGATAAGACTACAGGATATCACCAGCTAAACGTATTTTGTTAAACATAAAGCATTTGTGAATGTGATCCTTCTTCATTCATCCTGCCCTCAAGGTACATATAACCTTATTCCTTTCTGTCGACATTAGACTATTCAAATTACTTTTCCCCTAACTATGAAATTAACTTTTCCACTTGGTAGCTTTGTCATACTGAAGTCAGACATGTTCTCTGCCTCTCGAAGAACTGGTAAAGGACTATTTAAACAAAGAAGCACCATCCCAAGTTATCTGATGTGTTTACCTCAACCTTGAACAGAATAAACCTCCCTCGAAAGACAAAATTCCTGTATTTATACTAGTTTCACCCAAAGCCAATTAAGAATTTAAAAAGTTATTTCTGATTATAGTCAAAGGGGTATGAATAATTATAATAATTAGGAAAATATTTCTCTATCTCATGACTTTAAATTTTAATATGAATTAAATGTAATAAAATTTTGTGGCATGAAAACATTTTCAAGACGTGTTCTATAAATTAGCTAATTCAGTCCTTTACGGAAGAGATAAAAACTGAAAAACATTTGTCATCCTTAATATCAAGGTTAGCTTTCCAGAAATATTATTTGCTTATGTATGTGTAGCATTAAGAGAAATTCTGACATTCTTTAATTTTATTACACCCGATTATAAGTCCTATCAAATCCCAAAACACCAGGATGTGTACTGAAAAGTGTGGCACAGTTCTAAATTATAAATTGTCTCCAATAACTCTGATTTTTATAAAATTACTAGAAAATAACAACTCAAGCAGAGGGAGGACTGGCAGGAGTTGACAGGAACAGGAATGGAAGATTTAAATCTCTAAGATAAATTTGAATAAAATCCATGAACCCTCACCTTTTGGGCCAAACCAACTAATATAAAAGGGCAATAATCTTTCACCCTACTTTACTTAAAAGAAATCATGGTTGAGAAATGTGGACATCTTGAAATGAAGAAATTAAAAACAAAAATCTCTCCTGGGTTAATGACTAATCTCAAAGAGATCATCAATTCCAAGCACTTAATGTTAATTTATTCTTTAAAAGCTTTTTATGAAAATTTACATCTTCTTTTACCAAAGATAAATGGGCAGCTAAAAGAAAAGAAAATACAATCACAAGAAACTAATGGCCTACAGATTTAGAAGAATTCAAAGAGTGAAAGAGATGGTATGTATTAAGTTTTATGCAAAAGTAACTGACTTCTCTACCTATCAATAAACTGGATTTTATCAGACGTTACAACTAAACTTCAGAGATTATTTAGAGGGTAGGTTTATGCAAGGAACTACAAATAGAACCTGCCTTACTATGCTAGCAAAACTAGGGAACAGAAATGGAGTTTAGGTTTGTCCTTTTATATACAATGTGATCTCCCCCCAAGGCTACCTAAATGGCTACATCATGAACTATAATTTGAATCTGAAACCAGCTGCAGAAATGTCATAGAAATAAGACTAAACTTCAGTGTCTACAATCAATTTTATTTTAATATAATCTAAACACATACCATTTAGAAAATACCAAGAAAAATTTATGTACAAGAGTTGATGCTATTGCATTTGGATAAAGCTGGCAAGTTCTTGCTACTAGCATAGCCCAGGAAACACCACCGAGGAAACCTAATATATTGGAATAGATGTTGTGGCCTGTTGATAAGGGAAAAGCAAAAAGATAAGTTAGTGTTGAACAAAAGTTTGAATATTTTTAATAAGCTAGCCAACAAATTCTGAACTCACGTTTGGCCCATAGTTTGATAGCTCTCAGAGTTAACCTGAAGTTGTCAATGTTTGGTACTAGATGTAAAATTTCATCGGTTACCCTGCAACCTGATTAACAGGGGTGAAAAAACAGAACATTCAATCATCAAAAATTTAATAATACTTCTTCTAAATTTTCTGAGATTGACATCAAAATTAAATAAAAATTTTTACTTGGTAGAATCAATAATGTTAACTCAATAAGAGGCAAAAAAAAAAAACTAAAATATTTATTTTCTATCATAAGCACTGCCTTAAACCAAAGAAAGTGAACTGTAACCTGACTAATCTCAAACTTTAGACTCATAACCAAAACTTGCCTGTCCAGAAATACCAAGGAGGGCTCAATCTACTCAAGTTTCCAAGAATTGTTCTTCAAGATCACAGTAACAGGCTATACTAAATAAAATTGTTCCAAAGTAGCACTTTTTAACTTAACAACTGATAGTATTACAAAAGAGTATCTGGATCAAAATTAATTAGGATTACACAGTGAAACCTAATCACTAGCAATAGAGTACAAACATCAGTCTTTTTCAGTGTCCCAAGTACCATTAATGACAGAAGAAAAGAAATAACAGTGTAAGATACCGATGAGCAAAATAAACTACGAGACAGTCCTCTGTAATCTATTAGGTAAACCACATTTTATTTGACTCACAATGGATTAACAATATGGCTATGAAAAGCTCCATTACAAAAGTTGAGGTAAAAACAACTACTTAACATATGATAAAAAGTGCAACTATGCAAAAGGAAGTAAGCTTTGACATACCGTTAAGACTTCTTATGCATCTTATATCTAAATTTTTAAGCAGACTGTCATCTCGTAGATCCAAATCTTCTGGAATAGTCTGCAGTGCTAATCTTGCAAACAAAATATCAATCTAAAACAAAAACAAAATTTAACATTCCATATCTGTCAAACTACTTTTAAGGCATTTCTATTAGGAAAAAAATACTTAATTCTCCTTAAAGCCAGGATCTGCTCATCAATTATGAACATGACAACACCTCTCCCAAAAGCCTAAACTATATTATTCATATCACAGGTATTTTAATCAGATAATGTTAAAACATGGTAATATAAAATGGAACTTGTACACATACCTACCTGTCATTTTAATCATACTTAGTATGATTTATGAAGTTTGTTAAACACATCTACTGGATTTACTAAGTTTGCTAAATGAACATAATTACTTAAAATGAACTGTTTAGTTCTTCTTCTATATGAATTATAAATTGATTACAAGATTCCCAAATATGAGGCAAATATCCTTATATTTAGCCCAAAAATACCTCTCAGTAAAAAGGATCTCCTTATATGAGAACTTATACGTCTATGATACTACAGTGTGTTTTCCAACTTAGTTTTTTTGTTTGTTGTATTTGTCCCTTTTTTTACCCCCCAGAACTTAACTTAAAACAGCACTAATTTAGTTTTGAATAAAAAGCAACAACAAACAAAAACACCGTCTGGGAAAAGCACAACCTAAAGCAGCCAGAGTTAAGGCTAATTTTGAAGTCTTATAGAATTCAACTGACAAGATCATTTTTCTTTTTAAAAAGAAAGGCGAGGGGGCAAAGAAACTGAGCATGCACTGGGCAGTTACTCCCGAGAGCATGAGTTCACGTTCTAAAACTGGGTGTTGCTATATAAACAAGCTTTTTATAAACTTACAGAATCACTTTAAAAAGCAGTATCTTAAGAGCATATTACGAAAAATCACGTGAATATACACCTACAGGACAGAAGGAAAAAACTGCACTGTTATAGAATAAGTACTTATGGTATAGAATAATGTTTCTAATTAAACAGATTTCAAAGTCTGGTATATCCCTCAATTTAGACAGAATTAAAAATTAAATACTCAGTAAACTTTACAGGGTGGAGATGCAAGTCATGGCTACTTAAAAATAATTAATGTGTTAGTTTTCCATCATATGTACTATATAAAGTTGAGGTGGGTCTCCTAACAAAAAAATTTCCTCTCTATCAGTAATGTTCTGTCTGGGACAATGAGGCATCACCTTATATTTTATAGGACAGACTATTTTACACTTATTTAAACATTATTTAAACCAAAACTACATGAACTTGATAATCCTTTACCAATTTTAACATTTTATGTCTACTTATTAAGGTCAATCAATTGACGTTTCATAAAAGACACAGGTGAGCATCTTATGCAGCAATCTTAGAAACCACTTTTTTTTTTTTTTGGCAAAACAGCAAATTATTACTCTTCCAGTTTCTAAAACTCTATAATCTTCACTATTACTATCAGTGACTTTCCAGCACCATTATGTACAGGAAAAGTAACATAAAGTTGCTTTGCTGCCAGCTTTGTTCCAATTACTTTCATTACACACATTGAAAGCAGCAGAGAGAAATGCACATCACCTCAGCAATTCGCGCTCGTAAATCTTCCTGTCAGAAAATATTTCACCACACGTACTATCAGTGTACAATTTTCCCCCAACTTTTAAATGAAGTCAAGGCAAAGTGTTATTTGCAAAAATACATTATGTTATTTCTTTAATGAGACCAAAACTACACAAAATTTGCATATGGAAAAACTACCAAGAAAACTGTTTTGTAATAGCACTTCAGTCTTAAAGTTTCATTACTTCTGTTTTAGCTCCAAATTTCACTTGGTGTTTTCTAAAGACTAAAAATGGTATATTCTACAAAGGACAGACAGCCATTTCCATTAAAAAACCTTGTTATTAACATCACAACCAACTCACTAATTATAAACTTTAAACAAACCAAGTTTTTAACCTGCATCAATCAAAATTAGTAACACCACATGGCAAGAACTGTCGATTTAAACTACCCCTTACCTCTATCCCATCAAAACAGAGTTTGATAACTGGTACAAACGCCTCTTCAACAGCCTGCAGGAAAAACAAACTAACTTAGTGCCTCTGAAACTACACATTAGGCCTCTACTAGTTTTAGTACTTTTAAACGAATGTGGATACTTGAAATTGTTTAAACATTTATTTAGCATAACACCTGACACAAAAATAGGCTCTCAGTAACTAGCTTAAAAACACTAGGCTCTTAAATCAGACCAGAAATCAAGGTTCAAATTCTTGATTTCTGCCACTTATCAGATGTGATTATGGCCAAATTACTTGATATTTGTTTGCCTCAAATTCCTAATCTGTAAATGAGTTTATGATTTTAGGCTTGTTTTAAAGAATAAAATCAGAACACACACATTAAGTGCTTAGAAGGGTCTGGCAAATTACAAAAGCATTAAGTGATAGTTATACCATAAAATTCACTCAAATGACTAAACGAATTTTATAACTCCTCCCCTTTCACCCCAAACATTTACGCACTCTTAAATCTTTTACTTCTTCCTGTAATTTCAACTTATCATAGAATGAGGTGAAAAAGTCACTTCGATCAACATGTCTTGGTGCAACACACAACGCATCAATATCAGCACCTAAAAAAAATTAAGCCCATCAACCACTAATTAATATTACAAGAAAATTATTTTGCATCTTATCATGGCAGTATTTGATGTTGAGAAACTGTATAATATTATACTAGTGAGCCTCTAAAAATGCACCACTCTTTAATAAATACCAACAGAGAAAACATGATTAAAGATGGTTATTTTTCCTGCAGCATTCTACATTAGGGCGAGAACGGAGTCAAAAGTGCTCAGATAGTACTTATGGGGAGATCTCAGCTACCACATCTGATGTAATATCATAGCTTCATTAAAAAAAGAAAAAAAAAAAAAAACATTCTTACACCGGACTTGTCATGCCCACGCCTAAAGGCCCACACATAACTTAGAGACAGTACAAATCAAGAGGCAGACCATGTAGATAACTCTTATTAGTGCTGATAGACCATGCACGAGAAATGCAAGGAGATAACATATAGGGACATAAGAAAATAGGTCGCACCAGTCATTCCTAAGACAGTCTGACAACTGAGCTATTTATTGAAATAAGGGGAAATACGTGACGGATAAAGCAATGTACTACTAATGGGACAGAGTAATGGAAGCTGGGGAGAGGGCAGGACACCAGAACACAGAGAACACTGTACTAGCAGATACTTTTAAAACGGAGGTTTATGGATCCAGAGTACAGCCTCAGCCTGCCTGAGTTCTACTTGTTCCACCATTAGATGGCTGGGAGAAACTGTTCACGCTTTATTGCCTCTTTGAGTCTCAGACTCCTATTTGTTATGTGAGAATAAAAGTACTGTGAGGAATAAATAAGATGATGAAGATCAAGAGCTTAGCTCAGTGACCAGTAAAGGGAAAGAACTCAATAAATGTTCTTTGCCATGATAACATTTTTATTGTGTATTTATTTGCATAGAGAAATTAATGACAAGTATAAATAAGAACATATTCAGTGATTATAAATGGCTGTGGATATACTTTTTTTTATTTGTTTTTTCCTTGGCTGTATTTTATAATTTGTAAAGGAATGATGGAAAATCTACAAGGTTTTCCTAAAAGCTTTAATTCATTTTTGTTCTGATTTCCAGAGTGATATTCTTCTGGTAGGAAATGATATACAGATAGTAGTAGATGTATATCTACATCTTCAGTGCTTCACTGTCCAATGAACTCTCCAATGGGAAAAATCTTCTATTTCTATATCTGTACCTTCCAATGCAATAACCACTATCCATATGTGGCATTAAACATATAAAATGTGGCTACTTCTACGAAGGAACTTAATTTTTAATTTTACTCAATTTTAATACTGCTTTTGGACAATGCAGGTATAGAAGGCAGCATCGTATTATATCTTTCTTAACAAATTTAGACTCCTTGAAGTGCTCTCTCGTTCATGCCAAGCTAAACTGTATGATACGCAAGTAAATGAGATGGGTATGTCATTATAATTTTAAAGTAATAAAAAAGTCTCCCTTCCCAAGATAAATAAAACAATACTCAACCTTTTGTATGTACTCCTAATCTGTAAGATCCAAAAGTAAAAATTTTTCCTCCAACATTTTCAATTACAGATTGTGGAAGATTCTGTTGAAACAAACAAATAATGGTTATTTTGCCAGTGGAGCACAGGAGAACTATTTCAAATAATACTGTACTTCTTTAAAAAAAAAAAAAAAAAATGCCAAGTAAGATTACAGTGCAAACTTATATAGACTGTATTCAAACTCTCTAAGTTCTAAAAATATACTAGCCCTTCATATCTAATTTGCAATTCAAGCAATTTTGAAATTTTAAAGAAGTGTTCTTTAGTGAAGACACACACTATTTTAGAATTTTACCATATTTCAGGAAACTGCTATAAAAAAAGACTGTGGTAGAAGAGATCTATAATCGCACAGGAGCAATGTTATAATCAGGGACTTTACTCATGACAAAGATGTTGCATAAAATAAATCACGAATGTTAGAATTAACATATTCTGATTGCTTAGAGAAAAAGATTATATTTAATGATTATACCAAATATCCCATAGCACATTATAGTATAATTTTATCATATCAAAAGTGACTTGAAAGCCATTATTGTCCAATAATAGTTTAGCTTTTTAGATTTCCAAAAGGCTTTGGTGGAATGATTTTAAAAAGAATTAAACTTACAAATGGTTCCTTACTCAGAAAGAGTAGATACATCACTAAGAGGGAGAAAGCAAAGCATTCAAAATTTGTCTTCCTGGCCCTGGAACTACTGTAAATTACTAAGCTGAGTACTCAAGGGCTCTGGTCGTTAAGAATGATGTCTGTCCAAACAAAAAAATAATTTTAATAAGTGCTGGGTCAATTATTTCCTTTTACCTTCTAATTCCTCAGTTACCTATTCAGTACCAAAACATGTAAGAGACCACCCCTTTCTCTCCCTCAAAAACATAATATAAATGAAGTGTTATTTCATACTCCAAAAACCCTAAAGACAAGTTCTAAAGATTCAGAGACTCCCTTGTTTGTTGGTGTTTTTTTTGTTTTGTTTTTGTTTTGTTTTAAGAGACAGAATCTCACAGTCATCCAGGCTGGAGTGCAGTGGCGCAATCACAACTCACTGTAACCTCGAACTCCAGGGCTCAAACAATCTTCCTACCTCTTCCTCAGCCTCCAGGGTAGCTGGGACTATGGGCATGCACCACCACACTAATGTTTTTTGTTTTTTGTTTTTTTCGGTAGAGACGGGGTAAACACCTGCCTCAAGTAATCCTCCCACCTCGGCCTCCCAAAGTGCTGGGATTACAGGCACGAGCCACCATGCCCAACCTACAACACTTTTAGATATTAGTGTGTTTATACCTATATGATCATTGTAACCCAGAAATTAAGATTTCTAAATTCAAGTCAAAGAAAAACAAACATTTCAATTGCAAAATCTTTAAGTCTTAAGACTACTAGATGGCAAGCAAATCAGACATCTAAAGTAAAATTCAAATTTTATATAATTTTTCCCCAGAATATTATAAATGCCTCTAACTATATATTAAATCAGTGGTTCTTAAGTGGAGATGATTCTGCCCCCCACCCCACCCCACACCCAGGGAACATATCTGGAGACATTTTTGGTTATCACAGCTGGGGGTAGGGGGAAGGGGCACGGTGCATCTAGTAGGCAGAGTCCAGGGATGCTGTTTTAACATCCTATAATGCACAGGATAGCCCCCACAAAAAAGAAGTATCTGTTCCAAAAATATCAATAGTGCCAACATCAAGAAATCCTGTATTAAATCTTATAACTAACCAGCTAAGAAGAAATTCTCTCTACAAAAGGCAGATACAAAAGATCAAAATTTGTGAAGCCTAATCTCTTTAGCCCCATTTTCTAAGCAACTTGCTACCCTCAGAGCCAGGCTATAAAGAAAAGGACACATACATAACATTCTTCTCTATGAATCAAAAAAAAAAAAAGAAGAAGAAAAGGACACATACAAATCTGAATAGAACTGAGCACTAATCTGAACAATTTTTCTTATACTCAGGAAAACCAGCAAAGGAGAACTATATCAATAATTATCAGTTCAAAGAATATACCAAGCACCCAAATCTGAAATGACACTGTCTTTGAGACAGTAATCTGGCTTCATATTTTTAAAAAATTTAAGCCCTGGCCTTGTGTACTTGACTAGGATTTTAAAGTTAAACTAAACACCTAAGAAAAGGCCCTTATGACAGCTACGTTACTCTTTTCCTACACAAGGTTACTACCAAGTTCAATAAATGATTAAAAAATACTTAAGCTTAGACATCTTTTGTCAGCTCAAAAAAATTTCCTTTCTAAAATCTCATTTTCTATCAGAAACTCTATCAATCAGAAACATGTAGTACATAAAGTCCACAATTTAGAATACTCCAGGTGCTAAAATTTAATCAGCTGTTTGACATACACATTGTTTTAATAAAACAATATTATAAATTTGACTAAAACCGAGAGACTAATTTTTCCTGTTGTTGACACCCTCTCTCTCCCTGCCCTATGGGTTTCCTTCTACACTTGGTTCTCTTTCCATCAATTTTTCAGTTGTATTATAGATTAAATATGTATTTTGTACTACCCCCAAAAAATTAGCACTACTTATGGTATTTTTTTAAAAATAGGTTAAATGAATTCCACACACAACTCTAAGAATACATTTCCTTTACTAGAAGCCCAGCCGTGGACTCATGAGTTGTGTATATGAGTATTCATAATAAAGTTATTAGAAATTCAGAAAACAGTATCATAAAAAACTAATAAACAGATATTCAGTTTGAGAGTCTTAATATCTGAAAACCTAGAAAAAGCTCACTGTCATAGGATTCCCTAAAAGGTAAAAACATTCTCAAAGACATTAAGTATTTTTAAGCAATTTTTCAAAGAAACATCTATCATTTCTGTGAAGAGTATAAGTAGTTTACAATTACTAAGTTGCAGCTTTGAAATTCTGCAACCAAACAGTACTATACTGAAAAAAAGAAATCACTAAATGGAGTTCAGTTCTTCTTGCCTTCAAAGTAACTAGGAACAAAATATAAATCTGTTACCAATAGTCTAAAATGGACTCCACATTCAAGACTCTAAATCCACTCAAATAAGAACAGGTTATGTAAGATACTTGTTGTGTTCAGTTGGCTATATACAGCAAATTATTTCATATATAAAAAATACACCTTACCTTGCTTTCACTGATTTCTCGTATCCACTCTTTCACCAGGTTATTTAATTTTCCCAAAATTAAAATCCTGTTGATAAAGCAATTATCAATCAAGTATCAAGTTGTTTGTTATTCCAGGTCATTACTGATTAAATGAAAAAAATGTTTTAAATAGGTGGCTTCCTCAATTTTAATTTTTAAGTGATCAGAAACAAAGTATATAGTTAGGTATACATAGGCACTGTTACACTGGGTAAGGCATTCCCCTTTCTCCTGACAATTCAGTACTATAACTAAAAGCATCAAAAATAAAAATTCATAGAACTCTACGTAGAAAAAAGTTTTCTCTCCTAAGTATCACTTTTGCCTGAAACAGACATACAGATTTGGGAGAATAACCCTGAGTAGAAGATGTCTCAAAATTAGTTTATTTTAACATTAATAAAAACTCATAAATTTAAAAAACATAAACACATATTTACCTGCGCTGCAGTTCCTCTTCCTCTTCAAAAACCCCAAAGGGCTTCAGAGTCTCAATTAGTTTCTGTGTGAGTATGCAGTCAGTCTCCTTGGGGGCTGCTAAGCTGATAGGAGAAGTAATGCCATAGTGCTTCTGTGGCGGCTGTGTTTGTTGTGATCCCTGTGTTGTAACTGGACTATAAATGGAATTGGATAAAATTACTGTCAAAAATTCTATAATTTGAAACAAATCAGCATGATTAGAAAAACTACTTTAGTAAAATACATTTCTAAACATAGTTGGTTCCCTCCATACCTAAATAATTTTTACAACAAAAAGTGACCAAGAGGGCTGGGCCTGGTGGCTCCCACGTGTAATCCTAGCACTCTGGGAGGCCAAGGCGGGAGAAAAGCTTGATCTCAGGAGGTCGAGACCAACCTGAGCAAGGGCAAGACCCCATCTCTACCAAACACAGAAAAAATCAGCCAGGTATGACGGCATGCACCTGTAATACCAGCTACTCGGGAGGCTGGGCAGGAAGATCACTTGAGCCCAGGAGTTTGAGGTTGCAGCACACTCTGATGACGCCACTGCACTCTAGCCCGGGCAACAAGAGTGAGACTCTGTCTCAAAAAAAAAATGACCAAAAGCAAGTGACTAAAAAGAAAACAATCCTGCCTCAAGGATTTTAACTTCGTCACTATCTAAATGCCTAAGTAAACTATAAGTATCCACATCAAAATATTGCTAGAGAAAATACAATTCAGAATATAACAAACTTCTGAGAAACTTTACCTCTTGAAAAGGAGCCAAAACCTGTTATTATTTCGAAAACACTAATAAACATACTACAAAAATGCCTTTTTACCAATACAGAAGACTTCCCAAATGGAATTCGGCATATGTTTCACAATGAATAAAGCTCATAGATAATGATGCAATAGATAAATATAACAATTTGAGGGGAAAGAACTATATTCACCCTAAGCTTGTTACTGATTTTTGGTAAGAGACTTACACTTCAACAATACTACTAGTCTAAAAGGCTTTTCCATTTTAAGAGAAGTTCCAGATTTGTACAACCAATAGGATTTTAATACAACTGGTAAAAAGGCACAGCATGTTTTAAATGCTTAGAAAATTAATTTGACTCAATTATTTTTGAAAAACCAAAAAAAATCCTGTTTTAAATAATTAACCTTATATCAATGAACAAGGACTCTAAAAATAAATAACACAATTATTATTTTAAAACAGTTGAAATATACAAAACCAGCTAAGAGATAAGTAAAGACCTTAAGGAAAGATCAGTTTTTCCCCCCAGATTCCATTCCTTAAGGAAGTGTTTATGGGCCAGGTGCGGTGACTCAAGCCTGTAATCCCAGCACTCTGGGAGTTTGGGGTAGGGTTGTGGTGGGGATTACTTGAGATCAGGAGTTCAAGGCTAGCCTGAGCAAGAGCAAGACCCCATCTCTATAGAAAACTTAGCCAGGTGCAAGGCAGGAGGATCACTTGAGCCCAGGAGTTTGAGGTTGCAGTGAGCTATGATGACGCCACTGCACTCTAGCCAAGGCAACATAGCGAGACTCTGTCTCAGGAAATAAAAAAATATATTTTACATACACACAGAGGTACTTTTCTCCACAAGTTCTAAATACATTTTTCTACTTTAAAGTGTGATAATCTACTTAATAACATGCCAACTCTAAGAATGCTATGCATGTAAAGCTTGCAATACATTTACCATAAATATCCACTGGGTTCTGGTCTGTATTATTACTACTAGACTGTTTTTTAATCTGTCAGGAAGCCCATACTGCTTGTTACTAACCAGCCATTGGGCTGTGTATCATCTAGTCAATGTTTCCTGGTCTAGTTATGTACTGTCTCAATTATAATTCAGATTTTATATTAACACTTACTGAACAAATATGAATCAGATTTATCTCTTGCAGAAATAAATTCATGTCAGATCACTTTCTCCTGCTCCTTTAATCTAAACTGTATAGCTGTAAGTATAACTGCATTCATAACTTTTTGGTTACTACATATTTTCATTTATCGACTAAGAGTTATCATCAGAGTTCTGCAAAACTGACATTTAAAAAGGTGGTCCTCAAACTGCATAACCACATGAGAACCCTCCCTCACACTGTACACTAACAGTACAGATAATTTAATTGTTTTTTCTAGGAAGTTTTTTCCCCAGCTTTATTGAGATGTCACTGGTATACCAAAATAAACTGTATATAATCAACACATACAATTTGATGAGTTTGGAAGTTTGCATACACTTGTATTTCCATCACCACAATCAAGGTAATAAACACATTCATTACCTCCAAAAGTTTCCTTGTATCCTTTTGTTTTATTTTTTTGTGGTAAGAGCACTTAACATGAGGTCTACTCTTTTAACAAATTTTCAAGTGCACAACATCTTCTCAATCACTAAAGTATGTAAATTTTAAAAAGTACACTTACCACATATCCTAACATAAATGTATTCTCCTGTGTTATCCATTGCTTTATATAAGTTTTTCCAAGTCAACTTTCATGATTATCCGGGGATTACAAATGCTTCTATAAACGATTTCACATGAGTAAAGCCATTAATGAAAACAAGCGTAAAGTTCATTCTGCGTAGGCTAGACTTGGTTCAAGCAAGGAGAGCTTTCAAGTCAAGTGTAAGGTGAAATCATGTTTTTGTAGCTTCAAGTAATAAGCCTATTTTTGTTTTACTTTGTGCAAATAATATGTTTCTCTGCATTCTTTTCCCTTCTGAAGGAGTTAAATTCATACCAGTTCAGTTTGGATCATTAAAAAAATCAGTACCCACTCCGTGTGGAGTTAAAATTGCTCTTATCTTTCCCATTTTTTTCTTACTCAAATCTTCAGATTTTTCATCGCCACACAAAAAACACTTGGAAAGCTCCTGTCTACTTCAACTATCTCTCCAGAATATTAGGATACAGGCTCCGATTTCTAAATGTGCACGTTAGTTCACCCTAATTTGACAAAATACTGATGACCACATTAGTTTCCACATAAACATTTTGATGGTGAAATAAATTATATGCAAGTTGAAAATTCTTACTTTATTTAAAATGCAGGCATATAATCAAGCCTCAGTATTACTTTGTATTAAGACAAAACCACATTTATGTTCCACCTAATTCAAGAAAGAACATATATAACGTATGTATATGCATGTATATATTCATATAGAACATATATCTAATTCAAGTAACAACACATATAAAATTAAAACACACACAAATAAGAAACAAATACATATTCTGAAATTTACAAGATATTTGTGCCTCCAATAAAAACAGCTTAGTGTTAGCTTAAGTGGCTAGACTAGGAATTCCAGGTTGCTAGATGTTTTACATGTCCAAAGTGAAAACATTAAAACCACTGTTATATTTTAAATGGAAGAAGTCAAGTTTTTCCATTTAATTTTAACATTAGAAATTAAGTACAGTGATAAGGAATATTTTTGTTCTTGTTCTGTTTCTAACAAAACAAAAATATACACTCCAATATTGGGCAATTTGGAACATAAGCCTCAGAGGAACCGGATTCTGCTTTACATACGCACTGACAAACTCTCTCCTGGAGCTGTACACCAGACAGCTATCATTCCCAAGAATGCAAAGCTCTTCCTCCCATTCTTGAACATACTAGGCATCTGCCCATGTCTATCACTTTCCAGAAACATTTTCATCAGTATTTAATTTCCTTCAGATATTATTTTACTTTGAAAAATAAACTTCTACAATTTATGTAAAACAATGAGGAAAAAACCAAACTACACATGCAGCTACAGTACTTATGATTCATTAAAATTTCCTTCTGGTCTTCAGTATCAAGAATGCTTGTGCTTTCCCTGAGCAACCAGTTTATTTTCATCTCATGAATACAACTGTGTTTACCTTTAGGATATGGCCTGAATTCTTAGAGTGAAATTGCTGGCCATCCTGCAAGTTCTCTACTCTACAAAAATACAAAAATCACTGTATTTCCTTAAGAACTAGTTTAGTACCCTAAATTCTTGCTCTGTTTTGTGCTTCTATCCTTATTCTTCCCTTTCACCTACCTCTAATGCAAACAGCTTGCTAGTTTTTAATATATGACTAAAGCATTCCTAAAAGTCTTAATCCTTCTGGATTAGAGTAAAACATAAATATATACCTACACATAATAGTACATATATGAAATGTGCCCCCTCTCAAAATCATAAAAGACAGCCAAACATGCTTTCCCCACATACAAACATTTTCTTTTAAGGTTCAGGGCATGGTATAAAGAATTCAGAATTCTTCTCTCCTTAAAACATGGGTATTTTCTTTATAATATTTAAAATTTTTCCATCAAGGCAAGGCTCACACAGAACACACGTCCATCTTTTAATGTGAACAACACCGTATATAACAATTCCATTTCAACTACTCTAATTGTGATTCTTCGCCATCTTGGTCCCACTCTTTCCTTCTACTCCCTTGCCAGACTGTTCCACCACGTATACTACTACCAAGTATAGTTTCCTAAAATGCAGTTTTCTAGAAACTGTGACATCTGGTAATAGCATTTAAGACTGTCTACAAAATCTGGTCTCAACTCAGAAGCAATCCAACAAAAAGAGAGAAAGCAGGCCTAATTTTACTTCCCCTATAGTCAGATTTGCTCTGGGGTTTCACTTCTGCCACTAGTTATATCATTCTTGGTAAGTTGTATCTCTACGGATTTACCTTAGAATTTATTGTATCTCATCTCTACTCTGGATAACAAACTAGGAAATTTAAAGCTGTAACACATTTACTACACTAAAGAGCAGTTGCCAAACATAGAAAGTTTTTAGACCACTACTGAAAAATAGGTCCTTCCTTTCCCCATGCTAGGCTGTCCAAGATCTGACTCTAATTAGAATAAATATTTAGGTACTTAGAAAGAATACTGACATTTTTGTCAAATAATCATATGACTGTTAGCTGTTTACTTTGGCTGGATATTTGTTTCAAGAGTTTAGGTACCCAACTTACCCAATACATACACTCTGAACTATCAAGAACCACCTTGGTACAATAATCATAAAGCTAACTCAAATAGTGCAAGTTCCTATAATTTGTTAACTTTAGTTTAGTGGCCATACACCCAAAGTATGATCAATCTTTGGACATATTATACCAATAACCATTTTAAGTCAGTGAGGAAAGTATGGAATACTCAAATGGCTTTGGCTATTCATAGTAAAATCTAAATTCCAGATGCTGTGATTTCAAAATATTTAAGAATTACAGAGGTACTAAAAGAAAATGAATAACATTATTTTCAGAACCATGCAAGGCACAAAACACAAAAGCCATACATGAAAACAAATCTGCTTATGTTAAAATATTCTAACTTTCATGTAATAACAATACCTCATAAGGAAAGTTAAAGCAAATGATAAAAGGGGAAAATACATGCAACTCAGGCCAAAACAGTAATATTCCTAGTACATAAAGAATTCTTAAATCAATTTTTTAAAAAAGTTTCACTGCAAATCAGGGAAGTAAATTAAGACAACCAGATTAGAGGGGGTAAAAAACCCCAACATTGATATAACATCTGGTAAAACTGAAATAGAGCTGCAAGCAGTGGCTCACACCTGTAATCCCAACTACTCTGGAGGCTGAGGAGGGGGGAATCACTTGAGCCCAGAAGTTCGAGTCCAGTATGGGCAACACAGCGAGATCCTGTCTTTTAAAAAAATAAAATAAAAAATGCATATACCAATTTAAAAACTTTATGTCTAGCATCTTTACTTCTAGAAATCTATCTTACAGAAACACTAGGACAAAAGATTCAAACTGAAATCCCTGAAGTTGGAAAATGTGTTCTCTTTAAACCACAACACATTTTTAAAGTACGAAACACTACATAAAAACCCGTATTTCCAGCTGCTCTTTGGGTAGGGGTGCAAGAATTGGAATACACGCCGAAATAGGGCCCAAATTCCTATACAATTAACAAGAAGCTTGAAATGAGCACTGTCTACCCCAGAGCTATCTCCTAAAAAGGGGCACGCTTGGTCAACCCACTCCATTCCTTTGTATATTTCCTTCCTGACCCCACAGGTTCTAGAATTTGACCTTTCTCATAGAAATAACACAAAAAGATATTCAAGGTTGTTCACTGAGCACTGTATGCAATGAATTAAAACAAACTGGAAACCACCTAAATATCCATCTATACAGAACTGGTTAAATTACAACACATGCTTTTAATACTATGCCAAATAAAAAGAATGAGTTAGGCAGTACCTGTAGTAGCATGGAAAGATACTGTATGTCAGGTGAAAAAAAACAGCTAGCATTTACTGCAATCTTAACATATACCAGCTAGTGTGTCATGCGCTTTACATTATTCCCAATTGTTCCTAACAACTCCGCTATTAACTGTCTCTACTTTATAGAAACTAAAAGAAGGCTTGCCTAAATTCCCTGGGTCAGGATATGAACCCAGGTATCTGACTCCATAGCCTATAATCATAATCTATACTGAGGTGACTCTATACATCTTTCACAATATGTAGTCTTATTTTTTTTTAACTATTGGTATATTATGTCTTTATGTGCATAGAAATACAACAAAGCAGAATTGAGACAGGAAACTTTCACTTTATATTTCATAAACTTGTCTCAATTTGTTATTAAAATAGATATAAATTATCACGCAAAAGTTGAAAAATCATCTAATTCTACCACTCAGCATTAAATTCAGATAGTGATAGCAAGGAGGCTAAAATCACCCCCTAAAATGGTAGCAAGGGGCACCAAACAAATCCTCAATTTAAAATAGTGTTTTCTTAAACTGAGTTTAAAAACTCAGTTTATGCTAATCAAAACACTGTTTTAAAGAAGTGAAATAAACCAAGATTTTTTAAATGGATTTCTCAGTGCAATACTCTGTGGCTAGAAATAGTAAGTCCAAAGGAAATCACGCCTTATTTATTGTTCCAGAAAGCTGCTATGGCAGCCAAGGTTATCAAACATCAACCCAATTTTCCTAAAAGCACCTTTTTCTCATCTAACTTATTTTTGTCAGAAAGTACAGTATTTATTAGGCTGAAATTTACCAAGCTCCTAAATATGTATAAAAGACAATGCTAATCAGAAATACACAGATGGCTGGGCACAGTGGCTCACACCTGTAATCCTAGCACTCTGGGAAGCCGAGGCAGGAGGATCACCTGAGCCCAAGAGTTTGAGGCTGCAGTGAGCTACGATGATGCCACTGCACTCTAGCCAGGGTGACAGAGTGAAACCCTGTCGAAAGGAAGGAAGGAAAGAAAGCAAGAAAGAAATGGAAAGGAAAAGGGAAAGGGAAAGGAAAGGAAAGAAGAAAGAAAAGGAAGGAAAGGGAAGGTAGAAAGGAAGAAAGAAAGAAATACACAGATGCTTAAGATAGTCTGTTCTCAATGACAGTCTCAAATTTAGTCTGGGATTCCAGATCCTTAAACAACAAATAAATGCAAAGTAAAAGCTTGAAAAAACTATTAAAGAAACAAAGATAAAATCATGGGTATGCTAGGAGATGGTTAAGGTGTACAAACTGAATGGCTGGAAGAAGAGGAGAAAGGGGCAGTCTAGCCACATGACTAACACACAAAAGGAAAGGACAACATCATATCACCAATTGTGTTTCCCAAATAGTTAATGTTTAAGTACTTTGTATCCTAATTAATGCAAAGCTCAGACTCTACAGATGAATCTCTGCCTCCTGATATTAGGCATTTGGAACAAAGCGTGCTCTATGCTACCAACAGGGTCAACTACCTCAAAATTTACAGCTACACTGAACAGAAAATGCTTTATTTTTAAAACTGAAAGCTTAACTTGCTAGATACTCTTCTTTGGAAGCAATTAGATAAACTGCAAACTATATTATTTAATGTAACAATTCATTACAGTATAATTCGCTGTTTAAAAGTCTTAACCTTAAACATAATATGCTCATCCCAGAAATGGGTAAAAGAATGTGGAAGGAAAAGGAATAAGAGATCTCTCTGAAGTATCTCAGTATTATTTAATAATCCTTAGCAAAATACAATAATCTCCTCTTTCACAAGTGGTTTAGCATATAGTGACAGTAGCTTACAGGCAAACGTGCAGCCAAGATAATGTATTTGCTCCCTAAGATATTACTCTAAGGATGGTTAATTGGCCCACCACCACATGTTCTGTGTAAGTGGTACTAAATATATTCAGAACCTAGCTATATTCTTTAAAACATATTCCAGGTGGACCATCCAGCCAATATTTAGTAACCAGCAGCAGAGCCGCAAACACAGATGATGTAATAGTTCATGCTCAAGGGGAATAAAGTATGAAGAAGCCCAAGGCCAAACTTTAAAGATTCAAGGTTCATTATGCAGGGAAAGGATACTTGTTATTCAATTACTACAATGGCCAGGTTATTTTCCAACTGCCCCCTTGCCTTCTCTATCCAGCATGGCTGAAGAAGTAAAAAAAAAAAAAAAAAGCCAGCCAAACTGCAGCACTCCTACATCAACTTGCCGTGAACAACTTGAAAATGAAAGAAATATAAAGTGGAGAACCTGAAAAAAGTAT
Organism: Daubentonia madagascariensis; assembly: GCA_023783475.1. Taxonomy (NCBI): domain Eukaryota; kingdom Metazoa; phylum Chordata; class Mammalia; order Primates; family Daubentoniidae; genus Daubentonia; species Daubentonia madagascariensis. The sequence goes on along the minus strand of JAKFHU010000485.1, from coordinate 53,666,139 downwards.
AAAAATGTATTGGAAAAGAATAGTCAAAAATATATTAAGTTATAGTACTATATACACTAACTCCAGGAAATAAAATGTAAATGTATTTAAAACAAATTAAATAATACAATTAAATTTCTAATGATCAAAATGACAGTAACACTATTCTTAATCAACCAAAAACTATATAAAAACTGTCATAAAATGCAAGAAGCTGGTTTCTGGACGAAATATAGAGGGAATACAATTTTGGAAGACAATTCTGAAATACAAGGAAAAGAAAAGATAGCTAACAAAATCCCTACATTTTTTCTTTCCCAAATCCTTAAATAAGAACGCTAAACAATTCAGCAGGCCTACAATCCAAAGATTTTTCTAAAAAAACAACTACTACCTTTCACAAAAGGTAGTGACCACAAAGAGGTCTGTAAGTGGCAAATCTGTGTATGGCTTTAAATAAGGATCAACACATAAATAAAGGCACTAAAAATACAGTCATGCACCACATAATGTTTTGGTCAATGATAGACTAGCATATAAAACGGTGGTCCCACAAGGTTATAATATCATATTTTTACTGCTCCTTTTCTATGGTTAGATACACAAATGCTTACTATTATGTTACAATCGCCTACAGTATTCAGTACAGTAACATGCTGTACAGGTTTATAGCCTAGGAGCAATAGGCCATAACATATAGCCTAGGTGTGTAGGAGGCTATACCATTTAGGTTTGTTAAATACACTTATTATGTTCCCACAAGGAGGAAATCACCTAACGATGCATTTCTCAGAATCATTAAGTAATGTATGACAAGATCTTAGGCTCTACAGTATGTTACACTGCATATATTATAAGTATACAGTATAGTATACATTACCAGTAAATAATTTGAGATTTAAATGTTCTGCACACAAAAAACGTGAACTTGAAAATTAATTCTACTTAAAATATGTAAACAGGCCAGGTGTGGTGACTCATGCTTGTAATCCCAGCACTTTGGGATGCTAAGGCAGGAGGATCGCTTAAGGCTAGAAGTTCGAGACCAGCCTTGGCAACAGAGCGAGACCCCATCTCTATAGAGGTCATTATCCTATGTGAAGTATCTCAGGAATGGAAAACCAAACACCACGTTCTAGTAAGTGGGAGCTAATAGATGGGTACACACAGGCACAAAGCGATAAAAGGACATGAAAACCAAGAAGGGGGGAGGGCGAGAGAGTGGCTGTGGGATAAAAACATACCTATTGGGTATGATGAACACTATTCTGGTCATGGCCACACCAAAAGCCCTGATTTAAGCATTATACAACATATTCATGTAATAAAAACACTTCTACCCCCTTAATATTTTGAAATAAAAATAAACAAACAAACATGTAAAAGACTCCAACTGAACTAACCAAACATGGCCCACAAACAAACATGTAAAAGACTCCAACTGAACTAACCAAACATGGCCAACAAAGAAACATGTAAAAGACTCCAACTGAACTAACCAAACATGGCCCACCAGATACGGTACAGTGCACTGGCATGAGAATGGAACACGGAATCCAGAGCTAATTTAAGCCCCAATCTACAACACATCTTTAAGACCTTGGTCAAGGGACTACTTTGAGCCTCAATTAACCAACTTTAAGGGAAAACAACACCTCCTGCAATGTTGCTGCTTCATAAATAGTAAAACTGAGATTGTGTAATTATTAAAAAGCTGCTGGGTAATCAGAACACTGAACATACAGAATTAGACACACACTCTCAAAAAATGGGAAAGAGAATCCAAATGGTCTCATTTTGCCTGAAAGTAGTTTTTATAAACTGTCCTAAATACAACTGAAGGTGAAATTTAATTGTAATGTTGAAGTTGACTTACTTACAAAGGAATAGACTGTTCTGATGAACCAAAACATTTTTAAAGTGATCAAACCACAAGGCTTTCTCCTTGAGAAGGGAGGGAGAAAATTAGGAAAAAAGTAACAACTGAATAGGCTCATAAATTTACTCCACTTCAGTATCTTCCCTCCCAACTTCTCTATCAAAAAGCATGAACTGAAAACATGTTTGAGGTAAAACATCACTTTCCAAAACTATAACCAACATTTACCGAGCAGCAATTCACTACACGATCTCCAAATCTTAAAATCTGACAATCAAAATCTCCCAGAGTTAGAAGTTATCTTTCCCAAAGGTTATCTATTACATTGTTTTTCATTAACAACAAAAAAATTTTCTTTAAATTGTGGGGGCTGGAGTGGAGGCAGAGGGGCATTCATCCCTCCAGACTGTGTTCAAAAACCACCACAGATGTTGCAAAAGGGCAACTCACACCACCACTGGAAATAGCCTACTCCCTCTTGGAGCAGCTGTTCTCAAGAAGCAGTTCTCAAGTTTTCAAACTTTAGTCTCAGGCCTCCTTTACAACTCTTAAAACGTATTGAGCACCCCAAAGAGCTTTTATTTATATGGATTATGGCTACCAGTATTTATTGCATTGGAAATTAGAACCAAAAATCTTTTTAAGGTATTTATTCATTTAAATAACAAACCCATTACATGTTAACATAAATAACTTTTTTTTAAAAAACTGCTTTCCAAAACAAAAAATTTAATAAGAATAGCATTCTCCATTTTTGCAAATCTCTTTAATTCTGGCTAAATCAAAGATAGCTGGATTCTCATATCTGCTTCTGCATTCAATATGTTACAATAAATCATCTTGGTTGAAGCATATGAAGAAAATCTGGCATCAAACTGACATTGTAACAGGAAAAGAGTATTTTAAAAGCCTTTTCAAATAACTGTGGACAGTCTTCTCTGATATTACACCAGAATTCCACAATTGGTAGTTTCTTAAAGATTAGTTACAATATGAAAGCTAAAACCTTAACAATAAACCCTTTGTACTCTGCTGCATTAAAATCTGGTTTACCTTGCACTTTGAATGTGCCTTTTACCCATATATGTTTTTATCACATCATGATTGTTCATTTGGGAAATATGGGTTCACTGAATTACATGTATCTTCCAAATATTAGCACACATCGTACAGTATCAACAACTATATTCATTAATATCAGAAACATCTTTAAAATATTAGGAAGCTGTCAAGCTCAAAATGAAGAAACAAGCTTTCCAAAATCCTTATTTTTGCTTCAAAGCTGAAATTTTTCACTGGCCACAAATACTGTGTTGTTTTCCTTGAAATGACAGGCTCACTTTATTCTCAAGTAAACGTCTGCTAAATACTCAAGTATGAATATCCACAATTCATCACGTGCTCTTTCAGATAAAATTGGAGCTGTATGGAAAAAAAACCAGTTGAGCTCATGAATCAAATCATACAAGTCATCTTCCTCAAAACCACCACTCTACTTTCCAGTATGCAGCTTTATGTGTACCTTCCATATTACATGTACTTTCCACAGCATATTAAAAAGACACTCAAGGGTCAAGACTTAATAAAATTAACATTCTCTTACTGCTTCATCAAGGATCCTTTTTTAACTGTGTGCAATAGTGACGAAACACAATGACTACGTACAATATGGAAGCTTTGCCTTGACTGTTCCTAAAGCACAAACATGTTACCCACCATTGCTTTTGTATCATCAGTGTAAAAGTCAACAGAGTAAAACACACAAAACATCTCAGTATTGTGAAAATAGTTTGGATCCTTACATACCCTCTGAAAGGATCTCAGCGGCCCCCTCCCCAAGCATCCACAGATCACACTCTGAGAACCACTGCTACACAGTATTACCACCCACCAGCAAGTCCCAGTTCTATGGATGAATACAAGAAACTACTTCAATCCCCTCTTTCTTGTGACAGCCCCCACAAACATTTGGGAGGAAAGCTATTGTCTCCCCTAAGTCTTTCTAAGTATCTCTTTCAGTACTTCAACAACATTCTATGAACGTGGCATAAATGCTAAATCACTGATACTGGTTACTCTCCTTGTTTTTTTTTTATTACAAGTATGATAGCCAGAACTGAGCTGATGCAAATAATGATCTGACCAGCAGAGTAGGGCAGAAATACAAATATGGTTTCCATAAGGGCATTACACTCTATATTAATGCAGTGGTTCTCAACCAGAGTACATCTGGCAGTATCTGGAGACATTTTTAGTTGTCATTACTGGGGAGATGGAGGGTAGGGCTCCTGGATCTAGTGTAGTAAGTAGGTAGAGGCCGAGGAGGCTGTTAAACACCCTACAATACAAAGGGCAGCCCCTTGCAAGGAATATTCTGGCTTGTCAATAGTACCTAGGTGAGAAACTATGTATTAATGGATCCTGAGACTATTAAAATCTTTGGAAGCTTCACCACCATGACTCTTAAATCACACCAGCCCTTTCAAAATTATGTATGTAGTTACATATGAAATTCAGACAAAATATGGCCACTTGATCAAAATGTATTGTAATATCCTAAACGTCAATAATTTTTATTTAATTCATCCTGACAACTCACCTATGGTCCATGCCCCAACCCCACTCACTCTTGCAAATTTAACAGGACAGGCAAACTAAAAATGAAAGTCAAACACAATATATCTAGGAATCACAATTCAACACATCAAAGAAACAAAATTAATGACTGTGGCACCAGAACACAAAAGTAAATTAATGAGGAAGGTGGTCTATTTTTCTTTAACTAAGCAGTCCTTTTTGTCTATTGTTTACTTTAAAATTAAAGTACATTTAGTGTTAAAAATGAGGGCTATCTCAAAATCTGAGTGGAAAAAAAAAGAAAGAAGGTATAGCTAATGAAAAACTGGCAATACAGCTCCAATTTCAAGAAACACACTGGAAAACAGGTATCTGTGTGTAAATTTGCTGTTCTGACTCTGTCTTCCATTTTATACACCTGACCTAACTCAAGAGAATTTGAAGTACTTTAGGTGTTTAATGGAAATTTATACCTTCCCTCCTCAAAGAATGTTGGGTGAAATTGTGTACAAAAGTACTTTTAATTCCTAGAAGTAAGACACAGATTACTAATTTCTTCATCGAAGTCTTTTAAGTGTACATTTCCTATCATTTTTAAAACCGACATGATTATCAGAAAGACTAGTCCCTTTTCAAAAACTGCAACAAAACATGAGCTAACAAGATCACACTACATGGCATCACTGCAAACATTTAAGTTTATTTTAAATCCTATTGAACTGAGATATGCCACAAAATCTTTAGATTCAGTTCTCCTAGTGCCTCTGCTTAACCATTCCATGAAAGGATGACTCAATTCACAGGGATCTTGTTGATCCCAAGATTGTAGATCTGTATACTTAGTTAAGCCTACCAAATGTTCTCCCCACAGAAAGAACAGGCCTCTTAACAAAATGACAGGGGTAGCTGAGTGGGGCTGAGGCATGAGAAGGAAGGTGTCATGAAATCCCTTTTTAAAATATCATGTAAAATGCGACAGATGTCATTATGGCCTGTGTCAAAGTTAGAGAGTCTCAACAGTAAAGAGACACACCCACACACACACGTTATTGTAAAACTATAACCCATGACATCTGCAAAAAAGAAACTCTTCACTAAAAAATAAAATAAAATAAAATAAAATAACCTTGAGGTACTACATTAAGTGTCTGGAAGGCATAAAGACCTTTATCTTGGGTTTAATTTAAGCAAAACTTTGAGTGTCAATTACATACTTCATTTCGGGGCTATTAAGATGAAGACGACTTGGTCCCTCCTCTCAAAGGGGCACTCTTACACTTCAATCTTCAAAAACGGAAGAAATGCAGTCTCACTATTTAGGACTCTACACTGCTGTACAGACGCAGAAAAAGATCTGTAATCTACTTTTTGATCACAACAATGAGCGGTGAAATTATACCTCATTCTCAGAAAGAAGTGAGAGAGAAAAGAAAAACAAAACTTTTCTAAAAACACTCTAAGAAAAAAAACTAAAAAATATAGGCCTAGTGGGATTGGAAGGCATAAATGTAGCTTTAAGCCTACAATCAGAAAAACAAAAAAAGTACCCCTACAGATGGAGGAAGAAGGAAGCAAAGGGAAACCCGGTTACCCCATCAAAACAAAACAGGGAGAGCAATACGTACCATAATGCGTTTCGGAGGGGACCCCGGGAAGTGCCCCCTCCCCTGACGGTGAAAAGGCTGGGGAGGACTAGGGCAGGCGTGGGGGTAAAGGGCTGAAATTGCGGGGCTCGACGCTCCCAACTGGGCTTTTAACTCGTGCTCATGCACATTCGGACAAGGAAAATAGTAGGCGCACAACACGGGCATCTTGGAAATGAGAGGGAGAGGGGCACTAAGCGAAGGTAGACCAAGACCAGAAGCATCGAAACGGGCCCGACAGGCGCCAAGGGCGAGACCGAACCCCGGGTGCAGATCCCGCGTGGAGCTAGGCCTTCTTTCCCCGCCGCCCAGCGCCGTTTTGCTTTTTGGTGTTTTTGTTTATGTGCCTGTCTACGGGGCGAAGAAGCTGTAGTCATAAGTAGGGTGAGGGGTTCCTCCGGCTGTTCCGGAAGGGGAAGGCCCCCGGCCCGACGGCAGCTGACCCAGCCAGGAAGGGTGGGGAACGCGGGAACCGAGCAGAAGGGGGAAGTGCGGCGGCGAGCGGGTGAGGAAACAGGAAGGGCCCCAGTCCAGCCCGCCTCCCCAACGGGGCGAAGGCCCGGCTCACGCGCGCCCTCCCCCTTCCCCGGACGCCCCCAAGGCCCAGCAGGCGTGCGAGAGAAAAAAACAGAATACAAATCACTTACAACGGCATCGTCTCCTGCGCCGGCACCGCCCAGTCACTTCCCCCCCGCAACCGCCGCCGCTGCCGCCCTGGGCATGATCCACTGAGGCGGGAGGGAGGGGGGGGGCCTGCCTCAGCCCTGGGTCCAACCCCACTCCCGCACCCGCTCCCGCCGCTTTAAGCGCTTCTCCTCCTTCCCCTTCGTCCTAACATGGCGCCCGAGCGCTACCACAGCAACGTTCTAGAACCGCTGACGCCACCACGCACGCCGTGCGCGCGCCTGCGCACCAGCCCCCCGCTGCCGCGAAGCCTCACGGGAAGCGTAGTTCGCGAGGCAGCCAGCGACCGGGCAATTTCCACCCAGATCGTCTCACGCCTCGCGGTGGGTGTGGGAGGAAGGGTGGGGGTCGTCAGGGAGGCTCTGGGCGGCGGAATGTCCCTCGGGCAGGGACGCTTTCGTGGGCGACGCAGCCTGGACGGCGCGAGGAAGAACCCGGAGAGACCCCAGGCCCACGAGGTGCCGCTTCCGGTGCATTGTGAGGTCCCGCCTTTCCGCCACCTGAGGTCGCGGCGGCTGCTCTGCGCGGAGCGGCGTCTGTGGGGCGCTTCCCGGGGGCTGGGGCGCCCACGCGGGCGCTGTGTGCTGCCCCGGAGCGCGGGGCTCAGAGCGGGGTCCCGTGGGTCGCTGCCGTGGGCTGGAACACGTTACTCGACCGCTTCGTGCTTTGTACTGCAAAGTAGGAGTAAGGCCTGCGAGGGTTGTGCTGTCTGATGTGATGCTGCGAGACAGGTGTTCAGCACACAGCCTGGTGCGGAAATGTTACTAGGGCTCCCTCCAGCCCCACCAGGCTGAGCTCCAACGAGAAGGAGCCTTTCGTCTGTTTCGTCCACCGGTGTACTCTTGATGCCTGCATGTAGGCGCTCGAATATTTGTGGAGTGAATAAATGTGCGGGATAGGACTGTGATGACAGCGAGTTCTGGAACACGAGCTAATTTTACTTTTTAACAAATGGTGCCCTGGAACTTCTTGATAAAGCTGTCCTTCAGTAGAAACACCGATGGCAGTAACCACTGGGATTTTAGCGAAGGCGGTTTTGGCCATAATTTCCCCGAGGCTGTGTTTCCAGCCCTTACTCTATCTCCGGTGGGACCTGGGAGTCTACCTCCTCTCCTCCCCCCAGCAAGAGTTTGAGAAAGTGCCTGAAGCAGAGCCTCTCCTCGCGTATTCCTTCTCTCTTCAAATTAGGACGCATTCTAGGTTACTCAGTGTCACACGGGTGGTTAACGGAGGGGAGGGGAAAGGAGGGAATCAAATACGGGAAAGCAACATTAAAAAGTTCAAAACTCCTTAAATACGTATACTTTCTAAGCCTGAGTTCTAAGCCAGCCTTAAATATATTATTATGCAGTTGTAAATCCTCAGGGAATTTGACGAGGATTTTCCTTTTTTTCACAGAATGTCTGGTAGCACTAGGGTTCTACGACTAATGGCTTAGAATGGGAAAAGCACAGGTCCTAAAGCCTTTACCGCTTTTGGCTATTGAGCACCTGAAATGAAGCTAGTCCACTTAATATGTGGTGTAAATGCAAAATACGCACAGATTTCAGAGTTGTTAGCACAAAGGAATGTGAAACGCCTCACTGATAATTTTTTGTATTGATTACAGATTAAAATAATATTTTGGATATACTGCGTTAAAGAAAACAAAATTAATTTCTCCTGTTTTTTCTAACTTTTTCGTATGTGGCTATTAGAAAATTTTCAGTTATACATGTGGCCCTCATTTCTGTCGAGCAGCACTGATCTGGAGACAGACTTAGATTTGATACTCAGTTCTTCCATTTAGTCCCTTACTCCCTTGCTATCAAGGTAGGCTTTCCCTGGGGACCCAGTAGCATACTTGTCCTTAAAAGGTTAAAAATCTAAGGCCCAGATTTTCCAGAAAAATCAATAACATATTAAGGCTTTGGACTTAAAAGTTGCTCATAAAGATATGGACCAATGATGTACTTTATGAATTAAAGAATGGGGACTTTTTCCACTCGTGCTGTGCTCTGCCAGGCATCTCTGAGGCAGTGAAGAAGAGATAGACATTAAACCTCTGTGCTTTCAGTGTATATTAATAGTTGCATCAAACCATTTTTGTTTCAGCCGTCCATAGAATGAGGCAGCTAGATAGCACCACTGATGGAATATTTATTTAGTACCTAGAATGTGCTAGTACCCTGCTGCTTGCTGAAGACATTCAGAAGGAACCATACTTGAAGATGGAGTCAAGGTAGACTTCACATAAACAGTGACTTTAGAAACGTCCTGAGAGAAAAGTAAGGGTTTGGTAAGTCGACAGGAGGCGGAGAAGGGCATATCAAGTAGAAGGAACAATTTGAAAAAATAGAAAAGTGCAAATAATTTAAAGTTTATTTGGAGAGAGGGAGACTTGGAGTGACTAAACCACAAGGTATGTAGTGGGAAGTGGTGGAAATAAAGCTGGAAAGTATGTGAGAGGCAGAAGATAAGGTACCTTCATTCAACAAATGGTGATGGTATGCCTGCTGTGCCCCATTACTGTGCTAAACTGGAGGAGTGACTTTCCCCTATGAAAAATAAAATCCCTAATCCACATAGGCCTTACAAAAGGGGAGGCGGGAGGGCATAAAAATCCATCAGCAGGTAAACAGACAAGGAAATAGATTATGATAAGTGCCGTAAGTAAATTAAACCAAGGTGATGGAATTATGGGGGGGTCAACCTCAGATAGGGTAGTGATATCAGCTTCAGCTAGACAAGGCTTTTCAGAGGAGCTGACCTTTGAGCTGAAACCTGAAGCTAATTCTGAGAGATTTTGTCTTTTTGTGAATGGGGGAGCTATTGAAAGTTTTAAAACAGGAGTGAAGTTACATTTATATTTTAAGAAAGATTACTCTGAAAGTGTAGGGAATGAATTTGAACTAGGAGAGGTTCTGAAGCTGGAAGATAGGGGAGGGGCTCTTGCGGTAGTTCAGGTGAGAGATGATGAAGCTTGAAATAAGGAAGTAAAGAAGGGACCGATCTGAGAGAGATTTTAGGAGGCACAGTTAATCCTGGATGTGAGAGGTGATGAAGAGGAAGAAGACAAAGATGATTTCAAAGGTCGTGGGAGTACATAGAGCTACCAGTAAATGAAATAGGAAGCAGAGGAGGGTAGCTGGGTGAGTGGATGTGATCAGGAGAGTAGTTAGGTATGTCTTGATTTTGAAGCGTCTGTAGGACCTTCTGAAATGTCTATAAGGCAGATGAAAATATGCTTTGGGGGCTAAGGACAAATCTGGACTGGAAATAGAGATGATAAACTCTGAAAGCAAGAATCATGACTCGGAATCATGTTTCAGCTATGGAAGGACCTTACATAAACCTAGCAACTACTTGAACTCAAATTTCACAAATGAGTAATGAGTTGGGTGTTCACAGGTCATGTTTAGGACACAATTAAAGACATAACTTTAGCCGAGGAAAGTGAAGGGTGGGGTAAGTCCAGCTACCAGTGTATTGGTTAAAACAGTCCACTGTTACCCTTGCCTTGCTTGTCCTCAGAGCCCCTGCCCACACCTCCCCCCAGCTGCTGCCTGGTTTTACTGCTGTTGCACGATCAGCCCAATGCCTGTTTTCTACTGGCTGCTGAGAAGGGGATGATGGGGTCTCCCCCTGTTGCCCAGGCTGGAGTACGGTGGCATGATCATAGCTCCCTACAACTTCAAACTCCTGGGTTCAAGCAATCCTCCTGCTTCAGCCTCTTGAGTAGCTAGGACTACAGGAGCACACCACCACAACTGGCTAATTTTTTAATTTTTTGTAGAGATGGGATTTTGCTATATTTCCCAGGCTGGCCTTGAACTCCGGGCCTCAAGCGATCCTCCTGCCTCGGCTTCCCAAAGTGTTGGGATTACAGGCATGAGCCACCATGCCAGAGCTGTACTGGTATCTTAAGTATCTTAAGTCCCCCCTTACCTGTGGGGATATGTTTCAAGACCCCCAGTGGATGCCTGAAACCACGGATAGTACTGAACCCTATGTACACTATGTTTTTTCTTACACATACATACCTATGGCAAAGTTTGATTTATAAATTAGGCACAGTTAGAGATTAACAACAATAACTAATAATAAAATAGAACAATTGTAACAATATACCAGCATCACTATTCTTGCACTTTGGGATTATTATTATTAAGTAAAGTAAGGGTGATTTGAACACAAGCACTGTGCTGTGATACAGCAACAGTCAATCTGTTCACCAAGACAGCTACTAAGTGACTAAGGGGTGGGAGTGTAGCCTGTAGATAGATACACTGGACAAAGGGATGATTCACATCCAGTGGGATGGAGCAGGACGGCATGCAATTTAAAACTTATGAAGTGTTTATTTCTGGAAATTTCTATCTACTATTTTTGCACTGAGGTTGATCGCAGGTAACTGAAACCTCGGAAGGAGAAACCCCAGATAAGGGGGGACTGCTGTATCATTCAGATTGCATTTTCCACAGAACAATGTCATAAGTAGTGGGAAGGATTCCAAAACTGGTTCACAGAGGTCCACAGTGCATTCAAACAAACAAACAAAATGCACAAAAATGTTTTTGAGAGCAGAACCTCTTTGTACATTGAGAACTATCTGTATTGTGTTTTGTTGTCATATAGGAGGTAATAATTGGAGATACTGCATGACAAAGTTTTTGTCCCAATAATAACCTATGATGATTCAATTGGTGATATGGTTAGGATGTTTGGCCCCTCCAAATCTCATGTTGAAATTTGACCCCCAGTGTTGAAGGTGGGAGGTATCTGGGTCATGGGGGTGGATCCCTCATGAATTACATGGTGCCCTCCCTGTGATAATGAGTGAGTTCTCACTCTATTAGTATTCATATGCTGACAGTGGTCACAGGAAGGAGCAGGGCAAGTGAGGAGGCTACAGCAGCAATCCAGGTGAGAAATGTTGGCTTCGTGGCCCAGGGGGTAGAGTTGGAAGGATGAGAAGCAGACAGACTCTGGATATGTTTTCAAAGTTGAGCCAATGTCATGCACTGGATATGAGGAAGAGAAAACAAACAGTCAAGGATGACTCCAAGGTTTTGGGCTTGAGCAACTGGAAGGATGGAGTTGCCAATAACTGAGATGGGAAATTGTGGGGAGCAGCAGGCAGAGGGGAGGGAGGAGGGTGATTAGGAATTGGAGCTGGCCAGGTTAAAGTTGGACATGCCTATTAGACATCCCAGTGCAGGGAAGAAAGTGTTTCAAGGAGGAAATGATCAAATGTGTCAGATGTTCTGAGATGCCCAGTACGATGAGGCCTGAGAACTAACAATTGGATTTGGAAATGTGGAGCTCACTAGTAACCTTGCTATAAAGGGAAGCAGAATATTGGGACCATAGCTGGAGGAGGATGTGGAGGTCTGGGAAAGTTTTTTCATTTTAATTTGTTTTTGTTGTGTTTTATTTTGAAGTATGGAAGCTAGTACATTATGGGTACACCTGAGCTAGGCATAGCGGTACGTGCCTGTAGTCCCGGCTACTTGGTAGGCTGAGGTGAGAGCATCACTTGAGTCCGGGAGTTCGAGGCCAGCCTAAGCAATATGGGGGGACCTCATCTCTACTTAAAAAAATAAGATAAAATAAAGCTAAGGGTGATGATCCGGAAGGGAGAGAAAAATTAAACTACAAGAGAGAAGGGGCAATTATAGGAGCAGAATCTGATTATGTGGGAAGGGGTGGGCTCCAGGGCACAAATTGGGGGTTGACCTTGGACGGGAGCACAGACAGTTCTATGCAGCAGAAGGGAAGGCAGAGGTAAGTTTGTAGTGGGAGGATGTAGAAGCTGTCTTTTCATTGCTTGGATTTTTTTCTTTTTTTCTTTTTTCTTTTTTTTTCACCCCTCCCCCCGCTTGGATTCTTTTCAGTCAACTAAGAAGCAACGTCATTTCATGCTTTCATGAAATGAAAGAATGAAAATGTAACTATTATAAAGACTAATGATTTTAAACTGTTGAAAATATATTCTCATTATTTACTTGGAATTTTCAAGTAAAATATAAGGGTCAAAAACAGTGCAGTGAAACAAAAGGAAAAATAGGTAAGCTGGACTTCATCAAAATTAAAACCTTTTTTGTATTAAAGGGCACCACCAACAGAATGAAAAGACCCACAGAATGGGAGGAAATATTTGCAAATCATGTATTTGATAAGGGTCGTATATCCAGAATACATGAAGAATTCTTAGAATTCAACAACAAAAAGACAAACAATCCAAATAAAAAATGAGCAAAGGACTTGAATATACAGGTGCATCTCATTTTATTGTGCTTTGCAAACAGTGTGTTTTTTACAAAGTGATGGTTTTTGGCAACCCTGTATCAAGCCAAGTTTATCAGCGCCATTTTTCCTACAGCATGTGCTCACTTCATGTCTCTGTGTCACGCGATATTTCAATTGTAATTCGTGTAATATTTCAAACTTTTTCATTATTATTATATCTGTTATGGTGATCTGTGATCAGTGATCTTTGACGTTACTATTGTAATTGTTTTCAGGTGCCACGAACTGCACCCATAAAAGATGGTGAACTGAATAAGTATTGTGTGTGTTCTAACTGCTCCACCATCTCCCTCCTTCTCCTCAGACCTCCCTATTCCCTGAGACATGAGACTATTGGAATTAGACCAATTAATAAGCCTACAATGGCCTCTAAGTGTTCAAGTGAAAGAAAGAGTTGCACATCTCTCACCTTCAACCTAAAGCTAGAAATGATTAAGCTTACTGAGGAAAGCATGTCAAAAGCAAAGACAGGCTGAAAGCTGGGCCTCTTGAGCCAGTTAGCCAAGTTGTGAATGCAAAGGAAAAGTTCTGGAAGGAAATTAACAGTGCTACTCCAGTGAACACATGGATGATAAGAAAGCAAAATGGACTTATTGCTGATATGGAGAAAGTTTTAGTGGTCTGGAAAGAAGATCAAACCAGCCACACCATTCCCGTAAGCCAAGTCCTAATCCAGAACAAGGCCCTAACTCTCTTCAATTCTATGAAGGCTAAGAGAGGTGAGGAAGCTGCAGAAAAAAAGTTGAAGCTAGCAGAGGTTGGTTTGTGAGGTTTAAGGAAAGAAGCCATCTCTGTAACATAAAAGCGCAAGGTGAAGCAGCAAGTTATGATATAGAAGCTGCAGCAAGTTATCTAGAAGATCTAGCTAAGATTATTGATAAAGGTGGCTACACTAAATAAAGATTTTCATGGTAGACAAAACAGCCTTCTATTGGAAGAAAATGCCATCTAGGACTTTCATAGCTACAGAGGAGAAGTCATTGCCTGGGTTCAAAACTTCAAAGGACAGGCTGACTTTCTTGTTAAGGGCTAATGCAGCTGATGACTTTTAAGTTGAAGCCAATGCTTATTTACCATTCCAAAAATCCTAGGGCCTCTCAGAATTACGCTAAATCTGCTCTATAAATGAAACAACAAAGCCTGGATGACAGCACATCTGTTTACAGCATGGTTTACTGAATTTTTTCTTTTTTTAACAGACAGGATCTCACTATTTTGCCCAGGCTAGAGTGCATTGGGTATTCACGGCACAATCATCATGCACTACAGCTTCAAACTCCTGGGCTGAAGCAATCCTCCTGCCTCAGCCTCCAGAGTAGCTGGGCCTTAAGGCGTACACCACCATGCTTGGCTTAATTTACTGAATATGTTAAGCCCACTGTTGAGTCTTACTGCTCAAAAGATTCCTTTCAAAATATTACTGCTCATTGACAATGCACTTAGTTACCCAAGAACTCTGATGGACATGTACAAGGAGATTAATACTGTTTTCATGCCCGCTAACACAACATCCATTCTGCAGCTCATAAATCAAGAAGTAATTTTGACTTCCAAGTCTTATTATTTAAGAAATACATTTCATAAGGCTATTGCTGCCATAGATAGTGATTTATCTGATGGATCTCGGCAAAGTAAATTGAAAACCTTCTGGAAAGGATTCACCATTCTAGATGCCATTAAGAACATTTGTGATCAATAGAAGGAAGTCAAAATATCAACATTAATAGGAGGTTGGAAGAAGTTGATTCCAACCTACATGGATGATTTTGAGGGGTTCAAGACTTCACTGGAGAAAGTAACTGCAGATGTGGTAGACATAGCAAGAGAACTAGAATTAGAAGTGGAGCCTGAAGATGTAGGACTAAATTGGTGCAATTTCATGAAAAAACTTTTAATGGATGAGGAGTTGCTTCTTATGGATGAGCAAAGACAGTGGTTTCTTAAGATGGAATCTATTCCTGGTGAATATGCTGTGAACAATGTCAAAATTACAACAAAGGATTTAGAATATTACATAAACTTAGTTGATAAAGCAGCAGCAGGGTATGAGAGGACTGACTCCAATTTTGAAAGAAGTTCTAATGTGGGTAAGAAGCTATCAAACAGCATCACATGCTACAGAGAAATTGTTTGTGAAATGAAGAGTCACTCGATGCAGCGAATATCATTGTCTTATTTTAAGAAATTGCCACAGCCTTCAGCAACCACCACCCTGATCATCCAGCAGCTATCAACATTGAGGCAAGACCTTCCACCTGCAAGAAGGTTACAACTCATTAAAGGCTCAGATGATTGTTAGCATTTTTTAGCAATGAAGTATTTTTTAATTAAGGTATGTACATTGTTTCTTAGACAATGCTATTGCAGACTTAACAGACTACAGTATAGTGTAAACATAACTTTTATACTTACTAGGAAACCAAAAAATTTGTGACTCACTTTATAGGAATATTCATTTTATTGTGGTGGTCTGGAACCAAACCTAAAATATCTTTGAGGTATGCCTGTACATTTCTCTAGAGAAGATATCCAAATGGCCAGCAAGCATATTAAAAGATGCTGAATCACAATATGATATTACTGCATACCCACTATGATCACCATTAAAAAAAATAAACCAAAACACAGAAAATAACAAGTATAGGTAAAGATGCAGGGAACCGGAATGCATAATGGAAAATGGTGCAGCAACCATGTAAAACAGTTTGGTGGTTCCTCAATAAGTTACACGTGGAATTACCAGATGACAGCAGTTTCACTTCTAGGTATCTAGACAAAAGAATTGACAAGAGGCGTTCACATAAGAGCTTGTACATGAATGTTTATAGCAATTCTAGTCATAGTAGCCAAAAGGTGGCAGCAATGCAAATGTTCATCAACAAATGAATGATCAAACGAAATGTGGTCTATCCATACAACAGAACATTATTCAGCTATAAAAAGAAATGAAGTACTAATACATGCTATAACATGGATAAACCATGAAAACATTATGCTGAGTGAAAGAAGTCAGACACAAAAGGCCACACATTTCATGATTCCATTTATATAAATATTTAGAATAAGCAAATCCATAGAGACAGAAAGCAGACTAATGGTTGCTAGGAGCTTGGGGTAGGGGCTAGTGGACAGTGACTGCTTAATGACGAGTTTCCACTTGGGGTGATGAAAAAGTTCTGGACCGGATAATGGTGATGGTTGAACAAAATTGTGAATGCACTTAGTGTCACTGAACTGCACGCTTTAGAATAGTAACAGTGGTAAATTTTATGTTATGGGTCTTTTACCACAATAAAAAAATAGGGCAGTTATATTAGGTTACATTATTTAAAGGGATGAAATATATATGCCATTAAAATAAACCTAAACTAATTTCTTATTCAGGGTAATCCTAGGAATTTTATGGGATTTTTAGAGCTGAAAAAGACCATAGGGATTGATAACTTATGCCCATATTATAAACTTATGCCCATATTATAAGTTTGTTTACCTTTTTAGAGCTGAAAAAGACCATAGGGATTGATAACTTATGCCCATATAAAATATTCAGCAACTTTCTGATTACCACAAATATTAGAATTATCCTGTTACATGAATTTTTCCACCTAAAGATTTACAGTTCTCTCTGACTCACTGGCTGGGATCCTGACCCTGAACTCAAAAGCAACCTTGCAGAAACAAACCATATCTGAGCCACTGTGACTCAACAAAGCATAAGCTGTTCTAATTTATTTCCATTTCTAACACCATTGGTAGTCAGGCCATAACAACTCATGTAAATTAATTAGCCTACATGTTAGAATAATATCTAGTCTGATTTTCTTCATGCTATAAATTAAATTTCTATAAACATTAGTGTGCAGGGGCAAAATACTTAGAACTGACCAAAGAATAAAATATTTAATCAATATTTGTCTCATGAGCTATGCACAGATGCCTTATCAATTTATCTTTCAAATATAGTTTTAATGAAGTAGTCATTCATTGCCATATAGCTTTTTATAATGATTCTACTTTATAGAATATTTGTTTACAGAAAAAAAGAATTTTGCAAAAAGTATAAAAGCATTTCAAAAGAAATTTTTCGAATTACAACTTTAAGTTGCTCTCTAGGTCTGTAAAGGTATATGATACGAGATCTTTAAAATTTCACTGCATTTCAGGATTGTTCTTGAAGAGATATTCTGCCTACAATTGAAAGGGAAAAAAAAGACAAGTCAACAATTTATTTATTATTAGTCATATATTGTACTAGTAATGTTTATAATTTAAAAATAAAAGTACACAAAGTTTTTACTTTCAAATGAATAATAATCTTATTATAAACTATGAATGCTTTAGAAGCTATTTCCCAAATAACTAGACATGCAGTTTTTCTGTATCAACTGGTTTTTTTGTTAAGATTCAGGCATATTTTATTTTCACATTGTTATTTTTTTTAAAAATTAAATCTCTTACCAGAAAATCAATGGGATCCTCTGGTCTGACCTTACAACACTCATTCAGACCCTGCATAAGAGTTGGCATAACGTAGGTCATTAAATAGTTTCTCAGGGGAATAGACTGAGCCTCCAGCAACTCTCTTTCTTCCCTTTTTACTTCCTCTAGTCGTTTATTCTACAAATAGAACATTTTGGGGTAAAGTAAATGTACAATCAGAAGGGGAGAACATTTTCACACAATTCACCCCGGGGTACATTTAGATACTGCTAAAAGTGTTCACCACCTTATGATAAAGACGCCATTTTCAGCCCTCAGAGAAAAGATGTAAATGGTGTCGTAAGAGCTGCCTAGTCATTTGGAAATAATACACCGGATCACTTCTTACACCAAGATACTTTCTTGCTGCCCAGTTGAAGCAAAATTAAAAAAAAAAAAAAGGGTATCGTAGAAGTGCCACTAGAAAGTCTGAAGGGTATTGGGATGGTGACATGTGCCATTCCTTGCTCCATACACAGTTGCTCTCTCTCAGAAATCATAATTCCTGATTTTCTCTGATAAATCTCCCTTCTCAGCCTGGTTTGGGTGGGACTAAAGCCCATGAGTCCAGCTGCCTCCTGGCCGTGGATGTTGGTTAAGCATGGGCACAGCAGATAGGAGGAAGCCAGCCGTGGGGAGAAAGTGCCAAGAGGGGGACCCCAGGTCCTTGGTTACACTATTTGAGCCACTCTATCAAGCCTTGCCTGAAGCCAGCCCTACCCCTGGATGTTTCTGTTATGTGAATCCATAAGTTTTCTCTATGTCTAAGTCATTTTGAGTTTGCTCTTCTATCACTTATAAGATAAAGAGTCCTAACTGATATAATTTGTTTGAAAGGCAGACTTTCTCAGCAAGACAGCAAACCCAGAAATCAAAATGGGAAAAAGACTGATGGATTTGACTACATATAAGCATAAAGCTTTTGTGTAGTCAGAGAAAACACAATAAATAATGTTAAAAGATAAAGTGAAAAAAACTTTGCAACACATTATTAAAAACTAGGATATAATAAAGATATCCCCTCTGCTCCCTGTCTTTTCCAGTTGGCATTTCTGACCTCAGCCCTACGGAACAGTTCCCTCTCAAGCCCCAACACCCGCAATTACCAGGGTCGGAATTCCCAAGGAATTCCTGGAATTGCTTGGGTAGGTTGAGAGGTGAGGAGTTTGTTCTAATACTGGCACAGTAGTTAAATGACAACATGATGCAGCACAATATTCTTCTATCATTTCATCATAATTATTGAACAGCTATCATGTTCAAGATAGGGCCCTGTCCTTACGTCGCTTGATGTACATGTTTCAGTAATGTAAGCTTGGCAAGTTAGAGAAATTGAACTCTGAAGTTCTTTCCAGGGTATGTAACTATACTTTTTATAGTACACCTTTATAACCTCCCAGCTGGAATGCAGTGGCTCGATCACAGCTCACTGCAGCCTTGAACTCCTGGCTCAAGCGATCCTCCCTCCTCAGCCTCCCGAGTAGTTGGGACTACAGGCGTGCACCACGACCAGCTAATGAAATATTCCACGTAGTGACCAGGAAAAGCCTCATTGGAAAGATGACTTTTAGTAAAGACTGAGGAAGTCAGGCAGATGACCGGAGAAGACCATTGGAGCACTATTTGAAATTGGGAAGTACTAGAAGCAACCAGGTTACAAAGGACCTTGTGGGTCACAATGAGGAGCGTGGACGTTTGTCTAATGGTGATGGACAGCCTGTGAAGAGTTTTAAGCAGGCAACAGTGGTGGTGGATCTGCATTTTTTTTTATTTCAGAATATTATGGGGGTACAAACTAAATCTGCATTTTAGAAGAACTGCTTGGCAGTGGCGTGGAAACAGATTGGACATGGACAGGAGTGGAGATGGAGACTGCATAATTCTGGTAAGAAACACTGACCCTGATCAGGAGCAGTGGAGAGCAGTGGACAGATCTGAATGCTATTTTTGGAAGCAGAATCACTTATTAGATCCAGTGATTTGGGGACTAAGCAGAGGTGGAATGAGGTGGCACACCCAGGTTAGATGGGCAAATGGAGGAAAATCAAATCAAATCACAAGGTCAATGTGTAATAAAATGTCACACATTTACAGGGATGTGTATTATTATTATTATTATTACTATTATTATTTTGAGACAGGGTCTCACTCTGTCACCCAGGCTGGAGTGCAGTGGCATCATCATAGCTCACTGCAACCTCAAACTCCATGGCCCAAGCAATCCTCCTGCCTCAGCTCCCGAGTAGCTGGGACTACAGGCATGCGCCACCACACCTGACTAATTTTTCTATTTTTTGTAAAGACAGGGTCTCGCTATGTTGCCCAGGCTAGTATAGAACTTCTGGCCTCAAGTGATCCTCCCGCCTCAGCGTCCCAAAGTGTTGGGATTACAGATGTGAGCCACCATGCCCAAGTTAGGGTTGTGCATTATTATACTACTGACAATGGCTAGTTTTTGTTATTGATACTTAGCAAAAGACCATGGATATCTTTTAAAAAATGGCACATATGGCCAAAAAAAAAAAACAAAACTCATTTGGGGTATTTCCACGACATTTCTCTATAACAGGACGGGACGTGGAACTGGCCCAAATGGCTTTTCCAGGAGCCTCTGCCCGGCACACAGACTCACACACACTCACTCTCACACTCACCCACTCCTCCCAGCGAGCCAGCTTCTCTGCCATCTCCACAGCCTCGTTGTGTTCGCGTTCTGCTTCCTCAGCAGCCTCCCTGGCCAGGAGTTCCTCTGCAGCCTTCCGCTCCTGTTCCGCCTTTTCTTCATCTGTTAAGCCATAATTTCGAGGCTCCCCAATCTCTTTGATGAGTTGTTTGATCGCAAGTCTATTCTGAGCATCTTCGAGTTTTCCTACATCTTTAAATACCAGGGGAGAGGAGATCAACACATACTTATATTCTAGGCCTGCCTGCAATTGGGAAAATTCTTTATTACTATAAACTTGTGATAGTAAATTATGTAAATTACCACATTGGGGTTTTCTTTTCTAATTGCCAGCATAGTTCAGAATTTCTTCTCTCTCGGGCAAATATCAGACCAGAGTCTGAGAGTCATGGGTAGGAAGATTTGGACTTGCGTCGAGGAGTCCTGACAATCACTGTTGATTGCAGTGAGTCACCTCAAAAGTAACGAGCTCTCCATCCCTGGAGGTACTCGAGCAAAGACTGGGACAGTTCTCTCAGGGGTTTCTACGGAAGAAAATCCTGCACTTGCTGGAGGCCGGTAGGATAACCTCGAGGTTCCTTCTGTTTTCTGTTTCTGAGAATCAATGATTCTGGGATACATTTTCAGTTCATAAAAAATTAACCATTTCAGTTAGCCTACTTGAATAGGAAAATGTTCAAACTCCAGAATATGTGACTAACATTAATATGAAGACCAAAGGAAGAAGAAGAAAAATGGCTTGTTGATAAACAATGAGATCGCCACAAAGTCACTATTTCAGTGACTTTGTCTATTTATGCTGCATTAAGGTCACTATCATCTTACCATCAAGCTGAAAATGTCACCACTATCTGGACAATTGGACACATTTTGTTGGGAAAGTGGTTTTTCTCATTGTTTATATGTTCTGCACTAGTAAGCTGGCTCAGTAATAAGTTTGTGAGACCTTTTGTTTGGGGGGGAAAAAGCCAAAAAAGCCTTCAAAAAACAAAGTCTTATCTGGAACCTCCTCATTGCCTGATCTGTGTCATTTAAATGTGTTTCTCTCTGATTCCTCTGAGTAACTACAATCTTGATGTCACTAAGTGCCCTAAAACATTTTGGGAAAGGCTCTATTTTTGGAAGAGGGGCTCATAGGGAACAATTTTCCCCCCAGCAATATTCCACCCTGACCCTGGAGCAGAGGACCTGCTGATTAGACCAGGGTGGGCACCTCACCAGACTGTGACCGCTAGAGTTGCCCTTCTAGGAATGTGGAATTGGACAGAGAGAGTCAAGTCCAGCTCTGGGCTTGGCTCCCAGTATAACATTGTAACGCTGGGGCTGTGGGGTGCCTCAGTCTACCATATGGGCCAGAGATGAGGGAGGGAACGCTGGCCCAAAGAGAGAGAAGATGAAAGAAACACTGAGGGAGAAGCAGGGTCCAGATGCAGAGAGAGAATGTGGCTCCCAGTGTCTTCCCAGCGCCCCACTCCAGACCCCTCTGAGGCTGGCTGCAGTCCTGGCCTTGAGACACCCTCCCCCACCCCTGTCTTTGTGACACGTTTCTCCCCTGGCTTTCACGCTCTCAGTTGCCAGCGTGGAGATGAGGCCACATGCCATGGGCACAGAATGAGACAGGGACACAACGACCACTCATTCACTCCCCCTGTCATTTCTGTTTTTCTCGACATCTCTCCCTGGGGACTCTCCTTATCTTTCTATAAATAATTTTTTGGGCTTTACTGAAAAGATGACAATCACTACTCTTCTGAAATTTGTTCACAATTCTTTCCTAGTTCTCTAATTAGTGTAAACTAATTTCCATATCAGGAGGTATAGAATGCTTAGCTTTTACATATAAAACATGTTCAACGTGCAGAAACACGTCCAGATGAGGGCAAAACCCAATTGCTGCTGAGGGTGCAAAACAGAGAAGAATTGTCAAATTTATAAATTGTTATTTTTATGTTTTTAATAGTACATCATTTTATGACTTAATATTGATAGCAATAACAAAATTATCACTTGTTGAACTCCTTCAATGTGTTAGGCACTTCATATCTCTCTGTTTTTTTTTGTGTGCAGTGGCGTCACCATAGCTCACTGCAACCTCAAACTTCTGGGCTCAAGCATTCCTCCCACCTCAACCTCCCAAAGTGCTGGGACTGTAGACGTGAGCCACCAGCCCAGCCCATATCTCTTATCTCTACCATATGTAACAACCCTGTAAGTCTGGTTACTTTCCTATTTCACAGATAAGAAAACTGAGGCAGAGCCAGAACTGGAATCAGCTCTCTTGCCTCCTGGTGGCATTATCCCTTAGCTCTAAGCCTCCTAATACTTCAGGGTCCATGTGCTGTCCCATCTGGCTGTTGGGGGTAGAAAGAAGCCCCAGGAGGCCCAAGGGGTCAGCCTGGCCAGTAAGTTTCCATCAGGCAGGCGGCTGGTTGTTTCTCACCAAACCCAGATTAGGAATCAGCATCAAGATCCAGAAAACCAGAAAGGAAGTTCAGGGGTTCACCAAGCCAAGGGGAGTTTTAGAAACAGCTATGAAAGCTGAGATTTGGAGCCAGGAACGATAATGATGATGAGGTTGATGCAAGATCATATTTACTGAGTGCTTGGTGTGTGCTAAGCTCTGGGTTATGTGTTTACAGGAAACAAGGGGAAGTGCCATGAAGAGCTATTTGCTTTTCTGGGTAACTATGGGGGTGGGTTGGCCGGTCTAAAGGCCAGGAGGGCGTCTACAAAGAGCACTAGTAACCAGCAATATGATAGGGACAGAACACTGCCACCAAGGAACCTGGGGGAATGGCCCAAAACAACCAGCAGCAAAAACACATTTCTTTGAAGTGTCCTTCAAAAAATATGCCAATTTGTCCTATGAATGCATAATATATCCATATGTTTTCATGTAATAATAACACCCTCCCACTACCAAATCCCCATGTAAAATGACTCCCCGGGAGGCATGCACTGTTTATCCTGTGGTTTCCTGTGCCCTGGCACATGGTTCGCTCCCCCACCCTCCCTTAGCCCCACAATCCCAGTATGACATGCACCAAGGTTGGTTGGGGTGGTGGTGGGGGGCCCTGGCTCTCAATATTCACATTATCCCTGAATTCATTTCATACCAATATGTATCGGGTGGATTTCAATTTCATCAAAATAGTTGAGGACAGTCTCATCTTCAGTATTGATGTCCCGGTAGTTGCTCAGAGCCCGGAGGAATCGGTCCTGGCTGTAGTGGGTCCCTGCCACAACGCTCTCAGAAAGGTTTATCACCCGCTCCTTCAGAAACTCATCGGAAGCATCCAGCGCACAGATGAATTCTGGGGAGTAGAAGCTCCAGAGTTGGCACAATACAGCAGCGCTAACTAGAAGGGTGCTGGTGAACCAAAATGGTGAACTGGCAGGGCTGCTGCTAACCAAAATGTCTGGTTACCAACTGGGACCTCCTGTTGCCACAAATGGCCTGTCAAATTGGCCTTCTTTCTGCCTCTCATGGAGGATAAATACATGCAAATCACTACGTTTCCAGAGACCATCCTATGACCAACCAATCAGTATTTTGTGCAATCTCTTTTTCTTCCTTCCTTCCCTCCTCCCTCCCTCCCTCCTTTCCTTCCTTCCAATAAAAGCAGCAAAATCGTAAATAGCAAATCTCTGACAATGCTGTGACATCATCAGCTTCCTAGTCAATCCTTCCAGTACAATTATCACAGGCTCCCAAAGAGAGCCATGGCTACAAGCAAACTGCTTTGATGGCCAGTTTGCCAAATTAATAAAAATGGGGACTCCCCTTGGAATTTAATTTCCATGGGTCCATCTCTTTCCTCACTTAATGCCATTGGCTATGAAATATTTATGTTCAATATAGCAGGGTTAGGGTTTATCACATTTAACACACGGATCATATTGATGACGGTGATCATTTTACCCCCTGTGATTTTCTTTTAAACTATAAAAGCAAATGTTTCTCCAGCTTCTAGTACAAATTCAATGGATATTTGTTGAGTGAATGAGAGATTAAAAGGCACGTGAGTGAAGTAAACTCTCCAAGGGTGGTTGCTATTCTCAGGTGTTCTCAGCAACAGGACCAGAGTACACTGGTGCCCAGATTAGTGTCCAGGTGGGTAGCAAATAACTTGCTACCTATTAGAGCCCAACAAAACTTGGGAATAACTTGATTTTTACTCTAAAATTGTAGTGGTTCAGCACATAATAATGCCATTGTCATTTTGACACATTCTAATAAGCTTTCTTGAGTAGGTGAGAAAGGTAAGTGTACTGGGGAGAGCCCAGAGGAGGATGTGCCCATGAGGCATGTGGAAGGCATGTGGACATCACCTGCCAGGTGTGTTAATAGTGAAAACAAGGGCTGAGGACTAGCACGTGGAATAAGATTCTATAAATCCGTAATGGTCTAACCTGCTCTGCTCATCTCTGACCATTGGAGTTTCATGATTTTCATGAGTGGCTACATTTTGAAAAGGAAGAGAAACATCTGAACCCCCAAATGCTGGTATAGTACTGAAATCAAAATTATGTCAATAAATTTCCTAGAAATTGAATTCATTTAAGCTCCATGATGTCAGACATCTAGATAAAAATTTATTTATTTATTTCCAAAAGACAGGGTCTTCCTATGTTGCCTAGGCCAGCCTTGAACTTGTGGCCTCAGGCAATTCTCCCCCCCCTTAGCCTCCTGCTCACGACTAAGTAAATCCTGTTGTGTAGGACAAGTTGTTTATGGTTTGCTTTCAAGAGTATTTTGTGAAATACTCACAGGGAACAGTGAACTGAAAAGCTTTTTACCTGCCCAATCTCAATTCAGGGTCTGAATGTCTTCTGGAAAAGATGATGGCATCGCTAGCACAAAAAACAGGGTGGGGAAGGGACTGTGGTAGCGCAGTCCCTGGTGGTCTCGCCAACTGACACAGAAGTCAAACCCCCAACAGATTTGCTACCTTTTGCTTTGTTACAGGACAGAGCAGCAGAAACAAATGTTCTCACAGAGATTTCTATTCATTCCAGAACTTTAATATCCCTGATGTTTACCCCCAGTGTATTATCTAGTTTGCAAGTTTTGTGCTTGAGTGTATCTTTTTAATATTTTTCCACAAAAAGAAAAACCTACTTTATTTAACTCAAAAAGATTGTTTTCCACAAAAGAAATACTGAATAGCATTCCTCCTTCAAATGTGATCTTGGAGAAATAGCTTGAACTTACCAGGTATAATTAATTTATCATAGGGAAACATTTTGCCTCTGACTTCTTCTTCCTCCTCCTCATCTTCCTCTAATAAAACAAAATATTCATCATGGTGTTTATTAACATATTACTACTATGGATTACAGCAAAAAATTCAACTATCTCAAGTAGCAATCACTAACAAAAACTAGCCATAAATAGAACACGTATTTTAGAAATAGTCTCACAACCTAAATGTGCATTGACAGATGAATGATAAAGAAATACAGTATATACATCTGACAGGATACTATCTAACCTTAAAAAGGAAGGAAATCCTGCCATATGCAACAACAAGGATGAATCTTGAAGACAATACGCTAAGTGAAATGAGTCAGTCACAGAAGGACAAATACATGATTCCACTTATATAAGGTGCTTAGAGTGGTCAAATTCACAGAACGAAAAGAGCAGAATGGTGGTTGCCAGGGGCGGGGGGAGGGCAGAAGGGAGAGTTACTAACCAACAGGCATAGAGTTTTAATCCAGCAAGATGAATAAGCTCTTGAGACCTGATGAACTACACAGTACCTATAGTCAGCAATAATTTATGTATGCTTACAAATTTGTTAAAAGGGTAGATCTCATGTTGTGCTTGTGCCACAATAAAATAAAATAAAATAAATTAAAATAAATTTTTAAATCTGGAAAAAGAAAAAGGAAAACAAAATCGGTATTTAGTCTCACATCTGAAAAAAAAGAAAAAAAGAAAAAAGACTATGCACCTAATAAAAGGTGAGCTGAGATCCAAAAATAAATCGTCTCTCCAATTTTTTGTTTATTTTAATTGAGTGACTATTTCTCTGAACAATAAAGTTGCCATTTACCTGACTACAAATACTTTAAAGTGAAGGGAACACTCAAACTTACGATTGAAAAGATCTTTCGCTTGATCATAGGTCTTTGGGAATCCATCCAAAATGTAACCTTGATTCCTGCAAGGCATTGATTTTAGCTTTTCTTTCATAAATCTAATTATATATTGATCTTCTATTCGGCCTGATAAAAAGAAAAAATATATTACTGTGGAGTCACATTCTACATAAGAGTTTTATTCTAAAGATATCTCAAAAATTGTTGTGTAGTCAAAGGTACTATTGGAAATCCCTATTTGCCCTTAAAGTAAAAAATATGTGATTTTGTATTTTGAACATGACATGTGAATTCTAATGAACAATAAAGTAAGAGAACACAAAGAGTTTTGCTAGAAGAAAGAATACGTGAAAACGCGGATGCCTATACTTTCAAAATGTTCCTCTGGGCCGGGTGTCGTGGCTCACGCCTGTAATCCCAGCACTCTGGGAGACAAAGGCGGGAGGATCCCTTGAGCTCAGGAGTTCAAGACCAGCCTGAGCAAGAGCGAGACCCCGTCACTACTAAAAATAAAAAAACTAGCCGGTGCCATGGCACACCAGTAGTCCCAGCTTCTTGGGAGGCTGAGACAGGAGAATCATTAATGTAAAATAAATAGTTTTGGGCCTCTTTTTATCATTCTATTAATGACAATAAATGACCTAATTAAAACATCTCTCCTTTCCTCTACCTGTCAGTGTCACACGAACCATTAGGCAGTTGTGGATTCAGAAAATAACTGTGTCCTTCAGAAATTTAAATATTATGGCTGAGACCAAAAAAATGATAAAAATTCAGCATAATGAAATTCCTCCAAATGATTTTACTGTACTTCCCAGTAAGGTTCACAGTGATGCAAAGACATGAAGCCAAATAAAAAATGTCAAGGGATTCACTAGTACTAAAAGACTGGTTTTACTTAAGCAGTCTATTTTCATTTTTCAAAAGCTTTGTTGTTAAGGAAAAGGCACATAATCAGAAATCTAGCTGAGGTCTCCTTCAACACATCCCTTGGTTTATTTCAGGCACGGAACTTAGCCATTCATTTCTGCTTGATTCAGAACAAAAGAGTTCAGTAACGAGGAAGGGAGCCCAAGTAGCAATTTTTGGTAATCATGGAATGCTTTAGAGGCATGACTGAGCACACAAAGGGCCAAGCCCAAGTGCCTTTCCCTAGAGAATTGTGACCTCCTAGAGATAATTGTATGACCTTTGGCCAGCATTGGGCTCTATGGCAGGTGACTGCCCCTTTCTGTTTTAAAATGAGCACAGCCCTCCTACATAGCTTTTTAAAAGTCACCCTTCTTTTTTTGTTTAATTGTAAGCCTACCTTTCAAATACCAGTGATATTTAAAATGTTAATATTAACCCACATTTATAATTATTAAAACATGGTTTAAAAATTGATAGCTGCTCCCGTGTACCAGTGGTGGGAATGTGAGGTGATACATTTGGGATTACAGCTTGGGTTCTGTCACCCCACCCACAAGAAACTGTAATTTTTAACTGCTAACTACCAAAGAATAAGCAGTGATTTCAAAAAGGAAAAGCAATCCAAAATCTACATATTTATAGGCAATCTGCCTTATGGGAGAAGTCACCCCTTCCCTTTTTCTTTGTAGAAGCAGAAGCAAGAGTGTTTCACTTGGCTCCCAGCTTGAACTTGGTAAATAAATGTAGTTTAGAACTAGAATTGTCAGGGTGGGCGTGGTGGCTCATGCCTGTAATCCTAGGACTCTGGGAGGCTGAGGCAGGAGGATCACTTGAGGTCAGGAGTTCGAGACCAGCCTGAGCAAGAGTGAGACCCCATCTCTACAAAAAACAGAAAAATTAGCTGGGCGTGGTGGCGCGTGCCTGTAGTCCCAGCTACTTGGGAGGCTGAGGCAGGAGGGTTGCTTGAGCCCAGGAGTTTGAGGTTGCAGTGAGCTATGATGATGCCACTGCTCTCTAGCCCGAATGACGGAGCAAGACTCTGTCTCACAAAAAAAAAAAAAAAAAAGAGCTAGAATTGTCAGTGCAGTTGTTCTTAAGGATAATTAAGAATGAAACAAAGTGAGTGGCTCTTCACTCAGTTTACTAGACCAGTGTGTGAAATTCCATGTGTTTGCTGAGGTATAAAAGTGAAAAAATCTACGTCTCATCCAGGCAGTGGCAGTTTGATATTTGGGGTAAGTGTGTCTAAATCTGAGCATGCATCCTTCAACCACTCAGGAAGGAATAACATAAGAAGAAGTAAAAGATGGCTCTTGGAAGATGAGAATTTCTTGGAAGAAATTTTGAAATCTCCAATTTGATTTAACGTGGACACATGTTAATCTTCCAAAATCTTTCCTATTGCACTAATTTATTAAAACTACTGTGTATTGGATTTTGCAATATAAAACTAAGGCACAATAGACTTCTTTAAAATATTTTACTTGATTATATACATATACCCTTTCCAGAATTCACATGTAATCTCTAGTGAACTTTTAAATGGTCAAAATTTGTGTTCACGTGAATCTTTGCATTTTGTTTTTTACCTTTTCATCTATACCTACAGATATTCTCTGTAATTTTTTGAGTTGCTAAGTGTTTGCTTTTGGTCGCATTTTTTATTGTGTGTGCAAAATGTGCATTGATGCCTGCAAACTTAGGTCTATTAAAGGCTAGGTTTATTTGGGCAGTATTAGAAAAAAATATCATGAATCAAGAGATACTTTCAAGGATTTTAATAGGGCCAAAACAAAGTTGGTAATCTAAAGGCTTGTTAGTGATATGGAGTTTCTACATGAAGTTAGTGAAAAATAAGGTTTGTTTTCTCTTAGGAAAATAGGTAGCTCTCTCCAGCCTAATGTGTATTTTTCAAGTTAATCCTGGCAAGTCACCAAGCAGCTAGCCATGGAGAATGGAGACAGTTAGCATCCCTTCAGGAATAGTTCCTATGTTGTGTATTATTTGGTTTCTTCTACTTACCTACTTGAATACTTGGATAAACCACTCATCAGTTTTAATCCTTTTACATAAATAATTTGAACATTTTGACAAATTACACAGCAGCTCTTTGGCATTAATCCAATTTTAGCGTACTGATTAAAAACAAGCAAAAACAAATACGGTTTTCCTTTACTTTGATGAAGTGATCTAATTTTTACCTTATTTGTTTGTATTGAATTACAGCAGTTAATTTGAACCTTTATTTATTTATATAATGTTTGTATTTTTAGGTCTTTAATACAGTATTTCTACCTCTCATTTGTAACTGCATGCATTATTCTTGAAACTAGGTAAAACTCACTGAATTGTTGTGTAATAGCGTTCTTATTATTGCCTGTATAAATGTTTACTAAAGTAAAAAACAAGAGATGCTGGCGTGGATGCAGAAAGAAAGGAATGCTTATACACTGTTGGTGGGACTGAAAATTAGTACAACCTCTATGGAAAACAGTATGGAGATTCCTCAAAGAACTAAAAGTGGACCTACCATTCGATCCAACAATCTCACTATTGGCTATTTACCCAAAGGAAAAGAAGACTTTTCATCAAAAAGACACCTGCACTCGAATGTTTATTGCAGCACAATTTACAATTGCAAAGATGTGGAATCAGCCTGAGTGACCAGCAATTCATGAGTGGATTAATAAAATGTGGTATATGTATACCATGTAGTACTACTCAGCCATAAAAAAGTTGAATTAATACCTTTTGCAACAATCTGGATGGAACTGGAGACCATTCTCCTAAGTGTAGTATCTCAAGAATGGAGAAACAAACACCACATGTACTCACTGTTAAATTGGAACTAACTGATGAGCACACAAGTGCAGAGGGAAGTAAAACTCAGTGGAAATCAACTGGGGGGGAGGGAAGAAGGCGGGATGGGCAAAAACCTACCTAATGGGTACAATGAACACTATCTGGGTGACGGTGATGGGTACACCTCTAGCTGGGACTCAGGCATTACAAAAACAATCCATGTAACCTAAAACATTTGTACCTCCTTAATATTTTGAAATTTAAAAAATGTAAATAAAGGTAAAATAAAACTACGAAATATTTCTAGGGTACAGTTGGATCCATACTAAGTGGCTTGTCAAGCCGGATACTTCCTTAGTGAGTTTGGAGACTTGGTCATGACTATCTTTTGTCCTGCCCCAGGATTGAGATTCTCAGTGACTATCACGAAGCCTTCGGTGATGGTTCCTACTCCTCCTTGTTACCAGTGATACTGCACGTTGTATATATTTTTAGAGTTTACA
Source organism: Daubentonia madagascariensis (assembly GCA_023783475.1). NCBI lineage: Eukaryota > Metazoa > Chordata > Mammalia > Primates > Daubentoniidae > Daubentonia > Daubentonia madagascariensis. The sequence continues at coordinate 53,635,599 of JAKFHU010000485.1, read as the reverse complement.
ATGCGATTTCATTCACATTCTCTCTGTGATCACCTCTGTCATCTCAGTTGATCCTCCAGCGGGTGGGTCGTTTACTCTGTCCTCTCCTCTCTCTCCTTTTTCTTTCTTTTTTTTTTTTTTTAGAGACAGGGTCTCCCTCTGTTGCCCAGACGGGAGTGCAGTGGCACGATCACAACCCACTGCAACCTCAAGCTCATGGCCTCAAGCGATCCTCCCGCCTCAGCCTCCCAATGTGCTGGGATTACAGGTGTGAGCCACCATGCCCCGCCTCTCTCCCATTTTTTAAATACAGGATGAAACAGGTTCAGAGTAGGTAAGTGATTGGTCTGAAGTCAGGAACTAGGTAAGTGGTCAAGCTGTGCTTTGTGACTCCCAAGTGCGTTCTTCATCCTCTTGTACAATAAAGGTCTTGCGGTGGATGTTGTGTGTGAAACAGTAAGTCTCAACAGCAGAGAAGAACAAACCATAAATTCATGAGTAATCATTCTGATTATACTTCCATTGCCAAGGCTCTTTTAAGAAGCTTTGCCTTGATTAGAGTAATAATAAACAAATGCTTTTTGTTTCAAAAAAAAATAGCTGCAAGCCAAGAGTTTATGATAATCCATCCCAGTATAGACACTAAGATATTGATACATTTGCAGACTTTTTCCCCCTAACTTTTTATTTTCAAAGTCACAGAAAAGTTGGAAGACTAGTCCAATGATCACTGGGAATCTCACCAACTAGATTCAATAATTGCACAATGCTTTTGAAATATATAAAGTGAGCCCTAAGAATCTACAATTAGTGTGGTGTATGGTTTAATAAAATCCTTACTCTGGCAGCACTGTCAGGGCCAACAGGAGCGAAATTATGAGCAGGACATGGACAGGCCTCACTCGGGACTGTGAAACTCGTGTTACTAGAATCACTGGAACCATATGACAACAAATGCAGTCATGCAAGGGAAAGGTGAGCTAATCTCTATGCAGTGGGTTCAAAGGTCTTGTTTTGTTCAGACATAATCAAGGTCCATGTTCCAGTTTCAGGTAAATATGAATAGGAAGGATTTTTGGACAAACTTGAGAAAGCAAAAAATATCTTCTTGAGGTTAAAAGAGATTGAATGAACCATTCCAATATTATAGGAAGTGGGTGGGGGGTGCCACGTGGGGGTGGGGAGTAGCAAGGGATGCTTGCTGTTCTAAAGACTTACCTTATCCCCAAAGACCACTTCCTCTGCTCTCTCCCCATGCCCCTCTTACATCTCTCTTGACAGAGGCTGTGAACCTGTTTGGCCTCTCTTGCAACTGGGGGAAGAACAGAGTCTCCTGCCAAGGACAGGCCCTTCTTGAGCTTGAAGGACTCAGTGACTGTGCTCAGCTTGGCACTGTCTCTACTATAATTCTTGTTCTATGTGGTCACCTCCCTGAGCATGAAGAGAGTTCAGTTAGTACTTCATACCATCCTGTTACATTAACCCCTTGGATAAGATTTTTGGGTCCTTGCAAAGACCAATCATATGTCTCTGTTAATATTGATAAATAAAGTTCAATGTTTGCCTAGATCTTGTCAGCCTGAATATCAGATATTCTTGCCTCTCCTCTAGGAAGTGGCATAGTTCACTGCTCCCAGCCCTGTTTCTAGCCTTACACCTGAGCCATAAGGTTTACGTACACATGGCCACATACACCTGTGGAGTTCCTTTTTTTTTTTAATTTATTTTTTTTTTAGAGATGGGGTCTTACTATGTTGCCCAGGCTGATCTCGAATGCCTGGCCTCAAGCACTCAAGCAATCCTCCTACCTCAACCTCTCTGAGGCCTTACAGGTGTGAGCCACTGTGCCCAGCCACACTTGTGGATTCCTAAAAATCCCAGTCCCCCACCCCTCAATGTGGCCTTGAACGATTTCCTGCTACAGGTGTCCTCACAATAGAATGTCTTATCTTGTTTTTTTGGTGCCTCCTCCAAAAGGTGGGTGCCAGGACTCCGTTAGACTCTCTAAAACCAAAATAGTGACTCCCAAATGTCTCATGGGCAAGGCAGAGGAAATGTCACATCTCCAAGCACTAATCTGTGCTTTCTGCGTACATCTCTTCCCCTCTGGGAAATCTCTCTGGGATTCTAAATTCCATTTCCTCCCTGCCCAGCCCACACCAAAGCAGAAACCAAGACTCAGATAATTGGCTGGTTTAAGTGGACCTTCAGGTGTCTGAATACAAAACCATTCTGAGCTACTCAGGAGGCTGTGGTGGGAGGATCATTTGAGCCCAGGAGTTCAAGACCAGCCTGGGCAACATAGTGAGACCCCTGTCTCAATATTAAAAAAAAAACCCAAGACATCAACAAATAAACCCCCCCAAAACACATTTTCTTCACCTCAGGAAACTAGATCAGACTGGCCTGGGAGAAGAAGGAGAAGTACAGGGGTAGCCTGGGCTTCAGAGGAAGGTATGAGGGACTAGAGGCCTCGAAGTGGAAGGAGAGAGTGGCAAATGTGGGGACTAAAAGCTAGGAACCAGTGTGAGCCCTCCTCAAGCTGGCCACTGTCAAACAGCTGCACACCCCCCAAGTGGACTGTGGGTGACACGGACACCGTGTAGGGGGTGGGATGAAGTTAGGAAGAGGAAGCCAAGCCCCCAACCGCGGTGGAGATGAGCAGCTGGGAAGAGGACCACCTTGAGGAACAAAGGGCGCAGAACCAGAAGACCAGAGACGGCCATGGAGGTGGCCGCGAGCTGTGCCCCAGGGCATGCAGTGGGGCTTAGGGGTGGGGGCTCAGGGGTTCGCAGCAGGAGAATCTGAAGAGCCCGCAGAAGCGCAACCCAGGAAGGAAGGGCAAGCAGGAGCACGTTTTGCCGTCTGTCTCCCAACGCCGGCTCACTGCTGAGCCAGTCATGTGTGCCTCTGTCCTCTCCTAATCCCCACTTCTCCAGCCGGACCCTGGAGGATCAGAAACAGCCACCAGCAAGAGGGGAACAGGAAGGAGGAGGAAAGAAAACAAACATGGTTGAGAGGATGGCGAAGGGAGAAACTCGGTATTGGGTAAGAGTCCAAAGCATTGGTTATACATTGGATTGGTCTGTAGACGATTCTAGAATAACCAGTTTGATGGAGGATATCTCAACAGTCTAAGTGTAAAAACAAAGTGGTTTTATTTTTCTAAGGGCTGCTACAACTGCTTTCCTGCCAGGTAGCAAGCCCCCTTAGAGACAGTGCAGTTTAAAACCCAGTTTGTACTACGGTCAATCATAAGTCATGTATACTTTAAAATAACTAAAAGCGTGGAATTGTAATGTTCCTAACACAAAGAAACGATAAATGCTTGAGGTGGTGGATACCCCAGTTACCCTGATTTGGTTATTACACATTGCATGCCTGTATCAACATATCACATGTACCCTATAAACATATACAACTATTATGCACTCATAATAATTAAAAATACAAAATTAAAAAATAAAACATAGTTTGTAATTATTTGATTGGAATGGACTTCTTCAGCCAGGAATAAACAAAGGGGCTACTCACTCACTATCTCCCATCCAAGTACTAACCAGGCCCAACCCTGCTTAGCTTCCAAGATCAGATGAGACTGGGCATGTTCACAGCGCTATGGCTGTAGACTATGCACTTACTATGTAAGAGTAGCTATGGGACCAGCCTGAAATTCTATCCAAGGGCTTGGAAAGAATGAGTACACATCTTGAGTTTAAAGGAACACCTTAGTGTGATTAGTTTGTTCAACAAACTGGTTACAATTAATTACCAAGTGAGTAAGAATATTTTTCCATTTATTTATATTTCTTCCTGCATGAATTGCTGGTCCAATGTTATTCATCCATTTTTTTCTATTAAGGATTTAATGATTTTCTTATCAATTTACCTGAGTATTTTATATACTAAGGATATTAACTTTGTCATATTGGTGGCAAGTATTTTTTTTCTTGGTTTGTCCTTTGTGTTTTAATTAATGATGTTTGATGCTTATAAAATATTTATGAACACACATTTGATTTTTTTTTTAGCTTAGGAAGTTCTTTCCTATTCTACCATCAGTCACCAAAATGTTAACAATGATTTTTTTTTCTGGGGGACGAGATTATGAATGAAATTTCTTTGTTTTTATCATAATTTCTATACTTGCTTTTAATAGCACACAAGTAGTCTTTTATAATCAGATTAAAAAAATAGCCACTGTTCAAAAATATCGGCAAACAGGAGTTCAAGGTTACAGAGAGCTATGATTGTGCCCTCCAGCCTGGACAACAGAGTGAGTGAGACCTTATCCCTTAAAAAAAAAAAAAAAAAGTCAGCACTGCTCTGTGCTGTGTGTGCATTACCTGCATTCTGTTCCATGCTTTCCTTGATGCCATCTAGGAGCTCCTGAGCATCTTCCACATTCTCCTCCTCTTCTTCCTCTTCACCTTCTTCTTCTTCTCCTTCTCCTGCATCCTTAGGTGCAACAATCGACTCCTACATACCATAGGGATATTCAAATTGGATGATGCCCTGCTACTCAGAAATCATCTGGCAAGTGGCCCCGGAAAAAGTCTGGTACCCAAATAGGAAATGTACCCAGTAACAGCCGTAATGCAAAAGTTTGCAGGATTCGTGCATACACAAAGATGGATGACAGCCCCAAGATTTTCCTTACTCTATTTTTAGGAGAATAATATATTTCTACGCTAATGCCTGAACTGCTTAAGAAGCTACACTTTCCTAAGGTATTATATTGTATCTTGAAGGAAACATATTTTGTGGAAATCAAGACTTTTAGTAATCATTTATGGAAACATACCTCAGTATTCACCATTCCCAATAAAATTATAAAAAGCAGTTCATAAATAAACATCTGATAATACCCTGAGAAACATATAGCAAAGATAAAAAACCTGAAAATGTTCCAGTCGACAGAGAAGTTGACTAGAGAGCTAGCCTGCATACTTTAAGCAACAGCTGGAGGTAGACTAAACTTCAAGGGCAACCCATGAACAATGCTTCCGTCTCACAGAGGAAAGCCCTGTGGAGGTCTGTGTTTTCATAACTGGGACCAACAAGAAAATCCAATTAAAATAACAAATCTATTTGTTTACCATCAAGTAGAACTATTTACTTGTTTATTATAAGACTAAGAAAAGCATTTATAAAATATAAAACTTCCCAAGAAAGTAGTTAAAAGTGTTACCAGTTTTGCTATGGCTTCAGAAATGACATCCTTCAGTTTGATGTGATGCAGTTTGTAGTACTTGGACAGTTCTTCAGCAATACTGGATTTCCCCACAGCTGGAGGACCGAGAACACAGATCTTGATTGGCTGAAAGAGGAGAACAGGGAACATATAGCGAGCTCTGAATGATGTGTAACTAGACAGAGTGTTTTTTATTTCAGGAATGTGTCTTTTTTAAAGTCTCTGGACCCTTCAGGCTAGCTCTTGCTCCTCTGTCAAGAGTTCAGAGTCACTGCCCCCTCTACTATCACCACCGCGGCTGCCACGTCATCCTGAAACCGCCTGCTCCCTAGTTGGATAGTTCATGTTCTGGTTCATGTTCATTCATTCAGTAGGTATTTAATAAGTATTGACTTCGTGTGCTGACCTAGGCCTGGGGGGATACAAGATGTGCTCAGGAGCACCTCAAATCACTAAAGAATTTCCAGGCATGGTGGCGTGCTCCTCTAGTCCCAGCTACTCGGGAGGCTGATGCAGGAGAATTGCTTGAGCCCAGAAGTTTGAGGTTGCAGTGAGCTATGATAATGCCACTGCACTACAGCCTGGGTGACAGAGTGAGACCCTGTCTCCAAAAAAAAAAAAAAAAAAAAGAAAAAATATTACTAAAGAATAAGTGCTCAGACATTATATGCTACGAGTTTCACAACACAGTGCACAATAGAGTGTACTGTGCTACCCTTGTAAAGATAACAAAGAAACAGAAGAATTTCTGATCCAGTGTACAAGGGACCAAATTTACTGTCTGAACAACATTGTTTCTGGATTGAACTTTTAACACAGTTTATTCTGATTTTTTAAAATATACTCATTTTTGGCTGGGCACAGTGGCTCACGCCTGTAATCCTAGCACTCTGGGAGGCCAAGGCGGGAGGATTACTTGAGATCAGGAGGTTCGAGACCAGCCTGAGCAAGAGCGAGACCCCCTCTCTTCTAAAAATAGAAAAAATTAGCCGGGCGTGGTGGTATATGCCTGTAGTCCCAGTAACTTGGGAGGCTGAGAAAGGAGGATCACTTGAGCCCAGGAGTTTGAGGTTGCTGTAAGCTAGGCTAACAGCATGGCACTCTAGCTTGGGCAACAGAGAGACTCTGTCCCAAAAAGAAAAAAAATATATATATATACACATATACATACACTCATTTTTTTTAATAAAACACCATTTCATCTGCTGAAAAACTTGCTTGAATGCTAAAGAAAATCAAAATATCAGTAACAAATAGTCATTTCTTTCAAAATGGTCCAAACAGCTGTGAAACTGAGGCCTAGAATTTTGCAAGACAAATTTAAAAATTATGCCCATGAAAAGGATTTCCATTGGCAGGGTGTCCACATGCTTAAAGATTACATCATTTCATCCACGAAATTGTTTATCATTATTCCTGCCATTGACAACAAGGAAACCAAGGCTGTCGAGGACCTAAGCAGGCACGCTGGGGAGATTCTGGGCAAGCAATGCTGAACGTGACCGGTCCCGTCTGATTAGGGACGATGGTAATGACCACAGTGGCAGGAGGTGCAAGGAGGCAGGACTGAGGGCGAGTAGCTCTGTAGCTGAGTCCTGGCAGGCACGGCTGAGCCCCTGGATGGGCTTGGTGCGTTAACCAAGGCCTGAGGTCCAGCTGCCAACTGAGCAGGTTTACCTGGCTGGTTTCGTCCATAGACCAAGGATGGAGCCTGTCTCCTGGGGTGGGCTCACCTTTATCCAGGTACACAACCAGAATGCCCATCTATTCATTTACTTATGATGAGAAGTATGGCTGCCACTGAACTCGGAACACTCCAAGTCCACGCATCCGGTCCTTTTGCTCCCTCAGAGCAAGCAGGTACCGTGAGCCACATCTCATGTTGCTACATGAGCTTTGGTCAAAGCAAAGGGAGTTAGAGGAACTGACTGCTTAGTGGCAACAGGTTAGTGTACATGTCTCTGCAGCAGTGATAACTTTACCTTGCTAAAGGAACTGGGATCATGCAAGTACATGCCTTGAGACTCCATCTTTTTGGGATGTCACTGGATGACACTTGTATATCTACATTGGCCTCAGTAGTGTTTCCTATTCTATGCTGCTGAGGCTAACCAACAACCCTAGGGATGGACATACTCTGCTTAGTTTTTAGATATACTATTCCTTCTATCATGTTCTTGTCCAGTTTTGCTAATCAAGAGCTATATGATCTCTCTAAAGAGTCTTGTCATTTTTCTCCTCTAACTATATGTTGTTTTACAGTTGACCTGCAGAGGGTGAAGCCAGTCTAACCTCTGAAGTTGGGTTGGTGTGCCTCAAGCACCGAGTACAGCCACCTTGAGGATCTTAGATGCTTAAAGGGATCATTACTTTTTTTGCTAAGTGGTATACCTCTTACTTATTCCTAACTAGGCATGTTTTTCAAGAAAACATGGTTCTTAGGATATGATAGTGACCCTATACTTGCTTATATGGAGCATTCCCATGAACGACGATAATTACAATTATCATGACACCTGTTACTCATGTGCTACTTTACAGTTTTCAAAACACTTTCTCATGTACGACACACTTTCGTCTTGAGAATGCTTCCCTGGTATAAATCTAAAGATGCACGCAGGTGCTGCACTTACCTGACTTCAGGGAGGGAGGAGTGGAGGCCCTGTGGTTAGACGGGGCTGTTCTAGTTAAGTCTGCGTCCTAGCTGGCTTGAATCCCTGACTAGCTGTGTTACCTTAAGGAAGTTGTTTCATCTCTCTAAGCCTCTGCTTCCTCATGTATAATGTGGAGATGAGAATACCTACCTTTCACCATAAAAAATGATAAGTATGTGATGTAATGCATGTTAATTAGCTTGATTTAGCCATTTCACAATGTATACATATTTCAAAATATTGTGTTGTACATGATAAATATATACAATTTTTATTTGTCAATTAAAATTAATTACCCAGGGCTGAAACAGGCAGGCCAGTAGGGCACTTGATATAGACAACTTATATCCTTATATAGACAACTCTGTGACAATCACTCCTGACCTTATTGTCATGTTCAATTTGCACAACAGTTAATATCTATGTTAACTTTAAAATTTTTAATATTCAGTTGACCAGTGTTGATTTAACATACACGTAAATTGTTAGACCAGGAATAAATTGGTCAAATTTGAAAAACAACTTGAAATTAGAAATACGGACTTTTGAAAAAGAAAATATTTTCATTGGCATAATTACACTAAAATTTTCGTTTGCTTAAATCAGAAATTTAAACGGGAAGTGGTTATAGTTACCAATAATCCTCTGCTTTGCTTGTACTCTTTGAGGATATTGTTGATATTTTCCACAAATCCTGTTTGGGCATTCCATCGAATATTAAAATTCTCTTTCACAAAGAGCGCTTCCATCCTTAAGTTGACCAGTAAATGGTCAAGACAATCTTGCTAAAAGATAGAGGAAAATTAGAGACTTGTCTTTTTTGTTTCATTCTGACAGTTTTACCAGACCAAAATCACCACGGTTGTTAAAGGAAAATGATACACATTCACTAAATATGAAAGCCAATTAATCCAGCATTAAGTATTTACAGAGCATTTATTGTGATACTACAATACTTCCAGATGGTCCCCATGTCTACATTCTGATGATAGGCAGCATTCTGGCTCAATGAGTACAAAGATACTGGAAGTCCAAGTATAAGTTTTCTTTTTTAAAACTTTCAGTTGCATCTACTTTTTGAATAGCTCAGTCCCATGGTTCAAAATCCAAAAGAACAAAAAGTATATAGAAAAATATTTCTTCTGACCCCTGACCATCACCCACCCAGTTCTGCTCCTCAAGGCAACAAATAATATTAGTCCTTTCAGAAACATATTCAAGCGCAATGTTTAGATGGAATTTATTCTTAAAAAGAATTATATTCTAAAGCAAGCTTAAGCCTGGGCATGGTGGCTCATGCCTGTAATCCCAGCACTTTGGGAGGCCAAGATGGGAGGATCACTTGAGGCCAGGAGTTTGAGAACTAGGCTGGGCAATATACTGAAACCCCAGCTCTACAAAAATAAAAAATAAAAAAATCAAGTGGGTATGGTAGCATGTGCCTATAATCCTAGCTACTCAGGAGACTGAGGCAGGAGGATCACTTGAGTCCAGGAATTCAAGGTTACAATAAACTATGATCAGGCCACTGCACTCCAGCCAGAGTGACAGAGCAAGACCTTTTCTCTAAAAAAGAAAAAGAAAAAGCAAGCTTAAAGACCACAATACGTAACTAAAACCTATTTTTTTTTGTTTTTTGCGGTTTTTTTGTTATTGTGATGGCAGTGGAATCCCAGACTGCTGTTTGAATTTCAGAAAGAGGCCAAAGAAAACAATGTCCAGTGTCTGTATAGTATTTTACATATCAAAGAGCTTTCAAATACATTTTCTGACCATGACCTCTGAGGGCTTTTCCAAAAAGAAAACTGCAGAGAAGAATAAGTTGCCTTAGGGTGGAACATCTGGTGGTACAGTAGGAGCTGAAGACAGGCTTGGAAACCAGGCTTTCTTACTCCAAATCCCTCAAGAATCAATACTATTTAGGAAAGCAGTTAAACAACAACAACAACAACAAAAACCTGTTATATACTGACTGTTAAGTCCTTGGTTAGGGAAGCATTTTCTCTGGGTAATTTCTGGATTTTCCCAGGGCCGGTATTTTTACTGATACACTGTTAGAGGAAAATAGAAATATCATTTTGTTTACCTGTAAGGTTTTATTTTATATAAATTTCAAATGAATGTGAACATAACTAAAAAGAAAAGAAAAAATAAATCCTACCATTATTGAGTGTCAGGTAGTGGAGACAGAGATGAGAATGGCCCAGGCTGTGCCCTCAAGGAGCTCCCAGTTTGAAAAGGGAGACAGAAGTATACCCGGATAATCACCATGTGGAATGTTTGCAGTTCAGCAAAGGGGATTCTGTGCTATGGTCTGAATGTTTGTGTCCCCCCAAAATTCATATGTTGAGATCCTCACCCTCAAGGTGATGGTATTAGGAGGTGGGGCCTTTGGAAAGCTGTTGGGTCGTGAGGGTGGAGCCCTCATGAATGGGATTAGTGCCCTTATAAAATTGACCCCAGAGAGCTCCTTTGTCCCCTCCACCATGTGAGGACACAGTGAGAAGGCAATATCTATGAAGCCAAAAAGCAGGCCCTCACCAGACACTGAATCTGCCTTGATCTTGGACTTTCCAGCCTCCAGAACTGTGAGCAATAAATGTCTGTTGTTTATAAGCTACTCAGTTTATGGTACTTTGTTATAGCAATTCAATCAGACTAAGACATACTGGGAGTACAGAAGAGAGGCACCTGGCCTGTGCAGAAGGTGGGAAGGAGGCGGGGAGGGCACAGAGGAAGACAGCTAAGCTGAATCTTAGCGATGAGTAGGGAGTGTCCAGGGGAAGGGCAGGAGAAGGCTGGGCTAGCTGGGCTGGCTGGGCCACAAGGTGGCTGCTTCAGTCAGAGTGGCCTAGACTGGAAGAGGTAAGCCCCACAGATCCAGAGCTCCTGCAAGTGGCCAACAGGTCTGGCGAACCTGACCATGTCAAAACTTTGGGTAAGTGTCAATTGACACATGTTAGTATTCCTGTGCATTGTTGGTGTGTGTCTGAGGTGCAATGATCTCCATCTTCTCAATCCCTATGGTGGCCTTTCTTGTTTCCCTCTGTGCATATAAAAGAGAAAGGCTATTTTGGCAGTAATTTCTCAAAGTATATACTGCAAATGCAGATATCAAGTTTGGGCTTTAAGGATATTCTATTTTAGGAGTCCCAGTCTTGTTAGCACAATTGATTCTATAACCTCACTTTAGGGGGTAAAACTATTTAAGATATGTCACTGAAGCATGGGAGGAAACCACTGTACCTTGACTATGTCTTCCAGGGTCTGAACAGACTCATCCACAGCAACCAGGTAGTGAAGCTTTGGCGCGTGGTCTATTACGTTTTGTATCACTCTGCAGACCAACAGGTAAAATACTCACCAGAGGGAAAAAGCAAAAGAGATGCAGTAAACTAGAATCCACTGAACAGCACCCCCATGGGGCAGGCACAGTGTTTGGTGCTTTAATAAGTTATCTCACATAATTTCCAGCAAGGTCAGGGTTGGGATTATTATCTATACTCCACAGATGAGGAAGATGTGAAAAAAGTAAGTATATTTCTCCGGCTGAAGAGCTAGTGGGAAAGTCAGAGAGCTGGCATTTGAAGTCAGATCTGCCTGGCTCCAGACCCTGTCCTCTTTCTAGCATCCTGCACTGCCTTGCAACAAGGGGACCTGACCCCAAGAGGACTGCAGTATGAAGCCCTGCCCACCCAGTGGCTCAGTTGGGTCTCAAAACAATGCTCTGGGGTAGGTGTTTTACAAAGCAAGACACAGTTTCAGACAAGCTGTGGCTCTTTTAAGGAAGTCACTAGCAACACAGTGACTGAGCCCAAGGTTTCCTATTGTGAATGGCTAACACTTCGGAGTACTCACCTCTGTGCCAACACTGTGCTAAGGACTTTACAGGTTTTATCCCATTGAATTCTCACAATAACCCGATCATATAGATACTATTACTGTGCCCCTTTTACAAATGAGAACATCAGACACAGAGAGGTTAAGTAACTTTGCCAAATTCACACAGCTAGTGAGAGGCCGAGCAGGGATTGGAACACAAATTAAAGAATTTTGGAGAGAAACAATCATGAATAGAAGTCTATCATGGTGACCTTATCAATTCTACCTCCATTTTAGCTTCCTTTTCAGTAAAACAAAGATAAATCAAATGCAAACTTCTAAATGTCCATTTCACATTTATATTAATTTCTCAGAACACTTTGGCTGTGCATATTTGACAGTCTTTAAAGAAACCTCACAGAAAAAATGCTACTTAAAGGGGTCTGTCAAAAGACAAAACTACAACAAATTTAAAGATCTCAATTGGTTTTATTTGTGATTCCAGAATCGCAACACTTCATTCTAGAATAGAATATAAATGTTCCAATAAGCTGAGCAGAAGGGATTGGTTTTATAGACAAAAAGGGCTGAAGAAAGCAAAAACAAAGAAGAAAAAGCAGATTGATCATTTCAAAGTGACTTTCCTAGTAAAGCAGGGACTGGGAGAACAATAGAAAGACAATTGATTGGTTAACATCAGGTTACTTCAGTTTACTTTTTGTTGTGAGGATTAAAATGTAGGGAACTTCATTATCATCCCTATTGAAGATGGAAACTGGCCTGTTTGGGAAACTGGCTGTCTGTAGAGTTCTCAAAAGGTCAGATGGCAACTAAGTTTCAGGTTGGTGACTAGAACTTTAGCCTGGGGGACTCTGTTTTGGTGTTTAGTCTTGTCTGTTGGGCCTGGTACAGGAGCGTAGGACAAAGCAATGGCCTCCTGTAATTTTTGTTTAACAGTCCCTGAGTCCTTCTGTAACAGGAATAATTTCACCCTCTAATTTAGCTGTTTGGAAGTAAAATGTTAAGGACTAAGGCTAAGTATATCGTTTTGATAACGTAAAAGACATTTTTACATCTTTGAAACCTGGAAATATAATAATGCAAAATCTCTGCAAAAAAGAAGGCTACATTTCGGCCCCTCTGTGCCCAGGGTTAATGTTGGTTTGAGCAGATCTAGGTTTTGTGGCATCTGAAGCTTATATAATTTAGAGGAAAATTATACAATTTTTTAAGTAATAAAAATTAGGTTCAGGGTCTTGGAAGGGACCCACACAGGTGTGTGGCTCTGAAGTTTAAGTTTCATTCATTTCCCAGTAAACCTGTGTATTCGCCTGAGATTGTGACTAATTTACCAGTGGCCAGTGGATGAGGGAAACAGCGGGAAGAAACCAGAACCTCGGGGAAGTGCAGAAACTGCTCCCTTCAGAGGGATGAACCACGGGGGTGATAAGATGAAGTCCCTGGAACCTGAAACGTAGGAGATGGAACAGGGGCCTCTCTTTGGGGCCTGCTGCCTACCCCTCCAAGCATGAAAATAAAGGAAAAATCTTGAGTCCCTTCAAGGGAAATTCCAGGCACCTAACTAGCCTTGAAAAGTAAATGAACAACCTGATAAGCAAGAAGATAGTAACAAGAGTCTCCCAAGCAAGCCAGATTCACAAGGTGTTTTGGTTCCCTAACTAAAAGGTAACATCTTAACATATGCTCGAGTTGTTTTTCAGAACCCCCCCACCAGAAAACTACTATCTCATAGACCTCAGATAAGGGAGAACAGAGGACTGAACTCTGACTGTTCTTTGTTCTAAATGTCTTCCTGAGGGGCCTGGAGAGAGTCACACCCATGGTCAAAACCAATATATAACCTCCACATAGTGGTTTAGGATTTTGCTTGCAACTTCTGCTTTCCTGAAATGTGCCCCTGCTTTTAAAAACCCTTCTTGTGAGCCATCGGGGAGTCCAGGTCTTGGGCATTTGCTGCTCGTGCTCCTTTCTTGGAGCCACGCAATAAATGCCCCTTTCTCTCACATCATCAGTGTCTGGCTTTACTGCACTGGGTGAGCGGACCCCAGTTCAGTTCAGTAACACTGATGAACCACAGACACAGTGAACCAGCTCATTGACCTAGTGTTTTAAGTTAGGGTCTTCAAAGGAGGAGAAAAGTCTCTGGACCTGTCTGGACACAGGGTTTAGATGCTCTGTGTGTATAAAAACAATGTGTCAACTTTACCTACAATTGTCAAAACAAACAAACAAAAAAGCTTCAGGTTTAGAGTTTGCCTTCTGATTTCTGGAGTTTAAGTCTTTGGGCTGGACATATCAATCTTATCTGGGACAAAGGAATAAAAAACTATGTCCCCAGAATGTACATACCAAGTTCTTTCTTTTTTAAAATTGGAGGGCATTGCTATTCTGCTGATAAAGTTTCTAAGAGATGAACTTGGACTTGTCATCAGAAGTGTGGAGCTTTTAGATGGTAGGCACTATTTCATTAGATGCAAAATGGAGATGATATACCTTCTGTGTAGGGTTGTTGTGAAGAATAAACATAGTAACACATGTAAGGGTCCGAGCTCTTGGTAAGTGCTCAGTAAGTGTCAGCTTATGAGCACATTAATCAATTCTAAGCAAATCATATCTTTGGGAGAATGCTTACCCCGCTAGATCAAGAACGTGAATTGCTGGAATTATATTTGTTCCATCGCCAAAAACTGGTAATGCAGGAACCTCACCCAACCAAGCCATCTGAAAGAAAGAAAACCAAAAGCATTTCTCCCCAGTTATATGTATATGGTTATTACAGCTCACACACAAGTCCACAGTCAGAGGTATCTAAAAGACGTATCTACCTGCTGAAGTAACTCCCTCTAGCAGATGTTTTGGGAATCAGTCCTGATGAGATTTAGGATCAAATTCTATCAAGAGAAATAAAGTGTAACCTTGGGACTGAAATGCTTTTTGAGAAGTCTATAATCTCCTCAGTTATATTTAGTAGTCATCTACATGTTAGCTACGTAGAGAAAAAATGTTTTCAAATGCATGATGTCTTTAATTCTCACAAAAAGAGAATCAAGGTAACCGGTGGGGGTGAGGCGGGGAGAATAATTACCAACAGTTCATAGGTGAGATGTTTAGTGGATAAAGGATCTTGCAGGAGTTTACACTGGTAGGGGGCCCTAAATCTGCATTGGGACCTTAATCCTCAGAGTCCAAATCCTTGTCTTTTCCTCTCATTAAGTATTTCAGTAACCAAATAGACACACTGAGTGCTTTTTAAGTGTCACATATTAGATTATTTTAAATCGTCGTTAAGAGTGAAAGAGGTAGGATTGGGAGCCACAGCAGACCACGGTGTCTTGTAAGATATTTTGGACTTTGGGGAACCGTTGAAGGGTTACATGCAGTTAAGTGACACCATTAGATTTGCTTCCGTTGCCTCGGGAAGGAATGGTGGGGAGTAAGAGTCTGATGGGGAGATGGAGGCTCTGACAGGTGTGCAGGCCAGAGACGGTTCAGCCTGGCTTGAGGGCCAGGAGTGGGGGGAGTGGGGCTGGAGAGAAGGAGACAGTGAGGAGGTTGATTATAGTCCTGGGGGATTTTGTGATGCGTGAGAAGGAGGGAGGCGTTGGATTTTGATTGTGTAGTTGGGCAGACGGTGGTCTCATTTTCCAAAATGGGGCCCTGGAGGGGGAGCAGGTTTGTGGGTGACTGTAGACATAGTCTGCATTTGTGAAAGACATCCAAGTTGAGGTGCTGAGTAGGCAGCGGCTGGAGACCTAAGTTTGAGAGTTGTTGGCACCAGTCATGGGAATAAACACACCAACCCAGGGAAAAAGCATAGCGGGAGAAGACAAACGGGTCCCGGGCCGAGGCCTGAGAAGGCCAACATTCATGGGCAGGTGGGTAAGGAGCTGAGAGTGAACAGTGAGAAAGAGCCGCCTTCAGCTTATCCTTTTTGGCTGTCATATCTCTTGCTTTAAAGTCAATCCGCCAACCTCTTCTGACAACGCTTTTCCTTTAACTCCTGCCTTCTTCTTTCTCTGCCCCTCCTTATAGGAAAATTCCTCAGAGTACATCTTTATTCTCACCATCTCCAATTTATCTTCTGTTCCCTCTAGAACCCACTCCCATCAGACTTCTGTCCTACCCAAAAACCCAGTGGTCGATTCTCACGTCTCATTTTACTTGATTATCTGCAGTATTTGACACAACTGGTTATGGTTTCTTTTTAGAAACACCTTTTTCACTTGGATTTTTTTTTTTATATTCCCCTCTTGTTTATCTTTTTACCTCCTGGGCACCCTTCTCAACCTCCTTTCCTGATTCCGTCTCATCTCCCTGTGACGTCCAGTATTGCAGTGGCCCAGGACTCAGTCCACAGAACTCTTCTTTCTTCATATTCTTTGACCCAGTGACGTCATCCGCCCCAGGGGCTCAAATATCAGCCCTATGCTGACAGCTGCCCACATTTTATCTCTAGTCCTGACCTCCCCATGATTTCCAAACTCTATGTCCAGCAACCTGCTCAGTATCTACACAGGGATATCAATCATCTCACATGTGACATGCCCTGAACTTCCCGTCACACGCCACCTTGACCTGCTCCTTCCCAGACTTCCTCATCTCAGCACATGGCAACACTTAGACCAAAAGCAGCAATACTTCCAGCTGCTTAGACCCAAATCCTTAAAGTTACCTTTTACTTTCTTTCCGTCACCCTTACAGCCAAGCTTTAAACAATCCCATTGACTCTACCTTCAAAATATATCCAAAATCCGAACAATTTTCAGCATCTCCCCCACTTCCACCCATGTCTTAGGCACTACCCTCCTAACTGCTCTCCCTGCTTCCTGCTCCTGCCCTTGCCACAGGTAGCGTTTCCCTGACACGGCAGAGAGTTGTCCTTTTATACTTAAGACAGATTACGTTGCTTCTGTGCTCAAACAGTCTAGGGGTTTCCCAACTCGCTCAGAAACAAAGCCAAAGCTCTCCTGATGGGCTACGAGGGCCAGCCTCGCACTGACTCCCCTACCCTGTGGGCCTCACCGCCAACCTCTCCCCCACACTTCAGCCTCACTGGTCTTCCTCTTGCTCCCCAAGCACAGCCAGCATGTTTCTGCCCCACTTCACCGCATTACAGTCCCCACTGCCTGGAATGCTCTCTCCCCAGAAAGCAGATCAGCCAACTCCCTCATTGCCTGTCACCAGCTGCTCAAATGTCACATTATGAGAAAGACCTTCCTCAGCCTTCGTGTGCAAGACATAAACTCCTGCCCTCCAACCCTAGCCTGGCACTTTCTACCTTTTTCCGCTTTGCAGTTTTCCATAGCATGTTCAGCATCTGAAATGCTCAGTATTTACGGTCTTATTTTTTATCATACATATATCTTTCTCCACCCCCACAAGAAGACAAGCTCCACAAGAGCAAGAGCTTTTTATTTTACTGACTCCCTAGTACCTACAGCACATGGTAGGCACTTGATCAATATCTGTTTCAGGAATGAAAGGAGATCCATCTTTTTCCTTATTATGCTCAGAGTGGTGAATACAAGTTGTCAATAACGGGAAAGAAATGTAGGTGGTCATGGTCGACATCCATACTTTCTTCGATTATCTGCTATTATGCTGAACTAGCCACATCCCGAAGCAATCAAAAACACCTTCAAATGGTATATCCTTACTGTAAAACACTTTTAAAAAATCCACGTAGTCATTGAAAAGTCATACCTTAAAAAAGGTGTGCAAGATGCCTTCTTCCCCTCCATACTGAAGTCCAGCAGCAACTACATAGGTTGCAAATTTTTTGGCCTATTATATAAAATACAGGAAAAAAGCTGGATGTAATATCATTAATCATAATACATCAGATTATTCCATTGGCTAAAATGGGCACTCTAGGAGTTTCATGAACTCTTTCAGGCTACTAAGGTATTGTTGAGGGTAGAAATAGTGTCCCTTAAAGGGGGAAGCAATACCCCTCACACTATTTAGGAATGCCTCTGACCACTAACAAAACTTCATGGAAACTTTTAATTAAATTAAAGCCAGAATTGTTATCTGTGAAAACTGAATACCGGTAAACTCTATGCTGAGTACTGAGGGGAAAGGGAGATACAAAAATAGGTCCTTCCATGAGGATTTTAATTTTTTTTTGACAGTATAATTCAAGGCTTCATTCAACAGCCACTTTTCTCACACTGCAGCACGCACATCAGGTTACAACAACACCATTCTCTTTACACATAGGTTCGTAGCTATAAGTTGACCATTCAGCCAAAATTTTTCCCAAGGGACTTTTAGATGGAACTTTCTCATGTTGCAACAAAACTTTACAAACACACAAACACAGACAATACAGGGAATCCCCAACACTAAATACCAGGCTTATCAAACAAATGGGAATCCAAAGGGACAGACACCACCCTAAAATGCCCTGGTATAGGGCTCCAAACAACTGCCCTGCCACAGGGCTGGAAGGCTCAAAACCCTCCCCAAATGGTGGTTGAGCCCTCCCACTTAGCCTCCCCCCTCCCCGCCCCCCGCTGCACTCCCTGGGAACTGCAAATGAGCTCCGAATCCAAAACAGGTTCCCTAGTTCCCCTCAACCTCGCGATTTCACCCCCCAAAATGGCGCTCCTCTAAAGAAACAAATATAACCAACAGGAAGGTGTGAAAACCTCCCAAATGGGTAAAATCAGGGTCTCGGGGTGCACCCGGGGAAACTTACCAAACAAACAAACAGCCATGGTGTCCAGACACTTCCCAAATCTGTTCCCTTCCCCTCAACTCAGTTCAGATTGGTCGGAGCTACATCCATTTGGGGAGAAAGAGACAGGACTTCCCCAGAGCTAAACAGGCCCTGGCAGCTGCTGGGAGAATCCCTTTCTTTCTTACCCAAAAAGGCGATAATCCTGCCCATGGCTTGACCCAGAGCTGCTCCCTGCCTCTTCTAGCAGTCCCAGGGTGCCCTTCTACTGGGAAGCCAATAGGCCCACCCAGGGATGCCAAATCTGATACCCAAAGTTTGGCACTTGTCCTTGAGGCCTCGTCAGAAGAACAAGGACACGTAGTTTGAGGAGAAGGAAAGAGGAGTTTATTAATTTGCTGGCAAATGAGGAGGAGGGAGACTCCTGTCTGAAATGCCATCATCCTCTGAGGATCTTTAATTATCTAGTAGGGGAGGTAGACACACATAAAACCAAGGATTTTGGTAATGGGCCTTAATGCAAGGATTTTAATTGGCATGGATTGTCCACTTCACCCTAGAGAAGTAGTTTAGGCACTGAAATAATTTGCCTCAATATTTAACCATTTTTTAAAGTCATTATGGTACTAGCAGATATGCAGCGGGGAAATGAGCTTTCTGACACGTTGAAAAGCTTAAGGCAGAGATAATACTCAGGGGTACCTAGGCACTGATTCTTCTTCCTCTAATGCTGCCCCCAATCATAACCTAGGAACCATGTGGCCTGGATGACGTCTAAGTAAAAAACACAGAGAGCCTTTTGTAATGGTTGGTGCAAATTTTTCTGGATTACTGATGTAAGGCCCAAGTATAAAAGGTGCAATGACCTCTGGAAGGTTTCTTTAAATTCCACTAAGCATTTGACTCACACATTACTGTAGACTGCCCTAATTCAGATCAGATTTTTAAATCTTTGGTTAATTAAATCAGGAATTTAATCTTACCTGGGGGACAGTGATTTGTGAGTGTGTGTGTATGTGTGTATGTGTGACTGGTCTCTTCTTGTTAATCCATCACCCTATTAAAATACTGTAGTTGGTGCCAGCAGTGGGATTGTTAATAAAGACCCCTCCCACATACCATTACTAGATTTTGGAAGGTTAGATGTTGGTAAGATGAAGGAGGGAATGATGAACTGAGGATGCAGCCCAGGTAGAGACAGGAAATGCCACAGTGTGGGAGAACTGGGGTCACTGAATGAGGTTTTGAGGAGAAATCATATCACTGCAATTGATCCACGTTCCTCTACATCTTGACCAGTGGATAAGCTAGACAAGAGCAAGATGACCCAGTTCTTTGGCTTTTCTGAACGAAACTAGGTAAAGTCACAACAGAAGATTCCCAGAAGGATTTTCAAAGCCTATGGGCTTAAGGTAATCCTGCAGATCCTCCCAAACCCCAACCAGATGGGCATGCAGTGGCTTTCCCAGAAGAAATGAGGTAACTGCTGAGGTTTAGGTGGGGCAGGGGTGGAGAATGTAGCTGAGAAATTGGGGGGCGGGGAAGGGGAGTACAAAACAAGAGGAATAAATCAGAGGCCAAAGATTTTAAACATGGGTGAGGGACCAGGTGATAAAGTTAAGAAATGCTCTGTCTTCACTCACCTTCCCCAATAAAATAGTTCAGGAGGAAACCGGTTCCAGTTGAAAATTGTTCATTGTGAGTGACTTTGTTTTAGTATGTTTGAATCATTTCCCTTATGGATCATTCTGGCTTGAGACTGAAATTTGGACAAACGCACTGGGAACTAAGCTGGCGAAAACTGGGATTCAGACACTTCCCATTTTACTTAAATGGGTACACACACTTTTTTTGCTTGCACCAAGAGCTCAAAGGAGGCCTACTGAATGTTCCCACCCTGGGGGACCAGGCACTCTTTAATGCAGTGGAATAGAAGACTTAAGGGTGAGACAGCATGAAGAACTATGCCCCAAGCAAATAGCTGAGCAGGTAACTTCCTGAGATTTACACAGGCAATTAAGAATAACATATTGGCATCAGCCCAGATAAGGTTCAAGAAGGAAGGCCAAAGTCTGGTTGGCTTGTGTGGATTTTGGTGAAACCATATTCCACATTTGAAGATCTTATTGGACCATAAACACCAAGTTACAGGGAAAAAATGTATTCTTATTTTCTGTGGTAAAGTCATAAGAGAATGCAAAATTGGGGACACGCAAATTGAATATTTTAGTCTAATTAAGGTTACAAATATTTGTACTAGACATTTCAGTGGCTATCCTGTACTTGCTAGAGAAGAAAACCTCAAAAATTCACTGATTGATTATAGATAGTGTATAAATAAAACATAAACATAAAATTGTAATTCTAATGTGTCATAATTCATAATCCACAGACACAGATGTCTTCATGAGTTGGGTCTTGTGGAACCCAGACAATGTGAAAACTATAAGGGCATCAGAAATTATTCTATGTGAACAACTAAGTTGTAAAGTCTCATAATTTTTGGTATTAATTCTTAATTGGCTTTTGATGACTTAGCCTGGCAAATTACTGAGATCATGAGTATTATATTTATCTAAAGACATAAAAAAATTGAGTTGATTTGTAAAGCTGCCAGTGACTAAAGATAACTGATAACACAGATACTCAGGAAAATGAAGTCTCCCTCTTCTGCTTCAGACAATATGGTGGATTAAAAAATCTAAAATTTCTCCTACCACAAATACCTACAAATGCTAAATAAAATGTGACTAGCTTCCTTTCATGTGTGGCAGAATTGTCAAGAAAATAAGGGATATCCCCAGGGGTCAAAAATAAAGAGAAAACTCAAAACAAGGGTGGTAAGCAAGAAAGCTGACAGTGTGGCAGCCCTGGAAGTTGCTGGTCTCTGTGAGAGTACAGTTTAAAGTCCATATAAGTAGAGAAGGGAAAGCTTTTGACCTAGTCAGGTTGGGAGTTTGAACCACCATAAAGAAGGGGCGTTGGACCACAATAAAGAAAGGTTTGTCTACAATGAAAGCGTGAACTAGAAAAAAAATCCCCCCATGGCAGAGGGAGACAAGGAGACCTCTCAAACTCAGCCAAGGCTCTGGAAGGAGAAAAGAAAGCCCACTTCATCCAGGGATTCCAGAGCCAAGAAATTAACATAACAATCGGTTTTAGGCAGTGAGAAACCTGGGGCAAGTTACAGAGGCAAATACAAAGCCCTCTGGAGGGACCTTCCCTGCCCTGTAAAACCCCCACAAAGGGGCACCAGCTGGGACAAGGGTGGCTACTTCATGGAAACAGATGAGCATTGGTCTGACAGCATAGCAGTGTCTGTTGTGCCAATTCCCAGAGTGCAATACACTGTAAGGTGTATTCCCAGAGTGAATTTCCATTTCACAGTGACCTCCATGAATCTTGAAGGGCCCTAATTTATCAAAATACTTCAGACTTCTGTAGTAGTACTTTGGAAGACAGACTTTGTACTAGCTCACTTTTTTTCTAAGAACTCATTTCAATGAGTTTTTTTAGGAGTGATGATGAGCTATAAAGAGATGGATGTTAACAATTCAAAGACATGCTATTTTAAAAAATCCACGTAAGGGCTGGATGCAATGGCTCATGCCTGTAATCCCAGCACTTTGGGAGGCTAAAGCAGGAGGATCGCTTGAGGCCAGGAGTTTAAGAACAGCCTGGGCAACATGGTGAGACCCCTGTCTCTACAAAAAATTTACAAATTAGCCAGGCAAGGTGGTACATGCCTGTAGTCCAGCTACTCGGGTGGTCTGAGCCCAGGAGTTTGAGGTTGTAGTGAGCTATGATCATGCCGCTGCGCTCCAGCCTGGGCAATAGAGTGAGACACTGTCTCTGAAAAAAAAAGAAAAATCCATGTAGGATTACAAGATATTTTAAAATTGGAGTTGTATAAAAAAACCACAAGAAAACATTATTATGTTTATTAAAAGAAACAAATTTTTTTGTAATTAAAAAAACCTGCTGAAGATAAACTCACAAACCAAAATTATAAAACATGTGGAAATAATCCACCATAAGGGAAATCAGACTTGCATTGCCTTCAGAAAATAAATTAGCAGAGATTATAAAGTATTTGTTTAAAGTGATGAAAAATTACAGAACGGAAAGCAAGGAAGACAATGGCATAACAATAAGAGAAGAACAGGCGGGCGTTGGAGCAGGGCGGGCAAGGAAGAGGAGAGAGCCTGCTGCCACAGCCGCCCTCCCTACCGCGCTCCTCTAAGCCTCAGTCAGGCAAAGCTGGGAGGAGAGAAGTTGAAACTTAAATGATAGACTGACGCTTTAGGATTACACTGGTCTGAGCTTTTGTAAGAATTGAAAAGACTTTAGTAATACCTGAGAATGATCTGAAAAGCTGTGGACTTGGCTAGTGATATTGTTTTAGTGGCAATTATTGAGAAAAAGAGTAATTTTTAAATTTCATTCCTACAATGTCTAATACTACGAGAATGGCTACAAGAGTATACCTCAAAATGTGTAGGCCAAAAATTTAACATAATTTAAAGGAGAAATGGATAAATTCACTTAATAGTGGGAGATTTTTAGTACTACATACACCTCTCAGTAACTGATAGATTAAGGAAACCCCAAATAAGTAAGATTTGCAAAACACCGTCAAGTAACTTTACCTAAGTAGACATATACAGAGCTCTGCACCAAGAGTTTGAAATATACAGGTTTTTAAAGTCCATATACTGTATTTTTTAAAAAACAGCTGGACACGTACTATGCAGCAAAACATCTCACTTGGCAAATACTCTCTCCTTTCAGAGAGTTGGTGTCCTCTGAGTTCTCTGCTTGACTAGGCCGGTCCTTGTGCTTCCCACCTGCTCCTTGTAGAACCCAGTTTGAGCAAGAATTCTGCTAAATCAGTTTTGGGATAATCTCCCACCCTGGGTACCTGACCACCCTGGATGTCTTCTCACCCTGACCTGTCTTCAGCAATGATCCTATAAAACCAGTGTAGCCAGAAAGCCCCATCCTTGATGCTTCCTCTCAGTAATTTTCCATCCACTGACCCTCCACCCTGCTCCCTTTTGTCCTTGTTGGAGTCAAGTGGAGTCCAATCTCTCTCCCCCACTGCAAGACATCTTGCAGCAGTCCCTGTACTTAATGCCATGCCCCCTCCCACTTTAAATAAAGTCTGCCTTACCATCTTTAACAAATGCCATGAATAATTTTTTTCTGTAACATACTAAACACTACAGAATGAGTATCACGCAGACCACATTCTCTGATCATGAAGCAATTACATTAGAAATCAACAAAAAGATGACTCCTCCTCCACATATTTGGAAATTTTAAAACACTTCTAAATAACTCACAGGCCAAAAAAGAAATTCTAATAGACTTTAGAAAACTTTTAGAAATTAATGATAATAAAAATACTATCCAGGGCACTTCAAAACTTGTGGGATGAAACTAAAACCATAATTGGTGGCAGATTTATGGCCCTAAATGCTTATATTAGAAATAAAGACCAAATATTAACAAACTTAATATCTAACTCAACTTTTTTTAGCTAGTAAAGAAAAATGGCATAAGCCTAAATTAGAAGAAAGAAGTAATAAAGACAATAAAGATAGAGAAATTAATGAATTAGAAAACAAAGATATAGAGAGAACACAAGCACAAGCTACTACTTTGATAACAATAAAATAGAAAAATTGGTTAAGATGGATCAAGAAAGAAAGGTGTGAACTAAAATTAAATAAAAGGCTTCCCCCCCACTGGCTGACTGAAGGGACCCCCTCCTGGCCAGGGGATACCCTAAAACTAAATTGCCTGCCATGAGGAGGAAGGTCAGACATTCCTCACCATGACCCCTCCCTTCTTGGACACCTCCTCTGTAACTCATCAACAGGCCTAAGCCTAAGCAAGACAAACCTGCAGGTCCTCAGTTTATACAACAAATATAAGTCTGGTGACTTGTCTCTTCCTTATCTAAAACATTCCAAGCCTTTAGACAAAGCTTCATTTTTAACCAATTACAAGTCAAGGAGTCTTTAAACCCACCTATAACCTGTAATCCCCCCCCTCTTCGAGATGTCCCACCTTTTCAGGCCAAACCAATGTATGCCTTCCATGTATTGATTTATGGCTTTACCTGTAATCCCTGTGTCCCTAAAATGCATAAAACCAAACTGTAACCCAACCACAGCAAGTCCACTTGTTCAAGGCTTCTTGGGTGTAGCTCTGGGTCATGGTCCTCAAATTTGGCTCAGAATAAACCTCTTTAAAATTATTTTACAGAGTTCGGCTTCTTTTCCGTAGACAAAGGGATAAGGCTGAAGTAAACCACAGTGTTGAAATGTGAGAGGATTTAAAAGGTCCCCTGTTTTCTTGTAGGAGTTCTGAACTGAGTGAGGGAAAAAAGGCAGATAAAGCTCAAAATACCATCTTTATTACTGATAGGGGTTATGCTGGAGGACATGCCTTAGGTGAGCAGTGACAATGGGTTTCCTAATCCTGAACTCAGATCAGAATAAGAAGAACTTGCCCTGCCAGTCACAGGCAGTGCTGGAAAGCTGGAAAACTAGGGACCACTCCACATGGGGCTGCCCCTGCGAAACTTAGAGCTTGAGGAAGCCACAGCACACGCCAGCTGCAATCAGTGGGATCCCAGAAGGAAGAGAGGGAGGAGGGGCCAAACAAACAGGGCCATAGCCTTCCCCAAACCCACCAATCAGGTAATTCGCTTGGGCTGGGGGGGGGTAAGGGGGGGACAACAAGAAAGGAGTATTTAGGAAGAGTATTAGGCTCTTCCTCATGGAAAACAGAGGAGTGGGAAAGCACTGATCTCACTTCATAAATATTAGGCCTGAAAAAGGGGACATAACTACAAATATGGTAGAGATTTAAAAAATCGAGAAATTTATGGACAGCTTTATGCCAGTTAATTTGAAAATTTAGCCTAAAGGGCTCATTTCTTGCCCCTAAACCACTGCTAACTTCGTTCCCATAGTCCAAGACAGTTTTACAAGCAAATTCTACCATTCAAAGGGTAAGCCCACTGAAACAGGCGGCCTTGCAAAAATAACAGGAAAACCCCTAATCCCACAATTTCCCCAGTAAGTTAAAGATCAATCCTGTGAGTTTTCTCACTAACAGGCACACTGCAGGAGTTCTGTTTTGCACAACTTCCGAAGAGAGCTGAATGGACGGAAAAGAGATGTGCATCTCTCTCTTTCAAAATTGTTTTTTCAGAATCTCTTTTTCTACAGTCTAAAGAGTTCCTGAGCAAACAGCAGGGTACAGCTCCAAGCCTCAACCGTATCTCAGGGCAGAGTCACATCTCCTGCGATAATCCCCTCTCCAAGGACAGGTGGGGAAACCAACTCTAGGACTTTGACATCCTGCTGCCACTTTTGTTATCAACTGACAGCCAGCACTATTTTTTTTTCTCTTCGTCCCTCTTAAAATCAGTGAGCCACTTGGCCTCAGGGCTGGCACCCCCTTCTCTTTCTTTGGGATGCCGGGCCACCTCCCTGCTCTCCCTCCCTCTCCTCCCTCTCTCTCATTCTCTCTCTCCTTCTAAGAAGATAAAATAAACATTTCTTCACTTTTATATATCTTAATCTCTGCATGAGAAATCTTTCTCCACCTGTGCCGTGAGCGCCTACTAAGCTTTCCACCCTAACACCTACTTCCACACAAATTCTAGAGAATAGAAAATATTGTTTCCAGTTAATTGTATGAGGATAGTAAAACCAGGATACTAGAACCAGAAAAAGACAGTATGAGACAGGGAGATTATTGGCCAATCTCACTTGTAAATTAGAATATAAATGCAAAAATCCCACATATGACATTATTAAAGCAAATCCAGAACCATGTTTTTTTTAAAAAAAAATTATAATGATTAGAAAATACAAACGTCAAAGGCCAGTGGGATAATTATCTACTACAACAAATTTTATAAATTGCCACTGGGGTTTGGTAGATTTTTTCTCCCTCAGGGATCATACACAGTGCTCAATGACCACTCAATGATTTTATTTAAGTGACTTTTGCAAGAACAGATTGATAATTCTGGTTTATTCAAAATGCTAATTAAAGTAAAAATAACTGTAGTTTTTATTTTTATTTTTTTCATTTTTTCAGCCATACATGAGATTTAAAAATAATTGTATTTTTCTTTTTTTTTATTATTTCTTTCTTTATATAATTATATTTTTAAATACAATATTTTAAAATATTCTAAATAATCAGCATGCTACTTAAAGATGGAAGCCAAGTTTGGTATTAGGCAATTCAGAACTATTTAGCAACTTGAATAATTATTAAGGAATCCCCTTTGTCTCAAAATACTAAATAAATCCACCTTTTTGTGTATGTAATCTTGTATATAAATATAAATGTGCTGGCTGCAGATATGATAACAGTAGATAAAGACTTGACAACCAGCCCCGGGCACACAGAGATGCCATCTGCTTTGTTCACAGCTGTGAGGCCAGCTCTCGATCACAGTGTCTGGTACATAATAGGATCTAATTAGATATTTGTTAAATAAGTTAAATGATTATTTCCAAGGTTCTACCTACCAGATGAAATATTAGGATCATTGATCAAAAAGGATCAGTGGGATGACCAAATTGGCCTGATCAACTTTAACTTATTAATTGTTCAGAAAAGAGTGACTAAGAAAACTGGGGAGGAAAAGAATAGATTTTTACAGTGAAATTTTAATTTTTTTTTTTTTTTTAGACACAGGGTCTTGCTATGTTGCCCAGGCTGGTCTCCAACTCCTGGCCTTGAGCGATCCTCCCCGACGCAGCTTCCCAAAGTGCTGGGATTACAGTTGTGAGCCACCATGCCTGGCCTCAAAATTTTGATTCTATCATTTAAAGGACAAATGTAATGTTTTTATAATAAAAAAGATATTAAGATGATAATATTTCCCCATTTTAGACTTAAATTAGTTTTGTGTGTGATCATTCATTTTCAACCAGTAAATTAGACATAAATGATCAAGAAATTGTGGATTTTAATAAAATAACATAGTTATAGAATTTGGAACTGGAAGAAATTTACATCATCTAATCTAGTCCCTTTATTTTATTTATTTATTTTAACCCCAAAAGTTTAATGACTTGGCTAATGTCATAAGTTAATGAGTAGAGAATGGGCTAGAATTCCTAATTCTAAGTTGTTTTCTTCAAATATTTTATACTCACAGTGTTTGTATTGCTGAAGAAAATGTTTTTTATAGTAGGACAGAAGAACTTGGGGATATTCTAAGTTCCTATTGTAACATCCTCTGAGACCACTAGATGTCACCTTAGAACTATTATTACATATCACTGCTGGTCCTCCACTAATGGGAAAGATGTAATGGAATCTTTAGAAGTTTTTGGGTTCTACGTAAGTTCTATATAAGTTAAATTGGAATGATGATAGCAGTATCTACTTCATAGAATTTTGAGGATTATATATGAGAAACTCGAGGATTACATGAGACAGCAGAAGTAAAACATTTAGCACAATCTGGGCATAGGGTAAGCAAGCCCTCAATAATTTTCCAGCTGTTGCTACTTAGTCATTACCAGGGCATTCCCATCATCTATTCTGATGAAAGACAAGAGAAATGAAATAATTTCACAACAAACATAGGTCAAAATGATAAATTTTGCTGCAACAGAAGGCTAGTAAGCTATTGCTATTATTTATATGAACTTCTCAGCTATAGGTATGTCTTAATAATCGGTGGCCAAGCTTGTGTCAAGATAAACTCTATTGAATGATGGGGTTTTGGAGTCAGGAAAAAAAATGCTTAAAAATCGCACAGGCTTTGGTGGCTGATGGATCTCAGTTTGAACTGCAGACAATACTGTTGTAAGGAGCCCATCAGACAAGGCTGAGTGCGCTCAGGACAGTGCTTGGTAGGTCCTAGTTATGTCACCTTGACATAATAACCTCTGGAAGCCTCTGTCTTCTTATTTGTAGCATGAGGTTAATATGCTCTTTTCAGACTTGTTTTGAGAAACAAATTCTGGGATTCTGGGAACAGGGTGAACACGGTCCGCACCTCCCCCATTCCAGCTCTGAGTTGTTTGCCTCTTCTGGGCCAAGTGACTTTTGGACCCACAGACCCTTGCTAGATGAGGGCTTGGGTACTGATCAGGGCTTTCAACCCAGTGGGCTGGATGAGAACCTGGGCCAGGACCCCTAAGGGCAGTACGTCCTGGGGTGAGCCTGAGGCACAGAGATCTGTGGGTGTAAGTATGAGGAAACTAAACAAAGAGATGTTTAAAGAGTTGAGATAATGTAAGGCACAGCCGGGAGCAGTCCTGGCCATGCAGACAGCCCTCAAAAAACCAGGGTTGAGGAGAAAGAAGCCATTGCAAATTGTCTCAAAAAGAACTTTTCCTACCCTACACGTTCTATTACTCCAGACTTACATTTTTTCCAAATTTGAGAACCATTTTTTCTGCATTTATGTGGTCCAGAAAATTAGGATGAGGTTTTCTTCTTCGATAATCCTCTTCCGTAAATGGAATCTCAGTATCATCCTACGAGAGAGAGAAAGTGCCCACTGGGTGCATGAAACCATGTAAAACTTCTAAGCCCAAAGATGTGTTCCTTTAAGCTCAAATAAAGCTTAAAACTACTGCTTATCTTAATAGTGTGTTATTTTTCTTAAAAATACTTTGGCAAGCCAATTTTTATATTAGTAATTTAAATTTAATCTAAACAAAATTAAATGTTTAAATGTAGAGGCTTTTATTTTTCAGAGACAGAGGCAGGTTGTCCTCTAATTGTAAGGACAATTACCTTACCTAATTGTCCTTACCTTATTAATAAGGTATTACCTTATTAATACCTAATTCCATAAAGGTATTAAATAAACAATTTCTTAATAGTTCTTGCAATGTATGTAGTTTTATTTTCTTAAATTTAAATCCTGTTTTTCTTTTCTCTTTTCTACACTGGCCCTCCCCCGATCAATCACATGGTAAGAAGAACATTCCATGTGCAAGTTGCTTTAAAAACTGGTTTCATCAGATAAGATGAAATATCAGTTGACCCCTGGAATCAGTGATGAAAAATATTTCTTGACAGTCCACTGAGCTGTACTTCTTATTCACTCTCTCCACAGCTCATGCTCCTATGCAGTCCCATGGAGGGATGCATCTGAAACAATTAAGTTAAAATTTATTGAAGAATCAAAGGGAAAATTTGACTCTTCCTACCTGGTTATTACGTGTGACAACCACAGCCTGTCAGTCCTTCTTGCTCTGGACTATGTGACTGAATCAGAGTCACCTGGTTACCCCTCTTTACTCACACATGGAGAAACAAGTACATAGCAAGACTTTAAAAATAGATGGGTACTAAGGGGAAAAAAAAAACCCATATATATTAAGATTCTCCTATTTATTGAAATTAATACAAATGAAAATATCCTATTACGTTTACCCTTCTTTTATATCAAAGCTGATTCTCATGCAGTTTTGTATCTGTTTGGATGATTTTGGCTACAAATATCAGAAAATCAAACTCAACATGACCTAAACACCAGGAGATTCATCATCACCCATAGTAACGTCCTCAGCAGGGTGGCTCCGGGCACTGCGGGATGGCCTGGCTCTGCTCTTCTCATGCCCTCTGGGCTCTGCCTCCCTCCGGGTGTGGCTTTCCTCTTCAGGATTGTAGCAAAACTGGCCTCAGCTCTAAGCTTCACATCCAGACATGACAACGTCCCGAGAGGGACTTGAAGTCCCAGGGATGAACCCTTCCTGGAAGTCTCCTGGCCAACTTTCCTCTGTGCCAGAGGCTGGACTAAGCTTGTCTCCTGGCACACAGCTAGGCCACATACCCCAGGCTCCCTTGCAATCGGTGTGGCCATGGGACTGGGTTTCAGACAAAGGAATTTGCAGAGGTGATGAGCACCTCTTCCAGGCCTGGTTCATAAAGCTTCCAATGCATGATTGTTTGTGTTTCTCCCCAGGCTCGATGTAGAGGTGCACAATAGCCCTGGAAGGTGGCTGAGCCATCAGTATATGGAGCCTGGATCTTGAATCAGTGTTGGTCAGAGACTTACTCAATTATCAGTTTTACATTTTACATGAGCAAGAAATAAACTTCCACCATATTTAAGCCATTCTACATTTTGGGGGATTTGTTTGTTACATTCTCACCTCCCAGAATTGGGTTGTGCGAACACCCCTTAGCCAATCATTGGCAAGAAGAACAGGATGTCATGGCTGGTTTGGATCAATTAGGATTTTCCCCTGGAGCTGGAGACAGAGGCTCCCTTCCCCGGATCTCACAGGGAGCGTGGATAGGTGAACAAATCAATGCTCTGCTGGCAAGGAGGACAGTGGGACGGCTGTTAGGCAGGAAACCAGCAACATCTACAACAATCTAGTATTCACTTTTCTCTTCTGAGTTGCGTTATGGAGTCATGGCTTTTCACAAACTCAACTGATTTCATTAACCATAATGTAACCATCACAAATCCTAGCAGGAAAGAAATAGCATACCCAAAGTGGGTAATTTGAGGAAAGCTTAATAAAAGGATTATTTACAAAAATGTGAGCAGGGTGTAGGAAAACCACACACCCTGGAACCAGTTATAGGGTGCTCTGTACCACTCTAGGTCCGAAGGTATTGAGGAAGCAAGCTATGCTTAGATCCTAGAGGTAGAGAGGGTGCCCCACAGAAGTGGCTTGAGTTGAGGGACTCAGTCCACCAACAGCAGAAGGTAGTTGGGGGAATAAATACCCTGAACTCATCCCCCATCCTCTTGATCCCCCATCCTCTCACCAGTGCTCCCATTGGCCAAACCCAACTGGGAGAAGAGGACAAGGTTGCTTGCTGAGCTAGACTACAAGGTTAGAGCAGGGTGGAGAGATCTGGAGGGGCGGATGGAAAATCTGCAGCACACAGAATTGTTTTTGTGATGCTCAACTTCTCCCAACTTGGCTAGTGGGGAAACCTTTTTGTTCATTCAGTGCTGCCCATGCTATATCTGAAAATATCTTGGCTTTCTATCATTAACAATATGTTCCAGGCAGGTGCGGTGGCTCACACCTGTAATCCTGGCACTTTGGAAGGCTAAGGCGAGAGGATCGCCTGAGGTTAGGAGTTTGAGACCAGCCTGGGCAACACAGTGAGATCCTGTTTCTACAAAAAATTAAAAAAAGAAACTTGCCAGGTGTGGTGGCATGCACCTATAATCCTAGCTACTTGGGAGGCTGAGCCAGGAGGATCGCTTGAGCCCAGGAGTTTGAGGTTTCAGTGAGCTATGACAGTGCCACTGCACTCTAGCCCAAGTGACAGAGTGAAACCCTGTCTCTAAAAACAAACAAACAAACAAACAAAAATATGTGTGGGCCTATCCAGATTTTTACTGACCCAAGACATGGAATCAACTACCTCCCACAGGGTCCTGAAGTTACTTTTACTGGAGTACAATGTTAGAGACTAACATTTGTGTATCAGGGATGCCCAGAAGGGCTGCTGTTGGACCATTTTTCATAGTGACAGAGCTGAAGATATATCTTTCACAAGGCCAGAATTTTACAATGATTTTTTTCCCAACTTACTAAGTTAGTGACCCCTACTTAGAATTGGTTTCCTTGCTGTTAAGACTTCCTATGAGGATGATAAGAAGATAGAAGCAGAGAAGAGCAGAAAGTAAAGTGGGGAGGATTTATTGATTTATAGCTCCCAAATCCGGATGCCCCCTGGCATCTCCGTCCATGGATTTTGCAAACCACTGTTTATATCTTTATAGCAATTTCCTCTTTCTGATTAAGAAAACTGGATTCTGTTACTTGCAGCCAAAAGTCCCACTCAGCTCACCCTGACTTCAGATGGATGCCAGGATCTTCCTCTGCTGCACCCCCTTCTATTAGGCTTATTGGGGATAGACTTGTTTGTCTTGTATAGCCAATCTTGTTATATCTATACCCCCACCTACTTCCTCATTCCTTTGGATTATTTAGAAGCAAATCTCAGACACAGTATCATTTATCACTTCATTATTTTAATTGAGGCTGAATTTATCCATTTCTAAAAATATTTAGCAGAATTTGGTCTTCTTTGAGAAATTCTTCCCTATGAATTCTATAATTTTTCTTTACAAATTAATGTTTTGCTTTTTAATTTTAGTTATGTAATTCATCTGGAAATGACTTTTTATGTGCTGTGAGGCAGAGAATTTTAGGGAGTGATAGAAATATTCTATATCCTAATTGTTGTGGTTGCACAACTATATGCATTTGTCAAAATTCAGAACTATATAGTAAAAGGGGTTAACTTTACCATATATAAATTATACCTTAATAAATCGGACTTTAAAAATCATCATTAACCATCAGGGAAATGCAAATTACAACTACAGGGAGAGTATGGGGGCATGTGAAGAGGACGCAGGAGCTAACATAGGAGCCGTCTCCCCACATTTCCTTTGGGGAACCACCACTTCTCCACTCTCAGTGCATTCATTATATGGGGTAGATCATCCCTGGCTCCAGAAGTGGCTTATATGGTCCCAGGTCTGGCCAGTCAGAGCACTACTTTCCCTTGGCCACAGTGATTGCTTCAAGGTTAGGCCCATGACTTAAGACCTGGCAAACAGCACATTCCATTCCCAGGATGGGACATAACCTAAGTGGGGAAAGGGAACTGAAGCCCTGGGGCTGTATGCTGGGGAGCTGCTGAGAGACAGAAGGAGGGGCGAGCTTGCTGGAGAACAAAGCCTATTCAGAGGAGAAAAGAAGCTGTAAAAGAGAAAAAGAGAGTAAGTGAGCACTGAGGACATTGTTTAAGCTCTAGGTCCAGCTATGCCTGAAGTCCTTTATTGGATTTACCAATTATGTGAGTTGATCAATTCCCCATTTTTGCTTAAGTCAGTGGAGACAATTAGTCAGGAAGCCAGCACAATGGTCAGCCAGTCACATGACCAATGATTGCTATGTGTGCACACTTAACTAGACAGTCTGAGGGAAGGAACTGTAACAGGAATAAAATGGCCTGGCTTGTTCCTTGAGGTGATGGCAACCAAATGGAGTAGGTGAGTGAACTTTACAAAAACAGGACATGGACATGTAACCTGCGGTTCCTGCCCTAAAGGATCTCTCAGTCCACCAGGGGAAAGACAAACAAATAAATGGCATTTGGTACAAGCGTGGTAAGTCCCTAAATATTTCCTTGGTATAAATAATAGATTCCATTGATCCTAACACGAATACTTTTTCACATTTAACATCTCTGAAATTAGACTGTGTCTTGTAATCAATGGCTTATTATTATCATGGTCAGCCAGGAAGCACTGACAATGTCATTGCTGGTGCCCCAGTGACCTTGAACATACTGTTCACATTGTTATCAATTTGAACGGAGTTAGGTACTACTCTTGTTGATTAATTGCCTCTTAAAATGTCTTTTAAAAGAGTTTGCTATGATTCAGCACTGAACTGAAAAGGCATGCATTAGCACAAAGGCGCAGGAACAGAGTGGCAAATGTCAATCTGATATTAGCAAAGACAATAAGCAATGTTGGAAGAATGGCTACAGCCCATATTTTCTTGCAAAGTAATAACCACGTGCTTTATAGGAAAGTATCTACAAATAAATGACGTGACTCAGGTTTTACACTAAATTATTGTGTGAAAAAAGACAGAATGTAGGTGTGATTCAGAGACAGACTCCGAATATGAAGAAGTTTTGGGAATACTATAACCACTATATTTTGCTTATATTTTCCTTTTAATGTATGCACAAGAATGTATGTGACAAAAATATAGGTCTAAATAAGCCTAAAAGAGAGCCCTTTCAGTATGTTTAAAATAAAATGGGTAAGTGAAGTGATAGGTAAGCATTGCTATAGTTTAATAGGAAGCATTTTTTCTTCTTTCTTAGCGACATATACAACAATGGAATTCTTTAGAATTGAATGTGCTTAGAGTCCATAAACTCTGTTGAGCGCTTATTATGGGATAGGGAGTGTAAGAATCACAACTCATTGTAGGAAGTCCCCTCTGCATACAGATTACAAGGTTTTTAATATTAAATATGAACTGTTACGCAAAGGAAAACTAACACTCTACTTACAGGGTCCAGGGGTTTGGATCTCGCCCAAGTCATCACCGTGGATAGTAAAATAAACACCTTTCGCTTTTCAAAATGGACGACTTCTTCATTCAGTGCTGTAGGGCCAAGAAGCAGAGCAGTTATTTGCATCCTCGAACAACTTGTTTTTGCAATCACGTGTATTGCTAGTTACCAGTGGGGCTTGAAGTTACCCCTTCTTCAAGGAGCAACTTAACACCAAGATGGCGTTAAGATGCTTCTCCTGTCCCCACCACTTTTCTTCCACTTTTCCCTCCAATTGCCCGACCCCTCCTGAGCTCAGCTCAAAAGTTTGGCCCCTTCCTGTTTCCTGGCCTGTGTGCTTTCACTTTTTTGGAGGGTAGGTGATAGTAACAATCATAGTTGACAAGAATTAGAACAATGCATGGGCTTTGTTGAATTTTCACAACTATGAGAGAGGCACTCATTCTCTCAGCTTTACAGATGGGGGAACTGAGGCACAGTTTGCCCAGAGCCATAGAGGGCAGTGGTGGGGCAGAGAGTCCAATCCAGGCCGCATGGCTGCCAGGCCTGTGCTCTCCCTACCATGCCATCTGGCCAGCTGCACAGGGAGGGGAACTGGCTTGGGATGGGGAAGGTGAAAAGGGATTTGGACAGAGGCCCAATCTGAAGGTGAGGCCCTTCTAGGAGTTCAATAAGGCAGCCCTGTTCAGCTAAAGTTGTTGTGGAAGGAAGTAATTTGTGGACAGGAAAGTGAGCATTTGGTTTCCAAAGGGTTTGTGGCTTTGCAGGAGGGCCACACTTTTAAGCATTGAATGCATTTGGCAAGTTATTCCATGAAAATATTCTTCATGATGTATAATTTTCCACACACACAAAAAAAATCTAAGCTATAAAGTGAAGTCTAATTGAATTGTCAGAGGGTCTAAGTGATACAGTTGTCATGGTATGTTTTTAGGCTCATGAGGTGATCCCCTAAATAATAAACAAAAATATGAAATGCTCATATCCTGGATGTAATAAATGCATGTTCTACCCTAAGATGAGAAAGTATTATTGAATTAAGTCTAAGAACACTATGTTCACATATTAATCTTAACTCCAAATGTCAATTTTAGTTTCTATTTTTATTCTAATAACAGAAATTGTCTCTTCAATTTAATTTTGCTCTTTTAACCTCTCCCCTATGCTGTGCTTCAGTTTGGCCTATTTTGTGAATACTTGGCACACTTTGAGGTCCTCTAATTGGGTTATCTTTTTTTATTTATGATATTTATAATGGGTCTAAAACAATCTGCTTATTCCAGCTTGAACACACCTTTTATCCATATATGCAAATATTTTCTCTTATTTCTAATAATTTACTCTTTTCGCCTATGTCATCTTGCCTTCCTTTCATTGTATCTGTGAAAGGCAACGTAAGAAAATCCTACAACATTTTAAAATAATTTAATAAAACATTATTAAATTGTAATGTATTTCCATTGTAAGAAAAACAAGATCTAAGAACGTGCATCAGGTAAAATGACAAAGTCCCCACCCCCAATCTCCACAGCCCCGCCAACCCCATGCCCCTGGGTGACTCTGATGGCAGAGAAGGGTCCCTGCCTATACTTTCTTGCAGACGCAAACACTATATATCTCAAAAAACAGTGCGATTCAGTTAAAACCTTTCCTCCAAATAGAGAAGGAAAATATTCTTAATTATTTAAAGCTCTTTGTTAGAATGAAGAAGGAAGCAGTAAGACATACTCTACATTTTAAAGCTCGTGAAAGAAAATGCAATGTCATAGTTTGAGGAATGATCAAATTCCCTCAAGGGGCCATGGGGTGGTCCCAAGAAAGGGCTGATGCACATCTAGTACAGCAGGAAGTCAGTGGTCAATGTCTGAAATTAACAATCAAGGGCACCCATGTAGGCATTTGTATATCTTAGATGAGTTTGCTTTTGGGAAGTAGGGTTAGAGTAGAAAGGAAAGGCAGGGAATTGTTGCCTTTTCAAGAGGTGTCCACATAGGCAGTTTTTTTTTCTCTAAAGACAGGGTCTCGCTCTGTTGCCCAGGCTGGAATGCAGAGTGGCTCAATCATAGCTCACTGCAGCCTCCAACTCCTGGGCTCAAATGATCCTCCTGCCTCAGCCTCCCAAATAGCTGGGATTACAGGAGCATGCTGCTGCACCTGGCTAATTTTTAGAAATTGTTTGTAGAGACAAGGTCTTGCTATGTTGCCCAGGCTGATCTTGAACTTCTAGCTTCAAGTGATCCTCCTACCTCAGCCTCCCAAAGCACTGGAATTACAGGTGCGAACCACTCCACCCAGCCCATGTAGGTACTTTTATGTATTAAACGAGGTTCCTTTGGGGAAGTAGGGACAGTGTAGAAAGGAAATGCAGGGAATTATTCTCTTTATTCTAAGCCCTACTGTGCTTTCTAAATTTTCAAAACATGTCCAGGTTTTATTTCAGGAAAAAAAACTAAAACCTTAAGGAAAATTGCAAGTATATATTAAAAGAAAAATCAATTTCCAAAGCTTGGCACAAAGTAAGTGCTCAGTAAACATTAGCTCAGATTATTATTATAGGTGGTGCAATTATATATTATCTGTAAATATTTGCAAAGGGACAAAATGCAGAAATTAGGCTTTAAATAAGGTCTGTTCCAAAAGATGACACAATGTTCATGTTTTTTGATTTGTTTCTTACTGAATGAAATCTAGGCACAAAGTTATAAGTGAGAAATCAAACATTCTAAGCTCCTGAGGAATCCATACATCCATAGACACATCTGTGTTTCTGTCATCATTTCCCTGAATATGGTACAGTCATTCCTGAGGCTCCATTCCATTTCTTTGAATTTAAGCCAAAATATAGCTTTGCTATTGATCTAATTTAAAATTTGGTAAAGTACTGCCTGTTTTGGTAAATAAAGTTTTATTGGAAACCAGCTCATTCATTTACATGTTGTTTATGGCTGTTTTTCCCTGTAAAGCCAAAAATATTTATTATCTAGCCCTTTACAGAAAAATTTGCCAACTTCTGATCTAATCCACCTAAAACAAAAATATTGAAGGCATTGAGATGTACTGTGCCGTGTGTCTTTTTTGCCTGTTCTAGTCTAAAATGATTATTCAAATAGGCTGATTTGCTTTCCTCTTTGCTCCAGACTTCATGAGGAAATAAATCACAAAAGCACCAAATTGCTAACCACCACCTTGTTCTCTTAGACCCGAGGTCCTTAGAGTTCATTACATTTTTCAAGGCGTTTTCAAAATGCAGGCATTCTCTACCTGCATCCACTGACCTTTGCCATCAGAGAACATTTGTTGAATTGAAGAGAATCCTTCCAGTTAGAAATAATCCTTCCCCTCTTAAAGTCACATCACTCTTTCATATACCTTGTGATGCTCCCCTCTGTGTTGCATTAAAGTTTCTCCTGTGTGCCTTAGGTGTCTTGTGTGACTATAGGTGCCTTGAGGGTATAATCCTTTTCCTTATTTATCTTTGTATCTTCCCAGTACATTGAACCCTACCTCCTGAAGCAGTGCCTGCGGAATGAATCAAGGTTGAATAATTGAAAGTAAATGTTTCTTTTTTTTTTTTGATGATTAAAACTATTCTCTTCTTCAAAAGTACCTATCCACAGACACATTCATTAGCATGGATTTCATAGTTTAGGTAAGTCTCAGATCAGTTTTTCCACAGCCCTAATTTGCCTAGTGTTCATTAGATGACTCTTAAGCAAAGTAAGCTGCACAAAAATATAGTCCTGGAGATAAAAGAGTGCACCTCACTGACCAGAGACTGCCCATATGGCTTCCTCTACTTGCTGCACATCCTCAGTGATGTTATAAATAATAACATCACACTCCAGCAGGCGCAGGAGAAGGTCTTCTCGAGAGATGGTCTGGAAAAGAAAATTGACAGTCATTTGCAGCAAGAAGCTAACAAGGCAACCTTAATATATAGATGAAATGACAATTTCCAAAATAGATATGCTACAGTGAAGGGTCTCACAGGAAACATTTGTGGAAGGATTTCTACTTAAAATGAAATTTGGCTCTCTTCTGTGTGTAGTTTACAAGTAACAAAGAAGGTTATGAAAATAGCCTGGAACAGATGATTTAAAAAATTGCATAATGATCTTAGGTACTATTTCTGCATGCCATTTAAACTCCAATTCAGAAGGGACAAATTAGAACACACTGGAAGAAAATCAGTGAAGCATAACACTAACTCAAACTCTATGCAAGATTATTTGAGCAATTATATATCACGAATCACTTAGAAGTGCTGTTGAGTGATTAATTTGGATTGTTTCAGAATCCTCAAAACGGAATTAATCTGTTCTCTTTCTAGACATAAGGTACCTTATTACAGTTGATGCTTGGGAATATTTTAAAAATACAGAAACTTTTAACGGTTAAAAATATAAAGTTTTTACATTAGACAGAAGTAACTTTGGTGATCATTGTGTTTTAACCAGTTTTTCCTTGCTGCATGGATGCTAACACATTTCCCAACAGTACAATACCATGGGTGGGTATTAAGATAATTATAAAAGGACCCTGAATTTCCAAACCAGGTTTGCGTTTGTTGATATTCCCATTGTCCCAAGCATCAGACATTCCTCCACACCAGTTTCTTGACCAGTTGCATTAAAGTAGAACCTTTTAGATCAAACTTGGTCTCTTACCATACAACTTGGTTGGAGAACAAAGAAAAGTAGATGCATTTCCTTGTGAAACGACAGGACTGCCTTGGCAAGGTTAACACATCCTTATCAAATTCAACAGCACACACTACTGCTGGTTTCTCTAGCCCTGTTCTCTCTGTCTCTTAGTATCCGTCTGCATTAGTTCGCTAGGGCTGTTGTAACAAAGTACCATAAACTGAGTGGTTTAAACAACAGGAGTCTCATAGTTCTGGAGGCTAGAAGTCCAAGATTAAGGTGTTTCAGGGTTGCTTCCTTCTGAGAGCTGTGAGGGAATCTGTTCCATGCCTCTCCCCTAGCTTCTGCTGGCTGGCAGGCAATCATTGCCATTCTTTGGCTTGTAAAGGCATCACCCTGATCTCTGCCTTGATGTTCACATGGCATTCTCCCCGAGTGCTGTGTCCAAACTTCCCCTTCTATAAGGACATCGGTCATACAAGATTACGGGCCTACCTTAACAACCTCCTTTTAACTTGATTTCCTCTGTAAGGACCCTATCTCCAAATAAGCTCACATTCTGAGGTACTGGGGGTTAGGACTTCAGCTTTTTTGGGGGGAGACACA
The DNA here is from genome assembly GCA_023783475.1 of Daubentonia madagascariensis. NCBI lineage: Eukaryota > Metazoa > Chordata > Mammalia > Primates > Daubentoniidae > Daubentonia > Daubentonia madagascariensis. The sequence goes on along the minus strand of JAKFHU010000485.1, from coordinate 53,595,912 downwards.
ATTCAACCCATTTACCAGCCATTCAATTCCTTATCTGGACTGAATGTGGAAGAGGGGAGATGCTCTCAAAATATTGATCCAAATATCAACGTTGTTTACTTTATCAATAGCATGACAATGTGAAAGGACACTACCTTCCCAGTACACCTAGGACTGATCTAGATTCAGGAAAGACACACAAAAGAAAAGAAGAGAGAACATGGGAAGAATAGGAGGAATCAAAGACATGTGTTCTAGATGTGTCCAAGAGAAAGAAGATAAAGCACCCATGATTCCAGCTTGTAAAAGCAGTTAAGAGTTCTGTCCATAGAAAAATATGCACACTTGTTAAACTATGGCTGGACTGATTTAGAACAAAACAGCCACATTTTCAAGAGAATAGTCGTCCTAACCAGATGTTGAGTGATCATGTTTGTGCATTCATTTCTTCACCCAACAGACACTTGTGGGCCCTGCTTTTGACCCTAGAGATAGAGGCAAAAATGAATACTATATGGCTGCTAATAGTAAGGAGAATCATGTGTATGTGTTTTGTTGAGAAAACTTTGAGCAAATAATTATAGTCTAATGTAGACAAGTCCTTGTCTACATACTTAGGTTTCATACTAAGCACATATGAAACCTTTGTACAAATTAGAAAAAGACAACCTGTTCTTGGTGAAAAAATGATAAGAAGGCATACATTCTGAGGCACAGAGCAGCCAGCAAAACAGGCTGCTCTGCAGCCTCTACTCACCCTTATCCAGGCACCCTTGTACAGTATGTAACCTGTACAGCTTGGCATGGCAGCCCCAAATGTGGAAAGGGCTATCATAGATTTCATTTAAGGTTCAATGGACTAGGAGGAAGATGTGATTATGTCTCATAGGAGTTGACATTTGAGTTGCATTGGAAGGGTGAATACGAGCTCACCCGGCAGAGCCTGGAATGTTCAGGGAATAGCAGGAGGTTTGCTGAGCCAGGTAGAGGCACCTTGCACGACCTGCACCAGCATAATGTTTTCATTCTCAACTCTCCCTCACTTTTTCTGCCACCCTTGCTGCTTGGCCTTGGCTCCTTAACCCATGCTTTTTCTAGCCCAAAGCATACCATACATTTTCCCAGGTGTTCCCCTTGTCTGGTGTTTCCTTCCTCCCTTATCTGTCTTGCAAGCTCTGCTCTAGGCCCTGGAGGCCTAGTCTCAGCCCCACCATGTCCAGTAGATCCCAGCCTCCCAAAGGAGACCATCTGCAGGACTTTGACTGACAGAGGCTCCAGGATGTAAAGATGAGAGGAGCTTAGGGGGCCTCGATCTGGTTGGCAGGGAGGTGTTTGAAGCTTCATTTGCCTGGCTCTATAGATAAGACTGAGAATTCATCAGCTGTCCCTTTCAGAGTGCTCTGGGAGGTGCTGTGTGCATGCCTTTGTCACCATGTTTACTGTACTGCAGAGTCCCTGCCAGGCTGTGAGCTCCACGTTCATCTATGGATTCTTGGGGTGCTCAGTACACATTTGCTGAATCAAACTGAGGTAAATAGTAAGAGATGATGGAGATCTGGACTAATGCAAACAGCTAGGAGAATGGAAAGGAGGAGCTGCCAGAGAGCTCTCAAAGAGATGCATGGAAGATTCCATGACCAGCAGGATGTGGGAGTCCAGGGTGAGTGAAGAGCCCACAGTGATTGCAGGCTTCCAGCTTTGGTGGAGGGTGAGTGCATGATGGATGAGACAAAGGACACTATCGGTTGTCTACAAACATCCATTTCCTCTTCCTCTTTCCCAACAGAACCCCAATTTTGTTCAAATACTCCCCCCTTCTCAGCCTGTGGGAAATTAACTCCATCTTCTGGCTTAAGGGATGAGTCTTATTGATCAAAGCGTTAATGTTTGGTTCAGGAAGGGGCATATGACTCAATTCAAGACAGTGAGATTCAAGGAGATGCTTGCCAAGAACTGCTGGGAATGTTTACCCTCCTTTCTCTGAGACCTTCTGGAGGTTTTCTTTGTCAGGGTGTTGCTGTGTATGAACATAAGGCACTGGATTGTTGCAGCCTTGCTGCCAGCCTGAAGACGAAGTCACCCCAGAAGACAGCAGAGCCCAGAAAGGGGCAGAAAAGGGGCTGGAGCCCCTGGATCATGTCAGCCCTGCAGCTGGTTCCACCTCTGGGCCACCAGCTACACAAGCTGATGAATTTCCTCATTGATCAAGCCCATTTGCATTGCCTTTTTTTCTATCACTTGCTGCCCAAAACACCTCAACTGATAGAGATAGCAAGGTCCTTAAAAAATCAGGAGTGCAAAGGGCAGAGCAGTTTTGTAGAGGGGTGCAATAAATAGGGCTTTACATATGCTGATTTGGCAGTGCCTGCAGGAAAACAGGGGAGTGGTCTAGTCCATGCAGCTGGATTTGTGAGTCCCTAGGCTGAAAAAAGATTTGAAAAGCATTGGCTTACATGGGGAGCTGAAGCCATAGGGCTGGAGAAGATTTAGGAAACACGTTTATTATGATGAGAAAGGAGGGAGCTCTGGGGAAAGCTGCATTTAAAGGGTGGAAAGAGGAAAAGGAGCTGGTGAAAGAACCTGGGAAGGAGAGCTCAGAGGTGTAGGAAAGCCAGGGCATAACAGCGGCCCAAGGGGGGCAGGAGAGTTTCTCTTGGGAAACCAGGATGCTGCTGCTTGGAAGTCAGGTGAGATGAGCCCTTGGGAGTTAGGAGATCACTGGTGACACTGGCATTTCCCATGAAGTGACAGGGGCAGAGCCTGCTTGGACAGACCAGGGCATAGGGTGTGAAGGAGTGAGGCCTGCAAATGTGGCCGGTCCCCTTCTGAAGTTCAGTGGTGGTAGGGACCAGGGCAGAGGAAGAGGCTGGTGGTCAGTAGGGAGGCCAAATTAAGTGTTTTATACAATAGGAAGCGATTTGTGTATAGGCAAAGAGGAAGAGGCCAGTGGCAAGTGAGAGAAAGGGGGTGAATGGTAAAGGAAGGTCCCAAAGATGTTGGGAGTGGACTCACCCACCCATTTCACAAATGGTTCCTGAGGGCCACTTTGTGCCAGTGGTTATGTTACGTGCCGAAGACACACGGATCAACCCGAGGATGAGTGAAGCAGTCTGTACCCTCAAGGAGCCGACAGTTAAAGTCCATGGGACCCACAAAAAAGACAGGTGATAACAATGGAGTGCCAGAAGTGTATGACCTAATGATCTACACAGGTGAAGGATGCTAGGGGAGCTCAGAAAAGAGCTCAGAATCCAAACTGGGAGTGGAGAGAGGTGGGAATCATAGACAGCCTCCTGGAGGAGGTGATCTCATGAGTTAAATCTTGAAAAATGAATAAGGCTGGTTGGGTGAAGAAAGAGGGCAGGCTGTCCCAGGCCACAGCATGTGCAAAGCTGTATGGTAGGGTCCAGAGATAGCAGGCAGGGTAAAGGGAGGGGTTAGCCTGGGAGAAGAGGGTACCCCTTCTCGGGTATTTAAATATCTCAGGATAAGGACTATGCAGAATTTGCCATCTAAAGGCAGCGCTGTTTCTCAATAATGGTGTATTATTCCCCAGTGGCTTGTTACCAAAGGATATTTGCCTTTCACAGATGGTGCCCACCATGGCACAGAGTTGTCTTGGATAATTCAGGGCAGAATGTGATTTAAGCACAATATGGAGAAGAATTTCATGAGTCTGAAAGTCCAAATTAGATCCATCCTTTCCAAGACTGTCTCATTTAAATTCTTTGCTTCCGCCAAAAATTTAAAGTGGAGACAACATGGCTAATCTCTATCATAGGAGAAAGGCACGCCCCTAGGCCTGGCACAAAGTGGCCCCGGAGGGAACAAGAGGCAAAGAGTAAAAACATATTATAACGGTGTTGGGGCGGAAGGTGACTCTTCCCTTTGTCTACTCCTAGCAAAAACCATCTGTACTTACAGAGTAAGTCTCCACGGCAAAATCGGGCCGAAGGCTTTCCGGCTTGGACAGTGTGCCCACGATCTGGAACGTGCCTTCCTTCAGTTTGGCTAATGAAGCGTCTGGCATACCTGACTTATTCTCATCTTCCTCTTCCTCTTCTTCTGTAATTTCTTCAAGTGAAGCCCCAACTACACAGTTAGATAGAAACTGTAAGAAAACAGAAATTTATCAAATACTAAGAACCATTCAGAGTAAGGGCAGCCAATGAATGATGGTTCTAGAAACTAACGTTTATTGAGGGCTTGCTAGGTGCCACAAGGGCAAGACAAATGCTTTGCACACTGTCACCTCATTTAAGTCAATTTAATTCCCATGATAACACAATGAAGTAGGTACTGTGATTATTCCCTGTTTTATAGACAAGGAATTCAGTCTGGGAGAGCTTAAATAACTTGCTTAAGGATTCTACTCTGCTACAGGCAGAGCTGGTCTGTAGTGAAGATGTTTCTCTTGTCCAATAGAAATATGGAAATGTAATATGAGCCACATAAGTAATTTAAAATTTTCTAGTAGCCACATTTTAAAAAGTGAAATGAAACAGATGAAATTAATATAAATATTGTGTTATTTAATCCAATATATCCAAAATATTATCAATTTAATATGTAATCAATATAAAATTATAAATGAGGTATTTTACATTTTTTTCATACTAAGTCTCTGAAATTCTATGTGCATTTTACACTGACAACACATCTTCATTTGGACTAGCCACATGTAAGTGTTCAATGGCTACCATATTGAATAATGATATGGAAGTTGTCAAAGTTTCTTTTCTTGTTTTACAAAAGCTGTCCTTGGGAGTGGCTTATGTAATGCTTAAGAGTTTCATTCACATATATGCAAATAATCATTTATATATGTCAATCATTTTATTTTAATTTACATATTAAATATATATAAATAATCATAACATTACCACACCTGGGAATAAAAACATAGAAAAACCAAACAAACAGAAAGTCCTACCTCATTTATTTTGATAAAAGAAAAGTACAAATTAGCATGCCAGGTTGTCAGCTTCAACCTCTTATTGGAATATATTTCTCCCAAGTACATTATGTATATTTTCATTTATCTGTCCAATGTACATATTCAATTTTATTATCCCCTTTCACAGAAGTGGAAATTGGTGCCCAGCACTAAGGAGATGGGGCTGAGGTGGCATTGCCCAGCTGGGCTGGAAGCCTGAAAACAAGACACCCAGCTTCCATTTCTTTTATGTGCTTCATATTCCTGCTCCCAGGTTTCTTACAACAGATGCCACTCTTGATCTTAGCCAAAAGGCCGAGAAGCAATACTTAGAACAGATTAATAGCAATTACCTGGAATCTGAGAGAGGCCCTGATTAATTAAAGACTAACTGGAAAATTCTGTTATTGAAAGAAAAGCTTTTGAACAAGATCCCTGCATACTAAAAGAAAAAGGTTTATTATAAAAATATTATGTTGTAAAAAATAATTAGAGATCAAAAGGGGATAAAGTAAAAAGTAGACTCCCCTCCTTCCTTTGTTCTTAATCTCAACCATGTCACCTCTTTTATTCAGTTCACCCTTGAACAACATGACTTTGAACTGTGTAGGTCCAATTATTCGCAGATTTTCTTCTGCCTCTGCCACCCCTGAGACCCACCCCTCCTTCCCTTCCTCCTCAGTCTGCTCAACGTGAAGTTGACAAGGATGAAGATCTTTGTGATGATCCACTTCTATTAATGAACAGAAAATATTTTCTCTTCCTTATGATTTTCTTAATAATATTTTCTTTTGTCTACCTTACTTTATTGTAAGAATAAAGTATACAACATATACAACATACAAAGTATGTGTTGGCTGTTTATGTTATCGGTGAGGTTTCCGGTCAACAGTAGGCTATTAGTAGTTAAGTTTTGGGGGAGTCAAAAAAGTTATATGCAGTCTGTAGTCCCAGCTACACAGGAGGATGAGGCGGGAGGATCGCTTGAGCCTAGGAGTGTGAGTCCAGCCTGGGCAATATAGACACATGTCTCTAAAAATAAATAAATAAATAAATAAAAGTTATATGCAGATTTTCAACTGTCAGGGAGGTCAGTGCCCCTAACCCCTGTGTTGTTCAAGGGCCAACTGTATGCTCTCATAGCTTTCCATTGAATTTAGAATATAAACCAAACTCCTGACCAAGGCCACCCATGATCTGGCCCTCTATGCTTGACTTTACTTCATTAATTTATGTAATAAATATCTATGGAGGGCTGACCATGTGCATTTACTGTTTAGGAGCTGAGTAGGGCTACACTCTGACCTTTACAGGCCCCTTCCTCCACAAAAAAGTATTGAAAATTATATTTTATGACTATATGCTATAAAGATGAACATAATCTTTGACCTTAAGATTTCACTTGTTTCCTTCTGATTTTAAAAGAAATTAAAACACTTTTCTGGGTTCCTAAAACTCTTGTGGGCCCTGGGCATGGTGCCTGCTGCACCTAATGAAGAAGTCTGCCCTGGGGTCCTGGTGCCGCACCGCAGCCACCGCACCCTAGCCACTGAGTGCTCAAGAGCCGCCAACCTTATTCCCACTTTGAAACTTTTGCCTTTGCTGCGCTAAGAACTATTTCCTCCAGTTTGATCCTTGTCCTGCGTATGTCAGGTTAAATGTAACCTTTCAAGAGAGTCCTTTGTGGGGTATATCTCTAGGTAGGAAAAAAAATGCAAACAAGAGAGCCCTTTCATGCAACTCTTTAAAAAGTAGCTGCTCTCCCCCACTGGTCATCATCCCATCCTTCTTTTCCTTCAGAATACTCACCACACATTGAAATATCTTGTTTATTTAAAAAATTTGTTTATTGTCTGTCTCCTTCCAGGAAAGGCAGGGTCCTTGAGGGCAACAAACTTTATTTTTGGTCTTATTCACACAGTCGTCTGTGCCTAGCGCAGTGCCTGGCATTTAGTAGGTGCTCAGGAGTGGATGAATCCCACCCTTCAGAGGTGGTAACAGTTAACAGTTTCTTGTGTATCTTTTGAGGCATTTTCTGTGTATGGATTATCTATCATCTATCTTATCTATATCTGTATCTTTTTGAAAAACACAAATAAGATCATACCACACCTGTTTTGTACTGCATTTTTAAAAATTTTCAAGCTCCCTAGGTGATTCTCTACTATTTTTTAAAAAATTTTAAGGTCTAATGCCTTTCTTTTAAAAAATTTTGTTATAGTATTGTTTTTGTCGGTGCCTTTGCCCTTTCTTTCCTACCTTTTCTGGTAATTTGGAAGATGTATCACGTGTTTGGAGTCCCTTCTAGTAGATATATATTAATTTACTATACATATCATATATATTGCTTATCATATATAATTACACACTATATAAAAATATACTGTTTTTACAAATAAATTTTATACTCAAATCTGTTTCTCAATTGACAAATTTTAGATGGTGTATTGGATTGAATATTGTCCCCCTCTCCAAATTCCTGTCCTTGTAGAACCTGTGAATGTGGCCTTATTTGAAAACAGGATCTTTGCAGATGTAATCAAGTTAAGGGGAAGTCATACTGGATTACGGTGGGCCCTAACCCAGTGACTGGTGTCCTTATAGGAAGAGGGAAATTTGGATACAGGGACACACAGGGGAGACATGTGAAGGAAGGCAGCAGAGATGTGAATGATGGGTCTACCAGCCAAGGGGTGCCAAGAATAGTTGGCAACCACCAGAGGCTAGGACAGAAGCACGGAACAGATGCTCCCCTAGAGGCTCTGGCCTCTAGTAGGAACCAACCCTGCTGACGTTTTGATTTTGGACTTCTGCCTTCAAGAACTATGAGAGAATAAATTCTGCTGTTTTAAGTCACCCAGTTTGTGGTAATCTGTGACCACAGCAGTAGGAAGTGAATACAGATGGTCTATACTGTAGCTTCATCCTATTTTAAGCAGCTTTGTGCTGTTTGGAAGTGTAATCACTAGCGTCGTGGAAGTCCGCCCAGAGTGAGGTTAGATTTCTGTGTAGCTCCGGAGGATAGAATTAAGATCGATGGGTCCTACCCAGGGGAAATGATACAATCATGGCCTTCTTTTGACGACCGAGCATCTTAAGATAAAGAATCCCCGAATCCTCCTTTTGAGTATCTTCATTTTGCAGGGCTAAAGACGGAGAAAGGCGAGGAAGCGTAGTGGGACTCGGGGCCCAAAACAGCGCCTGGTACATAACAGACGCTAAAAAGCCACATATTGAAGGGATGGGCGCTATAAAGATTGGATTTATTTTCTCGTCTGTTGCTTCCTTCCGATGCGGCGGCGGAGGGGCGAGGGAACTTAGTTTGGAGGCTGGAGACCTGGGATCTATGTCCAGGTCCTGCCCTCAACTCTACGATCTTGGGCAAGTCCCTTCCTCCCTCTGAGCCTCAGTTTCCCTTCATTAAAAGGAGGAGGAACGGGCTGGACCTGAGATCTCGAAACACCTGGGCTTCCAGGTGGGAGCACTTCAGCGGGCCGGGGTCCAGGGGGCATTGGCGGTGCCCAGGACGCGGGGCCCCCTAGAGACGGGCCCGCCCTCGCTGCGTCCGCGGGCCGGGGGCGGGGACTGGGAGCTGAGGGCTGGGGTCCGGCCCTGAGCCGCCGCCGCCGCTCACCTTCCCGATGTTTCTGCTGCTGTAGGAGTCCAGCAGGTTTACAAACACCCTCTGGATCCGGATAACCTTCTCGGTCCGGGCAGCAGCGTCCTCCTCTTCACCCATGGCGGGAGCCGCGCCGGTTGCTAAGGGGAAAGCGTCCCCTCGGTTGCCGGGGAGGCGGGGCCGGGCCGAGCCCGGTGGGCGGGGCCAGGCCGCGGGGCGGGGCGTGCCGGGGCGTGCCGGGGCGCGCGGGGCCCCCGGCGTGCGTGAGGGCATCCCCGCCTGAGTGGTCCCCGCGGCGCCGCGCGCGCGGCCGGGGGCGCGCCCTGCCCGGCTGGCCGCTGCGAGCCCCGGGGCGGAGCGCGTCCTGTGTGGGGGCCGCCTGGGCTCGCTCCCCCGTCAGCTCTTTCGTTCGGAAACTCCGGAAGCGCCTCCCCGCGTGCGCTGGACCCGGATGACTGAAGCTGATGACGACTCTGAGGAGCAGGAGCAGCCCCGCAGCCTAGGCCGCCTCCGAAACGTGGGGGTTACTTCACGTTCCGCGGTGCGGTGGTCTGACCGGCTGACGTGACAGAAGCCTCCACTGCAAAGAAAAGCTGTTGCCGTGGAGTTCCGGGGTCCAGGACACCCGAGCGACAGCGAGTGTGGTCCCCGCTGTGCCCCCAGTTGCTGCTGGGCCCACGGGGCTCCGCCCGCTTGGCGGCCGTTTCCAGGAGCAGATGCGCACGGACCTCGGGGTGCGGGGGCGCCAGGGGCCGTCTGTGCCCGGGAGCCTCTCACGTGCGCACAGCGATGACGTGACACTTGACGTTTCCGAGTGAGCTGTGCGTGCAGCTGCTGAGATAAACCCACCGATCAAACGGCAGCGCTCAGCTTGTCTTTTCACAGGACGGCAAGAGTCGTGGTGGACTCTGAGTATATGCTGCAGTTATCTTGGAACAGCCTGATTATATTGAAATGTTTTTGTGCTTTAAACATTAACTTGTTAAAAGTTAATATTTAACACATTTTTTTTTTTTTTTTTTGTGCGTGGTTTCTTCTTTAAAAAAAAAAAAAAAATACTACTTGCTTCCAAAAGCGGAGGTGGCCCAGGATCTGCAGACAGCTTGGGGCTCCGGGCTCTCGGGCACTGCGCAGATTTGGCTTTGAGTCCCGGCTCCGCACCAGTCTTTCCGCGTTCCCCAGGCTGTTAAATTGGCTGTAACGCAGGCGCGCTGTCACTAGCCTAACAGGCTGGTAGGATTAAGTAGGACAATGTGAAAGCATTTCCTGAAGTGGCCTCCAAAGGTGAAATTACTGTTTTTTTCTGCGAGGCTAAGGCCCATTTCTACAAACGAGCAGCTCTTCATTCCATTTTTTTGTTCCCATCCCCTTTTCTTTTTTATACACACGTCTCATTAAAACTTGTTTTGAGAAACTAATCAACGCTTTGTAATTTTGCCAACTCAATTTGGGAACAGTTTGCTCACAGCAAAATTCCTTTTTTATTATCAACAAGAAAGTGCTGTCAGTTTAAATGTAAAAATATTCATGCAAGACCAGTGCAAAATTTGACGTAAATATACTTTAGCATTCTTTCAAATGACTTATTTCTAATATTCTAAAAAATAGCTTGAATCCTTTATTTTTGAATTTTTAGTTTGTCTCTGCATTCCGTATTGATATACAGTTAAGCAGGTAAATACTTTGAAAGTTATTCAACTAGTCATGCTACAATAAAATTTTGTAATTTCTCCACATTTCATTCTTATTGTTTAGACTACTGACAACAGGTAAATGAGGTTGCTCCACAGTTGCAGGGGCTATAGCTTCCAGATCTATCTATCATGTATGTTTAATATATGTGATATGTTTTTTATATACATTGGTAGGTTAGGAGAGTCTGTTAATTCCTTTATACCAACTAACTTATCTTTCCTTTATTATTTCTTCCTTCTCTCAAAATCAGCTTTAATATAACCACAAAGTTTGTGTGATGGCTTTTATTAACATACACCATATGGGAATAGCTGGTGGAATCAGAAGACTTGGGTTCTAATCCAACTCTACTGCTCCTGGGTAGGCTGCTGAGCAAGTCTCTCAATCTATCCAAGTCTTGGCTATGTCACCCCAAAAATAAAAGGATTGAAGGGAAAGTTCTAAAGTCAATGTACATATCAGATCTCAGGACTTTGCTATTCTCTTCCCCCTTAACATTCAAACAGCACATTTTATTTTTGAACACTGGAGAGGGAATAGCACAGCGTGCAATGGAAGAAGCTAATGGTAAATACACCACTAGCGGCTGATTTGCCGTGTGAGAAGTATGACTGATTCTGGACCTGGAGGAAAGGTGGGAAGAGTGTCATTATGGGAAATGAGGTGTGCACTCTTCTCTCCTCATAATCATACTGCCTGTTCAAGGATCTTAGGAGCAGATAAAATTCAGCAAGTCTTGGTGCTTTTGCTAGAGAAACATTCTTCAGCTAGCTTAAATAAATCCCTATCTATTGCATTTCTCCCTTCTAATTAGTACATACAAGGTAATGTAGGAAATGTGAAAAAGCATAAAGAAAATGAAAATTACCTTATCTTACCACCTGCTGATGACTACTATTAAAACCTTATTTCATTTTTACTTCTGTTACATACATGATTATTTTTCAAAATACAGCACGTATAGTTTTATATCCTTTTTTCACGTAGCCTAATTTTTCCCCATTGCCTTTTTTTCTTGGCTTTTAATGATTGCATATTTTTCCATCAAAAAGATGTAAAAAGATGAACTCTTTAAAGCCTTCCAATTTTTCATTAGAGACAATGAACATCCTTGTACTTTTATCTTTTGCTGAATCACTTCCCAATGCTAGATTGCCAGTTCAGAAGTTACAAACTTTGTAAAAGCTCTATTACCAATGTTTCCAGAAAGGCTTCACCAATATATCCTCCAATAGAATGTAAGAATGCCCCTCCACTAAATCCTTACTGGTATTATATTTAAGTAAGAGAAATCACAAAATTATTAGGTGAACTGGCCCAATTATTTTTAACTTCCCTGTCTTGAATTACTGGTTGGGTTGAACATCTTTCAAGTGGCAACAGATACCTGTATTTTTTTTCCAAGTTGTTTAATCAAACTATTTGCCCATTGTTCTCATTTTTTTCCCTCATTGAGTTATGAGGTTTTTTTTTTTTCTTTTTTCCTTTAGAAGTGAAATCAGGCTTAATTTATCTGGTAAAGTTCTTTAAACAGTCTAGGTAAAATGGAGGTTTTCATATCTATTTTCTCAAGTATATCTGTATAGTTTTACTAATGTCCTTTCTTCCTGTTCCTCTTTCATAGTAATAAAAAAAGCACCTCACACTTCACTCACTTCAAATAAAAATGTAACAACGCAGGATTAAATAATGGAAACAGAAGCTCTTGGAATCAATCATTTATCACAAAATGAACAATTTCAACTTTTAAACATACAATCACTTTTCTCCATACTTAACTCAAAATGAGTAAACAGAATTTTATTCAAACTTTACAAATATCATTTACATTTAGCCTGAGATTAAGCATGAGAAAGTTCAACCTGAAGTTAGACTTCATTGCCCAGTTAAGCATCTGAAAATAAAGCTGAGCATGAACATATTAATACATTATCAAACATAATTAAAGCATTCCAATGAAGTTTGACAATGAATTGTGATGCAAACTGAAATTTAACTTGCTCTGGTCCACATGATCTTCAGAGCCTAAAAGTACCTATTTTTAAATAATGATAAAAGAAATCTGCAGATGACAAATTTGTGAAGGTGTGTCCAGATGCAGAAGGTTAGTTCAACATTACTACAGCAGCTGCTTTACGTGATCATTAAAAAAACAACTCCCCAATCCTTACTGTTCCACATGTACTTGAAAACATGCAGCAGCATGGTACAGTTTATTAAGTTTACAAATATCAGTACCTATAATAAAATATAAAATACAGAGTATCCCTTTTTCAAATATTAAGTCTCTGAATGCTTCATTCATCCTTTGGTTTCAAACCCATACAATGCACTCATATTACATTGTAGATTTAGCATTGAGACAGAACACTGTACATCTGTTGGGGAAGGTGGGGTGCCGTGGGACTACCAAAGCACTACATTATAGAAAGTAAACGTTGAAGCAAAAATACTTTCTGAATATATATTGTACATTATGTAAACAAACATTCAGAGTAAGAATCAACACAGGCCAAAATATTGTTTTCTAGGAAACTAGAACCTTCCTTTAAATCACACACACTGAAGATGCTTTTTGTTAAGGAAAAAAATGGAGACTGTTCCTGTATTTGCTTATGTGCTTAGATATCTTGGAAACGAGTAATTATTACATTCATTTGCTAATGGTTTGTCCTCTGTTCAGTTGGCTGGCTGTTGCAAACACAGAATACAGAACTATTTCAGTCCCTGTTTTTCATTTAATACTAGTTAAGTAATATACATTACTAATTAATTCATCTTTATCAATCCCTATTAGTAACATAAATAAAGTGAAGCAGTGAAATTTCAGAATTTGTGCAGGGGAAACTAATTGATAATTTGTTTCCAATAAGGCTAGTAGCAAAATAATTACTACAAAGTCAGTCCAAGCTAGTAGTGAACCCCTGATTTAGCAGGCTGAATCAAAGTTTATAGTTAGGTAATTCTAATTCCTATATTACTGTGCAAATCTAGAATTTCCTATGTAAAAGAGAGTGCTGGCAGCATCAAAGCCCTGTCATAAAGGAAATACTGATTAGGGTTTGAAATGCAGAGATGGTACATGAAGAAATGTGAATGTCTTAATGATGGTGTCACAGCAATGCTCAGAATTCCTTTAGTGAATCAGAAACTAAGCCAATTCATTATTCAATAATCATCTGAGTCAAAAGCCTAAATTTGAAGCAAGTGATAAAGACACAAAACCAAAGATGCACTTTCTATGACCATATGCAAGAATTTCAAGCTTTGTGTCAACATTCTGTACCAGCACCAGTCCCCTCTAAAAGAAAAAAGCTTAGTCATGACTGTCCATCCCTTTTCAAAGCTTCCAGTCTTTGAAGGAGTGCGTTTCCAAATGCTTCCCGGTAGGCAGGGCTGAGAGTATCCAACAAGGAGTAGACGGTTTCATGGTAGGGAGTCTGTAAATGATCATCTACCTGGTCAAAAGCATAACCTACCACCTACAAGAGAAATGCAACAGTGAATTAGTTTTCATCTTGGTACAGAACAAAAACCAAGTGTTTACATGGGTAATTATCTAATGACACTATTTCTCAATACAAGTCAGAATATGCACATTTTTATTACAACCTTTAATATTTAAGCAACTTATAATGTATAACATATACATAGACACATCACCAGTAAAATGCTCCCTATGGAATTCTTCTTTCAAAATTTAAAAGGTTTGATTTACCTACTCTTGATCCTAAAAGAAATGTAGGGAAAGAATTTAAAAAGCTACACAAAAACAGTATTTCATTTTTATATTTCAAAACATGCTTCTATTTTTACCCTATTTAATTCTACATATATTGAGGGTCCACTATATTAAGGTACTATAATAGATAATATATTATTAGTTCTATTTTAATCATTATTTGTAATATTTAGTTTGTACTCCTTTATTCCTAGAAATTTAGTTTTAATAGTTTAATAGTTTTAATACCTGTTTAATCTTGTTTGTTTTAATAATTATTTTAATAATTTATTTATTAGTTTTAATAACTCTTTAGCTTTATAATTAGTGATCTGAAAGGCCACTTTCACCTAATACATTGCTTATCTCACAGGCAATGAATACCGAACTCTGAGATAAAAGGGAATGTTGTTCTGTGGGTTTTTTTCCCCCTGTAAACATAGGTAAAACTCTTCTCTCTGACAAAATTATAAGATATATGATGGTTCACCAGCACAGTATAGGGCAAAATTAATTTAGTTTTTGCTAACTTGACTAAAGCTTGTAAATACCTTTTATAAATCCTAAATTTTTATGACATCTATTTAAGCCATAGAAGATGTAAGTTTATGTTAGAAATAGAAACTGAGTATTTTTTTTTAAATGAAAAGCACAGGCAGATGCCTAAGGAAAACGAATCACACCTCTTCAAAGCCATGCTCGATTACTGCACTTTGCATAGGTATAGTAGAGTACAGTTCTGTTTGCCTTCCTCTTATACCTGCTAGACTGTGATCTTCATGGTGCACAGGGATCGTGTCTTATTTATGGTTTGATTTCCAACTGCTGTCACAGGATAGTTGCTCAGTAAATGTTAACTAAATCAGACTGAAAAACAAGTATTTGAGCACCTAGTACATGACAGGTTTTACAAATGATCCATATCTTTCCATATCACTTGTCATATAATCACCCCCAAAATCCTTTTTAGTTTTTTAATCTCCAGGTTATAGATAAAGAAGCATGGACTCTGAAGGGTAGACTGACTCATCCAAGATCACTCAAATTCACATTTAAGACTTCTGACTCTCTGATCAGAGCTTCTACCTCACCACAGCCACCTTATGTGAACATACCTCACTATGTTGCCCAGGCTGGTCTTGAACCTTGGGCTTGAGCAATCTTCCTGCCTCAGCTTCCCAAGTAGCTGGGATTACAGACGTGTACCACCACGTCCAGCAAGATCCACTTCTAAATATTATAAGCTTTCAGTACAAATTTAAGGATTTGAAAAGGAGTGCACAAAAATTAGTTAACTCAGGCACTACTCCTAAAGCTAAGCAGCTCTCTACATGGCAGTTGTGAGGGAACTGAGAGTAGTAAAGATGGTAGTCTTGCAATTTACTCTATCAAAGAATACACAGTACACATGATTCATCTTCAGCAAACTGAATCCAGTGAAATAAAGAGATTTTCATGTACTTGTTTAACATATTATGTGACATTCTTACTTGCTTAGGCCTTGCCCTCTACCTTATGATAATGTGCAACTACTCTTAACAGATATAGAAACACAGAGAAGTCAGAAACCTTTGACCAAGAGTGAAGATTCATTGATTAGTAAAGTTAAACCTAAATTTTAGATTTTCTAATGTCTATCCCTTTGTTCAATAGGTCAAAGATTATCATCATATACATATATTTTTTAATGAAAAGTTGCTCTCAGGTGATGCTTTCTACTATTCTAAACTCATGATTCTGGTTTAAAGAATGTGGAAAGGTCAATCTGCCTACAAGAGCTCACTTGTAATAAAGAGATACTTGTAACAAAGGGCCAATAGGACACTCTTGGAAATTTGGTGGCGGAATGTTCTACTTTGATTTAATTGTGATCTAAGAGCTGGAAAACAATGGAGTCAAGTATGTAGTCTTAATAGAAGAGACATTTATAAGAGGTGGACAAAAATCCTTTCAACACAATGATTGCAAAACTCATTCAATGCAGAGAATGCATAATTTTGGTGGACACATTTAGCTATAGGTGTGAAATAAATTAGTTTTGGGGGTGAGGATTAAAATAAAGTAATATCCTGCAAATCAAATATTTTTTCTTTTTTAAAAAATTCAATTTCCCCATGTTGATCAAAAGACTCTAAAATTAATAAAAATTCCTAGGAAAAGTTTTCCTTAAAAAAATTTTGAAAGCTATTGAGCGTTCTCATTTAACACTCTCCCCTCCCTACTCCCCCCACCTTTTTGATAAAGTGATAAAGATACACTTTTTTTAAATTCTAAAAAGAAAGTGAGTTACCTTAAGTCCTGCTTCAGTGAGCTCCAGACAATATCTGTTCCTTTCCTTTGTTTCCACATTGATATAGGCCACATCATCTGCACAGCGCAGGCTTTTTGAGACAAACATGTTGTTAACAGCAAAGAGAACATCATTTACAACTGCTTCAGCTTCCAGCCTCATGTCTTTCACATCAGTTCCTTCAAAACCATTAAGCTCTGAATTTTCTTCAAATCCCGACATACTGCTTAGCTCCATGGGATTACAGTCTGTTTCCATTCTGCAAAAAAAATAGATAAAAAATTTGTTCATAGAAAGACATTCAAAATATGATCATATGATTAAAATTAGCTATGCCCTACAATTGCTACTTAATACAAAACACTACCTAACAATTTTTAGGAAAAATATTGTCTAAAACCATTTCTAGTAGTTTTTCACAGCAAAATTACCGATACCTGTAGATTTTCAAAAAAAGGATCTCTCTTCCCCACTTACTCAGAAAAGGTTAATTCTCATATTGATAAGCATTTGGAATATTATAGTTTTTAGCTATTTTTAAACATGTCTCAGTAACAATCCTAGTACATACTTATTTTAAAATGTATAATTATTTCTCTAGGATAGATATTTAGAACCAGAATTGCTGAGTCAAAGGACATGTTCATTTTAACTTTCAATAGATACTGATTGCCAATTCATCCTTCAGAAAAAAGGCTGCCTTGATCTATATTCCTCCAATACAATAGGAGGGATGTACTCTTTTTCTCCACACTCTTTCCAATTCTTTTACATTTTTGCCAATTTGAAAGGCAAAGAATATAGCTCACTGTGTTTATATTCATTTCCTTGAGTAAACATCTTATTGGATGTTTATAGGATATTTAGATCTAAGATCATACAGCTGCAAAAAGTAGAAATGGAAATGAACCCAAATTGTCTGAAATAAGATTCCTTACCTACCATAGTACAGTACCTCTCAGTAGCTCCTTTTATGACTTCTGGATTTGGGGTTTTGCTTAAGGCTTTTCCCATGCTCCAATGATTGCATTTTAAAAATCCCCTAAATTGTCTCCTAAATTCTCATTCTATCTGTATTTAACCCTTTGATCCATCTGGAACTTATTTTGTGTAGCTTTATTTTCCAAATCGATAGCCTACTGTCCCAACACCATTTACTGAATAACTCACCTTTTCAACCACTTATTAGGACTGGCCCAAATGTTATACTTTGAAAAATATTGTTTCTCATGCTAACTTGATCAAACATTACTGTCAGGCTCCCATGCAGTTCTAGCTTTTCTTCTGTAACTGGGGTTAAAAAGGATTTTCCTGACTATGTATTGTTAAAATTGAAAATGTATGAATGAGAAAAGTTAATAGATTTGAAATTGCTTTGGAATGTACAATATAAGGAGCTTTACAGAGGAGCTACTGTGCTTTCTTTTTACTTGGCAGGCTTTAAAAGTAAGTTAAGATTTTCATTTCTTTGATATGGATTAAGTATCCACTATCCTGAATGAAGCATGACTCTTCCTTCATTCACATATTTAATAAACATTCATTGCCTATCTATTTGAGCACTGTGGTCAAGGTCTCACATTGAGGTATAGTCCCTCCTCCTCACCACACTGGAGTTAGACCAGGTTAGTAATAAACTCTTTTTTTTTTTTTGTTAGAGATGAGGTCTCGCTTTGTTGCCCAGACTGTAGTGCAGTGGCTATTCACAGGTGCGATCACAGTGAACTACACTACAGCCTTGAACTCCTGGACTCAAGCCATCCACACCTGGCCCTTAAACTGATTTTTTAAAAGGAGCCTTAACAACTTTTTTTCTGACAATGCTGGTAACTTTTATGGGCATTTATTTAAACCACTTGTCTGGCACATTACACATTCATCTCTTTTTCTAAAGTTACTAACTTGTGTCCTATCTGTGTGACATTCAAAGTCCTTTAAGTTAGTGGTTCTCTAACTTGGTTCCTCATTACAATCACCTGGGAGAGCTTATAAAATTACAGATGCACTGACCCCACCGCAGAACAACAAAATCAAAATATCTGGGAGACAGGTATTTTTTCAGAGCTCCTGGGTGATTTTGCTTTGCAGCCACTACTCCAAATTATCAGCAAAAATCTTGAGAGTTCCTGCAGTTGCACACCATTTGCACATTATAAAAGTCAAAACTATTTGTGAAAGGCAATTTATGATAAGCTATGTAAAGCTATTTCAAAAATTACATAGCAAGTGTATAAACAGTATTTCTCCAATCCTATTTCAATTAATGATATGTTTTAAGGATCCTTTATCTTGTCTCCCATAGCACTTTATAGAATTAGTGACTCACTATCAACAATACAAGGTAATTATAAAATTATCAATTATTGCTAGAATAATTTGCCAGGTAATTGAAAGCTAAAATTGACTTACTATATAGGAAAATGAAAATATTTGATTTTCTAAAAATAATTAATATACTGCTTAATATGGTACTTGTTTTTACATAGAAGAAATGAGTCCATTTTATTTTTTTACAAAGTTAGTTCTGAAGATTTAGATATGTGGCTGCTACTATGAATCTCTTGACATCATGAATATCAAACATCTTTATTTTGCTTAAGTAATCAAGTACTTCAATTACGGATGTCAGAAATAATGATCATAACATAAAAAAAGTCTGATGTTTATAAATTTTTAAAGCAAGAGTCTAATTCATTGCAATTAGGACCTTAATGATGCTGAAAGAAGAAAAATCTAGTACTAGAATGAAAGAAATCCTCACAGGTTGGTAAAGTAGGTCACAAACTGTTGCTGTGCAATAATCAGCACCACGCTGCAAAAAAAGAAAAAGACACCTTTCCTAAGACTGAATTTTCAAAAGATTTTGTCTGCAATGTCTTTAAATGACAGATAAAATTCAGAACTTTTGATGATACATATAAATTAAAATGATAGATTTTATTATTGAAGCACTATACAAATTAACATTTTTAGCTATTATTTTACGGGTATTATTCAACTTATTTTTTGTAGATTATAAGAGATTCTTGATTATTTACTGACATCCTTTCCCCTGCCTAATACCATGCAGATTTTCCAAGGGCAATCATAATGTCCCCTTCCCATATTAAGTGAAGTAACCAGGCAATTTGGCTGAGATTCACTCCAATCCCCAGTTACAGACAGTGTAAACTAATCAATACACAAAATTCTTCCTGGTCACTTTAATCCAGAATAGTTCAGTCAGAGCACACAGCCCCAACTGTTCCTGGTAGCCATCTCGAGATGGGAACACTAATCCAAGAACAATGCTGTCAGTGGGAAAAGAACAGAGTTATGAGATTTACAGAGAAATGCAGCCAGAGCCCATTCTGGTTTCCCAACCTTTGCACTTTGCAGTTATTGCAGCCAATCAATTCTAATATTTTACTGGCAACAGAAAGCATCCTAACAGATTTAGGAGTCTACTCATAACAAAAGGTACTGATTGATCTAGTTCTACAACAGCCTTAAGAAGGTAAAAAGGTTTAGAAAACAGAACCCTGATGAAAATGATGACGAATATTTTTGTGCCTCTCATGTAGAAAGCGCTTAACAAAAGCTTTGTAGAATTTGAATATTTGTATGTGTCTGTATTAGTTTCCTACTGCTGCTATAACAAATTTCCACAAACAGTGGTTTAAAACAGCATATACTTATTCTCTTACAGTTCTGGAGGTGAGAAGTATAAAACTAAGGTGTCAACAGAGCTGCATTCCTTCTGGAGGCCTCAGGGGAGAATCTGTTTCCTTGCCTTTTCTAGCTTCTAGAGGTCACCTGAATTCTTTGGCTCACAGTACCTTCCTCTGTCTTCAAAGCACATCAAAAGCATTTGAAAGACTTCTTTTTCTGCCCTTCCTTTTTTGGGAGTCATCATTTACTTTTAATAAACACATTGGATAGCCAATATAAGGTGCTAGGTAGTTTATGCATGGTTCTCTTAAAAGGAGGCCCAGAGTACTTGCCAAGCTCACTGCCTTTTCTGGGATGGTTCCTTAATCACAGTTTTCATGCTTGAACTTTTTTTTTTTTTTTTTTGAGAAAGGGTCTCACTCTGTCACCCAGACTGGAGTGCAGTGGCTCCATCACAGCTCACTGCAGCCTCGAACTCCTGGGCTTAAGTGATCCTCCTGCCTCAGCCTCCTGAGTAGCTGGGACTACAGGCACATGCCAGCATGCTTGGCTCATACTTGGCCCTCTAACCCCAGCATCATCACAGTCAAATGTGCGGGGGATGTGTTTCAATTAAAGTCACCATCTCAAGGCTGGCAAAAGGTTTATATGCATGTCCTCAGTCAAGAACTCTAACTACTTGATTCTGGATGGTGACTGGCCTATCCAATCAGATCCTCTCTCAAGGAGTTAAAAAACAGGGCCAAAAACCATTAAGTCAGAGCTGGGTGTGGTGGCTCATGCCTATAATCCCAGCATTTGGTAGGCTGAGGCAGGAGGATCACTTGAGGCCAGGGGTTTAAGACCAGCCTGGGCAACAGCAAGGCCCTTATCTCTACAAAAACTTTGAAAAGAAGATCCTGTCTCAAAACAAAAACCAAAAAACCCCATGAAGTCAGTTAGCTGGTGATGACAGGAGTTACAGGAGCAGAATAGGGAGCAACCGGGTGGCCATATCAATGGAGCACTAGAGAAGCAGTTTCTACATTTTTGATTATGTACCTCAATAAGTCAAAATATTTGAGCAGATACATTATATATATTTACATATATATTCTACAACTAAAATATTAAAAAACATAAATATGCATTTAAACAGAGGTAAAAATGAAATACAGATATATTTTCTTTCTTTTAAGGATAACTTCCACGTCATTTGTTTCCAGAGGACAGTTTTTTTTTCAGTTCTAAAGGACTCAGGTCCTTACATGAGCTTTGGTGGAGATTGTGGGGCAGTACCTACAGGCCTAAATCAGGTGTTTGGTCCTTGCTGGCTTCCCGAGAGTGATTGCTGGCTTCCCGAGAGTGATTGCTGGCTTCCCGAGAGTGATTCCTGACTACCTTGTTGTGAATAGCAGTAATGTAGCTTCACATACAGCTTGGGAAGCACATAGGCATTGAAGACATTTGTTTCAGAAATGTCCCTGAGAGCTGCAGCCTCTAGTATGCCTTGAATGATAAACTTAATAGCTTTGTCCTTGGGTATGCATTGGGTGCACTTCATGAAGTAAATATGCTGCACATGGCTGTGGCCTTTTTTGGCATAAATGTTGTTCCTTTTTTCTTTGTCATCTTGGAAGTGAGGACACGAAAGTGCAAAATATAGATATATTTTCTTACTTCTCAATGGATTATCTGCATAGCTGTGGAAGCCTGTGCCATTAAGGATGAGGAAATACATGTCTACTTTAGTGAAGGGACAACTACTAGAATTATTAATACTATTGACACATTAGAGCTGCTGTGAGGTTACCAGAATGGTTGACTATCAATATGATTCCTGTAAGAAATCTTTGGTTTCCCTTTCTGTAGAAAAAATAATTTATCATCATATGAGAAATTCCAGATGAACAGAACTTTCTGTGATGAAGTGTTCTTTATCGGTGCCATCCAATACAGTAGCTACTAGCCACCTGAAGTTTGTCTAGTGTGATCAAGGGGTTGAATTTAAAATTTTATTTAATTTTCATTCGTTTAAATTTAAATAGGTAGTGGCTACTGTATCAGACAGCACAGGTTTAGACCTCTGTGAACACCTGTAGATAAAATGACAATAAACTGAGTTTATATTATGGTTGAAAAACTCAGTAGATATAAAGGCAATGAATTAAACTTATTTTATATATAAGTAGCAAAATTTGTAAACTGAGAAACAACTGAATTCTAACTACTCTAGGGAGGGGAATCAATCATCATTGTTTCAAATAGTAAAAACTATTGAACTACTTCTTACATTTTATAATCTTGTCTATTTGGACTCTAAGTTTATTAATCAAGCATCATAATCCACTGTGTACCTACATATCTAGCATTTTTTTCTAAGTACTAGAATACTAATTAAAGATGTCTACTGGTAGCTTACAGTATAATTTGGGAAATAAGACAGGCATATGAAATATTTACACAAATATTAATGCCACACACACTATAATTACAACTAAAAATGTACTTAATTGTTAGTTGCAGATAATTACAGAAAATAAGTCTTGGTCCTACTACAAACTCTATCACTAAACTTGTATGAATTTGGATTGACCATATAACCTCACTGGGCTCATGGTGTTCTCATCTATATAATAAGGGAAATGGACAGGAAATTCTTTGCTGTTCTAAGAGCTCTGACATTCCATGATCTATGACATAAATTGTTAGTTACAATGGGGCTTGACTCATGGAACAGGTCACTCAAAATTGGTCTAGAATGAGCATGGTTAAGGTGTTATGGATAAGCAGAAAGGTCTTGAGAGTTGTGAAGGAATGTGCATTGGGAACAAAGCATAAGCAAGGGTTTGCACAAGGTGTGGCAGGAACTATAAGGAGACTAGCCTTGCTGAAATACATAGACAGGTAGGGATGGCCCAATTTGACAGGATGCCAACACCTAGACAGGGGAATTTAACTTTGACATAACAGACTGTTTTAAAGTCTTGAGAATGGAAATAGCAATGTCTTTATATTTAAAATAAGTTTCTTATTGGCAGCATATACTTTGGTCCTGCTTTTTAATCCAATCTGGCAACTGCTGCCTTTTAGCTACAGTGTGCTATGGTTTGAATATTTGTCCCCTCTACAACTCATGTTGAAATTTAATCCCCAATGGGGCAATAGTGATGAGGGGGGCCTTTAAGAGGTGACTGGGGTCATGAGGGCTCTGCCCTTATGAATGGATTAATGCATTAATCCAGGTTAATGGGTTATCATGGGAGTGGGACTGGTGGCTTTTAAGAAGAGAAAGAGTGGCCTGAGCTAATACTCTCAACCTCCTTGCCATGTGATGTCCTTCACTGCCTTGGGACTCTGAGGAGTCCCCACCAGTAAGAAGGTCCTCACCAGATACCGCCCCCTGACCCTGGACTTCTCAGTCTCCATAACTGCACGAAATAAATTCCTTTTCTTTATAATTTACCCAGTTTTAGGCATTCTGTTATAAGCAACAGAAAACATTAAGACAGGGTGTTTAGACCATTTACATTTAATATGATTCCTGTAATTATTGATATGGTTGAGTTTAAGTTTAGTATCTTGCTATATGTTTTCTATCTGTGCCATCTGTACTTTACTCCCTTTCCTTATTTTTCTGCCTACTTTTGGACTGACCACTTTTTAGGATTCTATTTTATATCTTTTGGTGGCTTATTAACTATATTTTTTTGTTGTGTGTATTTTGGTGGTTGCTTCAGAGTTTATAGTATACATTTTTATCATAATGTACCTTCAATTGATATTATAACACTTTATGTATAAGAACTTAACAAGGGAATACTATATAGCCTTTGTTATTTTTGTCATATTATTTTACTTCTACATTTGTTAGAAACTTCATAATACATGTTATTATTTTTGCTTTAAACAATTATTTTTCAGAGAGATTTAGGTAATAAAAAATATTCATATAGTTACCATTTCTGGTGCTCCTTATTCCTTTGTGTTGATCTATATCTATACACATGATCTGTATCATTTTCCTTCTGTCTTTCAACACGTCCTGTAGTGTAGGTCTGCTGTTGACGCATTTTCAGCTTTGGTACGTCTTCATTTTTGAAAGATATTTTTGCTGGGTATAGAATCCTAGGTTGTTAGATTTCTTTTCTTTGAAGTCTTTAAAGATGTTTCTCAACTATCATCTTGCTTGCATTGTTTCCCATGAGAAATCTGATGTTATAATGTTACCTTTGTTCCTATTGGTGTAGTTTTTTTCAAGCTTCTTTTGCTTGGGGTTTGTTGAGATTCTTGCATCTGTGGGTTTACAGTTTTCAACAAATTTGGAAAATGTTTGGCCGTTATTTCTTCAAACATTTATCTGCCCCTCCTCTCTCATATTAGTCCAAGTGAAGGTGTCCTATTCCTCATTGCTTTGTTAGTTTTTTCTCTCTTTCTGCATGTGGGTTTTTTTTTTTTGGCATAGTTTCTATTGCTATGTCTTCAAGTTCGCTAATCTTTTCTTCTGCTGTATGTATGTATGTATGTATGTATGTATGTATATATATAGACATAGTCTCGCTCTGTTGCCTGGGCTAGAGTGCCATGGTGTCAGCCTAGCTCACAGCAACCTCAAACTCCTGGCCTCAAGCAATCTTCCTGCCTCAGCTTCCCAAGTAGCTGCGACTACAGGTGTGCACCACAAACCCTGGCTAATTTTTTCTATTTTTAGTAGAGACGGGGTCTCACTCTTGCTCAGGCTGGTCTTGAACTCCTGACCTCGAGCGATTCTCCCGCCTTGGCCTCCCAGAGTGCTAGGATTACAGGCATGAGTCACCATGCCCGGCTTCTTCTGCTGTATTTAATCTGTTCTATTTGGGTCTTTTTTTTTTTTTTTTAATGCATTTTCCATGTCTCTGCTTAACTTGCTTAATCTTTAGCTTTTTGAGCATATAAAATACAGTTATAGTAAGTGTTATAATGTCCTGTGCACTAATTTCATTGTGTTATTTCTGGGTTAGTTTCAATTGACAAAGATTTTTCTCCTCATTATAGGTTATATTCTGCTGCTTTGCATGTCTTGTGATTTTTTTATTGGATGCCAGATATTGTGTATTTGGTGAATATTTTTATATTCCTATAAATATTATTAGGCATTGTCCTGGGATATAGTTAGGTTATCTGGAAACAGCTTGATCTTTCTAGGTCTTGCTTTCAGGTTTTTTAAGGCAGTACCAAAGCTGCATTTAATTTCTGGTTAATTCTGCTCTACTGAAGAGGCAAAACCTTCCTGAGTCATCTACCCAAAGCCCTGCAAATTATGAGGTTTTCCATTCTGTGTGGTTAAGGACAAGAATTATCCCTGGTCCTGCTTTTTCCTCTAATTCTTTTGGGTAGTTCTTTCCCAAGTTTTGGGTAGAGTCCTCATAGCCATGTGTTGATCAGTATTCAGTTGCAGACTGGAGGGGGACCCCCTGTATATCTCCATAGCTTTCATTTTCTGTGAAGCTCTCTACTTTCTGGACTCTGTCCTAGCTGTCTTGGCATTCCTGGACATCTAGCTCCACGTCCTCAATTCAGGGAGACCACCAGGCTTTTTACCTGGGTCCTTCCTCCCAGTGCCATACCTGGAACCTCTCTGGGTAATACAATGGGGAAATAGGCTCACCTCATTTGTAGCTTGCCTCTTAGGGATCACTGTCCATTGCCTGATGCCCAAAGTCTTGAAAACCATCATTTCATATATTTTTGTCCACTTTTTTTTGTTGTTAAAGGTGGGAGGGTTCCTGTTACTCTATCTCGGCCATAGTGGAAATCCCACTAGTCAGTTTTGAGCTAACTTTGCAATCCTATTTCATCAGTTTTTCTTTCCTTGACTTTGGGCTCTCCTATACTACTCTGAACAAAGTTTATCATCTTGCTGGCTCCTTCATTAATGAATTAAATCAATTTCTGACACATGTTTACCATGTTTGTATGAGACCCATGTTTTTAACTTTAAAAAAATGTATTCTGACAATACCTTGGAGACTTTTTAATCCTTTGAAATTAAGCTCAGACACATCTATTTCAGGATTCTGTTATCTGATCTCAAGATAGAGTTAAATCCCTATATCCTCCTTAACAGTATCCCTGTATTGATACTACTGTACTTATACCTCATTGCAAATAATTTTTGTGTCTGTACTACTACATGAGGATGGGGGCCTGGGCCTGGGATGTTTATATAACCAGCATACTATCTGGCATAAAGCAGGTCTTCATTAAATATTTTCTAAATGAATAAACAACAGAAAAAATTTTAACTCTCTGCTTCTGAAGCTGTGGTTACTCAGCTCTGTTACAAAGGGTATATTAAGCCACAGGATAAACATGGTAGACATGCTTGGAAAATATACATCACCATTATTGTATCAATATTAGGAAATATTGCAAAACTGCCTAGAATTTTAAAGAAAAAAACCTCGTATGTTTGGAAGTTTCAAGCCATGTCCTCTTTAGGTTATACTCCCTTATCTCTAGGGTTTCCTTTGCCTCTGATAGGAGTATCGGAGTGAAAAGTAAGTTTGAGAAGTACTGCCCTCGCACAAGGAATTAACCCAACATGATGGAAATTCCAGGCACTGTGTCTGGCAGTATAAAGTTAATAGGTAGAGACAGGGGCTGGTAGAAGGGTGGAAGGTGAGTACTGAGTTAGGCCTTTTCTAAGTTTTTATAACTCTTTCCATTTCAGTTATGCTTTTGTTCTTTGTTAAAAGTTAATTATTGATAGTTTTAGTTTTTTAATATTCTAATTTTTCTATGGTGAAAATAAAAAGTATTATGCTTGCAATAAGAAAAAACAATTTTAAAAAATTGTGAAATATTGGAAAGTACAGGGTGTAGGAAGCAGAAATAGTTTTCTTCCAGAAGCCAGGCTATCATTAAATAGGTAAAGTAACCAGGAGCAGCAATTTCAAATGAAACAAGAGGTCTGAATTTATGTGCATTTTAAATAACTGTTTTGAAAGTAAAGATGAATACAAATAATTATAATTAGCAACATTTAGAATTTAGGCAAAGCTAAAACCAAGTTTAATCTTTATTTTTTGTAACACATAACATTGAATCTGTTTTCAATAGCTCTGAGACACATATTTATTTCTAAATTAAAAGTTTTAAATCAGAATCACTTCTGTATTACAAATATAAAGTATTTGTAATTAAAGTAAAAATGGCTACTTTTCCATTTATACATTGATATAACCTAGTAATCATAAGTGAAGCCAACAGAATTGTATTGTGCTTTTGCTGATTAAGGAGGGAGCTCAGGGTGAAGAAACACATAGTGCTAACTTGAATTTTTAAAACCGTAATAAGCAGCAACACTACAAGCCTGTAAACCTTTCCTTCAAAAACCAGAAACTGTAAATTAGATTCTAAGATGCAAAAACTGAATGTTTAATAAGGATTATTTGGCACTATATTTAAATAAAGTACATTCTAACCAACATAAAACAAATCAATATCTAAAGAGATATAATATAAAACCTCATTGCTTTCCATTTAAACTCTAAATTGGTTTTCTACCAGATTCTGAGCAATATGCTGTCGCCAGCACCTTCAAAAATTGGAATATCTTACAATTGCTATCGGTTATTCTGGTGGATTGCACCACCTCATATAAAGTTTCCAAAAATGATTCCTTAAAACAGCATACATAAATTATTTAGGAACCAGCTCTTTCTCCATCTGTTGGTATAATTTTTGGACTATGTTAGTGTTTTGGGGGGAATTCATGAAACCGGTTAAGATATTGATTACTAAATCCTTTATTCTCTACTTCTTTTATTTTTATTTGTTCCCCCCACCCCCGTCCCCACCAGTCCTATTCTCTACTTCTCAATTTACTAGACTTTGTTTTGTTTCATCACAAATTCACAATGTAAAAGATCTTCATCCTTGATTACAAAAGAATGGACATAGAAAGACAGACTTATATACAGCCTGACAAAAGAACAGTGCCAGAAAGATTTCAAGAGCAGTACAGAGATTACAAATATTCATTTTGAAAGAAAGTTTGACTTTTCAGTTGACATTACAACAGTCAGTTGAGGGCTAGAATGCAATATCTTAATCATGATTACTTTTATTTATATCATACACTATAATCTGGAAAATCCTCTCAATATGAACAAGACATGGCCAGTATGGTGTGGTAGATAACGGGCTCTCAAGCAGACCGACTGGGGATAGAACCTCCACTCTGCAACTTGGGGCAAGATGCTTTAATCTCTCTCAGTTACACATTCCTTCTCCCTAAAGTGAGGCTAACAATAGTATCTCCCTTAAACTGATATTGAGAGAACTAAATGAGTGAATATATGGAAAGTGCTTAAAATGGTGGTAGACACACAGTAAGTTCAAGAAATATTATCTGTTAATTATTATATTAGAAGTAAAGTATTTAAAAATATCTTTAAAGAAGAAAGTGCTGACCCTGAAACTCAAGCTGTTTGACTCCAAGTTCGATGCTATTTACATTACACAGGGTGGTGGCTGCTGCTGCTATGTTGTAGGAGCTGTGGGACATGGGAGCCCTGACAACATATTCCTGTTACCTCAGGTATAAGCCTTAAAAAAAGGTCAACAAAATCTCACTGGCTTTTCTTTTATTTCACATGTTAACATTGATTTCTCTGAAGGACAATTATTTTGACATGACCCATTTCTATAGGGTCATGCTAACTGCTGTGTTGAGAGTAGGCTCATGTGGGGTTGGGAGGGCCAAAGGCAAGAACAGCAAGACCAGTTAGTTAGAAGGATATTTCAATAATCCAGGCAAAAGATGACAGTGGTCTGGTATATAGCTTCTAACCTGTCACTTCAAACTCCTTGATATAATTCTTAAGGAGTTGACAATATTCGGATAGGTAATTCTTTTCATCTTCCTCAATTAATGAAAAGTATTAACATTTTGTGTTAGGTACTCTGTCTTTGATAAAACACAAAAACACCACTGAGACTTGGGATAAGTTTGTATCTTATTTAAGCTAAAGGTATCATAGTGACAGGCCCTAAACCTTAATATTTATGCTGAATTTTTCCTAGAAAGCATAAAATGAACAAGGCAACACATTTACGACTTTGAGTAGAATATGTCTGTTTCTGTAAAATCTTCCATTGTTATTTTCCTTTCTGATATTTGAAATTGCAAGCATCCTACGGAAAGCCTGAGTGCAATTCTATATTGCAAAGGATACTACTTAAGTTACTGAAAGAAGTCCAAATCATATATATTTGTCAGAAGTCCAGTTCAGTCCTCTCAAAGTCTATTCTAATTCCTTGCCAGATCAAATCCCACCTTTGACTTTTCATACCACTTTGTTTATATTTCTTTTATGTCAAGTATTATAATTATTATTTGAAAACATGTCTTATTATCTTCAAAATAATCCAGCTGCTTCTAATCATCTTCACTGCTACCACTCTGGTCCAAACCACTGTCATCTTTCGCCTGGATTATTGAAATATCCTTCTAACTAACTGGTCTTGCTGTTCTCGCCTTTGGCCCTCCCAACCCCACATGAGCCTATTCTCAACACTGCAGTTAGCATGACCCTATAAAAATTTAGGCCAGATTATATCACTCTTCTCAAACCCATCTCACCCACAGTAAAAGCCAAAGTCCTTAAAACAGCCTACAAGGCCCTATAGGACCTGCTCCTTCTGTACTCCCCCACCCAGCTTCTACTCTTTCCTTCACTCCCTCCTGATGTTCCTTGAACTCACCAAGCATCTTCCTGTGACAGGGCCTTACACTTGCTGTTCCCCCTGCCTGGAAAACAACT
Source organism: Daubentonia madagascariensis (assembly GCA_023783475.1). Classification (NCBI taxonomy): domain Eukaryota; kingdom Metazoa; phylum Chordata; class Mammalia; order Primates; family Daubentoniidae; genus Daubentonia; species Daubentonia madagascariensis. The sequence continues at coordinate 53,566,233 of JAKFHU010000485.1, read as the reverse complement.
CTTCCAGGTATTCATGTGTCTTGCTTCCCAGCTTTCTCCTAGTCTTTGCTAAAACGTCATCTCATTAAATAAGAGAGACCTTCACTTACCACCCTACACAAAAATGGCAAATCTCTCCTCTCTGCCCTATCTCCATTCTCTTTACGTTATTTCTCTCCTACAGCACTTATCACCATATAGCATATTATTTACTTGATTACTGTCTGTTTCCCCTCCCTTTAATAAAATGTAAGCTCCATGAAGGAAGGGACTTCTCTGTTCACTGCTGTAACCCCAGCACCGAGAACAGTCCCTGGCACATAGCAGGCAATCAATAAATATTTACTGAATAAATGAATGGACTTTAGAACATACACGCCTTGAAGGTTCTGCCTGATTCTTCTTTACACTTTTCACATCACCAACTGTGGTTACTTTCATTTAACAGACCTTAACAAATATTTTTGAACAAACGAAGAGCAAGGGAATTGAAGTTACTGAGAATACTTGGGATTAGTCTACAAAGAATGAGGGGCATCAACAATCCAAGCAAATACATATACTGCAGAGCACACTGGTTCCACAATGAAAAGGCGGCTGTGGAAAGGGGAAGCAGATCTTTTTCCATCTGCCAACATTTTGGGCTATGTTAGTATTTCTAAAGCACTCATGAAACAGTTATCAAGATAGTAAATATTTAACTCTTTAAACTGGTCGTCTTAATTCATTATCTTTAATTAAGCAGCTGTATGTTTCAGGACTCTGTCCAGGACTGTACAGGTTCACGCCCTATGCATATCATTTAATGACCCTAACAATCCTTGGACATAAGATATTAATCCGCTCACGCTTGGCAAAGGAGGTGACGTGGGCTCAGAGGGCAGTGGCCGGTTCAAGGTGGCTGGGTTAATAAGTGTCAGTGCCAGGATTCTAACCCAGGACATCTGGCTTCCGGGGCCACACAACACCCGCGCTCAGGCCTTCAGAGGTAGACTAACTTGAGAGCCGGCTCCGCCTCTGCAGGAGTTGCCTCCCAAAAGGCAGAAACACGATTGCGCAGATTGCCAGAACAGCACAAGTACTCGACTCAGGTGCCCGCGGGGTCAGGAGGCTCCGGCATTTATCTGAGAAAGCAGTTTTGCCCACAAATGCCTCGAAAATCCAAGTTTCCTGGTCGTTGGTGTAGCACACCCAGGATTAAGGAAGCGTCTGCGAGAAGCGCTCTGCAAACTGCAGACCGCTAGACCAACAGTCACCAAGAGGACGCTTTGGAAACAATACCTGCATGGGGCGGGGGACGAACAACTTGCCGAAAATGGGCACCGGTCAATATTCGGGGGGCGGGCGGAGACGCTCGAGAGGGACTCCAGTCCTCCCCGTGGAGCTGGTGACGCCCCAAGTGTCCGTTTTCGGGCGGCACGGGTCCGAGAGAGCCCAGACCGGACCCGCCCCCAGACCCGTCTAAGCCCGGGCGCGGGGCCCCTCCAGCCGTCGCCCCTCACGACCCGGCCAGCCGCGCCGCGCGCCCGTCCGGACCGCCGCACGTCCCGCCCGCCCCCGAGCCCCCTCGGCTGCCGCCCGCCCGCCCGCCCGCAGCCGGCCCGGCGGCCGCTTACCTGCGCTCCCCGCGTCCTCCTCTTCCTCCCTCCCGAGGCGACTGGAGCCGACCCACCCCCCGCCCTCCCCCCCCCCCGCCTCCCTCGGCCCCAGTGTGGCGTCACTTCCGCCGGCGCCCGGCCGCGCGCAGGGAGTCTGGGGCTCGCGAACGCGCCGGGAGCGTCCCCAGAGTCGGGAGCGCGCCCCGCGGATGACAACAAGTTCGTCGTGCGGTAGCGGTGGCGGTGTGTGCCTCAGCCCCTGCCGCCCCACCTCGCGCTCCCTTGCACCCTCTCTCTGTGCCGACTAGGACCCCCTCGCACGCCCCCGGCTCGGGCAGCGGGGACCCCTCTGCGCCTTGTCCCCGCCAGGCCTCGCGCGAGCGGCGCGGCGCGGGCGATGGGGTCCCCCTGAGGGACGCCTGCCGCCGAGCGGGCATGGAGGGGACGCCCCGGGCTTAGGCCCCGCCGCGGCCTGGGGACGCCGGCCGGGACCTCAGGCGCTGCCGCCGCGGCCTGGAGCCGGAGCCTCGGCGCCGAGGCCGCCGCCGCCCCCCGCAGCTCCAGCCCGCCCAGCTGCCAGCCCCCACCATGCCGTGGCCGTTTTCGGAGTCTATCAAGAAGAGGGCCTGTCGGTACCTCCTGCAGAGGTACTTGGGCCACTTCCTGCAGGAGAAGCTGAGCCTGGAGCAGCTCAGCCTGGACCTGTACCAGGGCACCGGGTCCCTCGCCCAGGTCCCCCTGGACAAATGGGTAAGAGCTGCCGGCGGCCAGCCAGGCGGGACTCGCTCCCCTCTTCAGGGCGATTCGAACGAGTGTCATCCAAGATTGGGGACGTTCAGCCACTCCCTGGGGATTGTTTGGACCCAAATGTGGCAGGGCTCAGAGGAATGTGTTAGAGTGTTGTTTAATCTGTTTGTAGCGAGTTTGCTCCCCCAAATCACGTGTTCCAGAAACTTAACAGATGTAATGGAGTGTGCGTTATGGAAATAATTGAGTCACTGCTTGGGGGGGTCTATGAACCAGGCTGAAAAGGGTCCATGGAAGGAGGTGACCAGTCCTGTCCCTTGGGACGTGAGGGGCCTCAGGGTTCCGTGGCATACAAACCCTATTTCATGGGGTGACATTCCGGAAAGATTAAGGATGCAGAGGACCTTTGGGATGTCAGAATCCCTAGTTAATTGTTTTGGGTTGGCTACCTGCACACCGCGTTTGCATTGTCTCGGTACAGCGTTTGCCATCTGGAAGAAGGTTAGGTGAAGGCCTCCTTGGCCGGTTTGCCTGCTTTTGCTTGATTATATGATTACAAGAGCAGTTTGTGTACCCAGCCTGTGAATGGTTGTGTGGCCCTGGTAGTGCTGTTTGGTTATGCCTCTTTGCTTCACGTGACAGATCGTAAAAGCAGGTGTTGCAAAAGCGCTGAAGCTGCAATTTTCAGACATTTTAAAACCTGCTTTCTACTTGTCATTCAGCGTCTGTGAGACACTTAATTGTGTCTTACAGGTGCTTCATGTGTATTTCAACTCACCACGTGCAATTGTACCTGCATGTGTGTGTTCAGTGCATACTATTTTACTTAAAGTAATTCAGCCTTGGGTTTGACAAGAATGGAATGGCTTCCCCTCTTTGCCCAACCCCCTACTTCCTTAGCCACAGAAAAGCTTAAATTACGATAACACCTTACTATGACTTTTAATTTGTGCTAGAGAATATGAATAAGTATATAGTTTTATCAGTAATTAGATGACTTAAACTAGGGAGAGTACACAAGATAGTGGAAAAAGAGCCCTGGTTTGAGTAGCATAAGGACCCAGTCTCTCACTAGGGTAGTCCAGGCTGCCACAATTAACCAAGTGATGTCGGACATAATAACTCACCTGAGTTCAGTAAACATTAATGGAGCATACACTTCATGCCAGGTCAGTAGAATCTAAATACTTACCATTAATCCATTTTAAAATACTTGCACAAGCTCTTCATTAATAGTTGGCAACTTAACGTTGTAATTTTTTCCATTGAACCCATGTGTTCATTCTACTTCCTCTGCAAAATTCTATTGTAATTTATATATTTTATGCTTAAGTCCTTTATTGTTTACACTGTCATTTTCTGTAGTAAAAACATGTGTATAAATTGAAATTGATCCTATTAAGCATTTTCCTGTTATCATTAGGCTGTCTTTTGCATTAAGTGAGTAATTTTTATAATTAAGTAATTAAGTATAACATTTCAATTCCTTTAATGATACTTCAGTATTTTTTTTAAGTTACTTTCTTAATGGTTGTTCTAGGGCATACTATGTTCGTCTAATCAGTACAGTCATGCATAGCTTAACAAAGGGGATATATTCTGAGAAGTGCTTCATTATGCCATTTTGTTGTGAGAACATCATAGAGTGCACTTACTCAAACTTGGATGGCATAACCTACGACACACCTAGGCTATATGGTGTGGCCTATGGCTTCTAGCTACACACCTGTACAGCAGGTTACTGTACTGAATGTTGTAGGCAATTGTGACACAATGGTATTTGTGTATCTAAACATAGAAAAGGTATAGTAAAAATATGATAGATAAAAAAGTTACACACCTGTATAGGGCACTTATCATGAATGTAGCTTACAGGACTGGAAGTTGCTCTGGATGAGTCAGTGAGTGAGTGGTGAGTGAATGTGAAGGCCCAGGGCATTACTGTACACTACTGTAGACTTATAAACACTGTACACTTAGGCTGTACTACATTTATAAAAAAATATTTTTCTTTCTTCCATAATAAACTAACCTTATTTACTGTAACTTTTTTTTTGGTCGCATGAAGCAATGGAATATTTACTGTAACTTCTAAAATTTATAAATGTTTACATTTTTTAAACTTTTATTCTTTTGTTATAGAGTACTATTACTAAGTATAGCTTAAAACACATTGTACAGCTGTACAAAAATATTTTCTTTATATCCTTATTCTATAAACTTTTTTCTATTTAAAAAATTTTTAATTTATTTTTTACTTTTTAAGGTTATTTTTTGTAAAAACTGAGACACACACACACATTAGCCTAGGCCTGCACAGGGTCAGGATCATCAGTGTCACTGTCTTCCACCTTCCTGTCTTGTCCCACTGGAAGGTCTTCAGGGACTGTATGGAACTGTTATTTCCTATAATATCAGTGCCTACTCTGGATACTTCCTGAAGGACCTGCCTGAGACTGTTTTACAGTTAACTTCTTTTAATATAAGTAGAAGGAGTATACTCTAAAATAATGATAGAAGTATAGTAAATACATAAACCAGTAACATTTATTATCATTATCAAGTATTACGTACTGTAAATAATTGTATGTGCTATACTTTTATTTAACTGGCAGCGCAGTAGGTTTGTTTACACCACTGTCACCACAAACTTGTGAGTAATTTGTTGTGCTAAGAGGTCACGATGGCTACAATGTCACTAGATGATAGGAATTTTTCAGCTCCATTATAATCTTATAGGACCACTGTCCTATATGTGGTCTGTTGTTGACCAAACGTTGTTATATGGCGCTTGACTGTATTTCCTTCAGATAATCCTTAGGCTTTAAGTGTTAAGATTTCCCCTCTGGATTGTGTTGTAATTACAATTATTGTAAGTGCACAGTTGATCAAAACTATATAAATACACATTTTGATAATTAAATATAAAAACTTTTATTGGAAATAAATTTCTTAACAATATGGATGGGTTGTGTTTCCCTCTTCCCTAATTAGTTAATGCATCCATAGGTGATTGTACTTACAGCTACAATTCAGTAGGGCTCGCATAAATTTTATTCTAAATTTTGAAAATAGATACAAGCTTGAGAAATACTGATGTCATAAATAAGTAGATGAGAATTGAGGGATTTTGCAGTAGAAATATCACTTAGTTCTTTGAATTTCTTTGAGGGTCATGCCCCCAAAAATGTGTAAGACAGGGAAAGACCAGAAAATGCACTCCTGGTCCTGTGTGGAGGCTTCTCTACCTCAGACAGTACAATAAGAGAAGATTTAGGAAAGGAGAAAGACACAGCTTTTTTGGCTAAGTGGGAGAAGGAAAACTGTACGAAGGACTGTGGGACAGGAGACCCCATGTGATGCCACCACTGTGCGTGCTCGTCCCAGTCAATTTTAGGAAACAGTGTATTTGGAGATTGCGGATCTGGATGTTTATACCTTAAAACCGTCTCTGCCCATGTACTCCTTGGAAAGTCTTTAGGGTTACACAAACCCCAACTTGAAGAAAGCCTTTTAAGGTAGTGATCAAAAATAAGTCCTGAGCCAATCCAAATCTCACTATTCAACATTAGGGTGTAGACTAAGAAATATAATACTCTCCTATGCAACATAGGATGCAGGATGTACCTTACATATAAGCTGGCATTTAATAAATATTTGTTCTTTTAATTTAAAAAGTACATTGTAAAGAATTTTTCATTGAATTGTTCTGCGTGTAATTGCATGTAATTGCATTTGCATTAATTCTGTCTTCCTTCTGTTATAGTCTTGTTTGTGCTACCACGCCCCTGAAATTGCTTTCAGTGGGATCACTAAGGCTTTAATATCACTGAATCCAGTGGACACTTAAACATCTTTGACTTCTTGTTAGTTTTTGTTGCACGTAACCACTCAGAAAAGCACATATTTTCTTTCCACAATTTTCTGGGACATGAAATTCTCTTGATTTTCTTTCTACCTCTGTTTGCTCTTTTTTGTAGTTTCATTTGCAGGCTCCTCTTTCTTAATCCATTTCTTAAATGTTGGTGTTTCTTACAGCTGTGTCTTAGACCTCCTCCTGTCATTTACTCTATGTAAGTTCCCAAAGGCATCTCTCCTCACCCTGTGGCTTCAGTTACCCTCTATAGTTATAATGCCCATCTGCATCTCCAGCCCAGATGGCTCTCCTGAGCTCTAGACCAGAATATCTAGCTGCGTCCTTGACACCTCCACCTAGATGTACCTAGTGTTCACTTTCGAACTGAACTCCTCCTCTTCCCCCAAGTCTGCTTCCCTAGGTTTCTCTGTCTCAGTAAGTGGCACCTCTGTCTAAGCAGTTCCCCAGGCTGCCATCCTGAGTCTCATTCTTAATTCCTGCTTTTCTTTACCCCTCATCCTGCCAATTAATTTTTATACCTCCTAAATATATTACAAAACTCCATCCACTTCTAACTGTCCTCATTGTTGCCATCCTTGCCAAACCAATTTTTCTAGCTTCTGTTACTCATAACAACCTTTCTGCCTATGTTTTACTTTTCTTCAATTCATGCTGTACATGGCAGCAAGAGGGGCCCACTAAAAGTTTGCATCTCATCATGGCATCCTTGCTTAAATCCTTCAATGGCTTCATATTGCCTTTAAGGTAAATTTCAGACTCTTTAACGTATATTACAAGGCTTTTTGGATTCTGCTCTCCCTTATCTGTGTAGGCTTATCTCTGGTTCTTTGCCCTGGCACACTAAAGCATAAAGCAACTTTTTTTTCCCCTGCGAAATACTCTGTGTATCAAATGTGTGCGCTTGTACTTCTCTGTCTTGTACTTCTCTGTTTTCTTTGAATCCTTCCATGTGCTATTGTCTGTGCCCGGACCACTGTGCCTGGTTAACTCCTTCTCAGTCTTCTGATCTCAGTTTAAATTAGCAGTCCCTCAGGTGGCCTGCCTTGACTCTCTAGGATAGGTTCTATTATGTGCTCAAATAGCACAGTGTATTTCCTGTCATACAACTCATCACAGTTTAATTATGCATCTCTTTCATGGTATATTATCTTATAAACTCAGTGAGGACCAGGAATCATCCTTATCTTGGGCTTTGCTTTCTTTGTCTCTAGTGCCTGACACCTGTGGGCATATTTATCATCTTTAAGTTAACAATTTCGTGTTCTTGTTCTTGTGATTTCAAAATTAACTTGTTTTTCCTTCTCTTTAGTGTCTCAATGAAATCCTGGAGTCAGCAGATGCACCTTTAGAAGTCACTGAAGGATTCATTCAGTCAATTTCTCTGTCAGTTCCATGGGGCTCCTTGCTACAGGATAATTGTGCACTGGAGGTGAAAGGGTTGGAAATGGTTTTTCGACCTAGACCTCGCCTAGGTAGGTGTGTTATAAGTTTCTGTTTTATTTGTTTCTATTTTTATCCTTCAGAGATTGGGAAAGTAACCTGATTGCATTAAATTCAGTATTTGATTTAGTGCTTTGTATTTGTAAGATTTTTAGTTGATAAAATACTAGGACTTGGCTCTATGTAGGATATGATTATATCTTTAGAGTTGCTTCTTTCCCTATTTATTCGTAGAAACTTTAGTGAAACAGATGATTTGGTTTATGCAATTATTTGTTACCAGTTACCTAAAGTGATTTGTGTTTTAAAGATTAGAGTATTGTGCCAGAAAGCAAGGAAGAGTGCTCAAAGATGGATGGAAAAATGTTAAAAGGACGCAGGGTTGGGCTTCAAGGGGCTTCCATTGGCCAAATCTGGGACAACTTGAGTATTAAAAAGAATAATGACAATAATGGATTATAACACACTAAATAAAAAAAATCCCTACGTCCATACTGATACAAATAAATAAGTATGGAGAGAAGAAGATGCTCCTTGGGAGAAGGAATGCTCTTCTTTATAGTAGAATACCTACTTATAAATATAGGAAAGATGATAGAATTGATAAATCTAGGTGAAGGGTATGTTGGTGTGAAATGATAGCCTAATAATCCCAAGCACTGCCCAAAACACTAAAGTTTAACTTATGCTTAGTAGAATTATAGTGACCTATGTTTTGAAAATTGATAATGCATGCATGGAAATCCTCTTTAATAATCTGGTATTTAATTTATAAGAATAATTTTAACCACGATGAGTAGATACAATACTTCCTTTTAGAAAGTCACACTTTTAAATATTTTTCCCTTACTTTTGAAATATTCCGTTAGAGGGCTTTTAAGCTCCATTTTGGAAGGCGATAGCTCCTCTGTCAGTTTGTTTTGAATAATGTGTGGAGGTGTGGTAGAATTTTCTCATGAGGGAAAATCTGGAAATGATTTTTCACAGTTCATGTGTTTCCTTCTCCAAGGGTGCTCTTCTATTTTATCTACATTTATACTAATTTCCAAAGCCCAGATCATCTACTATCTCTGCCAGATTTCCTGTTAATTCCCTCAGCTACAAGAATTAACCTCTTCTCTTAGCTTTCACAATGGTAAGAAAGCTCAGTAATTGCCTACTCATTCTTCTTAATCATATCTTATTTCTTCCACTATATTGTAGGTTCTCTGAGGGCAGAATTCATAATTATTTTTCTATCCCCTACAGCAGGGTTAGCAATCTATGGCCTGCAGATCAAATTGGGCCTGACACCTGTTTTTGTAAATAAAGTTTTATTGGAATACAGCCATACTTACTTGTTTATTTACTTTCAATGGCTGCTTTTGCACTAGAGTGTGAGTTGGGTAGTTGTGATATAGACCATATAGCCTACAAAGTCTAAATTATTTACTATCTGATCCTTTACAGAAAAAGTTTGTCAATCCTTGCTCTATAATATTTAGAATGGTACCATACATGTGTAGGATTACCACTAAATACTTGTTGAATGAATACACGAATTAATATTTGGTAAAAATATAACATGTCATGAGAATACATGTCTCTGGACTTTTTTGTGTGATTTGTTCTTTTTTTTTCCTTCTCAATTATAAAGTAATATTTAAATCTCAAGAGTAATTTCAAGAATGTTGTTTGCCTGGGTGGTAACACTATGTTAAAATTCTCATGGGGAATTAAGAATTTATCTATTTGAAATGTGTTATTTTGAGAAATGGCATTGTTGTAACTCTGAGAAATTATTTAGGATTAATTTATATTTTCTGCAGCAACTGGTTCTGAGCCTATGTATTGGTCAAGTTTTATGACTAGCAGTATGCAATTGGCAAAAGAATGTCTTAGCCAGAAACTAACAGATGAACAAGGAGAAGGATCCCAGCCTTTTGAAGGACTTGAAAAGTTTGCTGAAACCATTGAAACAGGTTTGGCATTATTAAGCATTTTCAAAATTTTAGATTTTGTTTAGTAATTTAGTACCTTTATTTAATAAACCTTGTATAAGGCAAATCCACTGGAGTGATTTTTAAAAGAATTACTGTGCCAGAAAGCAAGGAAGAGTGCTCAAAGATGGATGGAGAAATGTTAAAAGGACACAGGATTGGGCGTCAAGGGGCTTCCATTGGCCAAATCTGGGGCAATTCACTTCAGAATTGAGGTTATTTAAAATATTGTATTAAATTTAATTGCTTGTTTCTTTTGTACCTTAATTTCTCCTTTGCTTATTTTATTATTCTTGCATAATAAAAGGATTAGAATCCAACAGATAGTGTTAGTCATTGTCAAAGTGTCTGTTGAGATGTAACACGGGTAAATGCTCAGTAAGGAAAAATATTTATTATAAAATCTAGGATTTGGGGATTTGAAAGGAAAGAAATTCAGCTTTTTTGTTTTATAAGTTCTTATCAAACTAATATTTATTCCTTTCATTGGAAGTTTTTATTTAGTTTTATTTATTTTACATATGATCTCTTACATTGACAATTGCATGTTTACTCTAGTACTAAGAAGAGTAAAAGTAACTTTTATAGACACTGTTTTGAGAATTGAACATGTGCCAGAAAATTCCAAAACTGGAACTGCACTTGAAATTCGAATAGAAAGGTAAGAATTCTTATATCTGAAAACAAATGACCATATTGTAACTCTCACATTAAATTTTGGGGTGCCTTTGGAGATTAGAGCTGATGATATTAAATTAAAATATTGTATAATTTCAGAGTAAAGTGCTGTTCTCCAAGTTATGTTCTAATCCCATTGTTGAAAACTTAAAGTACAGTTGGGGTATAATTATATATAATCCTATTAAATCAAAATCATACGTATTTGGTTGCTGCTAAATTTAAGGCACTCCTGTGGGAGAGTTTCCATTTTTTCTACGAGTAATGCAATATTTAGGCATGTTCCGTTAAGGTGAAAGACTTTTGCTTTGCCCTGCTTACTCTAAATGCTGCTTTAGTGAGAAAGGCTAAGGCCACTGTTTCTTTTGAGGATTCTGAGAGGATTATTTTAAAGTCAATATGTACAATAGTGATTTACTTAAAAAGATGTAAACACGTGGCTTTTGGTTTTCATTGTATGCCCACCTGGAGCCCCTATAAATAAGGTCTAAAACAGGGATTAATTTACATAAACACACCTAGGTGTTGATATGAGGTAGCAGCTGTTCACTTGTGTCTTAATGCTGCATGAACTGCCGCCAGAAATGAGCAGGATGAAGTATGTACACTGAGCAAAAAGGCACTTTGTGTATGTATCTGTTGGGGGCCTGTATGGAATTTTAAGCAGACATGTTACGGTTTCTGTCTTTCACAAAATACACCTAGTAGTAAAACAGTTATTAGCAGATCTTTGAATTAGAGTACGTTACTTTGAATCATTTATTTAAAAAGTATCTAAAATCTCATGCATTTAGAATCGCATTCTTTTTTCTCCCAATATCTATAGATCTGTGTCCAAGAACCACATTCTGTATTTTGTTTAAATTTAAGATTCATTACATATAAGAATTAAAGACATGTCATTCATGTCAGGCTTGTGACTTGGAGCCAAATGCTGTCTTACTGTTACCAAGAGATGTTTTGTGGGGAAGTGCAGGGATTGTTTTCCTCGAAGCTAACTTTAGGAATTTACTAATTTTTTCCCCAAATTTAAGCCTCATGAAGTTATCTTTCTTGGCATTAAGTTCTCTTCTTGAAAATACTTAACTGTAGTAAAGCACGATGATGCTGACCACATTATAGGCGTATTCTAAGAAGTGCTAGCACTTGAAAAATCACTTTAACTTTAAAAAGCTGTGCACATTTCTTATTGCAAACTGATTTTTCTAGAAGCTTGGTGTAAATGCTCTTCTTGTTTTTAAATTTCAGAACTGTATACTGTGATGAAACTGCTGATGAATTCTCAGGAATTAATGTACATCAGCCCACAGCTTTTGCTCACAAGTTACTTCAGCTCTCTGGAGTGTCTCTCTTTTGGGATGAGTTTTCTGCATCAGCAAAATCTTCCCCAGTGTGTTCAACTGCACCAGTGGTAAGAAAAACAAAACAAAAAACCCAAAAACATAATCATGGATTTTTAAAATGTTTAAATGAGGGCAATTAAATTTTGCTAGGATGTGTGTGTTAATGAGTCTATCTGTTTTGGGGGTTAGCACAAATATTCAGTAATGGGGATATATATTTCCGAGATTTTAAAACACTCATAATTAATGCATTTCCTACCATTATGCTGTGTATTAATTTGATAGAGAAACATTGGATACTGTGTCTTGGGAGAAAATGGTATACAGGTTGAATATCCCTTATCTGAAATGCTTGGGAGCAGAGTGTTTTGAATTCAGAATTTTTGGATTTTTGAATATTTTCATATACATAATGGAGATATGTTGTGCATGGGACCTAAGTCTAAACACAAAATTCATTTGTTTCATATATACTTTATCCACATAGCGTGAATGTAATTTTATACAATATTTTAAATAATTGTGTGCATGAAACAAAGTTTTGACTGCATTTTGGCTGCGACCCATCACATGAGGTCAGGTGTGGAATTTTCTACTTGTGGTGGTATGTTGGCACTCAAAAAGTTTTGGATTTTGGAGCATTTGGAGTTCTTTTATAAATCAGTCATTCCATAATTCATCTTTTATGTTATTTCACAAATCAGGTTTTAAAAAATTATGCAGTGTCTATTAGGTTTTCTTATTAATATAACTTAAATAGATATTGTGCCTTTTAAATAAAATTCTTTTTCATGATTTGCTTGTATTAACAACTTAGTATACTAACATATTACTGTGTTTCATTTTAGCTATAAGATACTGGTTTATCCACTGTAACATAATATGTATAATATGGTTTTACTTGTCAAATATTTTGTTCTTAAGTTGACATTTATATTTTACATTTCAATTTGTTTATACTGAAGTATTTTAAATAAGTTATTTATTTTTATTGCATTATTATAGGAAACTGAGCCAAAGTTGTCACCTAGCTGGAACCCCAAAATTATTTATGAGCCACACCCACAACTAACTAGAAATTTACCAGAGATTGCACCCTCTGACCCAGTGCAGATTGGAGGGTTAATTGGTAGGTTGGAGTTGAGTCTCACGTTTAAACAGAATGAAGTACTTCCTGGAGCTAAGGTCAGTGTTTGTTTTATTTTCTACAGCAAAAACCAAAATAAAAGTACAAGTATTCTTTAATCTATACACAGTGACCCACTGATTGATTACTGTAGATTTTCCTATAACTAAGGCTGCAGTCGCCAACCCCTGGCCACAGACTGGTACTGTGGCCTGTTAGGAACCAGCTGCATAGCAGGAGGTGAGTGGCGGGAGAGTAAGTGAAGCTTCATCTGTATTTACAGCCGCTCCCCATCACTGGAATCGCAGCATAAACTCCACCTCTTGTCAGATCAGCGGTGGCATTAGATTCTCATAGGAGCACGAGCCCTACTATAAACTCTGCATGGAGGGTTGTGTGCATCTAGGTTGTGTGCTCCTCATGAGACTGTAATGCGTGATGATCTGAGGTGGTGATACTAGCACTGGGGGGAAAGCAGCTGCAAACACAGATTATCATTAGCAGAGAGGTTTGGTTTTTTTTGTTTTTTTTTTTTTTTGAGATAGTCTCACTCTGTTGCCCTGGCTGCAACCTCACACTCCTGGGCTCAAGTGATCCTCCTGCCTCAGTCTCCTGAGTAGCTGGGACTATAGGTAAGCACCACTGTGCCTGGCTAATTTTTCTGTTTTTCTGATCTCACTCTTGCTCAGGCTGGTCTCGAACTCTTGGGCTCAGGCAATCCTCCCGCCTCGGCCTCCCAGAGTGCTAGGATTACAGGCATGAGCCACCATGCTCAGCCCGCAGAGAGGTTTGACTGCACAATAAATGTAATGCGCTTGAATCATCCGGAAACCATTCCCCCACCCCCAAGTCTGTGGAAGAATTGTCTTCCATGAAACCGATCCCTGGTGCCTAAAAAGTTGGGGACTGCTGAACTAAGGTACCTGCGGTCTCAGAGTTAGCATTTTTTAAAATTTCAAAATACTGAAGGGGTACAAATATTTTGTTACATGGGTAGCTTTTGTAGCACTTGAGTCGGGGCTATAAGTGCGACCATCACCTGAATAGTGTTCATTGTACCTGTTAGGTAGGTTTTTGCCACTCTCCTCTTCTCCCCTCCCCCCTGTCTGATTTCAAATGACTTTTACTTCCCTCTGTGCACATGTGTGCCCATCTGTTAGTTCCAATTTATTAGAGAGTACATGTGATGTTTGTTTTTCCATTCTTGAGATACTTCACTTAGGAGAATGGTCTCCAGTTCCATCCAAATTGCTGCAAAAGGCATTAATTCATCCTTTTTTATGGCTGAGTTGTCCTCCATGGTATACATATACCATATTTGGTTAATCCACTCAGTTAGCGTTTTTACTCTCAGTTGGTGCCTCTGTCCTTAAGTCACAAAATTTATGTGAGGACTGCCTTTGCCGTACTTCTGCGACTCAGGTTTTATAAAGAGCTGTCTCTTAAACTCGCTCTCCCCATCTTAACAATTCAGAAACAAAATACCCCTCCTTTTTGTATTAGGCATGGTGTCATTAGTTCAGATAACTAGGAATTTATTAAATAGTCTCTTTTTATCATCATAAACTTAAGTTTAAAGGAAAATAGATTTGGAAAGGAAGAAGTTGACTGTAGAAGATGTTTGTTTATGAATATGTAAAAATATCCACCCGTCTATTTTGAGCAGAACAACTCATTTTTATACAGCTGTGAAAAGAGATTGACTTTTCCATTATGTCTTACAGCTTTTTGAAGACAGTATATAAAAACAACTCTATTTCTTAGGGAACACTATTGATCAGTCTTTTGGAAAAACCAGGAAACTTGAATTTATTTAGTCAGTTAAAAATGAATTTGTCAAGCATTATTTTCATACTTTGAAAACAAGTTTCCTCTCTCTATATAATCTCTATAAAATGTAGTTTAAATTAAGAAGATACCAGGATTGATTTATTTGTTTATTTACTGATCTACCTAGTTGTAGATGTTCTAATGACTACTGTATGCCAGGCCCTGTGCAAGTTCTTGGGACAGCTGCAAAGATGAGTGGGATACAACCTTTGCCGTAGTAAAAGGTGCAATAAGGGATATAGAAATTGCTATGGGAACAAGGCAGAGGGAGACACTAAATACATGTGGATATACATGAAAAGATTTTCAGAGGATTGAAGAATCCCCAGAAATCTTTCCTTGGATTGGAACACTGGACAAGAGTTGGAGGAGGAGGAAAGTGATGATTAGAATGAAGACATCCTATTACTGATTGATTACTCTCCTCCCCCTTTGTTTAGTGCTCTGTCCTTCTTCAGATGGTACAAAATCCTTTCACAAGGTCTTAAACCTCTTCATAAAATAACATGGTGAGATTGTTAATAGAGCAGATGGTCAAAAGTGTGTGTAAACACTACAGAGAATCCCCTGCTATGGTAGCATCCTTGGAAACTAAGACATCTGTGTCTTTGGGGAATGCGTTTGCCATTTCTTTAAGAAGAAAGAATCATAGCAATAACTTCTATAGTTCTGTTTTGGTTAATTATGTATAGTCCTCAATGTTTATATGTTTTGATCAATGTAAACTCAAACTTTTGCACATTGTGTATAGATTTGTGTAAATGCCTTTTATAATAAAACATGTATACATTTGTATAAATGTATAAACATATATTACTTTTAGAGTTCTGTATATTAGATGACAAATGAACATCTGGAAATATTGCATGGTGGTGTTGTCTGCCAGCTACTTTTTAATATTTGGAGATATTACCATCCTTGCCTATACGGTAATTTTTGTGTAATAACTTGAATATTTGAGTACATTTTGTCCTTATTTAATACAAATGATGCTAAATGGAAAAACGAAAGTTCTGGATATTAGCATTGAGAAACATAGATCTTATTATACAGCATAGACGAAGATGGCATTAATTAGAGGTGCTTAAAGTGTCATATCTTTAGTCTCTTTCTGATGTTCGTTAGACTTAAGTCTATCAACTGTGGGTTCAAAATGTTATGAAATATTTCCTGTTTTTTTCCCTTAGTTCTCAGAATAGTACTCCCTTGAGTAGTAAGTCTGGTGTTTACATGTATTCAATTTTAGCATATGTTTTCAGGAATGTATTTGTATGAAAATAGGGGACTGCTTGTATTGAATTTAGAGATGTTTTGTCTCAGTTACCATGTTACATTGAGTTGAAATTTAATTTTTAGTTGTTATGTTGTATCTTTTATATTTCCAAAAGAAATTAATAAGTACTGTTCTTTGTATGCCAAACTCAGATATACAAATAATGAAATATTTCTATGAATTAGAAATGATACTTGATTGTCTATTCTAATGAGGGTCAGAGATTATGATTTTAATAATAACAAGTTAAAAAACAATTTTTAAATTTGGCATATAATCAGAAACACATTTTCCCACTCCCCCCAGCCTAAATTCCTTGCTGGTGCATGGCCTGGAACATCAGCAGTCAGTAAGGAGCCCACAAAACAAGCAGTCTGTGGGCAGAACAGGGGAGCCACACTGTGGAAGGAGTGAGGGCTTTCCATCCACGTCAGCCCAGGTTAAAACCCGGCTCTGGATCTGTTACATGGCCTTGTGCAAGTCGCTTAATCTTTGTGACTTGTTTCCTTATCTGTACAACAGGAACAGTAATAAGAATTAGAGGAAATATATATAAAAGCACTTAGCATGGAACCCCCAGTGCTCAAAAACAAAAGTGATAATAGTGATGAGTATTATTGGAGAATGTATTATATTTTTAGTTCATGGAAATTTCTCAAAGTCACTATGTAATTTGTTTTATTTGTTTTTAGAATCAGAAGGGATTTGTTTTTCTCCTGAGGAAGAAGCTGTTTTCCAAATATAAATGTGTTTTATAATTAAATTATTTTTCAATTGCCAAATGGCACAAAGATAATAGAATCAGTCTTAGCATATTAGAAATAAGAGAGTGTGAATGACAAGTAAGGCAGGGATGTTCAACTTTTTAGAATGTCATGTAAAGAATAGAGTAATTGCTTTTGTCAGAGTATATAGGAGTCAGGAAGAGATTGGGATGGAGCTTTTATTCCTAGGAGGAAAAATGGACAAAGAGTTGGAAAAGAGAAGGGGAGTCCACATAAGCACAGTCTTCCATCCACATCTCTGCTGTGGCTTCCACTCCCATGCTCAGGAGAGAGCAGGCTTGTGGAACACAGTAAGCATTGGGAGAGGCACACTGTTGGCAGAGAAGGTCCTCGCATGCTCTACTACAGAAGGTGATCCGTGGTAGACTCATGAAAGCCAACTTTATTGGCTTTGGCTTGGTCTTTTGAAAGTCAATGAATACTGTACTACTACTACCTTAATATTCTTTCTTGGAAACTGTCTTAAAGCTTCCTCAAATACCTTGAATACTTAGAAGACTTAAAGAGACAAAAAGTATGACATTGGACTTGCAAACGTGGAATTTGTCAGGTGGATTTTCCCCCTTAGGACAACGGTTTGGTGACCTTTAAGTCTTTTCATTTAGATTGTGTGAGTTAGTAGAGAATCTCAGGTGAAGGAATCCAAGACTAAAGAATCAGTAGTCATCTCAGTGCATTAAAATATATTGATATTTGTGGTGGTGAGGTTATAAAGAGTATTCATCCTGAATAGTTTTTTTTTTTTTTTTAAGTTGGATATTGATGGACAAATAGACTCTATTCATCTATTCCTGTCACCAAGACAGGTACACTTGCTTTTAGATATGTTGGCTGCTATTGCTGGACCAGGCAAGTATAACTGTTAATTATTATTTTTAATTTTTAAAAACTTTTAAATTAAAATATATAACATACATCTAGGAAAGTCTATTATTTTTAAATATGTGAAATCAAAGATATATTGTAAATAAGAGTCCTGAATAGTTAAATTTGACTGGGTCTTTTGAATTGTGTTACCATGGCACAAGTTTGCATTCAGACTATTTGTGTCAGATTCTTAACTTTTTCAAAATTGTTCTGACTTATTTCTGTGGTTGGGAATAGTACTTCATACAACTGAGAAAGTATAATTCTTGAGCACTGTAAGTAGCACACATTTAAAAACATTTTTAGTGACTCATATCTATCAGAGATAAGATTTTGGCATTCCTGGCTAGTTGCTTAAAACCATTGCTTAGATCTCTGACTCATTAAATAGCAGTGATTTTGCACTGGTGTTAAGTTGCTATTGGTATTGGATAAATGTGTTTTGGGAAAGAAATGCTTAAGTAACTCCAAATTTAATTACTGTTTTGCTTTCCTTTTGTATACTTGTAGAAAATTCTAGCAAAATAGGGTTAGCTAATAAAGATAGGAAAAATCGACCCATGCAGCAGGAAGACGAGTATCGAATTCAGATGGAATTAAACCGATACTATTTGAGAAAAGATTCCCTCTCTGTGGGTGTATCTTCAGAGCAAAGCTTTTATGAGACAGATGCGGCCCGTACACCTTCTAGTCGTGGTAAGTAACTCAAACAGTTGATATCAGAATCATATGATGTCATCATAGAAAAATTAAACTTAATTTTGGCTGCTGTGAAAAGAAGTTTAGCATTGAAAGAACAAAAGATCCATACTGTAAGAAAGTATTAGTTTATAAGTTGATCAAACCACAGCCTTTTAGTGGTGCACTAGTACCTGGGTGCTATAGCATCTTTTTTGATTGCGTAGTTTTGTAAATGATGATTTATTCTAAGGAAAATCAATTTATAAAAATATAAATTTATAGAAAAGTTAAATTGGGAGTAATTGTTTTGTCAAATTATGTGCTCACATAATGATTTATAGTAGATCCTTTTAAATAGGAAACTTTTCTTTACTAATCTTTCTATCAGTTATATGTAAATATACTCTTATACAGCTTACTTTACATTTATAGGTGTTTCAGAATGTATAAGCACTAATACCATAAAAAATAAAAATCAATTTAAGTATGGAATGTTGAACCAAATAAAAATTAGAACTTTCTCAAAAAATATTGGCCATAACAAACTACATTTGCATTTACAATCTACAGAAAGAAGGAACTGAAACATAAATAGAGTTCTAAATAATGTATTTGGCTTTTTTTTTTTTTTTAAGAAATAGCTATATCCATATGAAACTAGAGGTTGCAATATATTTATGCTATTTTAAAGTCTGGATTTTAACTCCTAAATTGTGATATGACATTCAGAAATATGCCATGTAATACTACATGTCATGTATTTATAAAACAAATCATACTCATTAGTAGGATAGCTTAATCCTTTGTTAACTTATTTGAGTTTTTACTATGCCATTGGTATCTTAGATTCAAATAAATTACCCCATTGGGAATAACATGAAATTTGGGGCATCGCTGCATCTCATATACTCTGAAGGAAGAAGACTGTATTAACATATATTATTTTACTTCAAGACTTGAATTGGTGGAATTATAATATGTGACAAAGTTTAATTCTCTCTAGAAGAAGAAGTTTTCTTCTCCATGGCTGATATGGACATGTCCCATAGTCTCTCTTCTCTTCCACCCCTTGGGGACCCCCCAAACATGGACCTTGAGTTATCATTAACTAGTACATATACAAATACTCCAGCAGGATCTCCATTAAGTGCTACTGTGGTAAAGTATTATTTAATTTTTCTTCTATCCTTGAAAAGTTGCTTCTAAAATTCTACACTTTACTTATGTGTTTTAAAATAAAATCTTTTATAGCTTCAGCCAACTTGGGGAGATTTCCTTGATCACCATAAAGAACAGCCGGTAAGAGGGTCAACATTTCCACCTAATTTAGTTCACCCAACAACTTTACAGAAGACAGGTAAGTAAAATAAAGATATTTGTTGTCAGTTTGCCTGGAATTTTTTAAAGTTTAAAAATTAAAAACAATTTTTTAAAAATTTAATTTGATTTTTTTTTTTTTTTTTTTTGAGACAGGGTCTCGCTCTGTCACCCAGGCTGGAGTGCAGTGGCACAGTCATAGCTCACTGCAGCCTTGAACTCCTGGGCTCAAGCGATTCCCTGCCTCAGCCTTCTGAGTAGCTAGGGCTACAGGACCACCAGGCCTGGCCTCAATTTTGTTTCTAAAAAATGCCATTCTGCTGCTGCTTTTCTTTTCCTTCTTTTTTCTTTGGTCTAGGCCATTTAACAAAGTTTAGAAAGAAAATAAAACATTGTCAAACTATTCACTGTGAAGTGTTTTAGAATAGTAGCTCATTCATTGTATTCTTTGTGTATTTAAATACATAAATACTTGTAGTGAAAAAGTACACCGTAAGTTTCATATTATTGCAGTTTAGGAGTCTCAGTCAACTGCCTGATTTTTGTTTCACTGTTTACATATTCCTTGAAAGAGAACCTCAGGTATTTTCTTTTCTGCAAAATGTAATGGAAATAGACACAGGCTTAAAGGAAAATTTGGTGAGCAGCTTTTTGTTTATCTTGACTTTTCCAATACAGTGTTATTAATGCAAAAGCTTTGTTCATACGTTTACTATTATAACACGTTGTTTGGTACTTCAAGTATCAAGGATCCTGGGTATAAGATACAGCAATATAACAGTTTATCTTATTTTACTTAAATTAATTGTTTAATATCATTCATACTGTCATGGGATAGCCTGTTTTTTAAAGCTAATAAATGAGTAAATGTTTTATAATTTTGATATCATAGATTTTTTTAAGTATTAAATTTTAAGTATATAATTTTAACAAATGTATTTCAGCTCTGCCATCTAGATCTGTTTCAGTGGATGAATCCAGGCCTGAACTTATTTTTAGACTAGCTGTGGGAACCTTTTCAATCTCTGTGCTTCACATTGATCCTTTATCTCCACCTGAAACATCACTGAACCTTAATCCATTGACACCTATGGCGATAACTTTCTTTACTTGTATAGAAAAGATTGATCCAGAAAGATTTTCAACAGAAGATTTTAAGTCTTTCCGAGCAGTATTTGCAGAAGCTTGCTCACATGATCACCTTAGGTAAACTCTCTCATATTTTTTAATGATCTTTGAAAAATAACCAAATGTGGACTTGTGTATACATCTGCCTACCTATTAACATTTGTTTTTCTAATTCACATGTTATTTGTAAATGAAATGAGTGAAGTTTTCTTGCAATGCTGTAAAAATGTTCAGTGCAGAATCTCTCATTCAGGTTGTTTGGTATGCAGAACCAAACAGAATGTAGGTATGAGATATGCATAATCTGTAGTTTTCTTAAGTATCTCTTTAGCTCCCCGCCCTGCTCTTGTCAAGTTTCTTAGACCACCTTTTGCCGTCATTCCTGTGGACACCATTGCAATGATGAAAACAGTTCTTAGCACTGGCATTAGCAGAGATGACAGTGGTGGTGAGAGTAGAATGAACTAGTGAGAAGTGACTTGGAAATGAACCATTTGCCACTGGCCATGGGGTGGGAAATAATACCACGGCTGATACTCGGCTTGGATGCTACATTTTCAACTTCTGCTTTAAAAAAAAAAAAAAAAAAAAAAAGTCAAAACTATCCTAATAGCCAGTGATCCTTTCATGGGTTGAATCCTAGTAGGTCAGGAGATAATTGAATTTGTGAGTATAGTATTGTTAATGTACAAATACTGTTTATTTTAACATGAAAGTGATCTATAAATTGTTGATTGATACTTTATTTTAGACAATGGTTTAGCACATATTAATATTTTTAGAAACTACTTTGAGCTTTTATCCTTTTAATGTTTTTGAAGATTAAAATTAATTTGCAAGGTAGTTTTGACACCTAGTAAAAGAACCCTACAAGTTAGGACCATAGTATTTATAATCAAACTGTAAAAACATTTTTTTCCCCTTCCCATTTTTGCCAAGGTTTCAAATATCAGCCAGTAGAAAGTATGACAAAAGCCACAGAAACTAGAGGTAGACTTCATTTGAGCCTGGCTGACTGAGGTTTTTAAAATATTGCATGATTGATGTTTTTAGATAATTCTAAGAAACCATTTCAAATATTTTACAGATTTGAAAGATTTTATCCACTGCAGTGGAAATTTTAAAATGTGGAAGAAGGAACAGCAGTATTGGGAAATAAATATATCCTGGAAAATTTCCCATCAACAGAACTGATTTCTTTATCTTATGTCAGGGAATGGGAAATTTGAAGCAGTCTTTCTGGTTAATATCCTCAGGAATATTAGATATTGCTAACAATTTGAACTTGTCAGAATAGATGGATAATTATTATATGTTAACATCTGTTTACTATTCTACTACTTATGATACATTGTTTAATCTAGAAGTATGGATACTCCTAAACGCTGTATTTTTTATAATAGATTTATAGGTACTGGCATCAAAGTATCCTATGAACAAAGACAAAGATCAGCTTCCCGATATTTTAGTACTGATATGTCCATAGGGCAAATGGAGTTTTTGGAGTGCCTATTTCCAACTGATTTTCATTCTGTTCCTCCTCACTATACAGAGGTAAGTGTTGGATACTTATCCTTTAGAATTAATCTTTAAATCTGTCTTACTTTTTAATAATTGTATGAACAACAATAATTTTCTTAAAAAATATATAGGAAGTCATATAGGAGGAGGAGTATTGTCTTTTTTTTTTGCATTTGTGTTCTGTTGAAAAAGATTTTAAAGTATGGCATTCAAGGCCATTATGAATCTGTTAGAACTTTAAATTTAGAATTGACTTGTGTAGGAATAGCAGGTTATGAGACAAATGACTTCATTTCACTCATTTTCATAACGTTCTTCATTTCAGAAGAATTTGATTATTGAACAAATACTCATTGAATGCTTGCTGTTTGCTAAGCACTGTTCAAGACAAGTGAAATGTCTTGTGTTCATTTACTGTTAATCTGATTTTCTCTCCTAATATTAAAGTAACCTAGAAAAACTTTTAAAAACTGTCAAAATAACATTTATTACTGTTACTTTGTCGTTATATATGTTTTAATTTTAAAGCACTTTCTTGGGCATTCGTTTATGTGAATCCTCATCTATATTTTGCAGATGAGATACTAAGTATCACAGAAGTTAACTAACTTGTCTAAGATTCACGTTGTTAGCAAGTAACAAAAGTGAAACTTAAAGCTAGCTTTTCTGACTTCAAAAAGCTCTTTTCTCTATTATATTGTCGCCTCTATTAATTTGTGTGATTAATTATAGTTTATCTTACGTTTAATTTATCTTCATCTTTATTTTTAAGCTTTTAACCTTCCTTTCCAAAGAAGGAATGGATTCCCATCCCCCTGTGTGTCTTCAGCTTCATTATAAGCATTCTGAGAATAGAGGACCCCAGGTAAGAGATCTTTTTGTATAATTACCACCTGTAAATTTTCTTTTTTTTTAAAACCATATCCAATTTATCTGGACCACCTATAAATTTTCATTTGATGTATATTGTCACAATTATAAGGTTTTAACCCAATTATATAGTAGTTTTTAGTGATTGTATTAATGCCTTTTCTTTTTTTTTTTTAAAAGGGTAATCAAGCAAGACTTAGTTCAGTTCCTCAGAAGGCAGAATTACAAATTAAATTAAGTCCAGTATGTTGTGAACTGGATATCAGTATTGTGGACAGGTTAAATTCCTTGCTTCAACCACAAAAACTTACTACAGTAGAGATGATGGCATCCCACATGTATACTTCATATAATAAGCATATTAGTCTGGTAAGTATTCAAAAAGTTGCAAATATTAATCATAATTATAGTTAGCTAAGAGGTTTATTGGGATAATTTCTGGGCTTAAGTATTCTTAATAAACACTATATATTATTGAAACAGCATTATTTGTAATAATGAAAAAATGGAGACATCTTTTATGTCTTGATAGTAGACTAGCTAAATAACTTTTGATAATATACTGAGTGAAATTTATGCAGTCATTTTAAATGATGCCTGTGAAGATGATTTAGCAACATGAAGAAGACTCATCAAGAAGTATAAAGTGAAAAAGTAGAATATATTATTCCTCATAAACTTTTATCACAACTGCATAAATAAAATTGATGTATAGAAAAAGAATGGATAGAAATATGCCCTTTGGTAGCTTTGATTGTGTTATAGTAGAATTAGGTTTCCTTTACTTTTCTGTGTTTATCTGAATTTTATAAACTGTGATTATAGTATCTTCACAAAATTTTGCCTATTTACACATTTAATAAACTACTTGAACCACCTGAAAAACGTAGCCCAAACAATGTAGGATATACTTTTGAAAAATAATCTATTGAGCATCACATTATGTCACTTATACTTAGATCTGGTGCCTGAGGTCTTTTCTAAGCAAATTAAGTAAGTCAGATTTGCAAGAAGTCTGTTAGGAATTTTAGGGCTGGAATTTAGGGGCTGTAGGACCAGGACCAGACAGAGACAACTTTAGTTAAAAAGAAAAGGAAAAAGATATTTTATTTTTCTACTTATTTGCTTTTCCTTTAGTGGTGGGTATTCACACTACAATTGGCACTCTTTTTTTTTTTATTGTCACCAATTGCTAATTATTTGAAGCTGTTGTGGGCTAGTCTCTATATTTGCTATTAACTATAGTTGTATTGGGATAACAGTTGAATCTCTTGGGTTATTTTTGCTTAAGAGTGAGGGTTAGTATTAGAAAGTCAAATAGGGGAGACATAGAATAGCTTTGTTAAAAATCCAAGTCTAGCATAAGAAGGGAGCTTTCTGATTTAAGAGGTTAGAGACTGATTCAAGAAATTGAGGAGTCCACCTACAGTGGACTAGAGCTTTATTAGTTTCAGTATATTTTAGAGAAAAATTAGAAATGGGTGTCTATTTGAATGGCATACTCTTTGACCCTTTTATTGTAACATGGCTTTGGGTGAATGCTGCATACATTTTGGTTTCTTAGAGCCATTTGATGAGATCATACCCTTGGATTGGATAGGAGCTCAGGATGAGTCATTTAGTGAATATTTATTTAGAACCTATGATGTGCCAGGCTCTGGGCTTAGTCCTGGAAATATAAAGATGAGTCAGAGATAGGCCTTTGTATTTGGCATAATTCATCTGATTTCACATAATCTTTAAAATAGCATATTGGTAAGTAAATCCTTCAGATTAAATGTTGGACACCATAGTGATTTTTAACCATATTGAATTTGTTCATGGGCTGATTTACACACTATTCTTTTTTTATATTTTTATAGTAGATATAACTATCTATGCACTTGTCTTCACTTGTTAGTTTTTTTATTTTTGTTTTTTATATACGGTTAACTTTTGCCAGTAGTTTTCACTTTTGCCAATAGTTGTTGCATTATAAAATTTCAGTACACTAAACTAGTATGGTAGTAGTTAATTTGAATTGTATTTTAATGTGTTATACCTAGTGGGGAAATAGTGATTGTACATGCTGTAATGTTGAATAGTGATGTCATTTATGTTTACTTACTGAATTTAATATTTTGGCATATTTTTGATGTTTTATGTTTTAGCACAAGGCTTTCGCTGAAGTATTTCTAGATGATTCACATAATCCTGCCAATTGTCGGATATCAGTACAAGTTGCCACACCAGCATTAGATCTTTCTGTTCGCTTCCCAATACCTGATCTTCGATCAGATCAAGAAAGAGGACCGTGGTTTAAGAAGTCACTTCAGAAGGAGATCCTTCATTTAGCATTCACAGATCTAGAATTTAAGACTGAGTTTATAGGAGGATCAACTCCAGAACAAATTAAATTGGAACTTACCTTTAGAGAACTAGTTGGTAAGACTGAAAGAGCCTGTGAAAGAGCCAGACTAGATACAAACAGCCGCTACTGAAACTTACATCACAGAAGTATCTGACAGCCCCACAATATAATAAAATTAAGGAACCTTACGTTAGGAAACAAGAGCAACAACGTTTTTCCCCCGTATTGTATATAGATATGTGATATAAGTCATTTAAAAAAAATTACTAAGGATGATGATTTAGTCACTTTGTTAAAATACTTACTTTCTATAAGGGAATGTAGTGCTTTAGCCTACATTTTTGTTACCACCTATTGCTTATTTGTTGTAGGCTGATAATAGAAAGCATCGAGTGCCACTGTATGTTAGGTGCTGTGCCAAGCACTTCACACACATTATCTTGTTTCCGTCAGTCGTCATAATCACCATATGCTTAGTTTTTCCAATTATAATTTAATAGATGAGGCAGTCTGTGGACTTGGAAGTAGGTGTCGTCCAAGATCATGTGCTAGTAAATAGCAGAATCAAGATTCAAACCCAAGTTTGACATGAGAGCTTGAGCTTTCAATTATACTAACTAATCTCGTGACTTTTCTTTGTAAAACCTGTTTTGTGTTCTGCATTACTTTTTTTTTTCTTTTGCAAAGTTTTACTTTGTAAAACCTGTTTTGGTTTACTTTTCAGTTAATGAAGGGAATATATATATAAACCTACAGTGAAGCAAGTCTGTGATGAACTCTGGAATATCTTCCATCTTGTGGTTCCCAAACCTCCTGCCTCTGCCACCCTGTCTCTGTGACCACGCTCCGTGCCCCCCTCCCACTCCTGCCTTCACCCCTCTGTGGGAATAGCTGCAGGAGTTTCCCTTCCCTTCTTACGAGTTTCACATATCTTAAGGGATGTTTAAATTGACTTTTGCCAATTATGACTTCTTGAAAGGCCCTTTAGATCTGATTATCCCTTATCTCCAGTGGCAAGAAACTCATTACTCCGGGGCAAAGCCATTATTCATTTGTAAAATGGAATGAAAAAACGTGTATAGAGTTATTTTGAATAGAAGTAATTCTTACAGTGCTTGGTACAAAATACACATTTAAGAAATGTAGTTATTTATATTTCTAGTGGTAGATTAATTGCACAAATTATTTCTTTTCTGAAGAAATCATAGCACTCAGTATGTGGTAACTGCTATATTTACTATGTCGTGATGATGCAAGTTATACATTAAACATTGGTACTTAAGAATTTGAGTTTGAACACAAAATAGCATCTTTAATTTATTGCTCATCCTGTCTACCACATGTACACATGAAACAGGAACAAATGAATAAAAGCTATAGAACTTAATGCCGCATCATGTTCCTGATTGAGAGGATCTTTTCTGTTAGCACTTGAGAAGAAATGCTTTTCAGTAAATCTGTCTTGTTTTATTAGGGTCATTCCAGGAAGATAAAGGAGAACCATCTATTAAGTTTTTCCACGTGTCTAGTGGAGTAGATGGAGATACAACATCATCAGATGACTTTGACTGGCCACGGTGAGTAAGCAAATATATAGGTTCAATGGGATTTGGGATTTTCTTTTGAAAAATAAGATAGTATAGTCCTTTTAACCAATATTTTGGCATTAAATTTAAGCTAAAAATATTTAACCTTGATGAGATAACCCAGAGGAAGATGGACAAGTCAAATAAAAAAAAATATTGAGCACTACTTTATGAAAGGTGTATGTTAGATAGTGTGAGAAAGAGAAGGAAGTATAAAATTTGTTTTTTGATAGGTTACCTAGTCTAATTAGAGGGACAAAAGAATCATTTACCATTTTAAAAATATTTCAAGGCTACAGTAGAAGAGATATAAGGCACCATTTAGTTAATTGTCAAATGAATTTAACAGTCAGTTATTGCTTTGGACAGTGTTTTTCAGATCTGGGGAGCTTTTACAAAATACTGATTCTTGAGCCCTACCCTAAGATTCTGAGATAGGGCCTCGGCATCAGTATATTTTAAAAATGACACCAGGTGACTTCAATATGTGGCTGGACTTTGAGATCCCCACTATTCCAGGATTTCTTAGGCAGGAAGAATCATTCTTCAAATTACATTAGCCTAATGGTGGGCTTGGATCATATTTAAAAGAACTTAGTTTACTTGATATAATGAGTCATTG
This sequence comes from Daubentonia madagascariensis, assembly GCA_023783475.1. Lineage (NCBI taxonomy): Eukaryota > Metazoa > Chordata > Mammalia > Primates > Daubentoniidae > Daubentonia > Daubentonia madagascariensis. The sequence goes on along the minus strand of JAKFHU010000485.1, from coordinate 53,538,636 downwards.
TTATATTGAAAACTGAGTATTTGTAGACTCTCAAAGAATTAAAATGATCCTTTTTGTGCCATTTTCCTGCCTGCCTTTTTTTAAACCTCCTCTCTGCTATGTATTGGACCTATCAGAGTCTTAGGACAGGCATTGTCAGTATATGCCTGACAGTGAGCATGTGTTTAGGGTACGAGTTTTCATCGTAAGAATTGGATCTACTTCAATTATGTAATTTGGAAGTGCAATTTATGTTAGGACTTCCATAAATTAGGAAACAGTTTGCTATAGTTTACTAGAACCAAATGATACCACCTACTTAGGGGAAAAAAGTTGTTATAGATGCAACACAGCTGTTTTGTTTGAGGGTTCCATAACTCATCATAATAGTGAGTTGATACGGTGATAAAAAGGAGAATAAAAAGCCTGTGCAGTGATGTTCTGCAGAAGGTTAGGAAAGGAATGGGATTTCTCTGGTGCAAAAGCTCATTAGCTTTCGTAGTCAAAGCCTGCATTAACTCAGTGATATTTAGAATTTGTGGCTAAAAAACAATAACACAAGCCCTTTATTACTGAAATTTCTGGAGGAAAAAATAAATTTATTGTTGCAGTTCTAAAGCCCTTCCCTAAATCAATTTCTTTTTTTTCCATTTGAACAATTTATACAACATGGGGTTTCTGGTGTAGGTAAGTATTCCATTATAGCAGAACATATGTATGTGAGAGGGTTTGGTTTAATGGTAATTATTATAGAATTCTTAGGTAAAGTTTGCTGGCTGTTAATGAAATTTCAAAATAACCTTTTTGCCCTCAAAAGGTCAGACTTTCAGTAGCTAAGTATGAAATATCCTTCTTTTATCTACTTGTTTTAGTTCCATACTTTTAAGTTTACAACACGTTCATAAATGGGTTACATTAGATCTAATTAGACTTTGTAGAGAAGTTTAATGCTATCATTAAGAGTCAATCAGTGATCTTTGTATTAGTTTGCACAAAAGGTAAGGTTTTATTGTTTACACTTATATCTTGATCTTTTTTAATTGTCGTTGCTATCAGAATTGTGCTGAAAATAAATCCACCAGCCATGCATTCCATTTTGGAGAGAATAGCAGCTGAGGAAGAAGAAGAGAATGATGGTCACTACCAGGAAGAAGAGGAAGGAGGTGCTCATTCCCTGAAAGATGTCTGTGATCTAAGAAGACCAGCCCCATCTCCTTTTTCTTCTCGCAGAGTGATGTTTGAAAATGAACAGGTAAGATAAAAGCGTGAGTAAGCAACAGAGGAATACTATTGGCCTGTCATATAGGAATGCTTTTGATTTTTTATCTTTTAAAAAATGCTTTGTATATTGTTTCTGCTACGTTTTTAGCTCCAAGATTGAATAATATCTATTTTTTTCTTAATGTATATTTTCCCCAGTTAAATGTTACATGCTTATTTATTTGTTCACATACCAGGTCCTATGGATATGTGAAAAAGATGCTACTACTATTTTAAACATAAAATAATTATTTGATGCCCTTTTTTGCACTAAACTATGTTTTAGATGGTGATGCCAGGAGACCCTGTAGAAATGACAGAGTTTCAGGATAAAGCAATCAGCAATTCTCACTATGTGCTGGAACTTATGCTACCAAATATTCATATAACACTACCTAATAAGAACTTTTATGAGAAGCTTTATAATAGGTAAGTTTAAACACATTTAGTTGCATCTTTGGAATCACTTTCTGCCTAGCTGCCTCCCTGTTTCCCATCTTCCCCACCCCTTTTTTTCCTTGCTGTAATACCATCTACCATCTCACTGTACTTTGTATGGTGTTAATGGTGACTATAGAACTATTACCATTATGATGTGCTGTTGTCAGAGCAGTTTCCTAGCCAGGGGTGTCTGGTGCCCAGTTACTGGTGTGTGGCACTTAATTCCTCAGCCCTCAGGTTGGATGGTTGCCCCTGTCAGCTTACCGCAGGGTACCGACCAAATGCTGTCTTTTCTACACGTGCAGTGACATGAAGAGTTAGGAGATACTTGTGCAGAGGGCTAGCAGATACTGGGGTAGAATCAGAATCCTAGAGTCATTGTACAAGGAACAGCTTTCCTCAGAATTCAAAAAGGTATTTTGTTGAAATTCTAAACTCTGACTTATAAACTTGTGTATAAAAATTTAAATTTATTATAATTAAATACCCCTCAATATATATACCAAACAAATATGTTGAAATAAGTGGAATTCTAGGTCATAGATTCTGATGACCTTGGGCAATTGACCTAGGCTCCATAAGCTTCAATTTCCTTATCTGTAAAATGGAGATGATACTGGTCCCCGCCTCAAAGGGTGGTCTGGAGGATTAAATAACAAAATACTTAGAGAATCTGAGAACAGTGTCTGCCATATAGTAAGCACTTAGTCATTGTCTTTTTTTATAATTCCCATCCACTGAAGGGATTTCTTCTATAGCATGCCTGAAAGATGGTCATTTGGGTTTCCTAGAAAAAGAAGTCCTAGTGTTTGTCATCACTAGCTTCCCACAGGTAAACAAGTTATTCTAATTTCTATTAGTCTTCAAGAACTCCAAACTGTGTTTCTTCTGTAGGTTTACTTGGTATCAGATATCCCTGGCCCTTTATTCCTTAACTGATTGCTGTTGACTATTGGTCTTAGAATCAGAAAATTAAGTTCCAGGAAGGATCTTAGGGTCCACATTAGTTCAGCGGTCTTAAAAATGAGATTCACAAGACAGTCCATTAGGGTATAGGAAGAAAATGTTAGTACTGCTATTTAATTTAAAAAAAAAAACTCCTTTAAAAATTTATATGTTTTATATTTGTTTTATAATATACATGGTAAATAGTAGCACCCAAATTCATATAAATTCACATTAGAGGGTTTCGCAAATTGTTTTTTAACTGTTGGGATTTGTTTATACATGATCTAAAGTTTAGAAACTGCTGATCTCTAGGCATCTCCCCTAGCTTTATAGTTGAAGGATGTCTGCTAAGAGCTAAACGCGTGTGCAAGGCCAAGGGTGAGGAGGTGAAACGCCTCCTACAAGGCCCCGCCCAGAGGTCAGGAGGGCTTGACTGACTTCTTTCTCTTTCTGCATTGATTGAGCAGATTGCTTTCGGTTAAATCAGGGCATCAAGAACAGTAATACATACCTTAAACATTCAATTTATAAATGTATGTTCATTTACTACTTCATTTTAAAATACAGGACGAGGCCTTTTCTTTGTTTGTTTTTTCAGAGACAGGGTCTTGCTCTGTTGCCCAGTCTGGAGTACAGTTGTGTGATCATAGCTCACTGCAGCCTTGAACTCCTGGGCTCAAGTGATCCCCCTGCCTTAGCCTCCTGAGTAGCTGGGACTACAGGTGCATGCCACCACACCTGGCTAATTTTTTTTTTTTTTAAGAGATGGTGTCTTACTATATTGCCCAGGCTGGTCTTGAACTCCTGGGCTCAAGCAATCCTCCTGCTTCAGCTTCCTAAGTTGTTGTGATTGCAGGTGTGAGCCACTGTGCCCAGCAAGGCCTTTCCTTTGGGTATGAGCCACTGATTGGAATTCCACTTTGTCCTTTTTGCATAAAGTATACCCAGAAGGCACTGTCTTCAGTTTTTAGTTCCAATTTCTTTAAAGTGGAGTAAAAAAAAATATATTTTCAAAGTGATCAGAGTGCAGAATCCTTGTTAAGTTTTTAAAGTTCTTTTTCACCTCAGTCTGTATACTTGAAATTAATCAGTACAGTGTTTAATTAAACTATACTTACAGTAACAAATACAAGCAGATTTGATGACAAACACAATTGATTCTTGGTGAATGTATAAAATATATAACTCAACTGATAGGAGCAGAAGTTCTCAGGTGTGCTGGAGAGCAGTCTACCAGCAGCACGTAGTTAGCACACGGGGGACATCAATCATTATGCCAGTGGAGGGTGACGGGGCAGTTGATTGCTTAAATCAGGGAATTAGAATAGTTGGTTAAATAGGGGTTGCCTAAGAGAGTTTCTGTATTATTCTACCCACTTCTCAGCCTCTCAGGCCCCAGAATTACATAAATAGGGAGGTGCTCCCTCACTCTGTGGATCATATAGATCTCATGGCTAACTTCTTCAGGATGTGCCTTCTTTGCCCGTTATTTGGCTTTGTATTTTCAAATGAATATTTTAAAACTTTTCAAACATTCTCAGGCGTAGAGAAAATTTGCAAGTACAGTTCAAAGCACTTTCCCTCCCACCCCAAACTGTTTGAGAGTAAGTGGCTGACCTGAGCCCTTTCAACGTTGAGTACTTTAGTGTGACTTTCTCATAAACGAGGACATTCTGTGTAACTGTAATTCAGCTGTCAGAATCAGGAAGCTAATATGGATACCTACTACTATATAATCCTCATACCCCATTCAAATTTTACTAAATGTCTCAATATTGTCCTTTTGTCTTTTTTTTTGGTAATCTTTTTTTCTGAGCAGGAGTTATAACCAACTCTGCCTTTACTTCATAAATTTAAAACAACAGGTTATTTCTTTTTTTTTTTTTTTTTTTAAACAAATTGTGGTTTATTTTATCACAGAACAGGAAATCCAGAGGCAGGGCAGTGGTTTACATGGATTCAACTACCTGACAAGGCCATCAGCACCCAGACTCTATCATTCTATTTTGCCATCCTCAACCTATTATATTTTCATCCTCATGTTCAGTGGTTCTCAAAGTGTGGTCCCCAGACAAGAAGCATCAGCATCACCTGGAAATTTGTTAGAAATGCAAATTCTCAGGCCTCTTCCAGACCTATGAATCTGAAACTCTGGGGATAGGGCCCAGCAGTCTGTTCTTTAAGAAGACCTCTGGGGCCGGGCGCAGTGGCTCATGTCCGTCATCCCAGCATTTTGGGAGGCTGAGGTGGGAGGATCGCTTAAGGCCAGGAGTTCGAGAACAGCCTGGGCAACATAGCAAGACCCTGTCTCTACAAAAAGAAAATTTTTTGTTTGTTTGTTTGTTTGTTTTTTAAATCTTATTTATTTATTTATTTATTTTTTAATTTATTTTTTTAATTTCAGAATATCATGGGGGTACAACACTTTGGCCATACACATTGCCCCTGTTCTGCCCGTGTCAGAGCCACAATCGTGGTTATTCCCCAAACTGTGCTCTCTGCATCCATTCAGTGAGAGTTTTTCCCATCCCTTCCACCCCCCCTCCCGCCCGCCCACCCTCAGATGAATGTTATTGCCCTGTGTGATGTAAGTGTTCATCAGTTAGTACCAGTTTGATGGTGAGTACCAGTGGTGCTTGTTTTTCCAATCCTGTGACACTTCGCTTCGAAGAATGGGTTCTAGCTCCGACCAGGATAATACCAGGTGTGTTAATTCACTGTTGTTCCTTATTGCTGAGTAATATTTCATGGTATACATATACCACATTTTATTGATCCACTCGTGTATTGATGGGCACCTGGGTTGTTTCCACATCTTTGCAATTGTGAATTGTGCTGCTATGAACATTCGAGAACATATGTCTTTATTATAAAATGTCTTTTTTTCCTTTGGATAAATACCCAGTAGTGGGATTGCTGGGTCAAATGGTAATTCTACTTTTAATTCTTTGAGGTATCTCCATATTCTTTTCCACAGAGGTTGTACTAATTTGCAGTCCCACCAGCAGTGTATGAGTGTTCCTATCTGCCCACATCCCCGCCAACATTTGTTATTTGGGGATTTTTTGATATGAGCCAATCTCACTGGAGTTAAGTGATATCTCATTGTGGTTTTGATTTGCATTTCCCTGATGATTAGAGAAGTTGAGCACTTTTTTATATGTTTGCTGGCCATTATTCTGTCTTCTTTGGAAAAGTTTCTGTTCATGTCCTTTGCCCATTTTTTAATAGGGTTGTTTGATTTTTTCTTGTTGATTTTCCTAAGTTGTGTATAGATTCTGGTTATCAGCCCTTTATCAGAGGTGTAGCATGCAAATATTTTCTCCCATTCTGTAGGTTGTCTGTTCACTCTAGTGATAGTTTCCTTGGTTGTGCAGAAGCTTTTCAATTTGATCAGGTCCCATGTATTATTTTTGTTGCTGCTGTGATTGCTTTGGGGTCTTCTTCATAAATTCTTTGCCTAGGCCAATGTCCATAAGAGTTTTTCCAACATTTTCTTCGAGAATTCTTATGGTTTCATGTCTTAGGTTTAGATGTGTTATCCATTGTGAATTGATTTTTGTGAGAGGTGAGAGGTGTGGGTCCAGTTTCAGTCTTCTACATATGGCCATCCAGTTTTCCAGCACCATTTGTTGAATAGGGAATCTTTTCCCCAGTGTACGTTTTTCTGGAATTTGTCAAAGATCAGGTGACTGTATGAGGTTGGTTTTATATTTGGGTTCTCAGTCCTGTTCCATTGGTCTACGTGTCTGTTCTTGTGCCAATACCATGCAGTTTTGGTTACTATAGCCTTGTAGTATAGTTTGAAGTCTGGTAGATAGATGCCTCCCAATTTGTTCTTTTTGCTTAAGATTGCTTTGGCTGGACGGGGTCTTCTCTGGTTCCACACGAAGCGTAGAATTATTTTTTCTAGATCGGCAAAAAATGATGTTGGTATTTTGATAGGGATTGCACTGATTCTGTAAATTAATTTAGGTAGCAAAGCCATTTTTACTATGTTGACTCTGCCTATCCAAGAGCATGGTAGGGCTTTCCATCTATTTACATCCTCTGCAATTTCTTTTCTCAGTGTTTCATAATTCTCTCTATATAGGTCTTTGACCTCCTTAGTTAGATATGTTCCTAAATATTTAATTTTCTTCGTTGCTATTGCGAAAGGTATTGCATCTTTAATTTGTTTCTCAGCTTGATTGTTATTAGCATATATGAAGGCTATGGATTTGTGTGTATTAATTTTGTATCCTCAGACTTTGCTGAATTCATTTATCAATTCCAGTAATCTCCTGGTTGAATCTTTGGGGTTTTCTATGTATAATATCATATCGTCTGCGAATAGTGAAAGTTTGACCTCTTCTGCCCCCATCTGGACGCCCCTAATTCCTCTGTCTTGTCTAATTGCTGTGGCCAGGACTTCCAGCACTATGTTGAAAAGAAGTAGAGATAGTGGGCACCCTTGTCTGGTGTCAGTTTTAAGGGGGAATGCCTTCAATTTTTCCCCATTCAGTATGATATTGGCTGTGGGTTTATCGTATATGGCTTTAATAGTTTCTAGGAATGAGCCATCTATGCCTATATTGTTAAGAGTTCTTATCATAAAAGGATGCTGGATTTTGTCAAAAGCCTTTTCTGCATCTATTGAAAGGATCATATAATCTTTGTTCTTGCTTTTATTTATATGGTGAATTACATTTATAGATTTGCATATGTTGAACCATCCCTGCATCTCAGGTATAAAGCCCACCTGATCGTGATGGATTATTTTTTTGATGTACATTTGAATTTGGTTTGCAAGGATTTTATTGAGAATTTTTGCATCTATATTCATAAGGGATATTGGTCTGTAGTTTTCTTTTTTTGTTGTGTCCTTTCCTGGCTTTGGTATCAAGGTGATACTGGCTTCGTAGAATGAGTTTGGGAGGATTCCATCCTTCTGGATATTTTCAAATAATTTCTGCAGTATAGGCACCAGTTCTTCTTTGTAGGCTTGGTAGAATTCAGGTGTGAACCCATCTGGTCCGGGACTTTTTTTTATGGGTAGATTTTTTATTACTGCTTCAATTTCGGTGCTTGATATTGGTCTGTTTAGAAATTCTGTTTCTTCCTGGTTGAGCCTAGGGAGGTAGTGTGTTTCTAAGAATTTGTCCATTTCCTCCACATTTTCGTGTTTGTGGGCATAGAGATTTTTGTAGTATTCGAAGATGATGTTTTGTATTTCCATGGTATCAGTTGTGACTTCTTCTTTTTCATTTCTAATTGAGCTTATTAGAGTCCTTTCCTTTCTGCTTCTGGTCAACCTGGCAAGTGGCCTGTCTATTTTGTTTATCTTTTCAAAGAACCAACTTTTCGTTTCATTGATCTTCTGTATTGTTCTTTTGTTCTCGATTTCATTTAATTCTGCTCTGATTTTGGTTATTTCTTTTCTTCTGCTGGCTTTAGGATTGCTTTGCTCTTCCATTTCCTTAAGTTTATTTGTTAGTTTACTGATTTGTGACTTTTCTGTCTTTTGGATGTGGGAATTTAGGGTGATAAGTTTTCCTCTCAGGACTGCTTTTGCTGTATCCCACAGATTTTGATAACTTGTGTCCCCATTATCGTTTAGTTCGAAGAATCTTTAACAGGTTATTTCTTTAGTGTTCTGGTCAACTGGCTCTTTTTAGAAAGACTGTTTCAGGTACCGGAGAATTTTTTCTATGTCAGAAGTCCTTTAAAATAGAATATAAAAAAGAATTCTAACTGATTTTATTAAATCAAGTATTTATTGAGCATCTATTTTATTTCAGGCCCATGGACACAGAATCATGGTGGTATGTCCTTAAATATATTAAGTATTTTTTCTTTCTTAATATTGGAAACACCATCCAATGTTTTATAGTATTAATGGTGTCAAGACTGTGCTTAGACCGAAATGTAAATAAGGAAACATAGTAACATCATGTGAAACTTATATTTACAGGTCATATACTTTATTTAAAGTAATAGTTTCTTTTTAACTTATGAGAAGATAAGAGAATGTTTGTAAGGAATAAAGTAAAGGAAGAGCATTTCCTGAGGAAATTCTTCATTTCATACCTTCATTATTTAAATACAGTTTAGGCCAAGATCTGGATTTATACTCTTTTGTTTCTTTGTTCTGTAATATGCCCTTTGGGGCATAGCTGTTAGTGTCAGTGTGTCGGAGATACGACATCTTTTTGTCCTTTATCCCTGGTGTCCTTAACACGGTGATGCTTCCAAAGAGAGGCCTTTTTGGGTGGGGATTATAATCTACTGAGAGTCACAGTAGATTATACTGTAGATTCAGACTATAATCTGTTGTGACTCGCAGTACTATTTATACTTTCTAGGGCTTCAGAAGCTCAGGAATTGGCCTGGGAAGTGGCTTCTCACAGGAGGGGCAGGGCTGCCTCAGTGCTTGGCACCTCGAATGGTATTCACACCAGGCTTTATGATGAGCCTGTGCTTTGGCAATCCTTCCATGTGAGTCACCCAGCTGTCCTCTGCTTATTGACTGTCAGAGCCTGTTATGTGACACCACTGTGCTAGGCATATATAGAGATGATGAGACACAAGTCTCTCTTTTGGGGGCATGCAGTCTAGAAAGGGGAAATGAGGAAATACAGAAGTGTTATAGGTGCTGTGATCTAAATAAGTATGTGTAAAGGATGTGCTGTGGGTCCAAATCTGATATAAGACTTCCTAGATGATGTTGTAAAGTTTGCATTTTCTTGAAAGCTTAGAGGCTGGGTGAGGGGAGGAGGCTAGGCCAGAAGAGCATCTGAGTAGTGATGAGTATTTCTTTGAAAAAGTAGGTTGTGGTAGTAGCCTAGCTGTGACATCTGTCACCCCATTGGTCACCAGTATCCATTGGGCTAGCCTAGCTGGTCTGAAGGGTTTTCCTTTCCTTATTTCCTACTCTGCATGCATTCTTCATCTCATGACATCTTCCCAGTGAAGCTGGGCTTTCTGTGGACAAGAAAAAAAGTGGGTGTCTCTAGAGAAAGAACTGAATTGGATCTGGACATAACATGGACTCTAATCCCAGCTCTATGTGACCTTGGGCAGGTCACTTACCCTTTATGAGACAGTTTCTTCAAGTGTAAAGTAAGACTGATGATTCTCCTCTGGACACCCCACAGGATTGATGGGATGGTCAAATGAAACAGTGCCTGGTCGGTTCTGGTTTACAAAGTGCTCTCTCATACGCGAACAGTCTTTCTTTTTTTCTTTGTGGGTTTTTATTTTTAATTAACTTCTGTCTTTAAAGTATATTTAGAAGTACAATATGAATTTGTAATTGTTGCCTATAACACAGGTAAAACTAGGGAAGTATCTGTGCAGCTATCTGCAGATTCCTTTATCACTGCCCTGCATTATAGCCATATCAGTTATCTTTCTGTTGAAAGAACACAATTGTTCTTTTTGTTGTTGTTTTTAAAACTCTTTTGCAGGATATAATTTCCATTTCATCATTTAAAAAAATTATTGTTCATATGATCTCTTAAAAGGATACTTTAGTTTGCCTTCAGTTGACTAGGAATTATGTACTTACTTTTCATCTTTTGTCTTTATAGGATCTTTAATGACTTGCTGCTGTGGGAGCCAACAGCTCCTTCACCAGTGGAGACATTAGAAAATATTTCCTATGGTATTGGGCTTTCAGTAGCCAGTCAACTGATTAATACCTTCAATAAAGATAGTTTTAGTCCATTTAAATCTACAGTTCACTATGGTAATATATTTTTAATTTGTTCTGAATTAAAATGCCTAGTTTATCAATTAACAGAGTAGTAACCTTTTCAGTTGTGGATTTAAAAATGTTTCTTTATGTTTTTCGTTGTAACTATATTTTATAAAATCTTTTAGTAATTTATAAGAATATTTCCCCATTTCTGTCTGCATATTGAGAATATCATTATCACTTAAATGTGTTATCTTTAGAATAATAGTACGCACATTGTTTGAAATTCAGGACTAAAAATAAAAACATAGAAAGTGTATTTTTATTGTCACACCATGTTTTTTAATAAAAATAAGCAGGTTGTAAATGTAAAATATTTTGGTGATAATTTTTAAGTTGCTATTTTATTTTAATAAGCTATCAGAACCGTGTAATTGTGTGTTTATTTTTCATAGATGAGGAGAGTGGATCTGAAGAGGAGACTTTGCAGTATTTTTCCACCGTTGATCCCAACTATCGTTCCCGTAGGAAAAAAAAACTAGATTCTCAGAATAAGAACTCACAGAGTTTTCTCTCAGTTCTTCTGAGTATTAATCATGGATTAATGGCAGTGTACACAGATGTGAAGGTAAGGTTTACAAATCCAAAGTGTTTTTTTCAAATGTATTTTATTTTAGATAAATTTAATATGATATACATCCAATGATTGAAGTAGTTTGAGGTTGTTTCTCTGACTGATGAAGACCAGTGTTCTGAGGCATACCATGATGACTGCAACTTTGGGAATTTGGCTTTCATTGCAGGTCAAACTTTTTGTGGCCCTCCCTTTGGAAAACAGGTGCTAATTCTGCTCCTGAGGGTGGTAACTGGTAATTTATCTATGATGAAGGAGGATGAAGTACAGGAATTCATTTGGCAGAAGAGGTCCCACATAGCATTTAAGTTATTTAGTTTTTATTACCACCATATTGAATGAATCAAGAATTAGACTGCGTTGCTGTGATGTAGGAGATTTTCCTAAGCTGAATCAAGAAGGAGCATCCCAAGGGACATTCTTTTTTGTGTTTAAATAATGACATCTATGTTTTTCTGATCTTTTTACTAGCAAGATAATGGAGAGATGTTGGAAAACAAACATGGCGAATTCTGGTTAGAGTTCAATAGTGGTTCATTATTTTGCGTGACAAAATATGAAGGTTTTGATGACAAGCACTATATATGCCTTCATTCTAGCAGTTTCAGTCTATATCACAAAGGTAGGACAAATGTGTGTTTTGTTCACTTCTATTTAGACATATTTAAATTTTTTGTTTAATAAAGAAAATCTATTGAGAACAGAACTTTGATATTATTAACTATTTTCTATGGGGGATTCCGATTCCATTGTCAAAATAATACTTATTGTAAATTAGAAGTCAACTTTATGTTCTTTTTTTCTAATAGCTTTATTGGGATATAATTCCTATACCATAAAATTTACTCATTTAGAGTGTACATTTCAATGGTTTTTAGTATTTCATAGAGTTGTGAAACTATCACCAGAGTCAATTTTAAAACATTTTCATCACCCCAAGAAGAAACTCCATATACTTTAGCTATAACTCTCCACCCTTCCCATAGCCCTAAGCAGCCACTGATCTATTTTCAGTTTCTGTGGATTTTCATATTCTGGAAGTTTCATATAAGTGGAATCATACAGTATTTGGTCTTTTGTGACTGGCTTCTTTCATTTGACATGATGTTTTCAAGGTTCATCCAATTTATATCAGTACTTCATTCCTTTTTATTGCCAAATAACAATCCAGTGTGTGGATATATCACACCTTATGGATCCGTTCGTCAGTTGATAGGATTTTGTTCTCTCTTAAGGAATATTTCCTTTTGGTTTCAGATATAGAACTTTTTTGAGCAGTTACCTGAGTTACCTTGTGAATAGACATGAGATGCTTATATTTTCTTAATGTTTATGAGATTTTCTTATTTAAATTTAATTTTCCTAGCATTTCAGAATCTTAGTTTTTTTTTTCCCCCCTGAAGTTGTACACTGTCAGTCATACCAACATTAGTAAAGAGGAGTGGATTATTAATGCCAAGCTGGTTTTTGGTCATTATTCCTCTAGATTATGTTATATTCAATGGAAGTACATAGATTTTTGTTTTGAGTTATGGAAGTCCATGAACTAATTTTGAGTAATCATTTTGTTAACATTTTTACTTCAATGTGGATCTAGGCATAGTGGATGGAGTGATTCTTCCTACAGAAGCACGACTGCCCAGTTCAACCCGCCCACATTGGTTGGAACCTACTATTTATTCCTCTGAAGAAGATGGCCTCAGTAGAGGTTCTTCAGATGGTGTTGGAGGAGAGAGTTCGAATATGCTCTCTGTTGCAGTTAAAATATTGTCTGATAAATCAGAGTCCAATACAAAGGTTTGTGTTTTGTACTTTAATACCATTAATACTTGTTGATTTGATTACTAGTTAAAAATAATTGCATAAAAGGCTACACATTTTCTTGGAAAAACTTTTGGGTTACAGGGTTACATGGGTGATAAATACAGTTATTTGTGTTGTCATTCTCTGTAGGAATTTCTCATTGCTGTAGGACTGAAGGGAGCCACTCTCCAGCATAGAATGCTTCCTTCTGGGCTTAGCTGGCATGAGCAGGTAAGGGAGGCGTTATGTGTGTATCAACTTACTTTAAAATTTATATTGACATATAATACACATCCTGAAAAGTTGACAAGTCATAAGTGTTTAGCTCAGGAAATTATTATGAAGTGAACACTACTGTTTAACCACCTTCTTAGGTTAAGACATAGAATCATGTCAGAATGTAATTGATTTTTTTACCTTGAAATATGGTCCCTAAAACTTCAATGACAGAATTGTCTTTTATGTCATTAAAGGAAGGAAAGGGACTTTGTGTCAAAGGACCTGTAGAGTGCCTGGTGTAGAGGAGCAGTGAATGGTGTGTTGAATTGCTTTTATAACCAGAAGTTCTTTAAGTGCCATGATTTCCGTATTATTCCCTGGGGCAATAATATGATACTGCCTTAAGGCATTTTATTAGGATTTCTGTAATTAATTTCCAGTTGAATAACTCTTTATGGTAATAAAATACAGTTGGTTATTTTTCAGAGGAAACTTTGAGTAAGAAGTTAACTTTTCTTTATGTGAGAATGAAAACTAGTGCACTATGATTCTTTCTCATGTTCCTTGGAAAGAGGAACTTTTTAGTTGTGCTGGGAAAATAATAAATTATTTTAAAACTTGAATGTTTTCAAAATGCATTTCTCATGAAAGCATTTAGGAAACGGGATATCTGTCTGTCTATCTACCTGGCAGGCGTGGAGAAGTGGGTAGAATGAACACTATCTGGCTGTAGGGAGAGGTTTAGCATAACCTCTTTATTTGCTTAGGTTAGAAGCAGGAAAAAATAGATGTTGGTGAGAGGGACTGGTGTTTAAACTGAGGGTTGGTATAAATTAAGGAAAAAGAACTTTCTCCAAAGGAGTTATATAGGAAACCAGATTTTCCCCCTACAATGGATTATATAGGAAAACAGATATCAATCTGGTTTTCTGAAGTTTTCAGCAAAATGTATTTTTTTAAGAATTGTTCCAAGCAAAATAATACGAAATTATATTAAGCATATTTTGTTACTAATTTCATAAGGTGTGACGTTTTAAGGTTTCTGTAGCATTGCAATTGTTGGATGGGCCTCTTCATTTCAAATTCTAATTTTGCAAGTACTTTTTATTGTATATATTTTAAGATGTACATGATGTTTTGATATACATATACATAGTGAAATGGTTACTTACAGTCAAACAAATTAACATCGTCACCTTCCATAGTTAACGTTTTTTGTGGGGTGAGGAGCAAGTACTTTTTGAAATGAATTTCTTCAAAATGATGATTTTTTTTTCTTTTAGCATTATGATTTCCAATTTAATGGTTGCTTTTTCTGTGAGATATTTTATTTTACGTTGGTATTAAGGATATTATATCAAAACTTTTTTCTTCTAAAGTAGGGCATTTTATATTTTTGTGATTGTAGATTTTATACTTCTTAAATATTGCTGATGAACCTGTTTTGGGTTATAATCCTCCAACTTCATTTACAACTTTTCATGTTCATCTTTGGAGCTGTGCACTTGATTATAGGTAAGTTCACGAATGGAACAAAATAAAGTTTTATTGGTTAAAATATGTACAAAGCTTTGAAGAAAATACATAATTCAGTAGAGTTAACATTCAAAATGTTTTTTTAAGAGAGTTTCTGGTGTTGTGTCAAACTGATAATCCGTTGTTTCTTTTTGATATTAGGCCCCTTTATTTGCCAATCCGATCTCTTCTTACCGTGGAAACATTCAGCGTTTCTAGTAGCGTTGCACTGGATAAATCTTCTTCTACTCTCAGGTACCTATGTAAACTTTATTGTGTACTAAATACAGCTGTTCAAAACATACTAATTGATGTTTACCTAAGCCATTTTATTAAAGTCTCCATCTTTTGTTAAAATCATTCTTTTACTAATAGTCATATCCTTTTATCCAAGTTACTCAATTTTTCTTTCTCAGGTGACTCATTCCATCTACCCTTTTATTATTGCATTTCATTTTTGAGGAAGAAATTAATTCTGAAGATTTTTGGTTTGCTTTTTAAAACATGTAGTAAACTTCACATAATATTTGACAGACTTTATAATTTAAACCTTGTAAATTTGGGCATCTATTAAAAAAAAAACTGCCCAAAATTTAGAATTTATTTGAGCAGATGAGTTAATCTCATTCTTTATACTGTTTAAATATTCCTAGCAGTCATAAACAGTGAGTTTTTTAAAAAGTTAGAAGACAATTATGTTATAAACTGCATGTGATTTTGATAATGTTCATAGCAGAAAGAATGATGCAGTTAAGTATATAGTGATCATGTGGTGTAATATTCAAACCTTAAGTTTTTCAGATATTGGTTTTATCTTTCTTGCCTCAGAATAATCTTGGATGAAGCTGCTTTACATCTGTCTGACAAATGTAATACTGTCACTGTAAATTTGAATAGAGGTAAGAGTTGAAAAACAACATCTGGAATAGATATATGCTGCTTTATTTTTAGTGTGTGACTATTTTAAAGTATTTTAACTCTGAGGTAATGTCACTGAACTAAGGATTAAGATCCTTAAATCTTAAAGGATCTTTAAGTATACAGTGATCATGTGGTATGTATTCAGAGTTTAGTTTTTCAGATACTGGTTTTTCAGTTTGAAGTTGTAATGTTTTTATAACGTAAGTGCCTCAAATTACTGTATATATTCCAAGTATTTATTTAATATAAGACAAATTTTGTTCCTAACTAAAATAAAGTGAATCGTAGGATTTTTTGTAGGATGAACCCCAGGATCAGTGCTGCAAGGGCTTTCCTTCCTCCCTTTCCTCTCACCTTCTATTATAGTTTATCTCATGGATTTCCTCCCCTACCCCACAACTCTAGTTCCCTGAAGGCTCTTCTGTATTTCCATTGCATTATAAATATTTGTAGCACTCTGCAATGGATTTTAGAGAAATGCTGGTTTTTTTAGGTACTGGTTAGATAAGCATTTTTCAAAAGCTGTACTCAAGACATTTTATTACTTTTAAAAATTTTAGATTATGTTCGTGTGATGGATATGGGGCTTTTGGAATTAACCATAACTGCAGTGAAGTCTGATTCTGATGGAGAGCAAGTAAGTTATTAAAACAAATGAAAATTTTTATTTGAGTCCTGTTTTTTGAGATAAAAAATTGAATTTACCATAAAATCATTTTTCCATTCACCTAGTTTTGGTCAAAAATAGATAAAATATTTTAAAATTAAGATTGAGTTATCGTAAATACATTTTTTTCTGTGGCAAGACAAATTATCATATATTTAATTTAAATCTATGCAAGAAAAGTTTTCTTCTCTTGTTTGGAAGACATTTTCATCCTTTTTTTCCTGTGTCTTGTCCAGACTGAGCCCCGCTTTGAGTTACACTGTTCCAGTGATATAGTCCATGTCAGAACATGCTCAGACTCTTGTGCTGCACTAATGAATCTCATTCAGTACATTGCAAGTTATGGTGACCTACATGGACCTAACAAGACAGAAACGAAGCCTGGAGCCCCTCAAAGAAAGTCGAAGGTACAGTCGGCAATGTTACTCCCCCAATCCCTGCCATGTCAGTGACATGTTTGTATCAGTGAGGTCTTCAGGACGGTCATAAGGTAGAAAAGAAACTTGAAAAGTCATCTGTCTATCCTTTGCTTTCAGAATAATGGGGCCTGGAAAGGTAATTCCATTGGCCTTTTTGGAAAACCATTTTACTGTTTGATATTCTTTGTTTCCTAACATTAATCTTCTTAATTAACATAATACTTTTTTCCAGAATTAAGTTATTGTCATCTGTCCTCAGGGAAGTAAGAAAACATGAAAGAAAACATCATTATACGCAAGTTGTAGGTAAAAATGCTATGAGAAGATATTAGGTCATTAAATGTGAAATGTCCGATTTCGAATCAAAAGTGTAGTTTATTATATCTCAAACAAGAAGCAGTACAATTAATCAAATTATGTGCCTAAACTATTCACACAGTTTTACCATCTTAACGGTACCTTGTTTATGCCAGCAGCAAAGCAGCCTGGAGAGTAAGTGGCGATGAAATTGCAAAAGGCATTTTCCACAGCTTGTTGAAAATTGAATATTTTTCCTTGCAAGAAGTGGTCCAAAGCCTGGAAGAAGTGGTAGTCAGTTGGTGCAAGGTCTGGGTAATACGGTGGATGACAGAGAGTTTCCAAGTCTAGCGTCTGTAGTTTGAGCAGCGTTGTTTGTACATGTGGTCGAGCGTTGTCTTGCAAGAGGATTGGCCTGTCTCTGTTGACCAATCTCAGCTGCTTAATCTTAAGCATCCTCATCATTTCGTCCAGTTGGTTGCAGTAGATGTCTGCTGTAATCGATTGACCAGGTTTCATGAAGCTGTAGTGGATGATACCAGTGCTGGACCACCAGACACCATTAGCTTTTTTTTGATGAATATTCAGTTTTGGACTGTGTTTTGGCACTTCATCTTTATCCAGCCATTTTGCCAAACGCTTGCAATTGTCAAAAAGAATTCATTTTTCATCACAGGTAACAATATGGTGTACAACTGGTTTGCCTTTATGTCGTGACAGCAAAGAAAGGCAAGCTTCCAGACGATTTCTCTTCTGACTCTCATTTAATTCATGCGGAACCCATCTATCCAGCTTTTTTACCTTGCTGATTTGTTTCAAATGGTCCAATATTGTTGGAATAGTAATGTCAGACCTTGCTGCTAATTCACACATAGGTTGAGATGGATTCGCTACAGCTTTCAGCTCATTGTTATCCACCTTGTTCTCAGGTCACCCACGTGGCTCATTTTCAAGATAAAAATCACTAGAACAGAACTTCTCAAACCATTGACGTATTGTGCATTCATTAGCCACATCCTTCCCAAATATTTTGTTGACATTTTGAGCTGTCTACGCTGCATTTGTTCCATGATGGAACTCATATTTGAAAATAACATGAATTTTTGACTTATCCATAGTTTCACAAAAATTGCTCTAAAAAAATTTTGAAAGATAATCACAAGCCAAAACATGCATTTGCAAGACTGAGGATGTACCTTCACAATAAAAATAAGTATCAAAGTGAAATGTCACAGAGATATCAAAAAATTGGACATTTCATAATTAATAACCTTATAGATGGCAGGTGCTAGTATTGTTACCAGAGACTTATTTATATAATCATATCTTCTGTACTTTTTATCTCTAAGACTATCCTGTTTTCATTATACTTTCTCATCTATGATTTTCTTTTCCTTTCATGACAACCCAGTGAGGAAGAGAGGTTAAAGATTAGTATCTCTGTTTTACAGACGAATAAGTTAAGACCCAAAGAATTTAGATGATTGCTCCAATTAGTAGCAGAAATAGCAACAGACCCAGGTATTTTGGTTCCCAATTCAATGCTTTTTATGCCCGAAGTGTCACCTTTCTGACCTCCCTTATGTCCAGATTGAACAATGTCCATTTTGTTTAGCATTTTTTTTCCAATGTTTTTCTTCTTCATGGTTCTTCTGTGAACAGAGTTCTCAGTCCCCTTAGGTTATGGGGCCTCTAATTTACTCTCGTAAGGGCCTGCTGAGGATTATTTTACACTTCATTTTGTGTTACACTTCAGTTTGCTCCTGCTGTACTCACTGATAATAAGGTGATTTATGACACTCCCTCTCTACTGTTTATTCTCTTTTTAAAAACATTTTCCAGCTTATTAAAAGTCATTTTAAATTATCCCTTTCAATTTGCATGTTTTCATTTTAGAGTCATGTTCTCATTTAAAAAGCATGGTCTGGATTTAATGAGCCCACAGTTCACTAACCAAAATGGCTAGGTATTAGTGCTGGAATGGAACCCTGTGAATCACCATTTAGTATTTCCCTTCCTGTGTATGCCTCCTGCTGTCCTTAGGTGTCTAAGAAATAAGGCTTTGACCTACAGTGGCTTTGTTTCAAAGGGGTGAAAGTCATTGCAACCATCAGATTTGAGTAGATCAGACTTATGTAATTATCCCCTCTACCCCAGCTTTACTGCAGTTTTTAAAAATTTCCCTCTTTTTGAATGTATTGCCTCTTCAAGGTCCCAGTTCACTGTGCTGGCTTTGAGGTGATACATTTTATTTCTGTTTGCTAGTAGTTGTTAGGGTGATAATGGTGATACTAAAAACTTAAAATATAACAGCTGCTGGGCAGAATATAGAAAAATGAGTAGGTTCCTGTTTCTCAAACTGCTTGCCTCAAGTGATCCTCCTACCTTGGCCTCCCGAAGTACTAGGATTACAGGCATGAACCATCGTGCCCAGCCTCCTGTTTCTGACGTTTTTATAAAATGTAGTGTATTTCTAGGATAAAATAATTGTGTAGTTTGCTCCTTTAGAGCATTTTCAGTTATTTTTAATTAGGCTTTTTTGCTATAGGTAGATTCCAGTGGTCGATCATCCTCACGTGGTCCAGTCCTTCCTGAAGCAGATCAGCAGATTTTGCGAGATCTGATGAGTGATGCTATGGAGGAGATTGACATGCAGCAAGCCACTTCGACTGTAACACCACAGGCTAACGGTAAGACCAGGACTCTTTCTCTGGGAGCACTGATGTTGTAGTTGAGGCTTACATTATTTGTGTTTTCCTAAATTTAATAAGTAACTTTTTAAAGAAAAGACATGTCTGAGTTTTGGTGGATGTCTGTTAGTCAGTCAGCTTGTGTTTATTGCATGTCTAGTAGTAGATAAGTAACTCTGGCTGGGATGGTATGGGGGATACAGAGCACGTAGAAGACAAAGCTTATGTTTTCTGGTAGCTTATGGCCTGGTAAGACCAATGGGCACTGGACTGATGCTAGTACTTAGACTCATTTATAAATGGTATAAGAAAACACTTCAGATGTGGTATATACTCTATTATTGTTTGGAAAGGATTGGAATAATTTCATTAGACTTTGGTGAAAGTTAGATGAGTTGGCTTTTAAAAAGTGGATAGGATTTAGGAGCGTAAAGAGGAAGGAGAAGGTAATCTGGGCAAGGTCATCAACAGAGCACAGACAAAGGCATGCATGAGCCTTAATTATTTAGCCATGACATTCAGGCTGTTACTGGAACAAAAGTTCCCTTCTTCTTGAAAAGAATTAGACAATAAATTTGGGTAAGCAGAGAGAGACCAGGTGATTAGAGATCCTTGAAAGCCAAATGGAAGCACCTAAATACTTTGAAGCATCTATTTCAAAAGTATTCTTTCTAACTGGATGAACATAGCCACTTTTATATATTGTGAAATCTTAATTTTAAAACATTATTTCATGGTATTATAAAAGCTTAGCATTAAATGTTGCTTTCATTCTAATGAAGGATCAATTAGGACTAAGGAAGCAAATTGGGACTTGTAACTTCGTATGTACTATGCTATTTGTAATAAGCGTTAGCAGCTTTCTTAATTACAATGGAAAGAATATTTAATGAATATTTACTGAGTGGCTTCAATACAAAACTTTCTGTTCTAGGCTCTGGGCACTTACAAGGATGAGTAAGTCCAAGGTGCTGCCACAGAAAAATTTTAAATCTAGTCTGTGAGTCTCTTGAGGCCAAAATATCACTTTTTTTGTCTTAGTGTTCTCAGCCCCATCGTAGTGCTTGGTTTGAATGAATGAGTGGAGAAAGAATTAGTGACTCTAATGTGTAATGTAAAAGTATAAAAATATATGTTCATATATAGAAATTTTGGTGCACATGCAGTCTTTTGTGAACTTCATGTTGAGATGGCTGCCTGAGCACAGGTGTCCAGTTTGGGTGTCCAGTGCCCCAAGAAATAGTCTTCTCTTCATTGCTTGGAATCACTGCCTTCCTCCCCCCACCTAAAGCTTGCTCAGCAACTATTCTCCCCTCCCCACAGCAGAGATATCCTATAGTTTTAGGTGAGGCTCTGCTAAATGTAACTTTTCCCCTCGTCTTGCAATATTGCACAAGAGGTTACCTCCAGAGCTCCACCCACAGGACAGAATTTTCAAGGTGAAATCCCAGCTGAAGCAAAACTACAGTCAGCACTAACCAGCTGCTGCTGAGTTCCTGAGCTTCTCCTATGCCAGATAGCTGGGAGGGAGCTGTCTTTACTGTATGACATTATCATTTACTATTTTCTTAGAGAACTTCAAATTTATTATTAGTCTTTTTTATTAGTGGTCTTTGATGTATTTCTGCCTGTTGCTGAAGTGTTTTTGGGCAAGTTACTTAAGCTCTCCTTAAGTCTTAAATTCATAAGGTTATCTTAAGAAATGAGATGTTACAGGTGAAAGTACTCAACATAGCAAGTATCTGACACATGGTTAAAAAACTTAATAAATGTTATTGTTACTTATATTTCAAAGTGTACCAAAATATTGTTATCTTTTTATTTAGGTGTTTTCGATGAAAAATCTCAAATTCAGGAGCCATGTTGTTCAGACCTGTTCCTGTTTCCAGATGAGAGTGGGAACGTGTCCCAGGGGCCCGGACCCACTTACGCCTCATTCACTCACCACTTGGTTAGTGATGCAATGACAGGTGTGCCGACTGAAAATGATGACTTTTGCATTCTTTTTGCACCAAAAGCAACCATCCAGGTAATAAATTGATAACATTATTGAGGCCTTAAAATGATGTACAAATTGAATTGATCAAGGGGTACATGAAGAAGATTCTTTAGGTTTTGTTATCTCTTTGTAATTCAGAATTACTTTGTTTTGTAATTTGCTATTGATGCTTTGTAAATGGTTGCTGTACTTCACTATTTCTGTGACATATCTCTCAGAATCTCAGAGAAAAATGCTCTATATTTGCAAAATTTCCTACATAGATTATTGAACTAAAGATAACCTGCAAAGAGTTGCTAGTCCAAGAACTGGGAAAGATAAGATGTGGTTTATGTGAAGGCTGATGGTTGTGGGGGCGGGGTGTGTGTGTGTGTGTGTGTGTGTGTATATATTTTTTTTTTTTGAAACTGTTCAGCAGTAACTGTTCCTTACATGACTATTTGTTTACTAAGTTCTGAGAACCGTCTGATTAAATTTAAAAGGTCAAAACAATCAAACTTAGGATAAACGTATTATTAGAAACATGATAATTTGGTCAGTATTTTGAAGTTTGTCAAATTTTGGTTTGGAATGAGGTATTGACTTTAAATTAAACAATAAAATACACACGCATGCACACAGGCGCAAATCTGTGCCTTTTTATTATCAAACAAGTAGTACAAGCCAAATTGTAAACTATAAAAAAATCCATATGGAGTGATTTGCATAGAGTAGAAAGAGAGTTCATTTTATGGTTAATAAAGCAGAATATCTTATGTGATGATTAATGCCAGTAATTACTACCCCATTTTATATATTGAAATTATTAAAAAGAATGTAGAATCAAGAAATACCCTTGAGATATACGGCATAATCAGTTGTTTCTAACAAGGTAAGCGAGCATGTGTTGCCTGTTTATTTTAGGAGAAGGAAGAAGAACCAGTTATAAAAATCATGGTTGATGATGCAATTGTGATAAGAGACAATTATTTCAGTCTGCCTATTAAGAAGACAGATACAAGCAAAGCCCCATTACACTTTCCCATTCCTGTAATTCGATATGTTGTTAAGGAAGTCTCTCTTGTTTGGCATCTTTATGGAGGAAAGGATTTTGGAACAGTTCCTCCTACTTCTCCAGCTAAAAGTTATATGTAAGTTGATTTCTATATAAGTTGGCAGGCCAATATATCTTTCTATATAAAAATATATAGAATTTGTCATTTGAAGTTTTATACATAAATTAGTATTGAAAACTATGTAATTTAAATGTCACTCTTAAGGTTTTCCATTTATGAATTTATTTATATTATTTGTATTTTTACTAAAATGTTGACATATGATTTTCATTCAGCAAAAATTTTCAGCTATCTCCTATGTGTCTATTCACAAAAATGGCTAAGACCCAGTCCCCGCCCTCAGTCCCAAAGGGAGTGAACGAGGGCAATAAAGTGAAGTGAGTGTGTTAGGAGGCAGGGGCCAGGCGTGCCGGAGCCCCCATGTCCAGCAGGGTGTTGAGCAGAGAAACCTGTCCGACTTTACTATGATTCTTTCCTGTACTAACTGGGATTTCTAGTACTTTTTCCCTGACTATAAAGGATTTCTGAAGTAACAAGAAACTTATAAAGAGGTCTCATTTCTAAGCGTATCCTGTGATATGGACCTCAGCATCATAATTAGCTTTTTCTGTAATTCTGAATATTTAGCAAGCAGAAGATTACTCTAATGACAGTAATAAAGTACATGTTTTCAGTATCTCCAAAGTATAAAAGATATGGTTTTGATTTGTAGTAATATAATTTGTGACAACATTCTGATAGTTCTATAATCTTATTTTCTCTTTTCATCTTGTCATTTTTCTTGGTGTCATTCATTGACTTTCTTTGAATGTTCCTTTAACAAAAGGGTTTTTTTTGCTCATTTTTAGTAGTACCCACAGTTCACCTTCTCACACACCCACAAGACATGGACGTAATACAGTATGTGGGGGAAAAGGAAGAAACCATGACTTTTTAATGGAAATACAGTTAAGCAAGGTAAGATGGCCTTTTGAAAGGAAAAATCCACTTGAGTAGGAGCATTAGCAGGGGTTCTTTGGTTACCCCCCACAGCTTGGTCTTGAGCCTTGAGTCCCAGCCCTTTGGATTAGAAAAGCACAAGGATCTTGTACAAAACTCTCACCTCTTTTTCTTTCTCAAATGTTCTGAGAAGACTGTTTTGTTTTCCTAGGCTACCCCGAGAGCAGTGGTTCTTAGAGTTGAGGGAGCTCAGAATTCCCTGCAGAGCTTATTAAAACATTTTGACCTTTTACCAAGGTCAAAATGTTATCTGTGTATGGTAGGGTAGACATACAGTAGTCCCCCCTTATCCATGGGGGATACGTTTTAAGACCCCCAGTGGATGCCTGAAATTGCAGATAGTACTGAGCTCTATATGTACTATGATTTTTTCCTACACATGTATATCTATGATAAAGTTTAATTTATGAGTTAGACACAGTAAGAGATTAACAATAATGAATAAAATAGAACAGTTATAACAATATACTATAATCAAAGTTATGTGAATGTGGTCTCTCTCTCTCTCAAAATACTTTCGGATAATATTTTCGGAACTTGGTTGACGATGTTTCAGTTACTGAAACTGCAGCTAACTGAAACCTCAGAAGCAAAACCTCAGATAAGGGGAGGACTACTGTGGACCAATAAATAAATGAAATAAATGAATGAATAAGTGAAGGAATGTCGTGTTGTTTAGTTCTTTGGAAGTGGAATTGTAAGCCGAGGTAGACTTCAAAGAAAATGATGAGTGATATTTTGCGTTTTAAAGAGGAATTCTAATTTAAATGTAAGGATTGCTCTGTGTTCCTTCTCTTTATCTATTAAGGTGAAGTTTCAGCATGAAGTCTACCCTCCATGTAAACCAGAATTTGATTCCAGCCTCTTAGAACACCCAGTCTCCCGGCAGGTGTTCATTGTTCAGGATCTGGAAATTCGAGATCGTCTGGCAACATCACAAATGAATAAATTTTTGTACCTGTATTGTAGTAAAGAAATGCCTCGAAAAGCTCATTCCAACATGGTAAGATTTAAAACCTTGTTTTTGTTGTTATATTAGTTTTGGGAAAATGTTTTTATTATATCTAACTGCAGGAGAATTAGAGCAGGGAAAGTTACTGGATATTTTTTCTGAATTTATATGAAAAATCCTTTAAAATGTGCTGCTTAAAGTTTTATGTTTAAAAATTATTTTGCATGCCACTTCTAGGGTCCATTAACTATAACTGCCAATAAATCAGAAGTCCACAGTGATTTATGCAAAATACTTAGTATTGCTGAAAGTATTCCAGATTTTTAACACTTCTTAAATTTTAGTAAGGTAGAAGGACTTTGGAGGTGCTTTATAGAACCTGACTTTGGAATGTGGGCCTATGGATTAGCTTCAGGGGCTTAGTAAACTCCTTTGAGCCTGCAAGTACAATATTATCCATTTTGAATTTTTTCTCTAAAGAGAATCCATATCTTTAATCAGATTCTTGAAGGGGATATGTGACCCAAAAAAGTTTGATTCAGGCTTTTAAGGAAAGAGGGTAAACAATTCTACTTTTTGTTCACATAGGATAGGGATACGTTTTTTTCTTTTCTTTTATTTCTTTCTCATTTTTAATGAGAACAAGGTCATTATATCATTGGGGAAAAATGCTTTTCTCTTTCTTGACTTAAAGTTGACAGTGAAAGCCTTACATGTGCGTCCAGAGTCTGGCAGGTCACCACAGGAGTGCTGCTTGAGGGTGTCACTGATGCCGCTCCGCCTCAACATTGACCAGGTTTGTCACATGAGCATGATTCATGCCATTACAGTTAGATACATACCCCACATTCAGAATAAGGGAATTATAATGTTTATTACTATTGGACCTTTAAGTTACATAATTAAGGCAGACTTCTGATAAAGAATAGGGCAAATTCATTGGATGTTTGAAATCTGAACTCTTGGTGAGTAAACATTACTTTTTTTGTTGTTGTTAAATTATGTATTTTAAAAACCTTTATGTATGTTATATTTCACATACACATACACACTCACACATGGGAGTAAATATACTACAGACATGATGGACAGAGGCAGAAATTAATACAGCCAGATAAAGGGTAGGATTGCTCAAGTTCATAGTCACAGAGCCCTCTAAGGGGGCTGAAGGTCACTGGTTTTTTTTTCCCCTTTAAAAAAAATTTTAATAGACTTAAGGGGTACAAGTTGAATTCCATTACATGTATATGTTGTGTAGTCTGGGCTTTTGTACCCATCACCCAAATAGTGTACATTGTACCCTATAGGTAATTTTTCATCCCTCACCCTGACGTTATTAGATGTTATCCCCCAGTCTCCTACTCACTGTCTTTGTGACATAGGCCTTAATGCCTGCTTCTGTTCTTGCTAATCCTTGTGTATTAATACATATACCTATTCAGATATAAATTTATTTTCAGAGAGTATTAAAGGACTCCCTGATGGATTGATTGATATAAGGGATTGTGTCTTAATCACAGCACCTGGAAGAGAATTCTTTCTGCCCTGGGCAGAATGACAAATTAGTAAATTGGTATACCTAAAGAGGTCACAAACAATAGAGATTTAGGGAAAGGCATAAAGAAATCCACTTTCCTATATTCTAGCAGGCATCCCATCAAATTCTTCTGGGCTTTTCTTTGACCCAGAGAGCTGTTTAAGACATAGTTGATACCTCTTCGAGAAACTTTATTCAAGATATATAAAAAATGTGATGCTTTGTGGCAGTATAGCATAGTGGTGAAGAGCATGGATTTGAAGCAGACCTGGGCTGCAGTCTTAGTTCTGTCACTTTGACTAGTTGTGTGGCTTTGAATAAGTTACTTATCATCTCCAAGCCTCAGTTTCCTCATTGATAAAATGGGAGGTGAAATAGTAATACGTGTATCATAATTTTTTTAAAAATGAAAATTAAATAGACTAGTGTGTGAAAAACGTTTAGCTTGGTGCCTGGCACACTGTTAGGTATCAGTAATGTTAACTGTTGTTATTATTAACTAAAACATATAACAACTGCAGAACATAAATGAAGTTTTAAAATAATATGCTTTGAAATAACAAAACTGTCTTGATATATATTATACTGATGTGAGCTCAGGTTTGGAAGTAGAGTATTTGTATTACTATTCGCTTATATAGTATTATTCATTTCTTATTAGTATTGATTAATGTTCATTAGTTATTTAAATACAAGTTGAATAATTATTAGGAGCAAGTTAACAGGTATTTCAGGAATGAGCGTAAATAATATTTATGTTATAAACAAAATAGGCACTGTCTCAGAGAAATTGTACTGTGAAGTACAGAAATTTAGTATAACTTTACGTTAATGCTTGTAGCTTCTGAGCTGGGTCAGACTTGCCAATTAGTACTTTAGATTTATGTTTTCTCATGAGAAGAATATCTTTTGATATCTATATTTAAATTTAACTTATCTGTTAGAAAAAGCCTAGTAGAAATATAATGAAATGTTTATAGGAGAATTAATCTGTAGGAAACCACCAGTGTGAGCAAGACTTTGAGTAAGATACGTTTTTGTGGCCTGATTTTACCAAACTTAGCAAGGCCAATTTTCTTTAGTAGACTTTTCCTTTACTATTTGATATAATTTCTTATTTAGAACTATAAAGCACTATGATTTTAAAATGGGGGAAATATTAATCTTAGAGAAAACAGGGAAATAAATTTTATGACTACACCAGGGAAGTATGGGAAATAATTCCTCAGACATAAAACCTAGGAAAACAAAGCCATGCTACAAACATGTAAGCCTAACAAAAAATATTACCTAACAAAAAATCCTTTCTAGTTTGCATCTTCTAAGATTGACATACCGTGATTTAAGATAGTAAGTGATCATCTGAGTAGAAACGCGAACATTTTTGTTCGTTTTTTTCTTGTGAAAACAAATCAGCTGATGAATAGTAATGCATTTATTATCAAGTAATATTTTTCTTACCAAACACATTCCAACCTATTTATCTTAATTGAACCAGAGACATTAAATGTGACAGCAGCACATTGTTTTTCTCATGTTTTTAAAAAGCTGCATTGCTGTTGAAATTAAATGCAATTGCTTGCAAAGTAAGTGTTCCCACAGGGTAGGCAGTAAACAATGCAGATAGAATGAGTCCCATCTGGGGGGTAAGTGGATGACAGAGGTCATACAACTAGGCAGTTTGAGATCCGAAATATGAAGGGGGCCAGATTTCCTGACTTCTTTATTCTAGTGTTCATTTTACTATTGTACTGCCTGGAAATCTATGTAGGGAAGATGTGTTTATTAATTTAAAGCCATTTGCTGAATGCCTACCTTGTCCCAGGTTCTGTACTAGGATGCTGGGCATACAAAGATGAATAAGACATCTGTGTCCTCAAAGATCTCTGTATAGTGGGGAAGACTGACATAAACAGATAATTTTAATGTCTATGGTGAGTACACGTGATGATGATAGGCATAGGATGGTGTGCCTGACCAGAAGGCGGCTCCTAAGCTGGGCTGGGGGTTTGGAAGGGTGAGGGATGATCAGGAAAGGCTTTCTGGAGATGGTGACCGTCAAGCTGAGTCTTTAAGGAGTGCAGTGGAGTTAGGCAAATTAAGATTTTTGTAAAGGTACTGAGGGCCTAATTCTGGCTGTGGGTTGGGATTGGGAGACCATTCTGCTAAGTAAAATAAGGAAGTGCTCAACCAGGGTTAAATAGGATGAACATGAAGCTGCACCAGTTTGCTGCACATTTGTGTTTTTCATCATTGCTTTGTTGCTTGAGTATGACATTAAAAGTAATTCTTTTAACACTTTAAGTCATATTGCACTATTAATATCCTTTATCATAGGGTCTTAAAGCTAGACATAAATATTTTACAGTCAAAATTTACCATAACAAAACTTTTTAATCCTTAAAACAATTGTATTGAGGTACAATTTACATGTAATAAAATGCACAGCTTTTAAGTGTTCAGTGGAGCTGTGGCAGATTCATACACTTGAGTAGCTATTACACCAATTGAAATAGAGAACGTTTTCATTACCCTATGGAATCTGCCCATGTCCCTTTGTAGTCTGTCTACAATACATTTTTCACCACCCCAAAGCAACCACTGATCTTTTGATCACCATGGATTACTTTTCTTCTGTTCTACAACTTCATATAAATGGAATTGTATTTGGCTTCCTATATTCAACGTTGTGTCTGTGAGACTCAGCTGTGTTATAGCATGTATCAGCAGTCATTTTTATTGCTGAGTAGTGTTTCACTGTGTGGCTATACCACAATTTGTTTATCTGTTTACCTGCTGATTTACATTTGGGTTGTTTCTTGGTTTTGATGAATAAAGTGTTAAGAAATTTATGTAGAAGTCTTTTTATGGACATGTTTTCATTTCTCTTGGGTAAATTAATACATATATTAAAAATTAAAAGCGTATGTATTATGGGTCATAGGATAGGTATATGTTTAACTATCATAAGAAGCTGCCAGACAGTTCTGCACATTGGCTGTCACATTGTACATTCCCACCAGTCACCAGTGGGAGCTACAGCTGCTTCATATCTTGGCCAGACTTGCTATTGTCATCTTTTTAATTTTAGCTGTTTACTTCATGTTCATTGTGGTTTTAATTTGGATTTCCCTGATAACTAGTGATGTTGAGCATCATTATATATGCTTATTAGGTGCTTGTCTATCTTCTTTTGTGATTGTGAAGTGTCTGTCTTGCTAGTTTTAAAATTGACTTGTTTGTCTTACTGAGTTGTAAGGAGTTTAGCATAAATACCAAAATTTTGAGAACATTTTAAAAAGCCGGTGATTAGCATCCCTTTGTCTGTTGTTTTGTACATTTGTGGTGAAAAATGTATAGAGACCATTGTCTCTTTAGTCTTCCTTTTTTTCTTAAAGAGCGAATTGATAACCAAAATTTCCTAGTTTTCTGAAGGCAAGCTTGGAGTCAAAACATTTATAGCATTAAAATATCACCATCTAGTGGCCAGTGAATACATTTTATATACTATTTGTTAACATGTAGTGTTTGTTGTATATAAATAAAATGTAATATATGTTAAATGTGTGTAATATAAAGAATGTATAAAATATATACATGAATATATATGTAAAGCATAAAAATATATTGAATAATTCATGAACCCACTACTCTGCTTCTGAACCAGAACATTTCCAGTCCTGTTGAAACTCCTGCTTGCTCTGCAGTCTGTTGCTTAGTCTCCCATGTGCTATGTTACCTGGTATACACATCTCACCTGCATCATTTATACTTCTGATAAATGTGATCAGGAGGCAATCATACCCTTTGGAATTGTCAGTCAACCTGGTGTGACTACCAAATATTTTGACCCTTTACATTGCATTTTGGTACAGTATTAATGTTTTATATTAATTTAGGATTTTTTTTAAATGGAAGGGAAGATTAAGAAAGAACAGGCTCAGGCATTTAATTTTTATATCCTCCCACATGTACTTGTGGGTTTGAGTGAGGTAGATAAAATGAAGCTGCCAATAATGGGCAAATATGGCATGTATGTATAATATCAAGACAGAACCATGTATTTTTTGTTTGTAATTATATAATTTCAGGGAGACCACACTGAATGGACAATTTTATTTATTTTTAATTTTAATTTTGAATATCATGTCCAATGATGAAATGTATTAAGACAATAAAATGTAGTGGTAAAAGTAAAATAAATCACTAAGAACTTTCAAGGCATGGGTATCCAGGACATGCTAGCTGCTATTATTACTGTTTGTAATGTTATCACTGCCAATTTAGAACAAGAGCTAATGCCAAGAAAGGATGAGAATGCTCTGTTTCTAAGAAAACAGAAATGTACTCCGATTTGGAAATCCTTCCTAGCTTTGTGATCTTTAACTTCTGTTTCTCAGTTTTCACCTCTATAAATTAATTTCTTCAGAGTTGTGAGAATTAGCAAGGAAGTGTGTGTGTGTGTGTGTGTTGCAGTGGGAGAATAGAAATAATGCCTCACACAGAGGAAGCATTCAGTGAATTATAGCCGTGTAAAATATGAGAGTTTAAGATACTTTGTTTCATAGTTTTAAAAATAGATGACATTTGTTTCCTTTTAGTTATTATTACATCTCTTAATTTTAGGATGCCTTGTTCTTCTTGAAGGATTTCTTCACAAGTCTTTCTACAGAAGTAGAGCTTCTAATGACTCCAGATCCAGAAGGTATTAATATGGATAGTGTGAAAAGGCTATATCAATACTTAGATTGATTATGATTGTTATGAGGCTTTTTTAAGTCTCTATTTAAAATCTTTATTCCCATTTATATAAATGTGTTCAGGTTTATTTATGCAAATGTAGTTTATGTAAAAGTAATAATATAAAAGGTGAAAGCAAATTTTCTCTGTAACAGAAATTGTATTTTGATTAGATGAAATCTAGCAAAACAAGTTAAATCAAGATTGATTTAAACGGGTGCTCTAAAGAAGCATGCCTAATGCCTAATTTTTCAAATGTACACACTACAATTTCAGTTAAAAAGTCTCCTGGAGCTGATGTCACCTGCAGTTTGCCAAGGCATTTGAGTACCTCAAAGGAGCCAAATCTAGTTATGTCTTTCCCTGGGCCAAAACAACCTTCCCAAAATGATAGTGCCAATTCAGTGGAAGTGGTTAATGGGGCGGGGGAGAAGGACTTCTCTGCTGAAGAAGCATCATTTAGTGATCAGCCTGTGTTTTTTAGGTAAGTAATTTAATTTTGACAACAAACGAAGTTATTGTAGAGTTTTGAAGATTGTTCTGTAATGTGTATGTGTACTGGCATTCATGAGGTTACATCAGCTTTTCTTTGCACAGCCAAATAACCAACTGGTGTATTTATTTGTATGTGGTCCCTTCCTAACTTGTACCCCTCATTTACACATCATAACCCCAGTTCAGGATTTGTCTCTGTATTGACTCTGCAGCAGGAATTTCCTTTTCCTTCCAGCTTCTTCCTTTTTCTCCTCTTTTGTTCCCCTCTTCCTAGTCATTGTCATGGTTTATTTGTACCCCCCCTAAACATGATGTTGTCCTTTTGCCTTTTTTCCTTTACACACCTCAACTTGGGCATTCCTGCCTTTTCCCTTATGGGAATTTTCTACCTAGTTTTCTCTTTCTGCCCCTCCCCATCATTGTTGTGTCTTTCCTGACCCTTCCGTCCCTGGCTAAGTGAACACTATTGGGAAACCCAGGACCCCTCTGCTGCTGCTGTCTGCTGTGACTACTGCCCAGCTGCGTGGCCAGCTGGAATGCAGCACACTGGAGTTTATCCCTCATCTCCAGACCCGTTCATACTTCCCGTCTTTCTTTCCCGACCCTTGATGATAGGGATGGCACCTTGGCACTGTTGGAAGGACAAGGGATTGCAGGTCAAAGCTGCTTTGTTGTGAGGGACAATTAGCTACTTTCCCTGGTTTTCTGTACCCCTTTCCTGGACATCCAGGGTCTGCTATTTCTCTCTGTCTTTTCCTTCAGTTTCTGAGGTTAGACTTTAGGTATGGCCCAAAGTGGGCAGTATTACTATTTGAAAGTGTTGCCATGTTTTAAATATCTTATAAACAGATGAAAATAGGAAAAATAATAGAGAATGAGAATTGGAATAGATTCTAAATTGGTGGTTCTAAATCTTTCTGCCCCAAAAGAAGAACCAAGCTCTTTTATTAATTTCCCACATTGATATTTTGTTTAAAATAATTTCTATCAAAGAATTGTATATCTTAAGTGATAATTTGAATTCTTATTTTGTATTAATCACATACAAACTACCAATTTGGTTTTTGTAAACATGGGCCTGAAAGCAAGAAATTTGACATTTTTTTTAACCTGTGAGTAGGGTTACTTATTTAGGTTAAAAAAAGTACACAAGCCCTACTTATTTAGATAAATGTTCATTTTTTTCATTAGACTACTTAAGATATTGAGAATAGCCTATAGATTTTTATTTCTACTCTCAAAAGTTCCTAGAGGATCTAGGATGTTGGGGTGGTAATCAGTGCTATAGTCCTAATTCTGCACCTTATAGATAACGTAATGCCCAGAGGGGTGAGATGACTTGCTCAAGACCACACAATTAGTGGCCGAGCCAGGACTAGAACACAGGTCTTCTTACCCCCAATCCAGAAAATCAAGTGCATTTTTCAGTGATGTCAGTAGTTCCCCTCCTCCCCCATAAACATTCATTCTAGAAATATTAATATTTATTGAGCACTTCCTGTATTCCAGGTGTTGTTCTAGGCACAGTGAACAAAGTAGAGAAAAATCTTTACTTAGTTGAGCTTACAAGTTGAGCTTACAAATAATTAAAATGAGTGGTTTGTCCTAACATATGTGCCATGGAGACAAAGAGTGGTAAGGGAAGGGGGGCTATTGAGAGGATATTGCCCAGAGAACCAAATAAGGATGAGTGTTCCGAGGAAAAGTGATCACCTGGGATCCCAGGCTTCTTGTAGCAATTGGTGTAAATATAGCATCTCCATTTTATTGTAGGTTAAGTGGACTTCTGTGAGATGGCTTAGGATATAACCACCAACATTAATTCTGTGGAAAAAATGTGTTTCAAGTTTCAGACATTCAGTTTATAGTCAACTTTTGGAAGCCAGCTCATTCTGTTTGGTGTGTACCATCAGTGTATAGTCAGCCTTCCGTCTCCATGAATTCCACATCTGAGATTCAACCAACCGTGCTTGAATAGTTTTCAATATATTTGAAACACAAAAATAACAATATAATGAAAATACAAATAAAAAAACACAGTATAGCAACTATTTACATAGCATTTACATTGTATTAGATATTATAAGTAATCTAGAAGTGATTTAAAGTATATGGGAGGATATGAGTAGGTTATATGCAAACACTATGCCATTTTATGAAAGGGACTTGAACATCAAGGAGTTTGGTATCCAGGAGGGTCCTAGAACCAGTCCTACTTGGATACCGAGGGACGACTGTATAATTATAATTTCATTCTCACACAGTTCCCAATATTTGTTTGTTGATATTCTATTTGCAAGCATTAATTTTAAGAATGCTGATCAAAATTCACCAATGTAGGTGGCATTTTAAGCATTTACTGATGAAGGCATTGAGGAACAGAGAGTTTAAATTGCTTGCCCACGATTGCATCTCATAGATAAAACTGGGATTCATGCCAAATTTCTGACTCTGCTTCACCAGAGAACTAACCTCTTCTCTCTTTGTTTCTTGGTAATGATTATCTGGTTTAATCTTGAGTTTGCTTTTACTAATTTGTTCTTTGTATGAACTGAGAATATGTACCAGAATAAATTTTTCTAAGAGTAAATGTTATTTCATAAACTAAGAAAAGGTTTTTGTGAGAAAATGTAAATATAATAATATAATTTATATGATGGTTAACATCTGTTTAGTTTATAGTTATATTACATTAAGAAAAAAGTAGAGCTGAAGGACATTCCCTTTTATTTAGTCCTTAAGATATTTACATTATTTATTTTGTGGTTATGTTTTTATTCTCCGATTGAACAAATTAATTTGTATCTAATTTCAACTATTAGTAATTTTAAATATAAATAACTCCCCTCCTTTCTTTATCTTCAGAGAATTTAGATTCACATCAGAAGTTCCTATTCGACTTGATTATCATGGCAAACACGTATCAATGGATCAGGTTTGGAAACTACACAAATATACTGTATAAAATATCTCATTTGTTTTTCTAAAGAACTCAAGGTTTTGTTTTAACTTTGCTCTGTCATAGTATATATATATGTTTGAAATGAAGTGCAAGCTTTTTAAATTTAACTGTTTTTAAAATAAATACCAAGTACCATGAGTAAAATTTGGTATAAATTGGTATGTATTACCTTATAAAATATACATATTTTTGCTGTAAATATTTTAAGTGGTTTTAATGTCGATAATGAATATTGATTTGACTTTCAAGTTAACAATTATTTTAAATGTTGAGTCTCTTAATTTACAGATGAATCTGGCCTTTCTTAATTTTAAAGGGTACGTTAGCTGGGATTTTGATTGGTTTGGCTCAGTTAAACTGCTCTGAACTGAAGCTGAAGAGGCTTTTCTATCGGCATGGGTAAGTTGATTTATTGTATGAAGCTTTGAGGTGAAGTTAGTTTACAACAAATTAAAAACTGAGTTTTCTTAGCAAGCACACATAACTTAATTTTACGGTATTTTCTGCAGAGAGCTCATTTTTAGAGGACCCTTACTGATTAGGTGCTAATTTTTATTTTGAGGAATTAGAAACAGTTGAAACAGAGTAGTATTTTTCAAAAATAACTGTAGTTTAGTATACTTTTAATAATTTCCTAAAGTTGCAAATTAGCTTATTCAGTGAAAAGACTGGAAATTCACAGGGTTTTAGTGGTTCTTAGTAGCAGTTAGTGGCAATCTATAGACTTTGGGTTAATCCTATGCCAGAGCCTTGTATGTTCAAGAAATAAGAACAGTGGAAAACACACTTATACATATTATCTAAGCCTTGTAGAAATTATTAACTTTATAATCGGATTGTGTGTATATTATATATAAAGAGAAATTCAGATTGGGAGTTAAATGATTTGTATTTTTTTATTTAAAAAATGTTTAGCTGTTTTTGGAGCATCTGTAATATTTATCCTTATAATTTGTGAATTTTCTTTTCTTAAGTAAAAAAAAAACCCAAATTTATCTATGTCTATAAATTTATTTCTCCTTCCTGTACACTAATAGTCATTTGCTCTAGTTTGCTAGGTGTTGACAAATTGTTCTCATATGCAATCACTGAGTGGCTTAATGACATTAAGAAGAATCAGCTACCAGGAATACTGGGAGGTGTTGGACCTATGCATTCACTAGTACAATTAGGTGAGTTTTCTTTTTTTTAATCAAAAGAGAAGTTATTTTGCTGGATCAGTGATTCTTAACACTTTTAGGATTGTAGATGCCTTTAAGAGTCATTGTGAGGACCATCAGTCTAGAAAACCTAGATGTGTACTCACACATATAAAACTTTGCTTCCAGTTTCAGGAGTTAAATACTTCAGCGTTAGAATGATAGCAGAGGTCTGAACTCTAGTACTCATATTGATTTCTGCATGTTGACTGTTCTAGTGCAAGGCCTAAAGGACTTGGTCTGGTTACCAATAGAGCAGTACCGGAAGGATGGCCGTATCGTTAGAGGATTTCAGAGAGGCGCAGCTTCCTTTGGTACCTCGACAGCAATGGCTGCGCTGGAACTCACAAACAGAATGGTTCAAACAATACAGGTATCTTTCCTTAGACTACCTTCATTTATACAAAGAGGAAGAGCCATTGTAAAACAGTTGGGTTATTTTACTTTTAAAACAATACTGTGAAAATACACAAAATGTTGGGAGTAGATATAATACTTTATTTGTAATGATTTAATGTCATGCTTGTTTTATTGCTTAAATGTCCAGTGTTAAAAAATTAGTAAAATAAAGCAGTGGAATACAGTGTCAGATTTGTTTGCCTGTTTCAGGTTAACTATAACAATTAACTTAGCAGAGGATTTATTTCACCACATTTGTACGAAAATATCATAGCTAAATTTAAAGAAAGCATTATAGATTAAGCAGTAGTAGTGTTAAGTCTTAAGCTCTATAGACTGACATGGTAATGTTGAGTGTTCCCAGTAAACAGAGGAGGGACTAAAAAAATCAGCTCAATCCAGATATTAGTTTTTAATTTACACTTTAATGTTCTTGTTACAAAAGTCATAAATTCTTGTTGTAAAGAATTCAAATACATAGAAGTATCCGTATTAGGGTGTGTGAGTCGCTCTCTTCTGCTTACTCCCTGTGGGAAGTGCACTGTGGGTACATAATTCTCCAGACCTCCTTCTAACTCATTTCTTACCTCTGACAAATGATCCAGGCAGCAGCAGAGACTGCTTATGACATGGTGTCTCCCGGGACCCTTTCTGTCGAGCCCAGGAAGACCAAAAGGTTTCCTCATCACCGGCTAGCCCACCAGCCAGTAGACCTGAGGGAAGGTGTGGCCAAGGCCTACAGTGTTGTGAAAGAGGTAATTGAATACTTGAGCGGACAAGTCAGAACATGTTTGTGTCCTTCCGCAGCTTTCACCTAAAGGGCATTCAGTGGTTTAATTTGTTCCAGAGAAACGCCTGAAAGTGGAACGGGAACTGCCACTAATAACACATGCACGTGTCTGTGTGAGGTGAGAGGAGAGGACTAGGTAGTGACCCATAGGCTCGCGTGGAGAGTAGTGACCGAGTAGACAGACCCATGCTCTTCCTTACATGCAGAAGGATGCAGGGAATGATAGAAACAAACACCTATGTACTTGCCGTCTAGATTTAACACATATTTTATACTTTGCTCTGTTTACCTCAGATTTGCTTAAGAAATAGAACTTTTCGGGTAAATCTTCCACCCTGATCCCGTTCCCCTGCCTTCACTATCCTGAAGGTGGTACATATTTTTTTCTGTACATGTTTTTCTAGTTTTATTATATAAGTACGTATTCATAAGCAAAACATACTACTGTTTATATTTTAAAAGTTTGCATGAATGGTGTCATTATGTGTATCATTCTGCAACATATTTCTTTCAGGATACATCCATATTGATACATGTAGATCTAATTTCAATGGTTTTATGTATATCATTGTATGAAAATACCATAATTTATTTATTTTTCTAATGGTGGACATTTAGTTCCCATTTATTCCCCTAAAACTCTGCTTTGGGGAATGCTCATCTGTCTTTTTGTTCATATGTGCAAGAAGTTTTTTAGGGTGGAATTGGTGAGTTGTAAATAATGGAATCTCCACATTTATTAAGCGTTGCTAAATTGCTCTCTGACATAGTTGTGGTAGCGAACCCTGGTCTTTTTCTGGGTGTTGTCAGGGGCGTTCCCTGGCTTAATCTTTTTGACCTTCTTTTTAATATGACATGAAGTTTAAGGTCATTTTACTTAAGATTTGTGTTTTAGGATTTCATTAAAGATATTTTTCCCAATCATATTCTGACAATAGTCAGAAGTGCCTGGCACGACGGTCTTTTACCAAACAGAAGTAGCCTCTGTGGTCCCAGATGGTGGGGAGGCCACTGAGGTAGGGCCCCAGGAAAGGTATTAGTGGATAAATAAAGGTGAAACCAATGATCAGCTTTTTACAAAAGAGAGTTAGTGGGGAGAATAAAGAGAGATAATTACCAGACAGACTTGTTCCTACAGATGTCAGGACTGGGCTAGTTATCAATAGACATATTAGAAATTGGATTTTTAAGACTAATACTCAGTTCAAGGCATGGCACGGGCAATTGGCAGCAGAATATAATAGTACTGTAACATGTAGCAATTTGTAAAATGCTTGCCTAATTTAACCTATATTCATTTAAAAATAAATATTTGTGTGCTTACTTTGTGCCAAGTGTATAGTTAACCATTAAGATAGGCGGTATTCCTAACTTACAGGTGAGAAAACAGGCTCAGCACAAAAAACGACCTCCCCAGTGTACCACAGCTTGTAGGTGGTGGGGCCAGGATTGGAACCTGGGTACTTGGGTCTAAAGTTTAGTTCTCTTTCTCCACAACTCAACTGTTGCTGGGAAGAATGAGGGAAGGGAGGGTGAGCGTGGTGAGCAGGGATTGAGGTGGTAGGGTGTGCTTGATTAGACTGAATCACAATTCTCTATTAAAAATTTTTTTTTAAATAGAGGTTCCTAAATGGTGATTAATATTTCTTTTCATTTTAGATGTTAGCAAGTCAAAGATGAAGAGAAATTGTCTCATGTGCTTCCCAGATAGGCTCACCCTTTAGACCAGGGTCAGTAAACTAGCCTGCAGGTCAGATGCAGCCCTTGCCTGTTTTTATGTGGACCTTTGAGCTAATAATGATTTTTGCAGTTTTAAAGGGTTGTAAAAAGAAAAACCAAAAACAAAGAAGAATATATGACAGAGACTGTGTGGCCCACAAATACCTACTATCTGGCCCTTTACAGAAAAAGTGTACCAGCCCCTACTTTTTATAATTCTTTCCCGACCTGGGCCCGGTCACCCCTCCTTAGGCAAGCTGGTGGTCCTCCGCTGCCGGGAGCTCACTGTATGGATGCCAGACTTAGTGTGGACAGAACTTCTGGGCTCAAGCAGTCCTCCCGCCTCAGCCTCCTGAGTAGCTGGGCCTATAGGCTCATGCTACTGCACTGGGCTAATTTTAAAATTTTTTTGTAGAGACTGGGTCTCACAGTGTTGCCCGGGCTAGTCTCAAGCTCCTGTCCTCAAGCGATCCTTCTGCCTTGGCCTTCCGAGTAGCTGAGATTATAGGTTGCACCACTGCGCCCAGCCATGATTCTGTTTGGTGGTAGTCAGTTGTGGGGGTAGCAGTAGTTATCTAGCAATTATTTATTGAACACTTATTATCTTCCAAGCTGTGTCAAGCTCTTGAGATGAATTTAATTCTAACAATCACCATAGAAAAAAGGCTGTGTTTTAATTACCCATTTAAATGATTTATCCAGGGTTACACAGCTCAGTGATTGAGCTGAGATATGAATTTACTTGTGTTATCTCCAAACTTGGTGGTGTTAGTCATTATGCTATAACAAACTAATACCTGTTCGTTGGTGCTGGGATAGGGAAGGGGAGGAGATGATGCAGGGAAAGGTGTAAATTATAAACACTTTCTTCATTGTACTTATGGTTTCTCTTATTGGCTATTACCTTCTAGGTCAGCAGTCCCCAGCCTTTTTGGTACCAGGGACCAGTTTCATGGAAAACAATCTTTCCATGGGGTGGAGTGGTGGGGAGGTGGAGTGCAGGTGGTGATTTGAGTGATGGGGAGTGGCTGTAAATACAGATGAAGCTTCCCTCACTTGCCCACCGCTCACCTCCTGCTGTGCACCCCCTTTCTAAGTTTCATGGAAGACAACTTTTCCACTGACTGGGTGGGGGGAAGTGGAGCTCTGTGGCCGGATCCCTAACAGGCCGTGGACTGGTCCGCAGCCCAGGGGTTGGGGACTGCAGTTCTAGATAGTTTTTAAAATAGCGCTTGTCTTTCTTTTAGTTTTTCTGGACTTTTTTTTTTTGCTCCATAGTATTGCATGTTTTTTCCTGCTGCATGGGGTAGAAATGATACTTTTGTTTGCTTGCCAAAATGATGGCTAGATTCTGGGTTAGAACAAGGTCCTTGATTTCCCTGGGAAACACAAAGTTCCTTTATGCTGTCACCATCGCTGAAGCTGTCACGATGGAATATTGCTTTGTGTCCCCTGGGGATTTCTGAGTTAGATAAATGGTAGAGATTTGAGAGCCAGGTGACGTTTTTACCAAGTTGGCTTGACCTGCACTTTTATATATTCAGCTTCAAAGCTTAGCAATCATGATTATTTTAATGTTATATGGTTATAAGAAAGCTCAAAAATGCTACTGAAGTTTTTTTTCTAATTCTTAAACATGCTCCTGCTTTTTCTTCTCAGAATTTTCTATTTAATCCAATAAAATATTCTATTTAGCTTTTTATCTTAATTGAATGTTACACAGTAATTTTTTCTAATACATAGCCAGTAATTTAAAACAAATTAAATAATTTCCTAGAGCTTAGTAGAATTAAGTTTTATTGTGTTGAGTCAAAGGGAGCTATCACCATATTTCTTTAGTGAGTATATTTATTCAAGAAACTTTGTTTGCTAAATTTCATTTAACTGGAGTTGATTAATAGTGCCAGCAAAGCTACTCTTGGATCATTAAATATTTCTGTAAGCTTCCCTATGTGAAATTGTAGTTTAGCTACATTTTCCACACACCAAAGTCACAACAAAATACTAAATCATAATAATTGCCTCTTTCCCTTATAATTAGAATTTTGTCATAAAAATAATTATCCTGGGTTATTTCAAAAGCACAGTGTTTTTAATCTAGTTACAAACATAATGTTGATGAACTATACTAAAAGTGTGTATTACAGGGTAGTGTAGAGAGTTTCCTGACCAGTAACTTTCTCCCCTCCCCCAACCCCCCTCTGCAGGGAATCACAGACACGGCTCAGACCATCTATGAAACGGCAGCTCGAGAACACGAGAGCAGAGGGGTCACTGGTGCCGTGGGCGAAGTTCTGCGCCAGATTCCTCCGGCAGTGGTGAAACCTTTGATTGTTGCCACGGAAGCAACGTCAAACGTGTTGGGTGGCATGAGAAACCAAATTAGACCAGATGTCCGGCAAGATGAATCACAGAAATGGCGCCATGGGGAAGACTGATGTCTCAAACAAGACTTTTCATGAACATAATGACAGTGCAGATAGGGAGCATAGTGTCCCAGTGCAGCTTTAGAGGAAACTCATTTAATTTTATTGTGCTCATCTCAGGAACAAAAGCATTTTTAGTTAAATAGTTTAATGTCAAAACATGCAACCAAAAACTTCTGACATTTTAGGGCTAGTTTGGTACTTGCCTATAGAAATGTTTGGTGGCTAGTGTCAAAGGCCCTTAAAGTATCTGCTGCCAAGTTAGTGGAATACTCACTTTTATTAAGATGACTGTAATTCTCCTGTTACAGTTAAGGTATCATTGGAAACCTCCTTTTAACACTATTGGTGTAGCTCTGTGGAGTTGATTTTTCTCAAGGTGCAAAAAGAATTACAGCTCCAAAACTTTCATTGTGAATAAGAGACAAAAGCCACAGGGAAGCAAAACAAATAGGATTTTCAATATAAATATCAGTGTGAAAAAAATAACCTACTCTGTTGGATTTAGTGTTCATGCACTTGAGAACAACCTTATTTCCCTTTACTCAGAAAATCCTTCTGTGGGGGTTTGAGAAAGTGAATGTCACAGACATGTTCTGTTGTGTTGCACTTTATCCTATGTGTGTGTGTGTTTTTAGAGTAATACAAGTCATGTGCTATATTCTTTATGTAATTTACAGTTACACAAAATATGAAGAGGAGTAAACTCATCTGAAAGTTTTTGGCAAAGGAAAGTAACCTAAATGTAATAGCTTCTTTATTTTAAGTGTAAATGAAAATGTGCATTCTGTAGTGAACTGGGGCCTATATAATTGTATGTTCAATTTTAAGCAGGTGTATCGCAAGCTTGTTAGGAATGTGGAAGGGGAGATTGGAAGTGGATTTTATTCTTTTAAAATGAAACAAAAATACTCCAAATATGCTCTAGTCAACTATTTTGACGTACCGTTTTTACTTGGTTAACAATGTACATTTTGATAACCTGTCAGGAATGAATAAAGTATTTTTATTTAAAGGTAAAATTGTTTTATGCTTCCATGAATATTTTGCTTTTCTTAGAGCATATTCATAGATGCAATACTATGATTTACCCCCAGATACTGATTTTGGTTAATATCCAGTAAATTATTACCTGAGTTATGGACATTCTCAATGCTTGACTTTAGATTAATCTAGCAGGAAGAATATGGAGAACTTTTTATTTATCTGCTGTTTAAAGTTGCATGATACGACTTTTCATTTTCTGAAGTAGGGGAACATCATTGAGGTGAATTTGGGTTTCAGAACTGCATTTCAATTTGGGGTTTGGAAAATGAAGTTAAATCAACTTCATTCTCAAAATTTTCTAAGGAAAGCAATATAAACAAAAAACCCAAGCATCTAGATTTATAAAAATGGTGTTACATAGCATTTAATTTTAGTTTTATTTTACTTCCTTTTTATCGCTAAAAAACTTAATAAGGCCATGCTTAGAATGACCACCTGTTTATGCATCATGTTACTTTGTTACCTTGTTCCTATTAAATGGGGGCCACGTAGCGCGTGGTCCTGACTACACACTAACAGGTAGTAACACGCTTTATTATCATGAAAGTTCATCCTGCTTCTGCGGCACATTTGGACCACCCTGTTCATTGACTCCAGTATTCTCCATTTGCTTTTATAATGAAACATGCTGTGTGTGTTATCTGTTTATGATTAATCAAACTGAAAAACACTTGGTCAAACAAAAATTTAAAATCTCTTAAATATACTTTTCATAGTTTATACTTAATTTCAATTAGATATAGTACAGAGAGAAATAATTATCCTCTTCTTTGCACTCCACGTTGCGGCGAATGGACAGACCCTTTTAACAAATTAAGTTTATAAATCCCATTTAAACACATATCTTTATAATGTGATCTCCGTGGTTCTTTCTCTGTTCTGCCCTCCTGTACCTGCTATTGATAGAATCATCGTTTGGGAACGGAAAACTTGTGTCTCAGAAAAAGTCATTCTCAAGGGTCTGTTCAGCCAAGATACTCTTTACTTAAGATGTTTGTAAGGACTTACCTATATTTGAACAATTCTACATCCTTAAGTATCCTTATTTTATTTATTTATTTTCTTTACAGTGTCTTTCCAAACTTGTGTGTTACAATGACACAGTAAAAAGAGTGCTGGGAAGAATCTTTGGGTTGCCAGATCTGTGACTTACCACGTGGATGACTTGGCCAAGACATCTAATCTCTCTAAGCCTCAGTTACCCTCTGGGTAAATGAGAGAGTTTCTTACAACAAAGCTCAGTGGGGATTTTTGGATGATTAGGCCATGTGTGTGTGTGTGAGAATGATGGTATGTGATGTAATGCTTTGTAGAGTGTCCCAGAACTGTGACGCCTCAGATGGGTGGGACTGTCGAGTGGGAGCACTCTAGTCACATCACACACACAGCAGCCATGGGCTACTTTAGATCTGGGATCTCCCAAAGTAATACATTTCTGAACTGCCACAGTGTTTGTGTGGTTGAGTTTGATGACTGGAGTAGGCTGCACAGGTCCACTTGTTGCTACATTGAGTCCTTATAGTTATCTCCCCTAGTAGTCCAGTAAGCAAGCTTGATCAAGATCTGCTAGCAAGTTTCAGAACCCCACAGGATTATCAACATGTTAAAACCACTTTATATCACAAGTAGATAGGCAGCCAAGGCCATAGCAATGTCTTCCCCTGGAGTAAGGCTGATTTGGAACCCCTAGTTTTCCCTTCCTGTCTACCCTAGATTGCTGCTATTTACAAGTGGAAGGTCCACTGAACATTGCCTAGTAGGATAGATAAAACACAATGTTTCTTCTAGACATCATAGCAATAGACTTTCCTTTTAATGAAGTTTGGGTACAATTTGGAGTCTCACTTAAGTATGTATGTTTGACATCAATATTTTTGTAATGCAAAATTCACTTTAAGAAAAAAATCTTTCCAAATAGCAGTGTGCCTAAGATGGCAAAATACTGAAAAACCAGTGTTTCCTGCCTCCTCCCATGTGTTGCTTTTCAAAGCTATAGAAAAGCTTTTAGGGACTTTTTAACCATCTCCTGTGTTCTGTAGGTTTAGTGCCTTTGTTCAGTTTCAAAAAGTCCAAATAGTTGTGTCTGCTCCTACAGAGGCTGCCTGCCCACAGGCATCGTGCCTCACTCAGGTGTCATTTGATTTGGGTCTTGTGCACCGTGTGTACCCTCAGCATAGTGGAGACAACAGGCAGAGTCAAATTTTAAAGCAGTGATTTTAAATGAGGAATCCACAATTGCACTAAATGGCTTCAGGATTAACTATTAATTGTCTTTAATTTAAATTTTATATATCTAAAAAGCTGCATGACTTGGCTTAAGAGAAATCACTCAGCTTTGCTTCAATGTTCTTACACCTGCAGTGAGTATAATTCCTCAGCATAGCGAGGGTGTGGTGGAACTGTGAGCGCCTCTCCCCTGGGTCCCTTCACTACTTCTGAATCTACTTAAGACATTAGAGAGAGAATGTCTATCGAGTTCTTTAAGTTCCTTGAAAAGGACTGTGCAAACACAAAGTGATATTCTTTTGTATCTGCAAATCCATCAACTGGACATACCAATTGGTATCAGATAGAATAAATATAAATTTTTGAGTCTTATGTTAAAAAGGAAAATTATATAGTGTATAGATAATGATGGAAAAAACCATTTCTTTTTCATTATCAGGAAATCTTATTTTTGTTTACTGGAAGATATAGTCACTTTTTTCATAAAAGAATAATAGTGCTTGAATGCCAACTTATTTTTATTTCAACATTTTCAGGATCATGCTAGGTACACTGCTTCCTTTAATAGACGTTATATGTACAGTTGCAAATCAGCCAGTTTTGAAGTATTTTCTTTTCTTCATAGTGCCTGCAAGTCAGAGATAGAAAAAGCATTCCAACACACTGCTGTGATGATTTTTTGGGGGATGAGAAATTTAAGATAGTTTCAACAATTTATATTTTTAAATGTCAGCAGTTTTTCTAAACGTAGGTGTTACAGGGATACTTTGGTCTCCTACAGCAATTGTTGACCCCTTGGTTTCAAGCATGTT
Organism: Daubentonia madagascariensis; assembly: GCA_023783475.1. Taxonomy (NCBI): domain Eukaryota; kingdom Metazoa; phylum Chordata; class Mammalia; order Primates; family Daubentoniidae; genus Daubentonia; species Daubentonia madagascariensis. The sequence continues at coordinate 53,493,808 of JAKFHU010000485.1, read as the reverse complement.
GTTTCATAGTAAGCACCAGAGTGCTGTCTGCTGTATTTTAAGAGATTATAAATGTGATGTCACCTGGCTCAATTATATCTCTAATGTCCCGGGTTGTTGAAATAGCAACCCCTCCCTTTAAAAAATGTTTACTTTGCTGTTTCACGTGTATTTTGTGTATATGAAACGGCAGCTCCCAATTTCTAGTTGGACTTGTCTTGCATTGTTTGTGTAACTTGCTGGTCACAAAGGACTATTTGCTTTTTCATTGAGAAATTTGGTAGGGACGTCTAGTTCAGCTTTTATGTTGATTCATCCTGACTTATTTTAGACATTGAGTCTATCTCACTACAAGTAAAAGAACATATGTGTATACATTGATTGTCATTGTTTCCTAATTTTCCTAATTATGGCAATTATGGATGTGAATACTGATGCTGTGCAAGTATTTTTGTGGAAATGTAACTTGTTAGTGTGACTATTTAAAATATGGAATTAAGAATACTCTTGAAGAAAATTAAAATATTTACTCTTTGGATTTTGCCTAAAACACTGTTGTTTTTCACCAAGAACTGTTTCCAATGCCTGTAAAAATTACTTTTTTGGGGTGGGGGGTAGTAGATCTGTATCAGACCCTGTTATTGGGAAATGATGTTCCTATGCTCCTGGTACTTCTGATGGCAACACTTGTGTCTGTCTGCAACCATATTCTGAGATACACAGTGTCTATAATATTACAATTTGCCACCCCTTCCCTTTTGGATATTGATCACTATGTTAGTTATCCCTACAATGTGTACTTGTGGCAAATACATCTCATAATTTGGGTCTTATGGAGCTAGATAAATACTGGATAAACCAAAAGTGGTAAGTGGTTTGTGTCAGTCCTGGCCATGAAAGCAGTTCTCTCCCCCCTCCCCCTCTCCCCCTCTCCCCCTCTCCCTCCCTCCCCTCCCCCCACCAACATACCTGCGTGCCCAGGAAGGCTGAGTACCTAGCCAGACTCTGCTACCTGCAGCCGGTAACCAGCCAATTTAGAGTCTGAATCCAGGAATGTCTGACCCCAGACCCATGTCCTCACATACTCAATTGGAATTACAATCAGCTGCACTCAAGATAATTTGTTGTTGCCAAGAGGTAGGATTTTTTTTCCCCACTCCTGGGCTTGTTTATATTCCTGAAAGCAGTTCCACGTGGAACAAACAAATTATGTTCGGCAAACATTTGCTGGGGAATGAGGCAGGGTAGTATAATGCACTGGTTCTCAAAACTTGTCTGCACATTAGAATAACCGGAAGACCTTTTTAAAATTCGAAAACCCAGGCCATACCAAAGACCAATTAAATCCCAATCCCTGGGGTATATTTTTAAAGCTCCCCAGATGACTCTGATGTGCAGACAAGTTTGGGAACCATTGGTCCAGTGGCTGAGAGTGTAGATTTTAGAGTTAGGCTAGCTGGGGCTCTACTACTTGTGATTTGTGTGGCCTTGGGGAAGTTACTTAATCTCTCTGTGCTTCAGTTAGCTTCTCCATAAAATAATAATAGGGTTGTTACGAGTATTACATGAGTTAATATATGTGAAGTGCTTAGAACAGTGTCTGACAGGTAGTAAGTCCCATGTAAGAGTTAGATATCATCGTTACTGTTTCTTGAACAGAGCAAGGCCCCATGCTAAAGATGAAAGATACAGTCTTTGCTCTCAGGGAGCCCAGAACCCAGTGGGAAGACATCTAACTCTAGTATGTACCAGAAGAGAGCTAATTATTCCAGCCATTTGTTCCTTGCAATTGTAAATCAATTTGCTTTGCTCCTAAGAGATTGAGTCCTGTTACATGAAACTGAGGAAATGAACATAAACCATTCAGAGCAGTTTTAGGATTGGAATTCCTGGTTTCGAAGATAACCACCTGGTCTCCTCCTGTCCCATGGCCATCTAGACATCTGCTTCCCTGGCATTAATCAGAGATCTGGGGGATCTGGGGGAGCTGGATCCCTTTAGCCTGATGTTCAGGATTACCTAGTTACAGGGAAATTTGATCTGAGGGATACATCTTGGGTGGTATTTGGAAATAAATTTCAAAGAGGGTGTTAGAGGCACAGCCTTTTGAGTTTTGGGATAACTAAGAAAATGAACACTAGCACATCCTTGCAGTAAGAATTTCTAAGGCCACCAGAAGAGGACACAACATTCTTTTAAATTTGGATTCCACTGAGGTACAGAGGACAACACGACTGCTCAGTGCAAACGACTAACTTCGCTTCTAAAACCCCAGTGGGAGCATTTTGCTTCTGAAACCCAGATGTGGCCCAGTGTTTTTCAGAGACAGAGACTTCAAGGTCATACCTCCATAAAACACTTAACAGTACAAGTTAAGTGAAAAAAGTTCCTCAGAACTATAGTATTTTCAATAATGTCAGTGTTACAGCCCCACAGAAATCCTTTCCTTCAGTGAATGCTTTAGAATGAAACTAAAGTTTCCAATGAAACTAAAGTTTCACTCCGGCTCCGGCTCTCTTCAGGATGTGCTATTCTCTTCAAGCCCTTCTTCATTCTTGCTTCCAGGTTCCATTTGACAGCGACCCGGCCTTTATTTCCCATTTGCTTTGGCGCCCGCAGAACTGGAATTTTAGCCCGCTCTCCACCCCGCCCGCCCCCCGAGATCCACCTCGAGCGAGTCGCTTGACTTGGCTGCACTCAGCTTCTCCTGAGCGCATCTGTTGGATAAATCGCTACAAGGGGAAGAAACACCGAGTCGAGGCTGTGGGACACCCATTGAAAATTTGGGTGGCTATTGCCAGCCACCCTCCTGTAGAAGTTATATCTATTGACAGACCACCACCACCAAGGTTTATCATTTAAAAAAATTTTTCCTTTGAAGAGGTCTTTAAACAACCCCCATTCGATAGGAATTGTTGCCTCGTCCTGCTTCCATGCTGTATTTCGCCTTGGGACAGATCTGTTGTCACCCACGTGAGGGCTCGCTTTGCAGATGTGAGCAGAATTTCTGGGGAAGGCGCGATCTGCCTTTGGTGCCAGCAGGCGGCGTCCGCTCTCTTCTCGATGGAACTTTGGTTTGGAATCTCACCCGCTGCAAAGCCTGGCCCCACGCGCCCTGGCAAAGCTTGGGGAAAAACCCCGACTATCCTCTTTCCCAAGGCTTGTCTGTGACAGCTTCCTCTTAGTCGAGGAAATAAAAATAAAAACCTCATTTTATTTCATAATTAATTTCTCCCTGTAAATACTGGGCTGGTGGCAACATACACAGGTCCTCCCTCAATCCCTGAAGCTTGTGAAAATTGCCCCTGGTGGAGCTTTCACAACAGGTTGATAAAGGACTATCTGGGGCATGAGCGAATACAAATGTGCTCTGTATTTAGAGATCTCTTGTTGTTCTCTCTGAGGGGTAGCTAAAGGTGAGTTTGAAGCCTGCCAAAGCTTATCTGCTAGCTTCCTCTACCGGAAACGCAGCCCTCTGAGCTCCCACTCAGGGCACCCACCTGGCGCAAAGTTGGGGGGGAGCACATCTGTAATCAAACAATAATTTCACGCAATGTTTTTTAAAAATCAAAATTAATGCAAAAACATCCATGATGGACCAAACCTCAAAATTTCAAATAAAGACAGGATTCGATACTGCACCTCCACGCTCAAGTCATCCCTGTCTGTTGTAAAAGTGTCGGTGTTTTGTTCATTGCAGATGAATCTCTTTCTTCCCTTCCTTCCCCCTTTCGCAGTCTTACCTTTCCCCGCCCACAAGATTGGCTGCAGGACAGTGAAGCGAAAGTGGCGTTGGCTGAAGGTGTTAAACACCAGGGAATGACACCAGAATCATTCATGTTGACTTGCTGGAAGCCAATGTCGTGTTTTGAACTCGAGCAGAGATTCTGCTCTAATGATATTAGCACACACTGTGTGTGCGATGCCTGCCAGAGTTGGTGCTGGCTGATTTTGTAGGTTCCAGCTGTTTGTGCGATCCTCCCGCTGCCCTGCCAGTGCGTGTCTCCAAGCCTCCCTTTGCACCCTCTTTCTTTCCCAGCACCATGATGTCCCACTTCCCTTTGTGAAGTTCCATCCTTGGAGGGCTGAAGTCCCACCACCTCCAAAAAAGTCTCCCCAGACAACCAGACTTTCCTTGAGGCCATTGTTGAATAACTGGATCAGATCAGCTAAAATGTGGTTCTCAGCTAGGGGAGGGAGTGATTTTGCCCCGAAGGGACATTTTGTAACGTCTGGAGACATTCTGGTCGTCACCACTGGAGAGGGAGGTTGCTCCTGGCATCTAGTACATAGAGGCCCGGGATGTTGCTAACCGTCCTACAATGCCCAGAATAGCCCCTGCAACAAAGAACTATCTTGTCCAAAATATCTGTAGTGCTAAGAAACCATGCACCAGAACTCACCAAGATATTACCAAGGATTTTGTGAAAAATCTCCCAGGTACCAGATTTGCAGTTTACCATCAAGCTTTCTTATTTGTGCCCAAGAAGTAATAGGTGTTTGGGATTTGAATCCTTTGTAGTAAGTGATGGGCAAGAAAATAGGAGCTGGGGTGTGAGGACACACCTGTTTTCCCTCATGAGTTCTGAACTAAAGAGGCAGGCAGAGGAGTCGGTGCATGGGGACTGCAATGTCATCTTTGTTACTGATATGGGCTCAGTTGGAAGATGTCACTTAGGTGTGTGGTCACAGTGGGCTTCTCAATTCTGAATTCCTGAATCAGGTCCAGGCAGTGCTGACAACTCCCCTCACTGGGAAGCCTTGAACTCTTCACTGAAGCCTGATGAAGCAGTCAGGATGGGCTCGGTTCTGCTGCAGCGACAAACAGCCCCCAACTCTCTGTGGCTTAAAACATGAGTTTATTTTCTCCGCATGCTGCATGCTCGATGTAGGTTGCAGAAGACTTTGCTCTTCTCAGTGATGCAGAGGTCCAGGCTGAGGGGGTCTTCAGATCTTAATGACATCACCATCTTAACATAAGCCTCCCAGATTGCTACAACAGAGAAAGAGAAAGAGTGGAGAACTATGATCTTGCATCTTCTTCTGCCTAGAAGTGACACACAAGTCCCCTCACACTGGTCAGAGCAAGTAAGAAGGCCACACAGCCTCAGTGGAGTGAGGAAGTTCAACCCTCCCATTTTCCAGAGGGAGAGAAGGAGTGGAATTTTCAGTGAGCCCCAGTAATGTCTCCCACAGAGGAGTGAGGGAGAATTTCCTGCCCCTCCCGCCCCTCCCATCAACCTTGGCCAAGAGGCACTTCTATTTGAAAGATAAGCTATCCAGGAACAGTTTCCTGAGGAGCCACTGTGCAGGCTAGCGTGCTCAACAGAGTGGAAGAGCTGGTGCTGGATCTCAGACCTCACACTGATGGTGTGCTGTGTCTTGGGGAAAAGCATTCTGGACCTCAGTTTTTCCATCTATAAAATGAGCACACTGCACTAGATGATCTCTTCCACACCCTGTGAATTCTCTGAAGGTAGTATAATTTCATATTTTACTTTGCGCCCCTGAGCCTAGCACAATACATGGCATGTATTGGGCACTCAGTAAGTGTAGTCAAAGCAGTGAAAGAATAAGCTGCTCTGATCCTGTCTTGGTTTGGGGAGGCCAGGTTCTGAGTACTCTCCAGTCTGCCATCATCACACCTAACCCATCAGTGGTTTTTAATTTCATCTGAGGTCAGCCTCATGCTTGCTGTATCCTCCTGCTTGTTCTCCAGAAGCAGAACTGCCAGCTGCCTGGCTGCTGCTCACAAATGCCTGAGTAAGCCCAGCCAAGACCAGCAGAAGAGCCACCCAGCTGAACCCAGCCCAAATGGCTGACTATAGAACTGTGAATTAAGGTGGTTGTTTGAAACCACTAAGTTTCAGGGTGGGTGGTTTGTTATGCAGCAATAGATAACCGATACATCCCTCAAGCCATTGTCCATATTCTAGTGAAAGTGTCACTCTGAAATGCAACTCTGAACATGCTACTCCCTTGTTCAGTCTCCACTGATTTACTTGGCCTGGAGGATAACAGTCACCCCTTAGCCTTGGCATCATTCTTCAACCCTTGATTTCATTGGCTGGGAACTTGGGTGAGAGAAAGGCTGCAGGTGGTCTACAGCCTCATTGGCCTACTTAACTTCAAGACCCAGCTTAGGGCACCTTCTTTCCTTCTTGAACTCCTCCCAGGCATATTGAGCCACCCCACGATTACACGTCTTACACTGAGGAATGATCTCTTTTCCTATCTGCCCCCCTACATGCAGTAAGCTGCCCCAGTGTGGGTGTGCAATAAATGCTTCTTGGATCCTTGTTGCGACATCCTGCCAAGAGACCCTGCCGCTTTCCTGGGACCCCCCCCAGCAATAAGGAATACACTGTTATCCCAGGTGGTCATTTCTATCATGGGACAGCTCTGTGTGTCCAAAAGCTCTTCCTCAAATTCAGCCAGAATGCATTTCTCAGGAATTGTTTCCTCTTTGACCCTACTGGGGTCACACCAAGTACATTTTTTCCTCTCTTCCCACAAGTCCTCGCAGGCCCTGGTCTAGAGGGTATGCTGTTGAGTTCTCTCACCAGCCTGATCCCTTTCTGCTGAATTAGCCAAGAGCTGGACACAATACTCCTCTTGGACCCTGTCCTGAGCTAAGTTAATGGGATATCACCTCCCTCATTTTAGACACTATATTCCTATTAATGCAGCTTTTAGAGCTGGCACATATTTTGGCAGCCACAGTACACTAAACTCCCTGTCAACTAAAACCCTGACATGTCTTCCCCTCATACCTGCTGAGCCCCAACCGACCCTTTCTGATACTTTTCTCTCCCCTGACACTCCTGGAACATAGGCCAGCTTCCTGCTCACTGCCTTAAATCCCACCAGCCACAGGGAGTCTCTTCCACCCTTTGGGCCACTGAAATGGTGGGATCCCTGGTACTTGGGCCTCTTCTCTGACCTCACAGCCTGAGGCCTGTCACCAGGGCCTAGTGGGCATTGTGGGTCTAGACAGAGCCCAGCCCCAGAGCCCAGCTCACTGGGTCACCTCAAACAAGTCTCTGCCTGTCTCCGGGCCTTGGTTTTCTCCTCTGTAAAGTGAAGTGGTTGAACTTAATGATATTTTCTTTTTAAAGCTTTTTAGTAGATTCACATGCAATAATACAGAGAGATCCCTTGTACTCTTGACTCAGTTTCCCCCAATTGTAACATCTTACACAAGTATGGTACCATGTCACAACCAGAAGATTGACGCTGAGACAATTTTTTGGATTTTATTCAGATCGCACCTCTCTGATACGCACTCATTTTGGTGATGTTTACAGCCCCTTCTACTCACTGCTGTGTGCTTGCTGCGGGCCGGTGCTGTCCTGGTGCTTCACGTACTGCTCACCTTCCCTTCCCTTTCTTTGCTCATGACCTCTTTCCAAAAAGGGTATGAGGCAGCCCATTAAATCACTTAATTGTCACTTTCCAACAGGTACTACCTCCCTTCGTCCCTTTTTACAAGGGCGCTGCGAGCTTCTGTGACCCGGCCAGGCCCACACGGTGGTGGAGGGGATCAGAACACGATGTGCCTGACCTGGAGCCCCAGGCCCCTCTGACCTGCCACACTGTGCGGTTAGCAGCCCCACGGTGAGGCCCTTCTTGGACATGGGGCTGAGCTGGGGGGTCCAGGGAGGCATGAGGGTGCTGAGAGGGAACGCGGAGGGTCTGGAGAAAGGGGCCAGGCACAGGGAGGCCCATACCCTGCCCTGCCTTGGGCACTTGCGGTATGGGCTGGTGGGAATGAGGAACAGCAGGAAGGCCTGAAGGTGTGCAGAGGCCAAGGGGAGCTCAGCTGGGAACCAAGGGTTTGAGTCAGCCCTGGCCAGATTCCCAGGCCCTGGGGGCTGTGGTGGGAGTGGGGGGAAGGGAGGAACATTTCCAGGACCACTGCCCACCTGCTCCTCTTCAAGTTCATGACTCATCTCCGGAGAACAAGAACCTGCCTGTGGCCATTGCAACATCAGGGAGTTTCCCGGGGCTGGGATTGGAGGGCTTAGGGCAGCTCAGTCCCTGGGACGGATGGGGTGATGGATAGGCAGGGGCGCTGCTCACTCCCTCTCCCACTGTGCAGAGCAGTAATGGCGAGATATGGCCATTGACCCCATGATTTGGAGGCCCAGGACAGCCCCAAGGCTGGGAGTGGATTGGAGAAGAAGCTCCACATCTCTCTCTACGTGGCCCTTCTCCGAGAGAAACTGGGAGCCTAAGTGGGTGCTGGAGCTGGGGATGCTGGAAGACCATTTGCTAACGCATCCCTCCACCCCAGGTGTTACCACCAAAAGTGCGGCCTGAGTCTGGACCCAGGTATGGAACATACCAGGTTAGCCTGTCAACCAGATCGACAGGAATTCAAAAATATTACCTTCTCCCACAGCATCGATCCTTTTGACCAAGGCAGGAATTTCTCTTTCTTCAAATGCATAACCAACCTTCCCAATACAAGGGCAACAGAATTCTTACTGTGTGGGCTGGCCAGTTTCTCTCCCGCTGTGGGGCTGCTTGCTGGGCTTTGGTGAACATCACTCACGTGTGTGCCGTAACTCAGGGGTCTGACTTATCAGAGACCGGGCTTACCGTCTGCCGTTGAACTGCAGGCCTGTGGGCAATGTCCTCTCATTTCACTGCTGGCTGGCACATTCTTCTTGAATGTGGAATTGTTTTTTGCAAACTCAAGAAAGGATTTTTATAAGCCACAAGCTCAATGTAGGCGGAGAGAGAAGCAAAGAGGGCTTATTTGGGTGGGTTCATGGGGAGCAGGGGAGGGAGCAGGGATTCCTGTCCCTTTCCAACTCTCTCTTCCTGCCTGTTCTTGCCACTTTGCTACAGAGTCTTTGCCCACTGAATTCCTGCCTGGGGCCTGGAAATCACATTGGTGTTGGAGTCCTTCGAGCTGGGTGAATCCAACCTCTGCCCCTTGGGCACATGCTGCCTTCCTCAGCCTCCTCTTCCTCACCTGGAAAATGGACATAACAGAACAGACCTCCTATGGGAGTCGGGAAGGTTAAACGCGATGGCTGTGAGCACACTGCTCTGTGCGGCTGCTGTGGCTCTCACCGGGGGCACTTGGCAAGTCGTACTGCCCTCTGTTTCCTAGCCTGCCAGTGGACGGGCTGGTCTAGATCGGGGCTGCAAACTCGACCTCCTGCAGTGGCTGTGTGTGTGTGATGCCGGTGGGAGGGTGCCCTGTCCTGGGGAGGGGGGGGCTCTGCCGCTCAGCTCCCTGGGGGAGCCCCAGAAGGCCAATCCAAGGGGACCAGGGTGGTCCTCTCTTTTGTTCACTGCCGTGTTCTCAGTGCTTACAACAGTGTCTGACAAAGTAGATGCTCAATAAATATCTGCTGAATGAATGAACTCGGACTTGGTGCAGCTAGATCTTCCAAGTGTTCGAGGGAAGCTGGAAAACTGGATTCTTATGTGGAATTTCAATATTGGTAACCAACTCAAAAGTATTTTTTAAACATCCTGTGGTCTACATTAAACAGACATGCAGGTTTGATCCTACTTGTTGGCCCTAATCCAGGCTGTCTGAACCACTTTCTTCTCTCCAGGAAACCTGCAGAGCTCATCACAGGTTTGTCACCAGTGAGGTCCTGGTGGCCTAGTCCTGCCAGCCTCTCAGACCCCCTCTCCAGGCCTCCAGGAACACTGGCCGCTTGCCATTTCTGGAATGAATCCGAGTCTTTGCTGCTGTTCTGTGAGCATCAGCCCTTCCTGTGTAGCTGTGGAGGCTGCTCATCCCCCAAGTGTGGGGGGATCTGGTCACGACACCCCCCTCCATTGCATGGAAACAGAACTTGGGATGCTTGAACCCGGCCTCTGCCTGTCTCCTCCCCAGGGCCTGGCAGCATCCTGCCCACTGCCGGGCCCAGTGGGCCGCCCACCCCCAACTGACCTTTCAATTCTTTGACTATGTTGTCTCCAACCCCCTTCTTCCTCCATCTCCTTGAGCCATCTGGTGCCATGGCCATACCTGGTCCTTTTCATCTCCTGGGATGCCTCTCCATCTGGAATGTCCCATCAAACATTCCTGCTCTGTGGCTACAACTTCCTACCCTTCTTGCTCTGTCATCCAGGTCCTCCTACTACACCCATCCTTTAAGGTACCAAATTCATTCTACTTCCCTCCCTCCCCATGCTCACTGCTCCCCTCTTCCAGCCATCCCCATAGTCTGACCAGTAGCCCCGACTCCCGTGACCTGTGGCTGTCCCTGGAGCAATCCACATCTGCCTTTCTTGGGCCTGCTGAGCATTGGTAGAGTAAATTCACACAACAAAGTCATGCTTTCCAGCTTCAGCTGGGCCCTCAGAGCCCCCCGGGGTCCCTTCCTGCTTCCCTAGTGAGCTCTCTCCCCACCGACCATTGTAGCCCTAACATGTCCTTCCTCTTCCAGCCCAAATCCCTCCATGACCTGCCTTGTCCTCTACCATCCTTCAGCCTCTCCCTCCTAACCCATGAAGCCACCTGCCTCTGAGTCTAGTTTGTTTCTTCTGTCTGGAACCCTCCTCCCCCTATTTCGCTTGGTCACCTGCTTGTTCTTTGGGAGTCAGCTCCCAGCCACCCAGACAGGAGCCCTCCTCTGTGTTCCCATTGCCCCTCTCACCCTGATGGTGGTGGTTATCCTGCTCTGTGGCACTCTCCTAACTATTGTCCATGTTGGCATGAGCCCTGGAAGGCAGAGACAGTATCAGTTCACCACTGGGTCTCTGGAAGCAAGAAGCACGCTGGTGCATTAACTGTTCACCAGGAATACTCACAAGTATCCTTTCGTGAGCAGCCCACGAGTTCCCACCTCTGTGTTCTAGTTCTGCCCCCATCAGCCCTTCCTCGAGTCGCCACGTATCCAGATTCCACCCTTTCTGGGACCCAGCTCCCGGCTGACCCCTGGCTTCTCTGATAACCCAGTGGGGCCACCTCCGTTGCCTCCGGATGCTCAAGACGCTGCATGTGTAGTGTGCGCATGCCACTTCCCATGTTCTCTTCTATATTCTAATGTCTAGATCCATGTAAGTTCCTTGTGGGTAGGATCTCTAGCCCTGTCATCTCTGCATTCCTAGCAGTTAGCCTAGAAAACGTAGAATAGACAAATGGAATGTCATATAAGACCATTACTGGATACTTACATATTAGTTCCCTATTGCAACTGTGACCAATTACCACAAACTCCGTAGCTTAAAATGACACGAATGTATTCTCTTACAGTTCTGGAGGCCAGAAATCCAAAATTGGTCTAACTGGGCTAAAGATAGGACTTGGCAGGGCTGGTTCTTTCTGGAGGCTCAGGGGAGAATCCATTGTGTTGCCTTTTCCAGCCTCTGGAGGACGCCTGTAATCCCCGGCCCAGGTCCCCTCCTCAGCCCCACCCCCCTTACATCACTCTGGCCTCTGCCTCTGTGGTCACAGCTCCTCTGACTCTAAGGACACTGGTGGTTATATTGGGCACACCCAGATAATTCAGGACCATCTCCCCATCTCAGGACCCTTAGCTGAATTATATCTGCAAAGTCCCCTTTACCACATATAGGAGCATTCACAAGTTGCAGGGAGTAGGTCCTGGATATATTTGGGGGTCATTATTCAGCCCACCACAACTGTATTTATTATGTCAGAAATAATTGATAAGAAAGCCAAGCTTCTTGGTTCACTGCTGTTTTAATTCTGCCAGAAAAGTTAGAGGACTTCTTTCCTATGGGACAAGGACATTGGAGCAACACTTCTAGGGGTGCATTGTTTATAAAGTTCCCAGACCTTGGTCCTGAAGAGCCGGCCCACAAAGACATAAATCACTGGGTTCAGGCAGCTGTTGATGAAAGCAAAAAAGTTGGCCAACTGCAGGCCGAGGTCGGTGATCTCCTCCCAGAAGCAGCCTCTGACAGCTCGCACCTGGAGCAGGAATTCCAGGAAGGCAAAGAAGTGGTAGGGGGCCCAGCAGACCAGGAAGGCAGCCACGAGCATGAGGATCAGCACCGTGGTCTTGCCATCCTTGGGGACCCCGCACCGTGTACTGCTGACCTCCTCCCTCCCTCGCAGGGAGGCCAGGATGTGGTAGTTGAAGAAGATGATTGCAGCCAGAGGCAGGAGGAAACCCAGCACATTCAACTCCACGATCCTTGCAAAGTGCCAGGCCTCATGGGGGAACTGCAGGATGCAGGCAGAGATGTTCAGATCTGGGATGGCTCTGATGGACCGCAGCAGGAATGTGGGGGCACTCAAGAGCCCCCCAATGGCCCAGATGAGCACACAGGTGGCCTGGGCCTGCCTCCGCCGCCGCCACCTCCGGCTGGCCACGGGGTGCACCAGTGCATGGTAGCGGTCCTGGCTGATGGCCACCACCAGGAAGATGCTGATGAACAAATTGGCCTTGATGACCCCATTGACAACACGGCAGAGGAGGGCTCCAAAAGGCCAGTTGAATTCGTTCCAGATGTTCTGTGCCCAGAAGGGCAAGCCCAAGACAAATATCAGATCGGAAGCTGCCAGGTTGGCTAGGTAGATTTCTGCCACATTCAGTCGCCTCCGGGGCAGGAGGAAGACAGACAGGACAAAAAGGTTTCCCAGGAGGCCAAAGGAGCAGATGGTGATGATAAATATTGGTAGCACTCTGTGCAGCAGGTCCCAGGCTTCCGGAGCATTGTCACAGGACGTGGCATTGGGAGGGGAGAGCTGGCTCTGGTTGGAGGACTGGAGCTCTAGGGGGGTCCAAGATGCCATCCACAGTGACCTGAAATGAACAGCATGTAGAATAAAGCAGGAGGGAGCAAACTACCGCCCATGGGCCAAACCAGCCTGCTGCCTGTTTTGGACAATAAAGTTTTATGGGCACACAGATACACCCATTCATGTATGTTTGGTCTATGGCTGCTTTTGTGCTACAATGGCTGAGCTGAGTGCTTGCCACAGAGACTGTCTGGCTTGCAAAACTGAAAATATTTACCATTTGTTCCTTTAGAGGAAAAGTTTGTTGACCTCTGGTTTAATGGAAGGGCCCCAAGTCCAAATCCTGGTAAAACCACTTGGTGTGAACAACTTAGACCCATTTACTTTTACTGTCATTTTAAAAAATTGGAGTAAATTGTATCCTTCTGGGCTGGTGATAGTACTATGGGGTGCTTAGCATTGTGCCTGGTATAGAGGAAATGCCAAACAGAAGGTGGCCATTAGTCTTATTAACAACCATACAAGTGTTATTATTAACAATTTAACAGACATTTAGTGAGCACCTACTTTGTGCCAGCACTTTGCCAGGCGCTGCAGATACACAGGACAGAGCAGCCTCAACCTCACGGTGCTCACCATCTGGAGGGGACGTGGACATGGAGACAGTGGTTGTGACCTGAGATAGAATCAAAGCCTAGGAAGGGGACAGCCAGTGGGGAGCTGATCACTGGCACGAGGACCAGTGGCGTGGACAGGGTGGGGGCAATGGTGGAAGGCTTCCAGAATGAGAAGGTTCTTCAGCTGGGCTTCAAAAATATGACTAATAAAATCATAAGAATAACAACTAACATTTATTAAATAGTCTCCATGTTCCTGGCACCATTCTAAGTGTTCCACATTTAAGTATTTTCTCATTTAATCTTCCTAGCAGCCCTGGGAGGTGGGGGCTATTGTCATCTCCAGTTGGCCAATCAGAAAATTGAGCGCTAAGACTCGAGTCACTTTGTTCAGGGTCACACAGCTGGTCCATGGTTGGAGCCTGGATTCAAATTTTATTTGCCCGGGCAGTCTGGTTCGAAAGCCTGCGCCCTCGGTCTATTCGGTTCTGCTGCACGTGATGGCCCCACCTGGCAGGTGAGTGAGCCAGGCTCAGAGAAGTCAACCAGCTTGTCCAAGGAGACCTAGCTGGTGATTACTATGCTGGGCTGTGGACCTCAGCTGCAGGACCCCACAGGCCATGCGCACAGCCACACACGGCTGACTTGCCTCCCACGCTCCCGTGCTGAGTTTCAGGGGGAGAGGGATAGGGAGGTGAAGAAACCCTGCTCCTTCCCTAGGGCAGACCACACCTCCCAGCCTCTGTGGTCCCACGAGGGCTAGATCACGTCCTGTACTCGTGGATTTGGGGCTCCTGCCAGCAAAGCTGGCCACAGCCAACTCAGGGGACCCACTAAGTCCAATACATGGAGCGAGCAGCTGCCTACACTGTGGCATTTCTGGGGCTACAGACAAGCCCCAGCACCTAAAAATCCTTTTCCAACCTGGATGAGTTAACATACGCTGAGTGCTTAGCAGAATTCCTGACTCGTCATGAGCGCTCGACAAATATTCACTAGTATCATCATCATTGCTCTTACTCAGTGACGCTTGAGATTCCTTCAACTGGGCAAAGCCCCGCAGATTCTAACAAAAGATATTGTGTAAGACAAAATTAATCTTGGAAGAATCTGTTTGGCTGTGTGACCTTGGGCAAGTCACTTCATGTCTCTGAGCCTTTCCTCAGCTGAGGAGGACATGATGACATCAGGAGGCCCTTCTAGCTGTGACATTGTCATATCACTCACACTGAGTCATTCACCCTGGAGTATAATTTGCTGGTTGCTCTAGGTATTTAGCCACTGAATAAGTATTTACTGAGCACCTACTATGTGCCAGGCACTGTTCTATTTGGGATACAGCCGGGAATAAAGCAGGCAAAAATCCCTGCCCTCAATGTGCTTATAGCCTAGCGGGAGGAGAGAGTTGATAAATAATAAACATACTAATTAATTATGTTGGCAGGCCACGGCAGGGGGTGGTAGCAGTGGAGGTGGTGAGAAGGCAGCAGGTCCTAGATATATTTTGAAGATATATGATTTTCAACTGGCTTTGGGTATAGAAAAGGAGAAGTTGGATGATGCCAAGGTTTGGCCTGGGCACCAGGGAGTATGAAGTTGTCATCAAGCGAAATGGAGATGACAGAGTTGAGATGGGGCAGGTTTTTTGGGGGAAGATCAGTTCAGTTTTGGACTTTTTAAGGTTCAGATGCCTATTGGACATTAGGTGGGGATGTCCAGTGGGCAATTAGATAGACAAGCCTAGTGTGCAGGGACAAGGTCTGAGACCGTGGGGCATAATTGGGAGTTGTAATCACACAGATGATATTTAAAGCCACAAGACGGGGTGAAATCACCAAGGCAGAGAGCAGACAGAGAGAAGAATAACCTGCTTAGCTGCCTGTGGACAGATCAGTGGAAAACACGGGAAATTATGGTGTGGTGGCTGTGAAATACCCATAGCATACGGAAGCTGAGCTGTCCTGACCCAGAGCACGTGGAGGAAGCTGGATGCTTTTGGTACAATGGTTTTGTCATTATTTTGCAGGGCATAAATTCACAACTATATGTTTATTTTATTGTTTGTCAATAATTTTAAAATTTGCAATAAACCCTTCTGGCAGTGATGAGCTAAGAACTAAATGTTTAATGAAAATTTAAGTACCAAACTTGTGTATCTCAAGGAAGTTGATGATGAATGTGTAACTTGCACAAAATATTTGTGACATTTACATCACTATGGCGGCTGTAGCAATTTCACTGAGCCTGAGAAAACTGAAGACTAAAAGCTGCTAGTTTAGAAGTTAGTAATTTTAAGAAGATTGTGCCCTAAGACACTGATTTCACACACGTAGCTGCAAAAGATGCTGTTACAGATTGCTCTGAGAGGCATGACTTTTCCCTTAGATAAAATGACTATTCTTTAAGTTAATTCAGCTCACGTTTAGTTCCAGCTTTTCTCATGTACATACAACAGTGGAAGTGATGGCTGGTTATGCGTTGGCTCCATGAGAAGAACTCCACAGGCAGTAAAACGGTGCCAGTTTAATTTCAGTATATTCAGATTCTTCAAATCAAAAAACAATTCAATTCTTTTATCGAGTTCATGGAATCAAAGCAGAGTTTTTGGAAGTTCATTCTGGCAAAGTGAAACAACTGACTTTCTTTGAATGCTATTCTAAATTAAGTTTAAATTTTTCATAAAGTTTTTGGAAATAAAGTTATTGCATTTTTGTGAGGATAATATAAATTGAAATTTTGGTGGAGCACAGTATCATGGTTAACAACAATATTCTTACTAAATTAAGAGACCAAAGAAACAGAAATGTGATTGGAACAAGTTGTGGTGCACACACAATTTGTAATTGCATGTAAGTAAGTTTCAATATTCTACTGATTGAAATAGGTGTTGTATGTGACAAAATTTACAAAATTTTAAAACATACACACAGAATTACTAAACTACAAACTTTTTGTAATGAAGTTGATGATGAATTTTTTTAAAAACTGAACTTTATCATGTTTTTCTTCTTTTGCTTCCCATAACCTATCAATTTTAGAGGACTTTGAGTCTCAGTGCCCTAAAATGTTAGTAAACTCTTTGTTAAGACAGATCTCGAATTTTTGTTGATTTTGTTCCAAATAAACTGGAAATCTTTGGTCCAGTTATTCAATAAATAGAGCATCAAAGCATCATATTTTGAAGCTTTTAGTAGATTATAATTATTGAAAACATAGTTTGTATGCAGAGAAGTTGTTAAAATTTATTGCTAAAAGAGCAAGGGAGGAAATGATGAAAATCAAATGTTGCACAAGATTTAATTTTGAAATTCTATAATAAGCCTCCAGAATGTCTCGATTTGTGGGAAAAATCTTTTTAATTGGATACATTCATGTTCTGTACAGAAATGAGACGAAGTTGAGAAAGCCTATGATTTGAATTATCTAAATTTGACAAAACATTCAAAACCTAAAAATAGCTATAACTTATTTGAAGGGTTTGATCTGGTAAAAATATTGTTGAAGAAAGGAATCCTGAACTAGGGCATAAAGACAGGACCTGTAAAAATGTCTGGGCTAAAATATTTACACAATTTCATATGCAAAGAGTTGGACTAAGAATAGCCTCTGCTTGGCAGAATCTGCTGAGAGCTTATCAGGTCCCCCAGCACCTGTGAAGGGACATTTTCTCAATTAAATACATCTTAGTCCAAGAGATGTGTCAACTGAAAGTACTAATTTAAATTTTTTAACCATAAAATTTGAAGAAAAAGATTTCAGGCAATTATATAGAAAAATTAAAAATAATAAGACCTTGTTAAAAAATACATCCTTCGGGAAAACGTTGATGACACGATATCAGAGTCAGGTATAAGATTAAGAAACTGATTGTAGCATGTGGATATGTAATAAGAGCAATTATTTTGCTAATGTTACTTTTCAATATTTAGTTAATTAGCATAAAAATGTTTTATTTTTCTTTAATATACAGTCATGCATCGATTAGTTATGGGGATATGTTCTGAGAAATGTGTCATTAGGCGATTTTGTCATTGTGCGAACATCCTAGAGTGGACTTACACAAACCTAGCTGGTACAACCTACTGCCCACCTAGGCTATTGTAGCCTATTGCTCCTAGGCTACAAACCTGTACAGCGTGCTACTGTACTGAATACTGTAGGCAACTGTAACACAATGGTAAGTATTTGTGTATCTAAACATATCTAAACATAGAAAAGGTACAGTAAAAATATGGTATAAAAGATAAAAAATGATACACCTGTATAGGGCACTTACCATGAATGAAGCTTGCAGGACTAGAAGCTGCTCTGGGTGAGTCAGTGAGTGAGTGGTGAGTGAATGTGAAGGCCCAGGGCATTACTTTGCACTGCAATAGACTTTATAAACACTGTATACTTTGGCTACACTAAATTTTTTTTTAGCTAAACTTTTAAAAATTTCAATAGATTTAGGGGTTGCAATGATTCTGTTACATGTATATATTGTATAGTGATAAATACACTAATTTTTTTTAAAAAAAGTTTTTCTTTCTTCAATGATAAATTAATCTTAGCTTACTGTAATTATTTTACTTTATAAACTTTTAATTAAAAAGTTTTTGACTCTTTTATAATAACAATTAGCTTAAAGTACACATTGTACAGCTGTACAACTATTTTCTTTCTTTAAAATAAAAAGTTTATTCTACAAACTTTTTTCTATTTTTAAAGTTTAATTTTTTTTTTTAACTTTTTGAACTTTTCTGTTAAAAACTAAGATAAAAAATACACACACCAGCCTAGGCCTGCACAGGGTCAGGATCATCACTATCACTGTCTTCCACCTCCACATCTTGTCCCACTGGAAGGCTTTCAGGGGTAATGACACACAAGAGGCTGTCCCCTCCTATGATAACAATGCCTCTTCTGGATACCTCTTGAAGGACCTGCCTGAAGCTGTTTTACATTTAACTATTTTTTTTATAAGTAGAAGGCGTATGCTGTAAAATAATGACAAAAAGTATAGTATAGTAAATACATAAACCGGTAACAGTCATTTATTATCAAGTTGCATGTACAGCACATAATTGCATGTGCTTGACTTTTATACAACCGGCAGCGTGATGGGTTTGTTTTCACCAGCACCACCACAAGCAGGCGAGTAATGTGTTGCACTACGATGTGACAAATTTTTCAGCTCCAGCTGCATTATAATCTTACGGGACCACCTCCATACGTGCAGTTTGTCATTGACTGAACTGTCACTGTGTGGTGCATGACTCTACACAGGTGTATATATATTTAAAGACTTTTTTTGAAAATATTTTTTGACTAGAACAACTTCATAACTCCGTCAATATAATATAACCAGTTTGTGGGTATTTATGTCTTTCTGTTTCTTTCTTTCTTCCTCTCCCTCCCTCCCTCCCTCTCTCCCCTCCTCCCTCCCTCCATCCCTCTCTCCCCTCCTCCCTCCCTCCCTCCCTCCCTCTCTCCCCTCCTCCCTCCCTCCCTCCCTCCCTTCTCTTCTTTGCCTTTTTCTCTCTTTTTTCCTTTTTCTCCTTCTTCGTTGTCCTCTGTCTCTCTCTCTCAATACATGCTTTTTTGGGGAAATAATTTCGACTAGACTAGAACTACTTTGTGACTCCATCAATGTAATAGGACCAATTTGCTGGTGCGTGCACACATACACTTCACGTCATTTCCATAACCACCTGCACCGTTGTGGCGTCCGGCAGTGTGGACAACACCTGGTTCCGCCGCCCTTCACCTAGCTCACCTCTGATGCCAGGCAGGAGGGCGAGGTCTGTGGCTACAGGGGCTGGCAGGGGGACCTGTGTCTGCCAGTGACTGGTTGGGTTTTCTCAGGGAGGAGGAGGCAAGGTCCTGGGCTGAGGTGGACAGGCAGGGGGCGATGGAGGTTTGAGGAGAGACAGGAAGGCGTGGAGTACTCACGGCTTGGGGACTCACAGCAGGACCGGCAGGCTGTGGCATCAGGGGCCCTGCTGAGGTTTGCAGTGGTGGATGAAGGTGAGCCTGGTCTGCTCAGCTGTGCGCCTGTCCCCTGCCGTGCCCAGCTTAGGGTGCAGGTGTGCAGGGAGCTGAGTGCTGGATCTAAGCAGTGCAGTGGGTACTGGGCTGCTCTGCCCGAGCCCCCTCTCCAGGGCACCCACCCTCAGCTGCTGGGGATATGGGCTCACAGCTGCACCCCTCTCCGAGCATTGCCCTCAGCCTCCAGCAGCTTTCTTGACCAAGGGTTTGCCCCTCCCAAGGAGCAGCCCATAGCCAGTGACTGCCCCAACCCCGTTGCCTTGATTTGGGACAATTCTGAAGAGCCACCCACTCTGGAGCACACTGTGATTTCAGCTGGGGCCTCAGTAACAAGTGCCTGCCTGTCAGCCTCTCCCTCTGCCCAGAGCTGCCTTCCTCAGTTCCCGACATGTGCCCCCCAAAGAACTCCACAACACACCTCCTGCATGAAGCCCCCATCTCAGAATCTATTTCCACCTGTCCACTCTAAGACAGCTGGGGTTGGAGTTTAGCCAAGCAATTACAAAAAAGCAAGAGAAAGCTGAAATTTGGGAGGCCACATAGAGAAGGAGGCCACATGAAGACAGAGATTTGAACTGATGCCTCCACAAGCCAAGAAGTAACAAGGATGGCCAGCAGCCCCCAGAAGCTGGGAGAGGCAAGGAAGGAGCCTCCCCAGCACCTTCAGAGGGAGCACAGCCCTGTTGACACCTTGATTTCAGATGTCTGGCCTCCAGAACCATGAGAGAATAAACTTCTATTATTTTAAGCCACCAAGTCTGTGGTCTTTTGTTATAGCAGCCACAGGAAGCCAATATGCCCAGGAAACCTCATTTCTTAGATGCTTGGTGGGCAACCCCAGCACCCCCCAGTACTGTACATACTTTGAGGAGCCGCTTTCTCAGATGGCCTCTGAGCCACAGGCCATTCCTTCCTGTGACACTTCTCTGCTCGCACTGAGGAAGCCCCTAAGGAAGTCCCAGGTGCTAAGGAAGACCTTGTGTTAGTCTCATCCCAACCTTCCCCCAGTGCTGGGGCTTCAGCCCTGATTTAACCCTTCAGTATCAGCCATGCCTGTGATCTGCCGAGTGTCAGGGTCTGTGCTGGGCTTTGGTAACTTGGTCTTGACAACATGCCTGGGAGGAAGGATGGGTATTTTTATCCCCATTGTTCAGATGAGGAAAGTAAGGTGAGGAAAAGTGAAGCAACTTGCCCAAGTTCACATGGTGATGTGAGCCAGCCCGTTTGTACATGGTTCTTCTTCTAGGCCCAGCTCAGAGTCTGGGCCTCTTCCACACAGCAGGCTGTGGCTGCAAAGAGAATGGGCCTAGAGTCAGAGAACCCGGGTGTGGGTGTCGGGGTCACCAAATTGTGTGATTCTGGGCAGGTCAAGCAACTGAGCTCCGTTTCCTCATCTGAAAAATGGGAATAATGGTGACTCTTGCAAAGGGTCATTGTGAGGCGTGAATGAGGTCATGTATGTAAAGTCCCTTGTATTTAATAGGTCACAGTGCATCAGATACAAGGCCTTAATGATGATAATCACAGCAACAACTGTGACAATAAAGGCAATAATAAGGACAATGATCCCAAAGTGTCCTGGTCCCTCCACGTGGAGGCACCCTCTGCTCCATGTGGATGACCACGGTGTTGTAACACGAGGTTGGAGAGCACCCACGGAGACCCCTTTTCTTCTCTTCCTGAGCTACAGAACAGTTCAGGGATGGCCTGAGACCCAACACACTAGGAAACTAAGGTACTGAGTTCCAAAAGGCTGAATTCCATGAGGGCCTGGTTCTCAGCTGTAAGATTCCCGTCTGCCTCTGCCCTCGGAGCTTTTACACCAGGAAGTGTAGGAAGGAACCGGGAGAGGGAGAGAGGGATTCATTCTGGAGACTGAGAGAGCCACAGATGGGGTCTGCTTTGCTTCCCTCCTTTCCTTCTCCAGGCAAATGTCCCTTGACATTTGGAGGTGCCTGTGAACACAGGTGTAGGTCCGTGGCTCTTGGCTGTGTGGGTGCCTGAGCAGGAAGGGATGGTTCTTGGGGGATACAGGAGGGGCCCTGGCTCCTGTGTCCTCTGGTGAGAGCACAGAGGTCAGGGGACTGTCAGGCTGCCCAGGCCATTGCCAGACCAAAGGAGGGGCCGTGCCCCAGGGATGCAGGGTCAGCAGGACAACAGCCCCCAGAGATGCCCACGTCCTAATCCCTGGGACCTGAAAATGTGTTACCTTTCCTGGCAAAAAGGACTTTGCAGATGTGGTTAAAATAAGGATCTTTAGATGGGGAAAGGATCCTAGACTACACAGGTGGGCTCGGTGTCATCACAAAGTCCTTGTAAGAGGGAGGCAGGAGTGTCACAGTTGAGAGAAATTCGAAGGTGCTACAACGGAGGAAGGGGCCACGAGCCAAGGAACACAGGCAACCTCTGGAACCTGGAAACAGCAAGGAGCGATTCTCCCCTAGAGCCTCCAGAAGGAGCACAGCCCTGCCAACACCTTGACTTTAGCCCAGTGAGGCTGATTTTGAACTTCTGATCTCTAGAACTGTAAGATAATAATTTGTGTTGTTTTAAGCCAGTAAGTTTAGGGTAGTTACAGCAGCTGCAGGAAACTACTACGGGGCAAGGTTGCACCCTGCCCAGGAAGTCAGAGACCACCACCTAGACAGGGACTTTAGCTTGAACCTGATCAGGTCAGTGGACACTGCCCTCCATCCCCCAGGGTCTGGGTGTGGCTGTGGCCACTGCGGCTGCAGCAGGTGTCTGCTGAAGCTGGGCTTATTTTTAAAGGGGTTTTCTTCACCAGCTGCTGCCTGTGTTTATAAAGTTGGCCAGAGAGGAGAAATCTTCCTTCACTGGTTCTTAGCTTTAGCTCTGATATTTGCCTGGCACATAGTAGGTGCTCAGTAAACAGCAGCTATTGGCGTTATTAGTGATATTTGCTCCTATTTGAAAAACACAGAAGGGATGTTGGGCGAGTCCGTGAGAGATGATGATTCGGTAATTCCTCCGTGATATGTTCTGAATTCTGCATATTGTAACCTTGGCATGTGCTACTTGGAAGAGAGTGTGACTTTCCTAAACAAATTATCTTTTCTTTAGATTAACTCCAGTTTCAACAGTGAGTGGTGATAAAGGCGGTGGAGATATAGACACAGATGTTAAAGACTGTCAGTGCAGTCACATAATAAGATGCTATTTTCAAGCCACAAATAACCTGACCAGTTACGGGCCTTATGAAATCTTGTAAGCCATCCTGGAAGGACTAATTAGATTTTTATAAATCAGAATTTGTAGACTGTAACTGGTCAGAGTCCACTCGAGACTCTAATGGCTGTATTCAGCCCTGACGTGTTTCATTTGACCTTGTTATAAGGAGCTACTACTGGAACCATCCCAAACTCTTCCAAACTCTCTCTCTCCTCCTGTTCCAGAAAAGCAATTAAAACCCAAACTATGCATGGAAATAAAAGTCTCTTATATCGATTTAGAATTATTAAAAAGAAACGTACACTCACAGAAGCAGAAAATTTTACCAATATCTAGGCATAAAAGGAAACTTTTTGTTCTTTTTTTCTAAGAAACACAGATCTCCCCTTATATTATACTCCCATAAGAGAAAAAAAGATTGTCATTTACTTGCTCAGGCAGAAAATGAAAGAACTCACAACTTCAGCTGGATTTTCTGATGATGAGAGTTGCCTTCGGAGGTGTTTTCTGTTCTGGGAAGCTCTGTGGTTGTCTTAAATTATATAACCTCCACTCCAATGATGTCATTGGGGGGATTGCCAAAAAAGTGAGTCTTTCAAGGCAGAGGAAGCAAGCTGGGATTTGGAAAGGACAATCTACTTTCCCTCCACTTTGCACTTTGGGGATGGTGAGAAATTATTCAGCTACCATCTTCCTCTTTACTTCAGTAACACCTGAGGAGACACGCAATCCTGTCCAAGAACTGTATGTTGGCAAACATGCCCTAAAAACAAATTTTGGCATTGCTGACTTGCCCCAAGGCTCGCAAAGCATCAGTGTACATTGAGGGATGACTTTTGCCCCATTTGCAATTGGCTCCTGAATGTCTGGGGTTCTGCAGCAGCTCTTGTGGGAGCCAACTTGAACGTCCTTTTGGATTTTGGTTATGAAGGGTACATCGCCAAGAATCCATCAGCGTGGACTCCATTATACAAGCAGAGAGCTACGAAAATGTTTGACTCATGCAACGTTCAGAGCTGGGTAAGGTCAGATGCACTTTTCCTTAATCTTGCTTGGCAGTTCTGAGATCCGTTTGTAATGTAAGTCTGCATTTATCAAGTTGAATTGCGGCTCAATACTTCGAGTTTCAGACAGCAAGACATTTCTGGTTTTCTTTGAGAGGCAGCAAGATCCTTCAACTGAATGCCATTTACCTGCTATATTCACTCCTAAAAATTAAGATATCTCCAGCCCCCTCCTTATAGCAGGAGAACTCATTCATGTCAGAATTCAGGGCTTAAATTCTGGTTTCTGGAAAGGTGATCCCCCAAATGTCTGGAATGGAAGATTGTCACGTGTCTCCAGAATCTGGCCTTTTCCTTGTGTTTCCTTTCTCTGTTACTGACACCTCAGTGGAGACAAACTGCACTTTTAGATTTTCTGACAGTTTTCTTCCGTTGCTGGAGATCTTAAAATTGTGGAGGCAGGAAAAATAATTAATATTCTGAGGATCAGCAGCAGATGTATGTTTCAGGGAGCAAGCTGGAATTCGTCTTGGGAGAAGGTTCTTTCCTATCAGGAGAGACCTCTTCGGTGGGACTTTTTTAGTCACAAAGATGTTAGGCAAGTGTCTCCCATCATTATGGGGGTAGATCTGAACCAGAGAAGGGCTCCGAATCCCTGCCTTTCCCATGACTTAGTAATGTAGGTCGGGGTCTTGCCAGCCAGTGGTTGGTTTTTTCTCCCTTCAGTCTGAGTTTAGGAGAAGTGCTTTCGGAGAAGCATTTGTTCTTAGGCAATGTCTCCCTGTCGAGTATTTATTTACTCGTAGGAGAGTATGAGACCAGCTCTGCCAGGAAGAGGGGTGTGCAGGTCTGATCTTGGCTTTGCCTCACGCGGGAAGACAGACCGTGAGGAGCACCGGCCGAGTGTCACGGGGCCGTGGTGGGGCTGGGTCTCTCGCTGCCCCACATGCCATTGTTGAGGACTGAGTAAGCTTCGGAAATGAGTCTGTGGCGGCCTTGCCAAGGCCGTGGGGCCCCACCCTGTGGGTGGAATGGAAAGTTTGGTTTTTTTTTTAAAGACAACAATTTCCCACTATCACTCACTGGGGATTGAATATGCGAAGCAAGCCTTGGTCCAGGGGAGCAGAGGGTCTCCCCCTGCCTCTGGGGCTGTGGGGAGTGTGGCAGAGGGTAGGGTGAGGGGACCCCAAATCTGTGAAGGGAAAACTGGCTACTGTAATGTGGCAGAAGACAGGAGGGGGCTAAGCTGTGGGAAGGCAATGGGAACCCTCTGCTGAGCTTTCTTTGCCTTTGCTGAGTATAATTCCCTCGGTAATCCGCATATGGTCTGGTGTGAGCTGTACTTGGTAAATGTACCCTGGGTACTCGGGTAAAGAGGTGGCCAGCGGAGGATCCAGGGCTGCCTTCTGGAAATAGAGGACAACCCGGGCAGCTCAGTGGGACAGGCTAACCTTCCCTGCAGGTGTCCTTAATACCAGTGGGGGCACCCCGGGCAGGCCAGACTCCCTGCGGGACGTGTGGGCTTGGACTATGCTCGATGCGTGTTCACAGGGAGGTGAGCTCTGAGTTTGAGGTGCCTGGGGACATGTGGTCACAGTCCCCACTGTAGACACAAGGACCACTTTCCAGTTCTCCAGGAGCTCGACCCTGGAGTCATTTTCTCCTTTATTTTTCCAGTCATACCCAGCAGGTTCTTCAAGATGAAAGATTCCAGCTCATTTTACTCAGCACAGCTGTACAATGACATTGACAGCTAAGCATCGCCAGGTTCTCAGTCCTTTCAACAATGATATGCCTATCATTGTCACAACTTGCAGATGAAGGAAAGAAAACCACAGCTGGGCAAACCTCTCAACAGGATGAGATGCAGCATCCTGATGTTGGTCCGGCTGGTGCTCTTAGGCCTCCGTTCAGGGCTGTTTGCAGCCACCCCTTTCTTCCTACCACAGGGTCTAGAAACCCACACAACACACAAAGTCTGCAACAGAGGACTCGAAACCAATCCCCTGGCTTTCTAATTCTTTTATTTCAGTCTATCCTTCTGCCAGATTAAAATTCAGGGAACAGTTGGAGTTTGTCATTTCACAAGACAACGGCCCAACCCCTTGGAACTCACAAACTGCTCTGTGGTCTTGCTGTGGCACCCAGGGCCATGTTCTGTGCTGAGTGGGGTGAGTCATGGGCTCCTGACGCCTCCTGGACGCACTCCTGTGAGCCTTTGCTAAGAATGGCCTCCCACTCCTGTCTGCCCATTCAGCGCTCATCCATCATGCAAGCCCTGGTGTAACCCTCTGCTCCTCCCTGAGCACAAGGTCTGAGTGTTTATCCCTTTATTCTACAAACATGTATGGAGCACCCATCTGGCGCCAGGCAAATGCCACCTTAGAAGAGCATGTGGTGTCTGACACACAGGAGGCGGGGAATGGAGGGCATGAGAGTAGGGTGTCAAAGGTAGGGGAAATAAACATAAAATCCTAAGTGTAGGTTCACTCAGAAATCTACAGGATGACAGTGTCTGCTTGAGCACATCCTGGGCATTCAGGCTGCTACACGTGCTACCCTGACCTGAGTCGATGGCCTGGCAGCCAGCCCAGAAGTGAAGGGCTCTGGGTGCCAGCTCTGGGAGAGAAAGGTGCCCACTTGGCAGAAAAAGCTCTGCTGGGCCAGGGGTTCCAGGGACCAGGAAAGTTAAAAAAAAAAAAAAAGTTCCATATAAAACTCTCTGTCCCTGCGTTGCCCTGCTTGGGAGATGAAGGCTTTTCCACCTGGGCAGTGGGGCTCACCAGAGCCTCCTCCTAGGAGAGTCTCGAGAGGCCCCTGAGTGAACTCAGTCCAGGGCCTGGCACACAGGAGGGAACCTCCCCAGGGGCAGTGCTCGGAAGGGACTCGTAACTGGGATGATCAGCTGCATTTCTCTGTCTTCTAAAGGCCGAGTCAGGACATGTCACATCTCTACCTGAAACCGTGTGATGCTCTGTCTCAGGCACAGGAAAACACCAAGACCTGACAGTGGCCAGCAAGGCCACAGGTGCCCAGACTCGGCTGCTTCCCTGAACATTCCCCTCACGGACCCTGCCCGGCTCACCCCGTTAGCTCCCCTGGCCTTCAGGCTTTGTTTAGAACATGCCACGGCCTCCCCCACCTCAGGGCTTTTGCACTGCCTATTCCCCCTGCCGGGAGCACCTTGCCATTGAGAGCCACATGCATTTCTGGTCCTCACAGATCCCCCCTTATTAGAGACCCCTTCCCTGAAATAAGCTCTCCTCCTCTTGCCAGCTTGGTTGTTCTTCACAGCCCTAACGCCAGCTGCACATCACACGTCCGTGTGTTTGCTTTCTACTTCCTGTCTCCCTCACTAGAAGGTGAGCTCCACTAGACAAGGCGCTTATGTCTTTTGGTTATCCCCAGCTCCTACAACGGGGCTGATAGGTAGGAGGTGCTCAAATATTTGTGGAGTGTATTCATACCCGTATTTATTCATATATAAGAATAGCAATAGATTTTCTTATGTCAACAAACATACCCTGAAACACTTGTGGGTGCCAGGCCCTGTGTGGCACAGGGGCACAGAGGTGAGCCAAGCCCTCTCCCTGCTTTCTTGGGGAGCTCTCCGTCTGGCTGAGGACAAGGGCAGGCTGATATCCAGTGACAATATGTCATGGAACGCAGTGGCAATGAAGTTCCAAGGCTCTGTCTGAGTATGAAGACCAAAAGAATTGGTTTTGCTCGAGGCAGAGTGTGTTGGGTAATTTTATGTGTCAAGTTCACTGGGCCACAGGGTGCCCAGATATTTGTTTAAACATGATTTCTGGGTGTGTCTGTGAGGGTGTTTAATCCTCGCAGTTGAATTCAGATGGATTAGCATTTGGATTAGTACACTGAATAAAGCGGTTGTCCTCTCAGCGTGGTTGGCCTCAGCGGGTCTCTCAGAGGCCTGAGTAGAACCAAAAGGAGGAGCGAGGGAGAATTTGTTCTCTCTGCCTGACTGTTTTCAAGCTGGGAAATCCGTCTCCTCCTGCCTTCTCCCTGGCTCTCCTGGGTCTCCAGCTTAGAGACAGCAGATTGTGAGACTTTTCAGCCTCCACACTTGTATGAGCCAATTCCTTACAGTAAATCTATCTATATCTGTATCTACATATCTACATCTCTCTCTCTCTCTCTGTCTCTCTCTACCTCTATCCATCTCTTGTTAGTTTTGTTTCTTAGAGAACCTTGACTAATATGCAGAGTCAGGGAAGGATTCATAATGGAGGGATATTTGAGCTGGGTTTTGAGAGATGAATAGGAGTTTGGAAGGCAGGCAGGCTGAGAAAAACATTGTAGGTGGAGGGACCAGCATGTGTATTATAAATACACACATGTACACAGCCTTTGCGGAAGGCTTACTTGGAACTTGGAGTCAGAAAGCTCAGGTTCCAGCCCCATGGCCCCGTTCCTCATTCTGTCTGTGAGTAACACTTAGCCCCTACCCTTGGGCAGGCCCTGTGCAGGCTCATGGTTTGGTGCAGGGAAGGGAATTAAACAGAGAGTTTCAGCCCAGAGGGAGGGCGCTCTGAGAGAGCAGGTACAGAGAGAGGGTGCCGGCCCACCTGCGAGACTTCCAGAAGAGAGCTGGGGAACCCGGGCAGTGCTGGAATGCTCTGGTCCTGTCAACTTTTGAAAATCATAGTGAGGATCAAATAAATGCATGGGAAATGTCGTGCTATGTAGATGGTCACAGGATAAGATGAATATATGTATGTTGATATATCTTTTCCCAGTTTTATGACCTTTTTCTGTGTAATCTGGCAGAAAGTGCCCACATGGAAAATCTCATTATTTTTCAATCGGCCTAGGTGCCTAATTGGCCCGTGTGTACAGCAAAGAAGGGGGCATGGAAGAAAATGTTTTCCTTAGAAATCAGTAGTTCCTTTATGAGGTTTGTAATAGACATGGAATTGGATTACCTCATTACAAAGTTGACGCTGTGAGCATTTACCTTTAGCATAAATCATGTTGGTCTCCATGATGGGGTCACAAAACTCTGACTATAGGGAAACTGAAATTGCTGAAGATAAACATCCCTTTTCTTGAAGACTTGGGGCTCACTCTTGACTGTCCCAGGCTTCATGGGGACTACAAAATTGGGATAAAGACAGGCAGAGTAATCTGTATATAACTATAATTGTGAGTTCTATAAAGAAATAGAACAGGATGCAGTGGTCTCCAAAACAGAAAGGTGTAGGGATTCATACAGTGGTCCTCCCTTATCTGTGGAGGGGTATGTTCCAAGACCCCAGTGGATGCCTGAAACTGCAGATAGTACCAAACCCTATATACACTATGTTTTTTCCAGTACTATACTGGGTGAACAACATCTACAGCATGGATACGCTAGACAAAGGGATGATTCATGTTCCAGGAAGAACAAAGCAAGATGGCGTGAGATTTCATCATGCTACTCAGAACAGTGTGCAATTTAAAACTTATGAATTGTTTATTTCTGGAATTTTCCATTTAGTATTTTTGGATTGCAGTTGGCTTTGGGTAACTGAAACCATGGAGAAGGCAGGGATTGCTGTACTTAGGGAGGTCAGGGAGGCAGTGGGAAAATTTGCACCGAGTCCTGGAGTATGAGAAGAAACCAGTTGTAGAGCAGGAAGCACTCAGTGTAGGCAGGGGAACAACATAAGCAAAGGTCCTGAGGCTGGAACAGATTGGGGTGCTTGAGCAACTGGAGAAGCAAGTGTAGACAGAGTGCAGGGGCTGAACAGCCGGAGAGTGGGGTGGAGGGTGGCAGGGGCCAGCTCAGGCCCATCCTGGTAGAGCAGCTTGAGTTTGGAGTTTTCTAGTCCAATGGCTTTGCAGGTTGCAGGTGGCCTAAGGGGTAGTACCCGGGAAAGAGAAGGGAAAGAAGGAGGATGGGGAAAAGGGAAAACCTGAGCTATGAGGCAGTCTCAAGAGAAGCCTCAGCCGACCTGTGAAAATACTGACGACAGATGACCCCTCAAAGCTGTCCGAGGTAGGGGCAAGAGGGCTGGCCTTCCCTGTTATCTCCGTCCCTGGACACAGCATGCCCTGCAAAGGGTTGTGACCTTGGCTGAGGCAGCAGCCCGGCTGAGGACCGTCTGCGGCAGCGTTCCTGGCAGGTGGGGTGATGAGCCTCTCGTTCCTGAAGGCGGTTCTTGGTGGCACCGCAGCGCATCCAGCAGAAATGGGAAGCCGCTGGAGGTTTTCAAGCATTTGGAAAGCTCGCCCTGGCTCTTGTGTGGCAGATGGGTCGGAGGGGTTCAAGACTGGAGGAGGAGGAGGAGGAGACGTGAGCAAATTCCAGGTGTAGTTTGAAGGTAGAGCCAGGAGTGCTTGGTGGCACGTGGTACGTGGGAAGACTCAAAGATTTTCCTCGTCTTCCTGCTGGAGCAGCTGGGGGTACCATTCACCGAGATGGAGAAGATGAAGGAAGAATGTGTTTCTTTTCTTCTTCTTTTTTTGTTTCTAGGCTCTTTGTTCTATTCCGTTGCTGTTTTATCTACCTTTATGCGAATTCTATACTTTTTAAATTGCAATAATTGTTCAGTTCTTTTTTAAGTTTTATTTTATTTTTATTTGACACATAATTGTACATATTTATGGGGCACAGTGTGATGTTCTGATACATGTATACATCAGGTAATAATCAAATCAGGGTAATTAGCTTATCTATCACCTCAAATATTTATCATTTCTTCATAGTAAGAACATTCAAAATCCTCTGTTCTTGTTATTTTGAAATAGACAATACAATATTGTTAACTATAGTCACCTCACTGTGCAATAGAACATCAGAACTCATTCCTCTTATCTATCTGTAATTTTTTACCTGTTGACCAAGCTCTGCCCCTCCCTTCTCCCTGCTACCTTTCCCAGCCTCTGGTGACCACTGTTCTATTCTGTACTTATATGAGATCAGCTTTTCAAAATTCCACAAATGGGTGAGATCATGTGTTATTTATTTTTCTGTGCCTGGCTTATTTCAATTGACATAATGTCCTCCAGGTTCATCCATGTTGCCACAAGTGACAGGATTTCATTCTTTTTATGGCTGAATGGTATTCCATTGCATATGTACCACATTTTATTTAGCCATTCATCTGTTGATGGACACTTAGGTGGATTCCATATCTTGTCTATTGTGAATAGTGCTGCAATAAACAGGAATGCAGGTATCTCTTTGACATACTGACTTCACTTCTTTTGGGTAAATCCCCAGTAGTGGGATTGCTGGATCATACGGTTGTTCTATTTTCAATTTTCTAAGCAGTGGTCCCCAATCTTTTTGGCACCAGGGACCGTTCTCATGGAAGACAATTTTTCCACGGACCAGGGGAGGGGGAGGATGGTTTCAGGATGATTCAAGCGCATTACATTTATTGTGCATTTTATTTCTATTATTATTACATTATAATATATAATGAAATAATTATACAACTCACCATAGGTTGGGGACCCCTGTTCTAAGGAACCTTCATACTGTTCTCCGTAAATGGCTGCACTAATTTACATTCCCACCAACAGTGTATGAAAGTTCCCATTTCTCCAGATCCATGCCATATTTGCTATTTTTTGTCTTTTTGATAATAGCTATTCTGACAGGTGTGAGGTGATATCTCATTGTGGTTTTGATTTGCATTTCCCTGATGATTAGTGATGTTGAGCATTTTTTCATATACCTGTTGTCCATTTTTATATCTTCTTTTGAGAATGTCTGTTCAGGTCTTTTGCCCATTTTTAAAATCAAATTATTTGTTTTTGTGCTATTGACTTGTTTGTGTACCTTATATATTCTAGATATTAACCCCTTATCAGATGCATAGTTTGGAAATATTTTCCCCCCTTCTATGGGCTGTCTCTTCACTCTGTTGATATTTTCCTTTGCTGTGCAGAAGCTTTTTAGTTTGATGTGATCTCATTTGTCTGTTTTTGCTTTTGTTGCCTGTGCTTTTGAGTTCTTATCCAAAAAATCCTTGCCCAGACTTAGTGTCATGAAGCATTTCTCCTTGTTTTCTTCAAGTAGTTTTATAGTTTCAGGTCTTACATTTAAGCCTTTAATCCATTTTGAGTGGATTTTTATATATGGTGAAAGATGGGGTCTAGTTTCATTCTTCTGCATGTGGATATCCAGTTTTCCCAGCACTATTTATTGAAGAGGCTATTCTTTCCCCAATGCATGTTCTTGGAACATTTGTCGAAAACTGGTTGGCTATAAGTGTATGGATTTATTTCTGTGGTCTCTATTCTAGTCCATTGGTCTATATGTCTATTTTTATGCCAATACCATGCTGTTTTGGTTATAATATCTTTGTAGTATATTTTGAAGTCAGGTACTCTGATGCCTCCAGCTTTGTTCTTTTGGTTCAAGATTGCTTAGGCTATTTGGGGTCTTTTATGGTTACATACAAATTTTAAGATTTTTTTTTCATTTGTGTGAAGAATGTCATTGGTATTTTTTAAAAGATTGGATTGAATCTGTAGATTACTTTGGATGGTATGGACATTCTAACAATATTAATTCTTCCAATCTGTGAGCATGGAATATCTTTTCATTTACTTGTGTCCTCTTCAATTTCTTTCTTTATAGTTTTCATTGTAGAGATCTTTCATCCTCTTGGCTAAATTTATTCCTAGCTATTTTATTTTTTGGTAGCTGTCGTAAATGAGATTGCTTTCTTAATTTCTTTTTCAGATAGTTAGCTATTGGCATATAGAAATGCTACTGATTTTTGTATGTTTATTTTATATTCTGCAACTTTACTGAATTTGTTTATTAGTTCAAATAGTTTTTTATTAGTGGAATCTTTAGGGTTTTCTATATATAAGATTGTATCATCTGCAAACAGGGACTATGACTTCCTCTTTTACAATTTGGATGCCTTTTATTTCTTTCTCTTGCCTAACTTCTCCGGCTAGGACTTCCAGTACTATGTTGAATAAAAGTGGTGAAAGGAGACATCCTCATCTCGTTCCAGATCTTAGAGGAAAAGCTTTCAACTCTTCCCCATTCAGTGTAATGATAGCTATGGGTTTTTCACATATGGCCATTATTGTGTTGAGGTATGTTCTTTCTGTACCTAATTTGTTGAGAGTTTTTATAATGAAAAGATGTTGAATTTCATCAAATGCTTTTTCTGCATCTATTGAAATGATCATATAGTTTTTGTCCTATGTTGATGTGATGTATCATGTTTATTAATTTGCATATGTTGAACTATCCTTCCATCCCTGGGATGAATCTTACTTGATCATGGTGAATGATCTTTTTAATGTGCTATTTAAATTGGCTTGCTAGTATTTTTTTTTTTTTTTTGAGACAGGTTCTCACTCAAAGGCTAGAGTGCAGTGGCATCATCATACCTCACTGCAACCTCAAACTCCTGGGTTCAAGCAATCCTCCTGCCTCAGCCTCCCGAGTAGCTGAGACTACAGGCATGTACCATCACGCTTGGCTAGCTTACTAGTATTTTGTTGAGAATTTTCATATCTGTTGATCAGGGATATTGGTCTATAATTTTCTTTTTTGTTGTGCCCTTGTCTGGTTTTGATATCAGGGTGATGATGGCCTCCTAGAATGAGTTTGGAAGAATTCCCTCTTCTTCTATTTTTGAGAATAGTTGAAAAGGATTGATATTATTTCTTTAAATGTTTGGTAGAATTCAGCAGCAAAGCCATCAGGTGCTGGGCTTTTCTCTGATGGAGAGACTTTTTATTACTGATTCAATCTTGTTATTATTACTTTGTTCAGATTTTTTATTTCTTCATGATTTAGTTTTAGGTTGTATGTGTCTAGGGATTTATCCATTTCTTCTAGGTTTTCCAATTTTTTGGTATGTAGTTATTCCTAATAGTCTCTTATGAACCTTTGTATTTTGGTGGTGTCAATTGTAATGTCTCCTTTTTCATTTCTGATTTTATTTATTTGAATCTTCTCTCTTTTTCTTAGTCTAGCAAAAGATTTGTCAATTTTGTTTAGATTTTCAAAAAACAGACTGTTCATTTTGTTGATTTTTGTATTTTTTTAGTCTCTGTTTTGTTTGTTTTTGTTCTGATCTTTATTATTTATTTCCTACTAATTTTGGGTTTGGTTTGTTCTTGTTTTTTTAATTCCTTGAAGTGCAAACTTAGGCTGTTTATTTAAGATCTTTCTAATTTTTCAATGTAGGCATTTATTGCTATAAATTTCCCTTTTACAACTGCTTTTACTATATCCTATACATTTTGGCATGTTGTGTTTTCATTTTTATTTGTCTCAAAAATTTTTTAATTTCCTTTTTAATTTCTTCATTACTCATTCATTGTTCAGGAGTATGTTGTTTAATTTCTGTGTATTTTTATAGTTTCCAAAGTTCTTCCTGTTATTCATTTATATTTTATTCCATTGTGGTCACAAAAAAAACTTGATATAATTTTGATTTTTAAAAATTCTTTGAGGCTTGTTTTGTGGCCTAAAATATAATCTCACCTGGAGAAATTTCTATGTGCTAATGAGAAGAATATGCATTCTGCAGCTGTTGGGTGGAATGTTCTGTAAATGTCTGTTAGGTACATTTGATCTAGAGTGCAATTTAAATCTGATGTTTCTTGGTTGATTTTCTGTCTGGATCTGTTCATTGCTGAAAGTGAGATGTTGAAGTCCCCTACTATTACTGTATTACAGTATATATCTCCCTTTAGATCTAATGATATTTGCTTAATATACTTAGGTGATCCAATGTTGGGTGCATATATACTTACAATTGTTATATCCTCTTGCAAAATTGACCCTTTCATCATTATATAATGACCACCTTTGTCTCTTTCTATAGCTTTTGACTCAAAGTCTATTTTATCTGATATAAGTATAGCTACTTATGTGCTCTTTTGGTTTCCATTTGTATAGAATATCATTTTCCATCCCTTTACTTTCAGTCTATGTTTGCCCTTACAGGTGAAGTTAGTCTGTTGTAGGCAGCAGATAGTTGGGTCTTTCTTTTTGTTATTCATTCTGCCATCTTTTAATTGGAGAACTTAATTAATTTACATTCAAGGTTATTATTGATAGGTAAGAACTTGCTTCTGCCATTCTGTTAATTGCTTTCTGGTTATTTTGTAGATTTCTTGTTCCTTTTTTCCTCTATTGTTTCCCTTTGTGGTTTGTTGGTTTCCTGTAGTAATAAGCTTTGATTCTTTTCTCTTTCTCCTTTGTGTATCTGCTCTAATTTTTTCCCTTGCTGCTTACTCTGGGGCTTACATAAAAAAATCTTATGTTTATAGAAGACTATTTTAAGCTGATAACAACTTAACTTTGGTTGCATGCAAATATTTTAGACTTTTACCCTCCCACCCACAATTTGTAATTTTGTTGCCTTAATTTATATCTTTTTATGTTGTGTATTCTTTAACAACTTATTGTAGCTATGGTTATTGTTGTCCATTTTGACTGTTAACCTTTATATTGGACATTTGAAAGATTATATACCACCATTACTATAATGGAATATTCTGAATTTAATTATGAGTTTGCCTCTATGAGTGAGTTTTATGCTTTCAAATAATTTCATTGCAGTAATTAACATCCTTTTGCTTCTGGTTGAAGCACTCCCTTAAGTGTTTCTTGTAAGGTCTGTTTAGTGGTGATGGATTCTCTCAACTTTTGCTTGTCTGGAAAAGACTTTATTTCTCCTTCATTTCTGAAGGATAGATTTGCTGAGTGTAGTATTCTTTACTGACAGTTTTTTCATTCCATTCTCTTGGCCTGCAAGGTTTCTGCTGAGAAATCTGCTGATAGTCTAATGAGGATTCCTTTATATGTGACTTTATACTTTTCTCTTGCTGCTTTTAGAATTCTGTCATTGACTTTTCATGGTTTGATTATAATATGCCTCCAAGAGGATTGAGTTGAATTTAAGTGGGGTCTTTTGAGCTTCATGGATCTGGATGTCTATATTGCTCTCAAGACTTGGGAAGTATTTAGCTATTATTTTGTTAAATAAACTCTCT
The DNA here is from genome assembly GCA_023783475.1 of Daubentonia madagascariensis. Taxonomy (NCBI): domain Eukaryota; kingdom Metazoa; phylum Chordata; class Mammalia; order Primates; family Daubentoniidae; genus Daubentonia; species Daubentonia madagascariensis. The sequence continues at coordinate 53,458,313 of JAKFHU010000485.1, read as the reverse complement.
GTGCCTTTCTCCATCTTTTCTCCCTCTGGAACTCCAAAAGTGCAAAATGTGTTTGCTTAATGGTCTGGTAGGCTTTCTTTGTTCTTTTTCATTCTCTTTTCTTTTTTCCTCTGGCTAGGTTATTTCAAAACACCTGTCTTTGAGTTCAGAAATTCTTTTTTATGTTTGACCTAGTCTGCTCTTGAGTTCTCAATAGTATTTTTCATTTCATTCATTGAAGTCCCCAGCTCCAAGATTTCTGGGTTTTTTTAATTGATATCTATCTCTTTATTGAATTTCTAATTCAGATTATGAATCATTTTGCTTATTTTGTTGAACTATGTATCTGTATTTGCTTTGATCTTGCTGAGTTTCCTTAAGATCATTATTTTGAATTCCTTTTCAGACAATTGATGAATTTCCATTTCTTTATGGTCAGTTACTGAACATTATCGTGATTCTTTAGTGATATCTTGTTTCCTTGCTTTTTCATGGTTCTTGTGTCCATGTGTTGATATCTGTGATCTGTGACCTCTTCCAATTTTATAAAGCGGCTTTTGTAGGGAAAAATTTTCATCTGCAGATGTGTCTTAGAGTGTTGTTTAGGGAGGGTCCATTGGTTTTGTTTCCAGGTGGGTGCAGTAGTGTAGTCTATGTGCAGTTTTTTTAGCTTTAGTCAATGTCAGTAATGCCTGTGAATGCCTTAGTGCCCTAGGCTGCAGGAATTTGTGTGGCTGCTTGAGGTCTCCCTACTGGGGGCAGGGGCACTAGCTGTTCCACATGTCAGGGCACATGGGAGCTATTCTACTGCTAGATGTGGCACTGTCTCCCCACTGGAGGCAGGGATGCTGGGCTGTTTCACATGCCGAGGGTGTTCCACTGCTGTGTTGGGTATGGCCTCCCTGCTGCACAAGACCACCCATTCCTTGGGTGGAGGTGGGGGGAAGAGTGCTTCATGGGCTCAGGCACCAGGGTTACGGCCATTCCACTGGGCCTGGGCTCTGAGTAGCCAGGGTTGGTGTGCTACAGCCATTGGAATGGGGAATATGGAGTAACTCCTGAGCAGTTTATTCCTGGGGGTAAGGAACTGTAGCTGCTTAGCTGGGGAATGGTGCTCTACTATGTGTGAGCATAGAGTAGTGGTGGCAGGGCCTTGGGGATGGGGAGATGCAGTGGCTACTGGCCCCTGGAGCAGGATGCACTCTAGTGGTGGCTTTAGTCTCAAGATGGCACCTTACAGCAGCAGCTTGGATCACGGAGGGGAGGGGGCACAATGTGGGCTTTTTCTCTGGATTAGTGTAATTACAAATTCCTGGCAGCTCCCTAGACTGGGCTTAGGGCCTGTGAGCACTGCAGGGGTCTCCAGCAACAAAGACTGTAGGTGACAATGGCTTTAATGTGGGCTGCTATGGACCTCCTGCTTACCTTTTCCCTGCAAGGACAGTCCCTCCTGGTTCTGAGCTGATCCTGACTAGGGAGATGGGGTGGCAAAGGTAGGGCATTTTATTCCCTTTTCTATGCATCTGTTCTGAGGCTCCATGCTCTACAGAGTCTCTGCCATTCCCCTGCTGCCCTCCTGTGCTCTCTCTCAATACTCTAGTTGAAATATTTTTTAAATTTGCTGTTTTGGTTCTTTTTTGTGTGGGAGACAAGCATTAGGCACCTCTAGTCAGCTGTCCTGCTGATGTCACTCTCAAGAACATGTTTCTTAAGAAGAGGATAGAAAGGTTGGTTTTGGACTTAAGTTTGAGATGTGTGTGAGATATTAAATGGGGCTCTCCAGCAGGCATTTGGGTCAGCAGCAGCTCCTCAGCAAAGAGCTGTACATTTGAGATTTGTTGGCATAGATGTATATCAGTCAGGGTTCTCCAGAGAAACTGAACCAATAGAATATCTACCTATCTATATCTGTCTCTGTCTCTATCTCTGTATCTATCTATCTATGTATCTAACTATCTCTTTCTATCAAGAGATTTATTTCAAGGAATTGGCTTATGTGATTGTGGGGGCTGACAAATCCAAATCTGTAGGGCAGGCCAGAAGTCTGGAAACTCGGGCAGGGGTTGATGCTATAGTCTTGAGGCAGAATTTCTCCTTTTTCTCCAGGAAACCTCAGTTTTTGCCCTTAAGACCTTCAGCTGATTGGCTGAGGCCCTCTCATGTTATCAAGGGTAATCTCTTTTTCTTAAAGTCAACTGATTATAGATGTTAAGCATATCTACAAAATACCTTCACAGCAACACCTAGTTTTGTATTTGATTAAATAACTGGGTACTAGACCCCAGCCAAGTTGGCACATAAAACTCACTGCCACAAATGGTATTTAGAGCCATAATTCAGGCTGGGATTAGTTAGGGGGACCATGTAGAGAGATAAGAAGAAGGTTTAGGATTAAGACCTGAGGAATTCCAACATTTAAACCTTAGGTGGAAAAGGAAGAGCTGGGCAAGGAAAGTATGAAGGAACAGCTGGTAGAAAACAGGTTTTGTGCCAGTCAAATCTGGGAGACACAGGGTTAGACAAAGTCAAGTGGAGCAGGCCTTTCTCCTGCAGGACTTCTCAGGGCCTTTAATATGTGTGCGTGCATTGTGAAGCCCCACAAGGAAGAGGTAGTAGTTGCGTTTCCTAGACTTATTTGACCAATCAGCAGCCAAGATTGTGTGTGTGTGTGTGTGTGTGTGTGTGTGTGTGTGTGTGTGAAACTTTAGGAAACTCTGCAGAAGTAAATAATGGCACCCAAATAGCCAAAAAATTGAAAGGTGAACCCTGCAGCTCTAGAAGAAAATGATGCCAGGACTGAATTGAAGAGAATAAATTCTGGTACCTAGTGGGGTGGGGGTGCTGATGGAGCTAACTAGTTCTCAGAAGGAGACATTCTCTTCTTCCTTCATGAAACATGAGGATGAGGAGTCAGACTCAGGCCCTGAGAAGTGCCCATCAGTGGTCAGGATGCTCCAGGTCTCATGGAATTATACGTCACTCTTTTGTCTTCCTCCAGGTGCAAGATACTTTGTGAACAAATCTGATCCCAAAGGCAAGACCCTGGTCCTTAAGGTCTGATTTGGAAATCAGGGTGGGCAGGTGTAGGGTGTGCAGTTACCTCACCAGGGTTTAAATCCTAGCTCCATTCTCCTGATCTGTACAGTGGGGTGCTTTGCAGAGTTTGTGAATCACATGAGATAATGTGGTGAAGCAGCTGGCTCTTGGTGAGCACTCAGCAGTAGCTGTTCCTGATTTTATCATTTTGCTGTTGCACAAGATAGTGGTAGTGTCATTACAAGGAGGGGCTGCACAGGCTACCCTCTGTCTTGGCCAGAACTGAAGAGAGGAAACAGATGCTCATTGCTGGCCAGTGAGTGGGCCGTGAAGGGTGACTCAGAGTGGAGAGAGGCGTCCAGGGGAGGCTCAGAACCCCATCATTGGCCATCCTTCAGGGTTGTCTATAAACAACCTCCCACCTAGGCAGGCTGGGTGGCTGGGCTGTCTGGAAGCTGGGAGCTGGGCCTTGTGGCCTCTTTTTAACCTGGTCTGAGACTCCCTGAATCAGCCTGCCTTTGGGGCCTGGGGAAGGAAGAGAGAAACAGGGTAGCCCAGGTCCTGGGTCTACAGAGATGGGTATTTAAACCCGGCACCACTGGGCCTGTGGTTCATGCTCTGAGGGCCTGGGCTGGCCCCTAACATGCTGAGTGACCTTAGGAAAGGCCTTAGTAACTACCATTTGAAAAAGCCTCTAAAATTCTGTGAGATGGCATATCCTATTCTTTCTTAGGAAATCTTCTTTAACCAACTAGTATTTCTAACCCTAATAAGACCTGAAGAAAGCATCCAATTCACTCTTCCATTATTGGAGAAGGAACATGCAAATACTATTATGGGCATCCCAATGGCAAGCACACACTCAAAACTATCAAAATACCTGTTTCCATTTGCTTAGGCTGCCATACAAAGCACCCAAAACTAGGTGGCTTAAACAACTACCATTTATTCTCTCACAGTTCAAAAGGCCAGAAGTCCAAAATCTAGGTGTTGGCAGTGTTGGTTCCTCCTGGGGGCTCTGAGGGAGAAACCACCCTTGCCTCCTCCTAGCTTCCGGTGGTGCTGGGCAACCCCTCACTTTACTTCGCTTGCAGAACCATCATTCCAATCTCTGCCTCCGTCTTCCTTCGGCCTTCTCTGTGTCTCTGTGTGTTCTCTCCTCTTCTTATAAGGACACCAGTCATTGGATTTAGGGCCCACCTTAGTCTAAGGGGACCATTGTTTAGGTTGAGTACCCCCTTGTCTGAGATGCTTGGGACCAGAAATGTTTCAAATTTTGGATTTTTTCAGATTGTAGAATATTTGTATTAAATCCATTGAGCATCCCTAATCTGAAAATCTGAAAATCTGAAATTTGAAATGCTCCAAGGAGCATTTTCTTTGAGCACTGCATTGGAGCTCAAAAAGTTTTAGATTTTGGAGCATTTGAGATTTTGAATTTTTGGATTAGGGATGCTCAAGTTGTATAACCTCATCTTAACCTAATTACTTCTGCAAAGACCCTATTGTCAAATGAGGTCACATTCTGAAGTTCTATGTGGACATGAATTCTTTTGGAGGGGACACTATTCAACCCACTGCAGCATCTTTATTTCACTTAATCTTCACAGCACCCAGACACTCATTTGATAGATGGGAAAACAGAAACTCACAGCAGCTAACTGACCGGAAGTAGCAGATCTGAGATGTGAACCAGGAACACGGCAGGTTCAGGGCAGCCCCCGTCATGTTGGTGCTGTCTTTTATAGTTTCATTATCTCTGAGTGAGAGAGGCAGACGTAGTATCTCTCCATCTTACAGACGAGGAAACTGAGACCCAAGGTGGTGGGAGGGGAGATAGTAAAGTGGCCAAGATCACACAGTTAGTAAGTGGCATGATGGAGACGCAGGCCTGGTCCCCAAAGTTCTTCCCCTACAATTAAATATTGTATTAAATCTCTCAGTGCAAGGTAGGTGAAAGAAGCCAGACACAAAAGGCACATGTTATAGGATTCTATCTCTATGGAATGTCCAGAATAGGCAAATCTAGAGATGGAAATACAAGTGGCTGCCAGAGCCGTGTGGAGGGAGGAATGAGAAGTGACTGCTGATGAATGTGGGACTTCTTTTTGGGGTGATGAACATGTTCTGGAATTAGTAGTGACGGTTGCATGACTCTGTAAATGAATAAAAGCTGAAACGGGTGAACTGTGTGGCATGTGAATTATATCCACCAGCCTCTGCAGAGGTGACTCTGCAGGAAGCAAGTCCTCACAAGGCCTAGAAGAGGTAAAGTCTGCTTATTGTGGCAGAAACAGCCCAAGCCCTGGCTCATAAGCTCTTCGTGCAAGAAGGCACCTTGAGGTGCCTGCAAATTCTCCGGACAGAATTTGCATCCTCTGTTGGTTAAAGCACAAACACCCAGAGAGCAGGTGGAGCTTCTAGAGCACTCTCTTTCAGAACTATGTGGCCTTAGCAAGTTGCTTCCCTCGCTGGGCCTCAATTTCCACACCCTGAACTGGTGATCACGCAGACTCCCAGAGTGGTTGGGGGTGGAGTCTGTCAAGTGCTCAGCACAGTATGAAACATTTCACTGGGGGCCCTTTGACCTAGGGCTATTTTGCCTCGGCCAAAAAACAAAACCGTGAAAAATCCACATACAAACAAACCATTAAACTTTCAGCCATTGCTATTGCCAAACCATGACCTCTGTTGCTCATCCCTGACCCCCACGTCCTCCTGAGTTTTGGGCGAAGAATCAAAACCACGTGGGGCTTTGCAGTGGGCCAGGAGTTGGGTAACAAAGAGATAATGGAGCACGTCACTTCAGTCTACAGCATGGAGACTTCACCTTCTGAGTCACAATGACTGCACTCAATTGGCTTCATAAATCAGTAGTGGCATCATCACTAGCATGAACTTCCATCAGCGCACCTGGTGTTCAGTTTGCATCTCTGCACCCTGCCCTCACCCACTCTGGCTAGGGCAGACTCAGGAGCCAGGCCCTGGCTTGGTCCCCTGAGGCCCACTGGGGCTTCTTCCCATGGCTTCAGCTCGCTGGAGCAAGGAGGGTCAGAAGCAGAGGGCTGCTCCTGTTGCCTTGCTTGGTGGGGAGGGGAGGATCTCCCAGCCAGTTTCCACCTGCTGAGAGCCCTGCTCGGGTTTCCAGGCATGCAGTTTCCCTCTGGATTGCAGACTTCCCTGAGTCATGCAAACATCTGTGAACAAAGTCCCCTGGATGAGTGAGCTCCCCATGCACTTGTGGGCAACTTCCTCCACACTCAGGGTGCTCTGTGAGGGTGCAGGCTGGGCGGGAAAGGCGGGCACTGGAGGGGAAGGGAATGTTTCCTGGGCTCTGTCCAGGCACCTGCGTCCAATATGGCTGGAGTGTAGAGAATGAACCAGGAGTAGAGAGGAGGAGACAGAGAGACGAGGCAGGGGCCAGATCATGAGGGGTCTTGAAAGCCACGTTATAGCTGTGGAACGTTATACTGAGAGGGGTGGGACACTACTGAATTATATCCACCTATTACATCCAAGATCCTATTGAAGGTTTTCCTTTGGAGAATGTCTTTATCCCAGTTGCTGCCATCATCATCATCATCATCATCGTCATCCTCCTTGCAGCTAACACACGTTCGGTGCCAACTGTGTACCATGCGCTGTGCTAAATACTTTCCTGCATTAATCCTGTTAACAGTTCTGTGAGGTAGACACCATTATCATCCCCACTGTAGAGGTGAGATACCCACGACCACACTGCAAATAAAAGCCAAGGTGGAACGACAGGTGGAATCCAGGGCTGCCCGACCCCAGAGCCATGACTCCTGAACGCTGTTCTTTATGTCTGTAGCCTCCCAACGGGTGTGTTTGCACTCTTAAAGGATCACATTGGCTGCCGAGTGGAGAGTAAGCATCGGAAGATGGTGGTGGTTAATTCTGGAGGCGGGGAGACCAGTAAGAGAGGATGGTTTGTCATAGAAAGAAACAGATCCAGGAAACACAGAGAGTAGTAGACTCTAAACGAGGTGCTGATCCACTAGGCGGGAGGGATAAAGGACAGGGCACATGGAACGATGGGCTCCAGGTGTCTAGCGTGGGCGGGTGGATGGATGGAGGAGGGCCATTTATGCAGACAGAGAATGCAAGTTTTGTTGAATGACTGAGTGAATGAATACATGAATAATGAAGGGATCCTCAAATGGAATGGGTGATGAGTTCCTCATCACTGGGAGTATGTAAGCAGTGGCTTTTAATCTGGATATTGTAGAGGATACTCCTAATTTGGAGGGAAGGTCAAATGGTAGGCACTCAATAAACATATATGGCATAAATGAATGATTGAATTACTGCCTTCCCTATGATTCTGGGGCCTCATAGGGTCTCACGGGCACCTGATAGGAGCTCAGTAGTGAGTTACCCATGCAGGAACGTAGGATAAGGGAACTATTCAAACATTGTTAATATTTTTTTACATCATCTTTCTTAAATTGCTACTTGTTGAGGGTATTTGAAGATGTACATTTTCATACATATTAATAAGTATACATATTGGCTATGCATAATCAACATTTTTTTCCTGTAGGAACACACAATCACAGAAGCTTGGAGACCACTTGGCCTACATGCAGAAGCCTGTAAGTAGATTGGACAGAAAGAAATGGAGTTCCCCCAAAGGCTTCTGACTGCCCAAGGAAATGTCCCAGAGACAAAACTCAGGGGTTTTGGGAGTTGCAACAAATGATAGAGCTATGCAAAAACTCCTCATCCGTTTATTATGCTGTACAGAAAAGACACATATTTTCATGGTTCATCCATTTTCTCATTTGTATGCAAAATGCTTCCTCTTTACAATGTAACAGCTCTTTGGGTGTTTCACAGAACAGATGCTCTTTATCAGGGCATCAACACAACACAGGGTTCCCGTCCTGCAGACTCAGTTGTGCCTCAGAGCACTTGCGGGCCCACATGACCACTAGGGGGGTAGCTCTGCTCCTGGGAGACCCTCAGGCCATCACACTCTGCTCATGAGCAACTGCCACACACTACAAAGCACAGCCTCCTTTTTCCATTCACAGTGTGTGCATAGTTTGGCTTCACTCTAATACTAAATGGTTCTGTTTTCTTTCTGCAGCTACAAGTGTGTATGTGTATTGGGGCAGAGGGATATGGGTGGTGGGGGGAAAAAAGGGTGGGCTAGGGAGGGAATCCTTTTTGACGTTTTTGTTTTAAAATTCAGAGCTGGATCGGTCAGGATTTATGGGCTGTTTTCCATCCAAATCCTCCTCGCCCTCCAGGTTCCAGCCTCTCCAGAGAGAGCCAGGCAGTGAGTGAGCACGTGCTGCCCGGGGCGCTGCCTCGTTGGATGCTACTGAGCTGCCTTGGCTGTAAGCGGCTTGACATCCCAGCCTGGGTGGTATGTTCCTCTGTACCTTCCCGTGGGGCTTGGCATAGCGCTGGCCATAGGAGGCAGTTTATTAAGACGTGTAGAAAAAGAACAAATTCTCCAGGGAGGAGCTGGGGCTTGGGGCAGGGCTGTCTTTTCGGCCAAGGACCATGCTGGTCCAGCCGGACACCCAGCCCCCGGGGCAGAGCCACGTGTGGCCCCGCCCACCCTGCTGGTGGGACCTGTGGGAAATTGATGGGCTGGGAAGCCCCTGGCAGAGGGCGATCTCCTGTCTCTGTTTAGCCCAGACCTGCTCATTGTGGGGGGGCATTGTCCCCAGAGGGCTTCCTCAAGGTCACGTTTGCCCATGCCCAGATGGCCCAGCCCAGACACAGGCCTCGCTGGCCCTGACGAGGTGCTCAGTCTGCTGTGTGGGGAAGGTTGTTCCTGGGAGTGATGCTTTTGGGTAAATGACCTGCGTGCCTGGTCATTGGTCTGCTGCCTTTAGGTAACTCCCACTAATTCCTACTCAAACTCTTCTTGGGGTCACACCGGGCCACCTTCAAATAAACCATTGATTGGCGCCCCTTGGTTGCTGAGACAGGAACAATCCCAGAGCAGGCTGGACTCCCTGCCCCCGCGGCGAGGGTCTGTGATCCCGGGCCAGTGTGGTCAGAAATCCCTCTGCCTCACACAATACAAATATTGAAGAGGTTGCCTTCTCCCCAAATGCTTGTGTGTGCGTGTGGGTGGGGGCTCAGGGTGATAGGAAGGGAAGGAAAGGTGGAAGGGAGCTAATGGTATTGAACACCTACTGTGTGCCAGACACAGAGGTGCTTTACATCACCACTGGCGTCCAATACTGATTCTCCTCTGCAGAGCTATTTCTAAACCTCAGTATCTTTTCCTTACAATAAATTTATCCCAGTTCTGTGTGCATAATAATGCCTCACAATTACATAGCACCGTTTGATTTTCAAAGTACTTTTATGCCTGTTGCTTCCTTTAATCCTCACAACCACCTCATGTTACAGAAGGGGAAACTGTGGCAGGGACAATGTGATTGTGCAAGTAGTTATCGGCTGAGCTGGGACCTTGGGCTCCTCCCTCACCCGCTGCTCTCTGTACCGCCCACAGTGCCTTGCCTGACATGTGATAGAACAGCCTTCTAGTGGCTCAAGAGCTCAGTCATCCCCACTCTAGTTTTCTGGTTCCTTGAAGACAGAGACTGTGTCTTCTCTTTCTTCCCTCTTGCCTACAGTGTTCAATGCTGTGTATACAGAAAGTGCTCTATAAGTGCTTATTGGGTTCTTTTGCACAGACCGCCTTATCCACTGGTGAGGAGAACCACAGAAGCCTGGTCTCCAGGTTCTTGTCAGGGATTCTTCATAGTTTAACTTCCATTAATCCAAAGCCCTAGCTGAGTGGGTTACAGAAACCCAGGGCAGTAATTCAGCCGGGCCTTGCATGTGCGCTCGGCCGCTGCACCCAAGCCGGGGCGGCAGTTCTCCTGGGGATCCAAGCTGTCTCGCTGGGGCAGGGAGGGAGGCTCAGTCACTCCTATCCCTGCCCCCAGGCCCCAGGCCCCCTCCACTCCTGGGAAGAAGCAGGCTGGGTGTGGTGTGGCAGCAAAGGAGAACAATACTGTCGTGCATGAGGCCACCCCATCCTCACAGCCCTGCTGACCGCAATTGGGCAGGGCAGGAATTACTCTGCCGTGTTTTGTGGAGACACCAACTCATTGACCAAGGTCATGCATGGGATGCTTTCTCTGCTTTCCTAGGCCCATGCTGAACAGTAACTGTCCGTCGATCCTTATACAAATTACCAGTAGCCCTGGTGGCGTCCACTCACTGCCTGCTCCCCGCCCCGTCCTGCAATTTGTGAATCTGACGTTCCACTGAGATGGAGGTCCGCAGCGTGCCCATGGAGTTCTCTATCTGGATGGGTTCTGACCTGCAGCCCCCCTTCTGGCACACTCCCCGGTACACCTCCCGAGATTTCTTCCGGAAGCGCTTGCCCACGATCACATACACCAGCGGGTTGAGGCAGCTGTTGCTATAGGCCACGTAGGAGCTGATCTGTGTGATGATGTCGATGATGCGCTCGTCCCAGCAGCTGGAGAGGACACCGAGGCGCCACAGGGTGTCCAGGAAGGTGCTGATCTGGAACGGCAGCCAGCAGATGACAAACAGCAGCAGCACGGCCAGGATGAGTGCCATGGCCTTCCTCTCCGTCTGGATCTCCTTGAACTTCTGCATCTCGTTGTTCCGCAGCACCCGCACGATCTGCACCGTGCAGAAGGTGATGACGCTCAGAGGCAGCAGGAAGCCCACAGAGTTCAGCAGGACGTTGGTGAACACCTCCCAGGTGCGGGACGGGTAGCTGATGACGCAGGCGGTGACGTTGTGGCCCTCACCTCTGTAATCCTTCATGGTCCGGAACGCCAGCATGGGCGAGCTCAGGAGCAACGTGCACCCCCAGATCACGAGGCTGTAGAGTTTGGCCCAGCGCACCCCGCGCATCCGGCCCATGGACATGGTTTTCACCAGGGCCAGGTAGCGGTCAATGCTCACCAGCATCAGGAAACAGATGCTGCTGTACAGATTCATGTAGATCATGGTGTTCACCACGCGGCAGAGCACCTCCCCGAAGAGCCAGTCGAAGTTGTTGGTGATGGTGATGGCCCAGAAGGGCAGCCCACAGGCCAAGATCAGGTCTGCCACGGCCAGGTTCCCCAGGTAGATCTCCGCCACCGAGCAGCTGCTCTTGTGCAGGCAGAAGACGCTGAGGACGAAGATGTTCTCGAGGGCAGCCAGCACGAACAGGACCCAGAGGAAGGGGGCCTGGATGGCGTTGAGCCAGCTGAACCACTCGTCCTGGAGGCAGCCGTCGCTCTGGGAAAGGGTCTCGTTAAGAGCAGGCACTTGCGAGGTGAGGTTGAGCATGTCAGCGCTGGAAAAAAAGTGGAAAAGAGGCTGTTACACCTCAAGGTCACTAAAGGAAGGAGAAAGAACAGGTGCAGAAGGAGATAGGGGTAAGATGGCTCGTCTGCTCAGCAGACAGCTCCCTGAAGGCAGCCAGCCAGGACGTGGCACAGGCAGGGTGGAACTCGGGTGTTTTCTGCAGCCAGTGCTCGCGCTCGCCTCCCCGCGCCTGACTTTCCAGGGTCTTAGGGAGCCTCCCCTGCTCCGTGGGCCTCGACTGAGACCTCATGTTCCTCGTCTCGAGGCTCCACTGGGATCTCCCCTTGGCCAGTGCCCATCAGCAGCACTAACAATCGTGGGTCTTGGACCCTGGGCCTCCCCGAAGCTTCCGTGATGGGAAGACACTCTGCACATTCCTTCCTTATCGTCCGGGCCCCTCCCAAGGGAGCTGCTTATCTTTCAGCCTCTCAAAGACTTGTCATAAATGAGTAATTTATTAGAAGAGAAAGATGATATCATTCCAGATGGAGAGATTCTAGCCTGGCTCTGAGACCATGGCCCATGTGCCCACTCCCTCTCTCCCTGGGCAGTCGGCCTCTTCTGGCAAGGGGCGGCCGAGTCGTACTTCCATACCCTCTGTCGGGGGAGTGTTGAAGGTGATCAGAGGTTGCGTGATGGAGAAGCAGGGGAAGGAGGGGCTTTGGAGCCAGACAGTCCTCCTGGTTTCACATCCTGGCTCCCTGATTTATCAGCTGTGTGACCTAGGGGAAGTTACTTAACTTCTCTGAACCTCAAGGACCTAACCTGTAAAATAGGACTAACAAAGTCTCCTTCTCAGGGTTGTGGTGGGGATCGAGACAATGTGCAAAAAGCTCCAAGCACTGCACATGGCTCAATAAAAATTAGTAATGAACTATTTTTGTGAACCTATTAAAGCAACCAGTGTCAAACTCCAGCACCTGTTTGCAGGTTCTTGCTCCTGTATCAGCGGCTGCTTCATTAACCCACTGGCTTCTCTTCTACTCTTAGGCGAGACTCACAAGCCAAGGGGCAGGCCCCTTCCTAGAAGTGTTGCTGTTAAGGCTAATTCATCTCTACTTTTAGCGAAGTGGCATAGGGCTTGGACAGACATGGGTTCCAATCCTAGCTGTGTGGTCTTGGGCAAATTGCTTGACCTCTCTGAGCTTCCATTTTGCTTTCTTTGGAGTAAGGTATTACTCTCTTCTTGAATCACCTTGCATGGCTGTTGCAAAGTTCAAATCAAAGAACGGATGTGAAGACGCATTGAAAAGCCTGAAGCACAGCCCAGAGGACTGACTGGGCGTTTTCCTAGTACCCTGTGGTGTGGGAGAGGGAGGATAAAAAGGCTCTTCTTGGGAGGCCCGTTGTTGGGGAGGGCCGTGGAGGAGGAGCTGAGCAACAATGATGGGAGAGATTCTGCTAATTGTCTCTGGGATTTCCCAGGAAAAGCTCCTCTGCTTCCCGGAGCAGCTGGCTGGCATCCCGGAGCCAGATCAGGGACTTGTGGTTGGCTGTCAATCAATGCTTCTATCCTTTCAACGTTTCTTCAGCATCTGCTCTGTGCGGAGCTCCGCCCTGGGTGCAGGGACACAGAGAGAGGCACCACCTGTCCCCTGCCCTGCCTGAGCTCCTCCAGCTGTGGCCCAGTGTGTGAGGAGTGCTGTGGGGCAGAAGTGGGGTGGGGGCGGGGAGGTTGCAGGTGACTCTGAGCTGGGTCTTGAGGATGAGGAGCATTTCAACAGGGGACGAGAGGGAGGAAGGGCAGACCAGGTGGGGGGTGACGCTTGAGCAGGGGCACAGAAGTGGGGAGCTGCTGGTGTGCTGGGGAAGGTGGCTGTCGATGTTGGACAGGAAGGTGGGAAGAGGCAAGAGGTGAGGCTGAGTAGGGAAATAAGAGTGGTCCTCACTGGCACGCGGGAGGTGAGGCTTTGCCCCTGAGGACTTTGAGGAGAGGAGCGACAGGATAGGATGTGTGCTCTGGAGACATCCTTCTGGTGGTGTGGTGGCTTTCATATGTCCAAGAATTCTTTGATAGCCCTCTCTTCAAAAGGAGGAATCTAATTCTTCTTGCTGTGGATGTGGGCTGGACTTAATGACTTGCTTCTAACCAGTGGTGGCAGTGATGGGGTGTGACTTCTGAGGCTAGGTCGTAAAATGCATTGCAGCTTCCTCTTTGGTCTCTTGAATTGCTCACTTGGAGGGAAGCCATCCACCATGTTGTGATGACACTCAAGCAGCCACGTGGAGAGGAAGCAATTTGCCCCCTTGGAAATGGATCTTCTGGCCCCAGCTAAGCCTTCAGTTGATTCCGGTTTCCCAGGCTTTGCACCTTCCAGCTGAGGCCCCAGACATTATTGAACAGAGACAAGTTGTCTCCACTATGCCCTGAATTCCTGACCATTGGAAATGGGCAGTCTCCTATCCAGAGTCCTCTGAAGGTAAGATGTCCCCTGAGCAGTCCCCTTGGTCTAACCCTTGGCCCCATTTCTGCAGCTAAAGAAAACCCATTTCCTCAGTGCTCAAGGTTTGGGGAGTTGACTGTCTCTCATGGGCTGGATCACTAGAGACTGAAGTATGGCACCATATACTGCTTGTTAATTTCTCAGCAGGACAGTTGATAGCCAATAGGATGACACCCTTGCCCATAGCTGGCTCTGAGAAGCCACAGGATCTTCAGAAGGCTGCCTGGTGAAGGCAGAATTGGGAGCTACAGGGCCAGTGCCCTATGGCCTGGGCTGAGATGGCCATCTGGTTATCGCCATTGTAGGCTGCACCTGCCACAGGACCGAGAGGTTGGGCTGGGTCCCTCTCCCCTGTATCTTGCTAACACTGTCCCCCAACCTCAGGACTGACCTCTTCTTCCTCTACTTCCACTTTGGATCAGTTTCCCCCAAATTCCCTCTTTAGAGTGTTCTGGTCTTGCACCAGATGCCACTCATGTGTTGGAGATACTTGTTTTCAAGGCAACCTGGCACATCTCCATCTGATCCATTGGGTACTGACTTCGAGGTTTAACTCTTACCTTCATTTTCAGGTTCATCTGGGATAGATCACATGTGACAACCAGGGATGTGTCCTCCTCCTCCTCCACACCCTCTGCCCCCCAGACCCACAGACCATCTGCTCCCTCTGCTCCTGACAGGCCTAGGGGATTTGAACACACGAGAGTTTTTGTGTTTGGGTTTAACATCACCTGTTCCCTCAACTGTTGTCCAGGACATGAGGACTGAGCTGTCCTGGGAGTTCTCCATGTTTTCTGTCCCCCAACCCTAAATAGCAAATTGAAGAATCCCTTTCGCTCACCTGAAGGAGGCTGTAGTGGGCACAGAGTCCTCATGAACAGACAGGAACATGGGTATTTTCCAGGCGGAGAACATTTGAGCTCAGAGTGGGATGTGAGTGAGGCCTCACCTGGGCTAAACAGAGGGGAAAAGATGGTTAGATTTGGGGGTGGGTGGCTGGAGACCATAACACACACGTATCTCCACTAGGGAAGGGCAGTGGGGCCTGCTGAGTCCTTCAGGTAACACACATTTGTGAAGAACTTACCACATACTGGGTGCTAGAGACACAGTGGCGAGAAGCTGGCAGACGTCACTCAGTCACTAAATAATGGCAAACTGATCTAAGTGCAATGGACTCAAATGAAAAGTCCTGTGACAGCACAGAACATGGGGTTCTGAACCGCTGGGAGGGTGAGTGAATATTGCTGATGAAACCTACGGATGAGCAGGAATAATCAGGGTGAAAGGATGGTGGGGGGAGAGAGGATGTCTGGGCAGAAGGAGCATGTGCAAAGGCCCTGAGGCAGGAAGAAGCTGGATATGAATGTGTTAGGTCCTGGTAGCTGCTGGGAGAGGCAGGCTGGTGGAGGGGGCAGGGTGGAAGCAGGGAGACCTGCTAGCGAGGGCTGCCCTTTAGTCTGGACTGGGGATGATGGGCACAGGGAGGCTGGATCCCAGACAATTAGAGAGCAAAACTGACATCCTGGTGCTAGACTGGACATGGAGGGGATGGAGATGAGGGTGAGGAAGGCATAAAGGTTGCCCCCAGGAACTGCCTGCCATATCCTGCAAAGAGGAAGAAGGAAGGGCTGATTTGGGGGAGGAAGAGCATGTGTTTCAACTGGAACCTGCGAAAGGTGAGGTTCTTTTGAGACTTCCAGGTGGGGATGGGAGAAGCCATTGGGTCCAGCGTGGGTCTGGAGCTCAGGGGAGGGGTCTGTGATGGAGGTGAGTTAGACACAAGGTCTCCCTCACAAGGGAGATAGATACAGATGAGTACTTCCAGGTCCTCGGGGTGGTTACCAACACAAAGTGCTCTCAGCTTCTGAGCCTGGGGCCTTGCCCGTGCCCCTGGAAAGGTGTAAGCCTTTCTGCCCAACGGGCTTCCATTGACAATGCCTGTCTCCCTCTTCAAGTTTCGCTTCACTCCCATCCAGGGAGGGAGGCATTGGCTGTATGCTTGCCTTGCAGAGGAAGAAATGAGGTGCAGACAGGTGGGGTGACTTGTCTAAATCCCATGTCTGGGAAGACCTGGAGGTGGGTTTGAACTTCACCTCTGGAACAGCTTTCTGTTCCAAACTTCGTGCTCTCCTGTGGATCCCAAGTGACCTTGTACTCCTGTCTAGGAAGGGTGTGAAAAGCTGTGGTCCATGCATGTGTGTGTGTGCATGTGCATGAGCATGCATGTGTTTGTGCGTGCACATGTATGTGTGTGCATGCATGTGTGTGTGCATGTGCATGGGTGTAGCCACAGATCTGCCCTACTCCAGCTTCTAGCTACTTCTCAACCAGAGAAGTCTGCGTGAACACCAGCCACCTGGGCCGCCAGAAGACCTGCTCTCCTAATTCAGTCGTGGGAGGTGCAGATCAGGCAGTGGATGGTTCAGGGAATTTGAACACATTTTTAGAAAGTGCTGAATCAGTAAACAGGAAGTGAAGTGGAAGATAACCAACTAACGAACCCTTAAGCAGAGCTGAGATCAGGATTTAGAACTTGCAAGAGAAGCAACGAGCATCGTGTTTGTCATCCTTCCAGGAGGGGAGTTTGAGGAAGGAGAGAAAGACCTCGCAGCTTGCCTTTCTGAGGGGCCCTCCTTGGCTCACAGAAAGAAAATTCAGCTGGGGGGCAGAGGTCATGTGTTTGAATCACTCATTTTTAAAAACATTTTAGAGATTATTGAGCATGTGTCACGTGCTGGTGATTCAGAGGGAAGAGTGAGGACAGCCTCCCCTGCTCCTGTGGCACTTTCTCTCTAGCTGAAGTGTGCAGCTGAGGGACCTCAGCCCACATGCAGGGCGCACAGATAACTCAGGTCCTCCCAGCTTGTTCCCTGCAGCAGGTGTCCAGCGTTCCCTCACTGACCCCTGTGATGGGTCTGTTATGGGTCTGCCTGGTTGGATGTCCCCAGATCTGGCCACGTCATCAGCCTAGCTGGATCCTAATTGCTTGCTAATAGCTGTAAATGTTGCTCTCATTTTCAAAACAAAGTTGAGGGCTTTCCCTCCGGCTTTCTCAGGATGTCCAGAGAACAGGCAGGCGGTTTAAGGCCCTGGGGGGATTTGGGAGTCTGAGCGCAACTTTGTTGCTTCTCTCCATCAGCTTTGGAGGCGTGCCCTGGGGGGGATCCCTGGCTCCCCCACTGCCTCAGCAGCTCCCTGTAGGGACCACACTCTGGGCCCTTTGCCATCTGGCTTCCCTTTGTGTTTGGCCACTGGGGTGCCAGCAGGAGACTGGGAGGGGGAGAGTGAGGATGGAGCATTGGCTTCTCCCTTAGGGGCCTGAACAGAGTTCACTGCCTCCATCAGGGGCCCAGAGCTCGAGGGAGGGAGGCTGGGGGGAGCTAAGGCTTTGCTGTACCAGCATTGAGGCACCCTCAATGCTGCCTGCTCTTGTAGTGCCCCAAATGCTGTCCACACCACTGTAAACAGACCCTCTATTAAAATTCTCTTCCTACTATCAGTTTGAGTGTGCCCTCTCTTTCCTACTGGGACCCTGACTAACACATCCAGGGATTATAAAATCAGATGTTGGGGACCATTTAAGGCACCGTGGAGAAGGGCTGTGGGGCAGGGCGCTCTGACAAGGGGAGGTGCTCCCCTGTGGGCCCTTCATCTCTCTGGCCACGGTTTCCTGTCTGCAGAGCTGGCAGAGTGGACCCATGCCCCCCCACAGACTCTGATCCTCATGCCTGGGATGGCGTGGGAGGGGCAGGAGATGACTGCGGCTGGGCTTTCCCCCTTAGTTTTTAAACAGATGCTTTAGAAGGAACAGCCAACATTCTGATTCACTTGTACTCTTTCTCCTCAGAATTCTGCCCAAGAAGACTTACTGTAAAAACATTTCTCTTGTTTTAATTATGTAAACACTGGTCTGGGTGCTGTCAGGAGTAAATTCCGCTGTAGTCTCGGAGAGATTCTGTGTTGGTGTCCCAGTTACCCAGGTCTCAGGGCCTTTGAAGCTGTGGCCTCCACAGAATGCACAGTGTCACTGTCTCAAGAGCCAAATTTGCCTTGTAGGGACCCCCAACCTTGTAGTCAATGACAAGGTTCAGGGCACGCTACCCCAAAATAGGGCAGCCAAGAACAGCAGGTGCAGGAAGGACTCTCTGACCTTCCCCTGAAGCAGGTCATCAGACCCTCACGTGACAGGTGCCCTCCCTACACCCAGAGGAAAGCAGCAGTCTTATCTCTGAGACACAGGGGCATGGAGAGGAACAGGACTTGCCAGTTCCCTGTTCACTACACTTAGCTCCTACCCCTTTGTCCTAGCATGTGTCTCCACGATGCTCCACTCTTCTTCAAACCCAGCATCAAAACACTCAGGTTTAACTGCTTCATTTCCTTATGAAGGCTCCCATGTCATATAAAACGTATACTAAATGAATTTAAATGCTTTTCTGTTATTCATCTGTCTTTTGTTACAGAGGCCCCAACAAAGAACTCAGAAGGAGGGAAGGAAAAGATACTTTTTCTCCCCTATGTCAACTTGTGTCCGGTATTTTGTGGCTGTGTGTTACAGCCAGGAAGCTTTTTACAAGGCGAGGAGGTAGACCAGATGGTAAATAACCTTCAATCATTTAGTGATTCTCCCGATTAGGCCAAGGAGAAGGTCCCAGCGTGGTGCTGGTGTGTCTTCAACACCTCTCTATGTTCATAATCTCCCCTTAAAACAGAGAGAGAGTAGGCTCAGAGCCTTGGCTGTTCCTCTGACTCTAGCCAGACTTTAATAGCATTGTTTATATTCCATCACATTTATTTTTTACAGACAACTTTTTTCTTTTATGACAAATGATACTCATTTTCCATTTAAGTTGGTGATATGAAGTTACAGTTCAAAACTAAGTCAACGTTAAATAAATCTGTGTCCCCAAACCCCAGGCTGCAGACTGGTGGTACCAATTCCTGGCCTGTTAGGAACCAGGCACCACAGTAGGAGGTGAGCGGTGGGCAAGTGAGCGAAGCTTCACCTGTATTTACAGCCTCTCCCCATGGCTCGCATCACTGCCTGAGCTCCGCCTCCTGTCAGATCAGTAGTGGCATTAGATTCTCACAGGAGCACAAACCCTACTGTAAACTGTGCATGCGAGGGATCTGGGTTGTGCTCCTGGTGAGAATCTAATGCCTGATGATCTGAGGTGGAGCTGAGGCGGTGATGCTAGCGCTGGGGAGCAGCTGCAAATACAGATTATCATTAACAGAGAGGTTTGACTGCATAGAGATCATAATAAATCAATTGCTTGCAGACTCATATCAAAACCCTATCAGTGAGTGGCAAGTGACAATGTCATAATAATAGAAATAAAGTGCACAATAAATGTAACATGCTTGAATCATCCCCAAACCATCCCCCGACCCCAGTCTATGGAAAAATTGTCTTCCATGAAACTGGTCCCTGGTGCCAAGAAGGCTGGGGACCGCTGAAGTAAATAGTTGTACAGGTGGTGTAGAGATGGCAGAAACTGTGAATGTGATCGGCCAAATGTGGGAATCAGAGCCCCGGAGCATCTAGCTGGAAACTTGCATTACACACGGGAAGGCACAGCCTGGGCAGTGGGGCATAGGGCTGGAAGCTGACCTTGAATCGAGTCCTCCTCCATAGGGCTTGTAGTTCAACCTCATTGTGCCTTATTTTTCTCAACTGTCTAATGGGGGTTAGTGTAAAAATAGCCCCTGCCTCCTAGGGCTGCTGTGGGAGTAGGCGAGTGCACGTGCGTCACATGTATGGAGCTTGTGGTCAGTGTGTTCGAGAATGTAAGTGGCTCTTCCTACACCGCCCAGGAAGGCTTGTCTGCTCCAGCCTCACCAGGGGCTGTAGGATCTTGGGGGAGTCCCTCCCACCAGCCTGCTCTCCTGCTCACTGACCAGCTGAGGCTTTTGGACCCTGATTACACAGCTGAAGGAGAGACAGGTGTTGCTGGGACGCCACCAGCCTGTCCATCCAGGGGAACCCTTGGGACAGCTGAGCTGCCTCTGCAGTGGTTCAAGGGTGACTGTTCTCTCTCTGCATCTCCTCCCACTGGTAGCTGAGCACATGTGTGTGCGTGCATGTGCGCGTATGGTGTGAGGTGTGCGTGTGTGTGTCCCATCCTATTTAGTTTCCTCAGAGGGGATGACCCTGCCTTGTTCATTTCCACCCCCCCACCATGCCAGCTACTGTGTTTTGCACGTCCCAATCTCTTGAACAACATTTGCTCCATAGATAAATCCCTCAGACCACACAGCAAGCTGGAGTCAAGGCCAGTGCTAGAAAGCACCGAGGTCTCCTGAGTCCCTCTTCTGGCTCCTAGCCAGAATAGATGCTTTCCTCCAAAGTCTGATTTGCATGGTCACTGAGCCAGGATGCTGTTTACAGTCACAAAGGTAAGCCTCGGGCCACAGCACCTGTTGGGGGGAGGGGGCGATGGTGCCACAAACCGTATCAGCCTCAACAGGGGAAGACAGGTGGCCCTGAGCACAGAGTTTCCAAGCAGCCTTTTTCTCCTTTTCCCTGAAAAGAAGCCCAAAGCCGTCTGTGGACTCAGAACTCTTAAAGAGAGCTGAGTCAGAAAATCTGGTTCAATCCTAGACATGTGCGTGTGGGCCCTTCCAGCATTTAGACACTTTATGGGCCTGGGATGTTCTGGAAACATTTTCAGGGGGGACCCGGAGGAGCCTGAGAGGGAGAGCCCCTCGCCCATCCTGCTTTGTGCTCACCCTCAGACCCCTGGGCCTTATTTACTGATTTTCTTATCTTTTTCCTGCTCACTATGATTAGATTATTGTGATCAGTATGATTTGTTTCTTTCTGTATATTGGGTTTTGCAGTTTTAATAAATGGGAAGTTTCATCTGACATCCTAACACCGCTCCTTCCCCTTAAAAAAATAACATCTCCCTTTAAAAAAAAGATAATATAACCACAGTAAAGAACATTTAAAACTAATACTAAAATCTCCCTGAGTTCTATCCTTAAACACAGCTCTTTGTATTCCACGTTCAACCATCTTTTTGCCTCCTGTGGGTCTACATGGGACATATCAAAGGAATTTTTCATTGTTATTCCATGGTTGTCATAAAGACATCTCTAAGAAAATGCATTGTATTTGTTTATTGTCGTTTATTAAACTGTTCCTTTAGTCCAATTCCTTTTCATTTCATCTATTTCCTTTGTGCTCCAGCCACGGTGATGCATCCCTGTCCCCCAAGGACGTTCCCTACATTCCCACCTCTGTGTGGCCTCGGCTGGAGCTGCTCCTCTGCCTGGACGCCCCGCCAGCTTCTGCGGGATTTCTGACCCTTGCTCAGCCTCCTCTGGGTGCTCCGCGCCGGTCAGTGCTGTGGGTCAGCCCGGCTGGGCTGCAGCCCCCAGTTAGTCAGTATCACGCTAATCTGGGTCTTGCTGTGAAGGTGTTTTGTAGACGTGGTTAAAGTCCACAGTCAGCGGACTTTCCATGAGGGAGATTATCCTCCGTTCTCTAGATGGGCCTGATTCAATCGCTTGAAGGGTCTTAAGAGCAGATCTGAAGTTTCCCAGAAGAAGAAATTCAGCTTGTGGACAACAGCTTCAGTCCCTGCCTGAGGGTTCCAGCCTACCCTTCCTGATTGCCTTCCCAGAGGATTTTGGACTTGCCTAGCCATCCCCTACAATCACATAAGCCAATCCTTGCAATAAATCTCTTAATACGTATCTCCTACTGGTTCTGTTCCTCTGGTCGAACCCTGACAGATACACCCCCTCGAGCAGTGGTGTTCTCTCCCACCTCTGCCGTGACATTTATTATAGGACATGTCCATTAGAGCTGCTTGTGTCATTGCTGCTTCCTTTCTCTGTTGTAGGTGTTCAATAAGTGGTTGTGGACTGACTGATAGATGGCAGAGTGATCCTTACTTCTCCTTTTCTCCCCAGCAGACATATTTGCAGGGTGGAGGCAAAGGGAAACAAAACTTAGGGTGTGCCCTACCTGTTACATCCTCAAAACCACACTGAGTGGTTGATACATCATATCCCCATATCCAGACAAGAAAGCAGAGGCAGCGAAGTAACCCGAGATAGTTCGAGCTCACGTGGCTCACCAGAGGCAGGTCCAGAAGTCAAACCAATGTCTGCCTGAGCCCAAATGCCAAGTCCTTTCTCTAACACTGGACCGGCTCCCACCCAGTGAAGTTCCCGGTGAGGGCACTCCCCAAGTACTAATTGAGGGGTGGCGTGGGCTAGCAGGACTGGCTGTCCTGGAGGGGGAGCTGTGAATTACATCCCTCCAGGGGAGAAGCTCTGCAGGCAGCTGCCCGGGGGCAGCTCAGCCCTGGGCTCAGCTGGCCACAGAAGTGGGGGACCGCTAGGGCCTCAGCAGCACAGCTCAGGGAAGTTGGCAGCTCCCTGTGGCTCTTCCCTCCCCCCGGGCTCTGATGGGTGTTCAGTCACTGGGATGCTTTGAGATGCAGGGTTTTTGCCATAGGAAACCACAAGTCTCTCAATTTTGCTAGCTACCTTTGGTTTGGGGCTTGAGCCAAGTTTGGCAGGCGCAGTGTGTGTGTGTGTGTGTGTACACATATGTGCACATGAATGTTGGAAGAGCATGGGCTACATGCCTGGAGATGTCCCCAGGGGTTTGGAACTGCAAGGGTCCTGTGGTTTCATGACTGAGATCCACACCTGATCAGAAAATCCCAGCTCCAACACTTACTGGCTGTGCATAACCTTGAGCACTCAGCTTACCTCCTCAGGCCTCAGTTTTTCCATCTGTCAAATGGGGATAGCAGCACCTACTTCATCGGGCTGATGTGAGGATAAAGTACCTTACTGACTGTAAAGCTCTTAGAACAATGTTTGACATTTTAAATGCTCCGGAAATGTAAGTGTTTCCTTCCTGTCTGCTTGATATCAGGTTTCTGCAACAATTTTATGAAAGAAAAGAGTTCTGGTGCTTAAGAAGAAAATGTCTGGCTGAGCGGTGGCTCATGCCTATAATCCCAGCACTTTGGGAGGCTGAGACAGGAGGATCGCTTGAGGCCAGGAGTTGAAGACTAGCCTCAGAAAAATAGCAAGACTCTGTCTCTCCAAAAAATTTAAAAATTAGCTGGGCTTGATGTCAGACACCTATAGTCCCAACTACTCAGAGAATCGCTTGAGCCCAGGAGTTCAAGGTTGCCGTGAGCTGTGATCTCCCCACTGCACTCCAGCCTGGGGGTCAGAGCAAGACCCTGTCTCTAAAAAAAGAAGAAAGAAAGAAAATGTCCAACCTACCCACACCCTGTCTTTTACAAAGAGGAAAACTGAAGTCCAGAGAGGTGATGTAATGTCTAAAGCCACACAGCTAGGAAATGGCAGCCCAGGACAAGAGCCCAGGCTTTGCCTATCTCCTGCCGGAGTGGCCTTTAGGGCCCTGACCTGGGCCAGAGGGGCTCACGGGCCTGGGGCCAGGCTGTAGCCCTTTGGGACATTGCTCTGGGGCATCTGACTTCAACATAGGATTATTGTACTGGGCATACTTGTCCCTCCTTCTTTCTCCCACCCTTGGAAATTCTTCCCAGATTAACCTTACAGAATCCTGGAATATTAGGGTGGGAGGGGCTCTTGGACATTATTTCATCAGACCCCTGCACATTCCAAAATTGGGCATGGAGGCCCAGAGAGAGACAGTGGTCATTCTCCAGGGACACACAGCCCGTTAATGGCTGAGCTCGACCTTGAACCCAGGTCCTGGAGCCCCAGTACCCAGGCTCCCTGTTCTTTTATCACCCCACAGTGCCCCTATCCCAGGTGGAAGGCAGAGCAGTGTGCTAATATTGTCTGATTGTCAAAGCCAAGCCCTCATACCCCAAGGCTATGTGGAGGTGCAGTTGACATACACCACAACCACAACGATAGGAGCAGTTGCCTTTGTGTGATGGTAGCCATGCCCTCTTTCCACTTTCCTGCATGTCTCAGGTTTCCTGTCATGAGCACGTAAGAGATTTATAACGGGAGGAAATAGAAATCCTTGCCAGAGAGCAAAACCCAAAACCACATAAAAAGGGAGTGTGTTTCCCAGAAAAGTGATTCCTCAAGAACAGCTCAGGCTGGGAAGTGAGCCGTGGCTGGGTGTGCCCAAGAAGGCTGCTCCTCCGGCAGTCTCTCCAGCCCCCGGAAGGTCCCCGATGCCCGGGGTTGGTATAGGATTGCTGGGGCGGGAGGAGAGGGCGGCAGGCCGGGGCCTCTGCCAAGCTGGCTGCTGGCCCGGCTCCTCCAGCATGGGTGAGCCTGTGCTGTGACCTGTCTTCCCACCTAGCCCGGTTTACAAAACAAGGGGGAGGAAAACACAATGAACAGAGAACCTGAGCCAGTCACAGAACAAAAAGAATCCTTCATGTCTCAGGGTGGTTTCGGCCCCGTGCAGCCAGCATGTGAGAGGAGCCGCGGAAAACACGGAGTTTGGGCAGGAAGAGTTTTGTCCCTTCCTGCACACTGCAACGTCTGTGGTCTAAGGCTTCCCTCAACACGCCCCCCTGGTTCCGTTGCCCTTTCACCTCCTGGGAGTGGCCTTCCTGCCCCGATCATTCATTCAAAAAACTTCTATTCCCAGTGTGTTTGCCACTCTCAGTGTGAGACAGCAGCAAGGCCATGGATATGGTGGGCAGGACAAAAAGAATTAGGACACCAAGCAACATTCTAGTGCCGTCCTTCAAGGGCCATCTCAGATGTCACCTCCTCTGAGAAGCCTTCCCAGACCTCTCAGCCAGCAGAGATCCCTCCCTTGTCTGAGACTCTATAGCAAAGATGTGGAAGGAGTATTGTCTGGGGTCAGAGCCTCGGGACAAGGCGTGCCCTTGGGTACGTGCCTTGACATCTCTGGGCCTTCACTTCTTCATTGAGAGAATGAAGATTTGTAATAGACGATTCTGGAGACCTTTGCACAACCACGTCCTTAAAGAGGGGGAAGAAGTGAGCTCCCCATCCTGAGAAGCATGCAAGCAGAGGCGATGGAATCAGCACACTGAGTTTTCAGAGGTTCATCTCCTCACCCATTGCCATCCAAAAGTTCCTATGGAGCTGGGCAGAATAAATCAGTCTTAGTAAGTTCCCTTCACCAGGTGTGGCACAGAAGAGGCAGCTCCCTGCCTAGCTCCCTGCAGCCTCTGAAGATCCCTGGTCCTGGCCCTGCCCTGTCAGTCCTGCCTACGTCAAAGCCTCACTCTAGCCATGTGACCTCTGTCCTCTGCCCAATTCCACTAGGGGAGGTAGAGCCCCTTGGAACTGAGGGAGTCAACCTTAAGAATTCCAGAGCTCTGGGTTCTGCCAATGGTATGCCTTTTTTAGAAAGGAGGAGGAGGGAAGCATGTTTCTTCAAACTGATCTGCAGGGAAATGGGCCCAGAGTCTCTCAAGATTGGAGAAGCAAGGTTGGGCGCGGTGGCTTACCCATAATCCCAGCACTCTGGCAGGCTGAAGTGGGAGGATCACTTGAGGCCAGGAGTTCGCCGAGACCAGCCTGGGCAACAGTGAGACCCCCATCTCTACAAAAAATAGAAAAATTAGCTGGGCATGGTGGTGTACTCCTGTAGTCCCAGCTACTCAGGAGGCTGAGG
The DNA here is from genome assembly GCA_023783475.1 of Daubentonia madagascariensis. Lineage (NCBI taxonomy): Eukaryota > Metazoa > Chordata > Mammalia > Primates > Daubentoniidae > Daubentonia > Daubentonia madagascariensis. Next base: position 53,432,939 of record JAKFHU010000485.1, on the reverse strand, counting down.
CAGGAGGATCGCTTGAGCCCAGGAGTTTGAGTCTGCAGTGAGCTATGGTGACGCCACTACACTCCAGTTGGGGTGACAGAGCGAGACTCTGTCTCAAAAAAAAAAAAAAAAAAAAGACCAGAGAAGCAGAGAAGACAGGAATAGTTGATCTCTGAGCCCCAGGTGTAAGTATTCACATCATGCCTGCACCCAGGAGTCAGACAAACTTAGGACATGTCTTGGTTTTGCCTCTACTGGCTGGCTGACCTAGGGCAGGTGACTTAGCTTCTTGGTAAAATGGGGGTAACCTCTCCTGGACAGGGCATCGTGAGCACTGGTGACAACATGTTAAGTGCCTGCAACGTATTTTCATTTCTTTTATTTTGTTTCCACATTTCCAAGCACATTAGAGATAAACCCCAGCAACGTAGGGACTATCCTATCATCCCTGTTTTACAGATGAGCAAACTGAGGCACAGCCAACAAGACTAGCGTTGGGATTTGAACCCAGACAGTCTGGGCCAGAACCTCAGTTTGCTTTTTTTTCTAAAACTTTTTTTTATGGAAAATTTTGAATATATACACAAGTAGATAGACGAGCATCGTGAAACTCCATGTATCTTTCACCCAGCTTCAATAATTACCAACTTACAGCCAATCTTTCTTCTAGACCCAAACCCACTCCACCCCTCCTGTAGTATTTAAAGCAAGTCCTGCATGTGTATCATTTCATCTGTAAATATTTCAGAATGCATATCTAAAAGCTAAGCACTCTTATTTCAGAAAGCACAATTAGACAACCGTTATCACAACTAAAAGAAACTAACAATAATTCCTTAATAGCATCAATTAACCAGGCAGTATTTCAATTTCCAATTTTCTCATAAGTTGCATGCTATCTTCTTCCCCCACTGTTCATTTTCTTGAATCAGAGCCCAAATTACTTCACACATTGGGCTGGTTGATATGTCTCTTAAGTTTCTTTTCATCTACAGTTTCCCCTGCTGTCTCTTGCTGTCTTTCCTTCCAAATTCCAGTTGTTTGGTCTACAGAGTTTGATCCTCACTGCTTACAGCAGTGCTGTCCAATAGAAGTATAGCATGAGCCACAGAAGTAATTTTAAATTTTCCAGTGGTCACATTAAAAAAGTAAAAGACACAGGTGAAATTAATTTTAATTATATATTTGAGTTTGCCAAATATATCCAAAACATTATATTTTAATATATAATCATAAGAAATCATTAGTGAGTTATTTTATATATTTTTTTCCAACTAACTCTTCAAAATCTGGTGTGCATTTTACACTTACTATATGCCTCAGTTTGGACCAGCCACATTTCAAGTGCTCAGAGCCACATGCAGCCAGGGAGTGCCATATCGGGCTGTGCAGCTCATTGCATTCTTCACAGAGCCTGCGATGTTATGATATAATAGGAAATATATATTTGGGCATTGACCCTGGTTCCTGACACAGAGCTCCTAAATCCTTTTGTTCTAATGGGGAGACTCTCTGCGGGTGCCTGGAAAGCTTCAGGATGGAGGCTGGTCCCCAGAGAGAATGAGGCACAACAGGAAGCTTGGAACTTTCAGCTGTACCTCCCACCCTCCAGGACGGCGAGAGGGACCGGACATTGAGTTAATAACCGATCATGCCCAGGAGATGAGGCCTCCAGAAGAACCCCTAGAAGACAGGGTTTGGAGAGCTTCCAGGTTGGTGAACACATGGAGGTGCTGGGAGGGTGTTGCGCCCAGAGAGGGTATGGATGCTCTGTGCCCCTTCCCCATATGTGGCCCCATGCCTCTCCTCCATTTGGCCATTCCTGAGTGATATCCTTTATCATAAATCGATAAACATGAGTAAAAGTCTCCCTGATGCTGTGAGCTGTTCTAGCAAATTATTGAAATCGAGGACGGGCTTGTGGGAACCCGTGACTTATACCTGGTCGGTCAAAAGCACAGATGACAACCTCCACCCCCCACAAGCCCTCTTGCACCAACCACTCAAATACCTCAAGCAGATTCTTTCTCCTCCAGGAAGGCTTCCCAGACAGCTGATTCTCCCTGGCAGTCCCTCTCAAATAAATTCAGGACTCTGTCCTCTGGGCCTCCACTCAAGCACACTGGTCCCACGGTCACAGTGTAAATATTTGTGAATGTCCATTGACGTCTCCTAAGTCCTCATATACCCCACCTGAGGCGAGCTAGGACTGTGCCCACACTGCTGGTCTGGATGGCCGGTCTCTTATACACACTGGGCTCCAGACAGGTCACCTGCCGGACAGCGTTGGGGGAATGTTGACGATGACGATGAAGCCGGCAGGTTTGCAACAGCATTTACAGAGCATTTCCCTGCTGACATTTCATTCGTTCAACCTGTTTATGAGCGCCCACTCTGGGCCAGCCACCAGTATGTAATATTAGCTTTAGGTTTTGAGGGCATACTAGGATTGCCAAGCAGTATTCTAAGCACTTTCCATGAAACAATTCATCTTGGATGGAGGCGCTAGTACTATCCCAGCTTTACAGGAAGACGGAGGCAGAGGGTAGTGAAGTAACTTGTGTAGAGTCACCAGCCAGGGACTGGTGGTGGGGGGGTTTGAACCCCGGCACCTCTCTGCACTCACTCTCTTTATAGTGTGGCTATGGTGGTAAAGGACAGCCAGGGCCTGTCCTCAGGGGTCTGCCTGGTGGTGGGAAGTGTGCGCAAGGTGGGGAACATATGTCCTCTGACTTGCCCAGGACTGCACAGCTTGCAGGGAGGAGTGGGGGATGAGGACCTGCTCCCGGGCTCCAGCTGCTCTGCCCTTCACCCTCTGGGCTGACTGAGAGGACATGGGGCAGTGGTGTGCTGGCAAACGGTTAACAACAGGTTCTCTGGGGGGAAAGTCCTAATTTGTACATCTGCAGATTTCTATCGTGTAAATACTCCCACCCCAGCTGATTTCAAGTCCAGTGTAACAATTGACTCCAGGCTCGGTCAGCCCCAGCTCACCGTGACCCCAGGGCCACCTCCCTGCCCACCTGTCCACCTCCTTTCCACACAGGGCAGCAGCCCTGCCAACCCCTACTCATCCCTCAGAGCCAGCTCCATGTCACCTCCTCCAGGAAGCCTTCCCGGACCCTCCTCTTATGGCTCTCAGTGCACTGTCCGTAAACAGCTCCCTTAACTGTCTCTCCCTGCCAGGTTGGGAGTGCCGTGGTGGCACAAAATGACTGTCATCCCCTCTACTGTATCCCACCTCCTGGCGCTGGGCCTGGCCCATGGCAGAGGCTCAGGAAATACTTGTTGAAAGGTCAAATAATAATGATGATGGTGACGTTGACAGCAAATGTGTATGCCATCTGCCACGTGTCATCTGTTCTAAGCCCTTAACAGATATTAACTCATTTAATCCTCACAACACCTTGCATAGGTTTTGATACCCCCATTTTACAGATGCAAACACTGAGCCTTAGCAAGTCAGTGGCAGGGCCAGGCCTGGGACGCTGCTCAAAGAGCTCCCACGTACTTGGGCTTCTCTTGTTTTCTAAGATGGGTGTGGCTGGTCGCATGGTCCTCATTTTTATAAACAGCAAAACAGGCTCAAATTCCAGCCAGGGGCTTATCAAAGTTTAGGTAGAGGGCGGTGGCCAGACTCATCCCACTGTTAAGTGGATGGGGATGCAGTAGGATTAGGACTCAGGGGTCTCGAGGGCAAAGTCGCTTTGTAAACCATCAAGTACCACAGACATGCCAGAGCCATAGAATTTTCAAGTTGGAAGAATCTCACCATTTAGAGATGTTTTAGTCCAACCCTCATTTAACAGGTGAGGAAACTAAACCTCTGAGAGGGAGGTGACCTGTCTGAAGTCATGCATGAGCCCACCCCTCTGCACCTTCCACAATCCCACAATGCTACTTATCACTCAGCAATGGGTACTGCGCTTTACATTTTACGCGACGGTGGGTTTTCACAGTTCTTTCCCCGATCCTCACAATTGTCCCGCGAAGGACTTGTTTTGCCTATTTTACAGATGAGGAAACTGAGGCTCAGCGAAAGGGAATGATTTATCCCAAGTGGCAGACTCCTAAGTGGGGACCCAGGTGACTCCACACACAAAACGTCTGGGAGATGAAAAGAACCAAGAAAGAACCAAATCGATTGTGGTCACATGTCTAAGGCATAGCGGCTGGAGGAGCCTGCAGATTGGGGTTCTGAAGGGGCTTATGAATCCCCTGCTTGAACCCGAGTCACCTAGCAGTTACCACGGGTCCACCTTCTCAGAGCCCGGGGGCTGCTCAGACACCAGGGTCTGCCCTCTCCTCCGGGCTCCCAGGACAGGTGCCCTGGGTGGCCAAAGGTCAGCTCGGGGCCAGGCAACTGGGAGGGCGGGAGTGACAAGGAGACCTGGGCTGGGCCGCTGCTCCCCACTCCTCCTCTCTGAAGCTCGGTTTCCACAGCTGCAGGACGGGGATAGTGAGAGCATCCACCTCTAGGTTGTCATGAGGGTGAGACGAGCCAGTGCCATCAGATGCCTGGCCCGGGGGCTGGCACGGGGCTGGTGGCCATGCTCAGCAGCTGCCATTGGTGTTGCTGTTGCTGTTGTTATTATTGGACTCAACGTGTGCCTTGGAGCGGGTGGCTTTCCCCTCTCTGGGCCTCAGTTTCCCCATCTGTAGGGCAAGGGAGAGTGATTACATAGATTATTTTGTAAGGTCCTTCCAGCTGTGACACTGTGCCCAGTTTTCCTAAATCTGTTCATTTTGGTGCCAGGCAGGCCTCACCACTGTAGTGACTTCCTGTTAATACATATTCAGTTGGCATTCACACGCGTGTGTATGCACACACAGACACATACATGCTTTCCTTTCTCATCACACCTATCCTGACTGTCACACTGTCAGTCCCTTGAGCACAAAACAGGGTCTTTTGCTTCTCTGAATCCCTGAGCCTGACACAATGTAGCTGCTCACTGAATGTTTGCTGAACTGACTTGCTCTTGGCAGTAGTGAGTTCCCTGTCTCTGTGGGTATTCAAGTAAAGTCTGGGCAATTTTTCTGGTGTGTTTTGACTAAGATTTCTTAAATTCTACAGATTTAAGCCCTAGGACTATATATGGCTGCCCCATTCAACACCACACCCCCTCATCCCTTGACCTTTCTGGTTCAAGGCACACATTTTCCATTTGTAGGATACAAGGGTTGCTGGAGGTGCCAACTGTATGTTAGGAGATTTGTGGACTTAATTTTCCCTTAATCCTCCAAATAACACTGTAGGAGGGGTTATACTGGGTGTGACCACAGCCAATGTTCAGGGTAAAAAATGAACTTCAGAGAGGGCACTATCTGAGGCCACCCAGGGTCAGACCACCCGAAGTCTGTGCTTATTCTACCCCACAAAGCTGCCTTCTTCTTGTAGGTAAGTGGGGGAAACAGAAGAGTTCTGTTATCTCTGTTATGTAACACGCCCCCCTGCTCCCTAGGAACGGTGGTTCCCAGCTCAGTTGGTAGGTGGGATCTTAAGACTTGGCCAGGAGCTGGGGCACAGCCCTGGGGTTTATCATCTCTGGTGCTAAGACAGGTGGAAAATTCCCACTTCCTGAGCTGGGGTTGAGGAGAATTTCTGACATGCATGAGCTTGCCTACTTCCCCTTGAATTTCACATTTTTGGAGCCAGAAAAAAATCCTCTGAGATGCCCTGCCTGGTCCCCCTGTGAGTCTGTCTATCTGTGCCTGGCAGAGGGGCACCCCAAGGCGGCTTAGCCTCCCACATGCTCTGTGCTGGAGCCAGTGCAGGGGAAAGTGGGAGTTACAGCTCTGTGCCTCTGCATACTGGCAGACTGGCAGGGCCATTAACCTCTCTGCACTTCAGTCTCCCTATAGGTAAAATGGCATGGGTTATTAGTAGGTGGTCAATCAACATTAGGGATTGCTATTAAGAAGAGTTTGCATCTGATGAAATGCCAGCTTCCCTGTCTCCAAGGATCCGCCTTGGACTGCCTACTCTGGTTTACTGCAGGAATCCTTAGAGCCACGGCAACATAAAAATAATCTAGTTTGCAAGTACTTAATGGGCCAGTCACAGACTGAGGAGGCAGGCAGATGGCAGCTTCGATGTCTTCTCTGAATAGGGTCAGGCAGAAGGAGAGTGTTGAGTGGCTCTCAAACCTGTATCCAGAAAATTCAATTTTTGGGTACTTTGGTAATGCAAATCCAGAACCTAAGAAAATGTCATTTCCTTTTTGCTTGGCATTTCTAAAAATAACACAAGGACAAGAAAAGCTTCATGCACTGAGATGTTCATCACCATGTTAATGAGGGACATAGAAAACAACCTAAATGTTTAGGACCAGGGAACTGGTTAAATACACGATCCTATATCCATGCAATGAATATTAAGCAGACAAGAAAAAATGATGCTTCTAAGAGTTTGCCAAAAATGAGAGACTACTTCTGATATCATGTCCAGGGAACAAAATGCTAGGTACTAAATTGTACATACAACATGGTTCAAAAATCTGGAAGGTAAAATACCAAATTATTACTGGTGGTGGTTGTCTTTGAGCATGGGTTGCTTTTGAGTTTTCTTTATTCTTTGTAGTAATTTCCAAGTTTTCTATGAAGAACACATATTGCTTTTGTAATAAAAATATTTAAATAAGTCAAGTGTTTTTTCCATTTAAAAAAAAAAGGAAATGAATTACGGGTAAGTTTATGTAAGAATGATAATCAGCCAATTTGTGCTCAAAGGAAAGGCATTGCTTACACAAAAACTGGTAAATAAATGCACAATCATGCTTTAATTTAAAATGAAATGTTTAAAGTATTTATGAACTGTTTTTTCAATGATTTCCCGTAGTACCCAAACACCAGTTCTGAGCAGGTGGAGTCAGTGGGCTTCTGATAACCTGGGGAAGCCACCAGCTGGGAGGTGACAGAGGGAGGCTCTGGGATGAGGAGATTTCCTACCAGGCTGCAGAATCCACTCCTTGTCACAGAATTCAGCCTGGTTTCATAACCTGATGTTCCAGTGAAAAAAATGAAAAAGACAGAAGCAAATTCTCCTCCAGGTTTTGGTCTTCATTTTGATTCACATCTCTGTCGCTGGGTTATAAGTCTTTGAGTGATTTTTTTTCATGAGGGTTGCAGGACTGGCATTTTTGGTGAACCCTTTCACATTCTAGCATGTCTTTCTGCAGCCTTTGCTTATGAAAGACCATTCAGCATCACACCTGTTTCTCTCCTAAGTTTACAGATGCTTCTCTGGAGGGTCTGATGCATTTGCTGCCACACAAGAGTCTGACGTCGGCCTGATTTTTCTTGCCCTGTAGGATTTTGTCCAGAGACACAAGACCATTAGCGAAAACTCCCTGAGGGACTGGGGCCAGGATGGAAAGGACACCTTTCTGGGGGCTGATGGAAACTCCCAACAGGCAGATCCTGCCTCCCCAGCACTCCTTTGACAGAGGCTGGGATGCTGTGCCCAAGTTTGGCTACAAGCTGCTCTGGACCACCCAACTAAGCAGCACCCAGTGATCTCTGTCCATCAACTCACTCTAATTCTGTGCACAGCACAAAGCACTTCCTGAGATTTCCCTTCTCCAAAGAGCCAGCTCTTGGTTTTTCCTTAGTTGGCTTACTGACATTAATGGCTTCCTTCTTTCTAATTAGTCATTTTGTGTTTGTTATCATTATTTTCTTTCTTCTACCTTTTCTAGTCATTTTTAATTTTCTAGTTTATTGAATGGGACATTTAATTCGTTTATTTACAATCTTTATGGTTTAATAATTTAAAAATATAAAGGTATGAATCCTCCTTTGAATATGGCTTTGGCTGCATCCCATAAGTTTGATAAGTAGTGTTCTCATAGTCATTTTTCAAACATATATAATTTCAGTTTTGATGGAAGACTTTTGAGGAAGAGTGTTTCCTAAAATTTTCAAGTGGTTTGTGATTTTTGGTTTTTATGTTTGACATTAATTTCCACAGTATGGTCAGGTCATGCAGCCTATAAGAATTATATATCTGGGACTATATTGAGTTTGTTTTTAGGGCCTAGAATACTATCAATTTCTGTAAATGCACCCTGGAATAAATATTTCAGAAGTATAGATTCTTTTTAGGATACAGTGTGATATATCCTGTTTCTACTCTTCTAATAGTTATCTTTGAAATTTTGATAAGCATGCTAGAACCTGTATCCATCTACTAGCATCAAGAGTAGAAAAATAATTATTCTTCTTCTAGATAAGATAAAAATTTTAGCACACAGGTTATTCTTTCTTTCCTTTCTCTTCCCACTTTCAGATTTAGTTGAAATCACATGAAATTTTAGCTCCAGATTATCATCAAATTGTTTATATCTTTTCTGTTCTAAGCAGTCTTTCTAAATAGTCGTCAAGCTTCCTAATCATGTTACAACCAACTTGTTAGTGAAAACCTTAGACTTTAACTGGTTTCATTAATCATAATTTTTCTGTGACATGTCTTCCCTTTTCTGGAATTACTTAATGTGATTAATTTCTCATTTGGCTTGAATGTTTAATCAAGTAATTTTTTTTTTCAGAAAAAAAATCTTCCCCGACCCTGCCCCTGCCAGGATCTGAGTCTGGGTGAGCAGAGGCTGTTTTTGGGTCCCCTGCAGCCCTGGGGCCCAGCACAGAGCTGGTACACAGTAGATGCTTAGTGAAGGCACTTCCTCAGATAGTCACAGATGACTCCAACGACCTCAGGGCCTGTCTAGACTCCCTGGGGTCCTATCCTGTCCCTCCCTGCTTCTTTGCTTGGGTACAGGCACAAATGGGTGAGTTGTTCCCTGTCTTCATTTTCAGGCCTTCTTCTCACACCCGGAGAGAGATTTAGGACAGACAGGCTGCAGCAATGGGAACATTGCAAAATTTTGCCTCTTTTTTATTTCTATTCCAGTTTGTTTGGCTTTTTATGTTTAAATTTTTGCAAAGAGATATATGCCTGCTTACGATCATGATAAAATTTCAGAATGCAAAAGAGAATATAATGACAAGTAAACCTCCCTCTGGGCCCTGTGCCTACCCTGTCACCCTCCAGAGATGGCCACCTTCACTGGGATCTCTTTCCAGATGTCTTCTGGGCTTTCAGGAGCAGATGTGCCCCTATTCCTTTGTCAGGACTCCACGGAAGCACCCCAAATGCACCACCTGCCTGTGTCCTCACCTGTTTGCCTTCAACATCTGTTGACCCGCTTCATTCCACACCCCCCCTTCATTTTTTCATGGCCTCACACTGCTCCAGAGAAGGACTGCCCCAACGCCTTGGGGAGTTCCTAATTCTTTTTAGGTAGTTTCCAGTTCTATTATTATTTACAGCTGAAGGAACTGAGGAATTGCTTGCCCTAGGCCACACAGTGGGGGTGGTGTGGGGTGGATTCAATCCCTGTGGCTGTCTGCAGAAGTGGGGGGTGGGAGGGGGAGGAGGGGAAGGGAGGGGAGGGACACCTCCATCCTCAGCTTGGGAGTCTATCATCTGAATGTGCCCGTGCCCCAGTTCCTTTGATGAGTCCCTTCTGTTTTCTAGTGTTTTGGGTACCACAAGTGGCCTGCATGGACCCCCTTGTCCACAGGCCCTGCCTGCGCATGAGCATACCCGTATCAGGTGTGCATACCCTTTCCCGCCTCCCCTGCCCTGTTCTTGCGTCCAGCCATTCCTTTCTGGTCATTTCTGTTCAGAGAGACCCTAGAGGTTCCTTCCCTCACGTCTCCCTTCACCAGCAGGCAAAGTGGGGTACAGAGAGAGGCCTGAGAGGCGCCACCGTCCCTCCTTCACAGTCAGAGACTGTGTTCTTAGTGCAGGTGCCAAGCACGGGCCTGGGTGCGAGGTGGGGGGTCAGGGCTGAGGCCTGTTCCCCTCCCCCTGCAGAGGCTTCTGGTTTGGTAGGGGAGGCAGGGCACAGCTTGGCGCTTCCTAAAACGTTTAGGCCCAAGTCCACCTCGAGGAGAGCTTGCTGTGAACTGTGTGGAGGCCCGGAGTTCTCAGGGAGGGGGTTTCTGTCCTTTCCCGAGAGGGTGGGAGGGGCAGTGACAGAGCACAAGGTGCCAAATCTCTCTGGGCTGTGGGGACTGGGAGGAAGGGCCTGGGGAGTGGCTTTGGGGTCCAGGACAGACCCTTTGCTAAGGTGGCTTACTTCAAAGTATGGTTCGAGGCCCACCTGCTTCACAGTCCACGGAGACATTAGCAAGTCCTTGGGTAGCCAGACCCCAAATCAGAGTCCCTGGAGCAGGGCCCTGGTATCGGCATGGGTGACCAGCCTCCCGGTGATTCTGATGCAGAAGATTTTGGTCTTTCTCTGGCAGACAACACTGGCCACTGGAGTGTGACCACTTGGGAAACCCGCAGGGAAGAAGAGGAGAATGTCCTGATGGGCACAAGTCGGCACAGTAACAGCCACTGAAGTAATGGGGCTGTGCAGGTGTCCAGCACTCTCCAGCCTAGGGCACTGCTGGTTTCCAGGTGGCGCCCCGCTGGCTGGTGCCCGCCACTGCCCTCCCCTGAGGGAGAGATCAGACAGGCCCAAGGGAGGTGGAGGTGGGTGGGGTGGGACAGGCCTGGCTAAACCTGAAGTTTGAACTCTGGAGGGAGGTGTGAGGAGGGCTGTTGCTGTCACCTCCTGCAGGTGCACTGCCTGGGAACATGAGTATCTGCACAGTGGAGGCCCTTTTCCCTGGGAACCCCTCAAGCTGGAAGGCAAATACAGCACCTCTGACAGTCCCAGGCCCTTGTTCCTGCCTCCACACACCATTCCTCTGCTACCTGGGCACCTGTAGTGTGCCTGGCATCCCCTTTTACTATGCCAGCACCATCTGAGTTACGCCTCACAATAGTCCTCAAAAACAGGAATGATTATTGCCATTGTACAGGTGAGGAAACTGAAGATCAGAGAGCTTCCTTGGTTGGTAAGTGACACAGTTGGGATTTGAATCCAGAGCTGTGTTTGTTGTCCTGCTTTGTGCTGTGATGATTTGGGTGAGGGGGGAAGTGTCACATTTTTCTAGCTTCCAGAACCCTACAGATCCCACTTTGATGACAGAGTCAAAGAAATACCTGACACCTTAGGTTTGTTCTGGAAAGCAACCTGGCGGTGTGTGTTTTGGGGGAGCAAGGCCTTATGTCCCCAGGAAAACCAGAAGGGCTCAGAGGAGGGATTGGTGATTTAACACTTTCATGGAGGACAGGTTAAGCGGCTGTGGATATTTAGCTCAGAAAGGACCAATAAAGACTAGAATCATAAAACTCCAAAGAATAGAAAGCAGACCCATTGCCCAATCCAAGGAAGTGCTTTCTAACTCTCCTGAGGTGGAATGGGCTGCCTCATCCCGAGCTCCCTGTCCTTGGAGGCACGTTCACTAAGACGCATACTCATGGCGCGGGAGGTCCCCGGACTGAGTGGGGGTCAGAGTGATGCATTCAGGCTCTCAAGTCTTAGCAGGTTCTGACTGACTCATGACCCCAACGTACTCTAAGTGTCCCAGGTGCCTTCTGAATTCTCAAAGCAACATGCACATCTGCTCTGTGTGCTTTTTTTTAAAGAGCAGTTTTAGGTTCATAGCAAAATCAAGAGGAAGAAGGTACAGAGAGTTCCCACAACCTCCCCCCCGCGATTCTCCCCCATTGTCAACATCCCCCTACAGAGTGGCACATCTGTTACAACTGATGAACCTGCAGTGACACGTCATTATCACCCGGAGCTCATAATTGCCATTAGAGTTCACTCTTGGTGTTGTATACTCTGCAGTTTTGACAGATGCATGATGACAGGTATCCACCATGATAGTATCATACAGAAGAGTTCCACTGCCTTAAAAATCCTCTGTGCTCTGCTTACACATCCCTCCCACTCCACTAACTCCTGCCAACCACTGATTTTCTGTCTCCATAGTTTTGCCTTTTCTGGAATGTCATATATGGTTGGAATCATACAGCATGATGCCTTTTCAGATTGGCTTCCTTCACTTAGTAATATGTTCTGTGTGCTTTTAGTACCTGCCGTGTGACTGGTATTCACGTATTCCTTCATTCACTTAACCATTCATTCCTGCACAAACACTGCCCAGTGCCTGCTCTATGCCAGGCGCGGTTCTCAGAGCAGAGGAGAAAGTTGGAAATGGATGTACAAGGTCCCTGCTTTCATTCTGAAAACCAGAGTCCTCTGGTGCTATGGTCTGAATGTTTGTGTCCCTCCAAAATTCATGCATTGAGACTTAATTCCCAGTGTGCTGGTATTAAGAGGTGAGAGCTTTGGGAGGTGATTAGGTCATGACCCCCCCTCCAATCAATGGGGTTAGTGCCCTTTAAAAGAGGCTTGATTGTTTAAGGTGTGTACATAAAAACAAAAATAAAAATAAATAAAAGAGGCTTAAGGGAGCTTGTTTGCCCCTTCTGCCACATGAAGACACACCGAAGGCACCATCTATGAGGAACGGGCCCTCACCAGACACCCAGTCTGGCGGTGCCTTGATCTTGGACTTCCCAGCCTCAAGAACTGTGAGAAATAAATGTCTGTTGCTCATAGATAACTCCGTCTAAGGTAATTTCTTATAGCAGCCTGAACAGACTAAGACACCTGGCATGTCTGCGGGGCTCTTCCTTGCCCTGCCCAGGTGGGCCCCTCCCTGACCACAAGCAGCTCAGGCGAGGGGCAGCCCTAGTGTTCCTCTCCGATGCCCGCTGAACTTTTTATCGAGCCAGTTGCAGTGTTAGCAGAGACCACGTGGCACAGCTGTTTCCACTGTTGGGTGCCACTGGCCAGCATAGGCTGAATTTGGTCTAATCCAAAGTCCTCAGACTCACCGTTCAGCCTCAACCATCCACACCTCCCCATTTCCAAGACAGAGAGGCTGTGTCCCAAAGAGGTTGTGGCCTTTGCCTGGACACTGAGCAAAGGGCTGTGCTGAGGTTATGTCCCCACGCTGAGACTCAGTTTCCTCATGTGTACAGTGAGGGGCTTGCAGTGCATGACTGTGGAGTTTTTCCAAGTTCAGAGCAGAGCTGGGATGAGACCATGGGGAACGGGCTGTGGGGCCAGCACATGGGTCTTCTCATTTTCAATGTTTTCCCAAAACCCCTTCTCCTGTCTGTCCTCTGCTCCTACCCCAAGCAGGAGGAAAACAGAGCATACTCTTTCTCCAAGTTTATGGGGCTTACAACTGTGGAATGCCCCTGTCACCCTTGCTGCTGTCAGGGCCAGAAGGACACAGCACAGTTTTTCTCCAGAGAAGCCAGGTAAGGGGATGCCGGCAATGGCCTCAGGGGTCACTCACCCTGCCCCTGGCCACCCAAGCCCTCTCCCACTCACAGAAGACATAAAAGGTGGGGTTGACCCAGGACTCCCCATCTCCCCACACCTGGGCCAGAGCTCCCATTTCCTGTGGGCTGGTGGAGCCCCAGGCAGCCTGTGACTCAGTGAGGCACATTCTGACCTGCCCAGGAGAGCAACGCCCACTGCCCACCCTCACCCGGGCTGCAAAACCGCCTATTCTCAGCAACTCTCATCATGGCCACCGTTTATCCAGTACCTGCTACACATGTGGTGCTTCATAGCCAGGATCCTGTTTCTCACTTTGCATAAAGAACTGCCAGGTCTTCCTGGCTTAGGAGACCTGGACAAAATAACTTGTCCAACAATGTCCCCACAGGGTGAGAGCAGAGCCGGGACTCCAATCCGGGGCTGGATGCAAAGCCCATGCTCCATCCCACCCCTCTGCCCAGACGGCCACATCAGGAGGGATGCAAAGCCTGTCTGAGATAAAGTCACCACCAACAACCACCTCAATGCACATCAGCCAATATTCACAAACCTCTCTCCTATCTGCTGTCTGATTTAACCTCTGCAATCTCCAGGGAGCAGGTGAGCAGGGTACTTTGCAGACAGAGAAACTGAAGTTCAGAGAGGTTGAGTAGCTTGTCCGGGGTCACACAGAACCAATGGGTGGCACAGCTGTGAGTGAAAAGCCAGGTTCTGGAGTCCGCACCCCACACCTATCCCCACTACCCCACACTCTCTCCTTGCTGCTTTGGTCCAAGGCGTCCACCCAGAGTCTATGAAAATCAAACCACTGCGTCCCTTGTACACTTAACACCTCAATTCAGCGAGAGGACAAACCTACAACAAATGGTGCGATTCCTACTGCTGGGAACCCCTCTCCCCAGATCACTGGTCAGACCTGGGGAAGGAAGGGAACTTTTCTCCATGCCCCAGGACCAGAGGAAACTTCTCCCCGTGCCTGGGAGTCAGCCCCAGCCGCCTGCCCTCCCTCTGTGCGGGGACAGCTCGTCCTCCCCGAAAAGGTGAGGTGGCTGTATCAGCCCCCGCCTGGCACCCACCTTGTCCGGAGCAAGCCGCGTGGGCACTTCTGTCGTTCCCTCGGTTGAGTGGGGCTGCCTGACGTCCCCACCCGTCCACGGAACGAGGAGCCAGAGCTGGACTGGCAGCGGGAACAGCTCATCTTTCAAGGGCTGGGCGGTGATGTCATCACCCTCTTGGGCACTTCCTCCCTCCACCTCCAGCTGAGCTGTGCGCTCCTGTCCCCAGCCTGAGACGGGCTGGCTGCAGAGGCCAGGCGGGATGGCCACAGCTACCCTCCCAGCTCCCAGCTCCCCGCTCCGAGCCCCACCTGCCCTCTGGGCCCGGGGGCCCCTCATGGAAGGTTTCCGTGTCTGCCCCAGGAACGTCCTAACTGTGCAGACCGCTTGCCCATTAGAGCCTTGGGGTGGCAAAAGTCTCCCAGCTGACCACAAAGTGGCCTGAGAAACTCCACGTGAGTCAATTTGCCTAACATACCTTTATTGCTTACCATTATTTATTTTCCTGAGGTGATTGTTCTGTGTCTGAGTTTTAGGTGTAAACAGTGGGCGTTTACACAGAGAGTGTAAACAGAAGGTGGCCAGGTGGGCAGGGGGAGTTCTGAAATTTCTCTGTATGCCATGTATACCTCCCACAGGGGAGAGTGGCAGAAATGAGGGATCATTGCCCAAGAACGTTCACCGTTCCCCACCCTATTTTCTGGGGGCAGTTAAGTGTTTGTGCGCCCCTGAGACACACGGCCATTTCTTTGGAGATGTTTAAAAGTAGTTTCCTCTGAAGATTCACTAACAATCCACTCACTTAACACTCCCAGAAGCTGAGCTGGTAGGATCTAGAAAGTGTAGGGACTTTCAGAACTTTTAAAAAAAAGTCTTAAAATCCTTCCTTCCAAAGAGACCAGATGAGAGTGGGCCTGGCGGAGCTGGGGAGTAGATGGGGGTGTCAGAACCCCACCTTCCCTTTCCCCTCCCCTGCAACTTCTATGGGTCAAGTCTAGAAACCAGTGATCACGTCCAATCCCATCATCACAGAGATGGGGAAACTGATTCCCAGAAAGGTTTATGGGTGGCCCAGTCTCCAGCCCTGGCCTGGCTGTGAACTGGCTGTACACATTTGAGTAAAGTCCCTCCCTGACCTGCTTGTGTCACTTGACTCATCTGTGCACCAGCCTGTTCAACCACATTGGGGCTCCTTGACCTGGCATTTCTGGACTTCCCAGAGAGGGCAGAAATCTGTGGTTAGGCTTCCCAGAGTCTGCGAGCCCTCTAAAATGGTGTGTATGTGCTTTTTCCATGGAACCTTATCAAGTTATTGAAGGGGTCTATGATCTAAACCATGTTGAGACTGACAAGAACAGACAGAGACCTTCTGAAGTCTCTTCCAGCTCAGACATTGTAGGGTTCTGCATCTATGAGTTGAAAATCCTCAAAGATCTGAATCCAGTGTTGATGCTTCTGTAAGTACTCTCAATTGAGAAAGCTCCAAAAGACACCTGTCCATCTATACATGTCTCCATACGTCACTGTCATGTATTAATAGTTTTTTTAAAAAGGTTGTCTTGACGCAGTCTTGAGGTTCTTGCTAGAGGCCGGTCAGTTTGTGAGCAGCTGATTGTGTTCATACTCCAGCCACTTTGCTTACTGGCTCTCATGCTCTGGGCCACTATGCCTCTGCCCTAATCACCTTGGAGCCAGGTATCAAACAGTGATGGACAGCCCCAATAACCTGGAAATCACAAAATTATTCAAATTAGCCAATCCATAGGGAGCCCAGGAAACCTTGCTAACCCCACCCCATGTGCCACACATAAGCTGCTGCCCATAGTTCCAGTTTGCTGGGACCCTGTCCTGTGTGCCCCTGCCTGGCAACCTCTCATTTGGAGCTGTAAGAAACAAAAAGTTCTGCCTTTTACCTATTCGCGTGTCATTGTGTCCTGCCATCAAAAGAATCTTTAAATCTTACAAGACGATTACCCACTCTTCCACTCATTTACACTTGTCTCTACTCACCCATCTACCCACACATCCCTCCACCTACCCATCCATCCATCCATCCATCCACCTACCCATCCACCTGCCCACCCACTCATTTATCAGATGCTCACACAGCCAGGCAGTGTGTTGTCAGGCAAATGAATGAATCAGACAAATCCACTCCTGGGGAAGTCTACACGGAGGCCAGTCCCCTGCAAATGGGCAGCGCCAGTCTGGGGAATCATTTCCAAGTGCTCCTTATAGACTCAGTAGCAGCCCACACTAGTTTATGTCTGGATTAGCACATCGTGTGTCCTTCAGTTTTGCATTGAGAAAGTTTGGCTAAGTCCTGCATGCACAGTCCCTGCAGGGGCTGTCTTACCATACCCCCTCACCACTTGGTCAGCGTGGCTGGGGCCTACAGGGGGTGGCTCAGCTCTGCCAGGGCTCAGGGTTCTAGCCAGTCCAGCTGTACTCAGGGAAGGCTGAAGAAGGATCCAGTTATTCCTGCAAAACCTTGACGGCCTCCTCACTAAGCAGGGCCCCTTCACATGGCATGATAAGAATCTGCCAGTACAGCCTCCCCAGCCATTTCCAGCCCTCTGTTCCTTAGCCCCACGGAACCCCTTCAGGCTCCTGAATGTAACAGGATCGCACTTGACTCTAGACCTTTGCAGGTGCCACAGTCTCTGCCTGAAACACCCTTCCTTTGCCTTTGCTTGGTCACGCCCATTCTCCTCTTAGGAGGCTGCCTGGGGGCCTTTCCTGAGGCCTTGGTTAGGGACCATGTGCTGCCTGCGTTCATCAGCCTGTCTCCTCCCACAGCCGGGGATTGTTCTCGGTGGACTGAGAACCCCATGACGCAGAGATCTCTGTCTTACTTACAGAGATTTATCACCCGGTCCACAGTAGGCACCTGTGGATGGAACGAAGACACAGCCCGGTCTTTGGGGAAAAGCCCCTGCATCCAACCTCCCTGGGGTGAAGAAAAGGCCAAACAAAACAGAACAGCAGGAA
The DNA here is from genome assembly GCA_023783475.1 of Daubentonia madagascariensis. Taxonomy (NCBI): domain Eukaryota; kingdom Metazoa; phylum Chordata; class Mammalia; order Primates; family Daubentoniidae; genus Daubentonia; species Daubentonia madagascariensis. The sequence continues at coordinate 53,415,652 of JAKFHU010000485.1, read as the reverse complement.
AGCAGGCCACAGACATGTAGGTGCACATGTTTGTTTAGGAATGTTCACCCTGCACCCCAGTGTTCCAGAACATTCTCTCCACACATCTGGCGTGAGCCAGAGGTCTGTCCTCCCAGGAAGGCCATTATCCATCAGCCTCCAGGAGCGGCTGTGCTCTTGTTCAGAACTGCAGAGTACTGAGCAGAAAGCCACTCCCTGTTCTCTGTCACTCAGCAGGTTCCCTGCAAAGGGCTGACCTGTTATACACACCTCAGACAGACCAGCCATGGAAAGTTGGAAAGTGCAGTCAGAAGGTAGGTGCTGATTTTGATTCATGGCAAAACATGTGCAAAGTCCGTAGTTTTGCCTGCTTGGCACTGATGCCCACACTTAGGAAGCCCATAGATTACCTCCAGCCAACATGCCATGACTACCCTCTCCACCTGCCTCCCTGCCTCTGGCCCCCTCCCCAGAGGCCTCACTCAGCCTGAGGAGGCCCCCGGCACAGGCCTGAGCCCTCAGTCCCCAGCCCTGGCCCCTCATGGCTGCCCACTGCTGAATGGCCTCTGTGCCAGTCCCTGTCTAAGCACATGACTCAGGTTATCCCATGTTATTCCACTGACCCTTCACAACAACCCGAGGAGGGGTTATAAGCCATCATGCCCATTTCACAGATGAGGAAACAGAGGCTTACCTTAGCTTAAATCCTGCAGATTGTGAATGGCAGAGCCAAGATTTGAGCCCAAGTTTGACTGCACAGCTGTCTCTCTCTCTTTCCCCTAAATGAAGATGCAGCTTTAAAAATAAAAAAAAACCCCTCATTATATACACAATATGTGTGTATAGTTTCTCTGTTGATTGAGCTTAATGTGTAAGATACAATGAAAATCACCTGAGAAGTGCACTGCTTGGAGGTGTTTAAGAATTTGATGCCGTGCTTACATACGCTGACATTTATTTATGATACAATATGTACAGTGTTATATATTTCTTTGCTTCGATACATCCCGTTTTACACGGATGGGATCATATCGTATATGCTGTTGTTTTAAACTGTGAATTTCTCCCTTTCTGTCACTCTCTTTCTTCCCGTGCTGCCCTCCCTCCGACTACCCTTTCCTCAGCACCTCCCCACGGTGCGTGACAGCCAAGCCAACTTCAGAATGTGTGGGGCTCAGAACAAAGTGAGAATGTGGGGCGCCTTCTTCAAAAAGCAGGAAAGAAGTGCTGGTAAAGGTACTAAACTATAGAGCTTTTGCCTTTCTTTTGTGTCTCTCTTTCGACTTGTCATGGTGGGTTTTTTAATTTGCAATTTAATGTCGTTCTAAGTAAAAAAAAATCAAAATTTAAAATTCTTACCCTGCATTAAACCATTCATCTCTATATTACTCAGTGCCAGTTTTAAATGCAAAGATCAGTGCATTTAACTCGTATGTGAAATCACTGAAATGATGCAATTTGTGTTTCATAGCTTCTACGTGGGTGTGTATCTGGTTCCTAAGCAGGTCGGTGGAAACGCTGCAGAAAACAAGCTCGTCTGTTTTTCTTTCACTTCTTGGTGTGTGCACGTTTCATCAACACACCTCACCTTTTGTCACCGGGGAGTGAGGCAGGACTGACAGGACCGGGCACTCGGGCCCGTCTTCTCCCCTTCTGCGCCAGCATCCTTGGTGGGAGTGGTTGGCCAAGGCAGGGAAGCAGCACAAGTAAGAAAGGATGCGACAGGGTTCTTGGCCTTGGGGCCTGTTGGAAGTAGAGCGAGTGCACTGGAAAAACCAGCCCTAACCGTCACCTCCTGAGGTATCAAAGGGGAGAGGAAATGTCCAGCTCCTCGCCCAGGCCTTGGCAGGGACTTCCCCAACTCGGAGACTTTTTTCCATTCTAACACTTAGGAAACTGAAGTGTGCACATTTAACCTGCTATTGTTCTTCTCCCCCTGAAAGCTGGTGTGTCTTATATTTAGAGGCGCCTTAGTGTTAAGGAAATATGCAAAGTCCTCTGTAAAGGTTTATTAGATGGGTTTGGAATAAATAAATGCTTAAATAGCTAGTGAAGTCCTAGCTATTCCTGGTGCAAAGCCCTTCAGAGGTTAGATGAGAGAGACTCAATGGCTGCATGGAGAGGCAAAGAGGCCAGTCCTCCCTCTGTCCATCTGTCTGTCCCTCTGCTGCCCTGGGAGGCAGATGGTGGGGCCTGGTCCTGGTGGGTGTGGCAGATCATTGATCATCCCCAGGTTTAGTGGGAAGTAGCTCTCAGCCTGGCAGTCAGCCTGGCTGTGCTTCCTAACTCTGTCCTCGGCCCTGGGACTGTCGCCGGCAGGTCGGGAGAGGCGGTTACTCACTTCCTGGAGCTGGGACGGCTGGCTGGGGGCTTCTGAGGCTGGGAAATCCTCAGTAGGTGAGCAGGGGATGCCAGGAACTAGCATCCCTTGGGCCCCTCTTCTGCTGGGACTCACAGCTTAGCCAGAATCCCAGGGAGCCGGCTCTGCCTGCCGGGACATAGAAGTGCCCTCCCCACCCCCATCTGCCCACCCTATCCCAAATCCAGGTTCCATCCTATTGGCCATCAGTGGTGGCATGAGGGGCCTGTGCCTTAGGGGACACACAGTGGGGAGGGCGTGGCACCTGGCAGGAGCCCTCCACAATCTGGCTCCTGTCCTGTCTAACTACCAATCAGCCCCTTCTCCTGCCCAGGTCTCCAGCCCCCCGGAGCCCTGTTCTCACTCACACTGTGCTCTGTGTGTGCTGTTCTCTCTCCTGGATACCCTTCCCTGCAGTTCTGCAGAGCCAATCCCATCGCTCTGCAGCCCAGCACGATGCACCTGCTCGGAAGCCCTGTTGTCTCTGAGCTTCCTTCTCCACGGCACTTCGCCATTTGTCTGTGCTCTCTCAAGTGCCCTAGGACTGTTTTCCTTCAGGGCTGTGGGCCAGGGTCCTCCTGTCCTCTGGTCACTTGTCACCAGGGTGGCTCTGTGCACATGACTCTAATCTCCCTGTCCATTCATGTCCTTTTGTAACATGGAAATAACACCTGGCTTGCAGGTTGTAACTTGGAGACAACACCTGGATTGCAGGTTGTAACTTGGAGACAACACCTGGCTTGCAGGTTGTAAAAAGTAGATTAGATGATTGATATGAGGCAGCCGGCGGGGCGACAGGCATGGGGTGGGGACCAGATAATGTGGGACTGGACCTTGCCTTTAGGCCCAGTGCTGCTGCTCACAACCTGCGTGGACTTGGGCAGGAGCCCAAGCTCCTCATGGGTAAAATGGAAATATTAATAAATCCATCAGAGGGCTGCTGGGATGGCCAAGTGGGAATCTGCGTAAGGCTCAGCCCTCACCAGAGTATTCCTCTCTTCTCGGCCGTGACCCGCAAGCACTCCCCCTTGCCCCTTTGCTCCCTTTCCCCACTTTTTAAAAAAAATCAAGATGAAATTCACATAACATAAAATTGCCCATTTTTAAGAGTACGATTCAGTGGCACTTAGTACATTCACAGTGTTGTGCAACCACCACCGCTATCTAGTTCCAGAACAATTCCCCGCCCCCAAAGAGACCCCATACCCATGAAGCCGTCACCCCCCACCCCGAGACCCCGGCCACCACCATCTGCTTTCTGTCTCTTTTCCTGTCTCTGTGGATGTGCCTATTCCAACATTTCACATGAATGAAATCTCACCGTATGTGACTTTTGTGCCTGACCTCTCTCGCTTAGCAAAATGTTTTTGAGGTTCATCCATGTTGTAGCATGTGTCAGTGCTTTATTCCTTTTTATGCATGAATAATATTTTATTATGTGGCTATGCCATGTTTAGTTTATCCGTTCACCAGTTGATGGACATTCAGGCTGTTTCCACCTTTTGATGATGGTGAATAATGCTGCTATGAACATTCGTGTGCAAGTATTTGAGTCTGTTTTCAACCTTTTGGGACTATTCCCAGTGAATTGCTGGGTCATAAGGTAACTTTATGTCTAACTTTTTGAGGAGTGGCCAGACTGTTTTCCACAGTGGCTGCATCATGTTACATTCCTACCAGCAGTATTGCCCCTTGTCTTTTGTCCCCCCACCACAGGCTCAAACAGTTAGACCACTGATTCTGGAAGGCCACTTTGACCCAGGGGACATGTGAGTTTCTATCCACTCAATAAGCCAATCCGTTGTCACCTTCAGCATCGGTATCCTTTCCCTCCCTTATGTTGGTAGACTATTTCATAGTTCACTGAGGGGTATTCCCGTGTGCTATTCATGTGACCTTAAGAGGCTGAGTAACCTGCTCAAGGTCTCCCAGCTAAGGAGCGCCTGGGTTGGAGCAGGAACCCACCCCTCCTGACCTCAGTGCTCTGGCCTGCACCCCGGAGCCCCAGTCCTGAGTCCGCACCTTCCAGGGCAGGCCAGGCTTTCCCTGGGAGCTGCCTGCCTTCTACCTTCCCTCCCCAGGCTAGTGCTTCAGTCCGGTCCTGATGTAGCCCCAACAAAAATGCCAGGGCCTCCCTGGGAGAGAGAAATGCTCTAAGTACACAACGTTCTGAGCCGCATTCCTCTGCTCGGGGTGACGTCGCTTGATGCACAGGCCAGGTGCCCTTCACTGTTGAGCAGTTCGCCTTCGGTTCACCTTCAGTTCTGTTTTTGAGCACAGCCCCTGCCTGCTCCCTGGCCGGATGGCTCAGCTCAAGGCACCCCGAGGTCAGCTCCAGCCCCGCTCTGGCAGAGCACAATCATCCAGGCTCCCACGTGCTGAGCACCTTGTTCCCGCCAGGCTCTGCGGGCAGGTTGCTGGGTCATCCCCAAACCACACGGACAGCTCCCAGGTGGAAATTGTCGCACCTTATTCCTGATGGGGAAACTGAGGCTCCTGGAGGTCAATACCTTGAGCTCATGGCCCTGTCCCCACGGCCACTACCCACCCAGACCCAGCCACTCTCACCCGGGTCTCTGCAGTGACCCTGGCTGGGCTCCGGCCTCCCCTCCCCGTCCTGTCACCTTTTCTCCATTCCCTCTACACAGCTGCTGGAAGCATCTTTTTTTAAGTAAAAAACTTAAAAAAAATCGCGCACACACTAAAGTTCACTTTTTGTGGCGTCCAGTTCTGTGGGTTCTGACAAAGGCAGAATCATGGATCCACCAGCCTAGTGCCACCGAGTGCTGAGCACAACTGTGTGACCACCCTAAATGTGGCCCCTCCCAGTCCCCACTCTCTGGCAACCACCGACCTGATTTCCATCCAGAGGGATTTTTAAGAAGGTGAATCATCCGCCTGTGGCTTCTACACTCGCCACCCCTCCGCAGCGTCCAGGCCTTCTCCACCGCGTGCCGCGCAGCCGCAGGACATGGGCCCCGTGGGCTCCCTCTGTGAGGAGCGCCCTCCCTGCCTCCCATGGCCGACTCCTCCCTCCCAAGTGGTGGCCTCAGTGGCTGTTGCTCAGAGAGCCTCCCCCTCCATCCTGCTTGTCATTCCGCACATAGGACGCCCCAGTGTGGAATGGTGTGTTTGTTGGTTTTCTGTTTGCCTGTGTCCCTGTGAACATGTAGCTGCGAGAGGGCAGGGGCTGTGTCTGTGCCACCCTCCGACCAACAGTCAGGCACACACTGGGTGCTCATAAACCCAATGCGTGATGAGCAGGTAGAGAGAAGCTGCCTGACTCCTCCATCTGTGCCTTTCCGTTCTGCCTCGTGGCCCCCCAGAATCCTTATTCACCTTCCCACCCAGCTGTCCCCCAAGCACCTGACGACATTGCCTCTGTCCCCGTGTGCCAGCCCAGGGCTGGCCAAGCTGCGAAGCTGGTCCCTGCTTTCTCCTCGTCAGGATGGACACCTCCCCACCTCCGCACTGCAGGGGTGGGAAAGGACCTTTCCATCCAGCCCCCACATGGCTTCCTCCTCACAGGATTGTCAACTCCGACTCACAGAAGGGGAGCAGCCAGCCCAGGGGGCGTGGAAGCTGGAGACAGCACAGTGTGCCCAGCCCTGACAGAGCGTAGCAGCACCCTCCGAGACAGGCCACTCAGGGGAGGCGGAGATGGGCTCAGAGGCACCAACCCTCACACTGGGCCCTCAGGTGGGTGCAGTGGGGAGCCTGGAGCCTGGAGCCTGGGAGGGTCCATGAGAGACGATGGAGACAGACACCTCCGAGCTGGAGGCCCCATTGGTGCTGGGTGGGGAGCCTGGGGTCTGGGGAGGACGTTCCCAGGTCACCCAGCCCGTCCTCGTGGCTGGGCTTTTTCCCTCCCCGTCCCCACCAGGGTGAAGTGGGTCCCTAGTTTCTTGGTGGGTCCTGGGAAGTGTGAGGGAGGGGCACCCTGGGGCCGAGGGAGGAACCAACTCTCACATCAGAGTGACCCTGAGTAAACACATCCTGCTATTCCTGCACCATAAATAGCCACCACCTTCCTAAACATGGCCCTGTCACGAACCCCAAGGGTGTGGAGGTGGGAGCAGGATCCAGAGATCCCTGTTGCCAGAAATAGCCGAGGCCCCCCACACAGCAGAGGCCGCGGGGGTGGTGGCTGGCCGCCCTTCCGGGCACTGAGCTAGACTCTCTTCCCAGACCAGAGTGATTCAGAAAGTGAGAAGGTGACCTTTTCCTTCTCTGAGGGTTACTTTTCTGATTCCAGGGTTTGTGTGGGGATATTTTGAGCAATCTAATGGAAGCAAAAGTGATTACGTCATATTACTGAACTTGACACAGTGCCCGGCACAAGGGAAATGTGTAATGAGCAGTTGCTGATTGAATCACAAATGCATTCTCCCCCTACTCTGTGTGCACGGAGTGCTTAGAGGCAGGCAGCACACACACCAAGGCAGCTCTGTGCATCCTCGGCAAGAATCCAGTAGTTCACGGTCTGGGGTGGGGGTGGCTGTGCCCTAGAGAGGCAGCTTGGAGTCCATACGGCCAGGAATGGTGCCCAAAAACCCCCCTGGAGCTGCTCCTGTTGGACATCACTGCAGCCTCAGTGGACAGACACCTGGAAGAGGCTGCTGCTGTGCCCGGACCACACTGGACGCCACGTTGTCCCCGATGTGTCTGGGAGCTGGGTGCAGCTGCCACCACCCTCCTTGGACAGGTTCCTGGTATGTGTACCTCTCCCTATCACTAGCTCCTGGTCTGAAGTCCTGTGTGACAACATCAGTTGGGGAATTGTGGCCACCTGCCTGCACCCCAGCTGCAAGAGATGCTGGGAAAGCATTTGCCACCCGCTTTGGGTAGGGAATCCCCCACACTCAGGAAGGGTGTTCCAAGAGGCAGGGAGACCAACAAAAATAAACACACTTATAACACCCCGCTTCAGGCAGCCCATGCCTAGGCACACACATGCCTTCATCTGTGCAGCGCTCTGTACTTGGCGTGACATTTCGCTCTGCGTATGTCCCCATCTTGGTAGGTTATAAGTTCCGCCTCCTAGAAAGTCAGAATTTGCATTTCCCCGATGACTAGTGATGTTGCGTACAAGCTCCCTCTTGCAGTTTCTGGTAGCTGCCAGCGTGCCTTGGTGCCCTTTGTCTTATCCAGGCTCTTGGGCCATGGCATCGGCCACATCAGTCTCCTCCCCACCTCCCTGCGTGGCTCTCTCCTGTGTGCGCCCGATCTCCCTCTGCCTCCCCCTTATGAGGACACTTGTAAGAGCCTACTCTGACAATTCAGGATGATCTTCTCGTCTCAAAACCCTTAATCACATCTGCAAAGACCCTTTCCCCAAATAATGTCACATTTATTCTTTCTTTTCAGTTCTTCCCTTTGGTTTGCTTCTTTTCTTTTTCTGGAACTTCTGTTTCTCAGACATTGAACCAGCTGGGGGGACTCCCTGACTTCGAGTTTTTAAACTCCTCCTCCTCTTCCTTCGCTCCTTCCCCTCCTCCTCCTCCTCTTCCTTTTTCTTCTTCCTCTTGGGACTTTCCTTGATATTATCTTCCAACCCCTTTTTGAAAGTCTGAATTTCAGGTATTATTTTTAAACGGCTTTCTTGAGTTACAATTGACATATAGTAAATTATACATCTTTAAAGTGCACATTTTAATAAATTTTCACATACCTATATGCTCTTGAAACAATCACCGTAGTCAAAATAACAACCACATCCATCATCCCATCGTGCCCCTTGGGAAGCCTTCCTGCCACTTCTCCTACCTCTGCTTTCTTCACTTTCTGTTATTATGGATTATTTTTCACTATTTAGAGTTTTATAAAAATGGAATCATGTAGAATCCACTCTTATTTTGTCTGGCTTCTTTTATTCAACACAACTGTTTCAAAATTTTATCCATGTTGTGTGTATCAATGTTTCATTACTTTTTATTATTTGAGTAGATAAATATATCACAATTTGTTTATCTGTTCATCTGTTGATGGGCATCTGGGTTGTTCCTGGCTTTGGGTTTTTACAAATAAAGCTGCTGTGAATATTCATGTGCAAGTCTTTGTATGAACATATATTTCTTTTTCTCTCAGGCAAATATCTAGGAGCGGAGTGGCTGGATCACACAGCAGGTGAATGTTTAACTGTTTAAGAAACTGTCAAATTTTCCAAACTGCCTGTACCATTTTACATTTCTACCCCCAGCTATGACAGTTCCAGGTGGCTCAGTTTTACCAGCACTTGGTAAGTCACACTTTTTAATTTCGGCTAGTCTCGCAGGTGTGTGGTGGTGTCTCATTGTGGTTTTAATTTGCATTTCCCAGATGACTAACGTGGTTGCGTATCTGCCCATCTCCTTATTTGCCATCTGTCTTTTTTGGCAAAGTGTCTGTTCAAATCCTTTGCCCACTTTTTAAATGAGTTGTTTGTTTCTATATTGTTGAAGTTTGAGAGTTCTTTATATAAAGATACAAGACCTTTATCAGATAGATAGATGCTTTGCCAAGATCTTCTTTCCTAGTCTTTAGTTATGACATTTTTTAATTTATAAGATCTCTGCTTTTTCATGTTCATTTTTATAAGCACCCTGTTCTTGTTTAATGGGTGCAATATTTTATCCTTGTGAGGTTATAATAATTATAATTATTATATTAATTTAATTTTTTCCTATTTTCTGTACTGCCTTTTCTTGGTCTCTTTTCTTCTTTGTTTGCTTTCATGGGTTTCCTCAAATGGCCAGTGCCCCTGGGCGCCTAAGTGTACCACAGAGTGAGCTGGCCCCTTGCTCACTCTGGGCCAGCCTCAGTGCGAGTGACTGTGCTTCATAGAGGACCTAGCCAGCAGCAAGCCAGGAATGCTGGTGGGGAACCTCCAAATGTCAGCACTGCAGGTGCAACCTCTAGGGCCCTGCAGTCCCAGACTGGAGAGGCACGCACCTGGCCCCTGGCCTTCTGGGAACAGGACCAGGAAGGGGTCTGGATTGCTAAACTCAGTGTGCAGATTTTCAGGGAGCCCTGTGCTGTTCAGCTTCCTGCCTCACCTCCGCCCTCTCTCATGTAATTTTTCCAGAGAATAAAGCTCACGTCATGGGGCTGGAGGTGGTGGAGGAAGGCAGGAGATGCTACCGCTGCAGTCAGGGAGGGGACTGAGAACCCAACCACTTTGCAGGCAAATTTTCATCCAATCTCATTTTTTTTTTAAAGTCCTAATCCAACACCCTCCTTTTATGGCACTTGGTGCTTCAAAATACCGAGCCCCTGAGGATTCTGTGGTCAAGTGGCTTGCTTTTCATGGTGCCCTTCTTTGTCCCTTTAGGTGGACACTGTCTCCTCTCTGCTACATCCCACCTTTGCTTTCAGGCCACTAACAATTTCTTGACTCTCTCAGCTTCTGTTGCAGCCTCTTCTGTTTGCTATGTTCTTGTGGAGCAATAGTTTTTTGTTTTTTTTAAAAAAACCTTTACTAACAACTTTAAGGGGTTTTGGGAGAGGGAGGAGACCTATGTATGGTGAATCTGCCATTTTTTGCCAAAATTGTCATTTTATTTTCTGACTATAACCTCCCTGCTTTCCAAATAACTTATTCAACTGCCCCCACTGCATCTGTCTTCACCCTCACTGGGACGTCGCCTGTTGACTCCTCCCTGTACCCCAGTCCCTTGCTGCCTTCTCTCTCCTTTCTGCCAGCCTGGACATTGTCATCTGTCACTTCCATGTCTGCTGGGCACTGCCCTGGCCTCACCCGGTCAAGTGCCCTGACGTCACTGCCAACTCAGAATGGCCAACCTCTGCAGGGCCCCACACACTGCCCAGAAACCTCCAGCGTTTCCTATCTACTTTTCCTGCCTTTCCTTCAAATTTCCAAACCTTCCTCTCCCCTCTTATCCAAAGCAAAGGACCTTTCCCAGTACTTTACAGAGCAAAGAGAGGTCACTGGGTGAGGACTCCCCCAGCTGTCCCACCACCCCAGAGCTTGCCACCACCCTTTCCAGCCTGGATCATATACCTGCTTCCTAGGAAATGTCCCCATGGCCATATGTGCCCCTTCCCCACCCACCAGCCCAAGGGCCCCTCCACAGGTGTAAATCAGCATTTTGTCACTTAAAACCCTACAATGCTTCTCATTGTTCTTAGAATAAAGACCAAAGCCCTGGTGGCACTTGGCCCCTGCTATCTCTTCTTGCTTCATCTGTCCAACATGCCCCCTTTCTCTACTTTCCTCCTGGGCTTTCTTTCAGTTCCAGAAAGATCTTGGACTCAGGATTTGTACATTTTCTTTCTCCAGGGGTGATGTTTAAAATATTTACTAATGGCAATCCAGTAGAACAGCATCCTAGAGATGTCTTGGTCTACTAGGAATTTCCCCTCTAACGTTTGGATCATGGGGAATGTGCCAGTTTTGTAGGGCTCCTGGAGCAGCTTGTAGCAGCAGAACTTCAGTCTATACATAGCATTCTCCCTGTGTGTGTGTCTGTGTCCAGATTTCTCCCTTTTATTCAAGAACACAGTCGTATTGGATTAGGGTCCACCCTAATGACCTCATCTGAACTTGATTATCTGCAAAGACACTATTTCTGAATAAGGCCACGTTCATAGATACTGGGGGTTAGGATTTTTAACTCCCTTTTGGAGGACACAATTCAATCCATAAGAAGGAGATTAGAGGGTTCCAAGAGTAGGGGCTGGGGTGCCCAGAGTGTTGCGGGGTGGGCATGTGGGAAACCGTGGAAGTATGTCGGTATTTTAACATCCACTGCATACTGGCTGAATGTTTACTCTGCTAGTCCTGGAACTCTCCCCATCACCTACTCTTCCCTCCATTTGGAGACACCCATCCATCCTTCAGGTCCCAGCTTACCCTTCAATGCCCCAGAGCCCCTTCCTTGGAAGCCCAGGGAGCCCTTCCCTGGAAGCTGTGTGCGTCTATGGCACCCCATGCCTCCCTGCCTTACATGGTGTCTGCCGAGAGATTCCTCCCCTTCCCTCAGCACCAGGAGCTGAGCAGGTGATAATTCCTTGATTATTTGTGGGTACGACTTTGTTCCCCTCCCACGGACTCCTGGAGGCAGCCACCTCGTCTTCCACATGTCACTATCTCCGGTGTTGTGGGTGCTGGAAAACTGGTGGGTGAGTGAACAATGATTCTGCGTGTAGATTGTCACCCTGTTGGGCAGTGTCGGGCAGCGTCAGGTGCAGTAAACCCTCGCTTTGTTCCACACTCTGATAGATGGGATGGAACTCATAGACCCGCAAGTGTGGGACTTTTTTTTTTTTTTTGAGTTTTGCTGTGCAAAGAGTCTGGCTGCCTCTTGTGCTCCACAGTGAGAAGAAACCAATGAGCTCCATGCAGGCCTGTGGCCTGGGGCAGACCACAGGGAATGTCCCCAGGGAATCTGGGCTCTCTGAGAGCCTGGAAGCTGTGGAAACCTGGAAGCTGTGGCGTGCTGGGCAGGGTCCCTGCACCAGGCAGTCAAGAACAAGGACTTGTTTGAAGAAAAGCCCCACTGGGGCACGGGGTTCCTCTGGGCTGTTTGGGAAGCTTGGCCGGCATAGTTGTAGTCCTGCCTGCTTTCAAAATTGTTGGGAGGCTCAATCCTAGGTTTGCACTCGGCTCCTCTGTGGACGCTGGAAGGGAGAACACCCCCAGGACTCCTTTCACCAGGAGCAACCCCATGTAGCGGGTAACAGGAGGGGATGACAGGGCACCACACGTCAGGGCTGTGAGCCTCCCATGCCTGGGGGGCCAGTTCAGATGGTCACCTTGATTGTCTCACCTTCCACGGCCAGCTCCTCTGGTCACTCTGGCTGGGTGTCACCTCTCCAAAAGAAGCCTGCCTGAACACCCAATCTGAAGTAGCCCACAGCACATACACACATGCACACACACAAACACACATCACACATACCAACACACACATCACACCACAAGCACACACATACACACCCCATGCACACTACACACAGACACATACACACACATACACGGAACTCTCTGTGGCCTGCTCGATCCTTACCATCTTTTATCTTCCTTGTGGCTCAATCACTCATGCCATTGAAAGTCCATAGATTTCCTTGATCACTGTGGATTTCTCTCTGCTAGAATGTAAACTCCAAGACATCAGGGACCTTGCAGGTCGTGTTCATCAGTGGAATCTGAGCCCTTGGAACAGTGTTTGGCTCATGGTATGTGCAGCGGGCTGTCCCCTAGGACGAGCATGGAATCTGGGCAGACCCCTGCCCACGGCACAGCACCACTGTGCTCACCACTGCCCAAAGTGGTCCGTTCTCGGCTCAGAAATAAAAGCCTTAAATTGCACATGGAGCCTCCCAGAGGTAAAGGAACAGCTCTCAGGTGCTTGTGGATTTCTCAAATCCACTCACAGACACAGAAGCATTTAGATCAGGTGTGCTGCAGAGTATCAGAGGCGCTGTGCATCCACCTCATGCAGCCCAGAGGCTGCCAACCCAGGGTGTGGCCGTGTGACCCCAGCAGGCAGCCAACTGAATAGGAGTGGGCTCACTCTGTCCTGGCAGATTTTTGGGGTCCATCTTGGCAAAACCCCAAGCACTCAGGATGCTGACACCCCATCCCTCTGCAGCAGCATAAAGAGAGGCCCCCCTGGGCCCCGAGTGGCAGGGCAGCAGCCACGGAGGTGGGCTGCCTGGTCCAGATTCTGCCTCTGCAGTGAATCTCCAGCAAGGCTTTTAGCTTGTTTCCTCATCTGTCAAATGCAGATGCAAACAGAACCTATCTGACAGGCTTGTGCCAGGACACAACGAGCCAATGTATGCATGGTGCCTGCATGTGGCGCTCCATAACTATTATCCTTGATCTCAGGCAAATGTTCCCTGACCGTGGGCAGCAGGAAGCTTCTGAAATTACCTTCCCACTTCCATGGGGGAGAATGTGGCACCCTTGAGTCAGTGCCATGAAGGGAGCAAATGGAGGTGGTGGGCACTTGGTGCTCCGTGCAAAGGCTGAGTCTGAGCCCTGCAGGGATGCACGTCTCCTTGCCTGCCTCTGCCTCCTAAGGTCACTCTCGTGCCACCACATGACGTCAATATTATGCTTATTTAATTAAATTCTCATTTACTCACAAGGGCAATGTCAGGGCAGCTCAAGGCTTTTCATGCTCTGTGCTTGAAAGTTGTGGGAGTCCATGTACAGCTCCGGGGCTCGGGCCACCTCCTCTGGGAGGTTCCACCAGAACCAGGACCCACACAAAGATGCAGACTAGGTGTACACTCTGAAAAGCCATCGAGCCAGCTGGGACGTTTTCACCTCCTCACCCCCTACCAATAATAATAAAAGATCATAAGCTGGTGTTCAGCGTCTTCTATCCCACAGAGCTTGGCTTAGGCTTTCTATAGCTGTTATTTTATCTAATATTTAAAACATACCTGTGAAGTAGGTATTATCCATCCGATTTTATATGTGGGGAAGCTGAGGCTCAGAGAGGCACAGTAATTTGCCTGAGGTCACACAACTCAGAGACAGAAGGGTCAGCTCTTGAAGGCCGGTCCAGTGTCTTGGCGCCCGCCCTGGCCCCTGAGGTCCTCCTCCCCTTCACCTGGGGTGACACCCTGGCCTCTGACTGAGCTCTGGGCAGGTGGTGCTGTGAGGAACCAGCCAAGTGACAGGCCCAGGGGGAGAGTGTATGGGGACAACGCACACAGCAGTAGTATCTGTTGATGATGGAGAATATCAAGAGCCAGGTGACAGCTGCGGAGGCGAGGGCTGCTGAGTTTGCAGCTTGGAGGCCCAGCTCCTGCGGGGGTAGAGGCCCTGTGGGGTTACCCCAAGTCCTGGGAGGGGACTGTCAGCACTTGCATAGCAGGGAGGGAGCTGGGAACAGCTGCAGCAGGGACAAGACACGTAGGGAGGCAGAAAACCCAGAGGGGGTCTCACTGGGGGCATCCTGGGACTGGGAAGAGCAGGGTGGGCTGAACCTCCAAGGCGCCTGGACCCGCAGCTTGATGCCACCAGGGCCCCGCCGACCTCCTCACCCCTTCTGGGCAGCGGTCAGGCCGGGACTCTGGGGCCAGTGGCTCGCTCTGCCCGTCTCCTGCCACGATGTGCCCATACCATGCAGCTGGGAAGGGCGATGGCACCAGCATGGCTGCCAACAGCTCCAGGACCCACGACTCGAAGTGCCTTTGCCAGAAGGGACCCTGTCTGGGCCAACACCACAACAGCCCCTGCACCAATCTGGGCTCCTTCCGAAGCAGAGACTGAGATGGGGCCTCTGGGCAAGGCGCTGATTTGGGGCGATCGCACGGAACAGAGGCAAGGAGTAGGGGGAGAGATGGGAGGAGGGAGGGAAGACGATGCAAGGGGCATTGTGAATTGGCCACCGTGGGGTGACAGGTGCCTGCTGCCACCAACATCTTCTGCGGGGTGTCGGATCGTGTCTCAGAAATATCTGCCCAAGTGACAAAGGGAAGGACTGTGTCCCCGCTGGTGGAGGGCTGCCCAGTGAAGCATCAGGAGTGCTTGTGTGGGGGTGGGGTGGGACCCCTCAGGGAGCACACACCGCAGCCCCTGTGAGGCAGCGAGGCTCTGCGAGGCCAGGGATTGTCAGTGTGGAGCAGTCACAGCCTACGCAGGGCCGTCCAGCGACATAGCCATAGCTGGCAGCCCAGCAAGGCCAAGGACGTGTGGAGGTGCCCGAGCTGTCCGGGGCACTCCCCCGTGACTGCGTGGACCCTGTGGCCCAGCTGCTCTCTCTGCCTCTGTTCCTCTCATTCCAGAGACACTGGGAGAGCCTCCTGCGTCCCCCATCCCAATCTGTGTCTATTTCAGCTTCCACTTCCTCGCGGCTGTTGTTGCTTTATGGTCTCTGTGTGTCCCTTCTCACCCGGAGCTTTTCGCCTTCCGCTTCTGCTGACAGTTCCTGGCCAGGGTTGGAGCCAGCTACAGCAGCCTTCCCGTCTCGCCTCTGCTCCCTGGCCTCTAGGCTGGCCGGGGGGCCTCCCCAGCACGAGAGCAGCGCACCACCCTCTTGGCAGTTCAGTGACGGGAATGCCACGTTGGAGCGGGCATCTCGCTGCGGACAGGGCCCTGGAGGGGGAGCCTGACCTCTGTCCTCTCTTGGCCGTGTCACCTTAGGCATGTCACATCCCCGCTCTGAGCCCGTTTCCCCCCTTCACCCAGGCCTTCCCACTGGGCTGTGAAGATCAAATAGACTGTGCTGTGGAAGCATTTCGACCAGTTCAAGTGCGGCCCAGGTGGCAAAGGTTACCTTCTGGGGAGAGGCCAGGGCTGAGCCTTGGCAGGTCACGTCTCTGCGCCCGGCTTCTCCCCTGGCAGAGAGAGGTAAGGTAAGAGGACTGAGGCCCCACCAACGTCACACCCCTGACTCGGGCGTGAAACCCCCCACCAGGCTGGGAGCTGGGAAAACACTGGTGTCGTCAGAGGGTCTCGTGTGGAGGGCCAGATGGTTTCCATCTTGGTGGTGACAGACCTTGAACACCAGGGAGGAGGTGGAAGTCCAAGCTTTTGATGTGGTGAAATGTGATCTTACCAACATCTTTGTCACTCTCTCTCTTGCGTGCGCTCTCTCTGTCTCTCCCTCTCCCTCTGTCTCTGTCTCCCTCTCTCTGTCCTGTGGCAGAGAGCTCTCTCTGAGTCTGAGTCTCCCTGTTAAGCAGAGTTCACACCTGGTGTTCTGTCCATGCTTCTCACTGTCTCTTTCTGTGTCCTTGTGAGAACCTCGTGGTTCTTACAAATTAATCTCTGACGTGCCCTGCAGCGGCCAATCTCCTCGGTCCTCAGCAGAATATAATTTAGTCTGAGAAATCCATCTTTATCCTCTTCCACCCCAAAATTCTGGCAGCTGTGTGTGTCATTCCCTCAGAATCCCCCAATCTTGGGTAATGAAATAGTAGAGAAATGTGTCACTCCATTCGGGATTCACGTGACTATTACGGGTCAGTCTCACTGAGACTGTGTGTCAGGTGGCGGCTGTGTGACTGAGGTGGGCCCATCGAGCTCCCAGAAGAGGAGCTGGGCGCTGAGGCCAGGGACAGAGGGTGGATGCTGGTCGAGGCTTCGCGTCCAAAAGGGCACACGGGGCCTCAGGCCTGTTGGTGATATTGTCTCTTACCTTGGTGGGTGGACACCCGGGAGGCTGGTTTATTAGTATATTCTTGAAATTATACTCATATGTTACGAATAAAATCTTTTATGTGTATGATATAATTTGATTAAAAAAATAAGAAAGTGGTGGTGGCTGATTTGTCCTGCTTCTGGAGCTCTGAGGAGACCGCTGGCTCGTCCCTGTGCTGGACTCTGACCTGGCTGCTCTCCGTGCTCCCCCAGAGCTCGCTGTCCAGCCTCCCCTGCGATTCTGGGAGACTCTCCAACTTCTCCTCCCCCCCCCCCTTAGATATGCCAGGATTGGTTTCTGTTGCTTATAACCAAAAAACCCTTCCTGAAACAGAAAACATGATGTGAACGCGTGTGTGTGTGTGTGTATGTGTATATGCGTGAATATGTGAGTGTGTTATATGTGTGTGTATGCATGAGTGTGCATATGTGTGAATGTGTGAGTGTGTGAGTATGAGTGTGTGTATGTGTGAATGTGTGTGTATGTATGAATGTGTGTGAGTGTGCGTATGTGCATGAGTGTGTATGTATGAGTGTGCATATGTGCGTGAGTGTGTGCGCGGGACCCACTGAGGTGAGCCAAGTCTGCTTCTGCAATTGCAGTTAAGAAAAGAGGGGGAAAAATCCAGTTTCATGTTTGTGGTCCCAATTTTACCTCCCGCTGGTGTGGCTGGTGTGGCACGGTGCTGGGTTGGGACAGTGAGCAGCAGATTCTGGCTGTCAAGCAAAGGAAACAGAGGGCTGTGAAGCACGCACAGTCAGGCCCCGGGGCCCTCCTAGTCCTCAGATCCAGCCTCTCCCTTTACAGGGGAGGAACCAGGGCCGGCAGCAGAGGTGAAGTCTCTTGCCCCAGGCGGCACAGGATTAGCTGCTACTCTGGGCCTCTCCCTAGAAAGGAAAGAGGGAAGCCGGGAGGAGGCTGGGACAATCCGCTGGATGTTGGGGGTGGGGAAGGAAAAGCAGGGCGATGGCTGGCTGTGTGGGCGAGGGCTCACAGGTGGGGTGCTGCCACGGGCAAATACTTTAGTCACTTTACGATCACGGGTTGTGCAATGATGGAGAAATCTTTGAGTGTGAGCATTTGTCATCCAGCCAAACAATATGTGATCAGAGATGGCAAAGGATGATCCTTGTTGTACCCAAGTGGAAATACGTGTTCTGACCACAGCAGACATTCATCCGTTCAGTCCTTCACGCTGTCAAGCAGGCCCACTACGAGCCCCCGCCACAGGCACTGGGGACTCTGTGTGAGCAAAGCAGGCTCTGTGGGCCCCTCGATGGAGACACCGACTTTTGGGGAAGACAGGTATTAAATGTGCAGTATCACAGACTGTTGTTTAGCCACTCTGGTGAGCACCATGAGGGGTGGGGGGCGGGAAGGGGAGCGACAGGGAACCAGGCCCCTCGGAAGTGACTTTTAAGCTGCTGCCCAAAGAAGAAGGTTTTTTGAGGGGACAGGCAGGAAAGATTCCTGGGTCATGGGAACAGCATGTGCCAAGTCCCTGGAGCTTGGAGAGTGTGGCTCACTGGCGGGGCTGCGAGAGGCAGCTTGTCTGTGAGGGGGGGAGAGGAGGTGGGCTTGATGGAGTGCGGGGGTGCTGGTGGCGGGAGAGTGATGAGTTGCGTGTGCAAATAGAAGAAAGGCAGTGGTGGGGGCAGGCCTCCTAAGCCATGGAACGGGGTATGGACGTTGTCCTAGGGGTCGTGGGAAGCCACCGCAGGGCTCAGTGTGCACACACATGCATGTGCACGTGTGCGGACGTGTCTGTGTGCTAGTCAGGCTTCTCCAGTGAAACAGAGCCAAAAAGTTGTGTATGTACAGAGAAAGAGATTTATTTTAAGGAATTGGCAATTATGCAGGCTGGCAAGTCCAAAATCTGCAGCGAGGGTAGCAGGCTGGAGACCCAGGAGAGAGCCCATGTTGCAGTTCAAGTCCAAAGGTCATCTGTTGGGGGATTCACGCTTGCTTAGGGAGGTCAGTCTTTTTGTTCTAACGAGGCCTTCAGCTGATTGGTTAAGGCCCACCCACAGTGGGGCAGGCAGCCTGCTTTACTCAAAGTCCACCAATGTAAATGTTAATCTCATCCAAAAACACTCTCACAGAAACATCCAGAATAATGTTTGACTGCATAGCTGGTCACCATGGCCCAGCTGAGTTGATACATAAAATGAACCATCGCAATGATTACATGATCAACACCACATTTCCCGGGGTCCCTCTGCCGTGGTGGGGGGAACGGATTGGCCTGGACGTGTGAGGAGAGGTGTAGGATGACGCAGCCAGGTGAGAGGTGGAGGTGACTGTTTGAGGGGGAGGAGATGCTCTTGTGTTTGGAGATGTATTTACTGCCGGAAGCAGCTAGCCAGGCAGAGGGGCCGGTTGGGGTGAGGAGCCAGGTTCTGCGCGAGGCAGGAGCAGCCTCTGGGGGCAGGCGTGGCCCCCCATTCGGGTGCTCTCCCACCTTCCTGTGATCACACAGGCCGCACCTCACTGCTCTGCCTGCCTCCTGGGTGGTCGACAAACACACATTTGTTCAAGGAACCACCTCCAGTTCCTCTCCCGGACCCAAAGCCACACACATCCTAGCAAATTCCGCTCAACACTCCTCTAACTGCTTATCATAGTCCACGGTGATTTGTCTCTTCCCTGAAGTCCCACAAACCTTACAGCATGTATTATTTGATTTAGCAAATGGATTGTTTATTCCTTTATTGTTCTTTAATTTTTAAAGCCTCATATTCGAAGTGCTTTTTATGGGCAATTGATTTCACATGTTTTATTTAAACGGTGCAGCATGCTTTATGAGGGACACAGCTCAGATTAAGCCAAGCTGCAGAAACCAATACGTTCTGATAGCTTTAAGCAACAGAGGTTGATTTCTTGTTCATGCCACAGGTCATTTGGGTCCTTCTCCAAGTTCTGACTATCCTGTGGCTCTTCCGTCTTGTGGTTTCATGATTGCTTTGGTTCATCCCGACAGCACGGGGGCCTGGAGGGTAAGAAGAGAGCTTGGAGGGCCATTTGAGGGAGACTTTATGAGCCCGGCATGCAAGCGGCGTACATCGCTTCCTCCTCCTTCCCACTGGCCGGACGTAGTCACGTGGCCTCGTCTAGCTGCAAAGGAGGCTGGGAATAGAGTTTAACAATACGTCTGCCTAGAGGAGAAAATTGGTATTGGTGAACCCTAGCAGCATCAGAGATGAGAAATGCTCGTCTTACTGCCCCGGTGAGATTGTGTCATTTTACAGAGAGAGAAGCAAAAACAATTGTTCCCACAACAAGGTGAAATGCATGGTCCGCGGTCACAGAGCTTGAAAGTAGGGGTGCTGGAACCTGACATGAGGTGTCAAAACACAGCAAAGTGTTCACAATAAAATGTTAACCAAAAACAGCAGAATATAAAACAGTATGCAATTTGGTTTCACTTACCTTACTTTTTATATTCATACATTTGTCCACACATGGAAAACAGACTGGAAGAAAAGAACTTCACGGGTCATTGGGTTGTATTTGGTTTCTTGGACCATATGTGGTTCATCTTTTCATTATGCTTTCAATATTTTCTGCAATGAGAAAACAATTATCACTACTTTCTAAAATTAGTTGATTAATTTTCTTAAATTCTTTATTTCCATAAAAGCATGTCATGAGAACAACAAAGTTGCCCAATGGGGCCCATGACAGGGGGATTCTTATTAATAGTATTAATAATTCATTCTTACATGTATGATTTTAGTCCTTTATAGTGTTCAGTGGGCTCTTGCGTATTTCATTTGCTCATTCTTGTATTCACTCCATAAGCTCTGATCCCACCCCCTTTCTGCCAGCTGCTGGTGAGGCCCTGGATGGCACAAGAGTGATCAGGCATTCATGCGTCCACGAATTCAGGAATAAAGTTATGAATGAATTTAGTGAGCGCCTGCCAGGTGAGCCCAGACTGTGAAGGACCTTGCATACCATGCATGGGTTTGGTCGGCTTTCTGTGGCATTGGAGAGCACTGAAGCAGGCCGTGTGCTGTCAGCCTTGGGTTTCCAGAGCTCAGGGCCAGTTGTAGCAGTGAATGTGGAGGTGGGGCTCCTGGAGACACCGCGGGAAGGCTGTTGAAGCCAGGTGTGCCAGGAGTCTGGAGACCAACATCTGATCTGAGACCAGACCCGTGCCCAATCCAGAGCTCTGCCTAGAACCTCATTTCTTAGCCACCAGATGACTTGGCACTTGGGATGTTTCCTGCCGTTCCATCTTCAAGCACTCAGAAGGGCTCTACTTGCACAGCTGGGCCTACAGCCCTGTAGGTCTCCCTCCGCTGCGACTTCGGAGCAGGCCAGAAACTCTGTAGGCAAACAACTTACTCGGATTTATCGTTTGTGTATCTCGGCATCTGGGGAGCATAAACAGGCTGTGATTGCTGGCTGTGGTCACCTCTTGGGGGTGAATCAGGATGTCCTGTGCAAGACCTGTTGCCCTGACTTTCTGTGAGTGGGCATGGGGTGTGCACACACTCACACACGCACACGCACGTGAGTATACACTCACACACACACATTTGCATCTTCACAGCACAATTAAATCCCTTGCTGCAAATGCAGGGCTGCCTTTTCTTATGTCTTTTCTGTATTCCTGATGTCAGGGGACCTTACATTTTTGCTGAAACCAATTTAGGAGCAAGAGAAATGAACATAGGAAGTATAGCTGCATTTTCAGACTTTTTTTTTTTTTTACTTTTATAAACAACAGAGATCTTTTTCCAACAAAATCTTACATTGATAAAAGCAAAGTTGCTCAGGTAGCAGCCAGGCGGGGCCCAGAGCCCTGGTCACTGGGCAGTGCCACTCAGCCCCCAGTAGAAATTCTGGAAAAACACAGGTGAGAAGGGACAAGCACTGGCTGGGGGTGGGGACAGCCAGGCTCCAGTGCCCCTGATTCAGCATCACTGTGAGCCCCTGGCAGTCTGCCACCTCTTGGAAGGGATGCCCTGCACTCAAAGACCTGCTTGGGCCCTGGCCCTGCATGACTCGTGGGTGGAGTGGGTAGGCCCGACTCCTCCAGGGCCTGAGTCTCCCATCTGTGAACTCACTCGTGCACTGATGCCTGGCTCACAGCAGGAGCCAGGGAACCCCCTCCCCTGCCTTCCCCTTTGTTAGGCCCGAGTGGTCTCTAACTTGATTTCTAGTGCTGTGATTTCACGGGTTGGGGGGGGGGGGAAGCTTCATGATGGATAAAATATGACACTTTAAAAGGCTAAACAATTATTTTGAGATAATTTAGGAACCTCCCAGAACTGTTGAGACTGTTTGCATACTCACCTCCTCCTAACCCCTGCCTTCAAATCAAACTTAAGCCATAATGTGCTTTTTATCTTCAAAACTATCTTGGAAACTTGGGACAGAACACAGTAAGAAGGGAATTTTAAATTCACATGCAGCTGTACTAACTGTTTCAAATCCAAGACTACCATTTTCAAAGATTTGACAGGGACAGAGCTGGAAAAGACCTTCCACCTTACAGATGAGCCCCAAGGGAGAAGGGTTAGTTAGTAGCAGAGCCAGCGGGGGGTTGAGGGCTCCTGACTTCATATCAGTGCAGGGGGTTTAAGAGCAAAGGCTTCAAAGTAAAAGAGACCCACTGTGGAATCCCAGCTCAGCCAACTAAAAACCCTGAGATGGTGGGC
Source organism: Daubentonia madagascariensis (assembly GCA_023783475.1). Classification (NCBI taxonomy): domain Eukaryota; kingdom Metazoa; phylum Chordata; class Mammalia; order Primates; family Daubentoniidae; genus Daubentonia; species Daubentonia madagascariensis. The sequence continues at coordinate 53,393,543 of JAKFHU010000485.1, read as the reverse complement.
AAGTTATTTAAAGTTATTGAACCTCAGTTTTATCCTTTGGAAAGTGAGAGTCACTCCCAGATCATAAGGCCGATGTTGGGATTAACTAGGATGATGTTGCCAAGCGCCTAGCCTGGTGCAAAGCGCGGGAAGAGCTGGAGAAATGTTAGCTGTGCTATTGTTACCCCCGTTGTCTAGACAAGGAAACTGAGGTCTAGAAAATTTCAGCCCTTTGTTGAGGGGTGATCCCAAAGTCTGTGCCCTGACCACTGCACTACATGCTTTTCACACAAGGAGAAAACTGTGCTTCCCAATTCTTTTCAGTGAGATCCTTATATGTCTTGGGAAGAAATTCCTGGGCAAGCCCACTTGGGATAGAGGCTGAGCCCCCGGGGCCTGAGTGTGGGCAGGAACGTCCTGCTTGTGACCAGTGGAGAATGCCTGTTACGTTGATGGGTGTGAGCTTTGAGGGCAGTGGGGTGGTAGAGGAACGGGAAGCCCCAGCCTGGGCAGAGGGCCGTGCACCCACACCACTACCCTTCCCCCAGCCCCTATGCCTTAAACTGCTCAACTCCCCAAATGTGGCGACAGAGTGCTGAGGCCAGATCTGGTCAGCCCTCCAGGACACAGGCGCACAGAGCTGGAGAGAAAAGCTAGAGGAAGCCAGCTGTCAGCCACAAAAATCATTTTGGGGTAGGAGGGTGGCATGGGAAGGGGGAGAGAACCTCCGGAGGCACAGGGCCCATAAATTGGGAGCTTGGGTAAAACTTCTCCAAATTCTGAGGGGCAGGAGGTCCCTTGGTTTTGTGTTTATAAATCAGTTGTTAGTCTTTCACGAATCTGAAGAAACGGCCCTGAGCAAGCTGCTCTTCCATCCACACCAGCGGGCATCTCTCTGCTGAGCCCGGTGCTCTGGGGCACCTGCCAGTTTGAGCTCTGAGCCCAGGACTGGACCCACCAAGACTTAAATGTCCATTCCCCTCAGGCCCTGGCAGAACCGGAGGCTCCCGGGTCATCCAGGACTATCCACTTCCTACAGATGCTCTGAACGTTCCCTGATCTGACCCCATCACCCACCCCTTCCTCTGAGCCCCCACAACTCCTGGTCTAGCGTGAGTTCTGATGCTTTCATCCTCTCGCACGAAGTCCGGCCTGCCCGCCCGCGGAGAACACTGCTGGCCCATGGTCCTCTCAGGCAGCCAATTTTTCTACTGCCCTCCGGAATTGCAGGATCTGGAAGTAGCAAAGCCAGTATCCGCCTTGCTCTTTGTGCTGCCTCCTAAGTGTCCCCTCCTCTTCAAAGCCCCTCTCTCCTTTGACAGGCGTCACCCGTCTTCATGACCCTGGCTCCTCTGCCTGTCATTTCCCGACTTCCCCGTCACCCTCCTTCCTTACTGATGTCATCAGTACTGGATTCACTGGCTCTTTCCCCACCACCGTGCCTGTCATCGTTCTTGGCACATGGATATTCACCTGTCTCGGAGGCAGAGCCGAGATTAGGTTCTTGCTCACATGATCTGTTGGGGAGAACTCTCAGGAAAAGGGGAGCCAGGGAATCAGGATAGAGCAGGTGGTCTTGGCTGGAGCCCAGCTTCTGTCTCACCCCATGGGGAGCTCTGGAGCACCAGAGTCGGTTCCCTCTCCGGGGGCAGCCTCTGTGGCTGCTGTCTGGATGCTGTCGGCCAGGGTCTGCAGAGTGCAGGGAGTGTAGCCTCCGGGGGTCTGGGCAGTGTTGTCTCACCTTCTCGCCCCCTCCTCCAGCCTCTCCACCTGGGTTCTCATCCCCACGACTTCCCATGTGACGGTTCTAAGGTAACTGATGCCTTATGTTGTGCCGAAGCTCGTGCTCAGTTCCTGTCCTCACCTGCCTTGACCTCCTAGCATCACTGTGACCGGCCACGTCCCTCTCTGGCCTTCCCGCCTCCTCGCAAGGGCTGCCTCTGTCTCCTGTGCTGGATCCTCCTCCTCACCCTCTAGGCCCCCCCCCCCACCCCCGCAGTCACAGTGCCCTGGGGCAGCCTCAGCCTCTCTCCCCGGCCATCCACACTCTCTAGGGGAGGTCATGCAGCTCCGTGGCTCATGACAGCCCTCATATGCTGACTCGACAATTCCCTCTGTGTCCCAGGCTCCTCTGGGCCCCAGGCTCTTCCTCTGTTCCTGGCACCTGGCCCTCTCCACCTAGATGAATAACAGACACCGCCCACCTCATGTGACAGGCCGGAACAGCCGACTCTCACCACCACCTCTAATGCCGCTCCCTCCCCTGTCTTCCCTGAGACAGGAAGCAAGATCACCACCGGCCTTGAGCTTGGTCAGAACCCAGAAGTCCCCCTTGAGCCCTCCCTTTCCCAGACTCTACTCCAAACCCCCAGCTGCTCCTGGCAGCTCTACCTCTGAAGTCCACCCTGCTGTGACCGCCTCTCAGCCTCTCAGCCTTCCCCTGAGCCCAGGCCACAGGGGCAGCGGCTGACCCATGTCCCACCCAGCCTAGAGCTGAGTGGTCTTCCTCAGGGGCACGCCACGCCACACCACGCCACGCCACGCCACGCCACGCCACGCCCTGGCTCGTGCTCTCCAGTGGATCCCGCCACACTGCATGTGGCCCCGATTCCTTAACAGAGCCAGCACACCTGCCCCTGCCCGCGTGTCCTCGCTCTCCCTCTTTGCTCCGGTTACAGGAACCTTCTCCTGGCTCCTCCTCCCATGAAACTCTCTGGCTCAGGCCTGCTACACACACCCATCCTTTGGTTTGGAATGTTCTTCCCACGATCGTGGTGCTGCTGCCTCCTTATTCAGGACTCAAAGCTACCTGCTCAGAGAGTGGCCCGGTCACTCTCTCCCTGAGACTTGGTTTCATCTTGTTGATGGGCCTCCTTGGTTCCTGACCTTCCTGTACTTATGTATTTGTTGCCATCTTTCCTGCCTGCCCCACTAGAAAGTGAGCTCCTGGGGGTCAAGGGTCTGTCCATGAAGCTGTGTCCCCTGTGCCCAGAAGGTGCTTGCAATAGTAAGGGCTCAAGAGGGGTCAGATTCTGGCCTCCAGGTACTCAGAGGCCACTACCAGCCCACGGGATGAGTGGAGTAAGTAATGGCTAAAGGGTTGTTTCGGTGCAGCCAGGCGTGTGCACAGACTGTGCCCGCATGGGAGGGATGTGCATGCTGGGGCAGACCTCACGTAGCTTTGGTGGAGCTGGCACAGGACAGGAAAGGACAGCCAGGGACACAGAGGCTGACAAAGCCTGGGGGGCTGCCAAGATTACTTCCTTCAGGGCCAGAGAGAAGGCAGCTCTCTGGCATGGGAGGAAATGCCTACTGCAAAGTCCAGTCTCCTGCAGCTGGCCGGTGGGATGCTGAAGTCCTTGAGCAATGTTAACCTACCTTCACATTTAGGATGCCACCCAAAAACATTCCAGAAGAGGAATATTAGCCATTGGGAGTCACAGTTCAGATAATCTGCTCCTCTTGATAAGACGCAGCAAATGGAATCAAAGAACTCAAAGAATTCAACACTTATTGACACCTACAGTGTGTCTGCAGCTAAGAGGTGAACAAAATTGGAATGATTGGTTTAAGAGCTGGGCCCAAATCCAGCAGACCTGCCTCACAGATGTGGCATGCGACCCTGCACCTGGAGTTAGATTTCAGGCTTCCTGGGTGGGTGTCAGCCCTGGACGGGGCTCTCTCAAGATCAGAGTCAGTAGGGAAATGGGGACTGGCACATGGGGATCTCGTAGCAGATGCTCCATCTGGGGCTGGGTGGTTAGTGGGGACTCTAGGGTCCGATGAACCTGAATTGAATCACTGAGCAAGCTTTTGAAACTCTTTGTGCCTCAGTTTTGTCATCTGTAAAGTGGGGTTAGTCACTCTTGGATTGCCTAACAGGCAGAAGAACCTGCAAGCCTGAGACACCAACATAGCAGGGGCATCCAAACACATGAAGTGGAGGGGTAGAGAATGTGATATTTCCAATAATGGTTCACAGTAGTCAGCATGGACAAGCACTAAGGTGTGAAAGCTTGTGTCCCCGCAGAGTTCATATGTTGAAATCCCAACCCCAAGGAGATGGAATTAGGAAGTGGGGCCCTTGGGAGGCAATTAGGTCATGAGGGTGGAGCCCTCATCAATGGAATGCCCTTATAAAAGAGGAGAAGGGGAGCTCGTTTGTCCCTTCCACCTTGTGAGTGCTCAGCAAGAAGGTGCCATCTATGAACCAAGAAGTCTGTCCTCCCCAGAAACCGACTGTGCTGGTGCCCTGGTCTTGGACTTCCCAATCTTCAGAACTGTGCAAAATACATTTCTGTTGTTTATAAGCCACCCAGTCTAAGGTATTTTGTTATAGCAACCTGAACAGACAAAGACAGCACGTGAAGACTTAGTCTTTTACTTCCATGTGTTTATTTAAGGTAATCTCCCAGCGCTTTGCTTGACATATGATAAGTGCCTGACAAATATTACTGCTTCCCTGTCTGTCCTTTCTTCCCAGAAGTGGAGTAGAAATAAGCCACAGAAAGGCTTCACCAACCTTACCCTTCGGCTAGGGGTCCTGCTGACACTTTTCTGGAGGACAAAAGCCACATCCTCTGGGTTTTGCATTCCTGGAAATTTATATGCACAGTTGTCAGCTAGAGCTATAGTCGTGAGCAGACAAAGTGCTTGCCCAGGACACAGATGCTAAATCGGTGAGCAAATAACTGAGCACCGTGTCAGCCAGTGAGCATGCTGAGGGAAACTGTGACAGGATAGTGGGAATGGGGAGCGCTGGAGGAGGGTGGGGAAAGTGCCATTTAGATGAGAGGACCTTTGAGAAAGGTCCCAGAATGGGGGACGACTTGCATAGTTCTCTGGGGGAGCAGTTTTGCAGAAGGCCTCAGGCTAGGAGGGAGCCTGGGATGCTCAGGCACACAGAGGGAGGCCACGTGGCTGGGTCAGAGTGAGCCAGGAGAGAGGGACAATCCAGGGCCAGATTGGGAGCACCTTGTAGCCGGTGCAATGATCTACTTTTTCTTTTATTCTGTGTGGGACGGGAGGGGAGCCACGGAGGTTCTGAGCCAAGGCACAACAGATCTGACCTAACCTCTTAGCAGACTGCTCTGGCTGCTGTGTTAATGGATGGTGGGCAGGCAAGGGTTGGTAGCTGAGAACGGTTATGAGTTTTTTGCAACAGTTCAGGAGAGACATGATGGTGGCTTGAGGGCGGAGGCTCACCAGATCTCTACAGATTGCTTGTGATCACAAAAGTTAAGGTAAGTCAATATTACATGTTAACATCACAGTGTAGCCAAGGTAGGAGTTATCTACAGAGCACTGACTTGCAGCAGGTGCTTCACTCACCAGCTTGCCCAAAGAATCAGACAATAAAAACAGCTAACATGTATTAAATGCCTACTATGTGTCAGGCACTGCCAGCTTGAATAGAACAAGGCTTGGACCAGAGATGCTGGCAGAGAGACTTCATCTCACATGTACCATTGGGTGGAACTTTACTAGACAGATGCCAGGGGTCAGAGAAAGGTCTAAGGACACATGTGGCTAATGCAGTTCCACATAACTGAGGTGTCAGGAACCAGGGAGTGACCTGGAGGGCTCCCGGATGAAGCGGGGGGGGGGGGAGCTGGGGGGGGATCTCGCATCTCAGTTCACGCCGCCATCTCCTCCTCCCCCCCAGGGATGGTGCTCTGTGCCAGGCAAGGGGAGCAAAGTGGAATAAGCTGAAGACTTGCCCACTAAAGATTTTCCAACCCAGCCAAGGGGAGATGCTCAATGCTCTCTAGAAAGACTCTTTCAAACACGTATAACAGAAAATCCAACAGAAAGGATTCAGGTAAAAATGAATTTTACAGTCTAAAGTAACCGAAGAGTCCAGGGATACATCTAGCTTCAGGAGATGCTTAACCAGGTTGACATATCATATGGTGCCACCATAGCCCTCAGGACCACATGGACCAAGGATGGGAAGGGGTGGATGCCCAAGAGGCTACTACTGGGAGAAGATGGGTGCTGGACGGCCACAAGCCATCACAGAGACTCTGCAGCAACTGGCGGCCTCCAAGCCTGACTGTATGAAGCACCATCTGAGAGGTGTATTGAGGAGGGAGAGATGAACTCTGTTTGGGGTGATCAACAGATGGTTCAGGAAAGGCGGCATTTCAGCTGAAACTTAAAGGAGAATTTCCTTCAAGTAGAACAGGCAGGAAGAAAGTGATTCCAGGCACAGGGGATGGCATGAGCCAAGGTAAAGAGGCATGGAGTACAGATTGGAAGAGAGTGGGGGGCTGGACCTTGAGGATTTGGGGAGATGGGGAAAGTGGGTTGGTACTGGATTATAAAGGGATCTTAGTGACCTCTTGAGGAAACTGCATATCCTTTTATAAGCAATGGACAGGAACTGGGGGTTTGAGAGCAGGGAGGTGACATGTTCTATGCTTTAGAAAGATTGATGACGGCAGAGTGGAGAATGGACAAGAATTGGTCACCCCCTGTGCCTGGCAGAGAGCATAGTTAGAGGAGGCCGCTGTGGGCCTGAACTGGGAGAGAAACCTTGGCAAGGAGAAGACAGCTGGATTTCGAGAAACTGAATAGTTAGACTATGTGGGACTCAGAAGTGGTTAAATGTGTGGAGTGGGTATGGCAGGCAGCTGATTGTTTATCCAATATCCATTCTCTTTCTTGCCATCGGAAACTCAGTTTTTTTCAGGGCAGCAATGTCACTAGTTACTGCTCACCTTCCCAGGTGCCTTGCAGTTAAAGGTGGCCAAGAAACTCAGTTGTGCCTACATTGCATTATGTAAACAAAAGTCTACCGGGCAAAGCTATTATTTTCTACATAAAAGGGAAAAAGTACAGTAACATAAACCTTTACTTCCTTCCCTTTCTTCCTTCTTGGAAAGTTGTTGCAATGCCTGGAGGTAGAGCAGCTCCTTTGAGACCATGAGGATGAGAACTTCAAGGTAAGGATGGTGCAGCAGGAGGCCATGAGGAACCTGGGTTCTTCTTGTTTTTTTTTTTTAAGAGCTGGATCTTGCTCTGTCACCCAGGCTGGAGTACAGTGACATGATCATAGCTCACTGCAACCTCCAACTTCAGGGCTCAAGTGATACTCTTGCCTCAGCCTCCCGAGTAGCTGGGACTACAGGCACATGCCACCATGACCAGTTAATTTTTAAATATTTGTAGAGATGGGGTCTTGCTATGCTGCCCAAGCCAGTCTCAAACTCCTGGCCCAAAGCAATCCGGCCACCTTAGCCTCCCCAAGTACTGGGATTCCAGGCATGAGCCACCGTCCAGCCTGAATCTGGGCTCTTGATGTCTTCTCCAAGTATGTGCCTCCAGATATTTTGTTACGTGACACAAAGAGCTACTTCTTTGGTTAAGCCACTGGAGTAGGATGGAACATGCAGTTCAAGCCAATTCTAAGAGGTACAGTGGGGATAAAGGCAATGTGGAGATTGAAGCTGTCAGCTAAGATTGGGAACCCTGGAAGGGGAACAAGTTTGGGAGGATCAGAGTGGCAGGAAAAGAGCCCGCCACCCAGAGCCAGGATGGCCTGTGACTGACTAGGGCCCCGGGAAAATCCCTTCCCCCACTCAGTCTCTGCTTCCCAATCTGTGAAATGGGATATTAAAGCCTAATTTTTTGAGAAAACCAGAAACAACAAGTCCGTTATGTAAAGCATCCAATATGTGCTTTGGGTCCCCAACAACTTCAGAGTTTGTTTACGGAGGGAAGAGGAGCCCAGCCTTGCTAGGAGGTTTAAGGCAAAGATTAGAGAAACCCGCATGAGACGGACACTAATATTGTAGCCCCCTGTGGCCCGGCCTGAGGAGCTTCGCAGCTTCCTATGGGATAAGGATGCCACTCAGCGGGTGGTGGGGCCCGTGAGGGCTGCTTAGGGGTGGCAGAAGGGAGGGGGCTACTGTCGCCCTCACCTCCTCAAGTATGTTGAGTGTGGAATGACGTGCAGATCAGATACAAAGATGACTAAATATGGGGTGATCAGATGTTTATGGGCTCATCCTTGCTATTTCATTTCGTGCAGCAATATAAACTCCAAAGAGCAAACAAACAGAACTGCCTGATAATGTGTTTATAATGGTTATTAAGAAGGGAGGTGAACTCTACTCAGGCATTCCATGGGGTGACTCAGCGCCTGTTTACCCGCCTCCGTGCACGGGTGCTCACTCCAAACAGGAAGGCTATGGAGAGGCAGCCAGATATTTTGGAGACAATATTTTACAGGACCATGATCTTGGAAGTCAGGGAATAAAAGGACCAGCAGGGACATTGAAGCCATCGAGGCCACCACCCAGGGGAGCTTGAGTGCCCTTCCTGGTCCTCTGCTGAGCTGTGGTTTAGCTGTGCCTCCACACCTCCGGGACAGGGACCTCACTGCCACCCAAGACACCCGCTTCACTGAGAACCCCCTGGCAACAGGTTACAGCTCTTGTTTGACTGGTACCCTCAGAGCCTGGCTTGGTGTCAGACTCTGAAAAGGTCCATCTAGTTTTCTTCCACTCAACACCAATTTTTATTGAGCATCAAGTTAGGCTCTGGGGCGTCTGAGATGAGTAAAACTCAGTCCCTGGCCCTGAGGAGTCCAGAGTCTGGACAGGTAGGCAGGGAGGTGAATAGTGTGGTGGGTGTCACCATGGGGGTCACATGGGTTTAGTGCAAATGGGTGCTCACAGGATGGCTCTCACCTGGTGTGTGGGAGAGTGATGGAGAGGCCCTTGTCACTGAGGCCCACAGTCAGCAGAGATTTCCCCAACTCTTGCCATGCAGATAAGGTCAGCTGGAGCCTCCACTGCTCACCCTGGGGAAATCCTAAGCTTTTTCCAAGATTTCTTGGCATTTAAGTTCCCATGGATGCCTCTGGCCCCAAGTGCCTGATTCTGCTGCATTCCATGGGATCCATTTATGGCTCATCTTGCTACCCCATGTCCCACCTGTGCTGTGTCCAACACAACACTTCTGGAACTGGACTCTCTTTCTATTTCCACAGACAGAACAAATGCAACAATGCTCACACAACATGTGTGGCCAACCTCGGCAGTTGTCTCTCCCTGGCTGCTCAGCCCACAGATTCTGGGCTTCCCACCAGCCTATGTGGTCACGGCTCTGTCTTCCCCTGCCTCCTCACCCCACCCTCCCTGCTGGTCCCAGGGTGTCTGCCTCTCCCCAGCCCACATCCACCTGTCCAAACCCACCTGTCATAGAGCAGGATCTCTCCCCTTTAGCGAACGGCAGTTCCCCCCACTCTGGGGCTTATATATTCCTATATTGAGCCCAAATCAGTCTCCTCTTTGGACTGCATAGAACCATGTGTCCCCTGGACAAAGCGTTGTGCCAGCACCGTGTTCTCACTCTGTGCTGGCCTGGAAGGGCAGTGACAACCCGTGTTTCTTTGTGCCATTCATACCCCATCATTGACCACGTTCATGATTATGGATTCACCTGGCTCCTGGCAGGGGATCCAGGCTGCAAAGACACTTGGCTGTGTGGCCCCTGTGGTCAGGGAGCCATCCCATTGTAGTCTGATGTGGTGTTAAAGGAACTGTGAGGTCAGGCAGGAGTTCTTGAGAAGTCCCGTGGTTTGGGCTTTCATCTTCTCCAGCCTCCTCTTACCACTGGGCTGGGGAAGGAGCTTGGGAACACCTGAGTCTCCTGTCATCCTGGGAATCTGTCGTTGGGTCTTTGCAGGCAAAGAATCAATCTGTCCCCAGCCCTTGTCACTCATGTCATCCCACCCCACCCCCACTCACCTCAATTGTCCTGGTACCTGGGGTGGGGCAGAGGCAGGGAGAAGGTGCTGTGGGGAGAGGGGAGGAGGCAGATGTGTGGCACACGGCCCTCCCTTCCTCTTTCCCTCCCGGCCTTGAGCGTGCATGCCAGCATCGCTTCCACTTTTTCCCAAGGAGGGGCTGGGCTGGAAAGCTCTGGAATCAGTAACGTGGCAGCGGGTCCTCACTACTGCTTTTTTTCCAAAGGACAAAGAGCCCACCATTAACCCTTAAACAGAAGGAGGAAGCACAGAGGCAGGAGAAGTGGGTTCCTGGAAATGATGTTGGAACAAAGACCAGGCTTTGGTCTCTAAGTTTCCAATTTATTGTGAAAGCTGCGATAGAGTTCTGTGATTCTCTTCTGTTAATTCCTTCCTGCCTTCTTCCCATCTCACTGGTAATTCTCGCTAAAACTGGGAGCTCCTCTGGGGCAAAGACTCTGTCAGGTTCATCTCTGAGTCCTCAGTGCCCAGCCCTGGGCCTGCACACCCTCAGTGCTCTAAAGATGGGGCAGCTGAGGCAGGGCACTAGAGAGGTGGGGCTCCAGTCCTGGGTCCCCTGGGTGGCTCTGGCATGTTAGGAACCTCTCTGAGCCTCACCTGTGAAACAGGGGATGAAAACATCTACCCAGCAGGGTTGATGGAGTAAAGGTTTAGGATTATGGGCGTATGTGTTTTCTATTGCTGTATAAGAAATTACCCCAAATTTAGCAGCATGTAGCAAAACCCGTTTGTTCTCTCACAGTTCTGTAGGTTGAAATCCAGGCAGACCAGCTGGGTTCTCAGCCTAGGTTCTCATATGCCAAAATCGAGGTGTTGGCCAGGCTGGGCTCTTACCTGGAGACTCTGGGGAAGAATCTGCTTTCAAACTCACTCACGTTTTTGGCTGAACTCAGTTCCTTGTGATTGTAGGACCAAGGTTTCCATTTCCTGCTGGCTATGAGCCAGGGACCACCCTCAGCTTTTACAGGCCACCACATTCCTTGGCATGTACCTGCCCCCCCATCCTTAAAGACAGCAATGGTGCACAGAATCCCTCTTGTACTTCTAATATCTCTGATATCTTTTGCCTATAACTGGAGAAAATGCTCTGTTTTCAAAGAGCTCACCTGATCAGGCCAGGGCCACCCAGGTAATCTCTTCAAGGTCCCTTCACAGCAGTACCTAGGTTAGTGTTTGCTTGAATAACCAGGGAATGGGAATCTGGGGACATCTTTAGAATTTTGCCCACCACAATGAACTAATGCCAAGTGCCTGGCAGAGCAGCCGACACACAGCAGGGACTCAACTCCATCAGGAAGCCAGAAGCATTGTCCTGCTGCTCACTGGGCTCATGAAAGTCACAGAGGTGCCCCTGGGCATGGTTCAGGGCATGAGATCTCTGGAGATGGAAAGCCACAGATCCCAAGCATTTCCTGTGTGGATAAGGCAGCATTTTTGTGACCACGAGGAAAAGGCCAAGAATATCATAGAAATGACAGCCCTGACATCACCCAGCTGCTGAACCTGTGCCAGTATCACTGGGAAATCACAGGGGCTGGGGGGTGCTCTAAGCAGAAGCATGACTTGATCTGGCAGGTCCTCTAAAAGGATCAGCGTGGCTTCTGTGTGAAGGATGGATTTTAGGGGACACTAGTAGAATGTGAAAGACCAAGTCTGAGGTCATTGCTTTAGTCCTGGTGACTTCCAGCAGGGTGGGTGGCAGGGGAGGTGAGGGAGGTGGAATCTAGACACACTGCGGAGGAAGAGTGGTGGAGTTTGCCGATGGGTTGGGTGTGGGGTGTGCAGAAAAGAGGAACCGAGACAGCCCCGGGGAAGCCTGTGGGAGGGGAGGCTCGCCGGTGGTCCAGGGTGGCCTGGGAGAGGCACTGATTGGAACACGGCCAGTTGGAGATGCTCAGGAAATTAGCAGCAGGGAGCTGAGCATGCAGACTTGTGTGCAGGTCAGGACCCCAGGGAGGAGCTCAGACCAGAGACCAGGATTCTTTATGAGCCATCCTCTATCAGAATCTCCCAGCCACAGTGCTTAAAACGTACATTCTGGAGAGGGCCAGGGGCTCTGAGCATTTAATAAGTGCCACAGGTGACTTCCTTCCCCTCAAGTCTGAAACCTTTGGCTCCAACTCAGCCCTAGTCCTTAAGGCCGAGAGAGGACCGTGCTTTGCCCAGCGTGGGAAGCCATGGAAGGCCTCCCCTGGTGACTATTCCTGATTTTACTGCAAAATCAATTGTCTTTTCTTAGAAGGGTTAAATGTTGCTTTGCTAACAAATGAGAAGACTGCCTCTCACCCATAGGAAAGTAGAGATGGAGAGTTCTGGAATCTTTGTGCTGTTCCCGAGAGACAGCGTCCCGGGGCTCACAAGACTGGCATCAGCTGGGCTGGGGAACTCTCCAGTCCTGCCGACACACTCTCTCCCTCCCCAGAAGACTGTGCTCTGCGGGGCCTAGGAGGAGCACCTGGAACTGGGACTGGCTGCCAAGCCCATTGCTTTAGGTAGGTGACATACATAGCAGTTCTGGTGCTAAAATACTTGGTGAAGGAGTCCAGATGAGCACTCAACTGTGGAGCACTTAGTGCATGCAAAGAAAGGTCAGGAAGCCTATAAACACAGTCCTTGTCCTTGAGGTGATGTGCACTGGTAGGAAAAGCCCGCGTCTGGGAGGCAGGCAGCTCGGATCTAGTTCTGATTCCACCACTTACTAGCTGTGTGACTTTAGGCAAGCACTTGACCTCTCTGAGCCTTGGTTTTCCAGCTTTGACACAGAGGCAATCAAGCCTGTCTCGCTGAGTTGTTAGGATTAAGCAAGGCAGCATGTCTGAAAGCAATTAGCAAAGTGCCAGTGCCATGGTAGGTGCTCAAAAATGTTTATTTCCTTCCTTCTGTCTTTCCCATCTGGGACGATGGCTGAGACAACCACATTGATGGTCCAGTGGTCTCCCCAGAATCAGGCTTGCCCATCTCCATGGACAGTCAGGTGTATTGGGAATAAATGCTTCTTGCTTTGTGCCCAGGCCTAGCCCTTGGATGCAAGGATGCCGTTGAACCGACCAGCCCCAGAGTGTCTGTTCTAGAACCTGAGGGTGTCCTGAAGGTGACTCAAGCCTCAAGTGGACAAGTGACCCCCACCCTAGTGAAAGAGATTCGTACAACCTGACCCACCCCTAACAGCAAGATCTGAGCCAAGACAGACAGATCTGAGGGGTGTGAGGCCAGCACATAAGGTACAATTGTTGTTACTCCTCTGGTGACCCGGGTGCCCTGTACAGGCCAGGTCGGTTCCTGCCTCTGTGCCTTTGCGCTGTAAGGATCCTGTCCTAGAGCCAGGTTCTCATCTTTATTCAGCTAGAGAGCTCTTACAAGCCCTCATGACTCAGCTAGGACATTGTCTCTTCATCCGTCCTCTGAAAATCGGGCTAGCAGTCGTCCTCTGGGCTCCAGGTGCTGGTCTGTGCTGTCCATTTTCTCACTGCATTGTTTCAAAGTTATCTGGTTTGTGCCAGTGGTCTGTCCTGGCTCCTCCAGGACAAGGACTGGCTCTAATTCAGCTCCACCCTCCATGCCTGGCCAAGAGTATGGCACAAAATAGCTGCTCTGGAAAAGTTTGGAGGCCTGAACCCAACTGAACTTGGCCTGCTGAGGTTGGTGTGGAAGACAGGGCTCAGCGAAGTCATCATCCTAGCGATTTAGAAACCTGAAAACAAAGTTTATTTTTTCCTGATTATAAAATTATAGACAATTTGCAAAGTTCAGAAAAGTATAAGGAAAAGAAGAGCAAGCGATATTTCCTCTACCTAGAGACAATTCCTGTTAATATTTGGTTCGTTTGCTTTTAGTGTTAATTTTTAATGCATTGTTTTATTTGTATTCTTTGCTAGAGTTGTAATGGCGTTATATACACAACTCTTTAGACTCTTTTTCCCCACTTGACATTGTATCATCAGCATTTCTCTCAAGTTACTCTTTGTAAATATCTTTTTAAAACAGTTGCATGATCTTCCACTAAGTGGATTTGCCATAGTCTACTTAATCCCTGTTGTTAGAAATTAAGGTTGTTTCCACATTGTCAGTGTCATAAATAACCGTGTGATGACACACTTTGTACACAGCTGATTTGGAAATGCAGGGCCCACTCCACGCAGTTTGAGATCCACCCTGCTGGGCCTCTGCCAAACATGAACAATTACAGATATATTTTGTTTGGCCCACACAGAGTTGATCTGCATTTTTTTTTTTAAAAGAACTTGAAAAGTCTGGAGGATTCACATACAAATTTTTTGTGTGATTTTACAGTTTCTTTTGAAGAATCAGAAAGTCAGGTGACCCTGGGCCCACAGTCCACATGTCACCAGCTGCTGAAGCCCTTTAAAAGGGTCATGGGCCCTCCCTTTTGCCCCGGTCCCCACAACTCTGTGCTGTTCCTTCACATAGAGACCATGTGGCAGTAACCATTCACCACTGCACCCATGCTGATTTTTTTTTTAAAGGCAAGTATGAGATATTTCTCCTACCTATGATACTTTTTTCAAAAATGGAAAATGAAGGACAGACTGAGAAGGCTTTGGGTTTCATAAAACAAGGAAAAGAACATTTTTCTTGCAGAATTGAAGAATACCCTTCACACTAATTTGCGAATCAAGTGTGTCTTTGTAAAATGCCACCCAAACTGACATTTTGTGAAAGTTTGAAACAAACGTGACAGGTTCCTACGGCCTGGCCTGTTCCACTCATCGTAATTCTCTGCTATGCTCCGTTCACATTTCTGTGTGCAACCTCTTCCACAGGACGCTGTACCAGTCAGGAGGCTTTCGCAGCAAAGACAAGACATCTGAGTCCAAAAAGCCTTAAACAATAGGGAAATGCATATCTCACGTAACTCGCAGTGCAGTCAAGGTGGGCTTCAGGTGCAGGACACTCCATGACTTGATGCTGTCGTCAGGGACCACGTTATTTCCAGGCTGTCTGCTCTGCCATTCTCAGCACCGATGTCACCCTGAGACTGGTCCATCTCATGGTTGCAGGTTGGCAGCCAGTGACGGTTGGGGCAATATGCTTCCTTATTCACACCCCTGAGGAGAAGATGGAGAAACCCCTTTTCTCAACCTTATGAACTGTTCCTTCGATCTGATTTGGCCAATTTAGGGCACACGTGCACCCCTTGATAAGTAGTCATCAGCAGGGGGATGCTGTGTGTTGATGGTTAAATTCATCACTGGGGTGGGATAGATCTTGGGCCATCAACCTCGGGTCTACCAGCTGCCTCCCTTGATCCCTCTTGCCTCTGTTCATCCTCATTCTTGGCCACACTTTATGTTTGCAAAGACTCCAACTCAGTTCTTGAGTCAAATTCCATGTCAAACCCCAGCAGAAACCAGTTCTCTGGAAACCAGGCCATCAGCCTTTGTCTCTATCACTTACAACCCTCCTCCCTGCACTGGTCTCAAAACCCCAAATCATTTAACACTGTGGTTTGGGCCTCCAAATATTTTTCTCAATAAAATGTAATTTTCTTCAGCCTCCATATGACCCTTGGAGACCAGATGATAACAGCAGCACTAAGATTGTCTGTGGAGCCATAAATATTTAAATGAACGGGAATAGAGTTATTTTCTCCCTCAGACTCCTAAGTTCCTCATGGTGTCTGCTCTATGTGCTATTACAAACCATAATCAGGCTGTATCTGTACGTACTAGCTAGTGTCTACCTGGGAACGGGGTTGTGGTATGCTGCAGGTGGCTGGCTCTCCTGGTTTCCACGTTCCAGGCCTCGTACAATTGATTGCTCGGGTGGGGAGGTTTCCCAGCTAATGAAGCTGCCACATAGCTCTCAGCTATCTGACCCCACGTCCTGGGCCACTGCCAGCTACAATCCAGGAAGCACAATTCCCTAAAGCGATTAGCTGTGCAAAGGATTAGGTTTTGCAGCTCCCTTTCCGATGCTAATGTAATTATGCCTCTGCTACCATTGCCCCTAGACAGGCGATTGGTCTCCAGGGTTCTCTCTAAATGCGCTTTAGGCCCATGGCCAGGGCTGCCTTCTCATCTACCAATGGACTCCCTGCAAAGATGCTCTTTTACACTTAGCAGAGGGTGAAATCACAGAATATTGGAACTGGGGAGGGTAACTTGGGGATGTAATTCTTGGAGTTGCCTGTGATGCTGGTTTTAAGGGGCACCCTTGCCGAAATAACAGGAAAATACCTAATCCCACAATTTCCTAGTAACAGTTAAAGACCAATCCTATGAGTTCTCCTGCTAACAGGTACCCAGCGGGAGTTCTGTTTTGCACAACTTCTGAAAAAAGCTGAATGGACGGAAAGGAGACGTAAGTCTTTCTCTTTAAAATTGTTTATTGAGAATCTGCTTTTATAGAGGTCCTGAGTAAACAGCAGGAGAATGAGCTACAGCCTCAATCATACCTTGAGGACAGAGTCTCATCTCCTGCGATAATCCCGTCTCCAAGGAAAGGTGGGGAAACCAACTCTAGGATTTTGACATCCCGCTGCCACTTTTGTTATCAACTGACAGCCAGCACTATTTTTTTTTCTCTTCGTCCCTCTTAAAATCAGTGAGCCACTTGGCCTCAGGGCTGGCACCCCCTTCTCTTTCTTTGGGATGCCGCGCCACCTCCCTGCTCTCCCTCCCTCTCCTCCCTCTCTCTCATCCTCTCTCTCCTTCTACAAGGACAAAAGAAACTTTTTTACTTTTCTATATCCTAATCTCTGCATGAGAAGTCTTTCCCCCCCTGCGCCATGAGCCCTACTAGGCTTTCCACCCTAACACTGGTCAAAAAGGAAGGTTCCTGGGCTTCAGGGCCACACTCCTCGAGGACACAACAACAGCCAATGACCTAAAGACTCCAGCACCCATTTCTCCCCCAGACACAGCCTCCCACAGGCACAGGGCTGCTTACTCAGGGGTGATGGAAATGAGCCTGGGAGATGGAACCTACCTGCCTAGGGCCACGCGTGAAGTTTGTGGCACAGGCAGAAAAGGAACCCGGGTCTTCACAGTCCCGTTCTAGTACCCTAGCCAGCTTGGCAACTGGGCTTTTAGTGTTCTGGTTTGTGCACCCCCGTGCTTCCACTTGAGGAGGGTACTGGGTACAAGAGCGTTGTAGAATCATGCAGGCGGCGCCCTGCCCAAGGGCGTCGATCAAGGGAGTGAGTGAAAATCACGCTTTCTATTCACCAAGCCATGCTCTCTGGCACGGGCCCATCTGCCTGGAAGGCCACACCTTTTTTATATTTTATTTTTTTTCCCTATTTTTCTGTTCAATTATTTTATTCTATATATAAATTTTTTGTTTTATGTTCTGTGTGTGTATATATATATATATATATGCAATTATCTTTTCATTGAAGTAAAATTTACATACAGTGAAATGCACAGATCCTAAACGTTTAATCTGATGGGTTTTGACAAATGTATATATCTGTGTAACTAACTCCCAATCAAGAAAATGAATATTTCCCTTTCCACAAAAAGTTCCCTCAGGGCCTCTTTAAGTCAAGCTCCAGCCCTCAAAGGCAACCACTGTCTGAGTTTTATCATCATAGATGAGTTTGACCTGTTCTCAAACTTTATATTAAAGGAATCATACACTGTGTGGGTTTTTTTTGTGTGGTTTCTTTTGTTCAATATAATGACTATGAGAATTTTCCACATTGTTATGTGTATTGGTGATTTCTACTGTTAAGGAGTGTCCCACTGTAATGAAATACTACATTTATTTATCCATTCACCTGTTGATGGACATTTGGGTTGTTTCTAATTTGGGGATATTTTAAATAAACCTATTGTAAACATTCTTGTACAGGAGTTTAGTGGACATATGCTTTCATTTTTTCCTTGGTAAATATCTAGGAGAAGAATTCCTGGTTATAAGATAAGTAGTTGTTGAACTTAATAAGAAACTGTGTGGCTTGAATGAACATAGTACTAGTTTATACCATGTGATTGTATATGAGCATCCTGGTTGTTCCACATGTTTGCCAACATTTGATTTTGTCAGATTTTTAACCTGTTAGCTCTCCAAGTGGTATGAATGGTATCTCATTGTGGTTTTAATTTGCATTTTCCTAATGACAAATAATATTGAACACTTTGTCATGTGCTTATTGACCATTCGTATATCTTCTTTTGTGAAATGTCTGTTTAAATCTTTTGCCGGATATTTATTGTTTTGTCTGTCTTTTTGTTACTGAGTTGTAGGAGTTTTAAAATATGTCCTGGATACCAGTCCTTCATCAGATATATGTTTTGTAAATCTGTACAGTCTTTGGCTTGCTTATTCATGTTTTAAGAAACAATGCCTTTTGGTGAGCAGAGACTTTAATTTTGATAAATTCTGATTTGTCATTTTTTTTCATTTATGCTTATTGCTTTCTGTGTCCTATGTAGAAAACTTATACCTACCCCAAATCATGAGGATATTTTTCTATATTTTCTTTTATAATTTTTACTTTAGCCATTATGTTTAGGCATACCATTCATCTTAAATTAACTTTGCTTAATGATGTGAGGTAGGGGTCTAGGTTATTTTCCCCATGTTACTATCCAGTTGTTTCACAATTCACTGAAAAGACTTTTCTATCTCCATTGGATTGCATTGGCACTTTGTCAAAAATCAAATAACCACATAAGTTTTGGTTTATTTCTGGGATCGCTATTCTGTTTCATCAATCCATTTGTTAACCCTTATGTCAGTACCATACTATCTTAATGAATGTAGCTTTATAGGAAATCTTGAAATCTGAAGTCAAATAGTATATGTCCTCCCATTTTTTTCTCTCTTCTCAAGATTTCTTTGGATATTCTAGGTTCTTAATCTTTCAATCCAAATTTCAGAACGACATTGTCAATTTCCACACCAAAAACAGCCTGTTTGTGATTGATTTGATTGGGATTGCATTAAATCCATACATCATTTTACAGAGAATTGACATCTATAAATCTATAAAACATTGAGTCTTCAAATCCATGAACATAGTATAGCTCTCTGCTTTTTTAGATCTTTCATTTCCCTTAGCAGTGTTTTTAGTTTTCAGTGTATAGGTCTTGCACATCTTTTTTTTTTTTACATTTATTCTTAAATATTTGTGTCTTTTTATATTGTTATAGATGACATTCCTTTTAAAATGTGAGTTTCAAATTGTTTGCTGCTAACATATAAAAACATGATTGCTTTTTAGATATATTTACCTTGTATTTTGTGACCTTGCTAAATCCACTTGATAATTCTAGTAGTTGTTTTGTAGCTTCTTAGCATTTTCTATGTAAATAGTCACATCATCTGCAAAACAGTTTTATTTCTTCCTTTCCTACCTTTATGCCTTTTTTTCTTTACTTGCCTATCACATGGCTAGAACCTCCAGTACAAGGTTACATAGAAGAGATCAGAGCATATGTCTTTGCCTTGCTCCTGGTCTTAAGGGAAACACATTCAATGCTTCACCAGTAAGTATAATGCTAGCTGTAGTATTTTCATAAATGTCTTTTCCTTGGACGTTTCTGAAAATTTTTTTATGAATGGGTGCTGAATTTTGTCAAATGCCTTTTTTTATACCTAGTAAAATTATCATGTGTTTTTTTCTCTTTTATCTTATTAATATTGCAATTTACATTGCTTGATTTTCAAAGGTTAAATCAACCTTGCATTCCTGCAATACAACCCATTTAGTCATGATACATTATCCTTTTTAAATAGTAGTGGATTTGTATAGTGATATTTTGTTAAGATTTTTGTGTCTATATTCACAAGGAATATTTATCTGTAATTTCTTTTTATGTAATGTCTTTTCAAAATTTGGTATTAGAGTTACACTGGCTGGTTATGTCTGGAGAATAATCCTTCTTTCATTCCTGATATTGTTAGTTTATACTGACTTTTTTTCTTAATCAGTCTAGCTAGGTGTTTATCATTTTTCTTTTATCTTCTCAAAAAACAAGCTTTTGGATTGGTTAATTGTCTCTATTGTATATGTTTCTACTTTATTAATTGCTGCTATTACCTTTATTACTTTCTTCTTTCTATTTACTTTGATTTTACCTTTGCTTTCCTTTTTCTAATTTCTTACTGCAAAAGCTTAGAATATTGACTTTAGACCTTTCTTCTTTTCTAGTATAAGCACTTAAAGCTATAAATTGTCTCCAAGTGCTGTATATTAGCTGTTTTGTGCAAAGTTTCTTCCTGTTTTAAATATTTCCTAATTTCCTTTGTGATTTCTTCTTTGACCCATGGGCTATTTAGAAGTTTATTGTTTAATTTCAAAACATTTGTTGAATTTCTAGATATAATTTTATCATTGATTTCTGATTTAATTCCATTTACTTCCACTCTGTATGGTTTAAATCTTTGTGAATTTATGGATACTTAGTGCATCAGGTTTATTTTGTTAAACACACAATGTACACTTGAAATAAAGATAGATTCTGCAGTTGTTGAGGGTAGTGATTGATAGTGCTGTTCAGATCATCTGTGTCTTACTGAACTTTGTTTCAAAGTTGTGAAATTTGTTGTCAAGTTGTTTTATCAGTTGTAGAGAGAGGGATATGAAAGTTCTTTAGACTACAGCCAGAGCTCTTTTCCCAAAACATACTTTAGATCATGCTACCCTTCTCTTCAAAAACTGGCAAGTGCTGCCCAACATCTGCAGGGCAAGGCCAAACTTTTTAGGCCCTCCAAGATACGTCCCTGCCTACTTCTCTGGCCTCGCCTTTCACCAAACAGCATGACCAAAGTGTACATGAAGGCTCTCCTGCCGGTGAACACATGGTGGGGCACGGGGAAGGCAGCATTCAGCAGACAAAAACACTCTCCTGATGTGTCATCCTGTGGTTTCTGGCCATTCTTCAAATTCAAACGGGCAGGGCAAGAGAAGCAATGTGACACCACTGAAGCTATCAACACAGACTACTTTCCAATTCCAGAAGATGAATTTAAGATTATGTCTTGACAAGTTGCAGGAGCTATGGAGCAAGAGAGTACATGCAGGAGGGGCCTCTTTAAAGACAAATAGTCAAATAGCCATTGACTGTTAAATAAAGTTGACTTTTTCTGGCACTGCCCAAACTTCTGGGTTAGTCTTGCAGGGCCCCCAGGATCCAGCCTCCGGCAGCTCCTTCTGTGTAAGATGCTGTTTTCCTTCTTCCTCATCTTTTGGAATTGAACTCATCATTCAAAACCCTGCTTCAGCGCCTCCTCCTTCACAAAGCCTTCCTTGATTTCCTTCTCAGAGGTGCCCCTGTCCCTCCCCATGGAATTTGCTCATATCCTGTTAATGTAAAATAGTGAAATAACTATTTATTTACAAATAAATAAATAGACTCAAGTTTATATCCTGGGTCTGCCACATGCTGGCTTTAAGATGTTGGGGCAATTACTTAGCCTCTTTAAACCTCTGCTTTCTCATCTGTAAAGTGAAGTTAATAATGGGAACTTCCTCATAAGTTGTTGTAGGAATTAAATGAAGTGATACATGTAAAGTACTTTAGCCCTAGTGTGCAATAGGCTCTGGATCAGTGCTGGTGGATATGATGATGATGGGGTGACGATGGTTATGATTACTTGCTTAATTTTGTTTAAAATTCAATGCTTATTTTTATCCATCTCTCCTTCTGAACTATAATGTCCTAGAAGAAAGAAATTGTGTCTGATTTCCATATCGCAAACATCTATCATGTACCTGGCACACAGTAAGCACTCAGTAAATGTCTTTTAAAATGCCAGATGAAATGAACCAGATCCTAACTGGCACGAAAGCACATTTCTTTCTCAACATTGTAAAGGGTTCAGAGTTTCTGGAGTCATCCAGAAGGGTGAGCATTCTATCAGAAAATATTTTTTCAAATTTATCTAATATGTGTGTTTGAGCTCCTGCATACCAGGGGAAAGGTAAAGTCAGACTCAACTCTTACTTGGATCTGTGAGTTTGTGGTGGTGTTTTGTCCTTGTTGAATTCCTGCAGTTGTGCACCACAGGATGCACGGAGAGGTTGGCCTGGGAGCCTTTACTTCTGTTTTATAAGCTAGCTCTACCCTGTTTGTTAAACACTCCCCACTTCTGCACCCTGAGTGGCTGGGCCGGGGAGGTACCAAGGAATGGGCTAAAGCCAACTTCACATACACCCATTAATGTATTGGTCCAGAGGGAACTGGCTGGCTGTGTTTTCCCATTCTTGGCACATGCGCAGAGAAGTGTTTGTCCTGCAATGTCCAGGGGAACTACAAAGCTAGAACAATGGTGAATGATTTATTTGGTAAAGTGTATTTGAGTTCCAAAGTGTTGCTAAGCATGTTAAATAGCTGTCCTCTTTCCTCACAGTCCCAGCCAGGGGTTTCTGGATATATCCAGGAGGAATTTCATTTCGTTTACATGATTTTTCAATGAGCTATTTTACCTTTCCCTTCAAGCGTCCTAGACCTTGGATAATAATGATTACTGTGCTTCCCAAGCTTTTAGCTGTGGGTGATCAATGTTATTTAAATTAAAAATTTTAATTTAAAAATGATATACCATGTAGATATCATGTCTCAGCATTGAAATTGGTAAGATGTCCTACCTGAATGTACCACAGGGCTGGGATCAATCTTTGGGAAGGACTCTTTTACTCACTTGTGACAAAACATTCCTCCAAACCCCATCACCCCTTTCTAGTCCATACTGTGGCTATGAAAATAATCGTGAACTAAAAATATTCTTCCCTTGGAGTATGAGTTTTCAGTAAAAGTCCAAAGAGTCGTGGAGCACTTGTTTCTCCGAAGTGAATCAAACACAGGCCAGAAGTTGATTTATACCCTGTCAAGCTCTGGAATATATTTTGTATGTTTTTTAAAAACAAAGCTGTGTTCATAATTTATATCTTATTTGGTGGCTTTCTGTTTACAATTATAATATACCATGAGCATTTTCTTATGTCATTAAGAAAATGTATCATTTTTAATGGTTGCAGAGAACTTCATTGAATTATCATACCATAATTGATTTATCCAAAGTATTCTTGTTGGATGTTTGGAATAACCATATCTTAATATAATTTATTAATTCATTTGCCAAACATCCAGGAAGCACCAACCACGTGCCTGGTCTTCAGAGATAAATAAGATAATCCTGGCCCTTAAGAAGCTCCTGGTCTGGGGGGAATATCTTGTGATCCATTATATTAGAGCAAGAGGAACCCACAGTCAGAATTCTCTAATGGGTGGGGGCTCTCCCTATAACCTGCCACCTCTCTCTGACCCCAAAGTGCTCAGACCCTGAGCTGCACCTGTTGGAGGGAGGAGGCTCCCGTTGGGCCGGGTGCTAGTAGTCTCCTCCTCCGGTGGTTTTCAAACCCTCCGCGTGTTAGTCTCAGCTGGTAGATTTTAGAAATACCAATGCCAAGACTGATCAATAATCACCAGGAATGGAACCTGAGCAGTGATATGCTGGTAAATATTTAACAATCAGCAATCAAAAAAGTACATACAATTATACATGTACATAAGTTTATTATAAATTTTGTTGGTATAAAGGATGTGTAGAACATAATTTACAAATAGTTAAAAATATGCCATACTCTTTATGGTAAATTCCATAATAACAACAGATTCTTACAGAAAGCTTTTGTCAAACCATAGTCACCTACAGTTGCACTTGACCGAGAAACATAGTTCTGCCATGAAAGATGGCTGATGTTTTCATTTATGTTTATAAGATGAAAGTGAAACAACACAGACATGTCAAAACTTCACTCATTTATCAATGACATAAGTGACTTCTTTGTTGGATTAGAAAATGGGTTTTGAATACTGGAAGAAAATTTTCTCCTTTTTTGTGTAATTTGCAAATTAATAGGTAGAGACACGTCACTCTTTTGAGTTGAATTTGCATTATTAACATTTATCCATTAATTTCTTAAGTGTAGACAATCAGCAAAATAACAAATCAAGCCCTGATTTGTAGCATTTGGTGATTCCTGTGGTGTAAAGTCTCCTATTCAAGCTACTGATGGACATCACTGAATGCAGAGCTGGGAGGCGGTGTGCATATCATTACATAGAACGTCCACCACGTAGATACAATAAAACTACCACCGCCCCGATGTGACAGGTGACTCCGCCGGGCCTGGCAGGAAGGGCCAGTTCCCTGAGCAGGAAGGGCTCCCTGGCTTGCCCCCACTAGGTGGCCAGTGGCGACCTAAGCCCCTGCCAGTACCATGTGGTGGTTTCTATCCACTTTGGCAAGTCTCCCTTCTTCAACCAGGGACCCAGATATGGAAGCAGGCTGAAAGAGGGAGCTCTTTGTAACAACTTGACTTTTATTAATGGAGAGATTTTTATTATTTTATATGAACAATTATTTTGTTGGAAAAAAATCAAACAGAAAGATATCTAAAAAAGGGAAAGTTTCTGCCCCTCAGTCATTTCCCACCCCTCACAGAGAGTCACCTCTAATAGTTCGTTATATCTTCTTCCACACAGTATTATATGTGAGTGTGTACACATTTAAATGGGATGGTACGACACTTCCAATTCAGTCCTTTTACTCAATAATAAAATATGAAATCATTTTCTGTGATCACATTTCGCCATCTATTTACACTGCATAAACCTTCCATTTTATGGATGGTTTTATAATATATTTATTTAATAATTTCCCATTGATGGGCATCTAGGTGGTTTCTGGTGCTTTGTCATTACAAACAATACTGTGGTTTTTAACAAGGTGAAACGTAATGGAGTAAAATACAAACCTTCCATACGAGACAGCCCTCACCTGTGTAATCATAATGGCAGTTAGCATTTCTCCAGTGCCCACGTGTGTCACACGCCGTGCTGGGGACTCACCACTGCAGGGGGATACCAGCGTTGCTACGTACAGGAGACAAAGCTGACCCTCAGAGAGTTTCAGAAGCTTCCTGTGGTCACACCAATTGGTGTGAGAAGAGCCAGGATGGAGCCCCAGTCTGCCTGAGTCTAGAACCCCAGAAGTCTCAGGCCTGGATTCCACCAGGATGAGTATATTTAATCGTGTTTGTTATATTCTATATTTTATGACACTTTGATGTCTTGGGGCTTTGCAGACCTGGGAGAGTCTGCCCCTCCCAAGGGTAGTTAATTTCTAGAGATAACAAACAGCTTGCCTGCCAGCGCACCTGACATACAAACAACCAGTTCCGAGCCCACAACCACCCCTTTACTAAACTTTCCCATACCTAGCCGGTATTCCCTCTGCCCTAAATCATGCCAGGGCCAGAAAACAGACAACTAGGGACCACCCCATAGTCCAGAGCCCACGGACACTACTCAAACCACCCAATCCTAAATTCACCAGGCTTTGACCATTCCTTCCCACAGAAACCACTGTTAGGGCTCTGACCCAGGCTTGTCCCCCTCCTTCCGCCTCCTCACCAACCTTGTGGTTGGTGGCCCTTTCATGTGGCCCTGTGTGGTGTGGCAGGGTCCTTCCTCCTGGGAACTGTAGGTAGTGACCTCTTCCTTCAAGGCTGTTGTCACAGTGTCTGTCAGTTTACCATGATTACGACAAATCCCGGGCATGTTTTAAAACAGCGAGGAGGCCAGCTGGGCTGTAGCTGGGGACGTGGGCTGCCCGCCTTATACCCCTACACCCTCTGGCTGTGGCACCGTCCCCAGGGCACCCGCCCTCCTCCACTAGTCCATCCCCTGTCCTCCACTTAGGCCCGGTCAGTTCCCCCCAAGGCTGCCAAAGCCTAGACTACCATGCCCTGGACTAAGTTTGTTCTGTTTCTAAAACTCTGCATCTGGGAGCCCTGGGTGCTTACCCTGTGTAAAACCCCTGAGAGTTTTACACAAAACCTTCAGATAAGGAGAACAATGACAATCCTCTCCGAGGTGACAAGGGGCATGAGTGGACTGCATTTCCTGGAAAGAGCAGGAAAGCCCATATCAACTACAGAGGAAGCATCCATCCTTCAGGAAGCTGACTTACTCCAAGGCCCAACAAATGTCTTCCTAGAAGCAGAGTTTTCAGATGTCGAGAATACCAGATGGTGCAGAGTTTCCTAAATTAAACATCAAAGGGCTTCCATAAAGCTTTATCTTGAAGTCAAAATTCTCTCTGTTTTCTTTTAAGAATTTCTCCAAGAGAAATCCTTTTTGTAAAGCCCAGAGAAAAAGAAATGGCAGGGAAAATAACCCAGAAAATGGAAACTCAACATGCAAAATGATTCAGGATTTTTTCTCTAGTAGAAAACTAGACCGTGTCCTCAGATTGAGCTTCGTCATCCCTTTGTTGAGTCTCAGAAGGAGGGAAATGGTCTTGGTAGCTGTTGGGAATTGGCAGAATCTGTCCAGGTTGTGGGCAGCGTGCGGTATGTGCCAGGCTGGGTTCCTGCCCCACTCCACCCTCTTGTCGGGACCTGCTGTGTTCCTGAGCTGGGACATTCAGTAACATGACCAAGGAACAGACTAACAAAGACTCTTCCAGTCAAAGAGCACATGACGCTCACAGGACACCCCTGCTGGCATCATGCAAGGTCTGGGTTTCTTTCAGACATTCCACCAGCAGGTCCTGGAAGTTCTTTCTTGAGCCTGAAACCAGATGGCCCTGAGAGTGAGCATGGACCAAAGAGGCAGGGCCCTGGGAAAATGGGCAGAGGGGTTAAAGAGAAGTGTCTGCAGTGGGGTGGCTTGGTGGAGTAGTCCCCAACAGCAAGTTGGAGAGGCTTGTGTGCAGTAAGGGACTAGAGTAAGGGGAGTTGAATAGGGTGAAAGAGCTATTCCATGTCCGTATGGATTTTATGGGTTGGAAAATAGGACTCAAAGCCAATGTGAAGCATTATGAGTTTTGTGCATTCTTCTGAAGTGTGTGTGTGTGTGTGTCCTTGACTGCTCTGATATCAGGATGTCTAATAATGGACACCCCCTCAGCCTTCCACAAATGAAGCTTCAGTGTTGGGGTTCTGAGTCTGAGGATACTGGCAATAAAAGAGGAGTCGGGGGTAGCCGGGGCAGATGTGGGAGGTCTTATGGAAAACATGCTATGAGAGGGGTTGAGGAATAGGTCTGTACCTGCAAGCCACACATATGCAAGCCCAGGTCAGAGCTGCGGGATGGGCTAGGCCCAGGGGAGCCAGATTGACAACAGGCTCCAAATTCCATTTGCACATCACGGATCAGGTGGCTCACACAGGAAGAGGCAGAACAGGAACAACTAGAGAGGCAGAACCATTTTAACAGGTTCAAAATGGGGCTGGGGACTATTCTGTGTTTTTTCTGGAAGTTTCATATACTTCCCGAATGGGGAGTGGTGTGCTGCTGATAGCTCGTACGGGCTTTCAATGGCAGATCACGTGTCTCTCTCCCCGACTCTGTGCTCAATGACATTAGGTTGACAGCTTGAAAGTGGCCCTGGTAGGAATATTTACACCATGGCAGTCAGAAAATGCTGCAAATCAGGGCTTCTTTTTTCCCAGAGAGCCGGTTGTTAAATGTTATCAGCACATCACTGGCAGTAGGTAAGAGTGGGGCGAGGCAAGTAGGAAAGAGGGAGAGCCCATGGACAGCCCCTAACTCCTGCTGGAGAGCTTATTTTTATTTGGAAATCAGCATTGGATAGTGGAAATAGCATGGCCTTAAGAGTCAAACAAATCTTCCTGGGTTTGAACCTATGCCCTCCTACCTACCAGTTCATAACCTTGGGTACACTGAGCTTCAATGTCTTCACTTGCCAGAAGCGGGGACA
Organism: Daubentonia madagascariensis; assembly: GCA_023783475.1. Classification (NCBI taxonomy): domain Eukaryota; kingdom Metazoa; phylum Chordata; class Mammalia; order Primates; family Daubentoniidae; genus Daubentonia; species Daubentonia madagascariensis. The sequence continues at coordinate 53,366,083 of JAKFHU010000485.1, read as the reverse complement.
GCAACAGTCTCTGCCTTTTCACGGGATGCATCTGGTGAGCCAGGTGCCTTGTATACACTGTCTGTAGTCCTCACATGCCTTCAATGCATAAGGAAAACATTTACTCATTTATTCAGTAAGGGTTTCTTGGGCACCTACTTGGTACAGTGTGCTAGATAATGTGCTGTCAAGTGGACCACCAGTATATGGGAGACATAGAAGGACACACTGCCATTAGTGCAGGGCAGGAGGATGACTTTGTGGTATGATGTGGTAGCCTGAACTGGGCCCTGGGTATCCCCACACCCTTGTGTGATTCCCTCCTACACTGTCCAGAGTTGTTCTCTATGACCAATAGCATATGATAGAAGTCATGTGTTACATTTTCTCTGATTAGGGCTTGAGCTCAGTCTGTCTCAAGAGAGTGGCTATAAACTCTAGCCTTTCCCTGATGGGGCTCCAGGGATTTGGCCACGGATATTCACAGTGTGCCTTTCATGGGATACTTCTTTATCCTGGCAGACAGCCTAATGCCTAAGTGCCTGACCCATGACCAGGGTTCCCTCTCACAGGAGGTTTGTTTATACTGGCCGATGCCCTTGTGGCTCTTGTCTGACCTGTGTCCAGTTTATTCCTACCAAGAAAGCCACTCTCTAGGAGAGCCCTGACAGGGAAAGAAGCTGGGTTTGGGTGTGTCAGTCAGTTGAGACACAGAGAAGGCAACTCAACAAACACATGAAAAAACAGAAGTAGTTTATTACTCAGATTCATAAGGAAAGAGGGCAACACGCCTTGCAGGGCCAGTGGGAAAGGGAGAGCCATCTGGGACGTATGCACTCAACCAGTAGGTGGGTACAAGAAAGGGAAAGCAAGAGGCCTGTGGGCCAAAGCCTCTACTGGGGTCCAGGGCACTACCCAAGCATGTTTCCCTTAGGGAATTCTAATTGGTGGTCTTAGCGCAAGCAGGCACAAATTCCCTCAAGCCATGCTGGGACCAAGAGGTGGTCACTACAGCACATCTGCACAGCCCATGCAATGTCCCTTGGGGTCAGTGCAGTGAGTAGAGTAGGCTGTATTCAGCGGTTACTCAGGGAGGTGGTCACCAGGAGGCGGTGGTATAAGGCAGTTGTCTGAATGGGCCACAGTGAGGAACTGGAAAGTGGAGAACTGAAAACTGTGTCGGGGTGACAAGAAAGTCCTGCTTCTGGTATAAGAAAGTCCACCTTAGATTCTAAGTGGATGCTGATATGTAAAAATTATAGGAATTCACTTAGTGATGGTGTGTCATTTCTGATTAGGTTATAGAAGACTTTGGCTTTGGTCTTGGGCTCTCTCTCTTGAATCGTTCCCTTTGAGAGAAGTGAGCAGCCCTCAGGGGAGGCCTGTACAGTGAGGCACTGAGAAGGGACTCTCTGGCCCCAGCTGAGCCTTCAGATGACTGCAGCCCTGGCCAACAGCTCAACTGCAGCCTCATGAGGGACCCTGAGCCAGAACCTCCCAGCTCAGCCCTTCCTTGATTCCTAACCCTCAGAAACTGCAGGAGACAGTAAATGTTTGTTTTAAGTTGCTAAATTTTGGGGTAATGTGTTATGTAGCAATAGATAACTAATATTGAGTCTAAGGATTTGTGGCTAGAAAACCACTAGATAATTTTACAGATAAGGAAACAGAAGTTGAAATAAACATATGCAAATTACCCATAGAATGCTAGAGATGGATGAAGTCTTAAAAATCATCTAGTTCAACTATACCTTTTTGTTTTTTTTGAGACAGGGTTTTGCTCTGTACCTGGGCTGGAGTGCAGTGGTGTCATCATAGCTCACTGCAACCTCAAACTCCTGGGCTCAAGCGATCCTCCTGCCTCAGCCTCCTGAATAGGTGGGACTACAGGCACATGCCACGATGCCTGGCTAATTTAAAAATTATTTTTTTTGTAAACACAGTGTCTCACTATGTTGTCCAGGCTAGTCTAGAACTACTGGCCTCAAGTGATCCTCCCCCCTTGGCCTCCCAAAGTGCTAGGATTATAGGCATGAGACACTGCACTTGGCCTCAGCTATGTCTTAAAAGAGATAAATAAAAATAATATTTATTAGTAAATAGCTTTACAATGTCAAAAAATTGTACCTATAATGCCATGCTTCCAACATATTAACTATTTAGGTTTTTTCATAGCCCTGCCGGCTCTTTAGCTGTAAGCTAGATAGTTATTACCCTAGTGTATATACAATTTTGTGGCCAAATTTTTAAAACTTGACATTTACATGCTTTCATCTTTGTACAAAGATATCACATTGACCACTATAAATGTGTAGTATTCCATGGTATCAACAAGCTGTATTTCCTAGGCCTTTTAGTAAACATTTCTGTTTTGTATGACAAATAACATTACAAAAAATAACTACAACTCTTCCACTTACAATGAGGTTATGTTCCAATAATTCTATCATAAATCAAAAATATGGTAAGTCAAAATGCATTTACTACCCCAATAAACCTGCCATAAAGTAAAAACATCATTAAGTCAAAACATCCTATGACAGGGACCATCTGTATATACATGATTTTTTCCATTTTCTCTCAGTAATTTCCTTTGGATACATTCACAGAAATAGGATTAACAAGATTAATGTATATATTTTTTGGCTCTTGGTATGTAGAGAAGAGGTGCTGGGGGAGGTGCCCAAATTTTGTTCATCCTACATTTCTGATATGCCTGGAGGCCCAGAGGGGGTGCCCCCCCAAGGGTCTGACACGTGAGGGTCTGATTGGTTCCTAGGACGGAACTCATCCTGACAGAAGGTGAGGGGCTGAGACAGACGCTATTTTATTGACAACCTACTGTGTTCCAGTCACATTGCATACATTATTCTCACATCCACAACTCACGTGTGTGTGTGTGTTTTGTGTGTGTGTGGGTGTGATACATGTAGATTCATCCCATTTTATAGATGAAGAAAGTAAAGCCACACAACTGGTAAGTGACAAAACTAGTGGTTCAAACCCAGATCCTCCAGATCCTGTGCTTGACTGAGCTCTTTTTACTACACAATATTGTCTTGAAATCAGCTTTTACAGCTCACTGGTGTTATAGTTTGCGACTACACTGGCCCCCGGCCACCTTCAGTTGATACGGCCTGGGGACACCCAGGTCACAAATTTGTCGTGGATTGCAGCAGTTTCAGCATCTACAAGAATGCATGACTGCATCTGTTTAACCACAAACTCACCTGCACTGGCATTTAAATTTTTCTTCGTTTTCTCTAGTGTAATGCAACCCCCTGAATTTAAATTTGAAGTGGAGTGGCTTGCTCAAGGTCACCCAAGGATTTAGCCACAGAGTTCCAGCTCAGCCCACACCCCTCATTTCCACTTTACTGTTTTGTGTCCTTTGCCTTCTTTCCCTGCTGTCTAGCCTAACATTTGCAGTCCGAAAGAAGGCTGAAAATAGCACCTTCTTCACAGTTCTTCGGGAGAACTTGTTGAGAATCAATTTGCTCACAGGTTTCCTCTTTTAGACACCAAGCGAGGGTGTGACCAATTCCCATCCTTGTCCACATGGCTGGACAAAGGTGGGACACCACCTCCCCTGCCACTTTCCAGGCCACAGGAAACCTGGACAGCAGCCTCGGCCAACCTCTAAAGCGTCCATTTCCTCAAAGCTCCAGGCTCCAGGGCAGCGGCTCCACCTCCCGCCTCTGGCCACCGAATGCCTTCGTCTGAGAATGTCTCCCTATATGGTGGTTGTTTTCCTACACTCTGGGCTGGTTCCCAAATAGGTGCTCAGGAAGTGGCTCCATTTTACTCACTGAGGGAAGGGCGTCTTCCAGAAAGGATGAAGATATCCTGGGATGGAACTGGGGAAAGGGAAGGCAGAGACCTTTGGGGCTGTTCCTTTGGAAGGGACATGATGTCTGGCTTTTCGGACTCCAAGCCCATTAATCAGATGTCCCTGGAGAGCCCACGACTAGTTCCAAAAGAGCAGCTTGAAGTAGTTGCAGAGGTTTTGTTCTGTCATGATGCGATTCTAGAATTGTTTCTGCTTCTTTTTTAAAAAAAATTAAGGTGAAATTCACATTAATATAAATAAATTAACCATTTTAAAGTCTACAATTCAGTGACATTTAGTATATCCACATTGTGCAACCACCACCCTTATTTAGTCACAAAACATTTTCATCACCCCAAAAGGAAACCCTGTAGCCATTAAGCTACTCCCTATGCTTCTCTCCCCTCAGCCCCTGGCAACTACCAATCTGCTTCTGTCCCTATGGATTTAACTATTCTGGATGTTTTATATAAATGGAACAAACAATTGCCAGGCAGGGTGGCATGTGCCTGCAGCCTCAGCTACTCAGAAGGCTGAAGCGGGAAGATCACTTGAATCTGGGAGTTTGAGACCAGCTGGGGCAACATAGCACGACCCTATCTCAAAAACAAAACAAAACAAATAAATGGAGCCATATAATTTGTGACCTGGCTTCTTAGCAAAATGTATTTGAGGTCCAACCACATTGTATGTAGCATGTCATGGTATTTCACTCTTCTTTATGGCTGAATAGTATTCCATTGTACTAATGTACCACATTTTGTTTATCCACTCATTGGTCAATGGACATTTAGATTGTTTCTACCTCTTGGCTGTGGTGAATAGTGCAGTCATGACTATTCAGGTAAGAGTATTTATTCAAGTACCAGTGTTTATTAATTGACTTTATTTCCATCTTTGGAATTACCAGAAGGGAATTGCTGGGCTTGTATTCATTTCTTTGAGAGCACTAATGTTAATGGTGACATTTAATTTCTCCCAATGACAAGGTTCATTTTCTATCTTGCAGCCTTGTATTCCATTCTTTGATTGTACCTTTAAGTTGTAAATGTATATTGTATTTTACATTCCCTAAGCTTGTGTTGGCATCCTTTTCATATGCTGGGCATCTGTAACTTTTGGAGTACACGTAATTAAGTCCTTGCCTGTTTAGTTGGGTCAGAATTGTTTTCTCAGAGCCAATAGGCTTTGGATCATCTATGTGACCAGATGAGGAAGCAAGCTGGAAGGTACTCGAATCTCAATTCATATGATGAGTGGGACAGATTAGATTCTGACTGAAAACCTATGTATTGATAAGATGGAATGGATAGATGGTGATGGGGGTAATGGTGGATGATGAATGGATGGATGGATGGATAGATGGATGGATAAAAAGATGAATGGATAGATGGATGGGTAGATGGATGGATGGATGAATGATGTTGATGGTATGGATGATGGAGTGGATGGATGGAAAGGATGGAATGGATAGATGGATGGTAGATGGATGTGTGGGGTGGATGGATGGATGGATGGATGGATGGGTAGATGGATGGATGGATAAAAAGATGAATGGATAGATGGATGTGTGGGTGGATGGATGGATGGATGGATATATGGACGGATGGGTGGATGGATAGGTAGATGGATGGAGCATTGCCTCCATCCCACTGCTCTCCTTTCTTTTCAGTTTTCCCATTGAGTTCTCTGGAATCCCCATTTACTAGCTGGCATTTGCTAATGGTGAAGGTTGAGTGGTTTTCTAGCTGTCTGTTTAGGTGTAGATCCTGCCCTTCAGGAATTTACAGATACCTGCAAAAGCACAGTTCCATGGAGGGAGCGTGGAATTTTTTATCCTTGCCTTTAATGTCCACTTTCTCTGGATCTCAGCCTCTGCAATGCCTCCTGCCTCTCCTGTGTCTTCAGTCTGTCCCATCCTAATCTCCTTGTTAGTTCCTTTCTATCAGCACAAAACATGCTTGGCTCCCTCTGGCCTTTGCAAACCTCTCTCCCTAACTCCTGCTATACCCACCTGGGTTTTCTTTGTCTCCTGCCCGTTCACAGGCAACTTCTGGAACAAAGCATCCACCCTTCATAACCCCCATTCCTCCTTCTTGCTCATTCTTCAACCAGTGCCCTGGCTGCTGCCCCCCACTCCCCGACTCACTGAGATCGACTCTTCCAGGGTGATCTGCGTATCTCTTAATGCAACCAGAGCTTTTGATACCCTGCACACATATGCCCGGCATTTAAACTGCTGACCAGCCCTGCTTAAACTCCTTCCCTGGCCTTCTCTAACAGTCTACTCTCCTGATCCCCTCTGCAACCCTCCACCTTGTTCTTCCTCAGACTCCTTTGCCAGGTCCTTCTCCTGTCCCCACCCCTTAAAGGTTATAGTGCCTCACAGTCCTGTTCTAGGCGCCCCTCATGCCAACACTTTCCACTACCAGATAAGGACCACTGACCAGCTTATGGTCCCCGAGAGCTCTGTCTAGGCACCCAACCTACAAAGTCAACCTCCCATAGACAAACATTTTCCTTGAGTGACTCACTGGTACCTCAGACTCATAATGTGCAAGGTTGAATCCTTAGTCTTCCTCTCCAAATTTGCTTCTGTTCTTGGATTCCTTTTTGCAGTGTGCTTAAGTGTGTTTATCAGCCCATGCTGTAAAGGCTGCCTAATTTGCTTATCAGGAAATCTCACAGCCAAATGGGTAGAGGCAGCCAAGTGAATGCGTGCATTCATAGCATATAAGATCAGCTCACTTGGGGTCACTAGTTTGCACGTAACCAACGAATCCCAGAAGGAAATGTCCCACTATGAGCAGAACTCTGAGCTTTCATAGCCCAGGGATTCTTGCTGCCACCACAGGGCTGTGTGCCATGCCTCCCCCCAGTGCTGGAGGTTGAGCTCTGGCCAGAAGTTTCTTGCTCTGAGAGAACTCTTACACAAGATGCAGTTCACAGTGAGAAGAGAGAATCCATAACTATAAGGTCACTAATGGGGTCTTCAGACACCCACCTAATGGCTAGTGTCTGTGGCTGTCCACCCCTACACTAAAGGAATGTGTGTGTGTGTGTGTGTGTGTGGGTGTAGTACATAAACAGGAAGCTTTGGTTTAGGTAGATTGAATAATTCTATACAAGATATTGTTTTAAATTGGATGATTCTATAATAAATATAAGTAATTTGAGAAAGCTGTCTTTCGGTTTCTACTTATTAAAGCAGCGCAATTGCAATACCGCTCACTGAAGGTCTCAGATGCCCCCTCTCCCTCCTCCACCCTCCACTTTGACACCTTACTGGGTCAGTGGCCTCACCTCCTTCCCGGATGCTCAAGCCTGAATCCCTGGGTCCCTCCTGACCCTCCAGTTTACACCCCATAACCAACCCATCACCAAGTCAGCCAGTTCCAGCTCCGTGATGTCTTAAGAATTCATCTCTGGAACCAGACTGTGGGGGTGTGAAGTCCGGCCATGCAGCTGCTTGGTAGCAAGAGGTGGTGTGTGTTACCCAAACTTCCTGTGCCTCAATTTCCTCATCTGTAAAATGAGAATACTAGCACAGAAACCTTTTATACTGACATAATTATTAATAACATTCCCTTTCTCAAAAATATCCTAGCTTGGATGATAAATGGTCAACCTAACTGATGTGAATGTTATGGGGCTTCACCAGGGTTCTCTCCTCAGGCAACGCATCCATCCTTCAGCTAGGACTGTTACCTTTGTCTTATTCATTAACAGAAATAAAAGTATCAACCATCATTCGTGTCAGAAGCACATTCCTTTGTCAGTTGTAACCACGCGTTGACCATGGCCCTGCTGCCTCCTGGTGCCCCCAGCGCTGCCCGCCCCTCACTGGGAATTGTCCCCTGCCTCCCCCGTTGTTATACCCCCTTCCGGGGAGCAGCCCACGCCAGCGACTGGCTGATCAGGAGATGAAGAGTCAGCCCACTTGACTCGCTTTGGAACAACCCCGAGGGGCCATCCCAGCTGCAGAGCTCCACCTGGGACTGTCTGAGCTCTCAGGTGCACCACAGTGTGGCGCAGCTTCTCTTCCCCCCTCCTGTCTTCCTCACTTCCTTGCTGGTGCATCTCCCGAGAGCACTACTCAATAACCCTTCTGAATCCAGCTCCTCACCTCAGAGTTCCTTTCCAGGGAACTGAAGTTTAGACGCTAATAACGATCTTCATCAGGATTTCTTTCCAGCATGACTGTGAGCGACTTGAGGGCAGAGCCTATGTTTCATTTGCCCTCCAGGCCTCGGTGAATGGCACACAGATTGTGCTCATCTTGGGTGGGTTGAAGTGCCTGAACTGAAACCAGAAGGAAGGGGTAGTTATTAATCTGGAAAGCGAGCAGGTAGGCAAGTTAGAGACCTGGTTTAAGTGCTCACCTTGCCCCCTTCTCTGCCAGGGAGGGGTTCTAAATCAGGCTGCTGGCACACGTACTTCCCAGAATAGGGGCTGCAGCAATGGGGCTGATACAGCTCGTGCAAGAGTGAAGCTGTGTCTGTGCTGTGGTTTATCAGTTGGGATGCTATTGCCTGCACTAATAGAAGACCTAACCAAAAGTGGCTGAAACCTTAAGGGCATTTATCATCTAACACAACAAGAACTCTTGAGGTGGGACAGTTTAAGGGTTGTCTGGTCCAGTGGTTTGGTGATAAGGACCCAGCTCTTTCCATCTTTCTGCTCAACCGTCTTTGACATGTTGGCTTTGGCCCTTAGGCTTGTCTCCTCATGGTCACAAGATGGCAGCCATAACTCCAGACATTTCATTCTCGTCTGTTAGGACCAGCACAGGAAGCCATGTTCAGCCATTGAAAACTGCACATGTGAACTGCCCCCACTTAGAACCCTTAGGTGACTTAGATGTGGGCTCCCGCAGAGGCTCTAAAGTTGGATAGTCCCAATGTAAAAAGGACAGGAACAATGCTGTCCTGTAGAACCTGCAGGCCCAGCTCCATGGGTGGGTGACCTGGGCAGTCCCCTCTGTGCTCAGTAAGGCCTCGTACTTGGTTTAATGCTCTGCTGTTGCTGTCTTGAAATTCTTAATAATTTTACCTTTGAACTTATGTTTTGTAAATGAAGACCAATGGGACGCTGGAGCATGTCCATGAGGGGAGGAGGTAAGTGCCATGTGTGTGTCCCTGCCCCTTGCCACACGTTTACATATCGTGTTCAAGATGCCCTATGGGTCCACAATGCCTCAGAGTTCAGGGAGACGCAGAGTGAGTACAAGGTAAGTGTGTCCCAGCTACTGAATAAGGGGCGCTGACAACCCAAAGGGGTCACACTTTCCTTTTGAAACAGAACTTGCTTCAAAAGCACAAAGTAGGCAGTGGTGTTCTAAGAAACAGCAACGGTTAAGGAATCTCGTCATATTGTTTCTCATTTGTGTCACCTCCTTGTATTGGCCAACTACTCAAGGTGACGATGGCACAGAAGGAAAGTGGGGACAGGGCATCCGGGTGCCTTCTCCTCTTAGTCCTTCGTTGCTCTTCAGTGACAGGAAAGGAAAGAGTTTGGGTGGAACCTGCACATCTCAAGAAATGAAATTAAAATAGTTGAGTTAATTTTGTCCAGTGTTTTGACTGTTCTGGTAAGAATAAAATGTGTATGCATGTATGAGCTATACAATGCAAACTGCATAATTTCAGTGATTCTGCGTATAAGTTATATTTGCATTTAAAACTGGAAATGCACAATGTTGAGATGAACAAAATTCATGCTGATAATTCCACATTTTAATTTTTCCTTACATACATATTAAGTAGCAAGTAAAAAACACCATGACAAATTGAGAGAGCGTGAAAGAAAGGAAAAGGTTATATTTTAGTGCCTCTAATGGCATTTTTTTCTGGTTTTCTTTCTTCTTTTGTTTTGTTTTGTTTTTTTGAACCAGGGCTCTCTGTCTCCATTTGTGCCTGGATGCCACAGATTACGCAGCCAGCCCTGAGAGCTGGTTCTGGCTGAAGGGGAGTTGCCGGATTGTCTGGGCTCCAGATGACAGAATGGGGACCGCTGCGGGGGTTCAGGGAGATTTGACGTTGACACCAGAAGAAGAACTGATCCACAATGGAATGAGTTTACCGGACTTACATAGTGAGGTTCTGTTTCTGGAAGATTCCAAGCAGCAATGAGAAGCTATCCATAGGGGATGTGACTTTTAGTGGGGGAGGACAGGTCCACAATCCCTTCTCTGAAACCCTGAACCCCTGGGACCAGATTATTCCAGAATTCAGGACTTTCCAGATTTCATAATGTGCCAATAATTATGGAACACCACTAAGAGAGTTTGGGAAACACCCCAAAACAAAACACACTAGTATTTCTGGAGCAAACCATATGCAGATGTTAAATAAAAACCATGAAGAGTCTCATGGAATTTCAGAAAAGGAATTACGGATGTGTATGTGAACTCTCAAAGCATTGCACTGACTTGAAAGAAACAAAACAAACAAAAATCCCAAATGACATTTAAACTGAAGCACCTGTCTTTAAATGTCATGATGGGAAGAAGGAAACCAACACTTGTACGAGGGATTAAACCTGACAAAAGTGCTTGGGGCTCCCCTGTCTATATGATACTCACCACATCCTTATAAAGGGAGACTCATCACCACCCTCCTTTGCAGATGGGGAAACTGGGGCTTGCATGTGGCTGACATCACATAATTGGGAAACGCTAGCGCCTGCATGAGAATTGGGGAACTCCAAATGCCAGACTTTTTCTATAACCTCAAAGCGTCCTAAATGGTGCCCAGTGAGTGTGTTTCAGGCAATGCTGGTATTCAGAGGGACGCCCCAGTCTAGCGGTGTTGAATGTTGGAATTCTTCCTTATAAGGTGATATATATAACCAAGACCCTGACCCCCAAGGTCCTTCCAGCCTTATCCTGCCACCCCAGCTCCCACCCCAGACCCCCCCAGCCTCTCCCACGGTGCAGCAACTGTGCAAAGGGCAGCACTTGGCAGAACACGGATGTTCCAGGAACTGGCTCCAGTGCTAGGGGCCAGAGACCCTACCCTACCATAGCTATATATTTTGAATATCACACCTATTAGAGGTGTGCTAAGATATTGACTGCCTTCGAGATTATGTTGCCTTCTGCCAAGAATAGTGCACTCCCCTCCCCGAAATATTTTCTCTGTATGTCCAGCTGAGAAAAAAGTTGGGAAGCTCTCCACAACTGCACACTAGCACATCCCATGCTCCCTCACCTGAGAATCACAGTCGCCTGGAGATGTTATGAAAACACAGACTCCTGGGCCCCACCAGACCTCCTGCGGAATCAGAATCTCCCGGCAGGGGCGGAGGAAGGAGTGCGGTGCGCTAGCTCTCCAGGGGAGTGCACGACTGGGCAAGTTTGGGGATTGCTACGCCACTCCATTTGCTATGGTAAGAAGGATCGATTCATTCAGATTTGGGGGTGCAACAGTAAGTAATTCTCACCAGATCTCACCCTTAAGCAAATTTGCAGACAAAACCCCCAGCTGTAATGGTTTCCACTTCTCTTCCCTGGTCACTTCCTCCCTTTGTCGATGTGTATGTGTGCATTTCCAGACTCCCTGCCTGTCACGCCTGCGCCTTGGCCCACGTCCTGCACTGGCCTGGCTGTGCCATCACCACCTGGACTGGGCATGAGGCGCCCAGTGAGCGCGTCCTCTGCTTGCTTCACCCCATGCCCTTGTTGGGATCTCAGGAAGAGCGGGTTCGCCTGGTGGCATTCAACCTCGAATGTCCATTTGTCACGCTTAGTTCCAAATCGCCTTATTTTGGCAACCATCTGATAATGTTTCTAAACACGGGAAATTTTCCATGTGTCCTCTTGTCTGAATCTTGAGGTGACTACACAGGAACTGGTAGCCTAGCTACAGAGAAGGCTTTTCTCCCCTTCCTTCCTCCCCTGCAGCTAGACCGTGGCTCTCACAAACATTGTGGCTGCATCCATGGATGCGTGCTGTGTAACCGCGAATAGCTCTGGGTAAATAGCCTGCTTGGCCTTTTATGTTCTTCTTTTTCTGAAAGATGAGGAAATGTGGGGACAAACGGAATATTTACTGGAGACATTCTCAGCCTCTGATGCTGCCCAAAGGAAGTGAATTTCTTTTCTGTGTAGGTCTCAGGAAATAATCTGTCACATTTGAAATCATTTCAGAAATATCTACTGCTCATAAACTTCCTGTTCCTTCATCCTCTGATCTGTTGATTCTATAACATTATAGAGGGAGGGAATAATAAATTAAATGGCATAAAATACTTTAAGTTCCTTAAAACGAGGATCCACATTTTGTTGTGGAAATGGTTTGGAATTGGAGCCCAGCAACTCATTGTCACTTATTGGCTGTGCAGCCTTAGAAAAGTTACTTAACTTCTCTGAACCTTGGTTTTCTTTTACATAAAATGGGGATAATAATGGCAGTAGATTGTAAAAATGGTCATAATCCTCCACTTCTCCCCAGATACTCAGCATTTACAATGGGCTTTGCAGTTCCTCCTATTAAAAAATGATGTCTATTTTCTATTCCTTGAATTGGCTGGGGCTTTTAATTTCCTTTGGCCAATAGAATGATAGGTACCAGTTCTGAGTCTAGGTTCAAGGGGCATTGCATGGTTCTGTTCTCTCCCTTGATACCCCGACCAGCTGCCGTGTGAGAAATCTGGCCTGGCTTGCTGGAGGATGAGAGACATGTGGAGCAGAAATGAACCATTCCAATGAAGGCCATTCTAGATCAGCCAGCCTCCAGTCAACCCAGCAGCTGGGTACAGAAGAGTAAGTGGACCCAGCTAAGGCTAGAAGAATCTCCCAGCTGAGCCCAATCCAAAGTGTCTACCTGCAGAATAGTAAGCTAAATAAGTGGTTTATTTTTTAAGTCACTAGTTTTGGGTGGTTTGTTATGCAGCAAAACCAACTGATATAATATGCTTATCTTTCAGTGCTGTTGTGTAAATAAAATTAGATACTACACATAAAACACCTGAATTAATATATATTGATGAACAGAATTTGTTTGAATGGACTGCTAATCCATCTGGGTATCCATAAATTGCAAACCTCCTGGGTAAAACATGTCAGCTTCAGTGTCCATAACCTATATTGAAAAATAAATATATTTCCCTATAATGACATAACAACAGTATAAATGGAATGTTTGAAAAAGAACCCATAAAACTTATGTATCATCCTACTTCTCTAACACAGGATAAAGCCCAAATATCTGAGCAGGACTGGAAAAATCCTTCAAGGTATTATCTAAGCCATGCCTGTGTTTTTAATCTGCTGCTGCTCCTTGTAATCTTCATTCATATAAATGACATCTGCAACATCCATTATGTAAAATTTCCTTCTAGTCTTAGTCCTTAAGGAAACAAAAAACTTAGAAGTAAAATGTATTTTTAATCAACTTTATTGGGGTATAATTTACAATACAATAAATGCACAGTTTGATGAGTTTAGAGAAATGAATTTACCATTTAACCACCACCTCAATCAAAATAACAGCATGTCTGGCATGCTAAAAGTTTCCTTTTTAACCCCTTCCCAGTGAATTCCACCCCCGTAAACAATTCCAGGCAACCAATGATCTGATTTCCATCACTGTAGGTTAACTGTGCCCATTTCAGAATTTCTTATGGATGCAGCCATTCCATATATACGCTTTCTTAATTGGCTTCTCTCCTTCAGGATAATGTTTTGGAGATTCATCTATGTTGTGTGCATCAGTAATTCATCCCTTTTTATTACTGAGTAGTATTCTGTTTTATGGCTATCCTACAATTTGTTTATCCGTTCATCTATTCATGGACTTTGGGGTTTTTTCCTGTTTTTGGCTTTTATGAATAAAGCTGGCAGAAATATTTGTGTATAAGTATTTTTGGTGTGCATGTACATGTGTTTTCATTTTTATTGGGTAAATACCTAGAAGTATAACAGCTGGGTTATATGGTAAGGATATAGTTAACTTTATAAGAACTGCCAAATTCTTTCCCAAACATCTGTATTATTTTACACTCCTGCCATTAGCGCATGAGAGTTGCATTACTCCTTGTCTGCTAACACTGGGTATTCACAGTCTTTTTAATTTTAGCCACTCTAGTAGGTGTGAAGTAGTATCCCATTGTGGTTTCAATTTGCATTTCTCTGATAATTAATTATATTGAAGCTTTTTTCATGAACTTAATGGTAATTTGTATTTTTTCTTTTAGAGACAGAGTCTCACTCTGTCCCCTAGGGTGGAGGGCAGTAGTGTGATCATAGCTTACTGTAACCTCGAACTCCTGGGCTCAAGTGATCCTCCTAACTCAGCCTCCCTAGCAGCTGGGACTACAGGTGTGCACCATCATGTCCAGCTAATTTTAAAATTTTTTGTAGAGATAGGGTCTTGCTATGTTGCCCAGACTGGTGTCGAACTACTGGCCTCAAGCGATCCTCCCACCCTGGCCTCCTGAAGTGCTGGGAAGCATAAGCCACTGTGCCAGCCTTATGTATTTTCTAACATGAAGTCTCTGTCCAACTCTTTTGCTGTTCTTCTTTTAAATTGGGTTGTTGACCTTCTTATTATTGAGTTTTAAGACTTGTTTGTATATTTTGATTACAAATCTTTAGTCAGATATATGTACTGTGAATATTTTCTCCTTGTCTATAGTTTCTTTTCTTACTTTCTTAAGGTGTCTTTTGAAAAGCAGAAGTTTTGAATTTTTTTTCTTTTATGGTTAGTGCTTTTTGTGTCTTAAGTCTTTGCCTACTACAAGGTCATAAAAACTTTCTCTTCTGTTTTCTTCTGGAAGTTCTACAGTTTTAGATTTTAGGTCTATAATTCAGAAAATAAATTTCATGTATACTGTGAGGTAGATGTCGAGGTTTGTTTTGTTTTGTTTTTCATTCAGATATCTAGTTGTTCCAGTGCCATGTCTTGAAAAGATTATTCTTTCCTCATGGAATTACATTGCACCTTTGTTGAAAATCAGTTGACTATATATGAATAGTTTTATTCTGATTCTCTATTGAATTAGTTTCCTGCAACAAATTACCATAAACTTGGTGGCTGGAAACAACAGAAACTTATTCTCTCACTGTTGTTGATTTGGACCAGAAGCCCAAAGTCAAGGTGTCGGCAGAGCCAGCCTCCCTCCAGAGGGTCTAGGAGAGAATCCTTCCTTCTGGTGTTAGCTTTTCCCCAACCCCTTTCTGTGAATTCTGTGCTACATCCCCACCCTGACTTGCAGCAAAACCCAGGCCTTTTTCCCCTGAAGAAACTAAATGATGTTTGTTTGCACAACCTGGCCAAATGCTAATTTGGGTTTACGCTGCTCCTTTGCTCTGATGTGGAACGACTTAAATCAAATGAACTCAATATTTATTGCGGTCATCTCAATTTTTGGTTGGCGGGATTTAGAATTAGAATATAACAACAAAACATCCTTAAGCCATGTTAATTGTTCCTAATAAGAGAAGGTAACAGTTGCACCATTAATCTTTCCAAAGTGGCATTTTGAAAATCTTTGGTGGCCTTCAGGAAACCTACTGCTTCTTTGCACTTAACAATCTTATCACAACCTAACTGTTCAGATTTCTTTCCTTTTACAGTAGTTCCCCCTTATCCGAGATTCTGCTTTCATGGTTTCAGTTACCTGAGGTTAACTGTGGTTCGAAAATGTTAAATGGAAAATTCCAGAAATAAACAATTCATGAGTTTTAAATTGTGCACTGTTCTGAGTAGTGTGATGAAATCTCGCACCATCCCGCTCAGGACGTGAATCAGCGCTTTGTCTAGTGCAACCCCACCATAGATGCTCCCTGCCCGTTTGGCACTTAGTAACCATCTTAGTGATCAGATTGATTGCTGCGGTTTCGCGGTGCTTGTGTTCAAGTCACCCTTATTTTACTTAATAACGGCCCCAAAGCACAAGCGTAGTGATGCTGGCATATTGTTATAATTGTTCTATTTTATTATTAGGTACTGTTGTTAATTTCTTTCTGTGTGTATTTTATAAATTAAACCATTACCATAGGTATGTCTGTACAGGAAAAAACATAGTATCTAAAGGGTTCTGTACTATCCTGTTTCAGGCATACACTGGGGGTCTTGGAATGTATCCCCTGAGGATAAGGGGGCACTACTGCACTTGCTCATGTAGCCACGTCAACATCCTCCCACCATAGGCAATTCCTGACTCTGCAGCTCTGCCCAGCCCTGTGAGGTTTTTGCTCGTAGCTGTATTTCAGGCTGCTGGATATTGGGGTCTGGGGTTAGAGCATCGGTGTGGGCTGGGGACTTGGATTTGGGATCTGCAGCACAGAGATGGGTATTAATTTGCTGGGCTGCCACAGTAAAATACCACAGACTGGATGGCATTAGCAAGAGTCATTTATTTGCTCACAGTTCTGGAAGCTGGAGGTCCACAATCAGGGTGCTAGCAGGGCTGGTTTCCTCTGAAGCCTCCTCCTTGACTTCCAGATGGCTGCCCTCTTGCTGCCTTTTCGCATGGTTGACCCTCTGTGTGCGTGCCCCTGGTGTCACTCCGTGTCCAAATTGCCTCTTCTTATAAGGACATCAGTCAGATTGGGTTAGAGCCCACCCTAAAGGCTTCATTTTAACTCAGTCACCTCTTTAAAGGTCCTATGTCTAAATGCAGTCACATTCTGAGGTCCTGGGGGTTAGGAATTCAACATTAATTTTTGGGGGGAGGACACAATTCAGTCCATAACAAGAAGGTACCTAAAGTTATGGGAATGATGTTCTTACTGAGAGAAAGGGTAAAACAGGGGTCGCAAACTCCATGCCATAGAGATCGATGAGTAGAGTGGGCTGGTAGTAACACAAGAGCATCTCAAGTCATATTCTTTTAACACAGATATACTTTATTTGACTATGATTGTCATTTTTTAAAAATGTCAAAATAAAGAAAGGTTTTTTCCTAATTTTATTGAAACAAGCTTCCCTTCTTAAATATCTTTTGGTTTCATACTTTTGATGGCAGCCTTAACACTTAGAACTATTTCTCTATCAAAAGAAAAACAACACTGCAAATGTCTGGTGGATGCAACTGACGCCCAACCTCAGCTCTGGGGGCCCAGGGGGCAGCGTCAGCATCCATGGACAGCCAAGAGTGCACACTGTGCATAGGGGGTCGGTCACTAGTGAGATCTCGCAGACTGCTACCAAGTACTAGGGCTGAACCAATGCTGCTGGATTTCTGGTACTTCAAAGGAAGCTGAAAATGCCCACTTTAACTGTATATTATCCCTACTTTAGAATATTGTCTCAACTATTTAAAAAACACTGTGAAGTTCAAACGAAACACATCTTCAGACTGTATTTAGATGTTGAAACACCAATTTCTAACCTTAGACATCAAGTGGGACAAGAGGCGGCATTAGGAAGTGTGAGGACTAGAGTTTGAACATGAGGCAGAGCTCAGAGGAATCCTGTCTTTAAATGTTAGCTGGGATTTTTTCGACCTCTCATGCACCAGTTAACAAACACAACTGGATGCTAAAGCCATCAGATGAAAGATTAAAGAGGGATTTTATTTGGAGGGGCCTTAACCCACTAATTGTAGGATAGCAGACATTCTGTGCTCCTGGTCTGAGGCAACGGGAAGTACCCAGTACCACCTATGAACTTTCTTTGCCCAAATCACCCAACTTGAATCCAATCAAGCCTCTAGACCACATTTCTGGCTCACAGGAAATTCAAAGTTTAGAGGAGCCCACTAAAGGACATTAATTACACGAATGTGCTCAATCATATCCAGAACGTAGGAAATTCTGCAGGACAAACGCCTGTGTTTTTCAGGGGTTAAGAAGGACAGAGGGACTGCTATAGATTAAAAGAGATTTAAGACACTACCAACCAAATGCAATTGCATGGATGGACCTATGTGGATTCTGATTTGAATAATTGTTTCTAACAAAACCACTTTTGAGGCAGTTGGAGAAATTTGGACTTTGGCTATGCATTAATGAACATTAAAGAATTCCTTTTAATTTTGTTACACATGATAACAATTTTGCAGCTACATATTTTAAAAGTTCTTATCTGTTGGAGATACAAACTGAAGTATTTATGGGTGAAATGATATGACATCTGGGATTGGCTTTAAAATATTTTGGGAAAAGTTAAAGGGGAAAGAGACAAAATAGATGAAATAAAATTAGTAAAATGTGATAATTATCGATAATTATGATGGATACAAGGGAGAGTGTCATTGTATTATTCTCTCTACTTTTTTTTTTATATTTCCAGAATTTTACAATAAAAAAGGAAAATAAAAAGCAGCATAAAGCCAAGGTTGAGCTGGTGGCCCTTGCAGAGAGGTGGGGAAGCCTTGGGCATCGTGTCCTCCCCAGTGGTCTCCTCTCTGCTCGGAACTATGCTTGGACACTCAGTTTGACATGCAGCTGTGAACTGCCTTATTCTATGTTTTTATTCTTTCTTTCAGTAAACACTGATTAAGAAAGTGATTAAGCACCTACTATGAGGTGGGGCTGGGCAAGAGGCCAAGTAAAAAAAAAAAAGGTATCATTTCCACAAAGGAATATTCTTATTCCTCATGTTCTTGAAACAAGCTCCCCTTGTTTCCCTGAGTTCTTGGGGCCTGTGTGCAGGACCCTCCCAACTAGAGAGGGCAGGAGCCTTGCCTGATTCTTGCGAACTCATGTTGCTCCCAAACAACATTGCCATTTACTAGTTTGCTGCATGCCAGGCATGGTGCTAAACACTTATTTACATAATTGAAAATTTGATATTTTATTTGTCATGGGTTTTTGTTTTGGCATTAATTTGTATTTTTAAAAACATTGCATTAAAATAGTATTTGGTTAGCACTGCCTTTTTGGCACCCCTTTCATTTTGTGGGGAGGTTAGCACCTCACTCACCCCACCTAATGCTGGCCCTGTGTGTGTGTCTCAATACGTGCCCCTAACTATGTGAACATCTGCTATTCTACAGGTGAATGTTCTGGAACCTTCCTCCGGAACTTGTGATGATGCACTTTGCAAGCATCACGAGTCAAAGCAGGACAGAGAGGATTAATTAACAGAACACTGGGTGGCATTTGAGACCTAGAGATCTCACCAAAGCCCTATTCTCAGTGTCTTACTTAAATTACTGGAAGCTGGGGCAGGTGGAGGGCAGTGGGTTCTCTTTCTGGAAGTCAAGGGCTCTCTACTGCCCCTGAATGGACCACTCCACTGCCGACCCTTTCAACTGGCCTCTGCTTCTTCTAAAGGACCCCAGGATCCCTCGGGGCTCCTGCTTTCTGGGGCTGTCTTCTCTTCTCTGTTTCAGGAACTCCCTGCTCTCTTCCCTTCATGTGTCAAGACATCAGGACCTCAAATTTTGGCTGGCGACTTCTCTGGGAGCAGCAGGAGGCAACATGCACTGCACCGCAGTTACTATGGTTACCCTCAGCTTGTGTCCTCGGCTCCTATCAGCAACCTGCCGTCGTGGGGCTTCACGGCAGGTTCCCGACGGACCTATTCCTGGGAACCACCTCCAGACTCTGAACTGACTGGCATTTCTTCCCCCCACACCGCCCCTTCTTTTCTTTTCTTTTCAATTTTGAGCAAAGAATCATTCATGGTACGTCTCCATAATTTACATTTACATTGCCAACTCCCTGTTTCTCCTGTATACACTGAGGCTACATGTCCACCATTTAACCTTGTGGCAGAGGGGAAGCCATATCTTGTGACTCAAGCCAGAACCCACCTCAGTAGTTACAGAAACAGAGGCTGGGTTGGTTTGCAGCTTATTTATCCAAAGCTGAAAAGATAAGCAGAAAGTGATCGTACAGCACAAGGGAGGGAGAGATGCTCCGCAAACCCACATCCCAGACAGGGAGTTATTTCTCTAAGATGTTCCTGAATTAATAATGGCAAGGATTCTCTTGAGAGGAAAGTGGTTGTTTTCTTCCAAGGGCCTCCAATATGCTTCTTTGCCACCCACATAAAGAGCAGATGCCCACAGAGAGGGGGATGTGCCTGCAGATACCCAGTACTGCAGCTTTTGCTCCATCTGAAATGAAGAAAAAACAAACAAAAAGTAACACTTGTGCAGTAAGCTCTTGACACCGTGCCTAGCACATGGTAGGCACTCAATAGATATTTGTAGAATAGATGGATCAACCGACATTTAGGTATCACCTATGTGGTCTGATGTTCAGAGAATTGTAGAAGATCCACTCCCCCCTCCCAAATTTTCCATTGCCTTTCCTGGGATGTCTGGAATTCCTCCATGACTGCTTGCGGCTTAACATTTTGCTCCTTTTCAAATGTCATCAACACTCGGCATGAAAGAAGACTCTGGAGAACAGGTGGGAGACAGGAGTGGTTTTCTGTGCTTGCTGTGTTTCTTCCTGTCTGCACTTGGAGACTACGGAGTCCTTTGGGGCAGAGACCAGGTATCTCATCTTTGTGTCCTCTGGGTCTCACACTGTGCTTCTGTGCTCAGCGCGTGGCAGGCACTCAGGAAATGTGCTTTGGACAAGAGACTGAGAGGGTGCTCTTGTCTCTTGAGTGTTTAGTGCTGGACGGACTTGGCTCTCAGTAGGGACTCAATGCAGGCTTATTCCATGGAAGGACAAACAAATGATATTTCAGGAACACTGAGAAGTGAGAAGCATTTTGACTTCTGGAAAAGGCGGTACCCAGGCTGGATAAAGAGGCTTTCAAATATCTCTGAGACCCACTGTTGACGTACTTGCTTCCAAAATGTTAATTTCCCGTCCTTTGACTCAGAACCCGCTATTGCCAGAACAGATTAAGATGTTTACCAGCAAGTCCCTGGAGGATTTCCTGCTGAGGGATCCCCACGCCAGCACCCGGGTTCATGGGAGAGATCCAGGGAGTTGTGAACATTGGGCCTGGGGCCACTGGAGGCAGTGGGACTTCTGGCCTCTTCCCTCACCTTCTGGATCCGGTCAGGGGAAAGGACACTAGCTTTTGCCAAGCATTTACTCCATGCCAAACATTTTACCAACAGAACCAAACTTGTGCAACAGTCCTACTGAGTGGGTGTTATACCCATTTTACAGATGGGGAAACTGACCCTCAGGGGTGTTAACTAACTGGCCCAAGCTCATGCGGGGGGCAAGTGGCAGAGCTGGAATCCACGCAGGCTCCCAGAGCTGTGCTCTTCCTCCCATACCACCTCCCACGAGACACCGCAGGACGCCGACACATAACAAAGCCAGTATTCAGAGGGCTGCCCATGTGCCTGGCCATGTCCCAAGTGCATGATGTGGACACAGATGGGGACCTTTTCTCATCCCTATCTCATGCTGGCCGTGTAATCCCGGCATAGACCACTGAAGGAGTGAAGGACGTGCCATCCCAAAATATGCCAAACTGGTTTATAGTGATCATTGCAAGTTGGAAACATTGAAGAAATTGTAGTTTCAGAAAGGGTGAGCTGACCTGTCTCTTCCTGTCTGCAGAAAGCTTCCTCTGGGAGAGGAATTACTATAGGTACATGATAGTTATATATATTTGTGGGGTACACGTGGTGTTTTGATATAGGCATACAATGTGTAAGGATCAAATCAGGCTAATTGGGGTATCTATCACCTCAAGCATTTATCATTTCTTTGTGTTAGGAACATTTCAATTCCACTGTTTAGTTATTTTAAGATATACAATAAATTATTGTTAATTATAGTCACCCTATTGTGCTAACAAATACTAGATCTGATTCATTCTATCCCAGTGTATGTTTGCACCTATTAACCATCCCCACTTTATTCCCTTCTCCCTGCTACCCTTCCCAGCCTCTGGTGACCATCATTCTATTCTCTCTCTCCATGAGTTCAATTTTTCAAATTTTTAGCTGCCACATATGAGTGAGAACATGCAAAACTTGTCTTCCTGTGTGGGGCTTTATTTCACTTAACACAATGTCCTCCAGTTCCATCCGTGTTGTTACAAATGACAGGATTTCATTCTTTTTTATGGCTGAATAATATTCCATTTTGCATATGTACCACATTTTCTTTATCCATTCACCTGTTGATGGACACTTAGTTTGATTCCATATCTTGGCTGTTGTGAATAGTGCTGCCATAAACATGGGAGTGCAGATATCTCTTAGATAGACTGATTTCCTTTCTTTTGGATATACACCCAACAGTAGAATTGCTAGATCATAAGGTAGTTCTGCTTTTAGTTTCTGAGGTAGTTCTGCTTTTAGCCACTGCTCTCCGTAGTGGCTGTACTAATTTACATTCCCACCGGCACTGTAGGAGGGCTCTCTTTTCTCCACATCCACACCAGCATTGTTATTGCCTGTCGTTGGAAAAAGGCATTTTACCTGGGGTGAGATGACATCTCATTGCAGTTCTGATTTGCATTTCTCTGATGATTAGAGATGTTGAACATTTTTTCATATACCTGTTGGCCACCTGCACATCTTCTTTTGAGAAATGTCTATTCAGATCTTTTTCCCATTTTTAAATCGAATTATTTGTTTTTTTCCTATTGAGTTGTTTGAGCTCCTTATATTAATATATTCTGGATATTAGTCCCTTGTCAGATGGGTAGCTTGCAAATATTTTCTCCCATTCTATGGCTTGTCTCTGCACTCTGTTGATCGTTTCTGTTGTTATGCAGAAGCTTTTTAGCTTGATGTCATCCCGTTGTCCATTTTTGCTTTGGTTGCCTGTGCTTTTGAGGTATCACTCAAGAAATCTTTGCCCAGACCAATGGCATGGAGGGTTTCCCCAGTGTTTTCTTTCAGTAGTATCACAGTTTTGGGAAATTTCTGTGGTTCAGAGAGCGCCCTAAGAACTTGATGGGTGGCAACTCTTTTAATGCTGACCGCAACCCTATGAGAGAGTGCCGTTGTTGTGTCTATTTCACAGATGGGGAACCTGAGGGCTGCAGAGGTGGAGAGATGTGTCCCAGTGACGTGGCTGGCGGTGAGAGATGGGATCTGAGCACAGGCGGTCTGGCGTCAGTGCCTCTGCTCAGAGCTGGGGCTCGAGCCCTCGGGGGCGGGGTGGGGGGAGAGCCGGGGCCGGGCACTGCCAAGTGGAGCTCTGCTCTCCTCCTCCTCCTCCTCCTCCAGGCATTCATGGCAGACACTCAGCGACAGCTGAGGTGTCTCAGAACTATTTCTCTTCCTGTTGAGATTTTTCTCTTTAGACTTGGGAAATACCCTTTGGGTCCAAGCAGTTGTCGCTAAACTTGTGTCTTCCAAGCAGAGAAAAATGGGGCTGAGGCGGGTTCCAAACAGAAACACGGCATCCTGGAACATCTTCTCGAAGTCTGTCTTACTGGGCAGGGAAGGTAATGTGAACCGCAGCGCACTCGGAGGGACTGGGGAACACGTGACCACGGCTCAAGGGGCACTGCATTTTCAAGGAGGGCAGAGAGGAGAGGGAGGCGTCTCAGTCTGCTCGGGCTGCTGTAACAAAGTACCATCGACTGGGTGGTTTACACAGCAGAAACTGATTCCTCACAGTTCTGGAGGCTGGAGGTCCAAGATCAAGGTGCTGGCTAGTTTGGTTTCTGGTGAGGGCCCACTTCCTGGCTGGCAAACCTCTGCCTGCTCACTGCGTCCGCAAATGGGGGAGAAGGAGAAGGGATGGGGAGGAGACTGGTGTCTCTCTCATGAGGACACTAATGCCATCAGACCAGGGCTCCACCCTTATGACTCCATTTAACCTTATGTCCTTGCACCAGTACAGCCACACTGGGGATTGGGGCCTCAACATATGAATCTTGGGGAGACACAATCCAGTTCATAGCAGGAAGGAATTGGGAGTGGTGGCATTTCGGGCATCCACAGGGGAGAGTTTGTGGTTGGGAGAAGGCTTCCTGGAGTCCAATGCAGAGATTCCCTTCTCTGACCTCCCAGTGTGCCTCAGTTTCTTCATCTATAAAGTGAAATTATACAACTTCCTGGTAGGATTACTATGAGATTACAATGAGAAAATATATCTAATATCTAAAACAGATGCTCAGCACAGGGCCTGGCACATGGCAGGTGCTTCTCTTATTAGCTAGGTAGAGGGGAATCTATTTTCTGACACTTGGCAAAGGGCTTGGGACTTGCTCTGAGCAATGGAATGCTCTGAGGTGACACTGTGTGAACTTCAGAGCCTGAGCCTCCAGGTGCCTTGCAGCTTCCACTGTCACCTCTCTTGGGAGCTTGACGCCACCTTGTGCATAAGCCGGAGCCAGCCTGTTGGAGAGGAGAACGAAGAGGGACATGCCAGATATAGGAGTTAGATTATTCTAGACCATCTAAGTGCCAGCTGACCACAGGCTTGTCGGGAAACTCAGCAAATATCAGCTTGGCTGGCCCAGACCATAAACGTCATCCAGCTGACCCACAGGGTTGTGAGCTAAATAAAATGGTTGCAATTTTAAGCCACTACTTTTTGGAATGTTTTGGGTTTTTTTTAAAACCCCATAAAAGCTAAGTGATAGCGCTATTACCTGCCTGTCCATCCGAGTGAAATATGGCTGGGTCCTGGCAGATATTAGGAATTTTGTCTTTATTGTCAAACTGGATAATGACCTCTGAGCTGGCATTGAGTATACAACATGGGAACAGTTCTATCACCTTGTTGATTTTTCTTTTACTTTAAATGTTTCATTATACAAATGTAAAAATTACACAGATAACACACGCATACATTCTGTGCAAAAACCTGGGACATTGGAGTCAAGGCTCTTGTGACCACGCCCATCTCCCCTCCCCCCAGGGGTAATCCTGGTTGCTGTCTTTTCCCCGTGTGTTTACATTCCTGCGTAGGGACCCATGGACACAGCACAGCAGGGCTTTCTGTCTTCTAAATGGTATTATATCACACTTATTTTTCAACAACTTGCACTTTTGACGACTTGCCAATGACCACATCTTGGAGAACTTTGCTTCAGTGCAGCCACATCCTTTTGCTTTGTAACTGCTACTTCCCTGTCCATGGGTTGATAGGCACCATTTCCAGCATATTGCTATTTCAAACAATGCTATAATTAAAATTCTCGTACATATTTTCTGTGCATTCGTGTAGGGATTTCTCCAGGGTAGATACCTTGAGGTGGAATTTCTGGGTGATAGGGCTGCCTACATAATTAAGAGTTTCATAGCTCTTTCAAATCTGCCCTTCAAGGTGACCGTATCTATTTACACATACACTGCATTTCCTCGTACCCTTTCCTATATACGATGTTATCCCTAATCTTTGATTAGGTAGCCTTTTGGCTGCATCTGCTAGGCAGGGGAGGAAGCCCCCGGGAGTGATGGAGGAGCCAGCCCTGCTATCTGCCTGGTCTTCACAGGGTTGTGCTACGGCTGGTTTATTATGCCCAATGCACAGAGGAGGACACTGAGTCACCGAGGTGAAAAAACTTGCCTGGGCATCACAGTGTCAGGGTTGATTTTTCAGAGATGTTGCCCCAGTTCTTTGGCTCCTGGCTTGAAAGAATTACAAGCCAGGCTGGTGCCAGGGAGTGATGACAGACACTTAACCCTTCCACACAGCAGCTCTTATTGCAGGCTCATCAGCACAGAGGTAGAAAGCGAAATGTCATTTCCCGAGGGGAAACGGGTCTATCTCCAAGAGAGTGGAGAAGACCCTGAGGTTTTACTACATTTCTGCTTTTATGTCTATGTCTGATGATATGCTCCATGGGGGCTGGAATATTTATTACCTTTCTGGAGAAAAGGGTGGAGAATTCTTAGAACTAAGGGCCCTTCCCAATTTTATCTTTATAGGGTAACTTCCAGGGGTTGCCATGGAATTTGTCAACTGTCGTGGCGCTAGTGGGTGTGATTTTGACCGTGTTAATACATGTCAGTGAGGAAAAGGCCACCTTTGGACATGAGCTCCTAGGTTCTGCGCATGCTCCTGGCCAGGGAAATGCCCCTGCCCGCAAGCTCCTGCCGTGGCGGCTTAGGTTCCAAATGCTCATTGGTCTCCTCCTTTTTGTCACTCTCCTCTTTTCCTGTGGTTAATGCCGCCCACCTGCACCTGTCGCCAACAACAGGGCTACTCATTGCCGGAAGCGGGTCGAGGGCAGTCGCTCTGCTGATTTGCTGTTCCCTTCTTCATCGCTCCCACTGCTGCGTGAGCTTATCTGTTTATGGCCCTTCTCCTTGTCTAGAAGGAGGTGGAGTCTCTGCTGCCATGTGTCACCTCTGTCCCCAGGGCCTCCCTTAGTCCCCGGCACACAGCACATGCTCAGTAAGTCTTTGCTGAGGGAACGTCAATGGACGTACATGGGCAGTGACGGTGTCGTCCAGGCCTGGCCTGCAGCCCGCCTGGAGCTCCGGAGAGGGACCCCCACCGCGCACAGCCCTCCAGTGGCACAGGAGGGCGGGAAGAGGGACTTTGAAGCCCACGGTCATTGCCGTGGATGCTAGGATTAATGTGCACAGGTTGGGGGAGGGGAAGGATAGGCTTCAGTGATGTCGGGGAGAAGTGTCAGGGAGGGGGCAGCTCCCCTTTGGAGGATCAAAGCTCATGTACTCTGGCCTTCCGGCTACAGGGCTGGGCTGGGGGCTCTTCACGGCTCTGGTTCACATCCAAGCATGGATGGGGCCTGGTGTGAAGCCTCAGTACAGACGGTTCCAAGGACGGGTTGTGTCTACGTGACCTGAGAATCAGGAGTCTGGACTCCCAAGAGCACACGGTGAGCCACAGCCTGCTGGACCCACACGCCGGATCAGGTCATTCATTCTCCGACTGCACCAGCTACACGCCAAGCTACCACCTCCCGCCTGGAGGGCGTTTTCCGTGACATCGCTCACGTTGAGGGCTGTGAGTCTGAAGGCCCAGACACCTCGAGGTCTCTCCCCCTGCCCTTCTTCCTTCCCTGCCACCCCCCTTCCTCCTTCCTCCCCCACTTCCTTTGAAAAATATCATTGCGTGTCAGGGATACGCCAGGCACTGTGGTGGGCACTGGGGATTCGAGGTGCTTGGCTAAAGCAGAAGGGTCTCTGGTGGGGGAGGCAGACAAACATGGAGTTAGAAGGTGGGCAAAGGCTCATGACAGAAAAGACACAGGAGCAGTGACCCCAAGAAAGTGGGGTGGTCAGGGCCGCAGGACACGGCCAGCTATGACAAACCAGAAGGAAGAAGGTCATCGTGGGGACGAGTTGGTGCCCTGGGGCTGGGTCACCGGGCAAGGCCTCCCAGAGGAGAGACCAGCTGCAGCCGGGCCCAGAGTGGGTGGGGGGGCTGAACGAGCCGAGGGAAAGTGCATAGGGGGCGACTCACCCCATGCATTTCATTATTGCAGGGAGCCAGCCACCCGTGACCAGCCGGGGGTTAACTTTTGCTTTCACCAGCTTGCTGCACTTGAAACCGATGACGCCAGGCATGTAAATAATGACTTCACTGCCACCCCCCTGGCCGGCCTCCCGTGGTTTGGCAACATTGGAAGGGGCCGGGGGACGCAATCACAGTAATCCCCACCATATGGCTCTCTTTGGCCTCCTTCCCTGCCTCACATGGTCAGAGGTCACCCCTAGCTTCCCCAGGAGCTTCCTGGGGTGCCAGCCCTCCCCGGGGCCAGAAGGAGAGGCCGGAGGGGCTGAGGAAGTGAGGAAGCCTCAGTGTTGACTGCAGTGGCAGCAGCTCCTGTACTTCAGGGGCTGGAGGGTCACAGGTGTCATCTCAGTTCATCCTTGCACCATCTTCTGAGGAGGTGCTTGTGGTACAGTCTCTCCTAGAGCTGCTAAAATATATTGCCACAAATTTTGTGGCTGAAAACAACATGAATTTATTATTTTACAGTTCTGGAACGAGAAGTCCAAAACTAGTGTCACTGGGCTAAAGTCAAGGTGTTGTCAGGGCTGGTTCCTCCTGGAGGCTCCAGGGGAGAACTCGCACCCTTGCCTTTTCCAGCCTCTCAGGGGTGCCCGCTCTGTGATGGCTACTTTTACGTGTCAACTTGGCTGTGCTATGGTGGCCCAGTTATTTGGTCATAGTCTAGATGGTGCTGTGAAGGTATTTTTTAGATCTGGTTAACATTTGAATCAGTAGACTTTTTAATTTTTATTTTGAGACAGTCTCTCTCTGTTGTCCTAGAGTGCAGTGGTGTCGTCATAGCTCACTGAAACCTCCAACTCCTGGGCTCAGGTGATCCTCCTGCCTCAGCCTCCCCAGTAGCTGGGACTACAGGCATGTGCCACCATGCCCAGCTAATTTTTTCTATTTTTGTAGAGACGGGGGTCTCGATCTTGCTTAGGCTGGTCTCAAACTCCTGACCTCAGGTGATCTTCACACCTCGGCCTCCCAGAGTGCTAGGATTACAGGCATGAGCCTCCGCACCCGGCCTGAATCCGTAGACTTTGAGTAAACAGATGACCCTCCATCATGTGGGCGGGCCCCATCCAATCTGTTGAAAGCTTTAAGAGAAAAGACTGGGAAGACACTTCCCACAGGAGCAAGGAATTCTCAAGACTGAAACACGGAAACCTTCCCTGAGTCTTAAGACAGCATTATCAACTCTTACCTGAACTTCTAGCCTGCTGGCCTACTGGCCCGCCCTACAAATTTCAGACTTGCATGAGCTAATTCCTTAAAATAAATCTCCCCCCACCATATATATACAGGCACACACCCTACTGATCTGTCTCTTTTGTGAACCTTGACTGGCAGTGATTCGGTGGGGTTCTGTGCTGGAGTGTGGTACCCGGCACAGTGGGCCTGGCCCCGGGTCTGCCCCTTTGCCTTCTCACTCACAGCTTGCACATCTGAGCACCATTCAATGCCCCCTCCCGGTCTAACAAACAGCTGCTCCTTGGCACTTCCTTGGGTGCAGACACCCATGACAGTCAGCTCTCAGAAATACAAACCCACACAGGCCTAGACGAGGGCACAGAATTCCAAGGTTCCAAGTACTGAAGTGTGGTCTAGAAGGGGGTGATGGATCCAGGTGGACACAGCCTCTTGGCCTTTGGAGCCCTTGCCTCATAGGGAAAGACATGAAAGGGAGGGCACGGATGGACCCTTGAGAACTTGGGGCCCAGGGCAGGCTCCCTCTTGCCCGGGCAGGGGGTTTGGCGTGAACTGCTATTAAAAGCGGGCAGCCAATCCCAGCCCAAGCCAACTTACTCCCCACCCCCGTGGGCAGGCAACCACTGCGTGGATCTTTACATTTTGTCAAGAAAACCCAGAAATCCAGATCTTCTGTTGCTGTCATTGTTGGCAACTAATTGAAGTGAATTTATGACATTGTGTAGGCTGAAGGGGTTTCTGGATGGACTGAGAATATTCAGCTTGTTGACCCAATTTCTGGGTTTATGGGTGTGATGACTCTGTAAAAATTCATTGAGCTGTACACATATTTTTCTCTCTGTATGTCATACTTCAATAAAAAGCTTTATTAAAACAAAGCAGAGCCATGCCCAAGCCCATCAGATTTCTGAGGACGGGTTTTGGCCACCAGTTTGGCACTGGACCACCAGTTTGGACCCCAGCTTTGAAGGCATTTATTCAGGCAGGCAGGGCGGGGTGCTCACAAGGATTGTCCGTTAATTTCCCTTCTAAACCCCGTGGTTTAGGGGCTACTCCCTATGTGGGAACATGATCTCCTGAAAGGTATGGGGGGGGCCTTCTCAGAGCTTCTACCGGCTTTTCCTGCAGCCACCGGCAGGTGTCAGCTGGTAAGGGGTCAGCTGGTAAGGGGTCAGCTGGTAAGGGGGGCGTTGCTCAGGACGGTTCTTAAGCAGAGCTGAGCCCGGAACCCACCCGGCCAGACAGACCACCTAGGTCTGCCCCGTTCCTAACACCGCGCTGCCCCCTGCTGGTGTGGGCGCTCTGTGCTTTTCCACTCCTGGCAACTCACCATTGCCCTCTGGGGACAACTTTTGGGAACAAATTAAATGCCCTGGGAACTCTTGGGCAAGCCAGGATTTTGAATGGACTTCCAGAGAGTTGAAAATTGAGCGTCGACACAGATACAGGCAAACACACATACTCCCTTCTTGTTCGCAGGCAGGAAGGGGAAAGCAAGTCGTGGCCTTTGCCAAATGCTCCTCTGCAGGCAGCCCCAACTCACCCCCTGATCCTTGAGGCCTGGGGTGCACGGGAGCCCCACAGAGTTCACAGCTGCAAGTGCACACGAGAGATTCCTCCTCCGAGCGGGCTTCCGGCAGCACTCGGTGCCAGTGGGATGCACAGGGGTCATCCCACACTCACGTGCCCGAGCTGCTGTCGCCCGTCCCTCTGCACTTTCCCTTTCACAGTCACCCGATACTGCTCCCCTCCAGAGCAAAAGTGACCCTAAGCACACTGGGGAGCCTGGAGTGGATACAAGAAAGCCTCTGCAAGTGGCTTCGTGACAAGCATCTCTTTCTCTGGGCAGGGAGCAGTCACAGTTGGGCTCAGATCCTGTAGCAATTGGGGCCATAGTTTTCTGCTCCATATTTCTCCTATTCGGGCTGTTTGGGATGGACAGGTGATGGCTGCCATCCTACGATCCACACCGTGGGCTTACAAAGCAAGAAAAGCGATGCACAAGGTTAAGGTGAGAGGAAGGGTGAAACCCAGGGCTGTGGCTGCTGTTGGTGTTCTATCACGACTCCGGGCCACAGAGAGCTCTCTGAGCTCTGGTCCTAGCGTCTAGCTTATGAAGACTGATTGCTAGTGGAATCTCAGCTAACTAATTAATCAATGGAGGATGGGGTGGCTTGGGTTGTGGGGTCTAGAAGAACTAAGTTTGAAGCCCACCCTGTCACTCACTGGCTGTGTGACATTGTACAGGTTGCTTAACCTCTCTGAGCTTTAGCGTCCCAATCTGTAAAATGGAGATGAACATATCTATCTCTCAGGGTAGTTAGGGTGATTGCTTTAGGCATGTTCCCCAGAAACAGACCCGCAACAAGGGTCCATGTGCAAGAAGTTTATTAAGGAAGTACTTCTGGAGCTGCTGGGGGATGTTGGGCGAACAGGAGAGGGGTGGCAGGGAGCAAAGCCAGGACTTTGCAGACAAAGTCCTGCAGATGGCAGCCTCAGCCCAACCCTGCAGGGAGCTCTGGGGTGTAAGGTGAACCCCACCAGAGGCAGAGGGGGCAGGACACCTGTCAGTCAGTGGTTAAGGGCCACTGGGGGGCTTGGGGGAGGACAGGGAGCAAACTCCATATGGGCAAAGCCACTGCTCCCACAGCCAGAGGCAGCCTGCCGGTGTGCAGCTGGAGGCAAGAGCACACTGCAGTGGGGTGGGGCACGTGCAAATGCATAAGCCCCTCCAAGGGCATCAAGGTGTAGCTACCAAGGACAAGGGGAAATGAGCGACAGCGGGAACAGAATGAGGTGGCAGGAGGCAAGAGAGCCCAGGATGGCTGATGGCGAATAGGACTGGGGCCCTGGAGCTCCCCACCTGAGGGCCACCCCCATGTAGGTAAAGGTCAGAGTGCATTGAGGGAGTGTCTGCCAAGACTCTTGCTGTTACAAGGGGCAGAAACCCAACTCAAAGTGCTTCACACAGGGAGCCAATGAGCTCACACAGCGAGGAATGTACGGGTGGACCTTCGGGTGTGGCTTGGTCTTCAGGGGGCCAGGCAGAGCCTCAGGGACCCATCTCTTCCTTTCCATCCCTGGGCTCTCCTTCCTCTGTGGCCCCATTCTCAGCTGCGTCTTCTCTGCAGTGGCAAGAGGACAGCTGCAGCTGCAGGCTCCATCCTCCTGCCTCTGCATCCAGCAAGAAGGACAGTCTCCCCTCGAGTGCCACGTCCCGGTGCCCACTTAAAGTCAGGGCTTCTCTGCTGCATGCAGCTGCTTGGTCAGGTAGTCACTCCCAACCCGGTCACTGGTGTCAGGGGATTGGAATGTCACTGCTGCCCAGGTTAGAGCCATGTGACCACCATGACCACATATCACTGTGGTCATGGTGTTCAGGCCACTGAGCCTGGATGGACCAAGTACATAGGCTGAGGGGTGTGGCTCCCCATAGGCAGACGGAGGGCTGTACCAAAACGAGCGGCGATGGATGCTGGGCAGTCCAAAACCAAAGCACGTCTATCTCAGGACCCGGCCGCCAAGCCTGACTTCTTGAGGGGCTCCCGGGGCACCTGCAGGAGCCGCACAGGAGGCGCCCTCTCCACCTAGAAGGGGCCAATGAAGTAGAGAGCGCCACCTGGGCATTCGCCAAGGGCGGCAGTCCCCTGCCTGTGTCACCCATGGGTAGACCCTGGCTGGTAATGAGCTGCCTTCAGAGGCTTAATCTGAGGGGAGGACTGGGTTACATAGCTCCAACCATGACTTCGAGACTGGACTGTGAGCTGCTTGGGGGCAGGAGCCAGGGCGTGTTCCTGCGTGTCCAGCTGAGAGTGGAGGCTCAGTGGGTGAATGAATGAATTCATGATGCTATTCCAAAGGCCCTTTCGTGGCAAGACAACACTTTATAAGAACTGGGTACAAAACTGTCTCCACTTCATGCCTCGAGGTGGCTGGGGCACGTTGGGGTCACCTCTCTGAACTGTCACCCTGGCCTGAGCCACCGCCCCCACCTGTCTCCTAGGGTAGGAGTTTCTCGGTCATCCTCTCCAGAACAGCACGCCTCTCACCCTGTGGCCTGCACTCGCTTTGTTTCCCCCTAACACTTGTCACTATTTAATATTATGTTCTTTAACTCTTTCTTTTTTTCAGAAAGCAAGACTTGATCTTTAACTATTTTTTTATTTGCTTCTTGTCTACCTTCACCATCAGAAGGGCAGGGACTTTGTTTTGTTCATTCTACACCCCCAGTGTCTGGAACAGTGCCTGGCTTGTAGCACATGCTTGTAGTCATTGTTGATTAAGCAAACAAGTAAATGAACTTCAGTTTTCTTTTCTAAAAACTGGAGACTTGGCTCTCTGTCCTGGGGTGCCCGCCTGGTTAGGAAGCCCTCCTCTGGCTTCCTCTCTCTCCCCCCAACCTCCCGGCCCACCCCAGGTTTCTCTCTGTCACACCCTTACACCCTGCTGTCCTCAGCTGATCATTTGTCCCCCCCAAAAGACTAAGAACAGGTGCCCTGCCTGGCTGTGCTAGGGGCTTGGGAGGGGTGCACGCATGAGCACCTGTCCAGAGGATGGGAAGCTGGATTGGAAAGTGCTTGCAAACCCTAAGGGCAGCACAGTGCAAGTACCGGTTGCCGTGGTAGTTAATGTTATTTGTGTTGTTTGCAGAAAAGGCCTCAGCAGCCTGGCTTGTATAAACATTCATTGTGGGGCCATCTCTGCTGTCCTGGTAAGGTCAGCGCTCTGCAGGAGCTGGAGCAATTAGAAGTCAAATGGAAATTCCCCAGCGAGGATGGGTTTTGGATGATGCTATTCCATCATCCAGTTTTGTACCCTCGCTACCACGAGTAGCGGCAGCTGTATAAACAGGCCAGCCTTGCCAGGATCACTAGGGGTCCCATCTTGGTCCTAGGAATCTGTCCCTCCCCTGTCTCTCTTCCTCCTCCACCCCCAAAGGCTCAGGCAGCTCTAAGGAGCTGAGGCAGGGAATGGCCATTCCACCAGGCACCAAAGGAAGGCTGAAATAAATGCACCTTTCTTTCTTTCCAGTCTCGGTGTCACATGCTGACATTCTGCTCTGGGAAAGCCACGCCACACCGTTATAATACCAAGGCTGATGGTACAGGCAAATAGAACATATGTATTTACAAAGAAAATTTGTAAAACCAAAAATTTAGTATAAATTCCAGCAGGAAGGGTGGGGGTGGCAAGCAGAGGACATGCTTTGGTACGGGCTGGACTGGCTATAGCTTCTTAAAGATAAATTCAGCAGCACTGGACTGTGGAAACCTTCTTTACTTTTCGTTATTTCAAAATGACGTTCCTTGGTTTTGAGAACATAGTCCATTGGGCTGTGTGGAAGCCTCCGCCATCTTCGCAAGGTACGTGATGGGGACGAGGGCCCCAGGTTATCGGCCAGGCTGGTGGCCAGGTGGAGGTGCCTGTCCTCTGAGCCAGGGAAGACGGCTGGAGGGGTGGGTTAGAGAGGCAAAATCAGGAGTCACTTCCCAGTTCCTTTGCTGCCTCCCTGCCCCAGACACTGTACCCCCCTCTACCCTGAGCACCAGCCCTGCTTCTATACAGCCAGTGGTGGCCCATTGCCCACCATGGCTCCCTACCCTGACACTCAAGGCTCCTTCTAGCTGGTCTTACCCCTCATCAGCCCCATGCCACTACTGCCTTGACCTTCAGGCTCCAGCCTGTCCTTCCTACCCAACTCCAACCCCCCTGCTGTGTACCTGCTTCTCCAGATTCTGTGCAAGGATGAGTCTTGCCGCCTCCAGGCAGTCCTCAGTGATCTATTTGGCCCTCATTTGCTGCCTTAGGAGCCTGTGTGGCATTTGACATTGTGACAAGGACACCTTCTCTTTCTTGATCTAGCCTCTCCCTTGGCTCACATACCTATCAGGCAGTTGGCAGACTGGGAGCGGCCAGGCCCTGGTCTCCCCTCACCCAGCAGGATAGCCTTGGCCCCTCAGGCTTCCAAATTCAACAAGAAGCAGGTTGCAAGTCTCCTTGAGGCCTAAGCTCAGGGAAGATCCAGAATCAGGTTTCCAGGCCTGGTTCACCAGTTTCCTTGGACAGGAAACCTCTCCATGCCTCAGTTTCCTCATTTGCAAAATGGGGATAATAATAGTACCTACTTTACAGAATCACCGTGGGAATCGAGTGAGTTAATACATATGGAAAGAGCTCAGAACAGCACCAAACACCTGGGAAGCACTATATGAACATTTGCTATCATTAGTGAATTAATGAATAAAACTGTATAGTCCATATTCCTTGTAGAGTTGAAATGTACTAT
Organism: Daubentonia madagascariensis; assembly: GCA_023783475.1. Classification (NCBI taxonomy): domain Eukaryota; kingdom Metazoa; phylum Chordata; class Mammalia; order Primates; family Daubentoniidae; genus Daubentonia; species Daubentonia madagascariensis. The sequence goes on along the minus strand of JAKFHU010000485.1, from coordinate 53,331,523 downwards.
GCTGGGCATTTGGGTATCATTCATTCATTCACTGAATATCTGTTGGCATTGTGCTAGGTGGTAGGTGTAAAAAGTTGAAGTATAAGCTTTGCTCTCGGGTGGCTCAGATAGCTGGCAACACTGACGGGCAAGCAGATGCACCTGCTGCGATTTGGTACAGGTGTGATGCAGAGCTGGCTTGGGAGGGGCACAGGGAGGAGGAAACCTGTCCTGCCTTAGTGGGGCAGGAGGAGCATAAGTGGAGGTGACCCTGGAGCCGAGCCTTTCAAACATCAGTAGGTCATTCCCTGTACATAAAGCACAGACTGGAACCAGACAGCAAGGAGATCAAATGTTCTTCTTTTTTTAAATTACCATAATAGAAAATGACAACAGCAGCAACAGTGCTAACAAAGACAGAAGATTTCACAACCACATTTTTACATCTGTTAAGGTTAGATATGTTTAATCAAAAGAGCATGTTGAAATCCTACATTAAGAAAGAGTCTTTTTAGTACAGCAAAAGTCAGTGATCTCACGGTGAAACCAGGTATTTGAGTAGCAAAGGACTACAAGAATAGTTAAAACACCTTTTTATGAAGTAAACGGCTTACATTTACAAGTTGATTATGAAAACATCAGTAAGACACAGAAACATGTCCGTTCCTCTCGGCATGAAGAACTGGTATCTGGAGAGTGGCAATTTACAAGAATAAGGTTTCTGTAAAAGTTTCAATAGTATAAAGAATATTAGTAGGCCTTCAACAGGGGAAATAGGTCAGAAATAAGATAGGATGCGGATTTGCTGGATGGCTGTTACCCACCGCTGTTACCCACCCCACCCCATCCCTAAGCTCCGCTGCAAGTGGTTCCTCTCAAGGTACGCTGGTGAGGGGCCAGGGCCCTGGAGGTCACAGAGACACAAAATTACTGGTGGAGACAAGGTCAGCCCCACCTTCCCACCTACTTTGAAGGGTGGGCATCCCCATGGAAGCCCACGACAGTGGAAATAGAGTCACATGGATCCCAAAGACTAACCTAACGTGCTGGGAGTTCCAGATCATTGCCCTTAGCTGGAATTACTTGAACTCAGGGCAGTAACCATGATCACTGCTGTTGCTCAGAAGAGCTGTGATTTAGTCAATGACTCACAAATGGGGAAAAGTGGAGCTTTGAAAAACATGCATAGTTTTGGAATCAGAGACAGCATGGCCCAGTGCAGGGTTCCCCAACTGTGGCATTATTGGCATTTGGGGGCTGGATAACTGTTTGTCATGGGGGGCTTTCCTGTGCGTGCATTATAGGAAGTTCAGCAGCATCCCTGGCTTCTACCCACTAGATGCCAGTAGCCCTCCCCACCAAGGTGCAAGAGCCAAAATTGTCTCCAGACATTGCCAACGTCCCCTGGCCCCTAGCTGAGAATGACTGGCCTAATGGAATCAACCACTAAGTTTCCTAGTGAAAATTTTGTAGTTAGGTGTCTTGGGCGCAAGACTCTGCACTCCTGCCCAGCTTCACCTGGCAACACTCCCAAACCCCTTGGAGACTCAGTGTCCTCAAGTTAAAAGGTTGGAAGCTCCCTTCCTGCCAGCTTACAGAGCCCTTGTCATCCAGATTGTTGTACAATGCTTTGAACTGTACACGTGGAGATTCTCTGGTTCATTAAGACATTGGCAGAAAGACAGCCAGTGAGACAGCCTGGGGTCCCCCAGGGCCTGCTCAGCCATGTGGACAGGGCTGGCGTGGACTGGGCTCTTTTTCCCCAATAACTGAGGCCCACAACTTCCCTGTAAACATGCTGTGGTGTGTCTGTCGGGATTTGTTCCCAAGGCAGAATGGGGCTCAAACCTCCTCTAGGGGAGACAGGTAGTCAGCTTGGAAAATGACAGAGAAGCAGGTGATGAGCCTTATCAAGTGCACAGACAGAGCTATCTGGGCAGGTGCGAGACAACCACTGTGGTCAAAAGATTGGCATGAGGGGCCCCCGGGTACTCTACCACTTCTGCAGCCTCTCCAAGAGCGAGGGTCCAAGTCATTTTCTGCTTTTATCCATGCAGACTTACATTTCAGAACTTATGTGGTCAATTTTGTGTACTTCTGACCATTCCATTAGGCTTCAGATGGTCATTTTCTCACTCTAGGGAATCTTTTACCTTCTTCAGTCACTAGGGTTTGCATCATTGTTTTGTCCCTTGTCACCTGCCCCTCCCAAATCCCCCGCCCCCCAGAAAAAAAAAAACTCAGTAAATGCTCAAGCTCTAATGTCAGAAGCATGCATTGGAAATATTTTGGTGCCATTATAATTCTGGTTATCTGGGTTTCTCAAAGAGGCCCCTTTTCCTGCTTGGAGGTTGTGGGCACCATCCCTCTGGGTCCTCAGCATGTGGTTCACCCACCCTCTCCTCCATCCCTCTCACTGAGTGACCATGGTCAGAGATGCGTGGAGTGGGCCGGGGTGGGCGGGGTGGGGACAGGTGACTGTGGGACATTCAGGCACGATTGCTTCCTTTGGCCCCCTAAGCAGAGCTCTGTGGGTCTCCCCATCACAGCAGCTCAGCCCACCCCTGGGATTTGCTCAGGGGCAATCAGTGGACATCTGCCAGGATGCAGCAGAGGACCCAGGTGGCAGCTGGCAGAATACATGATCCATCTCAGAGCTGAGCTGGTAATCCCGGGTAATCCCTTTGCTTCCTGGCAGATGCACACGGCCCAGATGATGGAGCCCTGGGCCACGCCCCCAGAGACTTGTCAGCTCTCCACTAATTTTCCATGAGGCCTCATCTGCTCTCTCAAAAAATAAAAGGTCCTGAATAGATGCACCCTAAAACCTCTTATCACTGGGATGTTCTGACACTGATAAATACACGTGCCCTCCCTTTCCAGGACTTACGATGGGATGTGGCCACCTGACCACAGCTCTCCAGGACCAAGCCTCAGCCCCAGCCTCTGATGCCCCATGCCGGGGCCCCAGGCTGGTCCATTCCCATTGCCGAGGGTTCACCGTGGAGGGCATGGACGCAGGATGACAGGGGGCAGAGACCCAGCCTCCAGAGCAACAGAACTGGGTCTGAATCACAGCTCCTTAGCTTTGAGCAATCATGCGCCTGGCCGCAGTTCTCTCAACAGAAAAATGGCACAATAATCAATGAGCACCTCTCTGCACCCTCACTCCTGCCCCCTTGGGGTGATGTGAGAAGTAAGTGAGACAGAGCACACCGCACAAGGGAGGTGTGCAAAACCAGCAGCGGTAAGAACAGTTAGTAATAATACCACTAATAATAATGAAGGAAGGTGGTGCTCCTGGAGAAGGAAGGTGCATTTGTCTTGAAGGAATCAGGCAGCGGTGCTGACGGCAGACAGAGGTGGCCACAGCTCTCCAGTCTCCAGGGGCTGATCCCAGGATACGCCAAGCTGGGCAGGCCTCCACACCTTGCACTTGAACCAAGGCTGGGAAACGGCCTGCTGCCTCTCCCGCCAAGTGCTACCACCCTGTCCACGGTCCTGGGGGATCTGGAAGGAGACAGAGTCATTTCTCAGTGGGGGTGGGGAGTCTCCTTTGTCTCCTGACCTTGACTTCATGACAAAGGGAGGGACGGCAATGAGGCAGAGAAGGAAGGGGTCGAGCTGGCCTCTTGCCCGGGCCCCAGCAGAGGCACAAACTCCCTTAGGACAGGCCCAGCTGAAGTGGCTTCTGGCTTCTCCTCAAAGGCCTCCAGTGATGGCAACTCACAACCTTCCACAGCAGCAAGTTGCTCTTCTGAATCAGGAGCATCCCAGATGCAGACACACACGTGTGGGACACAAAATGGCCTGCAGAGGAGAAAGAGGGGGCACACGGAAGGGCAAGCACAGAGAACATCCCAGCAAACACAGAAGCCCTCCTCTGAGTGGCAGCTATGGAAGTGGCCAGCCCCTTCCTTCCTCAGCACTGACTCCTCAAATCAAGGGGGCACCGGGCCCACCTCACCCAGGGAGAAGCCAGGGTGGGGCCCCAGCTGGAGTCAGAGAGGAGGTTCCACCGCCCCTGTTCGGGAGAGACCTGGGGCCCAAAGAAAGGCCTAAGCCCAGGCTGGGGTCAACTTGCAAAGCAGGACTGCCCCATGACTCTAGCTCCCAATTCTGGCTGCAAGAGCTTTCCACATGTGGACGCTTCTGCTGGGCTCCCGGGTATTGGCCACGGACCCCCTTCTGCATGCATCCTGAGAAAACTGGCCTCTGGGAGCTTTGCTGGGGCCTTACAAGGAGAATTGAGTTCAACCTTAAACAGGGGGCCAGGCATCAGGGACCACCACCTCTGAAGTCTGGGCAGAGAGGGCATCAGGCAGGGGGCTGTGTGTCTCATTCTGAGGACAGTCAGGGACCTGTGGAAGCCAGAGCTGGTCAAGGCAAGACCATGATGTGGCCCCTTGAGAAACGGCCTCTGTAGATGCAGGGCCTGGTTTAAATGTGCCCTGGAGGTGCCACTCAGCCACAAAAGGCAGTATGGTGTGGCAGAAAGAGTCTGGCTTTAGAGCCCAACTCCCCAGGTTCAAATCCTAACTCATCCCTTCATGCTGTGTGGTCTCAGGAAAGTTACTTCACTCCTCTGAGCCTCACAGATAAGGTTTCTTATCTGTGTGTTGGAGCAATGCTGCTGTACGGTGAGTGTAAGGATGAAGTACGTGCATGTGACTCTACCAGTACCTGGACACAATACTCAAGCAAGGAGGCCAGGTCTCTTGTTCTCCTTTCCCTAACCGCTGAGACAGAGCCCAGCTGAGGCAGAAGACATCACGCATCTCCCTGGCCCCCACCCCGGCTCTGGACTTCTCTCCTTGGGTTCTCACATAGAGACATCTGTTTACTAAAGACCCTGCTCAAGGGGGCAGAACTGTGCTTTGCTGGAGAAGCAGCCAGGGTGAATATCCACCAACCCTCGTGTACACAACAGCTGACTGCCCAGCCCAGCCCAGCCTCCGCCCCACCGATGATTCCAGAAGGAGTCCCAGGCAGACAGTCCACGTCCCTTCTCCCTCACAGCCAAGGTCAGGCTGGTTCTCTGCACTCATGACTTCCATTTGAGCTGAAGCACTGGCCGATGGATGCGTGGCGGTGGTGACAGTTGTGGCCAGTAAGAGCTGGCGGCTGGCCGTGAGCAGGCACCGTCTGGAGGCCAGGCTACTAATCCTGTTACCACGCCAGCTCCCAGAGTTGAGTGACGCCTCTGAACAATTAAGATGTCCCTTTGCCTGTCATCAAGAACACTCATTTCTCCTGAGACCGCAGCGGCAAGTTCAGCCTTTTTGCAATTGTCCCCAAATACACACAAGGGCTTCTTAACCAGTCTTTTAAGTTTCTCCACCCCAGAAGGGGAATTTATGACATTTGTCTTCTTTTTCACAGCATAGGGAGAAAGCCACTCCCGGTCTGTAGGTGAATGAACCCCTTTCTGAGGTCCTTCCTGCTCCTACCTGCACAGGGAAGCTGCATCAGGAAGGCAGGGAAGGGGCGGGGTGCTGTGCAATGGCCTTTCTTAAGTATTGCTCCCCCCAGCACGTCCCATAGTGCTCTGGTCTTTACTTGGCAGTTTCCTTGATTGCCTGGACCCCCAGACACTGATTTTGAAGAACTTAAGGAAACTGGCTGGGCAGAAGCATATTTACAACTGCAGGAGAGTGCACAACATCCAAAATGAATGTAAAATATAGGTATACGAATGGCCTGCAATCTTGCGCCCAGCTTCGAGAATTCCTGGATGATCTCCCAGGGGCATCATCTCTGCTGCATGGCCTCAAAGGCAGGGACCTGCTCAGGAGAGTGTGTAGCTGGGGCAGAGAGAGCACTGAGCTGAGAGTTGGGAAATGTCTTTCTGTTCTGATTCCCCCATTAACCTGCCCTGTGACCACAGGCAAATCGCACCCCTCTCCAACCCATCCACCAAAGAATTCAGTGGGCATGAGCTTATTCATCTCTAAAATTCTAGGATTCCTTAAAGAAGAAAGAGTATCTTCATGTGGGTGGCCCGAAGAGTTCACTGCCTGGCAATCTACTTTTTAAAGACATCCTCTCCTCTCCTTAAAAAGAAGAGAAAGTCCATCCAGCAGATAAAAACCACCACCAACACCCCTAGAAACCCTAGCACGTTACTGGTAACCACCCCATTCCTGAGTGTCCTGATGTGCTTGGGTCTCATAAGGGGCCGGGTGTCTGGTGATGAAGGTGCCATTTCCAAGTCAAATTAGGACTGCCCTGTGGCTCTATAAGACGGCCACCAATATGCCAAGGGGCTGAATATGGAACTGGGACTGGGCTGGGAACACTGAAGTTCTGAGGGCTGCTCTTGCCCCAGCAGCCTACACATGAGGTTTGATAAGTTTGTATAAACGCAAGACACACAAGTGATTATTTACTGCCAGCAAGCGACCATCAAACCACATCTATATTTTACACTTAACTAGCTATTCTATCTGGTCTCATGTTCTTGGAATGCAGCTTCAAGAATTCCCCAATCTGCTCTTTGAAAGCCTTGCCCCATCACGCCTCCAGGAGCAGGAAGCCCACACTTCTATGTTTTCTGAATCAGCTTGACCACAGCATGGAATAATTGAAATCAGGGCTGCCTGGGGAAATTCTGGATGCATGGTTGCTGCCCCTAGAGAGGCCATTCAAGGGGTCAAAATTCCTGGTTTTAGAACATAGGAATAGCCGAAGGCCAACAGCAAGACAGTGCCACGCGCAGAGCCTCACCCCATGGTGAGCCCGACGCAGGGTGAGCCGTCCTGGAGTTGCTGATCATCCCGTTCCCTCAGAAGGTGAAGGCATACACCACCCCAACCACCACAATGTTCCCCAGAGTCGCTATGATGGCAATCCACAGCAAGACGGCGTCGTTGGAGGACCGAGGAGGCTCCTCTAGCTGGCCCTGGCCGTTGGAGGCTGCGTGGACGTTGGATGAAGAGTTAAACAGGGAGTACTCTGTGCTGAAGTCCTCATTGGGTGAGTCCATGAAAGCCCCTCCCATCATGGGCAGCTGCAAAGAAGGACAGAAAACATTAACCAGGGCCCACGGGGGCTTGGGCAGCTGTGCCCTCCAGAAGGAAAACGGCCTGACCAAGCAAGCCCATGTGAAACTACCACTTCTTCTGGGGCTGCAAAACAGGGCTTTGCTTTTGTGTTTTCATAATGGACAATACATATTTTAATCTATACAAATTAGTATTCACGGCAACCTTCTGAGGCTGATACTCTCATACCCACTGTACGTGAGAAGGCGTCAAGGAACTCACCCAACAGCTGGCTGGTGACTCACACACGTCCCCCCGCCCCCCGTATCAGGCCCTTCCACGACAGCATGGGTCGTAAAATGCCTTTATTACTCTTCTAATTTTAAAAATGAAATGTGATCAGCATAGGGCACTAATAAAATATAAAAGCAGATAAAGAAAAAACTGAGAATCACGATCTCGCCACATAATCACTGTTAACATTTTGATACTTTTTCCTTTCCAATCTTTTTCTGTGCATGTGTGTGCAAGAGAGAGAACACATTTAAACATGTACTTTTTATCTCTATATTAAAAAGTCCATCAAAATTCCAAGTTCCATTTTAACAGTTGTATAATATTCTGCCATAAATACAAGCCATAATTAAACCATTCCCCTACAGCTGCAGATTTAGGAATTTCCATTTTTCCTATTAAAAATAATGCACTGGTAAACATCTTTGTACATCCATTTGGATTTGCATACATCCCTGCATACACATTTTTATTTACTAGGGCAGACTCCCAGACACACAATTTCCGAGTCAGTAGATATGAATGTAGCTTCTGGTGGCACAGGGACAAACTCTCCCAGAAGAGTGATCCTAATTCCTACCGCCTGCACCACGCACCTCAGCACATAAGGATGCCAGAATACTTGCATCCAGGGATCAGGACTTCCTACTTCCATTTTTAAAGGCTCTCTGCTGCTCAGATTCAGTTTGGAGGTGGGGGCATGGGTTGCTCCTAGGGACGGGGTGAACCCAGAGATAGCAGTGAAGAGGCCCCTCCTGTCTCCAGCCCAAAAGACCAATGTCCAGGCCATCCCAGGCCCTTCCAGACCCTCTCCAGAGGCAGAACATGGATGTGCATTAAGCCCCAAGGTTGGCCCTTATCTCTATTTGGCCCATAATAAGTGCTTCTTTTGAATGGGACCTGAATGAATGAACACTAAACAGTGACACCTTCATTGGATGCACATCTATTGAGCACTGTTATGATCCATGTGGAGCCCCTGCTATGGTCGGAGAATGTGCCAGAGATATTAAAATACTCTCATTTACTCACTGAACTATCCTGGTGGAGGGTACTGTATCCCCATTTTTCAGATGGGTAAGCAGAGGTCAAGGCCACAGTGCTAATGGGTGGTGGAGTCAGGGTTGAGAGCCAGGTGTGTCTGATTGTGAGCCTGGCACTCCCTGCTCACGGACTCCAGGGTCAGAGTCTGTGCTGGGCCCTGGGACACAGGAAGGCTCTAGGGCTCCCAGGCAGCTACCGTTCAATGGCGCCATGCTTGATCCGCCTTGAATCTCATGGCCTCTTCTTAAAGTATGATCATTGCTCAGTCAACAAGTGGCTCCTGACCCCTGCTTCGGCTGAGAAGAGCAACTTGTGACGGGCTCATGCTCGGAGGTGCTTGACATTTGTATTCATAATACAGCACTGTCCTTCAGGTGGGAACAGGGCAGTTGACCTTGGGGATGCAGAGAATGGAAGGGACCCTAGGGGAGTTGGGGCAGGCAAGGCGTTGTTTCTTGATGGGGGCTGCAGTTACAGGACTGTGCTCGCCCCTCGAGCAGCACATTTATACATGTGTACTTCTTATACGTATAACATATTCTGTGCATACACCACAATTAACATTTTTTCAATATGTTAACAATGTGTTATATGTATAACATATTCTGTCGAAATATTTAAATTAACATTTTTTTCAAGCTTCAAGATAAGGATGGCAGAGCAGGAGGCCATGTGGAGTCTGGGTCCTTTTATTTTTTAGAGACAAGGTCTCGCTCTGTTGCCCAGGCTGGAGCACAGTGGGTGATCATAGCTCACTGCAGCCTCCAACTCCTGGCCTCCAGCCATCCTCCTGCCTAGGCCTCCCAGAGTGCTGGGAGTACAGGCATGAACTAAATTAACATTTTGATTTATTAATATTATTAATATATATTATTAATAAAATAGTATATAAATAAATATAATGACAAATATAGATGAGAATATAATAGTTTATATGTGTATTAAAAATATAATCAAAAGTGGAAATAGAAGAACTGTGACCTCATTTTGCCCTCACGGTGGTGGCACAGGTCAGATCTAAATAAATGCAGAGAAACACTATAGTCATGAACTTGAAGACTCAATATTGTTAAGATGTGAATTCTCCCCAAGTTGATGTAGAGATTCAATGCTATCCAGTGAAAATCCTAGCAGGAATGTTTGTACATGTCGACAAGCTGATTCCAACATTAATTTGCAAACACAAAGGACCAAGCAAAGCCAAAATAATTTTGAAAAAGAGCAAATTTAGTGAACTCAGGCTACCTTATTTCAAGACTTACTAAAGACCTACAGTTGTCAAGACAGTATAGTGTTAGCAAAAGGATAGATACATATATTAATAGAAGAGAGTAGAGGGTCCAGAAATAGATTCATATAAAATGACCAATTGATTTTTGAAAAAATTGCAGAGGCAATTCAATAGAAAAAGGGTAATCTTTCAACAAATGATGCTGAACTAGTGGACATCAATTTCCAAACTATATATATTTATATTTTGCATGTAGATATATGAACTTGGAACCCAATCTCTTATACAAAAATTACAAACAACAAAAACCCAAAACTCATGCCTTATACAAAAATTAACTCAAAATGGACCATAGAACTAAGTTTAAGCATAAAACTATAATAACTTCAGAAAAATACATAGGAGAAAAATGTCTATGACCTTGAGTTAGGCACAGTTTTTGGATCCAACACCAAAAGCACAACCCATACAAGAAAACATTGGTAAACTGCATTTTATCAAAATTAAAAACTTTTTCTCTGTGAAAGACACTATCAAGAGAATGAAAAGACAAGCCATAAACTGGTAGAAAATATTTACAAATCATCTCTCTGATGAAGGACGTGTAAGTAGAATTTATAAAGAACTCTGAAAACTCAACAATAAGAAAACAAACCATTTTAAAAAATAGGCAAAATCTTAACAGGAGATACCATCACTGAATAACAGATATACAGAGGGCAAATAAACACATGAAAAGATGTTCAACATCATTAATCACTTGGGAAATGTAAATGAAAACCACCACAAGATACCGCTACACACGTATTAAAATGGCTAAATGGTCTTTTTTAAAAAAACTGTCACTGCTAAGTTCTGGTAAAAATGTGGAGCAACCGGAACTTGCATACCTTGTGGGTGGGAAGCAATGACACAGCCATTTTGGAAAACAGTTTAGCAGTTTCCTATAAAGTTAAACATGCTTATCATATGACCTAGAAATCCCACTCTTCTTGGGTATATATTTACCCAAGAGGAAGGAAAACATATTCACTCAAAAACTTGCATGCAAATGTTTTTAATAGCTCTATGCTTAAGTGCTCCAAACTAGAACAGGCAAATGTCTTTCAACTGGCAAATGGACAAACAGTGGTACATTCATGCAACAAAATACCATTCAGCAATACAAATGAACAAAGTATTGATATATGCAACAACGTGGGTGAATCTCAAATATATTAGGTTATATTGAATGAAGCCAGCTGGGAAAGGCTTCATACCATGTGATTCCACTTAGATGATAACCTGGATGAGGACAAAAGCTATGGGGTGACAACATGAGTTGAGGGTGCGGGGGGGCGGCTGACTACAAAGGACAGCAGAAGGAAATATTTTGGGGTGATGAAAAGTTCTAAATCTTGATTGTGGTCATGGTCACAAGGCTCTATGCATTTGTTAAAACTTAGAGAACTGTATAGCAAAAAAAGTGAATTTTCTAGTATGTATATTAGCAAGTAAATCCAAAGCGGGCCTGGGAAGGGCACCGTGGCACTGGCTCTGAGCCAGGCATCGTGGCAGGCCGGGCGTTCACCACTCCACGTGGTCCCCAGGGCCCCTGCGGGGGGGGGCAGCCTTCCCCTTGTGCAGACTGCCGCGAGGCCCAAGCGCCAGAGCCAGGCTGGGCCCCAACCCACGTCCAGCTCCAAAGCCCAGGCTCTTTCCACAGTGCCCAGATTCTACTGCATCTACCGCAAAGGCGCTTAGGGAAACTGAGGCCCTTGGCCCACTGCAGAGGTCATGGCGGCATTTTGACAGGCCTGCTGAGGGCTTACAGAACACACGACCTGACACCTGCTGTCCTAAGGAAGTGCCGGTAGGATTCCCCAAATGGTGTCAGCTCGGTTCCCCATGCCCTGGTCTTTCTGTCCACCTTCACCACCTTCACTTGGCGGCCACTTGACTTGGGGGCTCACTTTGGCCCCACATGACCTAAGTGGAGACTGAGCCAGAGGCCTCCTCCACGTGGCTCCCTCACTCCCCAAAGCCGTGCTGAGGCTCCTGCAGGTCGATGTCAGCGAAAGCACTTTGTGATGAATGCCCGGGGCTGACAGGCGCAAGGCGGTGTGCACGCCCGCTACTCCCACCCCCCCTCACCTGGAAGGCCGTCCCAGATCTGCACGGACCAAATCCACCCAACTTTCCAGCCCCAGCCGCTATTTTCAGAAACTCCTCTAGAGGTTTCCACTTTCTCTGGTCCTCAAAGCATGTAATTTGTGGTCCTGCTTCCCATCTCCCCAGTGAGCATGGTGTACTGCACCTTTAACATACAGGGTGCATGTGCACACACACATAGGCGCACACATGTGCACACACACACTGCCTGCTGTCTTAGGTCCATGAACGCCTCGGAGAGCTCCTATTCTCCCTGTGCCTCCTGCAATGCCCTGGGTTTTTCCCAGCATGCAGTGTGGTGAGTGTGTGTTAACGGCTTAACTGGAGGGACAGGAGCGGTGATGATGGCAGTCAGAACACTTGAGTTTACACCACTAAGTCTGGGGAAGGCTAAGGGGAGACGGGGACCTATTTGGGGCATTTCACTGCAGGAGGAAGCCCCCTTGTGACAAAGGCTGGGAGGCCACATGGGCACTGAAGGGCTACGAAGCCCTTCACAAAACACACTGTACACCCACCAGAAACGTGTGAATGTGGTCACAAAAGACCTGTACACGGACATCCATAGCCACACAGTCCATAATCGCCCCAAACTTGAAACAACTCACCGGTCCATAAACAGTAGAATGGATACATAATGGAGACGTAGTCACACAGTGGAATTCCACACTGCATCCTTTAAAACTTAACAGAAAAGCAGCATTTCATGGCACCCAACTCAGCATCCTCAGTGCCCTCCTACTCCATCATGTGGGTGATATGCAGAAGGCCATGGTCACATGTCAGGCCAGTGGAGGAGGCTGAAGCCTTCAAAAGCCACCCGCCTGCCCGGGCTGGCTGCGCCAGCTCCAACCTCAGCTTCCAGGTGTCCATCTCATGTCACCTGGCTTCATGCACATCCCATGCTTGCCCTGGTTGGCCATGGTGCCTCACTGGGAGGTGGCATCTTCCCATAATACAGATAGTAAAATGGAGGCTTTGATAGGTTAAATATTCCCAAAGTCCCAGGGCCTGAATTCCAACTTCCTGTCACAGTGTACTCTGCAAAACTCCAGTCTCCACCAAATCTGTATTAGTCAGAGTTCTCCAGAGAAACAGGAAATATATATATATGGGAAGAGATTTATTAAGAGAAGTTGGCTCACATGATTATGGAGGCTGAGAAATCCCATAATCTGCCATCTGCAAGCTGGAGGCCCAGGAAAGCCAGTGGTGTCATTCAGTCTAAGTCCAAGGGCCTGAGAACCAGGGGAGCTGACAGTGTAAATCCTGGTCCAAGAGCAGGAGAGACAAGAAGAGATGAACCAGCTCAGGCAGTGAGGCAGGAAAAAAGAGACAAATTCCTTCTTCCTTTACCCGTTTGTTCAATTCAGGCCCTCACCAGATTGGTTGGTGCTACCCACACTGGGGAGGGCCACTTCTTTACTGGGTTCACCTATTCACAAGCTAACCTCCTCCAGAAACACCTTCACTGTCACAGACACCCTCAAAAGTAATGTTTAATCTGGGCACCCCATGGCACAGTCAAGTTGGCACACTGAATTAACCATCACAGTCTCCTAGTGCTTAGCACAATGCCTGAGCACATCATGTGCTACAGGTGACAAGTGCCAATGGACAGAACTATCTACAGAAGCCTGGTGCACAGCCCTTTGCTGACGAATGTGGCTGTGCTGCCCCCACCAGTGGTGCTGATGTTCCCTGCACTGTCACATGCTCGTCCTGATGGAGAGGGAAATAAAGAGCTCCATAAGGACCCTGCTTTGGTCTAATCTGGAAGTGAGGAATCCTTTTCTACTCACTGTGAGGGTGTCAGTGGGTGGCTTCTGCCTTTTTCTGCAGATGGAGAAGCTGAAGGCTGGAATCAGTGCCAAGTGGTCTGTGGCAAGTGCCCACTGGGCCAGGCACTGAGTGGCTCACCCACAATCACTCAAATTATACACTTGGGAAGGGCATCAAGGCCTCCTCCAGATCCCCAAACCCCAAAGGCTTTCTCATTAAGTCACCCAGCCCTGTAATATTTTGGGGTGATGCCCTGCAGAGAACTGGCCTCCAAACTTGGCTATTTTGCTGAAAGAACGCAATTCAGAAAAGAATTCTGTCCTTTCATTAAACTTTCCAACACACAGAGAGCTACCGACCCTTTCTGTGTTTTTCTTCCGTGTAGGCTGTGGTTAATGGCAAGATTTCCCGCCTATTATCAATACCTACCACTCTCGTTGGCTAACGTTTCCATGCTGGAGAGTTTTCAATTAAAAAACAAGGTGTATGAAATAAAAATAAAAGTTAATATTTACTGAGAGCCTGCTCTATGCCAGGTACATGCTGGGCACTTTATGGGCATGACTGGATTTTATCATCAACACCCCCATGAAAGGGACACTATTATCACCCTAGTTTTATAGGTGAGGAAATGGAGGCACACGTGGAAGGGAAGAGTGTGGTGAGACATCACGTCACAGCCCTCTCCAGAACCACCTAAGTGGCCATCTCTCTGTGCCGACATCGCTCTGGACAAAGGGATGCTTCCTTCCCTCAAAGAGCACCTGAGCCAGTGGGGCAGGTAGAGGCCACGCCTGCAGCACCCCAAGTATGACCAGGCACAGTGACATTGGGTCCTGCCCTGAGTGCATGCTGAGAACTTCTGGAGCAATGTTTGTGCTTGTTTCTTGTGCCTCACTTGTAGCACTTAACCCCTGTGATACTGGTCTTGCTCAGCTGAGGCTCTCAAAGGGAGTCCCACCCAGATCCCAGGGGTGGCGACGGGTTCAGATCCAACCCCCTGCACTGGCCATCCTGTCTTTCCTATCTGCCCCTGAACTGAATGTGCCAGGTGTTTTCACGTGGCCACCTTGCTGCTGCCTTTGCCCGAGGTGCTGCCTGTAGGTCCTCCATCTATGTTCTCCTGGGCACCCCAGGGGTGGGGAGGAGCAGTAACCCCTAAGAACTCTGGGCCTGGGTGGTGTAACTTTGTGGGGTCCCCTCCCCTCACTTTCACAACAGCCCAGCATGAGGTGGGGGATTGCAGCTCAGAGAAGTATGGTTATTTCCCTGAGCTTGCACAGCTCATATGTACTGAGTCAGGAATCAAACACCAGGTCTGCTGACTCACAACCCTTGACACTCCAGGCTGAATTAACAGCTTTCTCCACTGTTGTTTATTCCTACAACTGACAAAATGTTTATTATATTACATTACATTATACTATATTTATTACATTACATTTATAATATTACATTGTATTATATGATGTTACATTATTTTATAGTCAGCTGTGTACTTGTCAATCTTTCTTAGGAACTATGAGCTCTTCAAGGATATGAGCTGAATCTAATTTCTCTTTGAATTCCAGTGCCTAGCACATCTACTTACGTAGACTAGATGCTAAAAACATGTTTTATTTTTTAAAAAAACCTTGCTCAGTTAATTGCTACGAATTGAGCTATTTGATGCAGTACATACACGGGAGAGGAGTTGGCTCTATTTGCTGGGTGCCCAACATGCCTAGACCCACAATAGGACCCAGGAAAATAAGAATATTTTTGGAAAGCCTGAGAGCATTACAGAATTAAGAGGGAAAAGCAAATTCACCCCTTTTGAAATCGTTGCCATAGTAACTCAGCACAACACAGCAGGAGAAAATGCTGTCTCATCAGCGCACGTCATCTTTGATTACCAATAATGCAGGGAACATTTGCCCTGGGGGGACAGAAATGCTCAGATGGTGAGGTCCAGGGTCTCTGACCTCCACACTGCATCCCACGGTCCACAGTGAGAGCTCAGGGGGCCCTAGACAAGCCCCAGAGCCACAGCTTGCTTTTAGAGGAGACAGGCTGAGAACCTCCATGAGAAGTAGCCAACACCAGCGGGGATGACCCCATCTCCCGGGCTGCACCTGACGACCACCTCTACGTGGCTGTGGCTTCCCGTGGGTGGGGGGTCAGCCGTGCCTCTGCTGGTTTAGCTATGAGAAGTTTGGGCCACTCTCACTAGATGTCAGCAGTTGAGCAAATGCAAGATGATGGGGAGTTTTTAAGTTTTTCCCTTGGGGAATAGCTGGCAAAGGTTGTCATAAATTAGTACTTATTCTACCCCAATTAATTTGATATCACCTTTGGAGCGATTCAACAGCATCACTGGAACCAAATGGGTGTCCCCTGTGTGGGCCAGTGGCCTCCTAGTCATATTAAATTCCTTTTCTCTGGGCAAAGTCAAGTCTTTGGGCCTTAGGTAGATGGGTAGGAAATTTGTTTGTTCAACTGTTCACTCATTCATTGACTAAACAGACATGTTACGTGGTGTCTACTACATGCCAGGGGGTCAGGCTGGAAGCCAGAGGTACAAAGAGGAAAACTATGTAATCCCATTTTGTAGGGAGAAAGAGGGAAAAAGGGAAAGAGAGGGGTATGGGGCTAGAACAAAACAACTGAGGTTGAATCAGAGCATCATTCCACATCCTATACATCCTAGAGGGGACAACGGCATACCCTGTATGTTTACCTCCCGAAGGGGATCTTTTTGGATTATTTTTTAACTTCCCCTCCTCTATACTGCAAAATTGTTTTCAGTAGCAATCACGGCATGAAACAACAACAACAAAAGGCCAGATTCTCCACTCGAGGTGCACATGAGACTCTCCAGGAGAACTTTTTTAAAATGCCAGAGCCGCCTGCAACCAGCGTAGCTCCAGGGTGATCCACTGCACCCCCCTGCATAGGGGCACCTGTATGAGCAGAGAGGGAGGCACAGAGGTGGCTGTCCCTTGCTGACACAAGCCAGGACACGTGCGGCCTCACTCAGTTATTTTGGCACACCCAGCTGGGTCAGAAGACACAGAAAGACTCAGGAAGCCATGTCAAAACCCCCAGCCTGGGCACGGAAGGAAAAGAAAGCGCACTGGATTAGGAAGAAAACAGGGCCAGAGAAGATGAGGGAGGCCAGCACCAAGTGCGTGGGTGATGTGGGTGATGCCTGCCAACCAGCAAGGCTGTTCAACAGAGTTGGCTTGAATGAACCCCTGCCAGGAAAGCAAATATAGTCTAGGATGTGACTTTTGTCATTCCTCAACAGGATGCCATAGTCCCGTTCCTTGGGTGGAGAGTACTTT
Source organism: Daubentonia madagascariensis (assembly GCA_023783475.1). Lineage (NCBI taxonomy): Eukaryota > Metazoa > Chordata > Mammalia > Primates > Daubentoniidae > Daubentonia > Daubentonia madagascariensis. The sequence continues at coordinate 53,314,733 of JAKFHU010000485.1, read as the reverse complement.
TTAAGAGGTCTTTTCTTACAAGGAACCTTAATCCTTTCCACTCTCTGTTCCTGAAAGCAACCATCCACCACTGGGGGGAGGTGGTGGCCAAGAGCAAAGAACATAGAGCTGGGGACCAGGAGAGTTGACACCTGCCCCACAGCTGCAAACCAACTTCCCTGGCCTGCATTTACCAAGGTTTTAAACAGACTCCATGATCCCTGCCACATCCACCTCCCAGATGCTTTGCAAGCATCAGACGGAAAGATTTTTCTTCACATGAGAAAGGTACTGACAGGACACCTTTTGTGATTCAGGCCAGGGAAGGTCTGTGCTGTCTCTTTGATCCTGTGTGTTTTGCATACAGCAGGTGTTCAATAAGCACTCCCTGGCTTGTCTGGGCAAAATCAAGCCCATATTATGCTCCACAGGTAACCTGTCTGCTGGAGAGAAAATCCTCTCAGAACCAAGATTGGATTCATCCTGAGAGTACTTCTTAAGGGCACTCCAAGGGCTCAGGACACCCCAAGAAAGGATGTGGTTGCCAGTGCAAGGGGAAGACAGCACTCTAATCCTCTGTTGAAAAACCCTGGTCCAGCTTCAGCAGAAATGTTTGGGAAAGGGACCTGGGCCTGTTCCCTGAGGGGTCTGACAAGGATGCTGCTCGAAGTGGTATTGAGAGCAGGGAGCGCCAGCACAGCCGGCAAGGAGCCGGGCAGGAGGAATTCTCCCTAAGAAGAGGTAGAAAATGCTTCCTTTCCAATTGAAGAAGACAGTGCTGGTGTTTCAACTTATTAACATGAAGTCACATGTGGATGGCTATAATCTCTACATCAGCTTTTGCAACGGGCAGGGAAGAAAGAAGAGTAGACTAACGAAAGGAAAACGCAATGACCCACTGGTCCTGCTTCCCTTCTCTCTTGATTAATTGGCAGCATTTAGAGAAGGTGAAGTTCATCCCATTGCTGGGTGGAGAGAGAGCTGGGGGTCAGGCCAGGGGGCAAACTTAGGGCCCTCTCCCTCATGGGTGGTGCAGCCACAGACACGCTACCTGTTTTCTCTGCCTGACCTGTGGTTGAACACCCCAACTGGCAGACCCGGGAAGGTTCAGAGATGACACGTGCACAGCAGGTACTCAGTCACGGGAGCGACTTGCTGGAGAAAAGCCAGAGCAGACAAGAAAGACTGCCCGTAAGGCTTCTGACTTTCAAATGATGCTGAAGGGCCAGGCCAGCTGGAGTAAGGTTTGTGCTTAGGAAGTTCCACCAACTCTTCATTAAGCAGGAACGTGGCGACCAAGATAGAAGACGCAGTATTAGAAAAACTGTTCTGTTGAGGATTAGTGAGGAAGCTGAGGAATTACGCTGAGATGTTTATTTCTTTAACTCTTGCTCACCCAGGGGCATCATCTGTTACATGCTGGTTACATGCTGGCTAACAAGTGCTGCTTAAAAGAAAATACAATAAGTTACATACACACACACACACACACACACACACCCCAATTGGACCCCCAGGGAATCATAGCTGCTACTGCAGATGTTCACCACATACAGCTCTAGCAACAGCAGTGGGCTCTCCGGGTGGCCACTTTTGCTATTTGTCAAACATTTACACAGGCAGCTCCTTAAGTGAACTTACAAACTAAAATAAGGGGTGCTAATACCCTACCCTGGATGGGCTAATATGGGCAAACACCTTTGCAAATATAACAAATAACGATCGTGATACAACTTGACATCTGTTGGGCACTCAGGAAGGACCAGACACTGCTCTCAGCACTTTATGTATGTTACGTATACACTGATGTGGGAAGTACTGCTATCATCATTGTCATTCTACAGACGAGGAAACTGAGGCCCCGGGGTTATGTCACTTGCCCAAGTCACACAAGGTGCAAGTGGCAGGGGGGATTTGAAGGTCTGTGGTTGGGCATCCTTGCCTTCAGCCACCATGCTGTGCTTGCTCACCTGTCACACTGTAGCATAGCTCATGGGATATTCTTTAGCCTGGGGGTAGTTTCCACTGGGGGGACCCTAGCTGGGTGGGGTGTTTCTTGACATGGAAACATCCTCCCCAAATTCCCACACCACTGCTGCAGCCCAGGGCAACAGGTAATACCAACCCCTACTACTCTAGTGGAGAGAAAGTGCAGGGACAGGCAGGTGGGTCATCATGCTCCATGTTTGACTTGGCTGCCAAGGAGCTGTGTGACTGTGGACCAACCCCTCACCCTCTCTGTGCCTTCTTTTTCTTATCTGTGAGTGAGGCTAATGAGAATATTTCCCTCCTTGGGGTGCTGGGAGAACTTCTTGAGCTGACAGATACAAAGATCTGAGCACAAGGTCCGGCATATGGTGCAGAGCCTAGCACCAGCCAAATAATAATTTAATAAGCTACTATGTATCTTAGTTTTAGTAGTGTTCTTAGTAGTAGTAGTTGGTGGCGGTGGTATCTTTATTTTCACTACTTTAAGATGGTGCCTGTTCTGGAAAGAACTTTTTCAAACTCAGGAATTATGAGCTTAATGTTTTCCTTCCAACACAAGGGTCTATGGCAGATATGCAATGGGTTAGAGAAATGGGTGGGGGGTGTGTTTGGGGGATCAGAGAACCCTTTGCCCAGGCCCTTCCCATCTTGGCTCCTTGGATGTTTGGTGCAAGGGGCATGGGGGCTATTCCTCCTCAGACGGATGTTTGCTGAATTTGCTGATGGCAGGACAGTCCCTGGTGCTGGGTGTGGGTGGCAGGGAAGATGCCACTGGCCCAAGGGGTGGAGGTGGAGCTCCTGCCTCCTCCATGCAGCAGCAGGGGACCTGGGGGCGGCTGGGGAGGAAATCAGGTGGGCGTGTGGGTGGGGTTGGAGGAGGGTGAGGCAGAGTGAAGAAGGACACTGCTCTGCAGGGGGGCTGAGCCCTGAATCCCCAGCCGGTAGCATGAGAATGAGGGTGCAGAGCATGGAAGCAAAATGCTTGAATAAATTCAGCGTTCTGTTTATCCACTCGACCAACAAACATGAGCAACACTGGACGTCTGCACTGCACAGAGCATGTCTCGCTCACCTGCTTGTCCAGTGCTGGCTGCATCAATGGGGGCAGCCAGCATTCCAATCCCGCTGAGGAGAGGGTGGCTCTTGCCAAGGCCCCACACTTGCACAGACCCCATCTCACTGCTCCACGTCCAGCGCAGAACTGACTTCTTACAGCCCACGACCCATGCTAGGAGGAGACACACAAGAATGCGCAAAGTCGTCTGCACAAATGGTGGCCTAGTGGTTAGGAAGAGAGAAAGCCACGAGAATGCCATAGAAGAGCACTGGCCACTCGGAAGAAAGGGTAGTGTCTTAGAGTGTGGGATCTAGGGCACCTGGCTTCGTGGGAGAGGGGTTCTGAACCCAGCTTTGAAGGGGAGAAGGGAGCATCCCAGGGACAAAGCACTGAAGGTTCAGGGAGCTGCGTGTGTCTCAGCCTGGCTGGCGTCGGGCCAGGAAGGTGCATTTGGGGCCAGGTTTAGAGACCCAGGTCTGCTCATGAGAACAAAGTCAGCCCAAAGACTTGGCACCTTATCCCATGGATGGGGGGCACTGAAGACCCTCAGCAGGAGAAAGCTCCCTCTGGCAAGGATGAGGAAAGGAAAACAGACCAGGAAGCAACTGGAGACAGCCCTCCAGGTGAGAAGCAACTGCAACGGTCCAGGGATGAGAGGACTCTTGGCCAAGGGCTGCGGCAGTGGTGTGGGAATTTGGGGAGGATGTTTCCATGTCAAGAAACACCCCACCCAGCTAGGGTCCCCCCAGTGGAAACTACCCCCAGGCTAAAGAATATCCCATGAGCTATGCTACAGTGTGACAGGTGAGCAAGCACAGCATGGTGGCTGAAGGCAAGGATGCCCAACCACAGACCTTCAAATCCCCCCTGCCACTTGCACCTTGTGTGACTTGGGCAAGTGACATAACCCCGGGGCCTCAGTTTCCTCGTCTGTAGAATGACAATGATGATAGCAGTACTTCCCACATCAGTGTATATGTAACATACATATAGTGCTGAGAGCAGTGCCTGGTCCTTCCTGAGTGCCCAATAGATGTCAAGTTGTGTCACGATTGTTATTTGTTATATTTGCAAAGCTGTTTGCCCATATTAGCCCATCCAATGTTCAAAATAAACCAGTGGGGCAGGTATTAGTGAGCCCCTCTTCAGATATGCAAACGGACTCAGAATCACAACTTTCTTGGGACACCCAGGCAGGACCTGGAAGAGCCAGGACCCAGAAGTCAAAGCCCCTTGGGCAACCTGTGGCCTCCCCTGAGGCAGATGAAGAGCCTGCCAGCTGCTCTCAGCCCTGCCACCAGCAGCCCTTCAGCTGCGGTGCAGAGGCCCCTGGGAGGGCTGGGCCAGTCATGAATTCCGAGAGGGCCGGTCCTCCCGACTCCCTGCGTCTGCGTGAGATCCACCGTGCCTGATCAATGAGCCCAGGGGCCTGCTGCTTGCTACTCAAGAGCACAGACTCAGGGAAGCATTTTCCAATATCAGCTGTTAATCTCTCCAACACACTTGAGTGTCTGGCCAGGTGGGCAAAACCACAATATTAACTTCAGTCAAAAACTGTTGTGATGCATCCTGCTTTGCTTGAAATGTTCTCAGAGCAGGTGAGGGATTGGAGCCTTTTAAGAAGTCTCCAGCAAGAACCCTTTGGGAGGCCTGATAAGGTTCATAAATTTAAATAAGCCAATGTCCACACGATTTTTAAAAGTAAGAAGGGGGAGTTAAGAGTGGGGCTCAGGGAAGAGGGAAGGTAGAAATGGTGTCATTGAGGAACTTTCTTCCAGTGGAATAAAAGAGCACTAGGCCAGCAGGCAGCTGTTTCCAGGACGCACAAGATGTGTTTATGAGTAAGCTGCACGCAGAGGTGTTGAGTGTATGAGTGAGGAGGATGTGCCCCAAAAACTTCTGGCAGTGAAGGGAGCAGAGCAGAGAGCAGAGGCCCTGAAGAAAGGGAGTGAGCCCCGAGGAAGAGCACGTGGGAGCCAGGGGGCCGGTTCAAATCCCAGCTCTGCCACTAAATGTTACTTCACCTCTCCAGGCCTCAGTTGCTTCATCTGAAAAATGGGCTTAATTGTAGTTTCTACTTCAGAACTATGCTGGTCCCTGTAAAGCACTCAGCAGAGAGTGGCGCATATATAGCAAAAGGCAGGCATTGTCGTGGTTGGGACTGCTATGGTGACCTGGGGAAAGATTAGCACCTCCACCCTCTGTGGTATGAGGTGGAAGTGGCTTTGGTGCCTTCACGCTACTCTCCACAAGGGATCCAGGGAGTGGCGGCAGCTTCCGAAGTGGAACATAGGTGGCCCACATGCTCCTCCCCAGAGTGTCCCTTAGCACCACTTAATTTTCCTGACCAAAATTAACAAAAATGAACTCTACCTCTGAGGGCCCAATGGACATCACTCCTCAACAGGAGGCTGAACAAACTCCCCTTTTGCAGAAGACATTGCACCTTCTGCAATGTTTGGCAGAAGGAGTCTGCTGATGGGCCGGTCCACCCTGCGTGCTGCTGGGGTGATGAGCTCCGTCAGCCTAAACCATGCCAGTGGACATCCCAAGGACAAATCCTGGGCATCACAACAGAGCAATGGGCAGCTCTAGTCACTGGAACCTGTCTTAATCCATTTGAGCTACTATAACAAAATACCACAGTCTGGGTAATTTATAAACAACAGAAGTTTATATCCCACAGTTCTGGGGGCTGGGAAGTCCAAGATCAAGGCACCAGCAGGTGTGGTGTCTGGTGAGGGCTGCTCTCTGCGTCTGTGCCTTGTCACTGCATCCTCCCGAGAGGAGGACTGCTGCCCCCTCACAAGGCGGAAGGGACAGAAGGGGCGGATTCACCCCCTCAAGCCCTTTTATAAGGCACTAACCCATCCGTGAGACTGGAGCCTTAGTGGCCTAATCACCACCTAAAGGCCCCACCTCTTAATACTGTTGCATTGGGGGTTAGTTTCACTGTGAATTTTGCAGGAAACACAAATATTCAAACCATAGGAGAACCCTGTGCCCAGGTACCTCCTGGGCCTTTCCCAGTGTCTGGGGTTTGAATGACTTTCACACCGGCTGCAGCCCTGATTAGACCAGGCATTCTTTGAGGCCAGCAGCCCTGGTGACTGACAGCCTTGGAGCAGAGAGGGACCCTGGGCACTGACCAAAGTCCCATGCCAGGCATGGTAACCGGTGTTTTTGCCGTCCATCACAGAAGGAGACGTGATTAGCTGGCACCATGGACAGGTGAGGTGCAGAGAAATCATGTGACTTCCCAAGTCACACACAGCCAAGAAGAGGCTAAAGAGAATGTAAACCAGGTTTTCTGACTGCAATTCCAGGATTTTTTCCATCTCTCCACGCAGTAAGAGATCCTATGGTCCTACCCACTCAACCGAAATTTTGCAGACCAAGAAACAGAAAATAATGCAACATTATAACAGGCACCATTTACCGGCCAGGCGCTGCACACACGTGGCCTTGTCTAATTCTCACAATTCCACAAGGCAGGAAAGGTCATTATTCCTACTTTACAGATGAGGAAACTGAGCCTCAGAAAGATATATGATGTGCTTGAGTCACCCAGCTAGTTTCAAACTCTGGATTCAAACCGAGGTCTGTTTGACTCTGCATCTCAAACCCTTAATCACCATGCTATGCTGAACCCCTAAATAGAGCTCAGAGAGATGACACTGGTCACTGCTCACCACTCCCTGAAGGTCACACAATATGTAAGCAGCATTGTCAAAAGCAAAGAGGCCCAGCTCCAAGCTCCCCCTACCTCCCTTCCCCACGAAGGGCACCTTGGGCAGGTCTGTATTCCCCAAGCAGGAAGCTAGCAGAGGGCCCGTTACATGAATGTGCCGTGAATACGCAACAAACCACTGCAGAAAGCCACCACCACACTAAGTGATCTGCCAGAGGCTTGCAAATTGTTTTGCTTTTCCTAATGAGTTAACCTCCAGGGAGCAGCTAGAATGGCCCCACACTGCGCATTCCCTGAGGCTCACACTACCCAAATGGCATCAGAATGGCTTCACTGAGCTCTTGTCATATGTAGGAACATTCCAAATATTCCTTCTTTATTATCTCCTTTAATTCTTCCTTAAATCCCAGGAGGTGCGTTCTGCGTTACAGATGAGGAAACTGAGGCTCAGAAAGGTTAAGTAGTTTTCCCAAGGAGATACAGCTCAGGAGTGGCCAGGCTGAGATGCAAGGCCAGATTTGTGCGGTTACATTTGTGAGGAACGAGTATAAATACACCACAGGAAGACAATGGTCTCTCCTGTTCTGTGCACCTTTTGAGCGAAGGCCTGGAGAGCTTTTGTTCTGGACTATCTGTCTTTTCCAAGATGTTTGTACAGTATCCCTGATGAATGAGACAGTGGCCCCTCTGGGGCAGAGGGCACATGGGTTTCCAGACCAGGGCAAAAAAGATGACATCTCTCCCTCTGAGGCAAGGGCTGGGAAGGTTTATTTGCAGACTGGGGATTCCTAAGTAGAGGCTCCTCAGCTGTTACGCAAACGCACTGCACGTATGGAACCCACCTGGGCCACCGTGCGTCGCCCCCTGGCACTTGCAGAGCAGAGGGCACTGATGTGAACGTGAAACTCAAGCTGCTTGCTGCGGCATGAGGAATAAAGTCCTCTGATTCTAATCCAGGAGTCTTGTGTGTTCTGTCAGCATCTTTGAAATTGCAGCAGGCTAATTTGAAAGCTGGGTAAAATTTCAGACCCTTCACAGTTTTTGACACATCTGTGCTAAGGTTCAAAAATATCAGCTGCACAGATTCTGGGGGAGAGACGTGGCTGAGCAGCAGCACTCCGGAAAGAAAGACCTCCCATCAGAAGGAGTCTAAGGTTCAGCACTATACAAGCCAAGATTCAGCACTCACTTGACATATTAATGAGTGTATCAGGACTAGATCCAAGGAGGTGATAGAGTTTCCTGGAATATCATATTCTGTTCTGAGAAAACTTTTTCGTAAGAATCCTGACAGACCAGAACTGACCTGGTGAAGACTCCAGACAGACTATGCACTTGGGAATACAGCTGAGGGAAGTGGCCACATTTAGTCTAAAAAAAGGGATGATGCAGAGGGAGGATGTTTATGATAAATACTGGCATTTGTGCAGTCCTGCCCAGTGTGAGCTTTTATATCCCTCATCCCACTTGATTCTCACCCACCCTATGAGCCAGGTATTACTGTTCCTGTTGGGTCTGCTCGGGAATGGGGTAGATGAAGAGCTCAGATAAGGACCAAGTGGATTGTGAAACAATAGCCACCCGTCTGGAGAGGCCAGAGGCTGTAAAAATAACTCCAACCACAAACGGTGGAACCAGCAGGGACCGGCAGGGACCACCGCTGTCTAGGAGAAGACTCACCCTCCCCAAACCTTTATCCGAATCATCTATAAAACCTGCCACTCTCCCCTCCTTGGGCTGGAGGCCCTTTTCGGCCCCCGCCCATCTGCACCCAGGTGCCTAAAATAAAAGGGCATTTTGCTATCTCAGGCTTAATGTCTTCCTCTCAGCTAACCTAACAGTTCTCATTTAACAGACAAAGAAACTGAGGCTCCCAGAAGTTAAGCACCTTGCTCCAAGTCAAACAGCTCCAAGTCATGAGTGGCAGAGCCAGGCCTGGAACCGGGGCCTCCTGCTTTCCCCTCTCAGGTGCTCTCCGCAACCCCAGGGCAATCCCAGGACATGCCACCACGTGCCAGCAGGGTTAGACTCGTTTCCTAGGACCAACGGACAGAGTTAAAGAGAAAATTTTTGGCTGAAGAAAGGAAGGCTGTAGTGAATCATTCCAATTTACTGACCATTCACGAGGTGCCACATTACTACACTTAAGCCTCCAAATCCCAAGGCTCATTGTAACTTATCATAACCACCATCACCGCGTCGCACAGCTGAGCAGGCCAGGGCTTGGAGCGGTTAACTGAAGATTTCCCCGGCAGTGTAGCGGCAAGGCCACGTCTGAGCCCAAGGTGACCTGACTCCAGTGAAAGTCGCTGTTTTGTGAGGTGGTGAGTCCCCCAGCATTGAAGACACAGACACAGTGGGTGACTCGCCCTTCATAAGGAGTGCTGGGGAGGGATCTGGCACATTACAGCTCATGGTTCTACATGGGTGGTTCGGCCAGGGACCTAGAGCAATGCAAACAGGCGGGTCAGAACTCACACCCCAGCCCCCCAAGTCAGGGCTCATTATGCCTACCACAAGAGCATTTATTAAGCACCTTCCACGGGCCAGGTCCTGGGGCTCTAAAGAGAGGCATGACTCACTCCATTAGCCTCTGAGGGTCTCCTGGACAGAGGGGAGGCACATACACTTGTAAAGAGAGAGACGGGACACAGGCTTTCGTGTTATAGTGGGGGACACGTGCAACCTGCCTTGGGGTGCTCTTCCCCCAAGGCCTCACGACTGGGATGACACCCCTCCTTGTTTTGGTACTTCCTCCTCAGATGGGCTGCTGGGGACTGACAAGGTGAGCCATGTGGTCTTTCTGGGCTTGCTCCCATAACAGCGCTCCACAACACCGGGGGGCTTCCAGGTGGTGGGTGCCAGGAGGAAATGGAAGGGGCCAGGGCCGTCATGGAGGTGGGGCTCTGCTCTCCCCATGAGACCACCACCTGCTGTCGGGGCTCAGTCTGGGATTTCTAGGACTGCAGAAGAGGGGGTGCCTGCTGCTCCACGCTGGGCCTGGCCAGCCCAGGGGGAATCCCCTTCGGGGGGCCACAGGTGTGCCCAGGTCCAGCTCACCCTCTGCTGCCTCCCCGATGGATTCATCAGAGTCAACATCTACCGGGCACCCCTCTGGGTGGCTGCCGGGACACAGAGAAGGGGCAGACAGCAGGGGCTGTATGGTGTCCCCCAATCTTGGCCCCCTCCCATGGGAGATGACTAGGTGTCAGGCACCCTCAGGGAGAGCAGGGACTCTAGTGCTTGCTCCCCAGAGTCCCCAGCTCCCAGCACAGCATCTGACCCACGTGTGGTTCTTGTTAACATTTGAGAATCCATGGGGTGGGAGAGGTGCTGATTCTGGAAACGGTTTCAACCATCCCCATTCATTTTTAAAGAGCAAGAGTATTAGCAAAATACAAAGTGATGTGCACAAAACTCTTGAACAGCATTTTTGTCTTCCTCAAGTGATCCTAAAAGCCCTCTGAATCCCAGATGGCCTCTGAGTAGAGTGACCTTAGTCATCGTACTTCTGAGTCACCATTTTGACAGTGAAGGCCAGAGGTTTAGAGGGGTCAGCACTCTCTTCTAATACAAACCCCAAGTCTATCTGCTGCAAGACCTTGGGCAAGTGTCTTAACCTCTCTGGGCTCCATTTTCCTCATTAGTAAACTGGGAATGATCCCAGGTGCACACCACAGGACTGTGCAGAGGATGAAACAAAACACCGTCATGCCGGACCTGGCTCGCAGCACACACTGCAGGGGGACGACGGAGGGGTGCTGGAGGCTGAGGAGCTTGAGGGGCAGGATGTGGGGCAGGGTGGGGCCATGGTGCTGTCAGGAAACAGCTATAATCCAGATCCAAAGAAGAGGTGCCCAGCAAACTGATGCAAGACGTGGTTTTCTACCCAGTTTCGCTCGTGCTTTTATGGATTCCCTGCTCTCCCTGGATTCATTAATTAAATTTACTGGGTCTAGCCCCAGGCCAGGCAGCAGCAATTCTGACATAAACGAGAAGAGAATGGGAACCTTTGCCCTTAGGGAACCTCAGACAGGAGGGATGCTCTGATGGACAGCCAGACAGAGCTATGGGGCAGACATGGGCCCTCTGGTGGGGAGCAGGCTTCCCTTCCTCCAGTGCCCCGCCGGGTCTTTCAGCCTCCTGTGGGCTCCCTCCCACCTCTGGCACCAGCCTGTCTGAGGCACAATCCACTCTGCCCACACAGGCTCCCGAGAGGGGCAGAGAGGCTGGGACAGAGAACCACACCACCTGAGGCTCCAATCTCCCTCCACCCTCACCCCAACACTCTGCAATCCATCAGCTGTAACTCAGCTGGTACCTGGGCTCCGGGCTCAGACCTAGCCTTGACCCCAGCTTAGCCTCTTCCCACCTGGATGGCTTTGGGCAAGACCCTCAGGGCTCTCGGAACCTCGGTATCCTCTTCTCTAAAATGGGCATGCAGATAGTACCACCCTCATAGGATGGTTGTGCAGCACAGAGCCTGGGGCTGAGCAGGTGCCCAAATTCATCTACACCATCTTCCACCTGAGGGTGGGGCTCCTGCCTCACCAGTCTGCATGCCTACGAATGATGTTGTGTGTGTCATGCCTGCTCTCATGACATTGGTGAGGATGACGAAGATGACGAAGACTGGCATTAGTGTCTTTTTGGCTTCCCAACATTCCCCAACACAGCCTGCCTGCACAGCCAACCCTGCCTGATTTGGTTATTTGAATGCGCACTGGGGTCCAGGTGGAACTTCCACGGGAGGGGAAAGGATTGGCAGGACGTCAGAGAGGAGGCAGGAGGTGCAGGCGGCGTTGCCGTGAGTCGGTGCAGAGAGGCGGGGGTGCAGGGTACCCAAGAGAGCACATCAGTCAGGCCTCTCGGGTCTCCCTCAAAGCCACTGGAAGCCACTGCATTTCTAATCAGCTTCCAGAACTTCGTGCACAGGAGATGGACTAGGGGTCCTCATGGGACCCAGTGGGGATGAGCGGGGCTCCAGCTGTTGGCTGAATGGGGGGCTGCCACCTGGGAGGCCTTGGGCTGGAACAACCTGCTCCCACCCCAGCCCTCGCTTTCATCCTTGTGGGGAACGAGGCTTCCTAGGGTCCTCAGAACTGGGTCTAGCCCCAGGCCAGGCAGGCCAGAAAGGGATTTGGCCAGTCCACGCGTGGTTTGACTTTCTAACTTGGTGTGCCGCAGGCTCACCTGCAAGGTTATGTACATATGTTACTCACACTTTACGGCATTCAGAAGAGAGAGCGGGTGCTGGACCAAGGTTCCAGAGCTGGGAGGTGGGGGCAGTGGTCCAGATTTAGACTCAAGTGTTGCACTCTTTCTTCCACAACAGGAGGAAAGGAGAAAGGGTGGAAATATAGTTGTTAAAAACACAGGCTTAAAAAAATTCCACTTCTAGCCAAGATGAAGTAATAGGGACTGGATATACCCTCTCAACCAAAACAACTGGAAATTTAGACGAAATATATGAAAATGGTTTTTAAGACATTGGACATCATATAGTGAAGGACAATTACCCTTGAGAGAGGGAAAATAAACCAAGTGAGCCATACATCTGCTCCAGTTTACTGCCTTTGGAAGGCTTCAAGGCCATGGAGCAGGGAACTCAGGCAGAGCTCAATGGACTCCAAGGCAGCCAGACACTGCAGGTCAGAGGATGGAGACAAGAGAGCTGCGCAGAGAACCCTGGGGGTCTGAAGAGGACCACTCAAACATTTATCAGAGAACTGGTGAGTACATGCATGTGCTGAAACTACCTGAGGCAAGGAAAGAATCACCCAAAAGGACTACAGGGAACAGTACCTGCCACCCATACAGGGCCAGAAATAGTGCCTGTTTCCACCAGCCATTTTGAAAATCTCATAATTCGTGGGGCATTGAGTTGAATACTCAGAACAGCCTTGCCTCAGTAGTGGGGAATAATTACTCTTAGATTAAATATGGCTTGGTCTTGCTTAACAAATCTGAAAAGCAACAACCTGCACCCCCCCCCCATCAAATGGTTCCCAAATAACTTAACTACATCCCAGAACAAAGCTCAAGAATTTTTATAGGAATACAAAAATATCTAGCATCCAGCAAGTTAAAATTCATAATGTTTGGCATCCAAGAATTATTAGGACGAATTATCATGCATGTAAAGCAGCAAGAAAATATGAACCATGTGAGTAGAAAAGGCAATCAATCAAGACCAACCCAGAACAGACATGGATTTGGAATTAGTAGCTGAAGACATTAAAACAGTTATTATAACTATATTCCATATGTTCGAAAAGCTAGAGGAAACACTGAACATATTAAAGAGAGTGGAAGAGACATATGTTTTAAAAGACCCAAAATAGCTTTTAGAGATGAAAACTACAATATCTAATATTAAAAATACACTGGATGGGATTATCACCAGATTAGATATTGCAGAAGAAAACTGTGGTGCACTTGAAGACATATCAATACTAACTATCTAAACGAAACACAAACAGAAAAGACAAAAAAACGAACAGAGCATCAGTGAACTGTGAGACAACTTCAGGCAGCCTCATGTATGTGTAAGCGGAGTCTCAAAAGGAGAGGAGAGAGAAGAGGGAACAGAAAAAAATGTTAACAAATAATAGCAGAAAAATTTCCAAATGTGATGCAAAGTATAAACTCACAAATGCAAAAAACTCTCCAAACTCCAAGCACAAGAAACTTGAAGAAAATCACACTAAGGTACATCATAATCAAATTGCTCAAAACCAGTGATAAAGAGAAAAATCTTAAAAGCAGCCAGAGGGCAAAAAGACACATTATGTTCAGAGAACAAAATAAGGATGGCAGTAGATTTCTTACTGGAAGCTAGAAGACGGAGCAATGTCTTTAAGCAAACTGTCAACTTACAATTCTATGCCCAGTAAAAAATGCTGTTCAAAAATGAAAGCAAAAGAAAAAAAGCTTTTTCTCCCCAAACATACAAAAGATGAAAGAATGCATCACTGGCACTTCTGCATTACTAGAAATATTGAAGTCTTTCAGGCAGAAGACTGAACAAAGATCAGACTGAACAGAAGAGAACAAAGATCCATATAGAAATATGGATCTACATATTCAGGGCACTGGAAATAATAACTATGGGAAAATAAAAGAGATTTTTTTCTTACTATTTAAATCATTTACAAGAAAACTGACTTTAAACAAAAACAATAACAAGGTCGTGTGAGGTTTATAACATATGCACAGGTAAAATATGTAACAACAATAGTGCAAAAACCAAGAGGGGAGAAATAGAAGTATACTGTTGTAATGTTCTTACTGTATGTGCAGTGGTATAACATCACTGGCAGACAGGCTGTGACAAATTAAAGATCTATCCTATAAACACTAAAGCAGCCACTAAAATAACAAAAGAGTTACGTTTAATAAGCCAACAAAGGAGATAACATGGAAAAATAAAACCCAAAAGGTGGCAGAAAAAGAGGAAAAAGAGAACAAAGAACAGATGGGAAAAATAGAAAACATATATAGAAGATAGTAGATTTAAACCCAACCATATCAATAATCACAGTAAATGTAAATGGTTTAAACACTCCAATTAAAAAGCAGAGATTGTCAGATTGGGTTTTAAAATAGGCTCTTGAAAACTTATGTCCACACAAAAACCTGCAAAACAGATGTTTATAGGAGCTTTATTCATAATTGTCAAAACTTGGAGGCAACCAAGATGTCCTTCAGTAAGTAAATGGATTAATAAACTGTGGTACATCTAGACAATAGAATATTATTCAGCACTGAAGAGAAATCAGCTATCAAACCCTTAAAAAACTTGGAGGAAACTTAAGTGCATATTACAAAGTGAATGAAGCCAATCTGAAAAGCCTACATATTGTGTGATGTTAGTAATATGACATTCTGGAAGGGGCAAAACTATAGAGAAAGTAAAAAGATCAGTGATTGCTAGGGGTTGTGGGGAGGAAAAGATAAACAGATGCACAGGGGATTTTTAGGGCAGTGAAAATATTCCATATGATACTGTAATGGTGGATACATGTCATTATACATTTTTCTAAGCCCACAGAATGTACAACACCAAGAATGAACCCTAATGTAAACTATGGACTTTGGGTGACAATGATGTGTCAATGTAGGTTCATCAATTGTAGCAAATGTGCCACTCTGGTGGGGATGTTCACAGTGGGAGTAGTGCATAGTGCATGTGTGGGGGTAGAGGGTCTATGGCAAATCTCTTTATATCTTCCCCTCAATTTTCCTGTGAACCTAAAACTTCTCTGAAAGGAAAAAAAAAAAAAAAGAAAAGTCTTTAAAAATAGCCTGAAGTGGCACAGAGACCTGTATTTGAATCTAAGCTATGTGCCCTGGGCAAGGGATTTTGCCAGTCTAAGCCTCAGTTTCCTTACCTGTAAAATGGATCTGAAAGTGCCTATTCCATGGGGCCATTGTAAGGATTTAGTGAGATTCTGTGTATTGTTAAATACAGGGCTTGCCTGGTACCTCAAAAGCATTTGTTAAATGGCAGCTATGATGGGAAGGTACAGGGACATCTTGTGGGGCCAGAATGGGGAGGGAGTGAACAGAGGTGGGTCTCCATCACTTCAGCATAGCAGGAGCTGGGGTTCGGACCCTGAAGGAGGGCAGAGTGCATAGCAGGGCCTCCACAAACACTCGAGCGTTTAATTGGAGCATTTAATTTACAATCCACCTCCAGATGCCCCAGTTCTCTTAGCTCTGAGATTCCATTGTTTCAGGTCAAATGTCTGGCATCTTAAAACACTACCTAGAATAATCTGGCCTGCAAAAATTACCAGAATTTTTACCTCTTCCTTAACTGCTCACTACACCCCTGCAAAAATGTAGCCTTATACACTCTCCTGAAGCAGATCCAATTAGAGTGATAAAATATTCAAGTATCTGCAAGGGGAATTTGAAGCACAACCAGACAGGTCCTTTGGTTAAAAACATTTGAGGTAATAGACGATTTGTATTTTAGTGATGCTTCTTGCTTTAAGAAAAAGGAGCATGCACTGGCTGTGGAAAACATTCTCTAATTAGCAGATTGCCAGACTCCCTGGAATTCTGTTTTTCTGGGTAGTGGTGTGTTCCTCTGGGGACTGAAAACTTCTGCTAGTTTCTTGTAGATCTGTCATAACGATCCCACAGGCCCTTGAGGGTGGCTAAGACTGTTTCAAGAGATAACAGAATTGCATCTGCAGTACTACCAGATGTCTGTTGTGATTTCTTCCCCTCCATGCAAAACTATTAAAATGCAAATTAGAGGCCAGGGCGGTGGCTCACGCCTGTCATCCCAGCACCCTGGGAGGTGGAGGCGGGAGGATCGCTTGAGGCCAGGAGTTCAAGACCAGCCTGAGCAAGAGCGAGACCCCGTCTCTACTAAAAATAGAAAAAGTTAGTCAGGCATGGTGGCGCAGGACTGTAATCCCAGCTACTCAGGAGGCTGAGGCAGGAGGATCGCTGGAGCCCAGGAGTTGGAGGTTGCAGTGAGCTATGATGACGTCACTGCACTCTACCCAGGGCAACAGAGCGAGACTCTGTCTCAAAAAAAAAAAAAAAAATGCAAATTAACTGTGAGTCTTTCAGGTCCTGCGGGTACAGAGGAGGGGGGCTTGAAGGGTATCTACCAGCATTTCAGCTATGAGAACACTCACACACAGCATCTTCCAGAAGGACAGGCCCAGTGTTCACGTGGTGTTCCAGGTGTGACTGTGTCCTCCCACCCAGCGAGGCCAAGATTCTGAGAGATGGGCTGGGGGGAGAAGTGGGGGTATCCCCAGCTCTCCAAACGCAGAAAATCTTCTCAGATCTCCCTGATAAGAGGTTGAATCAAATGCAATTGTCATTTTGTAGGTCAAAAATGGTCAAATACCAGCAATTTCATATGGTTCAGCCCAATAAAGTCACGGCCTACCTCCTTCTCGTCTGGGCTTGGCAGTATACAAGGTTTTGCCAACCTCTACACACACCTGTCCAGTGTAGAGATAACACACCAGCAGCTCCAGGATGAATCCAGCCCGAACACCTGTTCCGTTTGGTCCAGGTAGTAGCCAATCTCCAAACACGGCCATTATCCATTCCACCCCGCCCTCCTGGATGTGCATGCTGCCCCCGTATCAAGAGCTGGAATCTGACTCCCCTCCCTTTAAATCTGGGCTGGACTTAGGAGTTTCTTGACCAAGAGAATGTGATGTTAGTGACATTCTGGGACATCCAGGGCTATGTCCTAAGAAGCCTGCAGCTTGCACCTGGGACTGTTGGCTCTGAGGGAAGCTAGCACCATACAAGAAGTGCGGTGACCCTGAGACTTCCATAATGGGAGGAAGCTCAAGACGCCTGCAGAAACCTTGCAGGATGAAATCCCAAGTGGGGACAGTGGCTAAGTTGCCCAGAAGTACTAGACAAGTGTGTGAGGAAGCTTGATGTTGGAAGCCTAAACTCTACGCCTGGCTGTTCCAGCTGATGCCACTAGAGCAAAAACAAACTGTCCAGCCAAGTCTTTCCTGAATTCTGGTCCCACAAAATCATGAGCAAAATAAATGATTGCTTGAAGCCACTAAGTAACTGAAATAATAAGCAGTAAGTAACTGCAACAGTCCACATCATGGTTGGATGGTTTGTTAAAAATTTCTAATTAGTTGCCAACGTTAAAAAAATCCAGACTGCATACGAAAATTAGAATTTGGGCTTTCTTTAAAACCCAGAAGCACCTGCAGCCCTAGGCCTGCATGTCTGCACGGCACAAGTAAGGGGCTGGAGCTCAGGGGACCATCCAGGCCAGGCCCAGCTCTCCAGGGCATCATAGCCCCCACCACACCCTGCTCTGCTCCTTGAGGTCACCTGGCTGGCCTCAGACTCTCTGGCCTCATCCCCCACTCCCTCACCACTTGCCTCCTCTGCTTCAGCCAAATGGCCACTTGCAGTAGGAGACATTACTTCAAGCTCCCTTGCCTTTGTGCATGCAGTTCCCTCTGCCTGGAATGCCCTTACTTGTATGTCTGCATAACAGCTATGCATCCTTCAAACTCAGCTCAAGTGAAACCTCCAGAAGCCTTCCCTGACCTCTGGGCGCCCAGGGCCCCTGTGTTTACCCCCATCCTCTCATGTATCACACGCAGGGCCTGCGGCACACCCTCTTTCCCCGGCACTCCATGTAGGCAGGGCCTGGCATATAGGAAACATTTGCTGAATGACTAAATGAACAGTTCCAGGAAGAAGGCAGTACTGTCCCCACTTCACAGGTGATGAAACGAAGGTTTACAGAAGTGATCTGATCACTGCCTCTCTAAGACCAGTGGCCACTAACACAAGGGCCGAGATCCTCATCCTTTGTGGGTCTTCAGACCCTGTTATGGGTTGAATTGTGCCCCCTTGAAAGATATGATGAAGTTCTAACCCTTGATATCTGTAAATGTGTCCTTATTTGTAAATAAAGTCTCTGAAGATGTAATCAAGCTAAGATGAGGTCATTAGGGTGGGCCCTATGTCAATATGACTGACAGACTGTCCTTATAAGAAGAGAAGAGACTCAGAGAGACACACAAGGAGAATGTTGTGTGACCATGAAGGCAGAGATTGGAGGGACCTGTCCACAACCCAGGAAATGCCTAGGATTGCAGGCAACATTGTGAAGCTAAGAGAGAGACACAGACCAGATTCTCCCCTGGAGCCTTCAGAGGAAGCACAGCCCTACAGACACCTTGACTATGGACTTCCAGCCTCCAGAACCATGCGAGAATACATTTCTGTGGTAAACCACCCAGTTTGTGGTAATTTATGGCACCCCTAGGAAACTAGTAGGGACCTCTTCATGAATTTGTTTAAAAATGTGCACAAATACAACATTTTG
This sequence comes from Daubentonia madagascariensis, assembly GCA_023783475.1. Lineage (NCBI taxonomy): Eukaryota > Metazoa > Chordata > Mammalia > Primates > Daubentoniidae > Daubentonia > Daubentonia madagascariensis. Next base: position 53,296,163 of record JAKFHU010000485.1, on the reverse strand, counting down.
CATACATCAGAGGATGGAAGATTCCCTGAAGCTTATCCACGGGGGTCGGGGTGGGGGTTCCTGGCCTCCCCAGTTGCTGGACTGCTGTACGAGGTGGTGTGATGATATCATAGGGAGAACTTCAATTTTGGAGCAGATTCCAAGGTTTGATTATTCTGGGCCTAAATATTTTAAATTGCTGAATTGATACTATGTTTGGTGACTTCCAGTGACCACATGAGCTTTTACGACCTAAGAGTGACCAGAGAGCTAGCTAAGGATCAGTTTCATCCAGGGATGGGGAAGGGGGAGAGCCCTAGAGGGTGGATTTATACTCCGGGTCTCACCCTTGACAAAATGCTGGAATCAACCTGGGGATGCTAAGTACGTACTGATGCCCAGCTGCCACCCCCATGTCCTGATGGGATTATCTGGGGGAAACCTGGGCAGGAGGATTCTTAGAAAGTTCCCAGGTGATTCCAATGGCAGCCACATTTGAGAACTACTGGATTGGCACCAGTAAGTATAGGGATGGGACAGTGCAAAAGAAAATAAGGCTGAGCTCCTGCAGCACAGGCATGCTTATTCAATAAGAGGGTGATGCCACACGAACACATGAGTGAATGAGCATGCCTGTCTCTGTCGTCTGCCCCAGGCCCTCGTAACTGGTGCTGGCCCAGAACACAGAAGGTTCCTTAAATGTTTGTTCCCTTCCCCCAGCACAGTGGCCTCGGTGTTGCTGTACTTCTTGCATGGCAAGCTTGCTACAGGCCCAGGTGGAAGCTGCAGGCTCCTTAGGACCTAGCCACAGAAGTTCCAGAATGTCACTAACACTGCATTTTCTTGGCCAAGAAAGTCACTAAGGCCAGCCCCGTATTTAAGGGAAGGGGAGATTACAGCTCTTGATGATGGGGATGGGGGAGCAGTATGTGAGTACAGGAGGGAGGGAAGGAATACTTGGTGGCTATCTTTGGACATGGGATATCCCACCAGTGACACCACAGGCTATCCCACCAGTAACAAAGGGATTTGGGGCACAGTTTTAAAAGTCTGTGATCCTCCCCCTCTCCCCAGCCTCCTAGGGGTCTGGGTGGCCCTGCCCTCCTGGCCACTTCTGTCCATAGAGAAACAATGCCGCCTTTCACTATTCACACCCTCGAGGGTCTCCAGGGGTCCGGGGGCTGTGTGGAGTGGGGCTGCGGTGTCTGCAGGGTGGGGGAAAGGGCGGCTGGGAGCCTCCAGGGCTCTGAGGCAAGGTGGGGTCCACGAGCTGCACCTTCATACCATCAGTGCCCGAAGCCCGTCCCACGGCCTTGCGCACAGCTCGTGTACAGCGCCAGGGAGGGCACCTCTGCGTAGGAGGACTTGCCGACAACTGCCATCCACTATATACATCCATGATGGGTGTCTTTTTAATGCTTAGCTTCTGAGAGGAAACTCTTTCTAGAATGGTTTATACGCTCTGGGTCTTAAGCCAAAAACAGGAATCACATTCAATGACGTAGGGAGGGAGAAACAGCTTGGGCTTTGGGATCATGTGGATCTGGTTTCATTCACTTAATCAGTTAATTACGCCGGCGTGCACTCCCGACCCCACCCATCCTGCAGCTTCTAACCTCCACGGGGGCCGGGCCTTCCCAAGGCACTGCTTCAACTGTACGTGCCACTCCCCTGCTCAATAACCTGCAATGGCTCCCACTGCCTACTGATTAAAGGGGAACTTCTCACCCCAACAGTCAGCTTCTCTAACCTGGCCCTGGCCTCTCTCTCAGCCCTCCTGTGCCCCCGACCCTCCAGCTCTCTGAGGGCTCTGGGCTCCCCTACCTCCATGCCGCTGTACCTAGAATATTCTTATTCCCAGGCCCACCAGGGGAAATCTGCCTGTAGCTCTCTCTAATCCATCTAGAGCCCTCATTCTCAAAGTCCTGATGATGACAGGTGTTTAGTGGGGAGGGCATTTGACACCTCACATTCACTGTCTTTTCCCATTAATGTCTTTTTATGAACATACATCTTGTCTCATCCTCCCCCAATCATCCAACAAATACCTGTTGAGGACCTACTATGTGCTCGGCAGCTTGCCTGGCCCAGCACTTGTGCCATACCCCTCACTGGGTCTTGGCCTGGGCCACCATTTCTCCAATTCTCTAAAAGCACCCAGAAAGAAAGTCTACATGCCATTCAACTTTGTCCTCCAGCATCCTTGTCCCAGTGCCTGACATGGAGCTTGGCACAAGGCAGGTACTCAACACTTGCTGAACAAGTGGGTGGATCCACTAACATTTCTCTGGGAACTGCCCCCTGCTGAGAGGAAGTCTGGGGTGGGGGGCAGTGACTGTCACACACACCTGGTAGTCCTTATGCATACCCGGAGCAGATGCTGAGTACTCACTCTGGCCAAGCACTGCTAGGTGCTGCAGATAAAGAAGTGACAGTTCCCACCCTTATGGGGGTAAGCGGGACAGACCAAACACCAGAAAGCAATCCACTACAGCACAACCCAGTAGGGGCTATGAGAGAGAGGCACTATAGCAGGACTACTTTCCCAAGGGGGTAGGAGAAGAGATGAACCATTTCAAACCACGTCTGTCCTGCCCCTTATATTGTCGTCTTTGTCAGGATGAAACAATAAGGTGAAAAAATACTCAGGCCCAGATTGGAAACCCAGTTCTCTTTACTAATGGTGTGTCCTTGGGCAAAGTATTTAATCTCATTTAAGTTTAGTATTCTAATCTGTAAAACTGGGCCTACATCATAGACTTGTAAGGATTTCCTATAATAAAGTGCCAAGTGGCCAGTGTCTAGCGCATAGTAGGTGCTCAGCAAACCTCAGCACCTGTTCCCATTTGCGGGGTACCTCATGTTTCTGTTCCTTGCAGCTAGCATAGTGCTGAGCATGTAATCAATGCCAAACATCTGTCAAGGGGAATATATTGACCAAGGGGAATTTGAATTGTAAACAAAAAAGAAAAATAAGAACCCAGTCTCTGTGCAGGTTCTGCTGAAGGTGCTACAAAGTCGTTTATTTTGTTGAGTTACCATAGCAACTCCTGATGCTCCAGCCAGCCCCAGGGTTAGCAATGATCAATTTATCTTGTAACCATGGAAACTCCAGCATTTCAGTGGGATCCAGAGGGGGAGGCAGAGACAGACAATGTGTGCACTCTTCTCCCCTCTAGAAATAAATTCTGGACAGCTTGCTCAGTTATCACGTGGCCACTAAAAGTGATGTCTACACGGCAATATTTATAAGCATGGGTTTAGAAACAGGAGATGGAAAATCAAGCAAAAAAGGGCCAGAGATACTCAGAAGAGCAATTAGCATTATGGAAAACTTGTTAGGAGGCTGCCAAAGAGCAGGGATCTGGGTTTCTTGGAGCCAGCATGGGGGTTCTGCATCCTTTTATGCCTGTCTGGGGACGCGATGTCCACATACAGTCTGGATTTTGCTGTTACTTTTTAAACAGGCTTCCACCACTGGTGAAGTTTGGGGAAGAAGAAAGTGTCCCCTCAAACCTCATTCCCTGTAAAAGAAAACAGCAGCAAGTGGGGTCCCTGCCATACACCTAGGAGACAGAAGGGAGCCTGGGTGGCCTCCCTACCTCTCCAATGACAGCATAACCAACCAATATAACCAAAGAAGGTACAAGGTCTGAATTTGGTACACTGGGACTTATTCTCCCAAACCAAATGCAGCCCTTCCCTAGAGCCAGACTGTGGTTAGCATTGGGTCTTCCCAAGGGCCACCAAAGGATGGAGAAATAGGGTGTTTGTCTTCATTCTGGCTCAAGAGAGCTAAGGCACAGAAACACAATGACAACCCAAGCTCAGAACTCAAGGGGATTCTTGTGGAACAAAAACCAAGCAGTGAGAGGTCATTTGTTTTTTCTGCCGTTGGGAGCCTGTTTTGTGTCCAGCCTGTTTATGGTCCCACTGGGCACTGCTGGCTAATTAGCCCCAGCACAGAGCAAAAAGGAATAAAACGACCAAGCTTCCGACGCTTGGCCGGTCACACAACGCAGGTCTCACCGCCTTCCTCAGGCGGCAGGGGCTATGGTTCACACCCACAGGAGAGAAAAGTGGTGAGGGGGGCGTCCGAGGTCACCGGCAAGTGACAAATTACCGGAGCCGAGGGAAAACAGCGTAGAAGAGCTAGAATGTCCACCCACCCGTGTTCGCGCGGGTCTGAGCTGCCCCGGCCTTGGAGGGCTCCGGGACACAGCAAGGGGGATGGCAGGTGGGGGATGGGCCGGGAGGGGGCGACTCGGGCTCCCCAGGCTCCTCGCAGCCTCCCTGCACCCCGGGTGGGAACAGCTCGAGCTGCGGGCGCGCAGGGTGCGCCGCCTGCCCCACCCAGGGAGAGCCGAGCTCGCCGCCCCTGACGCGCGCACCAGGTGGGGGTGCCCGGCTTGGGACAAAGGACCAGGACAGGATCCCGGGCGGGCGCCACCGCCCAGCCTGAGCCCTCCCGGTGCGCCCAGTCCGGCGGGGAGGGAAAGACCGTGGCACGAACCTCCCCAAACTTGGCAGCCCAGGGCGCGAGGCGAAAGCGCCCGGTTACCTGCGCAGCCATAAAGGAGAGATCCATGGTGTCGCTGCTACCGCCCGCGCTCGAGTCCTCGCTGCTGCTGCTGCTGGTCCAGCCGCCTGCACAGCTGGCCGGGAGCGGGCCGAGCAGTGAGCAGGCGCGCCCGACCCCCGGGTGCGTCCCGACCCCGCACGGTGCCCTGGGCCGGCTCTGGGCTCGGGGCTCCACACAGCGACTGGGCGGAGGGCCCCGAGCTCGGGGCGGGGCGGGGCTCGAGGGTTGGGGCGCCTCTCCACGTGACCACTCCCAGCCACACTCCCGGGGCGGGGCCAGCCAGAACCGCTGGCCGGTCGCAATCATCTCCCTGTGCGGGCTGGAAGGGGAAACTGAGGCCCGAGGTCGCCCAGCTGGTTGGTGGAAGGACCAGTCTGGAACCCAAGTCCAGCACTGTTGACGCCCCGACACATGCAGTTGAGCTCAGGGCGCCGGGGGCTGTGGGCAGTGCTTTCCCGAGGCTGGCATGCCTTACCCTGATGGCTGAGGACCAGAATCAGGGTGGCCGGGCTTTCCATGCCAACTCTACACCCAGAGTCCGGGGTGCTCGCAGCTCTGGAACTGGGCAGAATGGAGTTTAAATCCTAGCTCTACTTTGTTGTGCAAGTTAGTGTTTCTTTGAGCCTACATTTCCTGTTATGTAAAATAAGGATAACAAAACCTAACAATTAAAGGAGATGACGTGTATGGCACGTGGTGTCCTCAATAATGTGAGCACTGACATGGCTAATAATATATTGGAGACCAGCCTACGAATATTGCCTTCTAGGATTGCACAGTGCACAACCTGCACAACTGGTATTCTATGGCTCTGTTAGGACTTTCTCTTACCTCAAACAAGTGTCCAAAATCATGCAGATGCTACAGCTAAAACAAGAACAGCAGAGATGCCCACAGGGGCCTATTGCAGCCCAGCACTCCCAGACTTTGTCACAGGCAAGGAAGCTGTGACACAGAGAGATGGAGGGGTTTATTCAAAGTCACCCAGCAGCTGGGGGCCCAGCAGGGGCTGTGGGAATGGCACCAGGCCCTCACTGACACATAGAGGGCTTTCAAGATGTCTCATCTTCCCTGGGTCTTGCTCTTCTCTCTTCCTCTCTCTCCCCTTCCTTCTTTGTGTCTTCCGCTCTTTTTTCTTCCCTGATCTCTCCTCCCACCTTTCTCCTTTCTCATCTTGCCTACCTCTTCCCTTCCTTCTAAACCCTGCAGTCCCCTGGCCCTCCCTCCCCTCCCTGGCCTCAGCCAGTCCTGCGCCTCCACACCCATCCCTCCCGCCACCTCCCCAGCCTGCCCAGGTGCCTGCCCAACTGGGCACAAGAGCTGCCTCCCTCGGCCCCATCTGCCCCGTGTCCAGTGGCTGATCAGCCCGCTCAGGACCCTCCATGGCTCCTTGTTTGACGTAAAAATATTATGTACTTTGATCTTGAAGTCTCATTTGTACAAAAGGACGTATATGTTGTGTATGTGCAATTTAAAGAATAATAAAGCCGTGCCCGGTTTAAGAAATACAACAATAAGCAATAGTCTTCAAGTCCTGGTGTGTGTCTCTCCAAAGGCATCTCTTCCCTGCTCCCTCTCCAGGGTCACCTCCGTCCTAAATTGTCATGTTAATTGTTCTCTTGTTTTCTTTAGAGTTTTGCCTTTACGGTTTGCCTGTTTTAAATCTTTATAAAATAAAATTGCTCTTTGGTGACTTCCCCTCCTCTTTTTTAATCAGCATTGTTTGTGTAGCTGATGTCTGTTGTTTTTCACTGCTATGCAATATCCCATTTGTATGTCTGTATCACAGTTTATTGATGCACTAGGCCTTTGATGGATATTTTGGTCATTTCCAGATTTTCTGCTGCAGCAAACAGTGCTGCTGCGAATGTTCTCAAACTTGTCTCCCAATGCACAGGTACAAGGGGCTCTTGGAGAATATGCTAGGAATGGACCCGTAGAGTCGTGTGGTCAGCTCATCTGCATTTTCACTAAATGATGCCCACTGCCTTCCAATTTCCTATTTCCAGGGAGGTTTTATCCATTTTACTGTCCTACCTATAGCATGCATGGCTTCTTGTTGCTCCACATTTTCACCAACACTTTGTATAGTCAGATTTAAAAATTTTTGCAAATGTGATAAAATGTGTTTTGTTTGAATTTAATCCTTATTTCTATAATTACTAATGACATTAAGCATCTTTTATACATCTGTTGATCAGCCCCATTTCCTTTGACGAGAAATGCCTGTAACAAGGTTTTTTGTGCTCTTTTTAAAAATTTGGTTGTTGATTTTTCTCTTATTGTCTTTTTGTAAAAGTATCTATATATTTTAGATACTAATCTTGCTGGTTATAGGTGTTTAAATATGTTCTTTCATTTTTACATTTTATTTCACCCTGTTATATATTTTGATAAACAGAAGTTCTTAATTTTAATTTGGCCAAGATTTATTAATATTTTCCTTTGCAGTTAGTCCTTGTTTAAGAAATCATTACCATAAGGAGACTCTCCTATAGTTTTTTAGTAAAAATTAAAATATTTTTTCTTTTCATATTTCGGCCATTTTATAACTGATTTTTTAGTATGGGGTAAGGAAGCAATTTTATTTCTCCCATATTAATATTTGATTATGCCAGGCTCTTATTGGCCAGACTAGCTCTTTCCTGTTGATCTGCAACACCAAATTTGTCAGGTGTCCATCTAGGTATGGGTCTGTTTCTAGGTTGTTCTGTTCCATTGGTTGTTCATCTATCCCAACACTAATGCTATTCTGATTTAGATACTATAGCTTCATACTAATTGATACATGGTAGGGCAAGTTTTCTCGCTGTTCTTTTTTAGAAATTTCCTTGCTACTTACCCTTGCCTCTTTGCTCTCCTGGATACATTTTAGAATTACCTTGTCAGCTCCCCAGAATAGCCTGGACTTGATAACAATTATATTAACTGTTTTTGTGGAAAATTGACATCTTAAAGATGAAGAATATTCTCTTCAAGAACATGGTATATCTCTTTACATACTTAGCTCTTCTTTAATATTTTCATATAAAGATCTTGCAAATCTTTTGCTGAATCATTTCATGATGCTTTTCAATTAAAATTTTTATTTTGAAATGATTATAGATTCACATGCAGTTGTAAGAAACAATATAGAGATCTCATGTACCCTTCACCCAGTTTCCCCCAATGGGAACATCTTGCAGAATTATACAATATCAGCGCCAGGATGTCGCCATAGATATGGCAGAGATACAGGGTGTTTAAACTCATCACCCCAAGGAGCCCTCATTTGGCTCTTTTACAGCCAGAACTACTTCCCCCCTGCCTCACCCACTCTTTAACCATGACAACCACTAACCTGTTCTCCATTTCTATAATTTTGTCATTTCAAGAATGTTGTATAAATGGAGTCATACAGTTTATGCCCTTTTGGGATTTGCATTTTTCACTTAGCGTGGTTCTCTGGAGATCCATTCAGTTTGTCGCCTGTATCAATAGTTTGTTCCTTTTCACTGCTGGGTAGTATTATATGTTACGGATATACCATGGTTTGTTTAACCATACGCCTGTTGAAGGACATCTGGGTTGTTTTTAGATTTTGGCTATTATGCACAAAGCTGCTACAAACATTCATGTACAGGTTTTTGGATGAATGTCTTCAGTTTTCTGGGATAAATGCCCAGGAATTCCATTGCTGGGTCATATGGTATATTTTTAATTTCAAAGAAACTGCCAAACTGTTTTCCACAGTGCTGTACCATTTTACATTCCACCTGCAATGTAGGTAGGAGTGGTTTCTCCACATCCTTGCCAGCATTTTGTGTTGTAATGGTTAATTTAATGTGTCAACTTTTATGGAGTGCCCAGATTAAACATTATTTATGGGTGTGTACAAGATGGTGTTTCTGGATGAGGTTAGCATCTGAATTGGTGGAGTCAGGAAAGTAGATTGCCCTCTCCAATGTAGAAGGGCATCATGAAATTAGTGAGGGCCTGAATGGAACAAAAAGGCAGAAGAAGAAGGAATTTGCTTTATTTTACTGCCTCCCTCCCTGAGCCGGGATAGCTCATCTCAACTTGTCCTGCTCTTAGACTGGGATTTACAACATGTGCCCCCCTGGTTGTCAGGCCTTTGGACTTGGACTGAATGACACCACTGGCTTTCCTGGGTCTCCAGCTTGCAGATGGCAGATTGTGGGACTTCTCAGCCTCTGTAATTCCATGAGCCAATTCTTCATAATAGATCTCCTCTTATATATCTATACATATCCTACTGGTTCTGTTTCTCTGGAGAACTTTGACTAGTACAGGCACTGTCATTATTTTTTTTACTTTAGCCAATCAGATAGGTGTGTCATGATATCTCATTGTGGTTTTACTTTGTATTTTCCCAGTGGCTGATGATGTTGAACATCTTTTCAGGTGCTTATTTGCCATTTGTATATCCTTTTTGTTAAGATGTCTATGGATGGAATCATACAGAATATACTTTCTTAGTATAACTCCTTTTGTTCAGCGTGATGTTTTTGAGACCCATCCCTATTGTCACCTGTATGGGTGGTTCCATTTTTACTGCTATATAGTATTCTGATGTGTGGATGTACCACAGTTTGTCCGTCCTCCGAGGGGTGGACATTTGGGCTGTTTCTAAGACTCTGATTATTACGACTACACGTCTATGAACGTTTGTGTGTAAGTCTTTGTATGGATATTTTGTTTGCTTGTTACATGCTTATAAGAAACTGCTAGTCTGTTTTACAAAGTGTTTGTACATTTTATGTTCCCACCAACAGTGTATAAGAATTCCAGTTGCCGCACATTCTCACCAACGCTTGGTATTTTTAGCCATCCTAGTGGGTGTAAAGTGGTATTTCATTATGGTTTAAATTTGCATTTCCCTGACGACTGGTGATATTCAGTACCAACTCATGTGCTTAGGGGCCATGCGTTTATTTTCTTCTGTGAATGGTCTGTTCAAATATTTTGCCTGTTTTTAAAAAATTGGATCTCTTGTCTTTTTAGTATTGAGTATTGGCTTAGTATTAAGTTTTAGTATTGAGCTCTTTATGTATTTTGGATGTAAGTCCTATGTCAGAGATATATACTGCAGTATTTTCTCTTAGTCTGTGACTTTTTTAAAAAAAGTTTTAAATTTTTATTTATTTATTTTGTTGTTTCTGGCTTTTTTACTGTATATATTTAAGATATACAACATGATGTTTTGATATATTTACCTTGATACACATATACATAGTGAAATGATTACTATAGTCAGGCAAATTAACATACCCATCATCTCATAGAGTTGCCTTCCTTCCTTCCTTCCATCCTTCTTTTGTGTTGAGTACCTAAAATCTCTTCTGACAAATGACCAGTATACGCTACAATATCCTTAACTCCCGTCCTCATGTTGCACATTAGATCTCTAGACTTGTTCATTCTACAGAGCTGCAACTTCATACTCTCTGACCTATATCTTCCCATCTCCCCCTCTTATCCCCGGTAACAATTGTTCTACTCTCTGTTTCTATGTACTCAACTTTCCTTTTTTTCAGTTTCCATATATAAGGGATATCATACAGTACTTTTCTTTCTGCATCTGGCTTATTTCACTTGGCATAATATCCTCCAGGTTCATCCATGCTATCACTAAGGGCAGGATCTCCTTCTTTTTTAAGGGTGACTAATATTACATCATATATATAATATATATATATAAGTTCTTAGTATTGATAAAATCCAACTGATCTTTTTTCCTTTTATGATTCATGCTTTTGTGTCCTATCTAAGAAATCTTTGCCTACCTCAAGGTCATGAAGATTTTCTCCTTTTTTTCCATAAAAGTTTTATAGTTATAGCTTTTATGCTTAAGGTTATGATCTATTTTTGTTTTTATATATGGTGTGGATTGAAGGTTGAAGTTCCTTTTTTTTTTTTTCCCTGATGAGATGTCTAATTGTACCAGCATTATTTGTTGTAATGACCATCCTGTCTCCATTGAATTACCCAGGACTGGGACTAGACTTAAGGAGACACACAATTTAAGGTGGCACTCACTCTCAGGTGCCAGCCCTGCATGTGCTGGATCATGACAGTAAGTGCCTCCTTAAATTTTGATTCCTAGACACCTTGCTTGTGTCACCCACTGACTGGTAAGCACCCCATAGGCAGATATGCACATGAGAAAGATCATCCTCCTCTCTACATGCTCTGCATGAGTGGCTTCACCCAGGCAAGTAAAATGATCCATCAAGGATACCCAGACCCTTGTCTTGAACTTCATATGGGTATATTCAACTGTCTACTCAGCAACCTCTCCTGGGTGGCTAATGGCATCTCAAATTTAACCTGGCTAGCACTGAGCTATGATTTCCCCCTCCTACTTGGCTCCATCACAGGCAGAAAATAGTGCTACCCAGGCCCTCCATGTACAATTCTGGAGGTTGCGCACTGTGCAAGGGTGCTTGGCAGAGAGGTGAGAAGGGCTTCAGATTCAGCCATGCCCCCCTCATCGAACCCTGTGCCCAGGTGAAGGGCTGTGTCTGCCCAGAGGAAAGCGTGTCTTTGCTAAGGGTCTTGGGGGAAATTAGCGAAGGATCCAGGAGTCATCCCCAGTCTTGCCTCTCCCTTACAGCCCATTCTCAGCCCGCCGGCCTTCTCATTCAGTGTGCTCCGGCCACACTGGGCTTCTTTCTGTCCCACGAGCACACCAAGTGAAGTGTGTTTCCCCTCAGGGAATTAGTCTTTGCTATTCCTTCTGCTTGGAACTCTCTTTCTCTAGATCTTTCTTCTGATGGTTTGGATTTCATTTCAAAAGCCGCCTCCTCCAGCAGGCCCTCCCTGATTACCCTCTCTTAAGTAACCCACCGTTCTCTACCACAGCACCTTATTTTATTTTTTCCATAGCATTTGTCCATTTTAAAATTATTTACTGTTGGGAGAGGCAACCTGCCGTGGGTCCTGAGCATCCCTGCACATTCTTATGGGGGATGGCAAGAATGCAAGGCTCTGTTGGCTCTTTCCCCTGGGCTATTTTTCAGGATTGTGTTTTTAGTGAGTAACCTAGAGTGAGTGAGGTCATATCTCCTTGCGGACACAGAGCAGACTCACTCACTGCTTACTTTCAAAGCGGTGAATCCTCAAGGCTCCGTGTTGCCCTCCTGTAATGCAGCCCACTGCACATGTGACATCCATTATGGGCCCAGTGTCACCTCCCTGGGGACACAGGAGTGTGGGGAGAACTGTCAGGAGTAACAGTGAGAACGGTCCTGGATGTGCACGAGGCCCTGCATTGACTGCCTCATGGGTTTTCTCTCCTGCCGGGCTCACAGTGGTCAGCCCAGGGGGTCTGATTATCCCCATCTGAGGCCAGGAGAAGTGAGGTGACTTAACCCAGCCACACAGAGCTGGTGAGGGCTAGAGGCAAGAGGAAAGTGCCCTGGAGCCAGGACTGAGGTCACGGGCCACCTGCGTGGTTTCAGTCCTGGCAGTGTGGTGTGGGGATGGAGTTAGGGGATGTGTTCTTTGGGTTCCAGGAATAGCCTCCAGACTCTGGTTGTGCCAAGTACTAGATACATAATTCATGTGTGCAGAGAACTTGAGATCCAGCAAGAAGGAACATTCTGTTCCTTATAGGCTCTTGGTCTGAAGGCCACAGCAGGGGGGGCATGACCTTGTCACCATGCTTCATCCAGGACCTGCTCTTCCTGGGATGCTTTAAAAGGGTTTAAGATTTCATGAGCTTCTCGCTGAGAGACTTGATGAATTATTCAAAGCACATCACAGGGTGGGACATGGCCCAGGACCCACCCCTTTTTAACAGGCTGGAAAATTTGAAGCCCCAGGGGCAGCAAAAGGAACAGAAAACGCTGCTGTCCTTTGAGGCCTGGCCCCAAAGCCCTCATCTGTCCACTCACTCAGTAAGACCCATTTTTTTTCTGACCATTCACTACAGGATCTTGCCCAGTGACAGATGTGACCCTGGGACTGCTGGTAACTGGATCACCAGGGGACCTTGTTAAGATGCAGATTCTTCCTGAACCAGATTCTCTGAAAGGGGGCTGTGCAATCTGGATTCTACACCTTCCCCAGGTGAGTTTGATGTCCTGACATCTTTCTTCCAACCAGAATTAAACCTTCTCTTCTCTAGGGCTCCCTAGCACTCTGCTATGAAATTGCAATTCAATTCAATTCAATTCAACAGGTACACAATTTACTGAGCACCTAACGCTACGCCAGACACAGGCATAGTATCTCACCTACGTTGCCTCTAAACAACAGAGGCTCAGAGAGGTTAACCTTGCTCAGCTCACTCAGCAAATATGGGCAAAGCCAGGATTTGAATCCAAACCCATATTTAAGTCTGCTAGATGCTGATGTGTTTGGTGGGTAAACTAGAAACCATCCTACCTCTTGCTCTGTAATCCTATGATGTAGTTCTTCTAGCAGAACATTTGTTAAAACTAGAGCAAACATAAGCACATGAGCAATCCCTGTATACAATAATTCCAAAGCCCATCTGTCTTTTATGCTCTGGTTCCTATATTTTAGTCAGACAAATAATAATAAAGGGAGGGAGAATTATTTAATTCAATCATCCATTCCTTCTTTAATTCATCGATTCAGTGCATGTTTTCTGAGCACCTACTATGTGCTGGGTGGGCACTATGTGCCTGGAAGGGTTGGCCAGAGCTGTGAAGAGTTTCAACAGCAGTGACAAGGACCTGAAGCGTGGCCAAAAGCTGCTTATTTTGGGCAGGTGAAGAATCAAGTTTGCATCTTGGCTCTGCCCCTGAGAGCTGATGACACCGAGCAGGCTACTTATCCTTTCCGAGCCAGAGCTTTCTTGTCTCTAAAAGTGGGGGGTTGAAGAGATGATGGCGAGAGTGTCCGGTGCTGTCCTTGGCATTTAGTAGGCACCGTGTGGTGGGAGGAGAGAAGGCAGGCCAGTTAAAGTATATGGGGGAAGGGAGGGTGTCACAGGGATTGCTCATGTGCTTGTGTTTGCTCTAGTTTTAACAAATGTTCTGCTAGAAGAACTGCACCAGAGGATTACAGAGCAAGAGGTAGGATGGTTTCTAGTTTACTCACCAAACATGCCAGCACCTAGCAGACGCCGGGCTTAAATGGAGTGCTCCGGGGATGTTTCATGAATGAACAAACTAATGAGCTAATAAGTATTTATGGTTGAATAAATGAGTGGGTGAAAGTAAACAGAAGGATGTAGAAAGTAAAATGTCTCCCTCTGTCCCCCTCGAAGGCCTCATCTGCTTTCCTTTGCCCGTGCACACCCATCAGGGCTGGTATTTAAAATGAGCGATTGTCGGATGGACAGACGCTCACCTGTTGGTTTCCTCACTGGTGCTGGGCTCCCACAGTTTAGGAAAGAAAAGGAAACTTGGAGCAGGATGCCCAGAGAATTAAGGGCTCACATCTCCTAGAATCATTCTTACTATGAGGGCAGAGGGAGTCCCACACACAATCATTCATTCATTCCAAAACGATTTCAAAGCTCCTACTGAGAACCAGGCCCTGTGCCACGCTCCCTGGGGGGTGAATGCACCCTCCTAGGCCACAGTTCCACAGGAGGGAAATGCACCAGGTTGATAAATGGAACCGAGGCCACCACACACCACTAACACACAATGCAGACCTTCGCTGTCCGATACGGTGGCCACTGGCCACATCAGCCCTTGCGGTGTGGTTCATCCGCACTGAAATGTACGTGTAAAATACACACAGGACTTTGAAGACTTAGTATAAACAACTTAATGATTTTTAATATTGATTGCATGTTGAACAATAATACTTTGGATATACGAGGCTAAATGAAATACTATGAAAATCAATTTAATCTGTTTCTTTTTACTTTCTTTGACGTGACTACTAGAACATTTTAAATTGTATGCATCTCTTGCTCCTCGTTTCTCTTAACAAGCACTGGCATAGTCCACCCAGAGCAAACATCTCGTCTGTGAGGTTGGGCTGGGGTGCAGGAGGGCTGGGGGTTCTGGGCAGGCTTTGTGGCCCTCAGGGATGACTGGTTTAGAACAGGTGAGCTGAGGACAGATAAGATGCCCCAGCAAGGGGGCCAGGCATGGGCAATTCTAACTCAAATAAGGGCCCCGTTTCCCAAGTAGACAAAACAGAGAGTGATTTCAAATCCAGCCACCTCATTTAATTCTCTGAGGAAGACAGCAGCCTGCTGCACCCTGGCATCCCAGGCCCAGTCCCGGGACCTACACTGGGAGCTGGGGCGTGAAACGCCCACCTAGAATTCCCACATGCCCCTCAGAAATCCATGCTGCGTGTCTGCCAGCATCTCTCACACAGAGAGAGGAAAGTGTCTCCCTCTCTCCACACCCCCAGCTAAATCCTTCCGTGCCACCCACACTTGCTTTTCTTCATTGGAAACTTCCAAATCTCCAGGCTCTGTCCCCAGAAGGTAATTGCTGTTTTTGCTTCCTTTGTTGGCTGCGCCTCTGAAGAGTCTGATGAACTCATTTTAATTAAAGCGCTGATTGCACTGGGAGGAGACGATGGGAGAACATGCAGCTCTGCTGGGGGGTGGCAGGGTGGTGACTCAGGAAGCTAATTGGAAGGTCCCTCTTCCTCCAGCTCTGCCTGCCCCAGGCAGCCACATCCCCTCATCTCACAGAACAACAATGACAATGACTGTAGGAATGCTCGGTCTCCAGGCTGCTCCTGTTGTCCTGCATGTCACTTCCCTAAGCTCCTTCTCATCCACCTCTTGGGCACTCCCAGAGCAGCCCAAGCCAGGGTGAGGTGTCTGCACTCAGAGAGGAAAAGCACCTTTCCTTAAGCCACACCCTAATGAGTAGAAGGGCAGGACTTGAACTCGGCATCCAGCCTGGTGACCTGCCGGTGGCCACCTATCCCGCAACTCCCTGGAGTACAACGAGTCCCCTGGGAGTCTTGCAGGGCGACAGCATGGGCCGGATTCTGCCTCTGCCTCTAGACCTACCTGACTTAACCTCTGGGAGCCTCAACTTCTTTCTGCGTTGCGTAAAATGGGGCTAGCACCTCCGACTTCACGGGCCAGTGAGGATCTGATTAAGACATCAGTGCCTCTGCTCAAGCCCCTCACTTGCCCCCGATGGGATGGCTCCTCACGACATGCAGGACGTGCCATCCTGACATCTTGACATCCAAGCTCCTCAGCACAACTCCCCCACCCTCAGGGCCCTGCCCCTGCCACCTCTTCAGCTTCCTGTTTCCCACTTCCCTCTTTGACTTCCCTTGGAACTGATTTGACTCATCCAAACAAGTTGAGTTCCTTCTGCCCCCGGCCCTTGCCCACGATGTCCCTTCCACCTGGAGCCCACTCCTCCCTTCCCTGCCCCTGCTGCTGCATCCTCCTTGCCTCTCCCAGAACCTGTCCAGGGCTGGCTGGGTGCCCGGGTTCTGTGCCTGCCCTGCATGGAGCTCTTTGTGTATACCACGCCAAGCATGTCTTGCTACACTGTGAAAGTCCCTGGAAGGCACACTCTGGCTTCCTCACCCTGGGGACCCCAGTAGCTGTCTCTCTGACCTGGGGCTAGAGGTGGGCAAAGACTCTGGGACCAGGCCTAGCTTGGATACTGCTGTGTGTACCCCAAAAAGACATGTTGAAGTTCAAACCCCTAGTACCTGTGAATGCGACCCAACTTGGAAAACAGGATCTTGTGGATGTAATAAAGTTAAAATAAGATCATTACTGTGGGCCCTAATCCGATATGACTGGTGTCCTTATAAGAACAGGAGAAAAAAACAGACACTGGGAGAACACCACGTGATCATGAAAGCAGAGACTGGACCAGTGCAGGTGCAAGCTGAGCACTGCCAAGGATTGCCGGCCACCACCAAAACCAAGGAAGAGGCAGGAAGGATTCTACCCAGAGTGGCAGGGGAAGTATGGCTCTGCTGACACCTTCATCGGGGACTTCTAGCCTCCAGAAATGTGCAGAACAAATTTCTGCTGTTTTAAGCCATCCAGTTCATGATATTTGGTTGCAGTCGCCCTAGGAAATGAACACTGATGCCCAGCCCTGCAACTGATACTGTACAACCTTGAATGGTTTGCTTGTGTTCTGTGCTTCGGTTTCCTGTACAATGAGGGGGATAATTATAATACGTACCTTGTGGAGTTGTGAGGAGTAAATGAATTATTAATAATAGCGTGAAGCCCAGTAAACAATTAATGCTATATAAGAATTAGCTTCTATTATTATTTATAATAATAGGTGCTCAAAAATTTATGTTGAAAAAATAAGCCGATGAAAGACACATAGAAGATGTTCCAAAATCGTTCATTCCCTCCTTCTCTGTGCTCTCCAGGTACAGCTGCCATGTAAGTCTGGAAACTTATAGTCTACGTGTGTTGTTTGTGCCTGTCAAGCATTCATTCTCCCTCCTCTGGCAACAGGGCCCCAATTTTCCCCATGCTCAGCTCTTTGTCCGTGGGGCTCTGCTGAGGCTAATCCCCTCCCGCACCACCATGGGAATCAGATTCAAGGGCAGACACATAATCCCAAATTGGTCGAATACTAGTTAGCCCTAGAATTTTGACTAGAAGGAGAAGCTGTCTTTCTGTGAAGTTGCTAACCAGCTAGGATATAAATTGGGAGCTGCTAGTAGCCATATTTCTATCAAAGATACAGGGAATCAGAGCTAAGAGCTGAAGAAAGTTCTCTGTGGCATCATTTGAGCACCTGGATCCTATGGTGCCTGAAGGCATATCTAACCCTGGACTTTTCAGTTACCAGAGAAAATAAATTAGAGTTTTATCATCTGCAACCAAAAGATCTTGACTCAGTATTAAAGTTAGTAGCAGAAGTGGGGTGTTGCAAGTGATAGAACCTGAAATGAGGAATCAGCTGAATGGTGAATTGTGTATAATCATGATAATTTCCCCATCGGCAGCTGGGAAGTTGGTAGTCCTTGTTATACAGGAGCAAATCAGCAGGCTGAGAGCCACTTGCTTGTACTGAAACTGGGGCCGTTTGCCTACTGCTGTTGGACCTTAGAGACATGGCAGGAAAAAAGATCTTAGAATATGCTGGCTGCGTATTGTGGACCTTAGTAAATTCTTATAAGAAAGAGATGAGCTTTGATGGAAGCTGGCACATCCAAGTGATGACAGAGAATAAAATTTGGCTTTCCTAAAAAAGGCTTTTTCTGCCTGTGGTCAATAATCCAAGTTGACTGACAGTCAGATAATCTTTTTCCTTACGGAATTAGAAAAACTAGCTCTGTCACTTACTCAGCTTAATTTGGGAGAAAGAAACAGAGCAAGACATGTAGGGATCCCTGAAAAGTGTAACATCTGCCTCACCCCCCCATCCCTCTCAAGTGTCACCTTCATGTCCTACATGTGCCACTGGCATGTCCCCATAAAGAGGCATCACTGGGATTTAGCCTGGGCACAGAGCAGATGAGCACACTCACCCCCCTGTGCATTTTGTTTGCTAGGTTACCTGTCCAAGATGGAGGCCACATCACTGACAGATGGTCGGGGTAGACAGAGAACAGAGGGACGTCTGGCTGTAATCTGTAGAATTTCCCAAGCTGTGGCCTGGGTGCAAGGACTACACCTCGAACAGAGTCCTAGCTTTGGGTGTTGGTCTAAGGAATTGTCCTAAAACAAATGGACCAGAAACTTAATGAGTTCACAGGTCCATGGATGTCTAGAGAAACCTCAGTCCTGGGAAACTAAAAGCTTGAGTTACTCAAGTCCTGAGGCAGTCATGGCAATCAGGAAGCCTTGATCTTACGCCAACGGGAACTGGATTGCCAAAGACGTGTAGCTGTCAAAGGAACACCCTTCACGATCCAGCAGAGGAGCTCTGCAGGTGAAGGAGGTGGCCGGAGCAGGAAGAGCCCCAAGTGGTTAACCAAGGAACGGACCCACTGCCAGGAGGGAGTCCTCGCCCTCATGAGTGAGCTCGATAATGGGAAATGGCAGTCTTAGGTTGTACCCTCCTTTCCCCTTTTCCCAGAGGGATTTGTGTTACAATTTTTCTTCTTTTCTCTCCACTGTTGTACAAGAAATGTGTGAAGTGGAGGAGTTAGTTTATCATTCAGCCGTAGGTTGCTGGACCTGCAGAAACTACATTCATATCTAGCCGAGATTAATGACATTCACCCAGAGATCATGGATTTGGATATGGATGTGGACATGACTTTAGGTTGTCTCTATTTTGGGGTGGAGGAGAGGGCTACGTTTGATTGTACATGATTTGTTGCACTCTGTTAGGTGCAGGCATTTTTGAGGGTATGGGAAGACTGCAGTATGTGGAGGTTGGCAGTCAGAGGGCAGGATGTAGTTGACACCTGTTGTTTTTGCCTGCCCAACACCCATCCTGGCCTTTTCTGCTCTAAAAACCTTGCTTTCCCGTGGGGGGACAGCCCTTCCCAATGGTCACACAGAGTGGTCAGACCACGTTGACAACTCCTCCACCTCCCGACTTCTCAGTTTTAGGGGTCACTTCATAGCCCAAACTGGGGCTGTGTGATTACATCCACAGTCTATCAGGGAAAGGCACATTATTGCAATAGAAGTCAAGCAATACTTTCTCTGGAACTCCTGGCTGGTTTCCTTTCATATCTGTGTGGACTCTTGGATCCTTATTTCATTCAATGGGTTATAGTCTTTTTCTATTGTCTTACTCGGCTAGGGCAGCCATAACAGAATACCGCAGACTGGGTGGCTTAAACGTCACAAGTTTATTTTCTCACATTTCTGAAAACTAAAAGTTCAAGATCCAGGTGCCAGCATGGTTGGGTTGCGGATGGCGGCCTCCTACCATGTCTTCACACGGCAGAGAGAGAGACAACAAGCTCTCTGGTGTGTCTCTTCTTATAAGGACACTAATCCCATGATGATGGCCCCACCCTCATGACTTCACATAAACCTATTTACCTCCCAAAGGCCCCATCTCCAAATACCATCATATTAAATATTAGGGCACCAGCAAAAGAACTTTGAGGGAGGGCACAATTCACTTCATAGCAACTATCATTATTTTTATGCTCACATTGTCTCATATTTGGCCGTTGGGAACCCCTTCAAATTGATTCAAGTTGGTTTCTGTGTCCTTTTTAAATGTTCCCATCTTTTTTTTTTTTTTTTTTTTTGAGCATTTGCTTTTCAGACACAATTAGATGTTACAGGCCCACATTGTACTTTTCCTGTCGCGACCTGGGGACCCTCATTTTTCCAAGGAGCCTTGGTTTTCTTTAGTGGGACTGCTGGGCTTTTGAGCCTAGCGTCGGGCAACATTTGGATCTGGTGAGCTTCTCTGGTGGGTCAGAGATCTCGGGGTAACTCTTGGTCTCTCATCTGTAAGGTGCAAACAGTAGGCCCCAGTTGTTTCAACCATTTTATTTTTACCCATGGTACAGTTTGTTCAAAGAAGCCCAGGGGACAAGACAGATGTAACAGAGTAAGTATTTGAGAAATTAATTGGCGTTTGGCTTCTTTGGCTTCTGAAGACTCTGCCATGAAGACTGAAAAGGGATTTGTCTCCTGCTCTGCCCCAGCAGCATGGCCACCAGGCTTTCAGTTCCAAGTGGGAGCCTCTCTTGCCTCAAAGAGAATTTAATAACTTTTGTGTTTCATGATTAAGCTGGTTTTTCTCGTAAAGGGGGGAGTTGTTTATCTCCAAGCTTTAGGGAAGGGTGTGGAGTGGCCCTGAGTTTAGAAGGGGCTGATTTGGGGTGTTCCTAGAGAGGAGGATGGCTGGGCTCTGTTCCCACAAACAGCCACTGTGGGCGGGAACAGTGAACACAGGTCCCATGAAGGAGAGAGCAAGTCTCTCCCCAGTTTTGTGGTCTAAGTAAGCACTGGGAGTTCTGGTATAACTGACGGGAGCAAGAGGGAACTCTCCAGTGTTGGGTATTGGACTTGTTGGAAACTTTTGAGAGGAGCCCATAGCTGGATCTGATTTGACTTTTTTAAATTTGATTTTCTAAGTATGACATTTTGTGGTCATGTATGTGTTGGGGGGATGGTATTTATACCTGACATGTAGATTTTTTTAAAAAAAGGAGTTCTCTTGTTGAAGAGGGATGTCCAAAGGCATATGGAATTTTCCATATTTTATAAACACACTATGCTGAGATTAGACATGGGACATCACCTTGCCTAGCCCTGGAAATATCTCAAGACCTAGAACCCAAAGAGTTTCCTCATTCATACAGTGGGAACAATGACAGTACATCACAGAGAGTTGTGATGAAAATTAAATGGAAAGTGCCAGTCCTGGTACCTGTGCACAGCGCACATTCAATAAAATAGGCTATTACTATTCTTAGTTTAGTATTTAATTGACTTATTTTTTGATTCATTCATGGGGCTCCAGGTCCTCATTCTTTTCAGTGTGTCCCTAAAACATACAGCCTGCTGGATCCACTTCCTGGTCTTTGGCTCAGGGTATCCAGGTGAGTGCCCAGGCCACCACAAATCATTACTGTTCATAGGGAGCTCTTCATCTCACACCTGGAGTAAACCAACCTTGACACCACCTGGTTGAGAGGGGTGGGCTTGGGCATGAATGTTTGGGCCACTGACATTGCGAGAGAGGCCCCACCTTGCATTGTTTGGGGAGGAGCTCCCTGCTGCCTGACAGGGCACAGGCAGGTTTCATGGGCATCCTGCCTTCTCTCAAGATTCGTACACCCCAGGCCTGGCAGCAGGAGAAGAGAATCCCAGGGCAATGACCTCGATTTCCAGTGATGGATAATTATGCTAATTATCACTCTGGATATCTACTGATGCGTTCAATCCAAGTGAGCCTGCATTATCATCATAAATACCTTTCCAGGCCTGCCAATCAGGGCAGCACATCTGTCCATTCCACACTGGGGAGGACTTGGTTTGCTGGGCTCTACTCTGCCAAGTTGCTGGGGTCCAGGCCTCTTCCGTCTTGTTATTCCCTCATCCCTTGGTGTTGCCCTCAGCCACTCAGTCCAAGAAGCACTCCAACTATGTCTGTGCACTAGCCAGTGGGAAGCAGGAGGCTGGCACATTTTGGTTTCCAGCTACTCCCTATGATTGATATCTGTGAGCTGTTCTTTGCCATGTCAGTAAGTCCATTTATATTTGAGCTCATCTGAGTAGGTTTCTATTCCCTGCAGTCAGTGTGTCTCTAGCACATCCTAATTCTTAGGGGAAAAAATGTTAATGGATCAGATTTGATCAAATTTAAGCTTTTCTTCCATAATTGAAAACAGATCAGAAATGCACCTGCTACTGTGAAGACTGTCATCAGAACTGAGTATCTCAGCTCAGGCGTCAGGCTCATCTTGCCCACTACATGGACGTGGAGCTGATGTTATTTATCCTTCTACTGCCTACTTGGATGGTAGGCTAGCATTTTGAAATACTGGCATGTATATTTTTTATTCTAGGTAATTCCTTTTTACCCACAATCTTTCAACACTAGAAGTAGATTAGGCAGCTAAGGCTTACAGCCTCAAGGGAATGACCGATCTCTGGGAGAACAAAGTTGTCAATTGGGTTTCTAAGTTCATTATTCTTACACTCGTAGCTGACAAAACAGTTGTGAAAGCCAAAGTTTCAATCAATTGTGTTTTGATTGAGGTTCTAAAAGTTTGTCTTTGAACATTAAGAGTCAAAACCTAAAAGACTCGGTACGCAGAGAGTATCTCAAAAACAATGGAAATTGGAAGAATGTAGGGTGATAGAAGACCTAGTTTCTGGACAAAAGCAAATAAAATCGACCAGCTAGGGAGAGGAGTCAAAAGGGACATAATGGCTAAGGCTGGGGGAGCGGAGTACTGAGATCTCTGAGAGGTTTTGGGGGGATCCCGAACCAAGTGAACCTGTGACTGGCTTCCCAAGAGTAACCCTGGCAGATGGCAGCCCTTGGAGAGAAGAGAGGAGGCCCCAGATGGTAGAATCAGCAAAGGTACTGGGTTATGTCCCATATAGAGTAGCTTTCTTCAATCCTTATGGCTACATTATTATTCCCATTTACAGACAAGGAAGTTGTGATTCACAGAGGCTAGCTGTGTCACTCAGGCTCTGCACAAATGTGAAAGCCAAGTCATCATTGTGTTGATTGAGTTCTAAAGTTGTATGGACATTTAGATCGGCAAACTAAAGATGGTATGTCTAGAGTTGATCCAAACGTGAAGATGGATGGGCCTAAAGCCAGAAAAAATGGAGCAAGGTCACAGGACTATATCCTTAAGACAGAATTGGATACAAGTACGGTCCTCGCGTAGAGCGGGTCCCGAAACTCCTCAGGCTAAACACAATGGATCTATCATACTATATATGGAATGGCGGATCTGCTTTCTATTAGGAGAGGAGACAGTGACCCAAGGATCCAGCTAATGGAGCACTATTGTTGATGTGACAGTGCCCTGCCAGAGAAGACATTGAATTCACACGCTTACAAAATATATAGATCCTTCTCACAACTCTGACAAAAGTAGCTACTGGCCCCTCATCACAAGAAACTAGGAGTGGTCACCAGACGAAGAAGAGAAACTGGGCATCCGTGAGTAGCACCAAAGACCATCACATTCCAATTATTATTAACAGTAAATGGCCAAGTAGGGATTCAAAATCAAGACCTGTCAACCATCCATTCACCATCATCCATCACATCCATGAACCCATACTCCATCTACCAGCTCATCCATCCTCATCCACCATCCATCATCCATCCACATCCATACCACCATCCATCCACCATGCCATCCACACAAGCATTCACTCACCACCACCCCCCATCACCAACAGTCATCCATCACCACCCACCTGCATCACCATCATGCCACCACCACAGCATCCACATCATACCATCACAACATCCACCAGTCCATCCACACCATCCACAGCATACCCACACCAGCGGCACCATCAACAGACCATCACTCCACCATAAATCACATCATCACCCATACCTCCACACCATCACATCACCATCCATCCAAACCATCCACCACAGCAAAGCAACCCATCCACTAACACAACCATCCATTCATCATATCCATGCCACCATATCCATCACACCACCATCACCACCATTCCACCATCACCACCCATCCACCCATCCACACAATCCACACCACTCACCCATCCACCATCCATCCACCCATCCACCACCCATCCACCATCCACCACCATCACCACCATCCACCATCCACCATCCCACCCATCCACTCACCCATCCACCATCCACATCACCCATCCACCACCCATCCACTCACCCATCCCATCCATCCACACCACCATCCACCTCCATCCACCCATCCACTCCACCACCCACCCATCCACCCACCCATCCCCTCCACCACCATCCACACCATCACCACCATCCTCCATCCATCCACCATCCACCATCCACCCATCCATAACCACACCACCACCTCACACCATCCACACCCACCCATCACACCATCCATCCACCCATCCATCCCCATCCATCCACCCAATAAATATTTTTGAGTACTTTCTTCTCCCGCTTCTCCTTCTCCTCCCCTTCCTTCACCTTCCTCCCCTTCCTCTTTTTCTGCCTTCCCCCCCTTCTTCTTCCTTATCTTCCTCTTCCAATGACTACATTAGTCTTACTCACCCTGAGAGGAATTGCAGTAACTTATGGAGACAAAATGACTAAGGATACGCTCTTCCCTCTGCCCTCACAGAGCTTGTAGTCAAGTGGATAAATAATGAAATAAGCAATTACAACATGTTGTGGAAAGAGCTAGAATGTGCCAGGCATTACAGGAGCACTTAGGACAGACAAATAACCCAAAATTAGGGGGCAGCAAAGGTTTTTGGGAGAAAGAAATATCTAACTGAGACCTGAAAACTGACCAGGCAAAGGTGAAGTGAAGGCAGAGAAGGAGGGAGGGAGGGAAGAAGGCAGACGGGTGTGGACTGAGGCCAGAGAGGCAGACAAGGGACAGATCACGGCACACTGGGAGGACACATGAAGGAGTTGGGACTTTATTCTGAGGATGGTGTTGGTGGGGGCTAATCAGGTTTCTTTCAAAAGATAACACTCTTGCTAATTGGAGAATGGCGTAAAGGAAGACGTCCATTAAGAGACCAGCTGGGAAGAGGTTATGGTTGTTCTGGGACGCAGCTTGGATATGGCTGTGATGATGGAATGTATGGGAGTCAGTGTTTCCAGAGGACTGAGAATTGATTGGATGTGGGGGTGACCTAGGAGGACAGTGCTCAGGTTTCTGGTTTGGCCAACCAAGTGGGTGGTTTTGCCATTTTTTGAGGTGAGGATGGTGGAGGAAGAGCAGATGAGGGAAACCAAGTCCAGTTCTGTGCATGTGGTAGTTGAGGTATAGATGAGCCACTCAGTGGAGATGTCTGGTAGGCAGGCAATCCTGCAGTTCCAGAGCTCAGAAGAGAATCCAAGGGTGGAGACAGAGATGTGGGAGTTGTCAGGCTACAGCAGACAGTTGTCTGATTCCAAAGCCTGTGGGTGTGAATACCCAAATGGGCTGCCTGGATTAGATTGAATGACCTGGAGGGGTTGTTTATTCAACACTTACTTCCTACCCACTCTATGGCAGGAACTGCTAGATTCTGAGTGTTCCACAGCGAATACTTTAACCATGGTTCCTTCCCTTTGTGTCTAGTGGATACCTCCTAGGTTCAAGACTCCATGGGTAACAATATACAAGAAAAGATACAGTGTTTACATTACCATGGATAACAATTTCTTCCCCTCTTTCCAATTAGACACACAGCCATGCACACACGCACAAATGCTTGAATCCTCCATGCAAAGTAAAGAAAAACATTGATTATGGCATAAATCATAAGGTTGTTCAGCATTGCTTCAAAAAATTATCAATATTTCTGCCAAAGAAATACTATGTAGCTTTAGAATCAAATCTATCAGCCACCTCTGAAAGGGAGGATTATTGGAAATCAAGATAAATAAGCCACAGAAGGGACTTATATCAGCCAATTCAATCCACCAAACAGGGCAAAGATGCCAGAGACAAGTCTGTGAGTCAAAAAGTAACCAACACTTAGAAAATGAAATGCTGAGCAGTGGTACCCAATATTCATCCCTTTGTTGGCCCATAGAGGGAAGGTCCCAGGCTGCCATTGGGCAGAAGAATCCCTGAGGGTTGTCCTTGTTCAGCGTTTATAGATGTGTGTCTTAGAGAAATAAAAACACATGGCATAGGAGGCAAGCATAGGAATATTTACTGAAGCAGTGCTATGAAAGAAAAAGAAACTAAAAGAAACAACCTTGGGGACTACCAAATAAGAAATAGGTAAATAAAGTAGGATATGTCTATAGTGTGGAATCTATGCAGCACTCTAAAAATGAGGTAGTACTCCATGTATTGACATGTAAGAAATCTAAGACATTAAAGAAAAATTACTGTATTTTTCAAGGTATAATGCACATAAAGTAAAATTTACCCTTTTTAGTGTACAATTCTGTAAGTTTTGAGAAATGTAGTCAGCTGTGTAATCACTACCACGCTGTGAAGATGTAAAAAAGCTCCGTCACCCCCTCCAAAGTACTTCCCCATGTTCTTTTGTAGTCAAACCCAACCACAAGCAACCACTGATCCATGCTCTGTCTCTATGATTTTGTCTTTGCAAGAATGTCATAGAAGTGGAATTACACAAGATGTAGCCTTTTCAGTCTGGCTACTTTCACTTAGTATGAATATAATGAATCTGAGATACAATCATGTCTTGTGTGTTTTAGTAGTTCACTCTTTTTTATATTGCTGGGGAATTTTCCCTTGTATGAAGGTACTGGTTTCCGGTGTATTTATCCATTTCCTACTTGAGGAACTTGAGGCTGTTCTCTCCCCTCCCCTGCCTCTCTCCCTCCCTCCCCCTCTCTCTTTCTCCCCCTCCCCCTCTCTCTTTCTCCCCCTCCCCCTCTCCCTTCTCTTCCTTCTTTGGCTTACAAATAAACCACTATAAACATTCATACACAGATTTTTAAAAATTAGGCTATAACGCACATATCTTAAAATGCATCATTTTAAAGTATACAATTCAGTAGTTTTTACTTTATCTGGAGAATTGTGCAACCATTACCATTATCAAATCCCTGGACATTTTTGTCCCACCAGTAAGAAACCCCATATCCATAGCACTTACTCCTGATTTGTTCCTCCTCCCAGCCTATGGCAACCACTAATCTATTTTCTGTCTCTATTGATGTTCCTCTTTAGGATATTTCATATAAATGGACTTACAAAATATGTCAACTGTGTCTGACTTCTTTCACTTAGCTTGCTTTCAAGGTTCATCAGTGTTGCTGTATGTATCACTATTTCTTTTTACGGCTGAAAACGTTACATTGTATGGGCACACCACATTTTGTTCATTCATCCATCAGTGGATGGATATTTAGGTTGTTTTCACTTATAGCTTTTGTGAATAATTCTGCTGTGAACATTCATGTACAATTTTTGTATGGATATATGTGTTCAATTCTCTTTCAGTAGAATTGCTAGCTCTTATGGTAACTCAACTTTTTGGAACTGTCAAACTTTTTTCTAAAGTGGAGGCACCCAATTATATTCCCATCAGCAACGTATGAGGGTTTCAATTCCTTCACATCCTAGTATTATCTGTTTTGTTGATTCTAGTGTCGAATTAAAATAAAATATAGGGATGAATCTCTATATTTAAATCGTTTTAATTGGAAAGCAAGAATTGCAATTTAGGGCACGCATACACAGACTGAGAGGCCTTTGGTATGTCCCAAAGAGAAGGTTGGGAGTTTTATTAGAAAGAGAAATGTTACCTATTGTTTTGAAAGAAAGTTCATCGGCAATAGAGAAGCTGGGAAGCTCTGGTTGTGAATGACAGTAGGTAAAACCATTCTTAGAGTCATGTCAGGTTGTTTCAGCAGCTACTAGGTAAAACTGGTCTTAGAGTTACAGCAGGCTGTTTCAGCAGCTGGGCTTGTGGAAACTTTTATTCTTGGAGCAGGCGCTATGTGCCCCAAGTACTTTTTCCCCTTGGACCCCCGACTCTGATTTAGTTGGGTTTGAAAAGAATGACCCAATTTGTGTAATTAACTCTCACACGAGCCATCCTAGTGGATGTGAAGTGTTGTTTGATGATTTGAACTTAATTAATGGCTAATGATGCTAAGCATTTTTTCATGCGCTTACTGGCCATTTGTATATCTTAATTGGAGAAATGTCTATTCAAATCTTTTGCCCATTTTTTAAGTCAAGTTTTTTTGTCATTTTATTGGTGAATGATAAGAGTTCTTCATGTATTCTAGATACAAGTCCCCTATCAGATCTATGTTTTGTAAATATATTCTCCCATTCTGTGGGTTGTCATTTTACTTTCTTGATGAACATTTGCAGCACAAATGTTCTTAATTTTGATGTAGCCCAATTTATCTATTTTTTCTGTTGCTGCTTGGTGCTTTTGGTGTCATATCTAAGAGACCATTGCATAATGTAAGGTCACAAAGACTTAGACCTATGGTCATTTCATCTAGGTTATCTAATTTGTTGGCATATAATTGTTCATGGTATTCTCTTATAATCCTTAATCCTTTTTATTTCTCAGAGGTCAGCAGTAGTGAATTCATTTCATTTCTGATTTTATTAATTTGGTCTTTTTTCCCCTCAGTCAGTTTAGCTAAAGGTTTGTCAATATCATTAATCTTTTTAAACAAGTAATTTTGGTTTCAATAATTTTCTCTATTTCTTTTTATTTTCTATTTCATTAACTTCCACACTAATCTTTATTATTTCCTTCTTTCTTCTAGCTTTGAGTCTTAAAGTGGAAGGTTAGGTGATCGATTTTAGGATCTCTCTTTGTTAATATAGGCATTTAGAGTTATAATTTTCCTTCTTTCCACTGACATCTCTATATCTTATAAATTTTGGTATGATGTGTTTTCATTTTCATTTATCTCAAAGTATTTTGAAACTTCCTTGGTGATTTCTTCTTTGACTCATTAATTATTTAGGAGTGCATTGTTTAATTTTCACATATTTGTGAATTTCCCAAATTTCCTTCTGTGATTGATTTTTAATTTCATTCCATTGTGGTCAAAAGAAATACTTCGTATGATTTCAATACTTTTAAATTTGTTGAGAATTGTTTTATGGCCTGACTTATGATCTATCTTGGAGAATGTTCCATGTGCATTTAAGAAGACTCTGTGTTTTGCTATTATAAAGTGGAATGTCCTACAGATGCTTTCTTCCTCAGTGACAGACATAATTGCCTTATAGTACTGTTCAAGTCTCTGTTTCTTTGTTTATCTTTTGTCTATTTGTTCTATTATTGAAGGTGGGGTGGAAATTTATTATGTAGGGTCCTTACTGCATCATTCCTGATGGTACCATTCATATACATGTGGGAATGTAGTTTTAATTTCACTTGAATAAATACCTTGGAGTAGTATTGTTATGCCATATGGTAAGTATATGTTTAACTTTGTAAGAAAATGTCAAATTATAAGTGGCTGTACCATTTTTCATTCCCAACAGCAAGGTAAACAGTTCCAGTTGCTCCTTGTCCTTATTGACCTTGCTGTTGTCAGGTTTGCTTTTTTTTAAAAAAAAAAAAAGTCATTCTACACAGGCTACACATTTTGACTGTGTAGTTTTATCTCATTTTGATTCAAATTTTCATTTCCCCAATGATTAAAGATGTTGAGCATCTTCTCATATGCTTATTTTCCATCTGTTTATCTTCTGTGATGAACTGCCTGTCCAAATCTTTTGTCTATTTTTTAAGTTGTTTGTTTATTGAGTTTTGGAAGTTCTTTATATATTGGAAATAAGTCTTTTATCTGACACGTGATGTACAAATATTTTTTTCTCAGTCTGTGGTTGGTATTTTCATTTTCTTAACACTGTCTTTCAAAGGGCAGAAGTTCTTACTTTTCATGAGGTCCTATTTATCATATTTTCTTTTACAGATCATGCTTTTGGTATTGTATTTAAGAAAACTTTGCCTAATCTAAGGCATACAGATTTTTTCTTATATTTTTTTTCTGCAAGTATTGTGGGTTTGGGTTTTACATTAAGGCCTATAATTTATTTTGAGTTAATATTTGTATAGTATGTGAGGTATGCCTTGAGGTTCATTTATTTGCATAGGGTTATCCAATTGTCCAAGTACAATTTGTTGGAAAAAACTATCATTTCTCCATTAAGTTGCTTCTGGAACTTTGTCAAAAATAAAATGACCATATACATATTGGTCTATTCTTGTCTGTTCTATTAAACTATATGTTAATTCTTTCTTTAATAGCAAACTATCTTGAAAACCAGCTTTATAGTAAGTCTGAGAATATGGTCATGTGAGCCCTCCAGTTTTGCTCTCTTTCTTCCAATTTGTTTTGCCCTTCTAGTTTTTTTTTAAACTTTCCATAAAAATTTTAGAATCACTTTGCCAATTTCTGCAAACAAATCCTGCTCAGATTTTGATTGGAATTGCACTAAGTGTATAGATCAGTATGGTGAGAATTGAACATCTTAATAATATTGAGTCTTCCAATCCATGAACATTGTATGTCTCTTCATTTACTTAGGTATTCCTTCATTGCTTTCATTAGTACTTTGCAGATGTCAGCATACAAATATTACACATTTTTTGTAAGATTTATACATAAGTATTTTATATTTTTGGTACTATATAAAATGGTACTGTTATTTTTATTTCAATTTCTAATTGTCCATTAATACTATAAAGAAATGTGATTGATGTTTTGAATGTTGATCTTTAATCTTGTGACCTTGTGAAAATTACTAGGTCTAGTAGCTTTTTTGTGTACATTCTTTGAGATTTGCTACATAGAAATTCACATAGTCTGCAAATAGAGACAGTTTTATTTCTTCCTTTTTATGCCTTATGCCTTTTATTATTTTTTCTACCTTATTAAACAAGCTAACATCTGCAGTATGATGTTGAATAAGAATGGTGAAAGGGAACATCCTCGCCTTGTTCCTGATCTTTGGGGAAAAGAATTCAGTCTTCTGTCATTAAGTACGTTATTAACTGTGGCTTTTTTTTTTTTTTGGTAGATAAACTTTTTTTGTGTTAAGAGAGTTCCTTTCTATTCAAGATAGAATAGATTAATAGTTGAATTTTATTGAATTATTTTTCTGCATCTATTGAGATGATCATATGATTTTTCATTTTTAGTCTGTTGATGTGATTAATTACATTGATTTTTGAATGCTGAAATGACCTGAATTTCCTGCAATAAACCCCACTTAGTAATAATGTATCATCCTATTATATATATATGTATGAAGATATATATATGTGTGTGTATATATATATGGTACAATTTGTTAGTGTTTTGCTGAGAAATGTGTTAAGTGGAGGAGTTAGTTTATCATTCAACTGTAGGTTGCTGGACCTGCAGAAACTACATTCATCTCTAGTCTTTTTTGTTTGTTTGCTTGCTTTATTTCAATTTCTTCCCTTAGTTTGATATCTGGGTGATGATGGCCTCAGAAAATGAGCTGGGAAATCTTTTCCTCCTCTTCTATGTTCTGGAAGAGTTCATGTATAATTGATATTATTTCCTCTTTGAGTATTTGGTAGAATTCACCAATGAAATCATATTTAGCATAGGGACTGTACTTACGGAGAATTTTTATCACTATCTCCTCCATCCTTGACTTTAGGTTTTCCATTTTGCCATGCCAGGGGGGTGGGGGGAGGGCAGAGAGAGAGAGACAGAGAGAGACAGAGGGAGAGAGAGAAACAGTGTCTCCATGCCATTGCCTCTCTCCCAGCTGTAGACTGCTGTTACCTGTTACTCAACTCTGTTGTAGCCTACTGGCAGGATGCACTACACAATTTGCAGTTGAAAAATGAAACTACAGGGCCTCCTACTCAAAAATAACAAAAACTTTCAAGATGGCAACAGCAAAGTATTAAACCAAGTGCAGGACCCTTCTGGGCATGGTCTCTGTGTGATTGCACAGGTCGTTCCCCGTGAAGTCATCCTGCCTCTGGTGAGGGGAGAGTGGGGGCATTCTCTCCTGTCCTAACTAAGCCTATTTTAGGCAAGAGCTATGTCCCTGGGTCTTGGAGATGGGGCCTTCTCAGCGATCCTGCCCACCTCCAACAGTGGTCTGGCCACTGGACAATGATCCTGCCCCTTCCACAAAGGTAAAGGGTACTTTTCTGTCCCCTTCTCCCAGCTAGAGTGGGCTTTCACCATTGTCCTAAGGGTGACAGAGTGTATATTGCCCTTCCTCAGTGGCTTAAGGCATTCGTTCTGTAGGAGATGTAAAGGAAAGAGTCCAGGTGGGTTTCACACCTTTCTCCTGGGTCTGTGCCACCAGGGATGCCTCTCAGGACTGATGCTCTGCCTCTGTCTTTCTTCACACAATGGACTCCCTGCAGGACGGCGTGCTAGCAGGTGCACATCCCTTGTGCCCGGGATCCTCGGTCATGCTACATCATTTCACTGGCCTGTATTCGTCCTTTAGCGATTTTGTTAAACATTTTAGCTGACTTTTTCTTACCAGTGTCTGGTGACATTTGCCACAGGTAAGCTCCACTGTTGGCCACGTATGTGACCCTGGACAAGTCAAATCACCGTGGAGGACAGAGGGACCGGGGAGAAGTTGCGGGGAGGAGATGGGGAGACAGGCAAGAGTCCCTTGCAAGATTAATTGTGCTAGAGGATTAAGTGACTCACCCCATGGAAACTTTCTGGTATACAGAAGGCACTCAATACAGAAGGACCCTTGTTTCCTTCTGAGTCTCCACCCAATGTGGAATTATGAGCAGCACATACTCAGTGAGTACTAGTAAATCCTAATTATAATGAGCTTGTTCTGCCCCTGTGTGGTGTGTTAAGTTATTGCTAGGATTTTTCTCACTCAGAAAAACCAAAGTGACTATTATTTATTTGCCCCTTAAATTGGAAGTCATCTCTTTTACCTCTTGCCCCCACATCTGATTTTGCAGTATCTTATTTAGGTTGCTATTACTGTCCAGTGCTTATAATATCTCTGGTTCCTTCACTAGCTTGTAAACCTCTCTTGAGGGCAGGGACCTATTTAATATTCTCTCTCTCTCTCTCTCTCTCTCTTTCATTTCCAACATAAAATAGGGTATATGGGATAGAACAGTGTCAAGCCTGCAGAGCTGTTGTGATAATTAAATTGCCTCCAATCTGAAAATATTTTGTAAACTACGAAGTGCTTTCCAGATCTATTCATTTGTCCGTTCACGCACTTTTGTTACGGTGTCTATAGGCTGTACATCGCCCTGTTAGAAGGCACAGCTCCCTCTCGTGTGGCCTCATAGGTGTGGGAGAGAATCCTTGTCGCAAGCTACAGAAGGACCATGGTTGACATTGGACAAAGTACTGTAGACACCCAGAGAAGACAGGGGAGCTTTTGCTGGGACAGAGGGCAAGCGAACAGCGACACAGAAAAGGAAGGTTTGAGCTGCAGCTGGGGACCTCAGCAGTGGCTCCCAGAGTAGAGAAGGGGGAAGGTAGAGGGACTCCCATCAACTGACACAGAGCGTGGGAGGCGGGAGACACATCCTGGGGCCATCCAGGTCCTGTGAGGTTCCACTGTAAGGGGCACGGTGGATGTGGCTGGAGAAGAATCTAGAACCCTAGATTGAGCAAGAACATGAAGGCCCTGAATGTTGTGTTGAAGAAGTTGGCCATAAACCACCCAAGCTTAGCCCTGTGCCTTCCAGAGGGTAGACATTCAACAGTCACTTGTGACATTGAGTTAAATGGATGTGAAAAACAGGAAGCTTCATTATTTCTACCTTGAATGGGCTATTGTCTTTTGCTTAGAGGGAGGTGATTTTCAAAGTTTCAGCCTATTTGAGGCTATTTTAGCAATAGTATTTCTCCAAACACTCTCATGACGCCAACATGTGAAATTTATATTCATTATAAAGGAAAGTCTCATGTCTTGATAACATGATGACTTTTTCTGGGAAGGTGATCTTTAAAAATACACGGCTTTTTTTAGAGGCTTGCACATGTACACTTTTGGGGATACAAAAGATCAGAAATCATATCTAGACTTTGGAACATCTAAAAGTGGAACTAAATGCTTTTTTGTGAAAAGATAAATTTCTCTCGGAAGAACTTGACCATCATTTCAGCATTTGACAGCCAGCGTTTATCAAAGATGTTACCTTCAACCTTTTAAGAAAAAGGAAGAAAATGAAATAGAACTGGTTAGAAGGGAGGGTAAGAATAACTTAGAATGTACAGTTTTAAAATTCTTAAGAATATATTAGAAAGTTTATAATTACGATTATGGGAGAAAACCAAGCTTTCAGCTTATATTTTGCTCCCAGGTAACCTTTGTAGATCGGTTGTTATCCGACCTCCCACTTTAAACGGAAACCAAAGTTAGTTACTAGAAAGCAGAGCAAAGAATTTGACTAAGCAAGTCACAAAATATGGGGGGGGGGAAACAGTAAATATATGTACAAAAAGGTGCTTTAACAAATTAAAACAATATTACTAATAGAAGGTCCTTCTGCAGGACTATCAAGATTCATATCATATTTAGCCAGCAGAGGGCTCTGGTGCACGAGAAATGGACCTCTGCTAATTGGCTCTGTTTCCCCCGGTAAATGGTGGGTTTCTCTGGACACAGTGAACTCTGCAGTTGGCAGAGCTAGACTCTCCCAAGCTCCTGACCGAGGTCCACAGGGGAGAGGCCTCTTTCTGCTGTGGACAGTCTGGAGACCTGTGTGTAAAGGGCCTGCTGAAGAAGACCTTGAATTCCACCCTGGAGTATCCCCCGTCTTAAGGAACAGTGAGCTTCCTGTTGCAGGAAGGGCTCAGACAGAGGCTCCAAAAACATTTCTATCAGCCTTTGGTAGACCCAAAGTGTGACCATCACGCCACTCCAGGGTGGCTTTATATGTGTGATTGTACTTAAAGACCCTTTTAAAGATGCAAAGTACTTAATGACATTCTTTGTTGAAATTTTCTTAGCGATGACTAACTCTTTTGTGCTATGATTCTTCCCTTGGGGGAAGGACCTTATCTGCCCCCAACTTTCTCCAGTCACAGCACCTGCAGATTCATTCCACTGACTCCCAGAGTGCTTTATCAGTTAAAATGCCCTGCAGGAAAAACAGCAGGGGCTCCATCAGCTGAGCTGTCCTGCCCAGATGACTTGTCTGCAATAGTCGTGGCTGTGGCCTTGGCCGTGTGGGGCAGGGAAAGAGCGAGGCTTCTAATCCCAGCTCTGCCACTGGTGGACATGAGCTGCGACCGCTGGCAAGCTCCTGCCCTCTTGGAGTCTCATCTGTGAGTGAAGGCATGCCATGCGCTGGGCCCTTATTTTCACAGAGGTCCTGAATCTTGATTTTAGGAGATGATGGAATGAACTGCACCAAGTATAGATGACTTTTTATTTTATTGGCCAAGTGGGGTTGGGTCAAGGTGCTGTCCACAGGCGCTACCTCTCCCATAGCAAGCAGGGCTCCCAGGACCCTATGCATTGGCATCACCTGGCTGCCTGTCACACACACAGACTCCTCAACCCCTGCCTGCCCCACAGAACCAGAGTTGCTGATGTGGGCCCGGTGGTTGGCAGGTAATAGACCTCTGGGGGATTTGAACTCACAAGGAAGTCTGAGACCCCTGCCCACAGGGTGGAGTCCAGCCTCTCTCTGGCATGTTTCTCAAGCTCTACAGAATCTGGCCCCTTCCCCCAACTGTGCATGGGTGCACACACACACATATGTACCTCATACACTATGTTAAAAGATAAACTGAGGCACATTATAATATTAAAACCTTTATTTGAGCATTTGGTGATTCATGAATTGGGCAGCTCCAGGATGCAAGTGTCTCAGGATTCCTGCCAGGCTTAAAGGCTTTTATATGACAAATGCAGAAGCAGAGCAAAAAATTATTTAGTTGGTTAAAGTTTGAGCAATTGCCTTATTTGAACTATCCTGGTAGGAAGTTCAAGACCATATAACTAATGCCCGGTTGGCTGCCTGTGATTGGCTGAGCTTAAGTTTTGCTTTCTTTTAAATTCTGAGTTGGGTTTCAGTTTGCTTATGTGGGAACCCAGGGCATTGGGGCCATCTCCGTCTGATGGACTCCCAGTTAATTATTTTAACAATTATGGCTGGGCCTTCCCCTACTGCCTAGAACTTGGAGAATGCACACGGATGATTTATACTACTGTGATTTTGCTTATGCTGTTCCCATCTCCTGAATGTTTTTCCCTACACCAACCCCCAACCTACCTCTTCTCCTAGAAACCCAAGATCAGCTGCTTATGCTTTATGTTTAGTTTAAGCTGTCACCTCTTTTCTGAAGCCTCTCTGGCATCATTTGTTTTCTGAATACATTGACTCTGCCTTCTTTTATGTCCCCCTGTTCCATGTCCAAACTCCTGTCATGTCTCCTGTCATACTTTGGGGCCCTTTTGCCCCAAAGGTCACCTCCCCCCTTTGAGCTGGTGCTCCGTGAAGGCAGCACCATTGTCTTGTTTGTCATGATACCCTAGGGTCTACCCCAGGGTGACTACCACCTAGAAGGGACTTGTTAAGTGTTTGCTGGGTGAATGAATGAATCAGCAGTCTACAGAGCTCCTGAGAAGAAAGATCATAGTGTTTGATGGGCTGAGTTCTGGGAAAGCAGGCAGTGGAATGGCCAGCTTTGATGACAGTGAGTGTGGTCCTGACTGGAGAACGGTGTAGAACCCTGCAGGGCACCTTGAAGGTACTCATGTCAGAGAACAGGTCAGGGAAGGTTGCCCAACAGGGAAATTGAGAAACAGAAAGGGCACATTGACCATCTGGGCCTTTGTCTTGTTGGGCTGAGATCAGTGTTGGCCATTTGGATAATGCAAATTTTAGGAAATTGGCCTTCTTGTTATTTGCCACACACACTTTAGTTATCCCAGATTCTCAATGACTAGCACAGTGCCTGGTGCATGTAGGCAGTGAGTCAATGTTGGCTGAATGGGTAGGGAGCTTGGAATGGTGCAGAGGTGACTTCTAACAGGGAAGGTACAAAGCAGCAGGTACAAATCTAAACTAGAAGCAGAAACAGCATCAGCTTTGGAATCTGACAAACCTGGGTATTTTAAATCCCAGCTCCACTATTTGCTGTGGGCCTGGGGCCAGTCACTTAACCTCTCCAAGCTTCAGACTTCTCCTCTGTAAACAAGGTGGGGACCTTGGCCATGAGGAACTGTTGGGATGATTTGAGATATGTTTATGAAGTGGCTGGCACATAGTAGGTGCTTAGCAAACAGTAGTTCTTGCATGCAAGGTCCCTGTGAAGAAACCTCCTCTGTGTGGGGTGCGAGGGAGAAATACGGAGCCTCCACACATGCTGTGCCATTGCTCAGCAAATATGCAGGCCCTGTTTTCATATTGGTTTTAGGAAGGGCCTTTTGGGGAATAGTTTCTTTACTGAAACCTATCCAAGGTCTAAACCTGCAGGTGTGGGGTGGTGACGACCCACCTGGCATCTGTTGCTCTGTCCCTGGTGGCCTCCTTCTGATCATTTAGGTTCCCATGAGGACGCCCTCACCCTAGAATAATGAAGCTTGCGTGGACCAAGCTCCTACCTTTGGATCCCCGGTGCTGAGAACGCAAGAACTTCTAACGAGTTCACTGACTGTCTAGGAGGAACAGTGGGACAAGAGGAGCATGAATCTAGTTAGCCCAGCACATTCAGATGTCTGATCCTGGCAGAGTTAGTGTCCTCTGGGGCCTGTCCTGTTCCATGAGGGATTCCAAAAAGAGAGCTTATCTAGGGAATTCTCCCTTCTTATTTCTTAGGTTTATTTCCCCAACATTCTTCCTGGGCTCCCTTACTTTCAAGAACAAGACCCAAGTCCTGAGAGCAGAGAGATGCAGCCAGGAGGTGGCTGCCTCCCAGTTTTCTAGCCCCCGCTCCCCACTCTCATGGTCTCAGCAGACCAGG
The DNA here is from genome assembly GCA_023783475.1 of Daubentonia madagascariensis. Lineage (NCBI taxonomy): Eukaryota > Metazoa > Chordata > Mammalia > Primates > Daubentoniidae > Daubentonia > Daubentonia madagascariensis. The sequence goes on along the minus strand of JAKFHU010000485.1, from coordinate 53,258,690 downwards.
ATCCTTTGAGTCACAGGAATCTTATTCCCAAAGCCAAAGCCACGCACGCCAAGACTGGTGGATGACTCAGAGTGACACCTGCTGGTGCAGGAGATAACAGAAACCATGGGGCACAGGTCTTGGCTCCAGGACCCCACAGTTGAGAAGGGAAGAGAAGACAGAGAGTGTTTCAGTCAGGGTTCTCTACAGAAACAGAACCAATAGGACACACATGGATATATAAGAGGGGATTTATTATAGCAATTGGCTCATGCAATTATGGAGGTCAAAAAGTCCCGTGACCTGTCATCTGTAAGCTGGAGACCCAGGAAAGCTGGCGGTGTAATTCTGTCTGAGTCCACAGACCTGAGAACAGGGGGCTGCTGGTATAAGTCCTGGAGTCTGAAGGCCTGAGAACCAGGAGCTGATGTCCAATGGCAGGAGAAGATGGATGTCTCAGCTCAAGAAGACAGAGCATTCCCTCTGCCTCTTTGGTCTATTCAGGCCCTTAATAGATGGGATGATGCCCATCCACACTGGGGAGGGCAGATCTACTGATTCAAATGCCAGTCTCTCTTGGAAACACCTTCACAAACACACCCAGAAATAATATTTTACCAGCTATCTGGGCATCCCTTGCCCAGTCAAGCTGACACATAAAGTTAACCATCACAGATGGGAAATGTCTACATGACCTTCCTGTGATGAGACAAGTGTGCAGGAAGGTTCACAGGCTCATGAAGGAGGGGGCAGTCTAATCAGTCTGGGAGCACAGAGGGAGCCCAATTTGGCAAAATGGACATATGCACATCAGGTGAGTTTGGGGCATGGGGGAGAAGTGGAGGCGCATATCTGGAAAGAGGAAGCAGTGCAGCCACAGCACGGAGGAGTGAACCAACCTGGTCCCACAGGGGACCTTGAGCCTGAATGTGGCCCAATGTGGGAGTGGGGGGGTGCAGTGGAAACTCAGGCAAGTTTGTCCTCTAAAATGATAGTATTTATAAATAAATGTATATACTTATTTGTATATAAATACATAGTGTTTTAGTAAGTTTAAACATATAAAACAAAGCAATAAAATAAAGTCTGGCCCACACAGCTTACTGAAGGACTGGAATCAGTGGGTCCCCCAGCCCCTCCTTCGCACTTGGAAATAAAAGCAGAAAAAATAAATCCAGACAAACTTGCAGACTGGTTCAGAAGAGGTTCTAGAAGTCCAGGAACCAGCAGCATCAGAATTTTGTAAAATTTTGAAAACTTTATAACCACCTAAATGTGTTACTTTGTTATTTGGTATCTGTTTCTACTTGGTGATTTGAGGAAAATTAGCACAGAGTCAGAATATTAGTCAGGACCAGCTAGTGTCTGCTGCAGCGATAAACCAACCCAGGGGTCTCTATGACTTAATGCAATAAAGGTTTATTTTTTTTCTTGTGTAAAGTTCAATGTTCTCATGGGCCCTCTTCCACCCTGTAGTATGTCACTTGGCACAAACTGCCCCTGTAAGAGAGAAAGACACATGTCACTTGCATTCACAGGCCATTGGCCATAACTAGTCACATGGCCCAACCCAACTGCAAGGGGGGCTTGGAAGAGTAGGGGAGCACATGGAACACCTGGTGAGCACCATCTCTGCCAAGTGTGCTCTTCTCATCACTATCCCTTCACCCCCTTCTCCCCACACACAGAGTCCACTCAAGCCCTCCTCTGAGCTCTCTCCCAGTCACTGCATCCAGTTCACACCCAGATCTCTAGGTGATGTCTAGCCATCTTCCTACCAAATCCAGATGTGGCTCTTCTGGGTCCAAGGATTTCTGAGCTGAAAAAGAATGTCACCTACCAACCCCACATTAATATATAAGGATGGAAATTAGATCATATGACCCCAATAGGCACTCCCATTTGGAAAGGGGAAGGGTGGAAGGTACACAGAGTCACCTTCCGTGGTGGTTTTGATATCCACTGGACAGACATCGTGAAAGCCCCTATCCTAGGTGTCTGTGGTTAGGTTCTGACTCTGCTCTCTGAGAGATGCTTCTTTGTTCATTGTTCTCCATGAACCCTGGTTCCACCCACTAGGACATTCTTCCTTGTTTATGAGCTTCCTTGGTAGCATGTGCATTGAGAAATAAGTCTTCCTTGAGGACTGCTTGGCTCTTTGGCCCACATGCTGTTCTAGAGGTTTGGGGCAAGGACGTGTTAAGACTCGAACGGTGAAAGTCTTACTCAGTCTGGCTGTGTGGTTTCTTTGGTAAAATGACACTTGAAATTAGTAAGGGCATACCTCGTTTTATTGTATTTCACTTTATTGCACTTTGCGGATACTGCATTTTTGTATGTATTGAAGTTTCATGGCAACCCTGTATTGAGTATGTCTATTGGTGTCATTTTCCTAACAGCATGTGCTCACTTTATGTGTCTGTGTCACATTTTGGCAATCTTACAATATTTCAAACTTTTCATTGTTATTATATCTGTTGTGGTGATCTGTCAATGATCTTTGATGTTACTATTGTAATTGTTTGGGGGTGCCATGAACAGCACCCATATAAGATGGCAAACTTGATAAATGTGTGTGTTCTGACCACTCCACTGACCAGCCATTTCCTCCTCTCTCCCTCCCTTCAGGCCTCCCTCTTCCCTGAGATACAACAATATTGCAATTAGGCCAATTAATAACCTTATAATGGCCTCTAAGTGTTACGTGAAAGGAAGAGTCACACGTCTCTCACTGTAAATCAAAATCCAGAAATGATTAAGCTTAGTGAGGAAGGCGTGTCAAAAGCCAAGATTGGCGAAAATTAGGCCTCTTGGGTCAAACAGTTAGCCAAGTTGTGAATCTAAAGGAAAAGTTCTTGAAGGAAATTAAAAGTGCTACTCTGGTGGACACATGAAGGATAAGGAAGTAAAACAGCCTTATTGCTTATATAGAGAGGGTTTTAGTGGTCTGAATAGAGGATCAAACCAACCACAACATTCCCTTAAGCCAAAGCATAAATCAGAGCAAGTCCCCAACTCCTTTTACTTCTGTGAAGGCTGAGAGAGGTGACAAAACTGCAGAAGAAAAGTTCGAAGCTAGGAGAGGTTGGTTCGTGAGGTTTAAGGAAAGAAGCCATCTCCATAACATAAAAGTGTCAGATGAAGCAACAAGTGCTCATATAGAAACTGCAACAAGTTATCCGGAAGATCTAGCTAATATCATTGATGAAGGTGGATACACTAAATAATAGATTTTCAATGTAGGTGAAAGAGCTTTCTATTGAAGAAGATGCCATCTAGGATTTTCATAGCTAGAGAGGAGAAGTCAATGCCTGGCTTCAAAGCTTCAAAGGACAGGCTGACTCCATTGTTAGGGGCTAACACAGCTGGTGACTTTAAGTTGAAGCCAATGCTCATTTACCATTATGAAAATCCTAGGGCCCTCAAAAATTATGCTATATCACTCTTCTTGTGCTCTATAAATGAAACAACAAAGCCTGGATTATAGCTCATCTGTTTATAGCATGGTTTACTGAATATTTTAAGCCTACTGTTGAGGCCTACCGCTTAGAAAAAAAATCCTTTTTTCAAAATATTGACAATGCACTTAGTCACCCAAGAGCTCTGATGGAGACGTACAAAGAGATTAATGTTGTTTTCATGCCTGCTAACACAACATCCATTCTGCAGCCCATGGATCAACTTTCAAGTCTTATTATTTAATAAATACATTTTGTAAGGTTATAGTTGCCATAGATAATGATTCTTCTGATGGATCTGGACAAAGTACATTGAAAACCTTATGAAAAGGATTCACCATTCTAGATGCTGTTAAGAACATTCATGATTCATGGGAGGAGCTTGAAATATCAACATAACAGTAGTTTGAAAGAAGTTGATTCCATCCCTCATGGATGACTTTAAGGAGTTCAAGACTTCTGCAGAGGGAGTAACTGAAGATGTGGTGGACATAGCAACAGAAGTGAAAACCTGAAGATGTAACTGAATTGCTATAATCTCTTGAGATGGAATTGACTCCTGGTGAAGATGCTGTGAACATTGTTGAAATGACAATAAAGGATTTAGAATATTACATAAACTTAGTTGCTAAGGCAGTGGCAAGGTTTGAGAGGGTTGACTTCAATTTTGAAAGAAGTTCTACTGTAGGTAAAATGCTATCACACAACATTGACTACTACAGAGAAATATTTCATGAAAGGAAGAGTTTAATCAATGTGGCAGACTTCATTTTTGTCTTATTTTAGGAAATTGCCACAGCCACCCCAACCTTCAGCAACCACCCCCTTGATCAGTCAGCTGCTGTCAACATCAGGGTAAGACTCTTCACCAGCAAAAAGATTACGACTCACTGAAAGCGCAGATGCTCATTAGCATTTTTAGTAACAAAGTATTTTTAAATTATGGTATTTACTTTTTTTTAGACATAATGCTGTTGCATACTTAATAGACTACAGTATATGTAAACATAACTTGTATATGCACCGGGAAACAAAAAAATTTATGTGACTCACTTTATTGTGATATTCATCTTATTGCAGTGGTCTGGAACTGAACCCACAAAGTCTCTGAGGTATGCCTGTCACTTCTGATTTATTTGCTGCCGGCCAAGTAACTACACCCAAAATTTGTTTTGAAACTAGTTCCCAATCTGCATTATTTCTTTGCTCCCTTGTCCTATGCCCTACACAATTTAATGGAGGCTCCATTGAGAATATCTGGAGCAGTAGGTAGGAAACCCACACCCTTACTCTGATCTTTGCTGTGAATTTAATCTTTACGGGCTTTTGTACCTTAAAGTCTCTTTGATCCTATGTCTTCCTGTTTGGGATCTAGAAGCAGTTGGGTTTTCATACTTACAATCTCCACATTTCTGGACTCTATCCCCCTGCTTTTTTTGCTCTGAGCTCATCTCTTCTTATAATACCTTATCAAACGCAGCCAGTAGCAACCAGCACGCACCCCTAAAGCTATGTTTTCCAAGCCCTGCCCTAGAGCTGTCAATTCAGTAAGCATGTGGTCTGCCTCCCAAATAACTGTAGGCAGGTGTCACCATATGTAGTGTCATATTTTATGACAACATGAATTGACATATTTCCATCCTAAGTTATAATTTTCCTCAATGCCCGTCACCCCACAATGAAGCAAGTGTCACATATTTTAGGTTTGTTGCTATGGCAGAACTCTACTTCCAGTCCCAGTTTCTGTTTTAGTCAAGATAGTTAGTGCAGTTGCCACAGTAAATAAACTCTAAAAAATCACATGGCTTATACAATCATAGTCAGGGCTTGGGCGGCAGAGATCAGTGTTTTAGATTGGATTTCATGGGAACAGCTCCGAGAAGGACAGTTGTGTACAACCGGAGGATGCTCTTGGGGATAGACCGGCAAAGAAAAGAGGAAGGAAGCGCTGGGCGGGAGGAGAAGGCCACTCAAGTGTGGTTGCTGTGATGTCTCAGCCAATTTTATGGGGAGCTCTGGAGCTGGGATTGTCCTTCAGCACCGTCTCAAACTAAAGAGAGAGAGCTGGGCCTTTGTGTGCAGGCATTGGCTGTCACCGGCTGTTGGCCATTCCCTTGGGGAGGACGTTACCTCGGGTGAGGCCATACCCTGCTGGGAGGGCAATTCCCAGTGAGGGATATGAGTGTTTCACAGCAAAACACCGTCAGTGATTCCAGCTGCCCACACCCTGTAGCAGGAGGACTCCAGTGGACACCCAGAAGCAAAGGGCCTTTGGTACTGAGGATCCCAGCTGTCTGTCCCCAGATTCCTTTGAATAATAATGACTTCTTTTCTCTTCTCTTCCACATCTCAAGCAAGGGCCTCTCATTTGTAGAAAAAACCCCAGAAACCATATTGGAAGAAGATTCTGGAAAGTTTGGTTATGATACAGCAGAAAAGGGGACGGGGGGGCAGGGTTGTTGCCCCACTGAAAATGGACCACCTGGCAGTGTAGAGGTGCTCCACAGAAGGTTGAAGAAGTGAATGATTCCCAAACTGGGAAGACTGTTATGCCTAAAGATATTAATCCTAGAATCTTTTACAAAAGGGGAAATCTGAACGAACCCCAAACACCCAATAACAAGGAACATTTGAGTAAGCGTGGGCACGAAATCGTGAGGCCAGGCTGCGAGCTCCTTGGAAGCTGAGATGGACCCAGCACAGTGCCCAACTCTAGCACTGAGCACGTTATGAATAATCCAATCAGTCCACTTACTGGGGCATAAAAACGAGGACATGCTGCGACTAAATACATTGTGGAGGCCGTGATGTTAAGAGTGAACACGGGTTCAGAATCTTAAGCTCACTGTTACGAGAATAAGTAAAGTGCATGTGCAGGCGAAACAGGGCAGGGGGAGAAGCGAGCAGGAAAGGAAAGCAACTACAAAGGGCCGGGAGCAATGTCTTTGGAAGCTGAGAGGCTGGGGGAAGCAGAGCTGGGGGCTGGGGACAGGTCAGGGGAGGCAGAGAGGCCACACAAGCCGTCAGCAGGCGGGGTGTGGGCACAGAGCAGGCCACCTCGGCTCAAGGTCTGTCCAGCCAGCTTAGCTCAGAGCAAGGAATTCTCTGGGGATGGATGGGTGCACTCACCTTCTCCATCAGGTTTTGAAGCCCGGGTCTCAGCTTGCCATAAAAGCTCCTTTGCCTGCCCGTTTTTTGAGCTGAAATTTCCCTCAGGGGGTGTGGCAGCCAGTCCAAGGCAGAATCTGACTATCCCTGGTTCTTGGGCTGAATATCTTCTAAGTCTCTGGGATGAATCAGGCTCAAGTGGGTTAAGCTACTTGCTATTAAGTGACGGTCCTGGGATGAGAACTCAGATGTGATCACATTGTGTTTATGTCCTTTTCATGGCACGTCTTTGTCCTGTCCAGATTGGGAGTAGTTCGAGCTGCATCTATGGGTGTGTGCAGACTTAGTCGTGTCATCACTGCCATCGTCATTGTCATCGTCACGCACATCTATCAGTCCCTCCACAGACGAGTGTCTGTGTGGCAGGCGCTCTTCTAGGTACTGGGGATAAAGCAATCAACAAAACAGTCGAACTACCTGACCTCATGGACTCACGGTGGGGAGAGCCAGGCCAAATAAACAAGTTGTATATAGCAATGGAAAAAACTAAGCAGGAAAGTGGTACAGAGGTGCAAGGTGGGGGTGATGGAGGAGAACCGACAGAGGGGAAAGGGGTGGGGAGCAGCCAGGGAAGCAGGAGGAGGATGGGGCCACATGTGGGACCCAGGACGCCAAAGCAAGGGAGTGTTTCCAGGAGTGGGTGAGGGATGGAGGAGATGCTGTTGGTGGCCTGACTGCAGCTGCTTTGGGGGGGTGGGTGCGAGCCTGATTGCAGGGGGTTTAAGAGAGAACAAGAACAGAGGAATTGAAGGCTGTGAGCACTGGGTTATTGAACACAGAGTCCTTGAGCACTTTCGATGTACCTGCCACTCTGCTAAGTACCATTTCCTTTAACCCTCGAAGGCCATCGAGGTGGGTACCATTTATGCCCCTGTTGACAGGTGAGCAGCTCCTGGCTAGAGTGCAGCTGAGCTGGGGTGGGGCCGGGCTGCCCACTGCAGAGCCTGTGCTGGGCTCGATGGATCTGGAAATACAAGAATGGAAGGGGCTTAAATGCAGCCATCCCAGGGGGCTCCTTGCTTCCCTGTGTACTGCTGGGCCCAGGGCATCAGCAAGACCTTGACATTTCTCAGCTGGAAGGGCATCACCTGATCGCTGCCTGCTGTGACGCTGGCCTGTGTGTCAGCTTTGCTGGGCTCTCTTACCCAGTTATTTAGTCAAATACAATCTGAGTGTTGGTTGCTGCAAAGGTATATTGTAGCTGTGGTTCACATCCACAATTGGTTAACTTTAAGCAAAAGAGATTACCCTCCGTAAGATGGATTGGCCTCCTCCACACAGCTGAAGGACTGAAAAGTAAAAACTGAAGCTCCTTGGAGGAGAAGAAATTCTGCCTCAAGACCACAGCATCCACCCCTGCCTCAGTGTTCAGCCTGCTGGCCTGCCCTGCAGATTTCAGACCGGTGTCCCCACGACCACACTGCACCCCAATTCCTTCTAATAAATCCATTTTTATATATGTGTGCATGTGTGTGTATATACACACACACATATGCATAAATAAATAAATTATAAATACACAATATATAAAATATATATGCAAATATGTATATATACACAAGTATATTTAAATAAAATATGTATAATATATATGCATATATAAAATATGTAACATATACACATATAAAGATATCTATGTCTCTGTATAGATATGGTTAGAGATGGATCGTAGTTATATAAAGATACATAAGGTAAATGTCTTTAAGAAGGGGGTGTGGGTGTGTGTGTGCATACACGGTTTAGAGACACATATCTACAGGTGAGATACGAGTAGCTCTTATTGGCTGGGTTTCTCTGAACAGCCCCGATGGTCACACCTGGTCTAAAGACTTCACTGGATCCATGAGGAGGGACCAAGTGCCGGTGAGGGCAAGTGACATACCCAAGGTCACACTCTGAGTTGGTAAGTGGATCCTGGGTTCTTCCCTGTTCTCCAGATGACGCCTTTTCAGAGGTTTAGCAGCGAGAAAACCGAGCCAAAGACGCCGCCTTGACTTCTTCTATCTCCTTTCAAGTGCAGCCCTTTCATAATTTCCAGAAGCTTCCATGGGGTTTGTGTCAAAGTGGATGGGTTTTCATGCCTCAAAACTTCTGCTCCAGAGGGAAGGACGGTGGCACAGAGGGAGGGACATTTTTCCTATCATTTCCTTGAGATTTTGCGTCATTTTGATCATTAAGTTTGGGCAGCCTTGTCAGACCATTTGGTCCCCCGGGGGGCAGTAATGACGTCTGTCCAGTGTGTGAAATGTGGTTCCAGGTAGAAAACTCCAGGCAAAGAGGGTGCTGGGGGAGCTGACCCAGTTTTTCAGAGAGCCCAGGAGGATTTGCTGTGCTCCATCGTCCTTTGTCAGGGAAATTTCTCCTCCTTGTCGCTTCTGCTGTTTTTGCCCTGGAAAGCACAGCACGACTCAGGAACCTCCACTGCCCCACACCCCCAACTCTGCCTGAGGGCACCAGAGCCAGGGCCTCTCCTTTTGCTGCTGCAGCAGCAGCTCCAGAGTCCAGCTTCAGCTCCATCTCTCCACAGGAAGGAAACTTTACTGCAGTCACTGACCCTGTCTGTGCCTTACAGACTCTCCTGCCTTCCTTTGGGGCTCTCATAGCCCATGGTTTATACTGCATAGTACTATAGTTGTCATGTGGTTGACAAGTCACCTCTTTAGGAGATGCAGGGTTGCATGGCAGTGGCGAGCTCAGCATAGCACTTCTTAGCTGTGGGACCTTTGGTTCCTTACTAAGCCTTGATCTCCTTATCTGTAAAATGGGCATATCACAGGTAACACCTGTAAAGGCTCTTGTGCACATTAAACAAGGTAATGTACTGGTGACTAGTAAAAGGTCAACAAACGTGAGCTTTTATTATTGTGATCATTATTAGAGTATCTCTCTCTCTTTCCCCTACTAAACTGTGGCCCAATAAAGCAGGGGCTCCCAGTTCCTATTTCCACCTTTGGTGTCTAACCTGGCACAGCACGGATCTTCAGAAAGTGCTGGATGTATGATTAATTAAATGAAAATGCCCATTAATGAATGAAACTATGCATTAATGAACAAATGGGAACTGGATGGGAACGTTCTTAGGGATAATCCCAACCTCTGAGTTTCAAACACGCTTAGCAATACCAGTCTTTACTGAAACAAAATTGTCTGCAGAAGTCTAACATCTTAGAGATGAAAGCAAGGCTCTGACTGGAGTGGAGGGGACGGCTGCACCCTCCCAGCTCAGCCTCCCGCTCTGTGAGTAGTTCACACCACCTCTGGGTTTCTCCGAGGGTCCCACAATGATGAAGTTGGTAAAACACAGCTTTAGCCCAACCTCTCCCACTCACCTAGCCCCGATCCAGCCAGCCTTACCAAATACTCCCAAAGCTGTAGAAGCCATCTCCACGAAAATATTCTTTGTCCTGTTCTGTGTGGTGGCAAAATTAGCAAGCAGCTAAGAAGACACAGCAGTAGAGATATTTACATAATAAAGTAAACTAAGGTATCTCCACTCGATGGAATACATTTTGGCTGATAACAACAATAATTCTGAAAGTAATGCTGCAACACAGGAAAAGGCTAAATGAGACAGGATTTGAGCTTTGCAAAAATATGTCTTCATCTGACTAGGGGACGTCCCCACAGAGGGACATGGAAGAATTAAAGCATTAGAATGCACTAGAGGGATTCTGGGTGAATGTTTGCCTGTCTTTCTCATTTTCTTTATTGCTAGCATAAAGCTGCTTGTGCAATATATAAAAACCAGGAATAAAAAATACTAGTTTTTTTTAATACAAAGGCAGTAACTGGGAAGTTCTTATTCTTTGCTCCCACGCTAAAGCTGTTTCATTAGACTTCAGCATACATTCAAATTGGAGACAGTATTAAACTGTACATCATGTGTGTATTTGTGTACGTGTGTATATGTATGCATGCGTATGCATGTGTGTGGTGTGTGTATGTGTATGTTTATGTATATGTGCAGTGTGAATGTGTGGTGCATGTATATTGTGTATGTGTATGTATGTGGCGTGTCTGTATGTATGTGGTGTGTGTTGTTTGTGTGTGTGTGGTGTGTGTGTGTGGTATGTGTGCTGTTTGTGTGTATGTGTGGTACATGTGCATGTGTATGTATGTGTGTGGTGTGTGTATGTGTGGTATGTGTGTATGCATGTGTCTTAGTTAATTTTCTGTTGCTATAACTAAATACCACAGACTGGGGTAATTTATAAGAATAGGGTTTTAGTTAGCTCATGGTTCTAGAGGCTGGGAAGTCCAACAGCATGGCACCAGCATCTGATGAGGACATTCTTGCTGTTTGATGACATGGTGAGAAGCATCACATGGAAAGACAGAACAAGGGTGCCAGTTCAGGTCTCTGTTCCTCTTCTTATAAAGCCACCAGTCCTATCATGGGGGGCCCATCCTGACGACATTATAGCAGCTTGTGTGTGCATGTATTTGTGTGTATGTGTCTAGCACCCCTGAGGGGCAAGTGCAGGTGAGCCAAGCCTTGCCTTGATGTGGAGGCTGCAGCCTTCTCTCTGCCTCCTTTCCCTATCTTCCCCATCACCTTGGCTAAGCATCCCATCAGCCAAGGGGATGCTTCACCAGGCTGGCGTTCCCAACTTGGAGCATTGTTAAATTCACAGGTCATCCCTGGCCTATTCTTGGTTCTGGCAGATTCTTAAAAGAGGAAAACAAACTCTGTCCCTTGCTCAGAAACAGCAAATTCACTCCAAGTAGTGTCACCACAAGGAGATGTGAATGTTACAAAGCCTTATAAAATAACCAGGCACTCCTGGACAGAGTGCCTTGTTTTGTTTTGTTTTTAAGAAAAAAATTTAAAAGTACCTGTGCTCTGCATGGTTTAGTACAGAGATCATGACATTGGAATACAGAAGACCTGGGTTTCGGTCCTATCTCTGCCACTTCTAGCTGTTGGACTTTGGGCAAATTATTTAATCTGCCTGAGTCTCTCATCTATAACTATTGTTTCATCTGTAACTGGGGACAAGTGTATCTAATTCTAGGGTTGAGGGGAGAATGAAATAAGACAATGGACAAAAGTATTGCTGTCTGTCTGGCACATAGTAGATGCTTAATGGACATTAGTTCTAAATTCCCAAGCGTTGTGAACTGCAAAACGCTCTTGGTCCAGCTCTTTTCCCTTTGTCAACCTCCCTCCTTCTAATAGTTAATACTAATAGTGATAAAGAGGGAGAGTCTGGAAATATGTGATCTGGCCCTTGTCTCCCTTCTCCATTGTACTTGCCCTGCCTGTGAGGTCCAGAGGCAGCTAAGTTCTGATGGGGTCCTGGGCGTTGTGGTAATTGTGTGTACGAAGCCTTATTCCCTGTGGGGTTGAGCAAGGACCCAGAGATCACCTTCCTGGAGTTCCAGGATAAGGGCTAAGCATTTTAAGACACCCAGTGGAAAGAGCTTGAGCCTTAGAGGCCTGAGAACTTCTAGGGGTGTGGGGTGGGGATGAAAGGAAAGGCCAAGATTCACCCACATGATGTCCTGGTCCCCATGGACATCAAGCGCTGAAGAAGTTGGTGAAGAAGTGCCTGCCCTGAGGCTGGGACAGCACAGGAAGCCTTGAGAACCTGGAGAACCCTCCAGCCCGGAGCCTTAGCAGGGAGCAGGGGGCTGCCCACTGGTCTGCACCAGCTTTACCTTCTCACTTGTTAAACTTCTGCTGCTTAGGACACATTAATAATCAACCTAAACTGGAGCCATAAAGAGGTAAAAAAAATCTCATAACCTATATAGAAAAAAAATCCCATAACCAAAGCCAGAGAGAGAGAGGGAATTCATGGCAGACAGAACAAATACCCGGTGAAATAGAGGGGTTGGTAGAAACAGATGATGACTTGAATTTAAAAACAAAAGAGTAATATAAAGGGGTTCAGGTGAGAGTAAGAAGAAGAACCTCTGGGACTGAAAAGTGTGGTCTCTGAGCTAAATGAAGGAGTAGGAGGCGTTGGTCATGGTTGAGACCCACGTCAGTGGCTCCGAGGGTGAGTACTCAAGATATCTGAAACTCCAGAACAACATGATAAAGACTTGGAAATCCAGAGGGAGAGATAAGAGACTAGGAGGAGAGATTCAGGGACTTAACACATGAACACTAGGAGTTTCAAAAAACGACAAAGGGGTAGATGGAGGAAAGACAGTTAATGAGCAAATAACAGAAGACAACTTTCCTGAGCCAAAGGAAAAAAAAATAGTCTGTGGACAGAAAAGGTTCACCAAGTTCCAGGCTGGAATTATAGGAAAAGGCACAGAGGTAGGCATATCCTGGTAAATCTCTGAACTCTACAGATAAAGAGATTTCACAAGATTCCTGGCAGAAATAAACTATCTGCCAAGGAGAAAGAATCGGACTGACATGAGACTTCGGTGCATCACCTAGAAGGTGGGGGAATCGCATCTGCACCAGCTCAGGGAAAAGGATGGAGACAGCAAAGCCCAGACTCGGCCACAGGCGTCCTTCACCGGAAGTGTATACTCACATGATCCATCTGAAAAGGACTTGATAATAATGTTCATAAAATGATGAATGAACCCAAAGAGAGACGTAAAGGTAGGGGGAGATGAAGAGGAGGGTGCAAAGAGGAGTATCAAGCTGAAGGAGGAAATAAAATTATCTCCAGGACCCCTCTTACTGGGCTGAGGAGCAAGTGTAGGTAACATAGAACATCTTGGTGGGGACACAGTGCATCTACTGTGGGAAAGAGAATAGTGCACGCCTTACTTCCAAAAATGTGTCCCCGATGAAGAGAGTAGGCAAAGGGAAAGTCAGCGCTGATGGGATGGAGGCAGACAGGACAGCTTCCACATTAACCATGGCAAGAAATAAAGTGAGTAAGAGCTGCTGAATCATTCGACCTAAAATAAGAAAATAATAATGAAGCAAACACTAAACATAAAACAAGTTATACAGAATAGAGCAAATCACACTAAATGTGATATGCCTACCCAAAGGCAGAGACTTTCATATTGAGTTAACAAAATAAAATCCAACCACATGCTATGTTCAAAAAGCTGTGCTTAAGACAGTAATAAATGCTTAAAACAAAGGGGATGGCAAAGAGAATTTAGTAAGGTGGACTGGTTATAAGATAAAAATATAAAAATCAATAGTCTTTCTCTCTTCCAGGAATAAGCATCTAGAAATAGAATGAGGAGAAAGATTTAATTTTCACTAATGGTAAAAACTCTAAAATATTTAGAAATAAATATAATGAAAAAGGACAGGACATATATGAAGAACATTATAAAATCCCCTTGAGGGATATAAAACAAAGATCTGATCCAATGAAAGGAATAGTGAATTATAAAATGATATGTCATCATTAAAATGTCAGTTCACCTAAAATAAATATGTAAAAGAAATAAAATTTTGATTAGAATTTCAAAGGCTGTTTTTTTATTCTAAAGTAGGTTATTGAATAAAATAATATATACATTTATATGGAAAAATAAATGCCTGATAACTGTCTCCACACATTTACCAAATGTGCGTGGGCCTGAATGTAGACCATCCCCTGAACATGTCACAGGTGTAGATGAAGAATGCACAACTCAGCTTACCTGACATCAGAATTTCTTAAAAAGCCATAGTAACCAAATCAGTCTGGCACTGGTTTATGACTAGATAAATAGATCAGTGGAAGAGAATAGAGCATGCAGAAACTGGTCCTACTTAATCTGAGATTTTAGTATATAATAACAATGGCGGCTCAGCATGGTAAGGAAAATGGATACTTGAACAAATGGTGCTGGAACAGCTTGTTCTCCATTTGGAAGGAAACAAAATTGAATAAATCCAACAAAAAATGCAGATGGATTACAGACTTATGTTAAAAAAGATAAAATTAAAATTTGCAAGATAAACTGTATGCATTAATACAATCCATCAAGGGGTGGAAGAAACCTTCTTAACCAAGACCAGAAACCTGGATGCTAAAAAAGAAAAAGTAGACATATTTGGGCCTACAAAGTTCTTAAACACACATGGCAAAAGCACTCACGAACAAGGTAAATAGACAAATTGCAGATTTGGAAGGAACGTTTGCAGCACAAGCAACAACCTATATATATATACACATACAAGATATATACAGTGCTTTAAAATTTGTTAAGAACAAACACACAAGGGAAAAAAGGGCAGGCTATGTGAATAAGCAGCAACAGCAAATCCAAGTGGCCATGAATGATATAAAAATTCCCTAGCAGTTAAGAAAAATGCTTAACTACTACATGAACACTAAAGTTGCAATAATATATTATTTTTTATCTCAAAGCCTGGCAAAAATCTAAAAGAATGATCAGTATTGCCAGAAGCCATGCGGGCCAAAAGGCTCTCTCCTCCATTGTGGGTGGAAGTGTGTGGTTAGAACCTTTCAGGAAAATAGTCTGCCAACATCTGTTAAAATTAAAAATTCACGTGAACCTTGACCTACCAATCCCATTCTTGGGAATGTATTCCACAGAAATGAACCACTAGTGCGTGCAAGCTCATGTGGGCGAAGATATCTGTTGCAGCATCATTCACAGAGGCCCAAGATGACTGGAATTAAGCAGATGCCTCTTTTTTCCTTCTAATCAGCTTCAAGTTCCTAAAGCTCATAAAATTTCATAACACTCTGCATCTGTTTTAGGGCCAGCTGTGCTCAATGCTCCCTTCCTGGGACATTTGCATTTTTATCAGGATGCTCCTAAGACCAGTGGAAATTAGACTGTGTTTGGGGTCAGAGGGTAGCCTGAGATCCTTCTGGGGTGAAGCTGCAGGGAGGAGGGTGTTTCCCAGGTCAGGAGGGCTTTGCACCTGCAGGCTGAGTGTTGGACACTGTTTTGTAGGCAGAGGGGACCTTAAGGCCATGTGATCCACATGATCAGAGCTGCACTCATGGAAGGAGGAACTGAACTCGGGGAAACCATTTGCCTCTGCTTTTTGTTCTTTGTTTTCCAAGGTAGAGTCTTCACTGGGGCACACAGATCTTGAATGGACTTCAGAAGATCCATAACTGCAGCATTTTCGGTGTACGTGGGCTTGTGAGTTTTCCTGGGGAGAGGGTTACTGTTTTCATCAGGGTCTCAGAAGAGTCTGTACCTCCAGATTATCTCTAAGGTGACTTTTCTTTCTGATAAATTAATCCATAGGCATGGGTTAATGCCCTAGCCTGCATTGTTCTGGAGAGCTTTCTGTTTAAACAGAGGACTCCTGGGTCCATGCCATGCATACGCTTGTTCCCAGAGGCTAGGCTGGCCCAGGAAAGAAACGTGGATATGTGTTGGGTCCATCAGATCACAAGACCAGATGAAAAGATAGAGAACAGGTTGGAAAACAGGGTGGAGGCCCGTCAGGTCAGGTCAGGACCAAGTCTGAATCCACAACAGGTAATTGTAGATGAATTTAATATGGAACCAGATGGATGGCATCCTGTCTTTACTACTTCCTGACTGTGTGGCCTTGGGCAAGTTACTCAACCTCTCTGGTCTCAATGTCCTCATATGTAAAATGAGGATAATGACCATATAGGCATCACGGGGTGGTTGTGAGGATTAAATGAGCTAATATATTTAATATTTAAAGCACTTAGAATAGTGGCTGGAATATAGTTACTACATAAGCATCTGCTTTTTATTATTGTTGTTGTTATTATGTAGCAGCCTTTCTGGCTTAATGGAGGCAATACAGGATCATGCTCTGGTTCTCGAAGTGTGGTCCTAGGACTGGCAGCAACAGCGTCACCTGGGACCTTGTTAGAAATGCGAATTCCCTGGCTCCACCCACACTACTGAATCAGAAATCCAGGGGGTGGATCCTGGTTTGGGCACCGAAACTCCTGCCTCTGGGCAGACTGGGGTGGGTGGTCACCTGCTGTTCAGGTCCTCTCTCCTGCTCTCTCTCAATGGTTGTCACTCTGGCAGGTACCAGCCCTGGTGTCAGGGGCCCATTTCCTGGTGTGGGGCTTGCCTGCCCTGCTAAGGTGGCCATGCCCTGTCTAAGCAACAGCCAGAAGCTGTGGGGGATTCTCTTGCCAGGTCCTCAAACTTCAGCATGTGCAGGGTCTCCTGGGAGCTGTTCAACATGCCAACAGCCACCCTCTGAGAGTGAGTCAGAAGGCCAAGGCTGGTGCTTGGGCACGTGCTGCTTAGCCAGCACCAGGAGGCTTTGGTGCAGAGAGGCTACACACCAGGTTTTGAGAAACACTGCCCCAGAGTCTAGGAGGACATGCAAAGGGCCTCTTGTTCCAGACTGTCTTGTGATGTTGGGCTAGATTCAGAGTTCTCATGAGGTGCTTGTTATAAATAATAGTGAATAAACAATTCACAGGGAGAGACACACTGGCATTCAGAAATGTTTAAAACAGCATTTTATTTAATCTTCAGAAATTTTTCATCCATTTGGCAAACATCGGATGAGTATCTGCATTGAGTAAAGAGTGCATGAACACTGGGAGCCCGGGTTCACTGCCCTCACAGAGCTCAGACAGCAGGTGGGGGTGTGGGCAAGGGACAGATAGCTTGTGGGGTGGATGTTGGTCTGGTGGCATGACAGCCATGCCCCTCTAATGCCTGCATCACAGCAAGGAAGCCAGCAGCAAGGATCTCTCCCCTGCAGGGCTCTGAATGAATCTGCCCATGAGGGCTGCCCATGTCATACCCTGGGTCACAGTGAGCTGTGCTGAGCAAGGCACCTGGTTAATGCCTCATAATTTCTCCCATTGCTTCCTGATGCGATGGGCTTTATTTTTGGGCTTTATTTTCCAGCAATACCACATGGCCTGCAGTTCCCTCAGACACCCCTCTCAGGCTCTCATAATCTCTGCTTGGCATTCTCTTCCTGCCCAGGCATCAGCTCCTCCAAGAAGCCCTCCTGAGCCCTCTGGGTTGAGCCAAGCTCCACGCCCTCATGCCCCAAGCCCAGGGGCCCTCACTCGGTCACTCTTGCATCTCACTCATGCCCCTATACTTGAGCACTCCTTGTGGTCAGGCCTTTGTGTCGGTCAGTTGGAAATGCCAGCCCCTGGCTCAAAGGACAAGGGATGGTCAGACCATTTGCTGAGTGGACCCCTGTACTGGTCTCCTAATTCACACACAGAAGGGCTTAAAACAGCAGAAATATATTCTCTCACAGTTCAGGAGGCCGGAAATCCAAAGTCAAGGAGTTGTCAGGGTTGGCTCCTTCTGGCAGCTCTGAGGGAGTAAACAAACCCCCATGTCTCTTACAGCTTCTGGCAGCTGCTTGTGATCCTTGGGCTTGGCTTGTGGACTCCAATCTCTGTCTTCCTGTGACCTTCTCCTTGGTGTCTCTAACTTCTTCCCTTCTCTTCCCTTCCCTTCTCTGGATATTTATCGTTGGATTTAGGGCCCACCCTAATCCAGGATAATTTCATTTCAAGATGCTTAACTTCATTATATCTTCAAAGACTCTTTTTCCAAATGAAGCCACATTCACATGTTCCATGCAGACATATCTTTTTAGGGACACCATTCAACCCACTACAACCCATGTCCCCTTCAGGCCTCAGTTTCCACCAGCTGTGATGTGGGGCTGGAGCAGGTCTGTCCCCACTGACACCACTCTGGGGTGCCAGAGGGCAGGGCCACGCTTTGCCTCGGAGTGGGGAAAAGAACAGGATGCACTCTGAAGAGAACGCTCGCCATGGCGATAGGGTCCCCTGGGCTGGCACAGCACACAGCTCCCCCAAAGAGTCTTTTTCAACTGGTCTCACTTCCCCCTTAGGTCTACATTCCTACCAGACCTCCTAGAGGAGACATAAAATGTGAAAAATGAGCAGTTTGGATCCCTTTCTAAATAGGAAGTAGATTTTCAAGTGTTTGTTAAATTGTCAAATATTCCAAAACATGGGTGAAAGGACTTAGAATAGTGTGATGCAGCAGCCAAGCACAGCAAGCAGATTTAGAAATGCCTCCTTCAGAGGACACTCACCGTGGGCCAGGGGGAGGACAGGGGCCCTGAGACACTGACCTTGGATGGACTCCTTATCTCCCAGTTCGGGAAGATTGATCTGCACCTGCCAGGCCAATTCGCAGAAGCCCCGGGAAGCTGAGTTCTCAGGGTGACTCCTGGTTTTGTTCTATTTATTTTTACTTCTTCCCCTTTACCCTCTAGTCATGATCCAAGTGTCCTCTCCTTCCACACACATCCACCCTCACATATTATGTGTCTTGCCGGACATTTATTTAATCATTTGTCTCAAGAAAATGATATAATTTGGGGAAAATATACGCACACATGTATATATAATATATATATAATAGTTTCAGGATATACGTGTATTTGGTTACGATATGGATACTAAACTACGCTCTGTTTTCTTCACATTCTTCACTCCACTTTCTGGTTTTGAAATCAAGCTGGTGGTATGTGATGTGTCAGTACATTTTCTTTTCCATTTCTCCAGTGATGCAAACCTAGGTTACTTTGGTCTTTTGCTAAACAATAACACAATGAACATCTTTGAATGTGTCCCCTTGGGCCCCTAGCCGTGGGGAAGGGTCTCTGGGATTTGAACACGAAAGTGGAATCGCTGGGTCATTTAATGTAAACAGGCCCGTGTAAACACGGCCAGGGTGCCCTCCAGAGTGGCTGTTCCAAGCTCCAGCGTGTCAGCACTGCGTGAGGGCTCTACTTTGCTCACAACTTTCTCATTTTGACAATGTGGTGAATGTGAAGCGGTATCTTCCCTTGACTTGCGCTTCTTCGCATGCTGAACACTAGCTGTTTGATCCAGAACTGGTTACTTCAACTTTCTGTGCCTCTCTTTTCTCAGTTCAGGAGGTTGTGAAGATTCACTGAGTTAATTCATGCAAAGTGCTTATACCGTGCTTCGCATACAGTAAATGCTCAATTCATGTCAGTTAAGCACAGTCAGTGTTTGTTGGCTTGAATATATCTAGTGACAGGGATCTCACTCTCGAGGCACAATTTACCCAGGATGAGAGAGCAGTGGGGGGCAGAGTGGCTGATGGTGGCTTTCCTTGCCTGGAGCTCCCTTCTCTGGAAACTGCCCTGCCTTTAGTCTTGGCTGAAGAGACAGCAGTCAGCTGGAAGGTTTATAACACATGGCACCCCACCCCCAGCCCTTCTGGCCACAGATAAGCACAGCCCTCTGCGAATTTCAGCCCAGGGTCAATTGGTGACAGGCACTGGGCCAGCAGGACAGTCTGGATTTGGGGCCTGGTGGTCATGGAGACTCATATAGAGACAGAGGGACAGAGATGGGGTGAACAGAAAAACAGTAGAGATGGTTCCTAGCAGGTGCCCTGAAGCCTGGCTGTCTCTTGGTCCCCAAATGTCCTGCTCTGTCCCTACACTGAACTATTCTTTACTCATGGCAGCTTGAGTAAGTTTCAGTCCCTTGCACACAAATGTACCCTGATTGAAACAGATGAGTGTCGGGGACCTGGGATACCTCCTGCTCATTCTACCCACTGGCAGTTAGCATCTCCGGGGTGGTTGCTGCTCTATGAGTACAGGTGGATTATTCCAGTGAAAGCCAGAGACAATCCTCATGCCCAACCATCAGAGGCTGCAAAATCAAGCTATTAACATGGTGGAACAAGGTGCAGACACTTAAAATGATAAATATGACAATTATACAGACAAGGCCCTTTGCTACTTTGCTACCTGTCAATGAAAGAGTTAAGTGAAAAAAACTTAGGGAGAAGGAATACATATTGATTACAAAGACAGAAAAACAATGTTGACGCATTGGCAATGATCGGCAGAGGATCTGGAGAGATATGACTGGCTGTCGTGTTAGGATAAAGGAGTTTTGTATTGAATTTTAATGTGATGCTGAAGTACAAAGAAGAATATAAAATAATATTACTTAAGCCAGTATTAAAGTGCACCTTTAAAGCGTTTCCTGATAAAATACCTTGTCTATGGAATACACAATGCATGCAGTAATGCCCTCCTTGGGGTCTGGGCCCAACAGGCAGAACAGATGGCAGAGATAAGTCAGGCGCTGGGGCCGGGAGACCCGGGGCGGGTGCTGGCTCCCCTGTGGAATCTGCACAGGTGGTTGTTATTACCTGCTCTTGGTCCATCCCAGGATCAAGTGACAGTCTCACTGCCCTTGGCCAGCTTCTCTCCTCCTTTTCATTTACTCCAGAAACTGAGCACCCAGTGCTGACACTCTCCTGTTCGAGCATCTACTGTTTCCTGCATGCTTTTGGGCACAGGGATGCAGAGGTGACTAAGACCAATGATATCAATTCTGGAGTTTCAACATTGAGTGACAGATATCCAGTCCCTACTGGCTTACACTGGAAATGCACTGCTGACAGAATCAGAAACCCAGAAGGTGGTTGGGAAACCCAGTGGTACCACAGTGTCATTGAGGATGCAGGTTCTTCCATCCTTGTCTTCTGGCATCCACAATGCTGCATACACACTCAGGCTGGTTCCCCTCACAGTCGAGGAGCTACTGGGCCAATGCGCTTCCTCATTCATGGCCAGTGGGGGAAAAGAGAGTTCTTCCCCACCAACCCTACAGGCAAAGCCCTTGTCTTCCTGATTGGACCAGCTCTCGTGCTTTGGGGGCCCCTGACCAGCTGCCGTCTCCAGGGCAATGCCAGGCACCAATTGGCTTAGCCCTGGGTTCATGACTAGTCACGGCTAAAGGTGATGAGGTTACCAAGACAGCTTGGACTAACACATGCTGTGGACCTGGAGTCCATGTCTCAGATTTCCCTCTGCTATATAGTGGGGGGCACGGGGAATGGCAGGGGTAGTTGGCAGCTGGCCAGTGTCCACCACACAGACTCTCTGTCCTCAAGGATTCACAACTTAATGGAAGGAGCAAAAAAGTCACTCTAGTGCAGGAGCTGATAGGGAGCCACACAAGGCCTGCCTCTGGGGCACAGAAAAGTGATGGCTGACTCAGCCTGGGGTCTTCGAAGACACCTGGGAGTCCCTAGCTGATTGGGGAACTGAACGGGGTGCAGGAAGAGTAGGAAGGCATGCCTAGGAGGGCAGAACAGAGGCAAAGGCACAGAGGTTTGAGAGGGCCACATTAGGTGTGCCTAGTTGAGTAGTTTGGCTGAGCTAGAGCAAAAGTGGGGTAGAAGATAGAAGGCAAGTCCAAAGTCACAGGTGACCCAGACCGTGGTGCTCTGCTATTCTGGTTAAGCAGCCTGGCCTTGATCTGGTGAGCAAAGCAGAGCCATGGCGGCCTCTAATAGTAAGCAAATACGGTCAGATCAGTGTAGTTACAAAACCACACTTCCTCTTGGGTGCCTGGAGATCCTTATTTGACCATCTAGGCAGGAGTCTCCTGAGGGTGGCAGAAGGCTCATCTCTCCTGACTTGGTTGTCCTTCTGTTTGCCAACTCTTGCATGTTTGCACTAAGTAGTTCGTCTGCAGGAGAGGCCCCGGGGCCTGATCTGTGACTCACACGGCCAGCTGCTTCTGCAAATCTGATGTAAAGCTCCCCGTTATGAAGCTTTACTTAGCAGCATGTTCCTCCACCACGGGGAAGTGACAGTCAGTGACAAATGTGTGGATGCAAAGGTGTTGCCCAGAGTGTACACTGGCGGGAAGATTAATAGAATCAATACTTGTCCTGTGCTTTGGGTTTGGGGGTGGGGGAGCTGTTGTTATACCAGTAGTGAGTCATGATGTTTCCTTTCTCCTCTGGGTCAAAGGAAGCACAGTCTTAATTCTTCCCAGTGATCCCTACCTGCCTACCTGCTCAAAGGGGTCCTCTTTTTCTTTGTGGGCCACTGGACAACTGTAGTGACTCAGTGGTGCATAATGTTCTTCTTGTTTTCTTTTTAGTGTCTCTGCTTCTCTAAGACTCTCTCTCTCTGTTTCCTCCTTCTCTCTTCCTGTTGAGACAGTATTTCATGGGGATACCCTACAAATGTCTGTGACAGGCATTATTAAAAATCCAGAGAATATGAATTCACAATTCTCAATTGAGGAGACAATTTACATAGTCTAATAAAAAGCAGCAATAACACATAGAAGGTTTGCCAGTGTGAAATGGTGATGCCTGCTCTAAGCTGCAGGCACCTTCCCCACCATGATGGGGCAGTCTCCCCAGGGGAGGTGTTCCTTGGCCTGGACCTGTGGGGATGTGCCTGGGAGGATTTGGATTGACAGAGAAGTTAAAACTATCCACACTGAATATCTCCTCTGTTCCTGCCCTCTGCTGGGTTCTGGAGACATGGATGAGTTAGGTCCAGCCACTGTCTTCAAGGAAGCCAGAGTCCGGGCAAAATGGCAGCATCCCTGGTGTAGCTCACACCATGAACAGCCAGATCCTGCTTCTCCCAAGCACCTGGGAGGCTTAGCTTGATGCTGGCGGATATACGCTGATCTCTAGGCCTGAGTCCTCATCTGTAAGGGGACAGTTTGGACTTCCTGAGCTCTCAGGCCCTCTCTGATCTGATGTCTTTGAGTCTTTGAGTCCTGTTTTCAGGAACCAGAAGTAACTGTTGCTGTCCTTGGTACTGACTGGTAAGGGCGTGCTGACATCAGGATGGGGTTCCTGTGGGAAGTTAAGAGCCCCAACATCTGTCTCGATGCTTCCCATTACTCCCCACCCCAATCCACTGACCCCTTCTGAGCCCAGCAGTGGCTGGGGAGGGCCAGCAGTGGAGGCTGGAGGGCGAGAGAGGCTGTGGCTGCCCGTGCACATCAGAGGAGGAGGGCAGGTACAGGACTCGGTTGTGTTTGTGCAAGGAAGCCTGGGGTCCCGCAGCTGAGAGGCCTGGGGGTGGATCAGAGCACTTGGCTTAGTAAGACCCATGGGGGCTCAGTCTGACTTTCTGTGCCTCCGATTCTCTTCCTGCACTCAAAGTGGCAATACCAGGTTTAGAACCCTGGTCTCCTGGTGTCACTGAGGCTAAGTCCCTGCCTCACCCTACTGTCACATGCCTGCCTCTTGACCACCCCATCAATATCCTACTGTGAAACAGCACTGCTCCAAAGCTCTGTGTGAGCTGCTGTTCAGGTTATTCTATGCACCAGGGCAATACACAAGGCTGGAGTCTTGGATTGGTGGGTCGTATATGTGATGCCTTCTGGAATTTCGCAGCCCACCCCAAATCCCTGCTGTGTTTGTAATTTAGGAATTTCAGTTTTGTTTCCATATTATGCAAGTATTACCTAGGGGAGCATGGAGATGTTACACATAATTATGGTGAATCATTTAGCAAACAATTAGGGGACAGAGAACAAACAAGTCACTGTTTCCAAAACCCCTCTTTAATCACTTCACAAATCCTCAGAATCCAGAGCAAATATGAAGATAATTAATCACTGCCAACCTGTCAGTCATAAGGACCTCATTTCCAATTAATTATGTGCTGTTGGTGTTCCACCCAGAAGCAGAGTAAAATCTTGTTCAAGGTCACAGTCTGCATTCTAGATCCCCTCTCTCTGGGCAGAGATTCAATTCAGTCCTGACGCCTCCTCTAGGATTATCTGTTCTGGGTTTGGCTGTCATCAGCAATGAATTCTGCGCAATCACACTATTTCATCAAAGATCTTCTGCATGGCCTTTATGTAACCTTCCATACTTGGAAGAGGAGGGAGGGACTTTCCAGCAGTTTTACAGAAGTCAGGTAGTGGTGCTTTTGTTGCACACAGGCCACTTGGACAGTCAGTGGCATCTAGGAGATTCACGAGCATTTGGAAACAGACCACAGAAGGCAAATGGCTTCTGAGTGGGGTAATTTCAGAGAGCCAAGGACACAAGGGGAAACCCCTGGGCTGGTTTGATGTGCTGGGGATTCACCAGCATTTACATGGGGTCTGGCATGTGGTGGGAGTCACTAAGTGTTAGTTTGGATGGGTGGACAATAAATGAATTAAAGCTTTATGCCTCTGCTCTCAGCACAGAACAGGTGTAAAATGAATCACTCTTACTTCTGCACGACTCAGTTCCCATGTCACCTCCTTGAGGAGCTTCTAGTGACATTCTTTGTTGCATTGGGGTGGTCCTCACTGGATTTCTACATGCCCCCTTCACCTCCATCACAGCTCAGAGCCTCATCTTTAATTTCATCTATCATAGTAGCATTTAAAAGAATTAATGCATATTAAAGTTCAGTTAAGGCCTGTTAAAGGTGGCAGATTGAACACATGTGTTTAGTTTTGCTCCTTTCTGAAATCCCACCAAAATTACTAGAAAGAGATTTTTAAGAAGGCTTAGACCCTTAAGGCCAAGGAGAAGGAGAGGAAAGAGCAGCAGATTTGGAATCTGCAATTGGAGGATGGAAAGTGGTGGCTGAGAGGTGACCAACTGGGCACATTGAAGGCACTAAATCCTAGGCCAACACGGGCCTGGGAAACAATGGATGAACATCACAGAGCACCCCAAAGCCTCTGGATGTGGTGGCACTGCACTTTTGGAAGTGGGGTGATTTGGGGCTAGAAAGAAAAGGATTGGTTGAAAGTTCAAAAAGCAGTTAGACTTCCAGCTTCCTTTGCCACTTCGTGCCACTGGGTGTTTCCCTTTCCCACTCCAGCAGAGAGTGGGAGCCTTATTCCCTAAAGAGGGTAAAGAGAGGGGCTCTGGACTTGGGATGTCAAGGGCACAATGCTGGAAAACAGGTGGATTTGATAAGCACTACGTGCTGGAGGCCCGAGAAGTACCAAAGACAGGTGGTGGAAGGATCTGCCTTGGGTGCAGGCAACAAGGGTGCACATTGTCTGTAGAGAATTTTACAAAAATTATAAAATGAATTAAAAGTTGATCTGCTGTTTCACACCTATTAGAATGGCTATTACTTAAAAAAATGAAATAACAAATGTTGGCATAGATGTGGAAAATCACAACGCTTGTGCATTGCTGGTGGGAATGTAAAATGGTACAACTGCTGTGGAAAAGAGTATGGTGATTCCTCAAACAATTAAACACAAAATACAATATGATCTAGAACTCCTACTTCAGGGTATATACCCAAAAAGAGTGGAAGCTGGGACTCCAGCAGATATTTGCATACTCATGTGCATAGTAGCTGTTATTTATAGTAGTCAAGAAATGGAAGCAACCCAAGTTCCATCAACAGATTAATGAATAAATAAAATGTGGTATATGCATACAAGGGAGTATTACTCAGCCTTAAAAAGGAAGAAAATCCTGACACATGCTACAATGTGGGTGAATCTTAAAGACATGCTAAGTAAAATAAGCCAGTAGCAAAAAGACAAATATTGTAGGATTCCACTTATAGGTACCTAGGGTAGTGAAAATCACACAGACAGAAGGTAGAATGTGGTTGCCAGAGGCTGAGGTGAGGAGATAATAGGGAACTGTGGTTTAATGGGTACAGAGTTTTGTTTGCGATGACGAAAAATTTCAGAGGTGGGTGGTGGTGATGGTTGCACAACAGTGTGAATGTACGTAATGCTACTGAAATGTATACATAAAAATGGTTAAAATGGTAAATTTTATGTTATGTATATTTTATCACAAAAAAGTCAGTCTTTTTTTTATTATCACCATTTGCTGGCAATTTTAACAATGCCAGTGTTAATAGATTCCTCATGGAAAAATATCTTTCCTTGGTCTATGTTCTAAATAACTGCATGGTTACTGGTGAATTTCAATAATATAGATTTAAACTTCAAAATGGCACATTTTAATTACCTACCCTTATAGGAGTGAGGGGAAAACTTGCCCTTTCCCCCAAAAGTTCGCTGAAAGATCAACTCACAAGTAAGGCAGATTAATAAGAGAAAAGATTTATTTACTGTGCACATGGGGAGAAATCACAGAGTGATTACCCAATGTCTCAATAAAGTCCAGATATTTTTATACATGCATTTTAGAGGGGAGGGGGGAAAATGAGGAGTATATGTAATTCTGTTTAGGGGCCATAAATGGTTGCTAGGGAGGAAGAATAGAAGGAGGAAACAGATTGACTTGTAAATGATTCTCTTTGCAGATTAAATTGACCTGAGAGACAGGTATTGTGTTTAAAATAATTTAGGCAGGTCTGTTTGTATTCTTGATCTTCCTTCCTGCAATACATTGAGATAACAAGGAGAGGAAGAGAAGTCCCTTGTCCCCTTGATCTTTTGATCAGGTCAGTCCTTTATGTAGATAGAGGGAAAGCCTCTTCCAAGGGCCTGTTAATTTCTAAGAGGCTTTAATTCAAAATATTTTTTATACTAAGGAATCATATTTTGGGGTAAAATTTCCAGAGCTCCTTCACACTTTAATAAGGATTTTGTTCTACATGGAATTTAATTGGAAGAACCCCCAGCACATGTCGACTCTGCAATGGTGCATCCATTTGAGAGTAAGTTGCTAGCATTTTAGATCTGTTCCGACTTCACTGGGTGTGACTTGGGTCCCTGTCCCTGTGGTGCTGCATATTCCTGCAGTTGTAAAGGAGACTCCAAATCAAAGAGAGACCCTGATTCCAAAGATACAATGGGAAATTTGAGTTATTTCACACTTGTCATTCTATGTGACCACTTGGAATTTTATGAATGCTTAAAATTTAAAACAGTAAAATCAAAGTGTGAACTTAGTGCAATATTGTGTTTGGTAAGTGCAGACTTTAGTTCTTACATGAACTATTTTACTGGAATTGCACAATTTATTTAAATTGAAAATTTATTGATCTGTTCTAACTGTTAATAGTTCGTTTTAAAACTAAAGAAGAAATTTAAAAAATGATTAATGTAGATTCTTACATGATTATTACTGAAAATAATTTTTTCCTATAGAGGATGGGTTCTGCTCTGGAACTGGGCTGGGTATGCCTCTGGTAAAAGTTGAAAGCACTGATCATTGACAATGAATTCTGCACAATCCATTGGCATCCAGAAAGAGATTAGGAGTCTTTTCTGGAAAATTTAACCAGCCCCAGAGAAAAGAACCAAAGATACTGTCACAGTTCAATCCACAGCTGGACTTTGAAGTGTTGCCCCAGTTCTTGGGCTCCTGGCTTGGAAGAATCGCAAGTTGGGCCCGCACGACAGAGAGAGATGACAGACACTCAGCAAGTGTGTGTGAAGAATTTATTGTCAGGAACGTTTAAGGGTGCAAAGCGGAAAAGCAAAAGTACGTTTCCTAAGGGGGAAATGGGTCTGTCCCCGTGAGTGGAGAAGACCCCGTTTAGTTCGATATTTTCCTTTTTATATGCTTTATGTTTAGGTAAAGGTTATTTATAATTAGGACTGAATTCCTGTCTATGTTTGGACATGACTTAAAGGTTGTGTTATATGTACTGTGGGGAAAGTTCTGTTTCCACTCTCTGACTGGTGGTCAGTGTCCCATGGCCTAATTACCCTCTTCTTTAAGACTGAAATAACTGTTTCCCCTGGTTATTTTTCTGTAACCATTTCCTCCTTATTGTTTTTCTATAACTGCTTTCTCTTTTCTGTTTTCTGATTTCCATCACCTCTCGCTTGTTTTTCTGTCCCTAGCAATACTAAGAACTAGAATGCCCCAAGGAAATTGCCCAGCCAGATCACCCAGCATAACCACAGTGAACAAGCTCCCCCCAGCCACCTTGCCCAGATTTCCAGTTAGCTTTTGAATGACTACTTGTAAATACTACCAACCAGCCAAGAAATTTGGGGAAGGCACTCAACATGAAAGCAAATATCAAAATAAGCAAAAGCCACTTGAAAGTGTTAATGCAGGAAAAAAAACCTCTGTAAAATAATTTAAAGAGGTTTATTCTGAGCTGAATATGAATGACCACAGCCTAGGGAAACACAAACCCAAGAAGCCTTGAGTAAGTGGTTCCAAGGCGGTCGGATTACAGTTTCATTTTATATATTTCAGGGAGGCAGGAGTTATAGGTAAAGACATGGATGGTATACATTGGTTCATCCTGAAAAGGCAGGATATCTTGAAGTGGGGACTTACAAATGATAGGTGGGTTTAGAGATTCTTTAGCAATTGGTTGGAGTAAGGCTCTGTCTAAAACCTTGAATAGAAAGCTAAGATAATGCTTAAGTTAAGATAAGGTGGCGGGGGCCTCTATTATCTGTCATGTGATACCATGCCAGCAAAAACAGACTAGATTTTTATGGATTGTAAGGTATGACTTAACCTTTACCTTGCATGGCCTTAGGTCTTGTTTATAGTTTGGTATCTTATTGCCACAAAGAGTTAGTTTTGTCAGTATTATGATCTCTATTTTATCATTAATGTTGGTCAATTATTGTGCCTTAACCCCAAAAAGGAGGGGGAAGTGGTCCGACCACCCTTCCCATCATGGCCAGGAACTCAGTTTTAAGGTTTTTCTGGGGTCTCCTTGGCCAAGAGGGGGTCGTTTAGTTGGTGGGGGGTGGGGGTTAGGACTTTATTTTTAGTTTATGAAAGAAACAAAAGCTGTGCAGAGAGGAGTAAACTTCAAATAAATTATTCTTATTAGTCTTGAAACCGCCCTTCACACAAGTCAATAATGGGGTGCAGGGTGAAAACTGCGGTAAGGGCCTAGCTAAAAATAATGATAATAATTAGTCACCATCCCCCTGTTTGCTTCTCTATAATTGCCACTCCAGAGCCACGCAGTTGGTAGTCATAAAGACTCTTAACTTCTCCCCATAGCTGGTGTCCATAAAGATTCTTAACTTTCTCCATAGATATCATCACCTTTTTGAAACTTAAAGGTATACTTTAGGATATCTTCTGGGCCCTGCATCTCAGTGGACTGGTTGACCCACCCAGACCAGCAGCCCATACCAAGAAACCGACTCGCCTGGAACAACATAAGGAGGGACTGAAACAACATAAGTAGATGATTCCTACACCCCTATAATTTTGCCCCAATCAACAAGCCTAATTGCCTAACCCCTTGACTGCCAAACTATCCTTAAAAACCCTGCCTCCCAAATTCTTGGGGAGGTGGATTTTAGAAGTTTCTCCTGTCTCCCCACTTAGTACTATGTGGAATAAAGACTCTTTCTCTGCCGTAAAACCTGCTGACTCAGTGTATTGGCTTTTTCTTGGGCAGCAGGCAAATGAACCTGGTTGGGCAGCAACAGTTTTAGTTAACATTTTCTCTTGTACAAGAGAATGCTTTAAAAAGAGGAACATGCTGTAGAAAGGACTACTCTGGGACCAAAAGACAATTCTTGGAAATAAAAATAAATAAATAAATGCAGAAATAAAAACTTCAATCAAACGGTAGTAAGATAAAGTTTAAAGATTTCATGGAAATAACAGTGAGAAACACAGAGATGGGAAAATGGGAGCTCAGTGATAAGACACGAGGACCAGTTCAGGATGTCCAGTATCTACACAAAAGCAGTTGCAACAAAGGCAAAGAGAAGAAACAGAGAAGAGGAAGTCATCCACGAAGAATTTAAGTTGCTATCCTAGAATCGGAGGAGCTGAGTGTCTGGTCTGAAAAGACCCACCAAGGCACAGTACACTGGGGGATATTAGACCCCCCACACTAAGGCACGTGGCCATGAACTTTCAGAATGCTGGGCGGGGGGCAAGGAGGAATCCCACGTGCTTTCAGGGGGAGAAAAGTTTTCACGGGAAGGATTGAAAATCAGAATGGCTTCAGGCCTCTGAACGCCAAAACTGCATTTGAGAAGACATTCAAAAGACAGTGGAGCAAAGCCTTCCAAATTCTGAAGGAAAATGATTTCCGCCTAGAATTCCATGTCCAGCCAGAATATTGTGGAAGTGTGGGGACAGACTAACTACAGCTTTAGAATTTACATCTGTCAACCCAAATAAATGACTAAGGCAAAAATCTCAATCAATGTAGGTTTATTAAGCCAGAATTTTAAGGACGTGCCAGGGAAAAATATGAACCACAGACAAGCTGTGGGTGTTTTTTCCCAAGAGAAGGTTGGAAACTTCAGCATTTTAAAGGAAATACAGAGACAAGGAAGGGGGGGGCGTGATGAAGTAGTGACTACATTCTTATGAGGCTCAAGAAATCTACATTTTATGTAAAATGAGGGAGTGAAGGAATCATCAGGTATGTAGATGTCCCTGGGTAGGGGGAAGAATGCCTAATTTTGTCTTGTCTCCAGTTCTGTTGCCTGTAAGATAAAGTTGTGATTCGTTATTAGTGTGGAATTGGATAGGCTTTAGTTTTAGGTGCTAGGCATGGGTACAATTTGCAAGTCCTTGCTTATGGGAGGTTAGCAAGGAATTTCCTGAGTGAATGATCTGTGGGGCCAGCTCTTCACAGGTGCCTGAGACTGTGGTTTTCTTCTTACACATCCCTTGCACCCTTCATTGGGAAGCTACTGGAGGATGTGCTACCCCAAGATGAGAGGTGAGTTGAGGGAGATCAAGGCATGTAAAATGGAAAACTGGGGGTACAATAGAAGAGCCCCAAGATGAGGGTAAGGAAGATCCCAGTGTTGGGTCTGCCCTGGAATGGGGTAGATGAAGAAGTCAGATAAGGGACCCCCACAGGCAGGCTCCAGAGGCTCCGGAGAATGTAAAGATAGCTCTGAATTATAAAGGCTGGGATGGAGGCGGGCAGAAACTAGTGGCTGTTCCAGAAAGAACTCCCCCTCCCCAAACTTTCTATAAAACTCGCCACCCTTCCCCTTCTCTGGGTGGACGCCCTTCTCGGCCTCCATCCATGTGCACCCAGGTGCCCAAAACAAATGGCATTTTACCATGCCCCCAGGCTTGCATGTCTTCCTCTCGGATCTGACCTAATACCCAGAAGGTCAACTGCACACCAGGTAGAGAGAGGTGGGCCCAGATAGGAGCAGGTCAGAAGGAACAAGGAGGGGTTTCTGTAAGGTTCAATTGAGAGATCGCCTAGTGTGTTTGCACACATTGGAAGGAGAGTTACATACCAGGAGAGTTCAGAGCTGAATTACTGATAAGCACACAAAAAAGTAAACAAACAAACAAATCTGAGAGTGGGACATAGAGATTTTTATCTTGAACTGATTTTTTAAGGCTTTATTAAGGTATAGTTTACATGTAATAAACTGTGTGCATTTAACATGTACAATTTGATAAATTTTGACATACAGGTGAAGCTATAAATCGATGTCCTTTTATAGGCCCTCTTCCTGCCCTCTCCAGCCCTCCAGGTAACCATTTATTTACTTTACAATAGATATGTTTACATTTTCTGCAATTTTATACAGTTGGAATCATAGAGTGTTTACTCTTTTTATTCTCTGGCTTTATTTATTTTGCATGATTACTTTGAGATTCATCAATAATATTATATGAGTAGTTCATCCTTTTTTTGCTGAGTAATCCTTGGATATATCATTATTAGTTTTTTCATCCATCTGCTTATGAACATTTGGGTTATTTCCAGTTTTTAGCTATTGTAAATAAAACTGGTACAAACAAAGAAACAAATAAAAAACTAAACATACAGGTTGTGGTAAAGAGACAATGATTAACTTCAGATATACTAGTTCAGGTTTGATGAGATGGACACCAAAATGGGATTAGATGCTCAACAGATTGACTGGGGGAAACACCTCTGATGGGTGAAGGGGAAGGAGACAGACAAGGCAGCAGAGCTGTAGACCACAGCACAGGGCTGACCGCTGTGAAGGAGAGAGGGAAGCAAGGGAGATGTGGTGGGAAGAGCCTGGCCTGCAGCGCAGTTCCCAGGAAGGAGCAGCCAGGACGATGGGGGAGTTTCCAGCCAAGATGCCCGCTGGAGAAGCTCCATGTCTTGCAGGAATGGGCATGTGCTCAGTCACCGGGCCTCAGGGATGTGGCTGGCCTTGGTGTGAACGTGGAGATGGACTCAGGGGCAGCAGCTGGGGCTGTCAGTCATCGTACTCCCCTCAGGAAGGCATCTGAGTGGTTGTGTTTTTGTGGCCACCACAACAATGAAAACAAAACGCACACTGCGTGGCTCATCTTGGTGTAGCATTTACATAGTCATAATTGTGCCGCGCTAGCTGCCAATTGAGATAAAAGGACCACATACCCCTGTGGGGAGGATGCAGGCAGGAATTGTCTACCGGGTGGGTACAGGAGCTGGGGAAGGAGGGTTAAATTTCATAGTGGGAAGTCAATAAATAATGCCCCCAAGTCAGGCATCTTAATAAACTCATTATCTGTAGATGTGGAGGTGTATCTGAAAAGAAGCAACGAAAAGAATTGGAAGTGATTGCTCCTGAGGAGCAGGAGAGGGAGAGGGGAGCAGAGGGCAGAGATGGCAGGAAGCCTAATGAAAGTATAAATAAAAACTAGATATAGTCAGAGTGCGCAAGTGCCTGGCACGTGGTGAGTGCCGAGTACATGCTGGTCATCATGGTGACGGTGATGGTGTCCATGCACCCAGCGCCTGACCCGTAGTTGGTCTTCACCTGGTGTTTGTCCCATTGCCTCCTTTAAGGGTGAGCCATTAGCGATGGGTGCTTATTTAAAGGATTCCTTATTAAGTGATCAGAGCCTTTTAGTGTCCATCTGCCTCTCACACCAGCCGCCTGTGGGAAGTCCGAGCTGATGTTTCACTTCACGTTAATTTCTATAGTGTTGGACTCCCTCCCTCCTCCCGAGTAGCTTCAGTATGTGCTGCTGAGCAAACCTCTTAATGGTGCAGGAGAGGAGATGCCATGTGCGTTTTAATAAGCAGAAAACCCTGGGGGAAACAGCAGTGGCTCAGGTGACGTCAGCTCACAGATGCAGCTGGCAGGTGAGTGGAGCAAAGCTGGCTGCAGCCGCACCCGCTCCAGCTGTGCCTGTGATAGGAGCTAGGCAGGGTGGGAGCAGGGGAGCTTCCACGCACACCTGGAGGTCTGCTGCAGGCGAGGGGGCCACCATGGGGGAAGGCTTGCCTTAGCTGTTCCAAAAGGACATTCCTAAGGAGGTCTGGGCCCTGACCCCACCAGCTGTACCAGAGCGAGGGGGAATCTTGGGAAAGCCTGCCAGCGCTGCTCGTTACCTATGGCTCCGCGGTTCCATCGCATTTGCAGATGGAAAGCTTGGGTCTGCGCATAGCCGGTCATTGGCAAAGGCTAATGACAACAAAAACACAGTACTCACCTGGCACCAGGACATGGGTTTCTGAGACAGGCTCTACTGCCATCTGTAGGACCTGGGCAGCCTCCTCCCCTTTCTGGGCCTCAGTTTCCATACCTGTAAAATGACGGGTCCTCTTCATCCATTCCAGTGCTGACAAATTTCTATTTGGCACAGTGCCCACACATGGGAAGCCTGCCATAAGCATCTGGGGAAGGAAGGAATGAATGCTTGCGATAGGCAGCGGCTTGCGATGGTCCTTTCTACCTCTCGAGTATAGGAGACAGAGAAAGCAGGAAGGATGCGGAGCTGGCTGGGGGATTTAAGAATAAACAGGGGAACCCTAAACGTGGCTTTCTGGGTACAGGGAAAAGACCAGCCGCACACCCAACATGCAGGGGAGAAGGCACAGCTGAGAGAGGCAGGCAAATGGCTTTGGGTTACCATGGCAACAACAGCTGGTAGGAAAGGGGCCCAGAGGATGCCAAGACTGGCATTTTCTTCCCCTTATCTTTTTAAACAACTGCTTTCTTTCTGTAAGGGAGAGAGGTAGCAGGGAAGGAAGGGCCAAGCAGAGGGGAGACTTGGGGAGAAAAACTCACCTTTAAAACTGTGAGGAAAGCCATCCCTTTGCCAGCTCACTGGTTGAGCCTGCTTTGTGATTGGAGATGGCAGCAAATTTCCAAACTGCAATAGCCGCCCAGTAGCTTCTGCGTGGGAGGCCCCTGCTCAGCCCTGTCCGCACTGGGTAGTTTAATCCTCACCGCGGTTGTCATTGAGATCGAGGATCAGGCCCATTTTACAGATGGGGAAACTGGACTTCAGATAGGGTGAGTACCTGCATCCCAGGGCAGCAAGCGACAGTTTAGATCCACCCCCAGGTCTGTCTGGCTCCAAAGCCTTGGCACTGAAATCCTCTGCCAGATAGCCATGGCAAAGCTTCGAGTAGGTGGGTTTGATGATTATTCTTCATTTTTCTTCTCCAGCACTACTTTCAGGGTGGGATCCCACACCTGTAAAGACATTTGCTTCACATGACTGGAGTGGATGGAATGTTCTCTCCTCTTAGCGTCTCCGACTGCTTGTGGTGGCTGGGGAGGGGCTGGAGCAGAGGGGTGGTTAATATGGAGGGCTCTGAAGTTACCTCCTAGCAGTTGTGTGACCTGGGACTGTGCCTCAGCTTCCTCTCTTGTCAACGGGAATGGCCCTGAGACCTTTTCACAGGGCTGCTGTGATGACTGAATGTGCTCATGCACGTGGAACCCAGTGACGTGTCTGACACATTGCACACGCTTCTGAGAGGAAAAAGAAGTGGGGGGGGGCAGTGATTCCCCCAAATTTCACAGCAAGTTAGGGCAGGGCAGTGGCCTAGACTCAGCCTCCTGGTTCTCAGGGTGTGTGCTGTTCACGCTTCAGTGGACACAGCCCCTCACCCACAGTGAGCTCAGCTTTGGGTCACAGACATCACAAGGACACAAAGGACACCATGCCAGCTCTCTGGGAACTCCCAACCATATGTATGCATAGGGGATTAATTGGAATCATAGGCTCCATGAGACCTGCTGATGGGGCCCCTGGCACTGCCTCCCTTGAGTTAATGTTTTGTCACTGAAAGTTATCATAATTCATCGTTTACACCATTCATGCCGCCCTGATTCAGTAACTGGCTTGGGCTGCCCACTTAGCTCATTGAAACAGGTCGCTAGTCTGATTGCAGGCAGGGAGAGGGCCCTAGGGAGTTAGAACAAAAGACAAGTGTGAGGGAAGAGCAGAAGTTCTGCAACGTGAGTCCTGGAAGGAGCTCCTGCAAGGTTCCAGGAGACAGGTCTAAAGGGAGGATGTTTCTGGAAAATCCCAGGATGGTGTAGAAAAACCGCCCTCCAAACTGAGATGGAGCCTATAAGACCAAAGAATGACTCAGACAAGTCCAGCTTGATGAGTTAAATGAGTTTATTAGAGGTTGCTTACACAGAGCGCTCACTCCTGGGCCACACAGGAGTTCTCCGGAGAGTAAGGTCTGGGCTACCTGCCTGAGCTGTTGCCTTAAATCCCTTCCCGGTGAGTGACGCAGAGTTCTCTCATTGTGTCATTGCATGTTCACATTGAAACAAATTAAGCTTGCACAGTACAATCATCATATGCCTTCACACAGTGCACGTTGTGTTAATGATATCATTATATAATTCACCACTAGGCGGGGATTTTAGTATGACAATTAGCTAAAGGGTGTTGTAGGACAGCTAAAGCAGTTCCAGAGCAGTCAGGGCTGGTTTAAGCGGGTTGCGTCAAGAAAGTGCTCAGGCATATCTCTTGTACCTTGTAGTTCTCTTTGGTATTTGCTTCATCTATTTTGTAACAATTTTGTTGAGTGCTGCTACTTAACACAGTGTTTCTCCCTGTGTGGTGCAGAACTTGTAATTTTCCCTCAGGGGACCACACAGGAGGAGGGGTGGGAACTCACCTGGGGGCACTCTGAAAAGAGGGGGGGCCCAGGGAACAAGAGGAGGTTGAAAGAATGAAGGCAAGTTACACCTACTGAGCGTTTACTAAGTGCCAGGCACCAAGCTAGGGGCTCCTGCACACGTTCACTGGCTAGTTCTTCGTGGAGGGTATCTTCATCTCTATTTTGCAGGATGGGAAAATTGAGGCTTAGGAAGAGAAACGGAAGCGTGTTCATTGGTCAAATAGATATGTGGGTGCCAACACCCATGCTCCTGACACGGGGTGGGTGGGGTCTGTGCAGACTGTGCTCTCTCCTCTACAGGAATGGAAGTGTTAGTCTTTGTGACATGCCCTTAAAAGGTCAGGGATTGGGTTCTCTGGAGACACAGACTGCTGTGTTTATAGCACATGGGATTCCCAGGGTAAGAGATAAAGAAGTTACCCCCTGCTCCCTTGCAGCCAGTGTGAGAGCATCCTTGGACACGCTGGAAATGAGTGGGATGTCGTGCAGGAGCTGGCAGAGCCTGGTGCTCAAGGCCAAGCTGTCCATCTTCCGAGGGCGGATGAGTCAGCGGGCAGCTGCCTGCCACAGGTTGGTGGCACGTCTTTGGGGAGAGGTTGTTGTATTATTAGAATATGTTGATGTGGTGCTTTGTTTGCAAAACACTTCTTGGTCACTTTTAATTTGGGAAATATTTGGTGCAAGTTATTAATGCCTGAGCTTCAGATTTCCTTGGGGAAGCTGCTTTTTGGTGATTCCTGCAAAAGGGACCAACACTAAATGGGGAATTGTTATAGAAACCAGAGGTACTCTGGAGAATCATTGGATATGACGTCATGGAGCAGGACAAAGAATGCAGCAGGAAGGACGCCTGTACACCATCTGGTCCAACCTACTATTTAAAAAGTGTAGATATTGAGGCTCAAGAAGGTTCCATGACATTTTCAAGGTCTTTCAGCCAGTTAGCCACCAGGGCAGGACTGAGACTTGGCTTCCCTGACTCTGAGTGTCTGTGGCTCCAGATGCACAAGGCTGACCCCTTTCAGTCTCAGGGGAGCTCACCAGCTCCAGGAAGTTACCTGGTCCCAGCAGGTTAATGATGACACTAAGACATGAACCTGCATCTTCAGATTTCTAGTCTTGTGACCCAACTACTTACTACTCCCAAAGTAGTAAGTACTGTCAACTGCCAGCTTCTCTAAAAGGAGTTTTCCAGCTAAATCAGTTCTGAACAGATAGTATAATGGACCTTTGTCATATCACTCAACATTTTTGAATACTCTTCCTATATTTGAGGAAATCCCCTCAAATATTTTGAGTCTGTCCTCTCTTGAGTAAAAGCCAGAAGTCAATTTCCCAGCTGTTTCTGAAGCTACGAATGTTGCCTAGACTCAGGCCATCGGCGGCATCCATGCAAGGCTTTGGTTTGGAAGAAAGAAGCATAAAGGAGCAGACCCTGCACAAAATCCTTTCCTGGTGAAAGTGGCAAAGAACGGGGCAGAGGGAGCGTCCAGACCTCAGAGCCGGCAGAGCCCAAGGAGGCAGCAGCTCTGTCCTGTACCCAGCAGCCCTGAGATCTGAGAGCCGCAAGCAGTGCAAGGGGGTGATTTGGAAGTTGTTCCTGGGTGTGTGGCCTCCAGGCCCCTGTTTCTGGCCCTCTTGGAGATTCTGTGAGCTCCTAACAATCTTTAATAAATTCCTCTACCATTTAAACCATATAGAGTAGGCCCTGGTGCCTGCAACTAAAAATCCTGATGGGCACAAATATCATCAACATTATCATCATCATGGTTGTGATTTGTATCTTGGATTTAAAATGGCTCAAGAAGAAAAGTGTCTTGGTATTTTTTCTTTTTATTTATTTTTTTACTTTATACGACATGGTAGACTCTGGAGACAGCATACTATGCATGTATAGTAGGTGTTCATTAATGATTTGCTGGCTGCTGGCTAGCTGGGTAGGGGTATAGATGAAATTTCCATGATAACATATGCTACAAGTCTGACTTTTCATTCCCAGTGGATGTTATTAGGATGATTTCAGCTGCATGTAATAGATGACTCCATTAAAAATGGCTTAAACAATAAAGGACATTAATCATTTCACATGACCAGAAATTAGAGTGGATCCAAAAGTAGGGTGGAGATAGTGTTGCTTAACTTAGAGGCTCAATGGTGCCATCAGGGTCTCTTGTCCTTTTCATCTTTGTGCTCTGTCACCTACGTGTGGTAGCTTTATTTCTCAGGCTTGTCCCCTCATAGTCACAAGATGGCTGCAGCACTTCCAGACATCACAGATAAACATCAAAGTCCAGTAACACAAAACATCTACTACATTTACATCATTTCTCTTGAGATATTCCTTTTGGAAGTGATAATACCCTTTCCAGAAGCTCCCCAGCAAATTTTCCCTCATGTGTCACTGGCCAATAAATTGTGCCCTGTATCCTTTCTTAAACCAGTGCTGGAAGAGGAATAGGTTTATCAGGATGACACACATGATTCAGGATTCACGCCCTGGGGCTGGGAAGGTGGAGCCTCCTTTCATCAAAGTGGGGCTTTGTTACAGAGAAGAAGGGAGGAGTGGCTTTTGTGTAGCAGTAAAATTTTGCTGATTGACTTCAGTGTCCTGGCCTTTGAGTTAGCCACTTCCATATTCTTTATCTCACGTATGCCTCCCTGTAACATTCAGGTGGGTATTGCCATCCCCATTTTCTTGAACTTGAAGCTCAGAAAGTTGAAAAGTGATTTGCCTAAGGCCACAAAGCTGTGAAATAAAGTAAAATCTTAAGCCCACCAGCCTACTGAGTGGCTCCCCTCTTCGCCAAGGGGACCTCAGAGATACCCTAAAGCTGAGTTGCTGGCCATGAGGAGGGAGGTCAGACATTCCTCATCATGCTCCCCTCCCTTCTTGGAGATGTCCTTTGTAACTCATTAACAGGCCTAAGGCTTTGCAAGACAAAGCTTAAACCACACCTGCAGGTCATCAATTTACTTAACAGGTCACATGAGTCTGAGTATATGCCTGGTGACTTATCTCTGATTATCAGACTTCCGTATCTTAAGACATTCCCAGCCTTTAGACAAAGTTTCATTTCTTTAACCAATTACAAATCAAAGAATCTCTAAACCCACCTATAACCTATAATCCCCCACTTTGATATGTCCTACCTCTTCAGGCCCAACCAACATATGCCTTCCATGTATTGATTTATGACTCTATGTGTGTTATTCCTGTCTCCCTGAAATGTATAAAACCAAACTATAACCCAACCACGAGACCACTTGCTCAAGCCTTCTTGGGCATGGTGCTCTGGGCCATGGTCACACATATTTGGCTCAGAATAAACCTCTCTAAATTATTTTACAGAGTTTGGGTTCTTTTCCCTTGACACAGCTAATTCATGGCAGAGGGATTTAACCCTGATTGCTTTTAAGTTTTGAACCCCTGTGGTCCCTGTTGGAGAGAGCACTCTATCTACAGTTTATGCAGAGGTTTTGCTAAAGCAAGAAAAACTTCAGCATTAAAATAGCTGGTTAATTGGAGGAGGAGGGAGAAAAATGTATTTCCCTTGCTGGGTTTAACCTCTTATTTTAATAAACAGTTTAAAGGAAAGAGAAACGGTTTCCTGTTGGCTGTTTAGAATCTGACTCTGTGCTGCTGAAATATTTACTCTCCTGTAATTGTGGCCATCCCTCAGGCTCAGGAAAACTGCTGTGCAGGAAGAAAGAATTCAACAGTGACTCAATGAGACTTTCACAGGAAGAAACTCCTGCCAGTGGGTAACCATGGTTTGCTAATGGTCTCCTTGGGAGGCTTATCAGGGATTTATTTCTTGGCAGAATTAATTTCTCTTTAGTGGGAAAAACCTCAGCTGCCTCTTCCAAAGGGGGTGGGTGGGGAATGGGGGGCAGAATTTTGCCAATTTTCTTTCTGTGTGGCTCGTTTTCCCCTGAGCACGTGGGCTACACTGACAAATTGCTTTAGATTTGAAGGCAGTTTTGTTTCTAATTCAGATAAATTCTGTTTATTTTAACTCCCATGTCCCGGAAGCATCCACTGTGTGCCAGACCCTGTGCCAGGAGCTGGGGAAACTAGGGTACCTGGAAGATCCTGTCTGTCCCCAGGGCTCCACTGTCCAAAAGGAGAAAATGCTGACAACCCAGAAATAGGCAAGTCACAGCGAAGTGTGGTACGGGGCGGTGGGTGTCCACAGGGGTCCCTGATCTCACCTGGAAGGCACAGGGGCAGGAAAGGAAGGCTTGCGGAAAGAAGTGAGCCAAGTCAAGTGAAGGAAGGGCATTTCAGGGCAAGGGAATAATATGGGAAAAATCACAAAAGCCAAGACTAGTGCCCTGCCCTGGTCCCATTCACACACTGTATAAATGTATGATAGTTAAAAGAGCAAACACAGATACCTCAAATTTTGTCCTAAGGGTTTACATTTATAAACTTAGCTAATTCTCACGCAAGCCTGTGAGGTAGGCATTAATTATTGCCATTTTACAAATGAAATCAACAGCAGCAGCAACAGGCACAGAGATATTAGACAAATTAGCCAAGTAAACACGTGGCAGAGATGGGGTTAGAATTCAGGCAGTCTGTGCTCTTAACCACTATGCTGTGCTGCCTCGCTGTGTATTACATGTGTAATAGTTACTTGCACATGGTATACATTTACTATCGCAGCAACACTCATGTATATGGTAAACATACATAACAATTAATCTTAAAAGACAGGAATTTACATTTTCTTTCAACCTCTGGATGGATTGATTTGGACATCTAAATTTTGGAGACCACACCCTTGAAATAGCCTCTTATTTGGAGGGATCTGAACCACAACAGAGTGTGATTAGAGCACATGTTTTTCAACAAGTGGCATCTGAGATGGGGGGAGAAAAATTTTCCTTTGTTTTGGGATCCCAACATATGCTGAAATGGACCTTCTGATAGTCCTTTCCTCTTGGTGCTATTGGAGAGAATGACAATTATATGTTACCTAGAAGAGGACATTTCAGTTTGCAAAACACATCCAAAGTCCCCTTTGCCTCTTACTACCACCTTCAGAGGGAACCAGGACAACGGTCATTGTCACCTATTCATAGAAGAGGAAAAGAGGCTCAGAGATGGGAAAGGATTTAGTGCTTGCACAAAGTAAGCAAGTGCACAACCAGCCAAAGAAGCAGGACCAGGAAGACAGGTGGCTTCCAGGAATACAAAGGAGGCTTTGAACGGGAAGTGTTAGGTGCCCGGTGGAAGCTGGGCGATTCTAGGAAACAGAAGAGGTATGGGCGATTCTCAGCACTTCCCTTTTGGATGCCCGGTGGTTTGTAATATGGGGCCATCTGCTGTTGCACCTCTGTTTCCTTTCAGGCTGTGGGGCTATCTCCAAAGACAGACGGTCAGAAGTCCACTGGGGCTGAAGGCACGGGGCTCCGAAACTTGTAGCAAACAGAACCTGGAATAGAAAGGGACCAATAAGCATCTGTCCTTTCTTGCGTTGACCTAAAAGGAAGAAACTGAGGCAAAATTCATATAAGTAGAGAGTTTATTTGGGCTAAGCTAGAGGATGGCAACCCGGGATCATAGATTGAAGTTTCACTGAGTTTGCATTTCCATTAGCAGCAGTCAGAAGGGGATTTTCATTTATGTATTATTATTTCTTTAAGACTGGGTCTCACCCTACTGCCCAGGGTAGGGTGCAGTGGCATCCTCATAGCTCACTGCAACTGCAAATGCCTGGGCTCAGGCGAACCTCCTGCCTCAGCCTCCTGAGTAGCTGGGACTACAGGTGTGCATCACTGTGCCCAGCTAATTTTTGTATTTTTTGTAGTTATGTTGCTCAGGCTGGTCTCCAGCTGCTGGCCTCAAATGATCCTCCCACCTCGACCTCCCAAAGTGCTGGGATTATAGGCATGAGCCACCGCACCTAGCCAACAGGTGGATTTTTAAAGGAAAAGAAGAGGCAGTTCCTGAGTTGTTTACCGAGAATTTACATTAAAATAACATAAACTATTGACTGGCTATGCATTTTTCCCTGTATCACAGATTCCAGGAATTGAAGATAAGGGGCAAGGCAGCCAGTCAGGAACAAAATGACCCCGAACACCACTCCAGGCGTGGGTGTGGGGTGTGACTGCAGCCCATACTCTGTCTCTGGGCCTGATACATTTCACGTAGCTCAGACTGCTCTGAGCTATTTTTCTTTTCTCACTCAATGGTGACAGCTTCACTCAAAACTTTCAAACAAAGAGGCTCAGAAGTCAGGTATGTTTGGGTTCAAAACTCAGACACTTATCCTCTCTGGGCCTCATCTGTGAAATGAGAAATAAAAATAAATCCTAAGGCCCCCAACCAACTGAGCAGATGCCCTTTTGCCAAGGGGACCCCAGAGAAAGCTCAAAAACTGAGTTCCCAGTCATGACAGGATGGGAGGTCAGACGTGCTTTGCTATACCCCATCCCTCACTAACCACCATTAGACTTTCTTTCCTAAAAGTTAAACCAGGACTTTTGCAAGACTTGCTCCACCACTGGTTTCCACCAACCCCCTGACACTGCCAGACTGCCCTCTCTTTCTGCCATTTTGATATGTGGTCAAAACCACAAGGAAGTTTCAGCCTAGGTCTAGTTGCTCCTCTCACAAAGATCCAGTCATTGAGACAAGGATCTCAAGCTGTCTCAAATGTGTCTCTCTTCCTAACTAATGGAGATCATGGGCTTTTAAAGGAGGGGCCACAAGCCTTGGGCAAGTCATGGTGCAACTAACAAGGGACCATAAGCAAGGGTGCAGGTTGTGGGGGATGGTGAATCATGGCATCAGGAAGTCTGCCCTGGGGCCTTCGGAACCTCAGCTCCTTTGTCTTGCAGAAAATCCACCATTTCTAGGAAACAACTCAAAAGGTCAAGTAGTTAGTTAAGAGAGAGGATTATGAAAAAAAAAATACAGGGGTCATTGAAATTTGTTCATAGAGCTTGTTACAGACACACCGATTGACCAGCATTCCCTCCTGATAAGAGACAACAGACCATGGACTGGTTCTGGTCAGTTTACAGAGGATGAGCACAGGATGCCTCTGTGTTCTCCGTTTTACCTGTTGACATATAGATCCTAATTTTAATGCATTTAAATGTTAAGTCTCTACCCCAAATTGAACATGGGATGTACATAACATGTATATTTGCTTACTATGCATGTGTGCGCCCCCCTTTGTGAATATTCGTAGCTCCTCCTATAAGCTGTTGAATATGTGTACTTAGCTGACCCATTCAATATAAATTTCTGTCTCACTCTTCCCCCTTCGGTCTCTGTCAGACGCGATGCTTCCCAGCTTGTGGGGTAGCCAGCCTGCAGGCTGCAACCCTTTGAAAGAAATAAAGCTCTCCTCTTCAAATTTATGGATTTTGTGATTTTGAGATGACAGAAATGAGCATAGAAGAGAACATAACCCACAATATTAATTGGGATGGCATATGTACTGTTGACGGAAAAGAAGCTGAACTCTGTAAAACAATTTTAAAGAGGTTGATTCTGAGCCAAATTTGAGGACCATGACCCGGAGCCACACCCAAGAAGCCTTGAGCAAGTGGACTGGCTGTGGTTGGGTTACAGTTTGGTTTTATACACTTCAGGGAGACAGGGATTACAGGTAAAGTCATAAATCAATACATGGAAGGCATACATTGGTTTGGCCCAAAAAGGTGGGCCATCTGGGGGTGGGGGTGGGGGGGCTTACAGGTAATAGGTGGGTTTAAAGACTTGTAATTGGTTAAAAAATGAAGCTTTGTCTAAAGGCTTGGAATGTTTTAGATAAGGAAGAGACAAGTCACTGGACTTATATTTGTTGTGTAAATTAAGGACCTGTAGGTTTGTCTTGCGTAGCCTTACGCCTGTTGATGAGTTACAGAGGAGGTGTCCAAGAAGGGAGGGGTCATGGTGAGGAATGTCTGACCTTCCTCCTCATGGCAGGCAATTTAGTTTTAGGGTATCCCCTGGCCAGGAGGGGGTCCCTTCAGTCAGCCAGTGGGGGGGAAGCCTTTTATTTAATTTTAGTTCACAGTACAAAGTATAACAGTAGCTGACAACTAGTAAGTGCAATTTATGTTAGTAATTGGTCACTACATGTTGTTGGGTTGCTTATCAATAATGTATGTAAAATGCCTTACTAAATGCTGCTTAAAAATCGTGCTAAAATGGTCTTACTACTGTGCTAAGAGCTAACGTTTGTTGTTTCCTATGTGCCAGACACCACTCTGAATACCTTTCATATGTTAATTGACTTAATAATTGTGACAACTCTGTGAAGTAGGTACTGTTTTGACTCTGTTTATGGGTCAGGAGACCCAGAGAATTTGAGTAATTTGCCCATGGTCTACCCAGGTAGGATTTAACGTCGAGTGTCCTGCTTCTGGAAACTGTATCCCTAACCACCATAGTATTTTGCCTCTTGCTGTTTAATATTACTCCTACTGTTGTGATGCTGTTTGTATTATTCTTTTCTATTATTATTCTCACTGTGATGCTCCCAATCACAGTGATAGGTTTTTAAGAATAGTATTC
This sequence comes from Daubentonia madagascariensis, assembly GCA_023783475.1. Classification (NCBI taxonomy): domain Eukaryota; kingdom Metazoa; phylum Chordata; class Mammalia; order Primates; family Daubentoniidae; genus Daubentonia; species Daubentonia madagascariensis. The sequence continues at coordinate 53,214,145 of JAKFHU010000485.1, read as the reverse complement.
TTGTAATTGATATTTTCTTACAGTTTCCTTCCTGCAGTTTGGGTATTTTACCACCATGTGAGCAGTGAATAATGGGGAAAATCCTTGATGGAGTATCTTCTTGGGGACACATGTGTGTTCCATCTAGTTGCAGATGCTGCTTTTCTTCTTGACAAAGACTTTTTTTTTTAATGAAAGGACAGAGGCCCCAAATTGTCACAAAACAGATCAGCACCACAGAGAGCTCCTTCTAGCCACAAAATGGAACAAGGGGTTGTAGTTAATGTAAGTGAAACAGAAAAACTACCATTTATGCAGTGACTTCTTCTACGTGCCATACACTTTGCATACTTGATCTTATTTAAGTCTCAAAATTCCCCAGCAAGGGGTGGTGTGATTATTCCCATTTTACAGATGAGAATACTGAATCTTAGAGGTGAAGCAACCTATTCTCCGTTGCACAGCTAGTAAGTAGGGAAGCAGGGTTAACTCAGGTCTTTTGACTTCAAATTCCTTGCTTCTTACACTAGATAGTGATGCTTCAAATTACCCTGGGAAGCCAGTTGTAGGTTTCACCCTGGCCCCCTGATCAAGAGCCACCCCCACAGGAACCTGCCCCCTTAGCTGTCAGAGCCAAAGACAGGAGTCTGCACTGGTTCTCTTCCTGCTGTCCCTACCTGGACATTCTGGCTACTCACCTGGGCTCATCGTCATGGACGTAGCCCTCTGCGAGAATGGGCCAATGTATCTATACAGTTTATTGGTGTAGCACTGGCCAGGTACCAGCACATAGAGCAGGCACTCAACTAGTATTGTTGAATGAGTGAATGAATGAACAAATGAATGAGTGAATGAGTGAAGTGCCTTCAAAAGATCTTCCTCAAAAGCTTGACCTCCAACCTTTTGCTATCCTTTTTCTTTTGCTTCCTGGGCTCCAAAGATCTTGCTTCTTTGTTTCTGAATTCTGATAAAGGCAGGGTGAGTGAGTGGGTGAGTAGCAAGGGGGTACCTGGGGTACAGGAAGCTGTCCTTCCACAAGCTAAGCAACAAGGTCCAAAAAACGTGGGGAGACAAGGTGTTCCACTTGGAGAACATTCTCTTCCTTGTGTGTGCCTATTAGAAATGTGGCTGTCACTTGGGTTCCTTCATCAGTTGTTGAGCACCGGTTGTGAACCAGGGCCTGACCTAGGCACCACAGAGATGCTCCAGCCACACCCAGCTTTTTTTACTCCCCTATATGTTCTATACTCTCTCACTTCTTGGCTTTCTGACATGCTGTTCCCTCTCTCGGGAATTCTATTCCTTCTGTCACCTGGGCCCTTTGCCTGGATGATTCCCACTCTTCCTTCAAGTCAGAGAGAAAACATTTCCTCCTGTGAGGACTCATCCTCTAACTCTCCAATCTGAGATCAGTCCTCCCTCGGGCTCTGCATCACCTTTGACTTCTCTCATCGTTGGACTTGTTAGTACTCTGCAATGCATTTTCAGCCTCCTTGTCCGTGTCCTCCCCAGGAGATGGGGATGGGGGGATGAGGGTCCCCAGTGGACTCTCTGTTGTATCTCCATGGTGACTGGCAGCCATATAGTAGGCACCTAATAGATTTTTAATAAAGTGACTAAAATAGAACGTATGAATGAACTTTCTAAGTGGTAGAGAACTACATAAATGTGTATTTCCATTCTTCTCCATTGCGGACTGCAGAGGATCTTATCTTCTTCCTGCCCAGGCAGTTGACTTTCAAGCCGTGAACTAATTCCCCTGACTCTTCTATCTCAAATGAATAAATATCCCCTCCCAAACATCTACCGAGCATATGTTACTTGCCAGACACTCTTTTACACCCCCTTCTTGTGTACCTTGGCGTATTTGATCCTTAGAACAAGTTTCTCAAGTAGGTTCTATTATTATCACCTCCATCTTATAGATGAGGAAATTGAGGCAAACAGTGGTTAAGTAATCAGCCCAAGGTTACACATCTTCTGTATCAGTCAAGGTTATGACACGAAATAGATAACACAAAAAAATTAAGGAAAGTTTGATAAAAGAACAATATATTAGGTTGAAGCAGATGAGATTGCCAATATTTGATCATTTTTGACCTTCAAAAATGGCAATTTTGTAAGTTTAAACTTAACACAAATGTACGGGCAGTGTTTAGGGCAAGCAACAAGTGGTGGTGCAGTATCCCGGGGCAAGTAGCTCGGGAAGCTGAGACCACAACCAAGTGTGAAAGAGTGGGAGGAAGGAGTGGTTACCAGAGCCTGGAGAGAGAGCCGTGTGGAGGGGCTGCCTGTGAGGAGATGTGGTCTTTGGTTGGGCCCATAGTGACCCAGCAGGGACGGAGGGAGCTGGGGGAGGAAATTCCTCAGCCTGCTTCTTCTCGATTTCTGGTCTCTGCTGGGGCTCCCCACTGGTTGAATCCAGCTGGAAGCCAGAGGTCTGGGTGCCTGTTGCTGCAGCCCAGAGTTCAGCCTGTTGGAGCAAGAGCAGAGCGGGAAGGGTGTAGAGTGATCTAGAGGTGCAAACAGAAGACATCTGGCACAACGAGTAAGTGAGGGAGCTGGGTGCAAACCTAGGCAGCCTAGTTCCAAAGCCCATGCTCTGAGCCAGCACCTCTCACTTTGAACTTGGTGAAAAGAGCTGAGTTTATAGAGCCACTGCTGCACCAACCTCCTCTTGGGAATTTCTACTGAGCTTCTTCAGCACTCAGATTTATTGATGAATTATTCACCTTTTATATCAGTATTTGATTTCTAACAAAAGAGCTGTTTTTAAGAGTGCTTTGGTGCAGAATAGAACCAATTTGAGCCTAGGGCTGCCACCCACTCTTCGCAAGTCTGGTTCACTTTTGGCAGTTAAATATTTCAGAGGGTAGATAGGGGCCCATGTCATGCTTCTTAAATATTTTAGAAGTTGAGGCTGGCTGTCAAGGTGATGGCGCATTTATGAACATTGATGGCATCTAGCCAATTGAAGGTAGCTCACTTGTATCACAAAATATCAACTCTGGGACAAATCATGTGAGCCTAGAATTTAAAAGCCCAAAGCATCAGGTCTAGGACAATCCAGTGTTACCAACAGTGGCAGAAAGAGATGAGAGTATGTGTCCTGGCATATGTGGCAATGGTCTGCTCTGGAGCTGGGGACAGCCTCATTCTCTCTCCCTCTTTGGTACCTTTATAGTAAATGTTTCCTCTACGTAGAAAATCTTCCACCTTTAATCCCATGACCAAATCCTACTCATTCTTCAAGTGTCATCTCTTCTAGGAAGGCTCCCATGACTTTCCCAGTATTCTAGGCAGAGTGAAGCATCTTGTGTAATAGGATAGTTACATATCTGTCCCCCCAACTAGACTATGAATTAGCTCCTCCCCATGTCCAAAGACCATGTCACAATCATCTCTGGAACCTCTAGCCTGGCTTGGTGCCCAGCACGTAGTAGTACTCCATGCATGTTGGATGAATGAATGAGTCAATAGATCCTACAGTCTCAGAGGAAGCTGTCTTCAGTGTTGGAGAAGGCTTCACTGAGGGTCTGTAAGAAATTCCATGGGAGACAGAGGTATATGTTCTGTGGGTACAGTAGGGAGCATCGGCTGGAATTCTGAGTGCCTGAAAATGGCAAAAAGTGATGTGAGAAATATATGCACTTGTGCTTTACTTTGGTCTTCTATAACAACAACAACAAAAATACCATAGACTGGGTGGCTTAAACAACTAACATTTATTTCTCACAGTTCTGGAGTCTTGGAAGTCCAAGATCAAGCTACTAGCAGATTTGATGTCTGGTGAGGGCCTGTTCCTCATAGATGGTAACTTCTTGATGTGTCCTCACATGGTAAAATGGGCTAGCTAGCTCTCTGGGGTCTCTTTTATAAGGGTACTAATTCCTTATAAAGGTCCCATCCTCATGACCTTGTCTAAACCTAATGTATTCCCAAAGGTCACACCTTTAAATACCACCACATTGAGGATTAGGGGATTAGGGTTTCAACATTTGAATTTGCTGGGGGGATGCAGACATCCAGTCCATAGCCACTGAGATACTGGGTTATTTCCTAGAATGCACACATGACCCTAGTCCTGTGAGGCCAGTCTATTCCCACTTTTCACCCCAGGGAACAACTCATGGAATTCTTTAGCAACATGAATCCAAAGTCCAAAGCCTTTGGTGTCATACAATTCTGGTTCAGGTCCCAGGTCTGCCATTCACTAGCTGTGGAATTTTGTAAGTGACTTCCCCTCTATGTGCCTCAGTTTTCTTATCTTTAACATGAGGCTAATCATACCCAACCCTCTGGGCTGCTGCAAGTTTCAAATGAGATAATATAAGCAAATTGCTGGGCACATATTCAACAATGAGTATGTTCCTTCTCTCTCTCTCTCTCTGTTTAGGCTGTTTTACCTAAAGTCAGTAACATCAAACACAGGCTTTGCATGATGTTATTGTTCAGACGGTGTGTAGCGGGCGCTCTAGCAGATTGCCAGAGTACCAGTCAACACGCTACTGCATGCTTCTCACGCTTCCCTCAGTGTTTTCCACTCCTGTTGCTCTGGTACTGTCTACATCCCGGGGCTTCTCATCTCACCTGAGTCCTGAACTGGTTTACTTCCCTGGGCCTGATTTCTGTCACTTCAATCAGTTCCTCACAGTCCAGCCAGGGTTATGTTCCTAGAACACAGCTCAGACCAAGCCATTGTCCTGCTTAAGATCAATCAGTGGCTCCCCCTCTCCGAGTAACCTGAGTCCAGGTTCAGTTCATTAAGGTGGCATTCATGCTTGCTGACATCTGGCTCAACTTTCCTTACTTTGTACTACTTTCTTCACTCCACTCAGTGCTCTAGAGAATTGAATTTCTCTGCTTTTTGTGTGATCCTGCCTATTCCACTTTTAAGCTTTTGCTTGTGTTGTTCTTTACACCTAGGGACCCCCTTTGTCCCATCTTCACATGTTCAAGAGCAACTTGCCTTTAAGAATCAGTTCCATAGTAGTTGGAACTAAAGGTAATCCTTCCTTCCTCTGACTCTTAAAAATGGTTCTGTTATTTTCTATGACTCACACACCACCACTGCTACCACCATCATCATCATCATCACCATCATCACCATCACCATCACCACCACCACCATCATCATCACCACCACCATCATCACCATCACCACCATCATTATCACCACCACCACCATCATCATCACCACCACCACCATCATCCTCATCACTACCATCATCACCACCACCACCATCATTATCACCACCACCACCATCATCCTCATCACTACCATCATCACCATCACCACCATCATTATCACCACCACCACCACCATCAACATCACCACCATCATCACGATCACCATCACCACCACCATCATCCTCATTACCACCATCATCATCATCTCCCTCTTTACCTCTTACTATTATGATTTAAATATATTAATATTCTCTGTGATTCTAGGCTGAGAGCACTTGGGGGGAATCTGTGAGCTCTCAGCGAGCACACTGAGAGCATCTGTGTGACCTTTTTATCCAGTCCCAGCACCCAGCACAGTACCTATCACAGGGTATGTGCCCAGTAAATGTGTGTTGAGTAGGTTTGTGAGTAGCCAATTCAAGGCCACCTAGCTACCACAGAATTGGACAGTGTGGGATACAGTAAAGGAGCAAAAGTGTGGTCTTTGTTCTCTCAGGGACCTTAGACTCAGCTCTAAGAAACAGAGCACGAACATGATGGCGGTGGCTGGGTCTGCCCGTGGAAGCTGTGGAGGGCACCACTTGTGTCTCCCTTCACGACAAAATTCACCCTTCAGATGGAAGGAGTGCAATTAGCTGACAGCACCCAGCTGCCACACCTTGAGGAACAAGAGCATGCTCTTCCCAGCCTATGATGAGCACACCCAGGGTACTCAGGCCTTGCCATTTCTGACAACATGGGACTCCTTCAATGGGCAGCCTGCTCTGGGGCTCCCTGATGATTTCGCCAGGTCTGTGTCATGGTGCGAGGCTCTTCCTGCCCACTCCTGCTTCCTCCCCTTTATCCTTCATCACCCCCCACTCCAATAAACCTTTTAAATTCTTAACGTGGCCTCAGCACCTGCTTTCCAGAGGACCCAACTGACACACTCCCTTACTGCTGTCCCTCCAGTGCCTTGGCAGGGCTTGTGCAGAGTAAAGCTCCACAAATCTTTGCTGATGAGAAGAGTGAACAGATGCAAAGAGAAGGTGATATTCTAAGCAAAGAGCTTCCCATGAGCTCTGATAGGAACTTCCACCCACTTTCTGGCCCCTTTTGGCCAAACTTAAATTCTGGACTTCCTGTCGTTGTCAAGTGCTTGTTGAAGATTTCATCCCCCTGAGGCACCATAACGCCCCTCCTTCCTCTCGAAACATCAGAGGAACTTTTGTGGATGTTATTTGCAGCAGCTGCTCTTGATGCCCCATGCTGTATCCTCCCAGCTTGGAGGGCGTTACTCATGCATGCTGACCATGCCCTATCTCAAGTGTCTGCCTTGGCTCCCCAGTTCCCTGTCTCTGAAGCTGTGGGAGCTCATTCAGTCCACACGCCAGGGATGTTGGAAATGCAGGAAGTTAATAGTCCCAGAGCAACCCCCAAAAATCGGAGACAGGAATCGGTGGACACATACCCCAGCCTTCTAGCCTCTGGAGACACAGTTCAGAAGATTCTCAGTGAGACTGAGCCTCCGTTTCTCACTTTGGTAAGCAGCTCTATGCACCCTCTTTGCTGGCATTTTTTTTTTGCCTGTCTCATTCTACCTTTCTCCCCACTCCTGCTGTCCGGGACCACGTCCCAAAGGAACATCTGCACCCAAGTCCTCGTTTCAGATTCTCCTCTCAGGGGAACTCAAACTAAGATGGTATTAAGTTTGCATAAAGTCTATGCCCCTCAGTGGTCTTGAATCCATTCTAGAGGAGAGTCCCATAGCTCTTACTTCTGCACACAGCTCCCTGGTTTGGGGGCCCTGGTGGCTGGAAGCCCCCAGGTGAGTGAAGCGCCCATATTCTCTCCCTTCTACGTCCTGTCCTGGCTCCTTCACCGCTTGGATTGTTCAGTTTCCATGACACTGACAGGGCTGTGTTTTTAGCTGGAGACACTGAGTGGGTAAGTCAGCACATGAATGTGACTTCCTTTCTTCTCCCTTCCATGAACTGACATGGCCGTGGGAGAAGGCCTCGCTTCCATGGGGCCCGGGTGGTCAGCTGGCCCATGGTCTGCTTCTTTGCTTCCTCTCTGGCATCTCTCCCTTCTTCCCATTGTGCAGTTGAGCTGGGCCACTCAGCTGGCTTGGATGCCCAGGCCAGCTTGGATGAATGAACTCTTTCTTGTGTATTGGCCTCTCTCTGGTTAGTTGCTCAGCTCCAACAGGTCTGCAGTATTGGCTTTTGACTTAAAGCTGCTGAGGCTAACAAGTTTAGGCATTAGGGTCAGTCCACTGTTCCAGATGTCACCTTAACCCGTTTCGTTTTCCTTCTGGTCATACCCCAAGTGATTCTTCCCAGGCTTGCTTGCAGCTAGGTGTGACTTTGTGGCTGCATTTAGCCAATGATTCATGGATGGATGCGATGCAGTGATTCTGCAGAGCTGGCTCATGCTGGCTCCAAAATCTGATTATTACATTTCTGGGAATTTTGTGAGCTGGCTGTGAAACTGTTAGCTTGAAATCGAACATGGTGGAGCATTTACACCAGGAGAATTGGCAAATGCTACAGATCAGACTTTTCTCCACAAAGCTGCTTGTTGACCACTTCCTAGCACATTATGCATGTCTGCCTCCTCCAGGGCTGGCCCATCAAGTCCTCCCACACACAGCCTTTGCTCTTTCCCTTCCTGCCACTGAATGGAGGGAGCCATCAGGACTGAGAAGAGGACAAAGCCACAAGATGGGAAGAGCCTGGGACCTGGAAAGACCATATGGGAGACCTCTCAATCAGGAGCAACCACTTTGAATGGTGATGTGAGAAGTAAAATTTATTGTGCTCAGCCAACAAGAATTCACATTTTGTCTGTTACTGCAGATAGCACAGCTACTGCAGATGACACTTACCCTGACTAGTTGATACGGTTTGGATGTTTGTCCCCTGCAAGTCTCATGTGGAAATTTAATCCCCGGTGTTGGAGGTGGGCCCTGGTGGGTGGTGTTTGGGTCACGGGGGCAGATCCCTCATGAATGGCTTGGTGCCCTCCCCCCAGTAACAAGGGAGTTCTCTCTCCATTTGTTTACGCGAGAGCTGGTTGTTAGAGGAGCCTGGCACCGCCTCCTCCCTCTCTTGGTCCTTCTCCTGCCATGCGACCTGCCTGCTCCCCCTTCACCTTCCACCTTAATTGGATGCTCCCGGAAACCCTCACCGTAAGCAGATGCTGGTGCCATGATTGTACAGCCTGCAGAACCACGAGCCAAATAAAACTTTTTTCTTTATAAATTACCCAGCCTTGGGTATTCCTTTATAGCAATGCAAAACAGACTAACACAGTGGTGTACCAGAGTTTGGGTGAGAGAGCATAGTTTGAATTCTAGCTCTGCTATTTATAAGTTATATGACCTTAGCCAGGTTGCACAACCTGGTTCTCTTTTTCCCCTCTCCGAAATGGGGACAACGGAAGCATCCACCTCCTAGGGTGCTTGCAGTTTCAAATCAGATAATGGACATAAAGCACTGAGCACAGCGCCTGGCGCAGAGTAAGTGCACAATCGTGTCTGTGATTGTTAATGTTATCCTCTGTGTAGGGCTTGGGATCTAAAAATTGATACTTTGCTTCCCATCTGGCATTGTAGCTTGTGTTACATCTCCTCTAGGAACCTCATGGAGTGGGGAGGCTTCACTCTGGGGCGTGTTCCAGGTATTTCCCAAACTCCTGGTTATAATTTCTGCTACAAGCCCCCCATCCCAGTGTTATTTTTCATGATTGACATAGTAAAACTCTGTAACCTCTAACAATGGAGAAGACAAAACTAGCTTCCCCCCAGAAGACAAGGAGTTCCTCAAGTTATTTCCTACTGAAGCTTTGCAAGCACCAAGATTTAACATGCTGCAAACTTGATTACTGTGTCTCAGGTGCTTTGAGCAAAAGCCTACACTCCCTAGATGAAAAAAATTCAACAGGGAAGGAAATTGCTTAATGCAATCCTAATGTGGCATCTTTGCATGGGCCCTTAGCAGAGAATCTCAGATGGCTTTGGACACAAACAGAGCTGGGTGTTTCTGTTCCTGCCTCCCAGAAAGAGCTCTCCTGTGAAAGGCTAATTTATGAGCAGGAGAAAGAAATCTATCAATGCCTGGTGGTTGCAGTAGATTTCCCTCAGGCACTGTGTCAAATCAATTCCGTCCAATAAACATTTACTGAGCACCTACTATGTGGCAGGCACCACACTGGGCATTGAGGGCATGGGGGGGGTCAAGTGTGGGTGTGCCCACAGGGATCTCACAGTTCAACGGCGCCCAGGGTGAGTCCTCCAGTCCCCCTGGAGGCAGGGAGAGAGCGCCGAGGGGCACTAGGGAAGGGGAGGAGAATCAGGAAGATGGGCCGGACCATGTCACAGAGGACCTTGAATGCCCAGCCAAAGGTTTTAGAATCACTGGTGATTTTGAAGCAGAAAAGCCACACGACCAGAGCTGCCTGTCAAGGAGAACAGCCTGGGGCGAGGTCAAGGTAGCAAGGGTGGGCAGAGGCGGGAAGCAGCGAGGTCAGGGTGGCTGTTGAGCACCGGCTCCAGTGTCAAACCGTCCAGATTAAATCCCAGCTCCACCAAGGATTAGCAGTGCAACCTCTGGCAGATTCCTTAACCTTTCTGTGTGCCAGTTTCTCTCTCTGTAAGATGGGGACAACAGTAGCACCTCTCTCATAAGGTTGTTGTGAGGACCACATGGAGCCATGATCCTGAAGACACCTGGCACAACTGCTCACTTGGTAACCTGTACCTCTTGGTACGATAGTCCATTAAGTGTCTTTTATGTGACAGGCACTGTTCTGAGCACTGGGATAAAATTGTGAACAGATAAAGATGGTCACTGGCCTCTCTCCTGGGACAGAAGCCTGATCTGGCTAGCATCCACTGATCGTTCATCACTTACTATTCAAAACACCTGACATGCTTTATCCCAGCACTATTACTTATCTGCATATTAGAGGTGAGGAAACTGAGGCACAAAGGGTTTAAACAACTTGATCAAGGTCACACAGTTAGTAAGAGGTGGAAGCAGATTTAAGCCTAGCATGTTCCAGCTGTAAAGCCCAAATACTACATTAGCACGGGGAGCGGTGATAGCACATAGAGTCACCCCATAAAGAGTTGGGGGTCAGGGGAGCCTTCTCAGAGGACATGATGTCTAAGCGGGGACCAGAGGGCTAAGTGGGTGTTAACTTGCCCAAATTTTATCCATTCTAAGTGACTCATTTCCCTATGTTATAACATCTCTGAAATATGGGGTGCATGCTACATATGATGGCATGCTCTATGTAATGGGCAGCATTTTTCTTAGAGACACATAAAATAATGCATCCCGGAAATAGGGATTAATGGGTGGGGTGCCGGTGGAGGAGGAGAGGGAGACGGGCATCAGCTAAGGAGGGGCTTATGCAAAGGTCCCGAGGAGGGGGAGGACCTGGTCCCACAGTGCTGCAGGTCTGCAGACTCTCCCGCGCCCAGGGCAGTTAGAGGTTATGCACGGAGCTGAGCATGCCAGGTGCTTTGTCTTTTGCAGAGTGCATGAGCATTTTTGACCTTCCTCAGCAATAAATTCTGCTGAGACGGAAACAAGGAAGTGTTACTCCTGGCATCCCCATAAAGGCTGGGAATGAGCGGTTCTGCCCGCCCACGGCACTTAGCAGCAACTGCGAGGGGGTCAGGCCAGGCACAAGCAGCCCTTTCCCTGTGAGTGGGATCCATAGCACTTCGTCTACCCCGTACCCTGCAAAATGTCTCTTTTCCCTCTGTTCCCTGCCCTCTCCATCCTGCCCTGCAATCCCCCCTTCCCTCTTGTGGCCCACATCCACATAGATCTGCCCCCACCCCCGAGAAAGCCATTATGACTCCACTCCACCCTGTAGTGTGCTACACAATGGCCTGCATACATTCAGTGCTAAATAAAAGCTTGCCGCATTGAATCAGAAGAAAGGAAACCTGGAATCGCATTTTAGGTACTTTACAGTGAAGCTTCACACTGATACTTACAAATGACTTGGTTCAGGGTGGCCCTGACCCTGGAGATGTCATTCTGGGTGCCTGACTTTATTTTCTCCACATCCCTTCATTCCTGTCCCTAGCAACGGAACCTGGGGAATTTTGAAAATTTCCCAGGTCCAATTGGAGATAGCATCATTTCTAGGAATGCAGCTATGAATCTAGATTTTCTTTTTAAACACAGAAATACATTGAAAATTGGTTGACTCAAAGAAGAATTTGTTGGTGTTTGCAACTGAAAATGAGAAGCATACTGACATCAGGTGTGGCTGGATCAAGGGGCTCCCATGAAGTCATGCTCTAGCAGGCTTCTTCCACATGGAGCCCCTGCTGCTTTAGATTTAAGAGGTCCTGAGTTAAACACCATGGCAGGTATATAGGGGAAGGGGGAGAATGTGGTACCCTGATGGGCCAGGTTTGGTTCATGTGCCCCTCACCCTGGGGCCAGGGCAGGGGGTTGGTTCCACACTAACCTTATGGATTGGGAACTGAGTTCTGAGAAGAAAAAAGAATGGATACTGGGTGGGCATAAAGAACAGCTGACCCTTGCGGCTCCCAGGGAAATTCTAACAGGCAGCTGGGGAGCCCTGGTGCAGGAGGAAGCACTGGCTTTGAGGTCACGCAGGCTGGGGTTTGCATCCTGGGTCCACTGGCTATGTGCCCCTGGACAAGTCACTGTGCTGCTTAGAACCTCTAGATTTTTCATCATAAAATGGGAAGAATAACCACCTGGATGTGGGGGTGTTTTGAGGTTCAGATAAAGTGGCAGATGTATACATCCACACTTGGTACCATTCCTGGCATACAACAGGCTCCAACCAAAGCTTGCCGCTGTCCTCTGAGACAGATGTGTGCGGAAGCGGAGGGGAAAGAGGAGAGACGGGAGGTGGCTCCAGGCCCCCTGCCCAGCAGCCCCCCATCACCTAGACCACATCCCAGCCCGGGAAGGGGGCAGGCTGGAGCTGTCATCGGGAGGCCGGGAGGAGCAGCACTGTGAGTGGACGGAGGGGTCCGGGCCTCTGCTAACAGAGTCCAGCTCTGTGAATTACGAGCCACGTGTCCTCAGCCGGTGATCAACCTTTCAGAGTTTCCACCTCCTCAACTGAAAATTGGGATAATAATTTCTGCCCAGCTTGGCTGTTGTGAGGTTAAACAAGTTAATGTTGTGGTGCTGAGCACACCTTAGTGCAGATTCAGTGCTCGGACAACGGTTCTCTCTCCCCACATTTGCCTGGAGGGGAAGGCTGGACTTCCACCCAAGCTGGAGAGCTAGACTAGGAGCTGGGAGAGAGTGAGGACATTCATTCATTCATTCATTCACTCAACTAATGGTTACTGCAAGCCTTCAACGCCAGACACTGTTCCTGGTGCTGGGCGAACAGCGTGCACAAGGCACTCCAAGTCCCAGCCCTCCCGGAGCTTTTATTTCCATCCCAGGAACTTAAAAATCCAGAGGGGGTTAGAGGTGGCAGCTTGTCAGGCTAGGGAGCTCTAGGCCCAAGATGCTGTGCGTGCCGGAACCTTCCACTGGCCACCCCCCAGGTCCACTCTCCACCTGTCTCCCTCCATGACCTGCAAGGACCATCAGCAGGTGCCCTCGTCCTCCAGCTGCCAGCCGGTCCACCCAGTGGGAGTTTCCAGCAGGAGTTCAGGGAGTGGGAGAGGAGTCAGGATGCAGCATCTATACCCCTCACTCCTTCCTGCCATCCTGCTGTGGGTTGGCCGGGTCCCCTCAGTGCCTGTGAAGCAGCCCTCTCCCCCCGCTGCTCTGTCAGGGCCTGGAGGCTCCTTCCTCCCCCGTCCCTTCAGTCTGGGGGGTAACAGCTCTCAGTGTTACTAGCCCTGGGGTGCTGCACCCTTCTGTTCTGTTTGCCTTTCCCTTGACTGGCCAGACCGTCCTTCTCTTCTCTCCCAGCACTGTGGTCAGCTGGCTTCGTGCTCTCTGAACCTAAAGCTAATTCTTCCTCCCAGAGGGCGCTTTTGTGGGTTCTTGAGAGACCCATCCTACCCCAGTGTGGAGGGCCCCTTACCGCCAATCCTCCGGACCGGAGCACTTGCAACTTCCTCGGGCCGTGCCAGCCTCTGTTGGTGGCAGTCAGCTCCACGAGGTGTCTTTGTAGGGATCCCATTGCCTCTGCAGGTGGTCTTCCTGGGCAGGATTGGACAAGGGCTCGCCCTGGCTCTCTCACTCCGAGGTCACTCATGCAGCTAATGGGAAACGCGGTTCCTGTGTCCTGATGAACTCCAAGTGCAGCCCCCCTCCCTTGGCTTGTGCCAACTGTCAGTCAGCTCAACCCTCGTCCTTGGGACCCCAGTCCTCTGCATTACCTCCTCCCAACCTGCAGGAAACCACTGCTACACCCTGAGTCACCTCCTCGAAGCCCTTCTTTAGAAGCAAAGGGGGAGACATTTCCTGCCCTCCAGGAGGGAAGGACTTATCCCACACCTGGGTCTTTCCGAAGAAACACTCCCTGCGAACACTCTCCCAAGCTCCATGCCTGACCCTTACGTCCCCTCAGTGAAAGCGAGAGGCTGTCTCAGCACCCACCTTGAGATCTAACACCTGTTGTACCTCAGAGCCTCAGTCAGAGCTACTAGACAGCTCACTGAAGAATTTCTGTGCAGCTACAGGAGGAAGCTGGATTGGGGGCCTTATAGCTTAGAAGGGGTCAGAGTGAGTGCAGGAGGTTTGGGAGGTCTGCTCGTGAGAGTGAGGGCAAGGGCACCTCTTCCCTGTGTCTCTGTTTTCTGATCAATAGGACTTCGAAAACACTTCCTGGGGAGCGATGAAGGCAGTGTATGACACAGTGCCAAAGCAGGCCCTTGATCCCAGGAGAGATCACCGTCCTTGGTTATTCATTTAAAAACTCTTTTACTTCTCACAACAAGCCTGTGTAGCAGGATCTATTGTCAACACTTCTATTTTACAGGGAAGATAATTAAATCACAGAGAAGTTGAATAACTGGCTACGGTCTTCTGGTTAGTAAGGAGTAAAGATAGGATCTGAACCCAGAGAGCTGAGCTCTGGGACTTTGCTCTTGATCACTGTGCCACCCTATGATCCCCTCATAAGTTATGGCTCCTTCCACCTGCCCCTTGAATTCATTTCAGCTGCCTTCACCGCAGTCTTCCCTGCCATGTGTTCCACATCCAGCTCCCTTCTTGCTGTAGCTCAACAAGTTACACGGTAAATTGTGCCAAAAATTTGGAGTTATAGCCCATGCATGGCTATTTGGAGGAGTTTGCACAAATCTGGGTTGTGGAACAAATCTTGTTCTTTATATACCTGACAGCCTGTGTGCCAGACTTACAAAGCCAATATAAACTCTCTGCTTGGACAAGGATAAAACCTAGGGCCAGCTGTTAGCAAAGAAAACAAATACATCCTATTACTTGGCAGGCAAGAGTGCCACTCTTGCAAGTGACATCAGAAAAGTGGGCTGTGTCTTCTTCCTACCAGCTGGGCTACCACGTTCTCTGCAGAGATAGCCAGACTGCAGCCCAAAGCAGCTGGTACATTAGGAGCTGCACGGGGGCCTGCCACCTTCCACCTGTGTCCTTAGCGAAGCAGGCAGTTCTCATCTGGTTGTGCCTTTGGGCCAGCCACTATCTCTGCCTGAGCTGTCTCCCTGGATTTAAAATGCAAGCTGTGGACCCCCGGCTGTAATACTTTGTTAATTCATGGATCCATACGTGTGGGACAGTGAGGCGCTCAGATGCAGAGGTAGGTCCACAGACCAAAAGAGCAAAATGGAAATCAGCATTTTCTAATCAGATGTGTTAAATAAAGAAGGATTGGGGAAGGAAGGTAGAGTTTGAGTTCTCAGGATCTCAGAACAGGTTTGTATCTCTCTTTCCGCTAGTCTATCGCACACAGACCCCGAGAGAGAGTATAAGAAGAGATTCTGTGTGATTGTCTTGGGTTGAGCTCTTTTGATTGCAAGAGAATGCAAATTCTTCTTTTTTAAGTTCCGGGGCCACAGTCCAGGAAGGGAAGTGATGCACCTGAGCCTCAGGTGATGCACCCGTGCATCTTATTGAATGTAGGCTTCATTCTCTCAGAGCGGCTTCCTCTCACAGCCGGGAATCAAATGATGTGATGTAGGGTAGTGGGTAGGCATAGGCACCCTCACGTCAATCTACCTGGATTAAAGTTGCAGCCCTTCTACTTATTAGCTCTGTCCTGTTAGCAGGTCTGTTAACCTCTCTAAGCCTCGGTATTCTCATATGTAAAATGCGGATAATATCAGAATCATAAGGTGTTGCAAATACTGTTGAGTATTCAGTAAATTCTAACGACGATGATGTTGACGGTGGTGATGATGATGGTGTCTGCTGGCATCTCACAGCTTTGCCATTCAAAGGACTGATACTCTTCCTAATCTTTAGTTCTAATTGTCCCAGCTGGGGTCAGGTGACTAACCCTGAGCCATTCAACTCTGACCACATGAGAGGTTACTCTGATTGACTCACCCATGAGCCAATCAAAAGTAGGGGGGAGGGGGGCAAAGAGGTGGGACCTGGAAGAAGATGGCAGCTCCTGCTAGAATCACATCAAATAAGAGAAGAGCACCATACAGAAGAAGGGAGTCCTGTTTTTACAAACAAGATTGTGGTGTCCACTACAAGATACAGTAGAAAGAGTCTTCACCATGAGCACTAACAGGACCCCTTGTGGAATGGGTCTTTACAAGCCCTTGGGCAAGGCTCTGGCAATGTGTTTGCAGGGTCTTACGTTTTGTAAAAGTCAAATATTTTAACCACTGCTGGTTAATGTGTCTGTCTCTTTCCAATCTGATTTCCCTTCCATCGCATATTCTTTTGTGTCAGGTGACAATGGAGTGTCTGTGAGCATTTTTGGTGTCTGGATAAAGGGATATCAAGTTAGGAACATATTTATTTTGAGTTTTGTGAAATAAATTTATTTCATTCATAGTTACTTTCATATATTGTTAAGCTATTGCTAGCAGAAGAGCTTCCAGGAAAATTGCCACTCATTTAACTGACTCAACTGGCATCATGACCAAAAGTACAAGGCCAGAGATAGATTCTTAATATGAACATTATCTGTGGCACCCAACACCAGAAGTATGTGGTTGATGGAGGAGAAACAAGGTTTGAAATACACACGAAAGAAACTTGTCTGGAAAATTTCTGATTCTTTTAAGCTTCCAGAGTCTCATAATTAGATGGTTTTAAACACACGTGACAACTTGGATTTTTCTTTAAAAAGACTAAGTGTTATGAGAAGTTCTGCACATTATACAATTGTTTAAACCTTGCATTATGGGTGACATCTTTAAGACCCCAGCAAAGATTTTGGGGGACTCAGAAGACACAAACAAGACACAAAACTTTAGTCAAGATGTATGTAGTTGGCATTTTAAATTTGCATTTCCCGATGATGAATGACGTCTTCACATGATTATTGGTCATTGTTATGTCTTCCTTTGTGCAATGTCTGTTCATGTCTTGTGTTCATTTAAAAAAATTGGGTTGTCTTTCTATTATTGAGTTATATAAGATCTATATGTATTCTTATTACAAGTTCTTTGTCAGATAAATGTATTTTCTTCCAGTTCATATCTTGACCATTCTTTTTGTAATGGTGTCATTTTATGAATAGAAATTCTAAATTTAATGGAGTCTAATTTATCAATTCATTGTTTTATAAGAGTGTTTTCTATGTCCTATCTAGGAAATTGTTTCTTACCTCAAGGTTAGGTAGATATTTCCTTGTGTTCTCTTATAGAAACTTTGTAGATTTAGCTTTTACATTGGTGGTCTTTCACCCATCTCAAAGGTAAGGTGGGGTCAAGGTTCAATTTTTTCCCATAGGAATGCTAAATTGTTCAAACATTATTTGTTGAAAAGACTTTCATTTCACTATTAAACTGCATTGGTACCTTAGTCAAAATCAATTGGCCTATTAGGTGTGGGTTTATTTCTGGATTTTCTACTCTGTTCCATGGATCCCTTTGTCTCTCCTCACATTAATACCACAAAATCTTGTTCATTACAGTTTTAAAGCAAGTTTTGAAGTTTAATGGTGTAGATCCTCAAACTTTGTTCTCCTTTTCAAAAACTGTTTTGGCTATTATATGTCCTTTGAATTTCCATGTACATTTCAGAATCAGCTCGTCAGTTACAACCCAAAAAGTCAGCTAAGATTTGATAGGGATTTCATTGAATGCATAGACCAAAGTTAGGGAAAACTGAAATCTTAACATTAAGTCTTTTGATCCATGAACATGGAATATTATCCATTTATTTAGATCTCTTAAAATGCTTTTTAGCAAAGATCTATACTTATTATGCACAGGTCTTGGACATATTTTAAAATTTGTTCTTAATTGCTTCATAGTTTTTGCACTGGTATTTTGCTCTCGATTTTTGGGGTTGGGGGGTTAGTTTTTTACCGTTAAGTATAATTTAACTATTTTTTCTTTTTAAATATCCTTTAGCATTTTGAGAAAGTTCCCTTATATTCCTAGTTTGCCAAGTTTTTTTTTAAATCATGAAAGAACGTTAAATTTTATCAAATGCTTTTTCTGCATCTATTGAGATGATCTTATGCTTTTCCTCCTTTGTTCTATTAATATGGTAAACTACCTTGATTGATTTTTAATTGTTAAACCAACCTTGCATTTTGGGGATAGATCTCACTTTGCCATAGTATATAATTTGCTTTATATATTGCTAAGTGTGATTTGCTAATTTAAAGGAATTTTTGCATTTATGACCATGAGAACTATTGGTGCATATTTATTTATTGTCTGTATCTGATTTTGGAATCAGATTAATGTCGCCCTCATATAATGAGTTGGGAGATGTTCCCACCTACTGTATTGTCTGAAAGTGTTTACACAGTTTTGGTATTATTTCTTCCTTACATGTTGGACAGAATTCATCCGAGAATCCATTCAGGGCAGAAGTTTTCTTAGGGGGGAAGTTTTTAAATATCAAATTAAATTTCTTTTATACATATAAGGCTATTTAGGTTTTCTATTTCTTCTTGAGTTAGGTTTAATGACTTGTATTTTTTGAGGAATTTATCCATTTCATCTTAATTGTCAAATGTATTAGCTATAATTGTTTGTAATATGTCTTTATTATCATTTTAATGTCTCTGGGATATATAGTGATACCTCTTCTTTTATTACTGATATTGGTAAATAATGTCTTCTCTTTTTTTTTGATCAGTCTAGGTAGAGATATATAACTTTTGTTGATCTTTTCTTAGAACTGGCTTTTAGTTCAATGACTTTCTCTCCTGTTTTTTTGTTTTCTATTGCATTGATTTCTATTCTTACTTTTATTATCTTCTTCTTTCTACTTAGTTGGGCTTAATTTGCTTTTCTTTTTATAGCTTCTTAATGCAGAAGTTTAGATTATTTGACAGCTTAGATTTTTTTATAGAAGCTTACTTTATGTTTTCTGATGCAAACACTAATACTATTCTAAATATAATTTCCCATTTGTTCATTTATGGCATAAAAATAAAATTTATTTTTGTATATTGACTTTATATCCTACAATCTTGTTAAGTATCTGGTAGATTCTTTATAATTTTTATATGTACACAATAGTATTGTCCGTGAATAAGGCCAGTTTTATGTTTTCTGTTCCAACCTTTATAACTTTTATTTATTTTTCTCTCCTTATTGCACTGGCTAGGACCTTTAGTACAGTACTGAATAGATGCAGTGAGAGCAGATGTACTTGTATTATTTCTTAGTGTAGGAATAACACAGTCCAACTTTTACCATTAAATAGCATATTGGCTTTCAGTTTTTCTTAGATGTCCTATTAGGTTGAGGAAGATCCTTTTTGTCTCTATTTTAACAAAATAGAAATAGGGTTTTTTAAAGCCTTCTTTTGAATTGAATATTTTATAGTATTTTATTACATTTCATTCATTAGCTTTTTATCTATAACTCTTTTTAGAGAATTTTTTGTGATTGCTCTAGGGATTACAATCCACATGCTTAATTTATCACAGGCTACCATGTAGTCTTATTATATCATATTATGCCACTTCACGTATCACATAAGAATTTTACAACCGTGTATTTCCATTTAACTCTCCACATCTTCCTGCATTCATTTTAATACATTTTATTTCTACTTGTGTTATAATTCCCTCACTATATTGTTATTAAATGTGATTTAAGTACTCCATTATATTTTGAAGAGATTAAGATGTTTTTATACTTACCCCTTGATTACTACTTCTGGAATTCTTTGTTCTTTTATGCAAGTCAGTTTCTGTCTGATACAATTTTCCTTCAGCCTGACGACTCTTTTTAACAGTTTTTTGTTTTTGTTCATGCAATTCTTCTGGTGACAAATTTCTCAGCTTTTCATTTAAAAAAAAAATTCCTGATTTTCTCTTCATTTTGGTGTATATTTTTGCTTGACATATAATTCTAGATTGTCATTTTTTTATTTCAGCATTTTAAAGATATCATTTATTGTCTTTCATCTTTTATTTTTAATGGAAAGTTAATAATATTTCTTATTACTATTTTTTTTGTATGACTGAAGGTGTTCCCCACTGCCACCCTCAGTTGCTTATACGATTTTCTCTTTAATCACTGGTTTTCAGCAATTTGATTATGATGAATCTTGGTGTGGCTTTCTTTGTGTTTAATCTGCTTGGGATTTATCAATCTTTTTGAATCTCTGAGTTGAACTTTTCTTTGAAAGTGTGATTTTTGATAATTATTTTTAAAAAACACTTCTGTGCCAATCTTCCTCTCCCCTCCTTCTATGACTCCTATTACATACACTTTAGACTACCTGATGTTTCACACAGGTCAGTGAGTCTCTGTGCATTATTCCCAAGCCATGTTTCTCTTTAAACTTCAACTTGTATAGTTTCTATTGCCCTGTTTTCAAGTTTAGTGATCTTTTCTTATGTACTATCCAAACTGCCATTAACTGTATCCACTGAATTTTTTATTTTAGATATTGTATTTTTTAGTTTTAAAATTTCTACTTGGTTCTTTCATATAACTTGCTCTTCTCTATGAGAATGTCCCCATCTGTTTATTCATTATGTCCATCTTTTCCTTTAAATTCTTAAATGTATTTATAACAGTTGCTTTGAAATTTTTTCCTGCTAATTCCAAAATCTCAGTTATCTCTGGGCCTGTTTTTTTTTTATTTTTCTTGTTTGGGTCACATTTTCTTTTATTGTATATTTAAAACTGTGAATGCTATATTGTTGAGAATATGGATTTTATTGTCTTCCTTTATAGAGTATAGTGTTTTGTTTTACCTGGCAGTTAATTTACTGGCAGACCAGCATGGTTTGTTTTTGTAGGCTGTTTTAAGCCTTGTTTGGGAGTTAGAGTAGCCCTAATTCTATGGCCTGAATTTTAGGGGGTCTCAATTGAATGCCTGGTGCATTTAGTAAAGTCTCTGTACTCTGACTCATTGGAACGCCTGTATATTCTGGCACTGTTTGATAGTCAAGGTCTCTATTCAGCCCCCAGGCTCCCAGTGGCTACTCTCTGTCAAACATCAAGGAGTCTCACCCTTCTCATGCACAGCATATTATATGACAAAAGATTTAAGGGGGCCCCTATGCAGATTTCTGGAGCTTTTTCCCTGGAAGTTTTCCTCCTTCTCCACACCCTGCACTGCAGATTCCAGGTACCTCAGCAGTTCCAAGCTCTGGTTTCTGCCCCACCAGCTCAGAGAAACAGCTACATTCTGCTTGGGCTCTGCCCTCCCACACTGTGATCCAGATCTTGCCCCCAGGCAGAAAACCAGGGAGGTCCTCGGGCTCATCTCATGTGTTTCCCTTTTCTCAGGGATCAAAATCCTGGGTTGCCTGTTGCCTAATGATGTTGAAAAAAGTTGCCCTACATATTTTGTCTAGTTTTCAGTTGTTTATGGCAAGAAGGCTCATCTGGTATCAGTTACTCCATCATGGCCCAAAAAATAGGCCCCTTCAGATTTTTAAAATAGCTAATTTGTTGTGATTTTTTTTTCATTATAAAAAAAGTTCCCTGTAGTACCTATTTTTACATTTATAATTTTATATTCTTTTTCTTAAGGAGGGCCTCCAAATTGTAGAAACTGTAGACTCCACAAAACCAAATCCACCTCTGATAAAATTTTCTTCTTCAATGAAACTGAGAGTTTACTGCAGGAACACAAGGAAAATCTCCATGGAAACCCAAGAGGAGGAATGGGACACGGCTGGGTTCAGGACAAGCCAAACTCAGAAGTGTCGGAAGTGGAAGCCTCTGCCTGTCATGACTTACCCACCTCTCTCAGCCTGTGTAAGTCCGCTGTTGCTGAAAACAACCAAAGACTCTCTAGGGTGTACAACAACAACTGTTTATTTCTCATTCTCTCAAGGTTGACAAGGTGGCTCTACTTCAGGCTGCAGGTGTGTAGGCTGCCTGGGGAAACTGTGATCCTGGTGTCTCCTTTTCAGGCTGAGGCTGCTGCTGCAGCAGATACCCAGAATATATTCTCTCATGATGATGCCAGAAGCTCAAGAGGCAAAATCCAACTGCAAAAGCACATTCCAAGCCCCTACTTGCATTATGTCCACCAACACATCTTTAGCCAAAGCAAGTTATGCAGCCAAACCCAAAGTCAAGGGCTGGGAAATTAAACTTTGCCTATTCTTAGGACATGGGAGGTGAGGAAAAGGAGAATATATGATACTACTATAATGAAGTGAAGAATTAGAACCAGTAATTCAATCTACCACACTGTCCATATGTTTCATTCACCTCCTCTGGCCACCGTACTTAAGACATCAGGCTGTGCATAGTCCTTAAGATTTTCCCATCCTTCTGTACATCATGGATTATCGCAATATATTTATCCTTCTGACCTAGATCCTTAATGGAAACTCCTATTCATATCTCTTGGAAATTGGATTGGCTCAGCCCATCTTTTTAAGCCAAGCTACATACATCGAGGGTCCTTGGACTGTCAATGGAAAGGTCACCCTTGGGTCAACCATCCATCCCTGGACCAAACAGTGCCTATCCTTGAGCAAAGAAGAGTCTGGTACTGTTGTCCTGTGGAGTCCTTACCACAGGGGAGACAGCCTCAGCTAGAAGGGGAAGCTGGGCAAGGATGGCATCATGCCTGGCATATCTTGTGGTAGGGAGCAATACTGGGTAAATCATTGCACTTCTGCAGCAGTGTTTGTTTCAAAGATTCTGCCATCTGGCAGGAGGCATGCAGAGTAGTGGGGGCTGGCAGAGGTTAGGGGAATAGCAGAGGAGGATACAGCAAAAGAAGGAGTATATTGGCCCCTTCTGGGAAGCCTGGGGATAAGATGATAGATGCGGGCAAAGTGATATTTGAACTCTCTACCCACCTATATGGCGTGGGCACGGGCTAATGAGAATGGGCTATTAACCAATCAGAGCAGGTGTCGGCCATGACACACAGCACATCCACGCTGGCTCCCACCAGTTGGAACCAGCTCTGGAAGGTGGGGAGGAAACAGGAGGGAGGATCTAAGATAAGACGTTTTTTTTTTTAAGAGAGAGGGTCTTGCTCGGTCACCCAGGCTGGACTGCAGTGGCCTCATAGCTCACTGCAGCCTCCAACTCCTGGGCTCAAGCAATCCTCCTGCCTCAGCCTCCCTAGTAGCTGGGGCAACAGGTGTGCACCACCATGACCAGCTAATTTTTCTAGAGACAGGGTCTCGCTCGTGCTCAGGCTGGTCTCAAACTCCCGACCTGAAGCAATCCTCCCGCCTCAGCCTCCCAAAGTGCTGGGATTACAGGCTAGGATGGGAATTTTAAGTCAATTTTCATTCAAATTATTGGAGGCATAGTTAGAATTATATGAAGTATTTTTACTTCAAGAAGGAGCAATTAATTTGGTGTGCTCTTATCCACCCCTAGAGATTCTATTTGGATGTCATTGCCTCCTCTACGAAAGAAGCACTGAGATCATTCATTTGTCTCAAAGTCATACGGCTGATAAGTATTAGAGCCATTCAACCCCATACACCTTCAGTGGGACCCACGTCGCAAGAGGAACCTAGAAAGTCATGCTGGAAGAGGTGGTTACTAAGGTTGACCTTGAAGGAGCTGAACGAAGCCCTTTAGTCCTATGTCTTCCATTTGGTAAGCACCTTCCATGTGCCAAGACTGCTAGGCACTGGGCATGCAGGATCTGTAAATCCTTACCAAACCTTTGCCAGGTCACATCCCATTTTATGGTTCAGCAAGCTGAGGCCCAGAGAAATGCCATATCTCAGAACATAAATGCCATCTACCGGTGGAGACCCAGACCCTATGGTGAGTTCTTCCAGAGGCCATGACTCCTCCTCACTTTTGCAGGAGAAGACAGAAGAAGCAACGTGGCCACTGGCCTGGGAGCTCAAGAAAGGTGTGGCTAATTCCTGACTGGTCTCTCGCTCCATCCATTCCACAGAGACTCTTCTGAGGATCGCCTGGAACGAAGGGGTTAAAGTACGTGGCAGAGGACTACCACGTACACAGAGGACTACACAGAGGACTTCTAAAATTTCCCGTCTTGCCATATTATTCACAACACGCACACCTTTGTCTTCCTAATAAATACTTCTCTGCTCATTTTCTTTGTAGGTGGAAGACAGAGCTAAAATCTCAGAGCACTGATGAAGAGCTCATTGTGTTCACATTTCAATATATAGCTACTTCCAAGTGCCCAATATTTAGTTTTTCAATTAAATAGACCTATGCCACCATCCCAGGTGAAGCTACACTTTGACAGTAAAAGGATTTTGAAACATTGTTGGATCTGAATCTTTATCATTCTTTAGTGGAAAAAAATTAAATATATACATCTATATATATCTATACATATCTGCATCTATATATACTTTTATACTTGATATTTGTACACACACTGTTAGTCTATCTATGTATCTGTATCTATATGCTTTGTAGTTGCTGTGATTAACTGCTAATAGAAGCATATATTTCCCAGTTCCCAAAATGATATTATGTAAAAATGTAATCCACTCAACACCGAGAAACAGAATTATTAAATTCATGACAAGAAAATTAAGGCTCAGAAACCCTGAGGGTCTGATCCAAGATCAATCACCAATAAATGGAAGCATTGGGACTTGAACACAGGTTTTCCAGTTCTGAATCCCGACTCCATTCCTGCACAACTTCCTGGCCCCAGAAGAAAGGAGAGTGGTTCTTGGTGGGAGTGAGGATGGGCCTTCTGCACACATTTGTTGTTGAAATACCACAGGCAATGGAATTATCCACCGACTTTTCTGGAGGAAAGTGTGATAGGCAAAAACTATTGGCCAGTGTGGGTGGCCAAGCTGACATCAAACCAGAACAGCCCCTTGCAGCTGAGTTCACACGACTCTTTAATACTGAGGCTGTCTCAGAACTTCAGAACCCAAAGATCTACAGTAGAGTCTTTAGAACTGAAAACAAAGTTATCAAAGAAAGAACGTGGCCAGCCCCAGTCAGGTAAGGACCCCAGAGGCTGGGAGAATGGGGGCGCAGATGGCGAGAAGGGGGTGAGCCATGACAACCACAGAAGGACACTGCACTGTGGCAGGTGGCCTGGCTTCTCTTCTAACAATCGTAAATATAAATCTCTTTGGGAACTGACCAAAAGGTTAGGTGAGCTAACTACGTGTGGACTCTGGCAGAACCTACAGCTGTTTGTGCTGGAAGGGCTGGAAGGTTTGTGAGGAAGGGCCTGGAGTCAACCTTTCCTGGCCAGATGTCCCAGAGATGAGGTGGCCTGTAGGCATCTTGCCGATGGATCAGGCAATCTGTGCTTTGGCCTTGCGTGGTAGAAACAGCCCCTTCCTGGTTAAGAGAAAGATGGCAGTTCACGGGTAAGAGAGATATGAAGAGCAGTCTTTGGATCTTGCCAGAATTAAGGCTGACTCAGTTCTCTGTGCTTGTTCTAACTTTGATTCCTTTAGTTCCAACAAGATAGATACTAGTTAAACGCGTTGTCCTTTTATTTTTGGCTAACTGCAATGCTTAGGACTGTTCAGCTATTACTCCACTGCTTCCTGCCCTGGGGTGGGAGGTGGGATGTTTCCATTGTCTGAACAAGACGATGAGTTGTGTTGCCCTCTCTGATTAGGGGCAGATGACAGAGTTGGATGCCCAGACTTTGAAGCAGGGTGTCTGCATACCTACAGGGCTGCTGTTCCAGGGAGGGAGGTGTGCTGACTTTCTATCATTTTCCCATAGAAATATCCAATCATAACTCTTATCACATTCTGGAAAAGTTTCCCCATTATTCTCTAATAGAAGTGGAGAAAGTAAACAAGCACTCCTCTAAACAAAGAGTCTTTTAGGAGAAACTTTACAGATATTATATGATCTCATTTCTCAAGACAATAGGTAGCCCATCTTCTGGGAAAAGTATCTGCAGTTTTGCTTAAATTGTTTATGAAAAACAGAAAATATTAGTCTGTTCATTGCACCTACTTACCATGAGAGGGAGGAATCATTACTCAGTGATGTGAGAGGCTCTTCCAGCCCACAAGGGGATCTTTCTGGAGGTGTCCTGTTATAGGGGTCCTGCCTTTAGGGAGGTAGAGGCCATAGGGTCTTCTAGGAGAGCTCTCTCAGAAGAGGAATCAGGTATTTGGCCTCTGGAACTTGCTCTTCACAATGTGTGGCATGCTCGTGGCCAGGCTGGGCTCATGAAGGAGCTATGAGGAAAGTGCCTGCAGGGCCAGTGGGACTGTTTGTGTGGAGATGGACAGAGCAGGAAGGTGGGTGGGCTCTCTGATACCCTGCAGGCAGTAGATGGGAAGGGACCCTAAGCCAAGCAAGGGGTGGCAACATGCAAAGGAAACTAGGTGAGCTGAGGCTCTGGTGCTCAGAAGAGAGGGGGAGGGAGAGACAGAGGGAGATTTCCTATGATTTTGCCATTCTGTGATACACCCAGGGACACCAAAGACAGCCCACCTGCTCTCCCAGGCACTCTGCTGGGAGCTATAGACACACGGTCTCATTTAACCTCCGTAATGACCTGTGATCCAGATGTTATCACCTCCTCATAGATGAGAAAACCCAGGTGAAAAGAGATTAAGTGGTTTGGCCAAGACCAGCACAACCACCAGAGTCCTGGAGTCTCGGAGTCAGGCTCCCAGCCCAGGTGGTCTTCCTGGGCTCCGTCTGAATAGACGTCTTCAAGTTTGCCTGATCATTTGGGAGACTCATTAAGAAGACCCCCCCATCAGGCCCACCAGCTACTAAGCAGAGAGCCCGAGCAGAGGCTTAGGATGTGTATTGTCAATAAGCATCCAGGTGATTCCCACCATCGATTTAGTTTGGTGACCTATCCGGATACTATCCTTGAAGCTTGCTGGAAAGGACATCACCCAGGACCACTCTCAGGGCTCATGGGGGAGGTAGGGGTAATGCTTGGGATGCTTAAATGAGCAAGGCTGAGAGGTTCATAGCAAATCACTGACAATAAACTTAAGGGCCCACAGGGAGAGAAGGCAACATTCGTGAAGGTATGTCTAAACTACAGAATACCAAACAGCCATCCCAGTGGCTTGCCAAAATAGATTCATTGATATGGAAGTGTATTCATAATTGCCAATGAAAAAATATCTGGGAGCCATGTTCACAGCAGGAGGCCATTTTTGTAAATTATAATATCCGATTTACTGTCTATGGGGAAATGTCTGCATGACCCTTCAAGGATGCCATCTAGAATGCTTGTGGACTCAACAAGTAACAGGACTGCAGGGAACATGGGGACAGTGAATGAAGTGTGTGCCCTGCTTGAGGCAAGGAAAATGGTCTCACCAAACAGATACGCAGGCCAGCTGCTCTATAAGTTATACACTAAGTAACAGTGAGTGCTTCTGGGTGGTGAGATTTGGAAATTATCTTAATTAAAAAATGTTTGTATAGCATTTTGAAAATTATAATTCTTTCTCAGTTGTGATGATGCATGTATGATTTATGAAAAGATAAGTAAGAATAAAAGAGTAGGACCCAGTTGCTGTGTCAACTTCTGCCCTTTTTGTTGTCGCCACAAGAAGTCCTTTAGGGCCCTCCCTGCAGGTGAGGGCTGAGAGCTGCGGGCATCTCTTCTCTGAGGGAGCAAGGACAGGAGGGCCCCCCAGAGCTGTGCTTTTTGGGGCTAGGATGCCACATCCTGGGGATAAAGTGGGGACAGAGCTCAGGATTCCTGAGAGGCCATTTGCTCTGCTTAGAAATCACAGAAACACAGGCAGTGGGAAAGAGCCTTGTGGTCCAGCCCCAAATAACCAGAATCCTGTAAAAAAAAATGTCTATAAACCTTCTTTTTCCAGGCTACCTTTAAGGCCCCTGGACGCCTGACCTGTGTAAATTTGGGATTTGGCACAGCTGGGTCTCAGCTGCCTTCCTGGTTAGAACAAAAGAAAAAGTCTTAGGAAAGGGTCTCTCCGCCCTGCCCTGCCCCATCCTGTAGAGTTGCGGTCCCCAATCCCTGGGCTGCGGACCCATATAGGTCTGTGGCCTGTTAGGAACCGGGCCGCACAGCAGGAGGTGAGTGGTGGGCGAGTGAGGGAAGCTTCATGTGTATTTACAGCCGCTCCCCGTCGCTGGCATCACTGCATAAGCTCCACCTCCTGTCAGATCAGTGGCAGCATTAGATTCTCACAGGAGCGAGAACCCTGCTGTAAACTGTGCATGCGGGGGATCTAGGTTGCGCTTTCCTTGTGAGAATCTAATGCCTGATGATCTGAGGTGGAGCTGAGGCGGTGATGCTAGTGCTGGGGAGTGGCTACAAATATAGATTATTGTTAGCAGAGAGGTTTGACTGCACAATAAATGTAATGCACTTGAATCATCCCGAAACCATCGCCCCCGCCATCCCATGGAAAAATGATCTTCCATGAAACCAGTCCCTGGTGCCTAAAAGGTTGGGGACTGCTGCTGTAGAGCCAGTGGGACCCCAAGACCCTCCTCTGCCTACAGTGTCCCTCAAATTGAACTGGAAAGTCCTTGAGATGTTCCTTCCTCTCCACTGAACCTTGGGACCCTTGGGACTCTTTCTTTGGGGGTTTAAATATCTGTCTTTCATTGTGAAGGTGACAGCAGTGGCACCTGGAGCCCTGGCCTGCCTCCCTGCTGCATCACTCCACGGTCCTGGGGCTTTGGCTAAATCAACTCACCTTTCTGGGTCTCGCTTTCTATATCAGTTAAATAAGGTGGCAAATAAATGAGATCAAGGATATAAAAGTGCCTGCGGTATATGCCCAAGGATCCCCTGACTGCCTTCCTGTACAACAGGAGCTCACCCTCACCTGGGCCCCTACTACAGGCCAGACCCGGTGCTGCGGGCTTCAGCTGGTTGGCCTCCTTTAATCCTCACAGAGCTCCTCCGTTACTGCCTCCGTACAAGTAAGGAAAGCTGAGGCGCAGAGAGTTGGTGTGAGCTGCCTGCGGCTGCCCAGATGGTAAGAGGCAGAGCTAGGACTCAGGACCAGGTGGTTTCTGGCCATAGGGCAAGCAGCTTGTGGCTCCAAACCACCAGGCTACACTGCCAGCAGCATGCCTGGCCTTCCACCACTGGGACCCAGACTTTTGGAGTTGTCCCGGGGGGGAGAGGGGAAATGCATCAATTCAGCCACATTCTCCAGCAGAGTTGGTGGGGATCTGTATGTTGTGAGACCGAGCTGGCTTTAAGGGAGCTCAAACCCACCACTTGGGCCACGCAAGGTGCTGACAGCTTGTGGGCATGGGACAGAAGGTCTGATTCTGCTGGTTTCTAGCTGTGAGACCTTGGAAAAGTCAAATTCACCTTTTTGAGCCTTTTTCCTCATCGTGTAAAATGGGGATAAGCACACACGTGTCAGGGGATTGTTCTCCGTGTCACAGGATGAGTGGAAAACGCTGGGCAGAGTATACAGTGCTGGTGTCACTTTGGATATTGCTACCGTGGGTTGAGGCTGGGCTCAGGGCTCACGTAGATGCCAAGGGCCGCGGGGCACTGCGCACCTCTCCCGTCCACATCCCCTCGCAATGGCTTCAGATCTGGGGGGACCTCTGCTTTTGCCCAGTGCGCGTTCACAGTCTCTGCTAAATTAGAAAGGAAATAAGGCAGGGCGTGCTGCAGCCGTGCCCACCGCCATCGAATGGACAGTTTTATTTCCACACGCAGGGTCAGGACAGCCTACAAGAACCATCCCGGACGTTGTGCAGAGGATTGGAAAGGCGG
Source organism: Daubentonia madagascariensis (assembly GCA_023783475.1). NCBI lineage: Eukaryota > Metazoa > Chordata > Mammalia > Primates > Daubentoniidae > Daubentonia > Daubentonia madagascariensis. The sequence continues at coordinate 53,184,776 of JAKFHU010000485.1, read as the reverse complement.
TTTTTCCCCTGAATAAATTTTAGATTAGTATACTTTCTTGAAAAATCACTGGGGCTTCTACACTCCAAACAGAACAGTTTCCATTTAATAGCATTACATTCAGTTTTTTGTTTTTTTTTTAAATAAAATAGAAAATATGTATAGGCAGAGGAATGACACTGAAGTTTTTTAATTCCCACAATGTTGGGACAAAAAAAAAGGACAGCAATAGTTTTTTTTTCCATTGCACCTTTATTGTTTACTCTGTTCACTGTTCAGAATTTTCATACAGTCTTTCTAGAATCACACAGAGTCTGTTAGGTGGCTCCTTCCCCTTGACATGTGGTCTTATTTCTACCCAGCCCCCTCGTGTCCCTTGTCTTTACTCGTATGATATTCTGCCAGTGTCCGAGAAGTTCCCAGGGGTTGTTTTCACCAGGGAGGGGGAAGAGAGGTGTGCAGAGCTGGCCCTCAGCAAAACAACCGGCTTTGTGCCCTGACCCCCAAGTGGTCTTTCCTGAGATGTTGCCACCTCCATCTCCTCTTGCCCAGAGGCCTCTAGACCCCCACAGGGCTAAGGAATCAGCCAGATCCGGGTTTGAATCCTGGCTCCACTAGCGGCCATGTGATCTCAGGGAAGCTTCCTGATCTCTTTGAGGCCTCCTGTCTTCTTCTACAGTGTGGGGGAAAGACTCCCTCTCTCACAGGGTTACTATGAGAATTCAATGATTTAAGGTATATGAAGTGTCTGTTACGGTGCCTGGCACACAGTATGCCCTAAATACACTTTAGCTTCCTTCCTTCTGGCAGGGAAGAAAAGACATCTGATGAATCAATGTCAGAGCCAGGTACTCAGGGGCATTGGCTTTATAAAAGAGCCTGGTCCCTTAGCAGAGCCCAAGAAATGACTCTCTAATGGTGGAATTTCGGACACCATTGCATGGGATGGGGAGAGATCTGGAGGCTGAGACTTCTTCGGCATCATTTGAATCCAACCAAGAAGACTGCTGCTGCTTCTGCCCACGGGCAAGGCTAGTGCTGGCAGAAGGAACACTGACCCTCTCTTTAAGGCCATGCCACTGTAGCCAGGCAAGGGCCCATTTCCGGGGGCCAGGAGAACAGGGCTAACTTGTATTTATTTGACCATCCCTGCCAGAGAGGAAGTAGCTTCATGTGGGTGTAAACCAGGAGCTTTAAGAAGCACAGCAATCCTTTCGGGCATCGTTAAATCCCCCCCTAGTGTCCTTGTGAAGTCACCTGTCACAGGGATGTCCTCACAGCCTGAACCACCATGAGCTCTCACAGTGGGGAGTTTATGTGTCATTTACACCCCAACTGCTTTTAAAGACGATCCCAGTCGTCTTGCTAAGGAAGGGATTACGCACCTAATACTGAGCTTTCTCCTTTGTTCTTCCCATTGCTCACAACACATGACCATTAAAATCAAAATCTGATAAATGAATGGTCACAAGAATGAATAACGCTGCTAGTAAGAAGCCGAACATTCCATCCAACAGTTGATCTGCAAATATAGCTGTGCTCTTCTTCCTCAATGGTAGTCCTTTTGTTTTTTCTTAAAGCTGATCTATCATTCAGCCCTTGTTCATGCATAATTCTCAGTAGAGGTATGATGCAACTAAGGTCTGCATGCCCACGATCGTTTTATGTCTCTGATATAACAACAAAAAGCCACTCAAAGGACAATCTTAAAACATGCACCAACCAAAAGCATGGCTGGTATTATGGAAAAATGTCCTCCAGACCAAAGAGACAGAGAGACAGAATATGAGAGCGCAAAGGTAAAAGATTCAAGATAAGACGAGGACTAGAATGGCTTCCCAAAAGAGCATCTGCAGTCGATGGGGCAAAGCAGATAAAACCAAGGAAAGCTCTATGGATCTGGGAGCGCCTCTCCGAATATTTGGTTCATGCTAAAAAATAGAGCACATTTATTAAAAATATATATTTATAAACCTTGATATGAACAGACACACACATCAAGCCAATGAAAAAAGAAAAATAAGTTATCTCCCCGGTATCAAATTGTTAGACACTGTTGATGAATGTGATGCCTGTCGAGGGACTGCCCCTGTGGTTTTTCCCACTAAACAGCTTGTCGAGTTAAGATGAAACCCTTGTTCTGGGAGACACACAGCTGGGCCGTGTCCGCACTGTTCATCTTTTCAAATATGTGATATCTGTCAGCAATCTGGGATAATGAATTTCTGCACCCGTCCGCTCACCGGTGGTGTCAAAGGCTGGTCTTCCGAGAGTTCTTCCGGGCCCCCTGCCAAAGACGTTGAGTTCCTTGGAGTGTGAGTGGGTTTTGTTGGATTCATTGTGCTTTAGTGTCTGCTCCTTACAGCAGGATTGGTTTATTTTTGTGACCTTTTTAAAGTTCGAAGGTGCATTTGATTGGGCGGTAGGTGTAGGTCCAGGCTGCTTGGTCTCGCAGGGTCCGGTCACTGATCTGTGGACACGCAGGACTCCCGTCTTTGGCCATCCCGAGGCCTCTGAGGATGCACTGGGCCGTTCACAGAGTGGTGTATATGTATACAAATATGATAACGATGAGGTTCAGAATGGTCCCGACAATCCCCAGCATTGCCAAGACACTCTCCTCTTTACTTTCTCTCTCTTGTCCTCCTCTGTCGTCATCATTTCCACTCGTGATTACCATCTTGGTTGCAAATGTCTTTATCTTCCTCGCCAGGCTAACCTGTAATTGGAAAGAGGCAGCACAAAAGATTATTGTTTATAAGCATCCTCTCCATAGCCAGATGGATCTGCTGGGGGTGGTGATTTCATGCTTGGGGACTAGACCATGGGTGCGGGTGACAAATCACCTGGATCCAATCTTGGGACATCTCGCTCTTGGCCATGGGGAAGTGGCAGAACGTGGATTATCAATTTCAGAGATGCATGTCCTGACAGTGGTATAGAGAGATGAGCCCCGAGGTCCAGCCTGGGCACCACCCACTTAGTTGAGCGTGTTTTCCCCCTTTCCCCTGAAGCAGACACTGAGACAGCTGCACAGCAGTCAGACTAAAGCATGTGCCCTCCCCCACGGCGGCAGGAATTTTACACACTTTCACACACATAGTGGGTCCCACCCAGAAATGTGCTGCCCTGAATTTTCATGACGAGTGTAGACCCACCCATGCTGAAGCACTGGCTGTGGTATGGGCAGGGTGGACAGAACCCAGGGAAGGTGATTCACTGAGACCAGAGAGGGTAAGGTCTATGCACAGTGCAGATGAGGCAGCATCATGAGAAACTCTCACAACCCCTAGCAGAAATATACATTGGTACGATTACCTAGAAAAGTGAAGAGACACGTATTCTACAACTAGGCACCTGCTCTCTCATGTGTATACCCTAGACAAAGCGTTGCTTCTGTTCACCTGGAGATGTGGACAGGAACGCTCCTACGAGCTGCGTTTGGAGACCAGATGAACATGGGGCGGGAGATCCACACAATGGAATATTATCCAACAGTGAAGTGAATGAACTACGGCTACACATGACAACAGGGACAAAGCACAGACACTTAATGTAGAGAAAGAGCATGGCGCAGAAGAATATGTACAGTTATGATTCGATTCATAAAGGCTCAAAAGAGGCAAAATAGTTCCTTCCTTAGAGAGCTGTGCCTTTAGAGCCAGAAGGCTTATCATGCTTTGGGGTTGTGATGGTTAATTTTATGTGTGAACTTACTGGGCTGTGGGGTGCTGACATTTGGTCATACATTATTGTGGGTGTGTCCGGGTATATGTGTGTTTCTGGATGAGATTAAGGTTTGAATTAGGGGACTGAGTAAAGCAGACCAATGTGGGCAGGCGTCATCCCATCAGCTGGGGGCCTGAACAGAACAGAAAGGCTGACATTCCAAGAGGGTGGAATGCCCTTAAACTGGGATATCAGCTTTCTCCTGCCTTTGGACTGGGACTGTTGAATTTCAGGCAGGTCTTCCTGGGCCTTGGGCCTGCAGGTCCTGGGACTGGGCTACACCATTGGCTCTCCTGGGCCTCCAGTTCACTCACTCACCCTGCAGATCTTAGGAACTTGGTGGTCTCCAAAGTCACATGAGTCAATTCCTTATAACAAATGTCTTCATATATATGTACATACACACATATATGTGTACATACATGTATAGAGAGAACATATACATGTGTGTGTATGCATATATACATGTGTGTATATATATCCTATTGGTTCTCTTTCTGTGCAGAACCCTGACTAATGTAGGGTTCAGATGGTATCTCAGGGCAAACATCCGGGACGCATCACACAGGCATACAGGAAGGTGGGAGTATGGCTGAAAGACGAAATGTCTGCACGCCCCTCCCTCTGTGCATGTGAACCCCTGAAAGGACCAGGTCAGGCTGTGTGGATTAACCCAGGATAGAGAACACAGTATATGCAAACAGGTGTCTGTGTGAAGGGAGACAAGCCCATCAGTGAAAACTGGAGGAATGAATGCAACAGGAATGAATGAATGTCCTAAAGGGAAGTTTCATTTCTTCCACAACTTTGGTTTATTAGACTTACAGTGGGTTCCTATTCCCATAGCTCTGCTAGGGCAAGTTGCTAGTTGGATTTGTTTGGTTTTCTTGCTTTTTTTTCACCCTAATATACTCTTGATGATGTCTAGTGAACATATAGAAAAGTGCACAAATTTTAAGTACACAGCTTGATCCATTTTCACATCTGCTTAGCACCAAGATAAAGAAACAGAAACCTCCAGCACCCAGGAGCCTCCCACGGTGCCCCAACCAGTCACTGTCCCTTCCTCCTGAACACCATTATCACGCTTCTAAAACCACAGGTTACCTTGGCCTGGCTTTGAACTTTGTGTCAATGGAATCATACGGTATGTCCTCTTTCGACTCTGATTTCTTACCCCCAACATTATGTTTGTGACATTCACCCATGTGGTTGTGTGTAGCTGTGGCTCATTCATTCTCAATTGTGAATATATTATATCAATATACCTGCAATTTATGTATCTATTCTACAGTTGATGGACATTTGGGTTGCTTGAAGTTTGGGGCTATTATGAATAATCCCGCTATGAAGATGCTTCTACATATCTTCTGGCAAACATACGTATACATCTTCCCCCAACATTTTATGTGAAATTTTTCAAAATGCATCAAAGTTGAAAGAATTTTCCAGTGAGCGCCCACAATCTCGCCGTCTGAGTCATCAGCATGTTACTGTACTTGCTTTATCACACATCTATCCGTCCCTCATCTGCCCATCTTTTTTTTGGTGCATTTCAAAGTAGATGGCAGATATTGTTACACTGCCCCTTAAATACTGCAGCATGCATATTTTAACTATTTATTTACAGTTTTTTCTTCTGATGTAAAATTTATATGTGTGCAACTTGCTATCAGCTACATATACTCAGAGAGGAACTGCCGGGCACAGGGTGTGCACATGTTCACTGCTAGTAGATACCGCTAAACTGTTTTTTAAAGTGGTTGTGTCTGTTTGCTTGTTTGTAGGTGCTAAATTGATCCCCACTTTATTTTGGTGACTGCATGGCCCCGACTTTACACAAAGTCATGAGAAGGTGTAAGTACCTTAGAAATCCACTCTCCTTTCTGCGTGGGACAGACTTCTGTCTGAGCACCAGTCATCTCTTTAATGGGGCCTCCTGTTTATTTTCTGTCTTCTTAGCCTGTGAGCCCTGAGACAGGGAGCTTTTGAGTCCCTACTTCCAAGCATGGTGCCTGGCACAGAGCAGGCGCTTAGGAAAACTGTGCTGAATGAATGAGTGGGGTGCTGTGGGGAGATCTGGCATCTCCCCATCTCTGCAGGGCAGGGAATAGATGGCCAAGGTTGGTCTAAAGAGACACAATTAGTGCTGCCCTTATAACCAAAGACCCATCATCACGGTCACTCAAGCAAAACAAAGTGCCTGCCATGGAGGCTGCTTGGTTTCAAGGCTTAATTTAGCCTCTCCTCTAAGTTAACCCAAGATAGCTCTGACTCAGGAGGAAGTGGAGGGGAATAACCAGGTCAGCTGTGTTTACTTTCTGAGGCCTCTGCAGCAAACCAAAGGCCCAGAAGAGGCCTTCTCCAACTCACAGAAGAGTTGCATCCCCAAAGTTTGTTTCTAAGTTGCTTGGGTCATCTGCCTGAATTTCCCCATAGAAACCTTGTTGGGAGGGTGATTGGATTCCTAGGGGAGTTACTGAGGGCTCCATAGGAGGGAATGATTAAAATATTGTTTTCTTTGGAAAAAGGTGTCTGGCCAGGGTGGGGAGGATGAACAGTGATGGTGGAGAGAGGTTGGGAGATTAGCCTAGAAACTGGAGCAGTGACAGAGACGGGAGAGGAAAACAAATACAGTATACAACAAGCAAAGGCTGGGCCAGGCAATGTCTGACATAAAGCTTGCTACAAGGGTATAAATTCACTCATTCACTCACTCATTCACTCATTCCTTCCTGCCAGGAGTACGGTGGAAGGGGGAGTGGGGATTGACTGCTAATGGGAAAGGCAGTTCTTTTTGGGGTGATAACAGTGTTCTAAACTTAGATTTTTGGTGATGGTTGCAGAACTCTGTGAATAGACTAAAGCTGTCCAATCATACATTTTAAACAGGGAATTTTGTGGTTTGTGAATTATATCCCAATGAAGACATTAATTTTAAAAAGAGAGCATTTGCAATAGTATCTGAAGTATAAAGTGCTTAGAAATAAATCTAACAAAAATGTCTAAAATTTTTATAAAGAATATTACAAAACTTTACTGAAAGACATAAAAGCAGACCTACATAAAAAGGAAGATATAGCATTTTCACAGAATGCAAGATTCAACACCCTAAAAACATCAGTTCTGCCTAAACTGATCTATAGGTTTGTTGCAGTTTCAGTCAAAATTTCTAAAGCGTTTTTGGTTGATATTCGATGAGCAGACTCTAAAATGTATGTCAAAGTGCGAAGGGATAATAGCCAAGGTACTTACTAAACAAGAATAAGGGGGGATTTGCCCCATAAGACACCAAGAATTATTATGCAAGCCTTAGACAAACAGGCCAAAGGAATAAAAACAGTTATGCCTACATGGACACTGATCAACAGGGGGAAAATGGATCTTTGATAAACAGTGCTGGAATAAATGAGCATCCAGATGGAAAAATAAATAAAATCAAACCCATCTCATCAATTGCAGATGGATGATAGACAAGGGCAGAAAGAGAAAACCTGAAAAGCTTTATAAGACAATATAAATGAATATCTTTATGACCTTGGGGTAGAGAAGGATATCTTAATAAGACATAAAAGCTCAAACTATAAGGGAAACTACTAATAAATTCAATGACATTAAATCTATTAACTGTTTATCAAAAATACCATAAAAAGTGAAAAGTGAAAAGTTAAGCCACGAACTGGGGTATATACTAGACACATCATATATATCATGCTAGTATCAAATGAGTGAGAAAATGGTAAATATCCAGTAGAAAACTGGGCAAAACCATGTCCAGGCACTCTCAAAAGACCAAATAGCCATAAAGAAGCTAAACTTCTGTAATCAGAGAAATGCAAATTAAAACACAGTGAGCTACCATCAAACAGCCATCAGATAGGCAGGAACTAAAAAATCTGATAAAACCACTAAACACTCACAAAGGCAGTAAAGCAACAGAGACCCTCAGATACGAGTTGCAGTAGTATCAACCGGCACCGTCACTTTGGAAAACAGGATGACATTATCTTACAAGACCCAGCCATCCCATCTTGAGGTACATTCTCTGAATACACCTGCACATGTGCACCAAGGTACATGGACAAGAATGTTGACGGACAGCAATGTCAGTGTTAGTGAAATGCTGAACACAACACAAACAGCCATCAATGGTGGCCTGGATCTACTGTCATATATGCTTACCCTAGAATCATATGCAGTGTTGAGAAAAAATGAAATGCTGGAACATGCCATGGCATGGATGAATGGCAAATATAATGTTGAGTGAAAAAGCATTCTACAAAAGACCACGAAAGGATGCTTCCATTTATTGGGAAAGTTCAGAAACATGGAAAATCTAACAATATGTTGTTTGGAGATATAAATATGATAAAACTACAAAGAAAAGCAAAAGAATAATATACCCAAAAGCCAGGGTATTGGTTCTCCCTAAGTGATGAGATAGGGGGACACTCATGGAATCTCTTAGGCACTGGTAATATTTCTTAGGCTACTAGTGGGCACATGAGTGCTTGCTCTTTACATCTTATACTTTATAAATATGCTTTTCTTATCTATTCAATAATTAATAAGTCAACTAATGATTTAACAATTATTATAACAGTTGAATAATTGGGTAATTAATAAAACAATACTGATAATAAAAACAAATAACTAATTAATAAAAACAACTTAAAAAAACACAACAGGTCTTTAAAGACTGGGCATATTAAGTGCTGTGCTAAATGCCAAAAGCAGCCCTGCACTGTAACCAGAAAGGAAGCTACTGTTCTGGAAAACCAGAGTGCACCTCATCAGCACCTCTATGGCGCCAGGCTGACGGGCAACTCACTTTTGAGCACAGTTCCCAGCAAGCCAGTCCTTTGCTGGGCTGCTTCTGATAAACACACTTGAGAGTTTTTAATCATTTGCCTAATTAGGATGTATGTCTTGGAAAATAAACCACATGAGTACATGGTGATACAGTGCTGTGTGTGGCCTGGGCGTGGAGGCTGTGGGGCATCTGCGAGAGAGCCCTGGTTCAGTGTGGCTCCTGGAGTCCCAGCCGGTCAGGCCAAGAAGGTACTGGGGTCACTGCTCACCCCGCCTGCCCACGTCCATCCCCTTCTTTTGGTATCAGTGTCTCGATTTTCCTCTGGAAAATTACCCTTCTCAGTGGAGGCTGTGAGTCAAGTTGCCAAAGGGATGGGCCTGGATCCAGGCTAAGCCCATAAGATGCTCTCTCTGGAGCTCGATCTTAGGCAGGGTGATAGAGGAGGGGCAACTGCAAACACTGACTCATCCTAGCCATGGTGCGGAGATGAGATTCCATTAGCTGCTGCCGTCTGGATGCCTGTAGCCACGCTGACTTTTGCCTTATTTAAAGCTCAGTTCACCATTTCTTTTCTATCCCATGAACAACCCCATACATCTCTGCAAAAACAGTGTTGCTTAAGGCAGTTGGAACCCGTTTCTTATCAATATCTGTTGCATGCAACCAAAGAACTTTTACTCATACAAAAGGGGTATTCAAGTTTATTTTGTTTGATTCTTTGAACTTCCCCTAGAAAGACTCTACTAATTGCTAATCAAGCCTCTTCTTGAACAACTACCTCCCATCATTCTGGAATTTACTACCTCTCAAGATAGCATATTCCACCTACAGATAGCTCGGCCAGGAAAGCTCTTCCTTGCTTTAAAACAGAGTATCTTTGCTGTAGCTTGCGCCCACTCGAACCACTTTTATAACCAAGAACTAAACAAAAACAAGTCCTTGTCATTCTCTGCAAGGCAGCATGTCAGTTTTTGAGAAATTGATACTGAAGAAATGACAACTCTGGCTACAGATACAGCTGGGATTCAATCTCACTGCCGTGGTTTACCAGCTGTGTGACTTGGGCAAGCTGCTTTGACTCTCGAAGCCTCAGTTTCCTCATCTGTAAAGTGGGGGTACTACTTAGCTTGTAGCAGTAAAGACAATGGTTGCTAATTGCCCAGCTCAGTGAGTGTCAGCTACTACGATTCGGTGATGATGATGACAGTGAAGGCTTGTTCTCATGGCCCCATGAGCCCCTTTTTCTCCAGCTAAGCACCCCCTGTTTCCTACTTGTCCAGATGGCCCCTCATAATCATGGTCCCCTCTCCTGGGAAGGCCCATGCTAAAATCACAGCATGCATAAGAAAAACACTACTCCAGAGAAGGTTTTCTCAGCCCAATGGGACAGGAGCATCCCCTCCCACTTCTGGATGCAGCACATCCATTAATGCTGCGGAGAACCACACCGGCTTTGGGGCCGCTCCACCATGCGGTGGACTCGTGATGCCACAAAGCCACGGTTGCTCCCTTCCTGTTTGTGGGAGGTGAGCGTTTTGACCCAACAGGACTGCGCATTTGCATTACATTCCAGAGGCCTGACCTCTGCCCACTGTTCCACCCTGTTGAGATCACTTTGGCTCCTCGATGATTCTGTTTTCCTGCAGAGTCACTCTCTTCCCCGCTTCAGATAATCCACGAATTGGATGTGCACACCCTCCAAACTGTTGTATAAATGACTCCCCGTTCAGTGTTGGACTAGGTGTCCAGCAGCTCGCTCTGTTGCTGTTGGCCTTCGCCCCACCCTCCACCCCGCCCCTCCTGCCCCCATCCCATATTTCTCTCCATCTTTTCTCCACGGACGCCGTGAAGTCCAGTAGGACTTACAGGCCCCCAGGTCAGTGACCCTGCTGCAGAGGCCATGGCTGGGCGATACCCAGTCTTAGGAACCCATGCTGGGGCCTGGTGCTCGCTGCCCCTTCTATTTGTTTGCAGGGCCCCTTCTTTATTACTTCATACTGATTTCTCAAAGCTGCTTTTAAGAATCAGAGCTCGATCCTTGCCAGGCCACTCAATGATCAACAGTAAACAGGGAAAAGAAAAAAAACACAGGATTACGACCCCCTGATGCATTTACCTGGCAGTTAAAAAGGAAGGTGACGAAGACCATGTGGCGAAAAGGAAGATGTGCACGCTGGGATGAGGTGAAAAACACAGGATATTAAAATTCAGGTCTACTTAGGATTGCAAGTAATATTTTTAAAACATTACTTGTCTAGGAAAAAAAAATGCCTGGGGGAAAAACAGACATTTTCTGTAACACAGTTGGATTATGTTAATTTACTTTTATCCCATTCAAAGCAATCAACATATAAATAAATAAAACTAGGAAGACTACCCCTGCTTCTATTTTCCTACAATCCTGGAAGAACTTCACCACCCCAGCGACAAGAACAATGCCAGAGCTCAAGGAGAGATCTTTGTGTCAGCATCTCTCTGCTTGAGAGGCTGGAATTTGAATCAGAAAGGGGTCATTGCTCAGTGTGAAAAACAAGGAATGATAAAGGTTCTGACAGCCTTTCTATGCATAGCAGAGATATTCAGGCTGAATGGGAGTTGGCTTCAGTGTCATTTAATTCTAGTACAAGCTTGTTTTTCAAAATAATGCTGGTCTCAGAACTAAATCTTTGCTCCCCGATATGCCAAAAGGTACCAGGCATTCAAGAAAAAGAAAGAAGGGACCCGACTGTTTCATCCAAATTCTTTTCATTATTCACTGACTGCCTTCTCTTGACTTCCAAGTACTTCTCCATCTTGAGAACATTTCCATATTTTGGGGTGAGGAAGGTTCATTCTGATCCTATATACGAGGACAAGCTCCTGCCTGGAAATTTAGAATAGCTGGTTGACAAATCTAGTGCACAATGCCAGAGCAGTGAGGAAACATCCACTTCTCCCCCAAGAGGAGACCTCAGGGGTCACCTAAAACATAGTCGCTCCTCAGGGAGCTCAGACCCAGGCTTTGCACAAATATCCTCTGAGCACCTGCAATGAGCCAAGCCTTGTGCTCACGAAGCACCAAGCAATGGGTGTGTGCAAATGGAAGACAAGGCCTCTGGCCCCCAAGGAGCCTGTGGCCCAGTGAGGGGAAAGTACCCACAGATGGGTATGGTGATGTGAGCCCCACACTCTGGGAACACAGCATGGAGCATTCTGACCTGCCTTGGAGGGCGTGCAGGGCACTGTCCCCAGAAGGTGGGCAGTCTGAGCGAGGATGTCAAAGGCTAGTGGGATGAGCTCAGCCTACAGTGGAAGACAAGGGGCATCAAGGCAGGGCAAAGAGAAAGTGAACGTGCAGAATGCTGCAGAGGGTCTGGGCAAGGCAGCATCCCCATGAGGTGGTTGTGGTAAGAGCTGAGGCTGGACAGGGAAGCAGGGGCCAGAAGAGGGGCCCCTGTGAGCCACACAAAGCAAGAGTGGCATTTATTCATTAGATGCAATGGGCACAAAGACGTTCACTTCCTATTTATTTTCTCAACCACATATGTACACTATTTATACTCTTTTGTATGCATGAGATAGTTCATAATCAATTTCTGAAACCTGCTTATCTCCTAAAATCAAACCACAGTAAGTAAACGTAGGTGACTTGCTCTCTAGGATGAAATGTCTGGACAGGTTGGCCGCAAGCTCTGGCAACATTCCACAGTGAAATCTTACTTGGTGCCTTCAGGGCTTTCAGGAAGGCAGCTGGAAGCTTCTGTCTGAGGGAGAGACACCCTGCACCCAGGCAAGGTCCTTGGCAGGGGCTGGGCAAGGGTTTTCCACAGAATGGCAACCACAGAATGGTCTGGGAGCAACCACAGAATGGCCTGGGAGCCATCAGAGAGCTACTCAAGGGAGATGCCGGCCAAATCATCCCTGGTGATCAGAATTCATTCCCAGGAGTTCCAAAGAGCCCGTGAAGACAGAAGACGTTTGTAAAGCATTTAGTCTATGCAACAAAGTTTCACAATTATTAGTATAAATTAGAGTGCTGTCCCTCCCTAATTGTTAAGGTGTGGCTGGACCTAGCTTTGCACTTGATACCTCTCATGATGGGGCCGGTGACTACTGTCCAGTCGCACATGAGGATAAAAATCATAGTTACTACTCAGTAAGTGCAGGGTATGGGCCAAGCACTGTATGATCATCCATCCACTCAACAAGTATTTATTTAGCATCTACTACATGCCCGGCCCTATTCTAGAGCATTGAGATACAGGAGCAGCACAGACAAAAATGAATGTTACTAGCATTCAGAGATAAGGCATTGAGACTCAAAATAATTAGTGAACATCTACAGCATGCCAAGCACTGTTTGCAAGTACCAGGAGGGATGTAGCAGTGAATAAAGCAAAGAAGTGACCAAAAACCGAGTCAGGCTCTGCACCTAGTGGCCAATACTCCTCCCCGACACTGCCCATCTCTGGCCTGCCCTCGAATGCCCACCACATTCCAGTCCTATCACCCACTGCTGGGCGCTCTAACCCCAGTGCATTTGCTCACATGCTCTTCTTGGCTTGGATAACTGCTGCCCATCCTCTGAGCCTCAGCTCAACCAGCAGCACCTCCAGGGTCCCCTTCTTCAGACCATAGCTGAGAATGCCCTATTCTGTACTTGCTTCTTTATTTGGGTCCTCCTCCACTAAACTGTGAGCTCCTTCAGGAGGGACAGCTTTGGGTGGGTCTGGTTCACCTCCATGTTCTCTGGCCCCTGAGTCTGGCCTGGAGAGCCGTGGTGCTCAGTGTACTGAGTGGGTGAATGAATTAATTAATGGATGAATGAATGAAACTTAAGCAAGCCTGGCGAGGCCAGCTCCCAGGTTAGGGGAGGGAAAGCCATGCGAGGCACCGGCAATGGGTGCCAGGGACAGCCTAGCCTAGCCCACCTAGCTGGAGCTCATTATAAAGAAACAGCAGCGAGCAGAACTTCACGTACTTTCTTTCTCACCTTGAAGTGTGACTGAATGGAAGGTTCCTTACTGTGTGTCGAGTAAGAAAAGTTTAAACACTGATAGAAAGAGAAAAAAACAGCTCCTGGGACTAACACTTAAGGGTAAATTAATCAGTATTTCCCTTGCTCAATGAGAACATATCTTTTAGTTGTAGGAAAAGTTAATTATATTAGCCTAGACTTCCCCGAGGAACACAAGTCATCAGGTAGCTCTGAGGCAAGGATGTCTAAACTAAGCAGCAGAAACAAGACACAGGCCCACGGTATTGTCCTCCAGCCTCACCAGCAATGCCAGCCCCTGCCTGCTACTGCCACTGGGCCGTGGGCCTCACTGGCCAGCAGACTCTACCCCCAAGTCCCAGGACCAGCAGGAAGCAGGGAGGGAGCCGGGGATTTGAGTTCTAGACGTGGCCCCCAATAAGCTGTGTCACCCAAAAGACATCAACCTCTCTCTCTGGTCCTCATCTGTAATGGACTCCAGAGGGACACAAACCGAGTGACAGCCAAGGTCTCTTCTGGCTCTAGTAGTGTGATGGGGAGGGGAATAAAAGCCTATAATCTGAGAAAACTGACTTTGAGGCTTTGTTGTGATCCTAACTAACTATGTGAACTTGGGCAAGTCTCGTAACTTCCCTGAGCCTCAGTTTCCTCGTCTATAAAATGGAGACAATAGTAGAGTAACTCTAGCTTTTTCATGCGGTTGTTAAAGGATGAAACGAGGCAGTATGTATGAAAGCCCTCAGTAAGCTGTCACGGAGAGACCAGCATCTGCTCTGCCATGATTCTAAGGGGGCAGATGGGAGGAAATGCTTTGCCTGGTAGGTCACTGCCTGGTGGGCCCGGAAAAGAGCCTCCATCAAAGTAGCAATGTGCCCACTGTGCCCGCTGTGCCTGCAGTTGACCTTCAACAAGAAATAAAGGTTTTCCAACACTCCAAAGCTACCAGGAGAGAAATTTGGCAACACCTAACAAAACTACATACGCACTTGCCTTCCAATCATGCAAGCCCTATTCTTGGACTCTACCCTGAAAACAACCTCCAGCACTACACAAAGCAATGGGCGAGTTCATTTGCCTGCAGCATGATTTGTAAATGCAAAAATATGGGAAGAAACCTAAACACCCAGATATAAAAGAGGGGCTGAATAAACCAGGGTGCACCCACACGTGGAGTACTATGCAGCTGTGAAAAGGGAGGAGGAAGCTCTGTGAACAGATCTGGAGAGATTTCAAGGATATACTGTTAACTCTGAAAAGCAAAGTGTGAAAGAGTATGCTATGTACACATAACATACAACAGCATGCTACACTTCATGGAAGAAAGGGGCTACAAAAATACATTCTCATTTACAGGAAGGATAAACTATTAATAGAAACTGGAGACACTGGTTGCCTAGAGGTGGTGAGCAAGAAAGAGGCAGAGGGGAAGGGAGGGTGGAATTGGGGCGGCAGGGGCAGGGAAGAAGTGATACTCCTCTGAGTGTATCTTTTGGTGTAGATCTGACTTTTGGAAGCATAATGTTTCACATGTCCTTCCTACGCCCAGGCAACACACACAAAACAATTAAAACTAACCAAGATGTGAAGGAAATCCAAAACAGAATGGAAACATTGACAAGTGGACCAAACTACTACAAAGACATAACATAACCATACCGAAGGGGATGGGAAAGAAAAGAACTAATCTAAGTAACCTTGGAAAACAGTATTTTGACTGGATAGTATATAGCTGAAGACATAAAGACTGTACACAAATGCTGTCACCTACTCAGTGAATGTGCTACTCACAGGGGTATGGGTCAGTAAATCTGAAACTACTTCAGTGTGTATACTGAAATTAAATAAATATATTTTAGTGAACAGAAGCTGGGTTTCTTACTGTTGGAGAAAGAAGTTACAGAAGGGAGACAAGGCTAAAATGAGCCTTGTGGTGTTGGACTGCAATTAGAGATACCAGTATAAACTCATGCTTTTTGATAGACCTCCAGGGGGGCAGATATGGAAATACACACGAGTGTGCATGTGTGTGTTAGTGTGTATCTATGCAATTGCCAGCTCTGTGCCCTAAGAAATCTAAAAGCAATATCCAGTAGCAATAAGCACACTTGGCACCCAGTTCTTGGTTTCTATATACCATTCTCCAAGGAAAGGAATCAGGGCTCCTTGGAGAAGTGGTTGGTTCCAGGGTTTGGGAAGGGAAAATACAAGGTGAGCCTTAAACATCTTGTGATGCCAGAAAGTTAAGGAAGTGCTCACAGAAAGGTGGGGGTGGAAGGGCTGGTGGAAAACACACAGGCAACCTTGAAGGAGCTCTTAACGCCCAAATCAGGAACAATTCGAGCAAGAAAATAAATAACCACAGGGTTAGATTATAAATCATAGAATAAAATAAATACCCATGGGTTTTTATTGATATAAATAAACAATCACATAAATGAATGGGGGAGAAGGGCCAGTTCTTTCTTACAGTAGAATTCCAATCAATGAATGTAAAAGGAAAGAAGGAAATAGAAAAATCACCAGTAGGCGATCAGCACAGCAGTGACTGTTGTGGACAAGATCTACCGAGGGATGCTGAAGCCAATGAGCTCAAGTGTGAGGGGAAACAGATTGACACGGCCTCCTAGTACCCCCCAGGATACTTCTCAATTACAAAGGAAAGACAGTAACTTTGCAGTGAAGCCTGGCAGACACCCCTTTAGACGAGCCATCAAGGTCAACATCACCAGTGATTAAGACAGTGATACCAGGAACCCCCACATGAGGCACTGAGAAGGACACACATTACCTCCGTGGGATTCTTGCCAAAAATGCACAAACTCAGCCCAAAACAAAACATCAGATAAACCCAAACTGAGGGACATTCCACAAAATAACTAAGTGCTCTTCCAAAGTGTCAGGGTCATGAAAGGCAAAGAAAGACCGAGGAGCTGTCCCAGGCTGGAGGGGACAAGGAGACGTGACAGCTAAGCAGCGTGGGATGCCGGACGGGACCGTGGAGGGAAAAGGGACGTGAGTGGTCTGAACCGGGGCTGCAGTTTAGCTAGTGGTATTGTTCAATGTCAGCGTCCTGGGTTTGCCAGTTGTACTAGGGTTATGTAAGACGCTGACTTGAGCGGAAGCTGGGTGAGAGAAACTCTGTACTATTTCTGCACCTTTTTTGTAAGTCTAAATTAGCTCAAAGAAAAAAAAAAGAGAGAGAGAGAGAGGTAGTGCTTAAAGCTATCATTCAATTATTTCACAAATACTTACACCAAACCTCCGGGGCCTTTGCTGGGTCCTACTTAAGGATTTGCTTAAATATAAATCCCTTTAGGGTGGGGGGTGGGGAACAGATGTTAAGGAGTCTTGGATTTGAACCAGAGCTTCCAGGGGCCTGGTGGGAGGGGCCGGTCTTTGGTTATAGGTGCTGGGTCAGTCCTTGGTTACTGGAAGCCCCAGAACCGAAGGGAGCTTATGGAACATTCCACCCATTGTCCTCAGCCGGGGCTGAAGTCCTGAGGAGAGGAGGCTGTAACTCAGGCCCTGTGGGGTTCACAGCCTGGGCAGCCCCTGCACCTGACTGACTGCTGTCTGTAGACACTGCCCGCCCTGGTCTCGGAAGCTATCAGGACCCGTCGCCTGGAAGCTGCCCTGCCATCTTTCTGGGGCCGAGCCTCAAGGGCCCTGGGTTCTAGTCACCTTAGATTCTGTCCTTTAGGGCTGATACCAGGGCTTTGCCAGTACATGCCTGTGGCCCCTGCTTAGGAACAGCCTCTGGCTAAGCTCTGTCCCAGGAGCCTACCTGGTGACCCTGGGACAGGCCGTTGGCTTTTCTGCCTGTCCTTCATTCCCCAGGGAGAGTTCTCTGCTCTGAACTGTGTCCTGGGCTGTAGCTCTGATCCCGAGGCCCAGGGGTCAGCCTGCCTGCCTTCCTGAGTCCTGCCTGTGCCCACCTCTCCCCTCCCACACCCTGCCCCTTGGCTCTGTCCACGGGTCCCACATGTCGACTGCTTGCCTGGTTTCAGTCCCTCTGCCAGATTGACCTTTTCCAAGCTCCCAAAAGAGGCAGGTCCTTGCTTAAGCCAATCACCCACTATGGGCCTGTCTCTGCAGTATCTGCCAGATATATCCTGAGGGACCTGGCAGAACCCATGTTATATGGGAGTGAACTGACCCCCAGGGCCTGCAAAATCTACCTTCCTCAGCTGTGGGGGATTACAGATGGCCACATGTGCTTTGACCTTCCCTCCCATCACGAGGTGGGGTCTATGCCCCTTCCCCTTGGGTGAGAGCACACAGCAGGGTAAGCCTGTGCAGGTTCTTGGGCCCAGCCTTGGAGAGTGGCAGCTTCCACCTTCTGCGTCATGGAACACTCGCTCTGGGGGAAGCCAGCTCCCACATCAGAAGTCCAAGTGCCCTGAGATTTCCTGCTGTGAGCAAGCCCCAGGGAGCTGGTGGAGAGAGAAACCCAACAGTCCTGGCCTAGGTGCCAGCCTTGCGGGCGAAGGATCCTCCAATGGCTCCAGCCCCATTCACTATCTGACCCAATGCCTGGGACGCCCCAAGTGAGACCACCTGGGCAAGTCCAGTCAACAACACACAGAAACCTGAGGAATAATAATAACCTTCTGTTTCAAGCTGCTAAGTTTTAGGGTGGCTTGTTACGCAGCAATAGATAACAGGAACACTGGCTAACAGAGGCTCTTGTTTGCAATCCTTAAGGAAAAGAAGGTTTTTCTTCTAGTAGCAGCAAGAACTTCCAGTGAAATTTGATAAACAGGCAGACAGCCTTCTGGGGGAGCCGCAAAGATTATGAACATCAATTTTTTCATCTGTAAAGTGTGGGGAATAATTCTGCAGGGAATCGAATAAGAACAGCATGAGCAGGACAATGATCACGCTGTTTGCACAATGCTGGGCGAATGTCGTCCTGTGATCTTACGGGGCCTCTGGGCTTCATTTTGGGTTTACCCACACAGGGACAATCGTGCTTGGCTGTGCCAACACCCTCATCTCTCACTTCCTGCTAGCTGAGCGACCTTGGACACATTTAAAGCAGTCAGCGGAGCCCCAGGTGTCACTGAGCAGGTCCTAGAGGCCAGACAACGTTCTAAGCAGTTTATATCCACTGGCAACCACGGAACAGGAGGCGGTGCTACCATCACACTTTATGAGTGAGTGAAGTGGGGTCGGTGATGTGAGGAACACCCCATGGCAGGCCCCACAGCTGGCGGGGCGTGAGAGATCTGGGATTCAGACCCACGCAGGCTGGCACCAAGCCCAAACTCTGAAGGGCCCTGCTATATTGCTTCCAAGCCTCAGTTTCCCTGTCTACAAAATGGAATAACAATACCTACCTGATAGCTGCTGTACGGATTAAATGGGAACACAGTCACAATGTCTGGTGTACATTTCTCCCTCTCTCTCTCCACTGCCATGTTTTCTGACTCAAGTTACTAAGAAAATTGTATTCTCATTTTTTTTTCAAAGACCCACACGAGAAAGGATAATGCCTTTTCAGGAAATCTAACTGGTAGTCTCTGATCGAATCAGAAAGAGAAGCAGCTGCATGGAATGAGTGCAGGGGAATGTAGGCCCCCTCCTCCTGGCACTATGGAGGCGACGGTCTCTACTCTTTGTCCCCCAAGGTCCTTGCTAAAAAGTCCAAGTAGAGTATGAAGGGATGTGGCCAGATAGTCCTTTTAAGAAGCGGGCTCCCCTACCCCACCTCGTGATTGCCCAGCACTGAGCGTCCCTATTTCTAAATGCCTCTAGGGAGATCAGGGTTTGCTAAGGGCACCACCCAGAACAGCTCCCATAATTGAGATTTCCTAGCGCTCAGGTCTTGCTGAGCAAACGGCTCGGCCGTGCTAGCTGTGGATCAACAGCCTGTATTTCATGAATATTTGTCTTCGGCGGACTGTACCCAGCAACATTTCACTTACTCAGGAGCATTTGCATTTTAATGTGATATTTTCCGACACAACCAGACAGCTTGGGTGGGTTTTACCATCTCCTGAGACACAAAAATCTCATCTTTGCATACGGATCCCTCCAACTGTGTTTGTGTCCAGGCTGGAAACAGCATCCCTCTGAAATGATAACTTTTTGAAGAAACTGCTACTGACGTGCAGAAAAAAGTCAAGCTTACAATTTTGATCTAATACTTGTTGAGACTAATGGAGGAAAAACTTTTTTTTAAAAGAAGGAATTTGCTATAAGGTGCCATTGCCAAAAAAAAAAAGACACATGACCACATGACGGGGGCCCCTGCCTGCCCATCCAAATTCCTCCTACTCTTCCCCCCTCGTAGTCAGTCCTGTAACAACTATACTGGCATTCTTGATCTTTTTTGAAAATACCACCCCTTGGCCTTTGCACTTGCTGTTTCCTCTGTGGGAACACGCTCTGCCCACACTTTTGCACTGACTTGCTCCAGCCCAGCATTCACACGCTGCTCAGACATCATCCCGACATCCCCAGCAGAAGTCTTCCAGGGCACCCTGTCTGTAGTGGTCCCCACTCCCACCCCGACATCTCTGTGCCCTGCTCCTTTTCTTCAAAGTACTTATCACTACTTGAAAGTACATTATGCTTCCATTTCTATTGCCCACTTTGAAGAGAAGCCCCTTGACAACAATCTTGTCCTTCGCTGCAGCCCAGAGCCAAAGGACAATGCCAAGCATACTGCAGAGGCTCAATAAGTAGTTTTCGAATGAATGAGTAAGTACCCATTTTCCAGAAGAGGAAGTTGTGGCTCCCTGAGGTTAAGTAACTCGTCCACAATGGCACGGCCAGGAGCCAGGGCTGTCAACCCTCCGGCCGTCATGAGCCCAAATCCACAGGATGAACTCCTATGCGCTACATTTGCATAATTTACATTTCTTGACTCTCTCCCTTGACATCTTTATCGCTAGCATCTATCTATACGGGGTTTGGCATCCAGGAGACGCTCACAAAATGCCTGCAGAAGGAGGATCTGAACATAGGAGCAGAATCCCCCAGCCCCTGCTCTCTGTGAAAGAAGAGAACGCTTTTCCAGTCTGACCCCTTGTTGAACCCTCAAACCCTTCTCTAATAATTTCACCACATGGTGGCCCGGATTTCTGTTTGAGCATTTCAAGGGCTGCATGAATCACTACCTCCCAAAGCAGTCCATAAGCCACCGCTCCTGACAGCTCTGACTGTCAGAAAGTTCTTCCATCCTGCCAGACAACGGCACTTGTGCATTTCTCTGCTAAACACACACCTTAAGCTGTTTCTTGGATCGCCTCTTATCCATCTCAAACATTCTATTAGAAAATAAAAGAATCAATAAATAATTACTGGAAATAAAAAGCAGAGAAAAATATACTCTTAAAAATAGGTAAAGAAGGCACAAATAAATAAATAAACAAAAAGAAGCAAAAAGTATCTACAAAGCACCTGCCCTGGGTCCTGTCTCACCACACATAAACAGGCGATTCTTCCCTCCATGAGCCTCTGCTTGCCTGCTCACAAAGTGGGGATTGGGGGAGGCGGTTTCACCCATTCTAAGGGCATGCTTCATCTCCCCTTTTGTTATGAATTTTTGTTAATGCCAATGGTACTTTGAAATCTATGACTCGCCCTCCAAACTATTATAGTGCTTACCCCAAGGCTGCCTGGAATGGTTGGCCACCTTGTCATAAACAATGCCAGCTCCCCTAGATTAAGGCTTACTACGAACCCGGCATGGAGCCCACCACCTGACCCGGCTGGCTCCTTTACTCCCCAGCACAGACCTAGGCATGAGGTATGTAACTGTGCCCATACCAGACGAGAAACACAAGCCTCAGCGCGGCCAAGTCCTCTGCTGCCCTGGAAAGGGCCTTGCACTGCGTGCCTCTGACCCCTGGCTCTTGCTGCGTCCTCAGAACGCCTTACTCTCCTTACTGGTGCCATCTACTAACATCTAACTCACGCTGTCGAGCCCACCCCTGGTGCCGCCTCTGCTCCAGTCAATTCCCCAAGCATAACTCGTTGTTCCTTCCTCGGTGATCTCACAGCCTGCTAACCACACCTCCTGATAGCGTGGGTCTCATTCTGCCTCACGGCGTATTTGTTCACACGTTCACCTCTCCCTCTAAGCACCAGGACCCTTGAGGGCAGACACTAAGTCTTAACTGCTTTGCATCCTCTTCACCTCTTGTATTTAAGCAAGTTTTATGCTTACAGGAAGATTTCATATATATCTGCTGAATAAATGGAAAAAGAAAGCAACAAATTAAAGATCCCACGTGATCCGAGGAGCGTCCTGAAGCTGGAGGACTGAGAACTTCCCTTTAATGATTTTATTGTTTCTTCTCTGCAAGTCAGAACCTTCTAAAGGAGAAAGTTCCAGGAGCAGAAGAAGATGAGAGTAAAATGAGCTACGGTTTAATGTTCATTCCACATTTTCCTGATTTTGCACTGCTGTGGTCTGAATGTTTGTGTCCTCCAAAATTCAGATGTTGAAATCCTAGCCCACAGGGTGATGGAATTAAGAGGTGGGGCCTTGGGAAGGTGATTTGAGGCTGCAGCCACGTGAATGGGATTAGGGCCCTCATGAAAGACACCCCAGAGAGCTCCTCGCCCTCTTTCCATTATGTGTGGATAGGAGTGAAGATGGTCTCTGCAAACCAGGCAGCGGGCCCTCACCAGACACTGAATCTGCTGGCACCTTGATCTTGGACTTCCGGCCTCTAGAACGGTGAGAAATAAAATTTGTGTTGTTTGTAAGCCACCCAATTTGTGGTATTTTGTTATAGCAGCCCAAATGGACTAAGACACGCAACCTGCCTGGAGTCATAAATCCCCTTGAATTCTTCCAAAGGCAGTGGGGATTTACTTCTAAGCAAGCCCCGGGGACCCAGGAGTATTTCTAGTGGGTGCTGCTCCACAGGCAGCCAGCAGGTGCACCGGGGTCCCCATCCCAGAGTGGAGGTTCTCATGTTCTGAGACGGAGAAGCCTGAGCTTCTAGTGGGGGCTGTGTGATCCCTGGGAATGGATTCTGAGGCCTCACCTTTGGCAAAGGACATTGGGCTGGTGAGAAGAAAGCAACCGTCCCAGGACGGGGCTGGACAGCCTCCTGACGACCACGGTACTCCTGGGACCTCTAGTGTACGTCCTGGGGAGCAGCACAGATAAATGATGCCAATGCCAGCTTCTCCACAACCCCTATTAGCAGGAAATACTGGCCTTCATACAGTAGGCAAATGGGACAAGTCTTTGGCCTAAAACCTACCTGAAATCCATCAAGTCTTTTGGGAGCAGAGAAGCAGAGTAGAAATCAGAAGGCTGATGTCTGGTGACCAGCTACGAATCTCTACCTGCGTGAGCTTGCTCAGTTGCCCAGTCTTTCTGAGCCTGTTTACCTATTGGCCAAGGAAGAAATAACAGCTGCTAGACTTTTTTCAACCCTGAATGAGCAAGCAGGAAAAGAAAGGACAAAATATGCAAGAATTGACCTTAGAGGAGACAGAAATACTTCATGGACTAAAGCAAACAAACAAACAAAATGCTTTACTTACTATTCCAGCACTCAATATATTTATCAGTAGCTATAAAACAAAAAGAGATTCTTGGAAAAGGAGAGATTGGGAAAAGAAAAAGCTCTTAGAAATTAAAAATATTAGTGCCAAGAAGTTTTTTTTAAAAAAAAAGATGGACTAAAAAATGAAGTCAACAAAATGTAGAATAAAGAGTAAAAAGATGGTCAGCACGGTGGCTCACACCTGTAATCCCAGCACTCTGGGAGGTCAAAGCAGGAGGATCGCTTGAGCTCAGGATTTCGAGACCAGCCTGAGCAAGAGCGAGACCCCGTCTCTACTGAAAATAGAAAAATTAGCCTGGCATCGTGGCACGCGCCTGTAGTCCCAGCTGCTTGAGAGGTTCTCTTGAGCCCAGGAGTTTGAGGTTGCAGTGAGCTATGATGATGCCACTGCCCTCTAGCCTGGGGGGACAGAGCGAGAATCTGCCTCAAAAAAAAAAAAAGAGTAAAAACACAAAGAAATGAGAAAATATGAGCAAAATGTAGAAGAATACAGTCCCATTCTGGAAGGTTTTAGAGGCAACAAGTAAGAGACTCATACATTGAGATGGAAAACAAGTGGAGGTTTTAAAACAATCAAGTGCATTAAAATCTCCCAGAGGAGGACATCTGTTTTCAAATTAAAGGGGTCCACTGAGTGTCCAGAATGATGCATGAATAAAGACCCACCCTGAAGACTATCCTCATGTAATACATGAACCCTAACAATGAAGAAGAATTTCTGAAATCTTCCAGAAAAGAAAAATAGAAAATAGATAATCTACAAAGAACCAAGAATCAGATTTTTTTTCTCATCAGCAACAAGGAAAGTGCTAAAGTCTTTAAATCTGAAGGAAAATGATTTTGAACGTGGAAATCTACCCTCAGTGTGAGCATAAAACACAGACATTTTTAGACACTCTACTTTCCATGTATCTTTTCTTAGGAAGTAAGTTGTGCAATAAGAAGCTGTAGCCCAGGAAAGCAAGGAAGGGAGCCCGAGGGGACCTGTGGGCAGCAGCCTGGGAGAGGAGGTGTCACAACTTGGTAGAGGAGAGAACGTCCCCAGAGGGAGTTAGTTCTCCAGGCCAGGAACGATGGGGAGGGGCTCGATAGAACAGGTGGTATGAACAAAGGGAGAGTATGAAAAGGCAAATAGCATAAGAAGAAAAAAAGAAAGGCAATTAGAAATTCCAGGAAAAAAATCCCACACAATAAGGCCATGATGCAAAGATGACGCAGGCTAAAGCGTGGCGTGCTTAAGCAACTGATGGGGCGTAAAGAAAGAGAATGCACTGGACTCTGTCCCGGGCCATCCTGCTTTGAGTGGTTCAGGGCTTCTGATGTTGATCTCTGGAGAGGGAAAGGTCATCCCGGCACATGATTTAACCTGGCGTTAGGCACCCCTGAAATAGCAACAGTGTCGCCTACTCTTTGCCTAGTGCTTCCAACTTTTAGAGTCAAGCTACGGACAATGTGTATGGCAGAGAACACAGGACAGGATGCAAATGCCAGCGACCCTGATGGAACGTCAACCCTAATGCAGTAGGTGGGTGGTACCAAAACCAAGAAGAAAGGCAGGAGAAACAGGAGGACATTAATAACCTCATCTCACAAAATGAGGAGACAGAAGCATTGTGCAAGGATGCTGGAGAAAGACATGTATTTACACACGAAAAAGTAACTGATAGAAGCACTTTAATAAGCATAGGTAAGACAGGACGGAGGAGGCGGCGGCGGCCGTGTGGGGGCCACATCTTCCGTTTGCACATTAGGAAGTCTGTGACTGGGGCCTGAAGGTGAGCAGTCTCCGGTCTGGATGGGAATCACAGCTCATGAAGAATGGGGATGGGGTTGTGGTGGGGATTTAATGAGCTTACTGGGGGAACATCCCCAGTACAGTGCCTGGGACAAAGTGAGCACTCAATATATATCCGGAATTTTGTGCTATGCTTGCCTATATAATTTGATTTGTTACAATGTGCAATGTGTTAGTTAAAAAATTTTTTTAATGTTAAATGAAAAGATGTGCCGAGCAGAACTACTTGAAGGAACAAATGCCCACTTGAACCTGAGTCAGGGCATAAACTGTAAAGTACTATTTCAGAGCCTGCTAAGCAGGCGAGGCAGTGTGCGCTGGGAGCTGGCGGGTGGCACGCAAGATACAGGAGGGTGGTGGTGAGGAAGGCTTCCCCGAGTGAAGCCTGGTGGAGATTCTGCCCTCTGCATTCCCACACTGTTTGCAAACTCTAGAGCCCTCTGCCGCAGCATGACAGCGACGTAACAAAGTGTTATTTTTTGCAAACAGAAAGTAAGTGTTTCCACCTTTTAGGGAAGCTGGGCACTTTGTACAAACTGCTTACAAGTGGGATTCAAACTGCTACTCTCCTGATTCCGTTTTTATTTGCAGCGTAAGGCAAATGCTGCAGAAGCTTTCTATTAATACTTCTGTTTCTGTGAAAAGACAAGTAACTGAGGTTCAGAATGGCCTCTAGATTTCGGAAGGGTGTGGTGCAGCCCTGCCCAGCCCAGCCCCTTCATGGAAGTCTCAGCTTTATTCTGAGCCTGACAGGGCAGGAGGTGCCTCATCCTAGGGGGTGGGGCTGCAATGAATCTGGCAGCCACAGATGAACTCTCCAATGGGCACAGGGTGATGCACCACCCTCTGCACTTCTACTTAGCTGGACCAGCCCAATCTTTATTTCTGGGCTTCTGCCTCAATTTCCCCATTGAGCCGGAACACTGAGGCCCTGACATCCTGCCTGGCTCACTCCAGCACTCTCCTTCTAGGAGACTGGGCTCTGAGCCCCATTTCTCCCTCTGTGTTTGCAAACAGAATCATTCAGGTAGGGACGGGAAGCAGAGGCTGGGTAGTACAGTGACAGCTGCACAGGAGTGGGCCAGAGAAAAGGCCGGGTGAATGCCAACTCTGCCACTCACTGGCAGTGTGGGCTTGGGAACATTTCTTAACGTCACTGAGCTTGGGCTTTCTCAAGGATGCAATCATTTACTTAACAAATATTTTACTGAGTGTCAAACGGGCCAGGTACCATGCCAGGTGCTGGAGAGTCAACGGGGCACAGGCATGCTAAATGCCTGCAAGGAACTTACCAAAGAAAAGGATGCTTGGTGGTGGATGCTAGGACAGGCAGTCACCATGTGCTCGAGAAGCCCGGCGACCCCGGAGCAGCAGGCTGTGGTGGGAGCCCCCGTGGTCGGGGAGAAGATGACAACTGAGCTCAGCTCTGAAGGAGGGGCAGGAACAGGAAGCCATTCCCTGGAGGGAACAGCTTGTGCCTCGGCTCAAAGGAATGAAAACCTGGGCCTGAAAGACGTTCCAAAGGCTGGGGCGCAGGGTGCTAGTGGTTAGGGAGATGCCACAGAACTGCCAGGAAGCTCCTTAAGGGCCTTGTAAGGGCTTTAAATCGTTGGTAAAATCCCCACTTTGTAGAATGTTAAGTTTAGTGAACCATGACCCTGGAGGGGGCTGACACCTGGCACCCAGTATTGTTATGTGTTGGGAACCACCTTGTAAAGCAGAGGTTGGCCTGACCACCCCACTGCCTGGGCTTTGTCTTGTCTCATTTCACAACTCTCTGCCCCCCTGCCCCCCATACACACACACACACACTCTCTCTCTCTCACTCACACACATATGCCCCAAGTACATACACACAGGTGTGTTTTGCTAGAACCGAGCTCTTTGGCTACTGAGCTAGAACAGGGTCCCACGCTTCCCCCACCCAGTCAAACCTGCATGCAAATCTGTCTCACCCCCCGCCCCCCTCAATCCCCACTGGCCCATGCTAAGCCCCACCATGCCTGGCCTAGAGCACCCCTCCCAGGGTAGACACAGAGCTGTCCTTCCTGCCTGGACTGCCCTGCTTCACATGGCTAACTGCTACTCTCACTTCAAGATGCAGCTCAGATGTCCCCTCCCCAGGGCGCCTTCTATGACCCTTGTCTGGTTTCAAGGCTGGTTCTGCACTTCCTGGACTTACCTCTCCAACAGCATCTGCCACCATTCGCTGGAGATGCTGTCTGTCTGGCCTGACTCCCTGCCTCAGACGTATCTGTGCCCTCAGCTCCAACCAGGGCCAGCAGAGAGGCCCAGGAATGTGTGCCAGTGAGCACGCCACCAAACGCTGCCCTGCATCAGTGCATATAGGTTGTGGATTCCAAGAGAAACCCTCCGTGGCTGAGGGCACCAGGTCTCAGGGTCCGCACGCTCTCCTTCCCAGCAACCATGTCTACACTGCACCGTGCAGCACCCCAATCCCATCTGAGCCTTGCTGTAGGGGCTGCCAGACTCCTCTCTTAAGATCTCCGGAAGCTCTGTGATGTGCAGGGGCGGTGTTGACTCTAGGGAATCTCGCTCTTTCGGGCATGGACTTAGGGCTTTTCGTTTTATGTAATATCCTAACAATCTATAGTCCCACAGCTCAGCACCTGCAGAAGGTCATGGGCCTGTTTCCAAATTGCCTTTCTCATTCGACTGGGAATGGTTTACACCAAGAAAAAAATGTTTTCATGAGCAGGACAGTTGCCAGCGGCCCCAAAAACCCTGTTCCTTGCCAAGGTCTCCAGCCCTGGTCCTCACGTGTGACTCTCTCCCTCCCTGCATCCTCCCAACTACTGCAGCTGCTCTGGCTTAAGGCGTTGGGGAGAAGGGGACCCAAAGCGCACTGGGCTCTAACACGGCATGATTTGGTCTAATGTGTCTAATTCATTTAGGGGTCCCCAAGCCCTCTCACAGATGTGGCACATAGCGTATGTTCAATGAGACCTCATTAGAACCAGCTGCACTGCCTTGTCCCCAAGGAGAGGAATTTCTGACAAAATGGCATTTGTCACCAAAAGGAGACCTATGCCAAGGAGACAAGTTCTTTCCCATCAAACACTCTCAACCTCCCACTGGACCTTAGCAGCACACCTTAAACCAGTACTCAAAGCTGGCCGCTGACCCAGCTCAGACAATGTGGTCAGTACTCGCTGCTTCTATTCCCTCTTCTAGAAATCTGCCAGCTTCCATCAGCACAGTCACCTCAACAACAGGAAGCTACCCACCAAAATGGGGCAAAACCATCTTATGACTTTGAACCAAAGTCAGCCAGGGTGGCTCTGTGTGCCAGGCACTCACTGGACCCACCACACATGTGTCCCTGCCAGGCTGGGCCTTGGGCCATTTGCAAATGACAGAACAGACCCAGAAAGGCTAGACATGTGCCCACATAGTGCAACCACAATCCAAACCTGGTGGTAGATGCAGTGTCAGTGGGGAACTTTTAAAATTACTTTTGCTTAACCTCCACCTCAGACCAGCTGAATGATAATACAAAGTGAGGGGCCCTAGGCATTAGCATTTCTCAAATGCTGTCAGGGAGGTTATTCTCATACAGCTGGGGCTGAGAGCTCCAGCACTTGAGCAAGCTGCCTCAGGCAACAGGTCTTGACTTTTCTTGTTAACTAAGCACCTGTTATGCACATGGTGCTCTACTGGCTCCTGGGGCAAATCCTGTGGTCTTCCAGAAGCAGCTCCTGCCCTCAGGGAGCATTAAGAATCTGGGGGCCCCCCACAGGAAGTGAGGACAGACCCAAGCCCTCAGATCTAGAAGGAGTTAGCCGAGAATGGCCGCTTCCCAACTGGCCCCTTGCCGCTTTGGGGTCCACTTTGCAGCAAACTCTGCCGAAAGCGCCATGCAGACAATGTTCTTAGGTTGCTCCAGGCTCCTTTCTCCTAAAACCCTGAATTCCCAATCCCCAAAGCTGACCCTCCCATGCTGCCTCCTATGCTACTAACAGGACAGATTCCTCTTGCCCAAGCTTCTGTATTACTTCCTGTCCCCTTGGGTTTCCTCTAGTCCTTGGCAGAAGACCCCTCACAGAACTCTAGAGGGTTCCTGTTCCCCTTCTCTGGTCTTACCCACCCCATTGGGCCACAGTCACTGCAGGCTGGATGGATCTAGAACATAATGCATCTTCAGGCATTCACTTGCAACTGCGACAAGTTTTCAAGGGGCCGTGTCCTCCTCCAAATCCACCACCTTTTCCTATAAGTGGTTCCCACTGAGGCCACATGGCTGCCCGTGTCCTGCAGCCAGACATATCAAGGCACCATCTTCGACCCTGTTCTTCAATCAAGTCCTGCCACTTCCTCCTTAAGCAGCTCCCAGATTATAACAAGAGCTCCTGGCATTTATCGGGTGCATGGTTTTAATATGCATCATCTCATTGAATCCCATAATAGCCCTGCAGGGTACTCAGAGTGTAAAGACACTCGCCCAGGGGATCTCACAGAGTCCCCAGGCTGTGGCCACGTGGTGACTGAAGCTGAAGACACGTGGCAGCTCCCACGCACCTGAAACTGCTGAAGGGAAAACAAAGATGGCCAGATGTCCCTGCCCTTGAGATGCTTGTCATCTGGTGGGGAAAAAGAACCAGACCAGTTCAAATGTCCAAGCTCCAGGCCACTTCCCCACACATAGCTCCCTTGGCTACCTTGGGGTCAAAATGATACCCTGACCAAATAACATGCCAGGTGCTGCCAGGAGCCCCAAGGAAAGGGACACATCCAGCCGGGGGCAGCCCTGCTCTCCAGAACACACAATGCTGCCACCCACTCACTGAGACCAGGCACTGGCAGCATAGCAAACAGATGCCAGAGCAGCACAACCTGTCCCCGTGAGCTCCAAGCTGGCAGCAGCTGATTTCACGTCCATCCTGGCAGAGGCACCGGAGGACACAATGCCCTACTAGAAGCATGTCTCCTGGGCCTGAGCAGGGGACTGGTGAGAACCTGTGATGGGACAGCACTGACCACTCATGGTCCACTGGGGTGGGGTCCCCTGGCAATCTCTTAGAGTAATAGGTTAAATTGTGTCCCCCAAAAAGATATATTCAAGTGCTAACTGCTAGCACCCTTGACCTTATTTGGAAATAGCATCTTCGCAGATATAATCAAGTTAAAATGAGATCAAACTGAATTAGGAGGGCCCCTAAATCCAATGACCAATGTCTTTATAAGACAAAGAAGAGGGATATTTGGACATAGACTCACAGACACACAGGGAGAAGACCACGTGAAGTTGGAAACAGAGACTGGAGTGATGCAGCTACAAGCCAAGAACACCAAGGACTGCCGGCAACCACCAGAGACTAGGAAGAGGCAAGGAAAGCTCCTCCCTAGAACCTTCAGAGAGAGCAGGGTCCTGCCAACACCTTGATTTCAGACTTCTCATCTCTAGAACCGTAAGGCAATACATTTCTGTTGTTTGATGCCACCCAGTTAGTGGTACTGTTATAGGGACCCTAAC
This sequence comes from Daubentonia madagascariensis, assembly GCA_023783475.1. Lineage (NCBI taxonomy): Eukaryota > Metazoa > Chordata > Mammalia > Primates > Daubentoniidae > Daubentonia > Daubentonia madagascariensis. The sequence continues at coordinate 53,154,455 of JAKFHU010000485.1, read as the reverse complement.
AGACTAAACACTCAGCTATGACACATGACAAGCGGCAGAGAACCAAGATCAGAAACGCCCTCCCACACATGTAGTGAGTGCATAATAGTAGGGAGATGAACTTGGCATGATGTCGTCTGGGGTTAACTTGACAGCAGAAACTCCAGTCCACATTCCTGCTCCATCCCTTAGTTGCTGTGTGGCCCTGGACAAGCCCCCGGGGCAGTCAGTCATTTTGGGCCATAAGCTTTGCCCACCTAAATTGCTAAATTCCACTGTACCCATGAAGGGGCTCTACAAACAAAACTCATTATGTGAATTACAGGGCTCTTGCAGAGACAGGGCAGAAGTTATTCCAAAAGCCAGTGTTTTCTCCAAGAAAGGAGTCAACACTCAAAGTTGAGGTCACTCTCATAGCCATCCCCAGCCTGTCTTTGGAGGCAGAGGTGGGTAAAGGACGGCCTCCACTCACACTACAGGGAAAGCCCTGAGGAGGGGGGATCCTGGCTCTAGTTTCCAAAGGGGATGCGCTTTCAGAAATCAGTCAATTTGAATGTACGTGCATATGCCAAACATTTGCTCTATTTAAGTGTTTGCTAGACCAGATTTCTAATTTGCAAATGTTAGTTCAACCTCCACATTGCCAAAGGACTAGCTTTCTAAATCACAGACTGGATACCACACCACTTCCCTGCACCCCAACTTTGGCTGGCTTCAGACACGGGTCAACTCTTCTTGCTGCTGTACAGGTTCTGCTGTTATAGTCAAATGACTTCTGAGGATTCCTAATGCCATAGGTCCCCAGTGTGAGTCCACAGACTTGTTCAGTTTAATGACCAAAGTCTTAGCTGTCTGTGGCAAAATGAGAAAACCACGAACAACGCACTTTGATGGATCAACTTAATTATCCTTGATTAATTTAATTAACTAATTAAAATGCTTTAAAAATTCTAGTATTAAGGTCTTCCTATTTTTTGAAATTATTTATCATATTATGGTGATAGAGAGCAATTAAAATTGGGCAATCTTATGCCAATTCTTCAAGTAAACAAATTCTTCACCTATGTACTTCAAAAGGCTGGCAATCACACCCCTAAACCATGAATCCGTATTGAGGCAAAGGCAGAGTCAAGGTGCCATTTCTTTCTCCCCAGCCCTGCACACGATCCCTGGGGACGCTGTCCCAGTGACAGGTCCTGAGGGGCAGCTCTCCCTACCATGCAACTGTACCACCCGGCCACACCTGTTTAGAACAGAGGGCTCCTCACCAAGTCAGGCCACTTCACTTCCCTCCTGGGAATTTAGGTCCCCAGGGAGAAGGAGTGGGTGGGAGGCCACGTAAATGTGGGGCTGGGGCTGCCATTCTGCAGTGATCATTATTTGGCTATGTGCTCAGAGGAGCAAGAAGAAAAAGCCAAAGTTGAGTGACAGAGGGAGAGAGAGAGAGAGAAACAGAGAAAGTACCAGATGGCAAGACTTGGGGCTCCAGACAGAGAGGAAGGAAGACATCCTAGTCACTGATGATTTTCTGGGTACCATTTCTCCTTCATGAAGCCAGACGGCACTTTTTGCTTCAGTTGTCATGAAATGCCAGTTCCTTATCAAAAATCTCCCATTGCTCATAGTTTTTGTTGATGATTTTGCCTTTGTGCCCTTTGAAGTTCCACAAGGACAGAGACCAAGTAGGCCTTGTGAAATGCCCCACACTGGGCCCGGCACAGAGCAGCTGCTCAACAAAAAGCTGTTTCCTCCACGGATCAGCGGAGGATTCCTGGATGGATGACCTGGCTGGGGGTGACTGATGCTTGCAACCCCAGAGCCTCAGGCAGTAGCCCCAAGAGCAGCTCTCTCTCTACGCTGCCCCCGCCCCCTACAGCACACGCTTGCTGTCAGGGAAACGTGAAGGGAGGCCCTTCCGGGCCTCTAATTTCAGAGACCAACCCAAAGCCAGACAAGGGTGGTGGCTCCGTGGGCTTACAGAGAGGATGAGTCTCTGCTTACGTCCCTTCTCACCAGGGAAGTCTACCCTCGGCAAAGGACCAGGAGAGAGAGGAGACCCAGAGTCACTGGGAACAGTCTACCCTCGTCCTGGGGCTTGTTCACAGACTAGCAGAGGAGACCAGGACTGAGCAGTGGGCAGTGGAGGCCAGGGAGAATGGGGAGGGAGCCTTCTCCATCAGATGCAGCAGGCACAGTACCCAGGGCCCACGAAGATGGTTCAATTTCTTTTAATGATTTAAAAGGAAGAGAAAAAAAATGAACTTTTGGGTAGAAGAAAATGTTTTAATATATATTAATATAGTCATCTTCATATCAACTCAGTCATAGATATAATTATTAATTTTTTTTTTAATGGAGGAAGGGGCCCATGAAGGCACAGAGGACCCAAGACAGTGACAGCATGGCTCTGGGGAAGGGAAGAGAGGCCACGGGATGGCAGGGAGGTGAGGACAGGTGGTATGCACCAGGGGTTGGTGCCAAGGCCTCTCTGAGCTACAGGCTCACGCAGCTTTGCTTGCTTCTTTGGGGAGGACATCTGAAGGCCCTACGAGGAATGGCACAGACGTTTACAGAGCTCCAGCTTCACGGAGCACATGGTGCTCATGTTTTAAACTTCAGAGGGGTGATAGGCCAGGCTCAGGATCCAACTGCCGGGGCCACATCCCACTCTGCTGCCTTCTAACCGTCTACCCTGTACAATTCAGCTGAGCTCCCCGTGATGGCTTAACCATGCTGCCTGTATCAAAACATCACATGAACCCTATAAATATATACAACTACATGTACCCAGAATAATTAAAAATAAAAAATTTAAAAAACAACAACAAAAAACATGCTGCAAATTCTTTGGCACTCCTCCCATCAAAAGACAGAGTCTAACTACCCCTCCAACCTCCCTGAATATGGGCTGGCCTTAGAGACCTACTTCTAATGATATCCCGGAAGTGACACTGCATGACTTCCAAGGCTCCATCACAAAAGATGATACAGACAGATCCCCCCCATCCCATTCTCTCTTGGGTGCAATGGAGCCCTAAACCACAGGTAGGAAGTGTGGCTACCCTGCCAGCCGCTGTCCTGGAGAGACCACATGCGGAGTGCCAGCTGTGCCAGCTTCTCCCCACCCCCACAGTCCCCAGGCTGTGTGCCTCTTCTCAGCCCAGGTGTCAGACATGTGAGGAAACCTTCCAGAGCATTCTAGTCCCAGCCACAGTCTGACTGCGACCTCACATGAGGTCCCCAGCAAGGACCACCTAGCTGAGCAAAATAAATGATTACTAGTGTTCGAAGTCATTATTTGGAGATGTTTTTGAGTGTAGCAATAAATACTCTCTAAGCCATAGTTTCTTCATCTGTAAAATGGGAATAATAAAAGTGACTACTTTACCAAGCTGTTGTGCAGATTCAATGAAAGAGTCCATGAAAAGTACTTACCTAGTACAATGTCCCCACCCACAGTAAGCACCCAGTATGTAAAAGCTAGGATCATCATTAATTTCTATTATTATGCCCATTTTTCAGAAGAGAAAACAGTGCTCACAAAGGCTACAGCAAATTGTCCAAGAACCATACAGTGAGTTAGTGGATGAGCTCTGATTTAAATCCAGGTCTGTCCAATGCTCCACAATTTGACCTTGAGAACAGCTTCAAATAAAAGGTGCATATCCCCTGGAAGTGGCTGTGACAGCCATCAAAACCTAACTGAAGAACTGCCATTCCAATGGTGGGATTCAGGTGCAGAGCACCAGTCAGCCAAGTGCAAGAGAATCTGGGTGGTACTAGGTCCTTGCCCAGAAAAACAAAAGGAACTGAGGTCAGATGCCCAAAATGTCTTAATAATAATTACCCTGAACAACTGCATAGCACCCATACATTTTCTAAACTGTTTTATCATCCATCATCTGGTTCAGTCCCCACCCCATGAGGATAGTTTATAGCTTTGCTCTCCTCTTTCACTGAAGTAAGAGTCAATAAGGTGGTGAAACCTATGAAATTTGCCTGCAGGTAGATTACTTCTGTCCAAAACTGCAATAATTTATCGGCCTCCCAAGATCATTTATCTAATACACATATTTACTCAGTTTGGGGGTAATAACCTGGGAAAGTTTGCAAACAATTCTTTATGTCCCACAGGGCCGTGATGGATGTATTTTGTGAGCGGGAACTGTACTTACAGATCTGCCTAATAAAGCCCTCAAGGTTTTACTGTTTTGAAGTCAGCCAGCAGAACTGTCGTCAGCTTCTCGCACGTTTAGGAGAACCAATTTGACAAGGTGCAGAACAGTCGGGAAAGCCAGGTTGCTCCAAAATCTCAGCTGGGCTCACTGTCGAGCAAGTCCCATTTCACACTGTGTTCCTCATCCAGTCACCAACAGGCTGGGAGCAACCATGCTGGGGATCCAGGCAACAGGCAGCTGAGAGACGGAGATGGAGCCAGTGATGGTGCTATCACAAGGCAGTTTGCGCTAAACTTAGGGCATGCACAAGGAGCTCTGAGAGCCAGGACGAAAAGCTTTCCCAGGACCCGAGGTGCATTTCAGGATTCCCCGGAGCTCCAAACAGAGAACTCAGCCTCATCAGTGTCCATGCCAGATCCTGACGGCTGTTCTAATCTGCTCTGATAACTTGCTACTAAATTCCTTCCTCTGCTTGCATTAAACATTCACACAAGCTTCAGAAACCAAGGGTCAAGCAAAGGCCTGGAGATGCCCAGCCCCCTGGCTCCAAGAGGAAGGACAAAGGAACAAGGAGAAGGCCACGTACTCCGTGCCTGGTGGGCAGCAAGGCAGTGTGAGTACAAACTGCCCATGTCCAAGTGGACTCCTGCCAGCATTGGGCCCTGGGCATCAGCCAGCCTCAAAGATCATGACCGATTCCAGAATGATGTGAGGTCCTGCTTGGTCACAATTTCACTTCACTTCTCTTGGCCTTGGTTTGTTGACCTGTAAATGGGACTGATGGAGGGTGGAGCTGCATTCCTCTCCCAGGCCCACATCCTGGGCCTTGGAACCCTCCAGAGCGTGGCAGCTCTTCAGGCAAACTGCCCGGGACTCTGCCCTTGGCATGATTTGGCAGCCAGCTGGTCGTGGAGAAGGCTCTTTGCCAGGTCCAAACTCCCTGGAAAACAGCTAAGAATTTGCCCACTGGCTTGTGGAACATGATTTTTTTCTGTCTCTCCTCCCCTTAGCAATGAGACGGTGAAGGTGGAGGACAAAGGCGGTATAACCACCCGCAACCCTGGAACATTCTTCCTCATGTCCCATCCGCCCAGCCAGCTCTGCAGAAGTCACTGGCCTTGTCAAGCATGTTGGTTTCAAAGCAAATGGTCACAGAGTGGCACAGGCTTTGGTTTCCAACACTGACCGCCTTTCCCACCCATTAAGCCCACTGCTGGGGGGAGCTCAGGGAAGCCGGCCAGCGAATGCGAGCCCCAGATTCCCTCCACTGTGCATGTAGGTCTGGGAGCATTGTTTTTAGGCCAGGAGCAGCCTGAATGCACTTGCAGAGGCACAGGGAGACCCACGGCTCGGTGAATCTGGCTGGTACACTGCCCGCTCCATTTCCTGTTGGCTGGAGTCCATGGTGGCTGGGCAGCAAGCGCTGGAGCCAGCAGCTGCCTCGCTTTCCCTCCAAGCCCCGGCAGGCTGGGCGGAGCTGGGGTCCGGGCAGCAGGGCCTGGAGGGTCAGTCAATAGATACAGACAAGGGGAGGCCACATGCCGACAACCAGGCTCATTCGCACACGATGTTTCTTCTTGAACATCTTACACATCTTTGCTATCCTTTAATACAGAGGGCACAGGAGGCTGTAGACAGGGCCACCAGCTATCTTTTTCAAAACGCATGCCCTCACTCAAAGCCCTCCCATGACTCCTTGTCCAGCCGTGAGACAGGGAATGCTCCCTACCCTGGCACTGAAAACCCGCTGCCAACTGAGCGGGACTGACGCAGCCTCATCTCCACCCGGGCATCCCTGGCCCTAAGCCTCATTTATTACGTACCCCCGACGGTCAGGCCTCTGCGCTTCTGCTCACACTTTCCCGCCTACCTGGAAAGCCTCCCCCTCACCTCTGCTCGACAAATTCCTACTCATCTCTCAAGGCTCAGGTCAAATGCCCCCATTCTCTCCCGGCCAAACCCGTCTTTCCCACCTCTGCCGTCCCGGGGCACGTCAGTCACTCTAAAGAGCCACAGGTAGTTACATAAGAGATTCCCTGACGGCCTCTGAGTCCCTGGAAGATGGGAACATCTTGTCTACCCCCACTGCCCACACCACCCTGCCTTGTGGTCTCCTGGTAGGGGCTTGGTCAATGTGGCCACAGCAGGCATCCCAGAGAACGATGCTAAGAGTGACCATGACTCCCTCCAGGAGATTCAAGAAAAAGCAACCGCAACAAGCAGGACCTAAAAGGGTCTGAAGTTGTCATGGCCTTCTTCTTCATGCTGACTCAGTGCCTGGCAGGCTGGCGTCCAGGGAACCGGTGCTAGTGCCACGTGCTGACCACGTGTCCCACGTCGAAGACGCCACAGATCTTCCAGTTACGCCCTCAGCTTACCTCGGAAGTAAATCCTACAAGATGGTCCGTCTCTCCCTCCTACTCACCAAGAGATCAATATTTCTGAGTACAGTTTGTTTAACCTAGAGGGCCACGGTTGACAAACAGGCCAGAGTGACTCTTCTTTGACAGAAGGAAAAAAAAAGGCAGGAGGAATACTTTCCAGACCTCCCCATTCCATCTCCACAAAAGCAGACGCATATCGAGGGCCCAGAATGGTGCCTGGACACAGCAGGTGCCTGACAGTGTTCGTGGAAGGAAGAGGAGGAGGGACAGCAGGGTCGCTGGGATCAAAGGTGGCTGAGCAAATAGTCCAGCCCAAGAGGGCTCTAGTCTCTTTTCTAGAAACTTCCTCTGAAAGAGATTTCTAGAACCACTTTGACAATCCAGTCCAATGATAAGTCAGCTGACAACATGGTGCCCAGAATTAAAAAGCTGTTTCTAAATCAGTATTTACTGTGGTGGTGGAGGGCCCAGAAACAGATTTGTCCAAGTGGGCTTAAGGGTATCAGTGTGTACGGGTTTTCAAAGCAGTGGTGGGACAGAAAACAGCAGCTCCACAGGGCTGATCCCCACCCTCCCAGCACCCTACCTTGCCAGTGCCCAGGTCCCGTGCACTTCCTCGGAGTGCATGCCCAGCAGCTGGGTGGGCTCTAGGGCTGGCATGAAGGCCAGTGCGGCCAGATGGGGGAAGCAAGGGGCAATGGTAGCAGAGGAGGTGAGACGGAGGGCCAGGTTGTGCAGGGCCCTGGGCCACCTTAAGGCCCCTGGCTGTTGCTCTCAGAGACACAGGGAGCACCGAGGATCTCCGAGCCGAGGTTCACGCTGGGTGCCCACCCTGGCGGTGGGGGGTTGCAGGGGAGAGTGGCCCGCATGGGGGGCTGCTGCATTCTGAAGACTATAGAGCACGAAGGAATGTTAGTGATCAGCCACCTGTGAGAACAAACCAGCAGTCTTGACTTCATTGTGCCTGAGAGAACCATCTGGGAGTGTATCAAAAATACAGATTCTGGGCCCCCTTCCCCAACGTTCTTATTCAACAGGTCTGCAACAAGGCCCACGAATGTGCATTTTAATAAGGTCACCTGGTGTTCTCACGGAAGTGGTCCCTGGATCACACTGGGGAAAAAGCATGCAGTGGCTCAATCCTCTCCCTTAAAACCAGTGGAGGCCTAAGAGGGGCGGCGGCTCGTGCCAGGCACCCAGATGAGACGGGAGAGAAGGTCCCCTGACTGCCAGCCTGCCTCCGTGTCCCACTGCAATGCTAAGTCCTCCAGATTCTGAACAGACCCCTTCAAAGGGACAGAGGGTGACATCCCAGGCCTACCAGAACAGTAGCAGTGTATGACACACTCAGCAGGCTGTGTCCACCACTGCAGCCACAATGCCTAGACCAGAGCTGGTGCTTGATACATTTTTGTTAAACTGTTAACAATTGACATCTGCCCGATGAAAGAATGACCAGGGGCGGGGGGTGGATCCCAGTAATTAGATGGGACCAGAGAGAAGCACCCCTGGTGGAGGAGATGGCGCGACGCCTGCACAGATGGACAGAGCAGTGCTCAAACACCACAGGGACGTCCGCGAGCAGGCCTGAGGACAACCTGCCCTGGTGTAGAAGCTGCATCTATGGGGAATTTTCGGACCGAGGCAATGCTGATCTTGTCAGTAAAACTGATGGAGGTACAGTCTCACGTTCCCTTTTAGAAACCAGGTGTATTTTTCCACTCCTGCTTTTCAGATGAAGAGCACAGGATGCAGCTTTCATTTCTACCTTTAGATTTTAACAATGCAAAGCTGGGCTTACTGTTTTAGCATTCGATAAAGCCGTCTCAGCAAGTTAAAGGGAACTGTATACATTCATAGGTCATGCAAAGCACGCACATTATGCTCTCCAGGCATATTCACTTTATTTAAAAATATCAGACTTATCAATATTGATCATTAACAGATGACTGTCATTATCATCCATTTTTTGAATTAAAAGGAATCAAGAGTCCTGTGTGGATTAGGATACCCAGACCATATTAGCAGATAAGGCTGATGGAAAAATGCCCTAGGCATTCTCTATTTGTTCTTCTGCTTCCTGATGCTAAATGAGGCACATATAGCAGCTCATCACAGATTATTAAGAAACAGAACCAAACGGGAACACACTGACCCTCACAAACCACTTTCTGATGTTGTGACTCAGGTTTCAATAATGCCAGTCCACTGAGGCATCTGGCTTCACAAACGAAGACTCATCTCTCTTCGTCTACCAGGAAGGGCTTACGAAGGGATAGGTCTTTAACCGCATAAAGTGTCATCTATACTTGTCATAAGCCACATACAAAGACAACACAAAAACAGCTAAAATTCTTTAGTGAATTTATTCTGTGATTCTTGATGCTGGAAATGGATGTTAAATCATTTCTACTACTGCCTGTATGTCCCAAATAACTGTTCACAGTAATCACAAATCAGAGGTCCTGGACTTCATTGCTTTTGTAGCTTCTCGCCTCAGATGCCTCTGCATAGCTACTTTTGCATTTTCCACTTTTTAATAATCACACCTATTAGAAATCTAGCCCAAAGCTAAAGCCACTGGGCACCTGTTCTCTCAAAGTTTGGGGGCAGATGATGCAGACTCCATGGGCCTCACTGGGGACATGCAATGTTGTTCCGCATTTACCAACTCAAAAAACTGTGCTGACTGCTAAGAGGTTGGTATTTCACAGATCACAGATGAATCACAGTCCAGTTTACTAACTCATTCTGTCTGCTTTTTCTCATTAATCACCTATCATGAAACTTGAAGCTTCTGGCATATAAGCAGCTCAGTAATCCAAGGGAGGTGGGCAGGGGGGTCTGTTTGTTAAGACATCACTCACACAACATGGGCAAGGCCGGCAGCAGAGCTGGAAGCATTTTCAACTGCTGGTGAAGAAAACCAGTCTGAGTATCACTATTAGAATGTAAAGCCAAGTAATGGGGCAAAAGTGTATTTCAGTGATTTTCCTTTATTCTTTGTGAATTGCGTGTTGCAGATGGGACCCTGGAATCTCTGTCCTGTGTATGGTTGACAGCTAGCTCTGCAGACCTACAGCAAAGAACAGCAGCAGCTATACTAACATGGGTGGGCTTCCGAATGCTACCCTCAATATCTGATATGAAGGCATCTCTATTCAGTAGCTTGAAAAGTTCAAGACCAACATTTCTTTCTGAGTCCTAGAAATTCTTAAGAGCTGTAGGTGAACCTTTAAGGTCTTATATATGTTTCTCTCAATTCCTTCTCTAGTTTGTTGTTTGGGAGAGGAATTAGCTGGTTCAGCACCCTGGAGGAGGAGAAACAGTCCTTTTGAAAGCTTCTGTTACATAACTTTTATTTTGTGTTCCTTTTCAGGAGGAACAGGCAAGCAACACCTTCTAAAATGTCCCATGCGTCCATTTGTGATCACTTTCCACAGAACCCCAGGGTGACGTGGGACCTAAAGAAGTTATAGTAGCTTCTCCCAAAGAACTACCTTTTATGGTTACACTTGGCTTATTTCTGAATCTCTCTGGAAACGAATACATTTAACATCATGTAGTTAAAAGAAACCCAATGTCCTGACAAAAATCCCGGTGAATTCAGAAGTCTCTTGGTAGCCAAATCACCTCCCCATGTTACCTACGTCAAGTCTTCTGTGTGCTTTTTTAGTGCCATGGTGTTATCCAGAAATTCAGGTGGAAGGACACAGTTTGGTTGCCAGACAGACACACTGCAGCAACAGTGAAAATGAGGCATAGCATGGGTTGATTTAAACCCTAGCAGAACACACTTAAAATCTTGCTTGGTTCTGCCATTCAATAATTATTAGAGACCGAGCAAGACACTTCAGCTCTCTGAGACCAGGTTCCCTACCTAGAACATGGGGTTAATAATATCTTCTTTGCAGAGTTGTGAGGACAAAATGTTTAAGGACTGGTGGTTCCCTTCTCCTGCCCTCTATCTGAAAATGACTGCAGCTTCACCAGCACGCCTGACCTTAGGCAACACCCTCCTGTAGAAGTTACAAGGAAGCCTGCACACGGAACCTGGCACAAATACCACTGCCTAATTGACAAACTTCTTTCTCTCCATTTTTCAGGTTTAGCTGAGTTCAAGGCACTAATTAAAGTACTCTCCACTTTCAAAACAATTGCAAACAGTAATGACATCCTTCCCGCCTTACCTTCCAGGAACAGCCAGAGACTGAGGCGAAATTCCAAGTCCCCCGGACCTCGAAGCCATACGGATAGAACATCATATTCTTCCTACCCCACTGACCCAAATTATATAATGGCCCCTGCCTCTCCTGCCACGTGGGTCCTAGAGAGTGTCACAGCTCATTCTAGCGCTCTCAGACGTGTGCCGAAGGCAACCCTGAGCAGAAAGCTGGCATAATCACCGTTAAGATGAAAGTTCCATCCTTACACAGCCAGGGTATGGTACCTCCACTTAGCATCTTATAAACAGCATCTTTTGTAACAACCAGTTCCTTATTGTTTATATGGATGTCTAATTGAAAATGTTATGTAACCTTAAAGTACGGAGCATTCTGGAGCTATTAATAACCAGCTGCATCCAAATTCTGAGGATTCTTCAAGCTTAGAGTAGGAGGGCATCATCTGATACCAACATGCACGCACACATACACGCAGACACATACAAACATACACACCCATTGCGTATATGTAAACCAAGACCCAGAGAATGGTATTAATTTGTTCAAGGCCATAAAGCCAATTAACAACGGAGTTGGGGATAAATCCCAGGTTTCCTGGCCTTTGGAAGCTGTTCTTTACCTCTCTATCCCCAACATGTCCACGAGTGCATCCTCAGTGATGCATTAATGCTGCAGCCCTCGAACTGAGTCCTCAAAATGCCAAGCCTGACAGCTATGATCTTAAGAGTTCATGGTCTAAAGTCCTGAGTTAGAAATGGTAAGCAAACAAGGGAAATGTCTCATTGTTGTTACTGATTTATGATACATACCCCTCCTGTTCCCCCAAAAGAAATCTGAGAAACTTAAAACATATCTTAACATGAGGCCATTGTATGTACAGCATGGAAGAGTTCAGTTTTAAAGATCTTCCAGAAAAGAAGTGGGTTTAAGACAAAGAAAACACTGAAAAGGGTGAATTTATTCTTAATTGCTCACACTGGGGGAAGAAAAAGAGCAAAAAATATGAGAAAACCGATGAATGAAAAACTAAAAATCAGTAATGGGAGTGATTTATTGTGTAATCCAGTTTGTGGCTATCAGTAGTATGATATATGACATAAAAATCATTATTTCATAATTACATTATCATTTTCAAAAGTAACTTAGTGAAGATTGTTTCTCCACATTCATTTTTATTCAAAACCTTACCAGTTAATCATGAAGAGCCAAAATACACAATGCTGGGAGATTAATATCGCCACATAAGATGCATTATTTTCCCTTCGTAGACCCTAGAAGCCTGTCAAAAATGAAAACTTTGTTCTTTGGTCACAAAACCTGCTGAGAGCTTAGTTTCTGGGAAAAAGATGGGACGTGCCCATTTCATTTGGGATTCAGTAAAACTTTAAGAGGTTTATTAATTCACATCTTAGAAAGACCAATGACAACCCCATTAACAGCCCATAGGTCAAGTTGATGAATCTAGCTATAATCGACAGCCAAAAACTAAATCAGAGTCTGAACATCCTTGTGGCCCACCTTCCTTGTCACAGCCCCCCTCAATCCACATTTGGGCAGGTTCCACCTATCACTGACATAATCATCAAACACTGGAGTTGAGAGAGTCTAAAAAAAATCACGTTATTTACTTGGCGCTAAATTGTTTAGGCTGAGGTTTTACCTATGCAAATATGATCGATTCTTTTGGGGAGGGACAGGCAAGGCTCATCAGCTTGCTCCTTTCTAGCCTGCTAGGCGTCCAGTTGATGCACTCACTGTATGTCATCATTTCTTAGGGGATAATGTCATCTCTCCTATTGAAATGCCTAACCTATCCCATAACCCCAATCTGGCCCTCTTGGACATTTTATAGCCACCATGCTTTAGCCCAATAAATAAAGCACTAAAGCACAGCTCCAGCTTAACCTCCTTTGGGCTAAACCTGCATCTCCAGCCTCCTTCGGTACCAAATCCTCTTCTTGGAAATCAACCCATTCAGTGCAGAACTCTTAGTCCAAGCATCTGGACTAAGATGCCCCAGCTCAGGCACATAAACCACTGGTTCTCCCACTCATAGTATCATTTAGTTGGAGAGGGTCTGAGAGGTCACCAGCCCAACCCTGTTCCTTTTAGTAACAGGGACACGGAAGCCCCTTATCGCCAAGGGAAGGACTTTCCTGCACCGACACAACATTGTACATGTCGTGTAGACAAGTGAGCTCAACACTTTGTGACTCAACCATTAAAACAAGCCACTCAGACCAGGACCAAATGATTCCATGTGGCTTCCTCCTTCAGGAATGAACTAAATGCCCTTAAGCAAACAGCTAAAAGCTGCAAACCAGAGAACTGGGGACAAGCGTAAGGCCTCATGTCTGCATTAAAACCCCTTTTCTTTTGGGCTGAGAAGTGTGAATTTCTACTGACAAGGAGGGTTGACAAATGTGAGCCAAGATCAGCTCAGCCCCTGCTTGGTGGCCATCTGGGATCAGCCCCAGCTCCTGCTAAGTAACCATGACTTACACAGCCAGGGGCAGGTAGCCTTGGTCCACCCTCACCCCATGGAAAGGTTTAGGATGCCATTCTGAGGCCTCAAATGTGCTGGGCACACTGCACAGAAAGAGCACATAGGAGGAACCAAATACAGCCTGTTTCGTCCTTCAAGAGGCCTGGGAAAACAGACTCCTGGGAAAGAAATCACCCAGGAAAATGTATTATCCTCTCACCTTAACTAAGAGAAGCAGCTTCACACTTACAGTACATGTTAGGGGTTAGCAGCAACGTGATGGAAAGATGGACAAAAAAATACATGCTGCCAGCAGTTTATTTTATCAGAACAAATATTTCACACACATGCAATGACTCTTGAGAGGCAAGCAGTTAGTAGAAGAAATGGGACAGGTGTGTTTGTCACAAAGACATCAGCTTGATGAAGAGGCAGAGGGTACCCTGGTTTCCAATCCTGGTCTCCCACTCCTTAGCCTTGTGACCTTGATTAAGTCATTCAACCTCTCTGGGCCTCAGTTTCCTGATCTGAGTCACGGAAAAAGGGGAACCTCCTTCCTAGAGTGGTTTTGAGGCACACCGGCCAGCACAACCTGGACACGCACTGAGTATGAGTTGAGTTGCATCCCTCAAATGATGAGTCTGAACCGAGGCTGCAGACACATGTCGTTATCTAGACCAAACAGGTCTCCTGCCTGCATGTCAAGCCTGCATCCGTCTCCTCGAAGGCCGAGGAAAGCACCAGGTCTTGAAGGTGCCAAAGGCAGTTCAGCCTTTAGGCGGGGTTTGGGGTCAGGGAAATTGATGGATTCAGTCAGAAGCCCACAGGTTTCCAGGCTCTGGGTCGGGGCGGGAAGGGGGCTCAGAGGCGGCCTTTGAGCCCTGCGAAGGGGCTTTGTTCCCGAGGCGGAGGGCCTGGCTTACCGAGAAGCGCATCCGGAGGCGGTTGGGGGGCTCGCGGGGCACGCAGCAGAGCCACAGCACGGCCCGGGCCCGGGGCGCCGGAGCCGGAGGAAGGCGAGGAGGAGGAGGAGGAGGAGGAGGAGGAGGAGGAGGAAGAGGAGGCTGCCGCCGACTCCTGCCTCATTCTCCCGGGCAGCGTTGACCCGCTGGCCGCCGCCGGCTGGGGCTGGCCGCCGGGCGCCGGACCCCGCGCTCGCTGTTCATGTCCCCGTCCGCGGCTGGCGAGGTGTGCGCGCAGCTAGGTCGTCTCCCGGCGGCACCCGGGGGCTCCTCATGCCCCGCGCCGGGGCTCAGCGGATGGACCTCGGGGAGGCAGCGCGTAGGGAAAGAGAGAGCGAGAGAGCGAGCGTGAGAGCGCGCAGGGCTGCGCCCCGCGGGGCCGGGGCGGGCGGGCGCCGGCAGGACGGAGCCGCCCCACCCACCGCGCCTCCGCGCCCCGCGCTGCGCGCCCGGCAGGACGCCGAGCCCCAGAAACTTTAGCACATGGCCAGTCCCGCGGCCGCAGTGGCCGAAGCTGCCCCGCTCGCCGAGCGCCCCCCCCCCCCGGCCCCGGCCCCGGCCCCAGGGCACAGCTTACCAGCGTCCGCAGCGGCGGGGCGCCCACCCGGCCTCGCACAGAGCGGTGCGCACCGGCTTGGCTGGAGGAAGGGGCGGGCGGCGTCGGGGTCCCTGCAGGGGAGGGGCACCTCGGCGTCCAGGATCGGCGCGGGTGAAGGCACCCAGGGAGGGGCTCGGCCAGCTGGGAGTGCGCAGGCCGGGAGCGGGGAGGGTCCGCGTGCCCCCGCCCCGCGACGCAGCCGCTGACGACTCGCGCGGGCTTCCCCGGCCCCGCGTCTGCGGAGCCCGCCCCGTTACCTAGCGACTCGCTCCGGGGAGCCCACGCTGACGCGCGCGACAAGCCGGGCTGCGGCAGCCGAGGGGCGGGGAGGAGAGGGGAGGGGATGGGGAGCTCCGGCGCAGGGAGGGCTGGCGGCCGCGGGCGGAGCTCCTCCCTCGGCGCTGGGGAGGGAGCCCGGGGAAGACGTGGCCTCAGCCTGGCGGTGGAGGATTGGGGGGGGGGGCGCGCGGGCGGGGGTGGCAGAGGGAGGCGCCGAGATGCTCCTTCCCCTGCACTGGGGATGCAGCAGCAGGTGGCGGCGACGTGGCCCGTGGAGGGCGGGCGCCCAGAGGCGCGCGGAGATGCGCTCGGCCCCGGCGCGAGCTCGGCGAAAGTGGCCGTAGGCGCGTGAGTGTGAGTGACACGTTCCCGCCCACGTGGCGTACATGGGGACCTGAGGACGCTGGTGAAAGAGGTACCTCCTCCTTCCTCTGGTCTCTCTCCCTGCTTCCTGGACATTTTGCTTTTGCGCTGTCTCCTCATAGTGGTAGCGCGGGTCGCTCAGCTCCCTGCTCTGAGCTCCTCCGGTCTTCCGGAGAACACCAGGATGGCCTGGCGAGTGGAGGTAGCTGCGTCCTGGCCAAACCACTATACCCCACCCTGCCCGTTAGCGCCTCCCCCCGCTCCGTGTCCAGTTGTCCATCTCGTGGGCCCTAGAACCTGCCTCGGGGCGTCTTCCTCTTTCTGGACTTGGGGCCTTCACACTGACTGGGGTTTAAATCCAGGCCCCTCCGGTTGCTTGCAGTATGTAGGACGTTTTTAAGTTACTTAACGTTTTCAGTAAAATGGAGTTTTTGTCCCCAAAAGTCATAGCTAAGTATTAATACCTAAGGCACTCCATGAATGTGAGCATGCATTTTCTGTAAGGTGTGCAGCCTGCCTCCTGGTCTTCTGGGACCTCACCAAAATATACCCCAATGCCAGGAAAGTGGGGCAAGAGCATTAAGAAATCGTCAGAGCAGGCAGGGACCACTGCCTCTACTGATGACAGAGGTAACTTGCTCAAGTCCACTGGGTACCTCAGAAGCAGAGCTGACCAAAGAACCCAGACCTCCTGGCTGGCAGGTTCCCAGGGCCCACTGCTATCCTCCTTCAACAGCTGGATGGAGGGAAGCTTCCCTCCCTGCTTCTCAGAAGATGCACCGGCCTACCAAAATGCTGCCTCCCTACCATCCCTGCCACAGAATGGGAACCACCTGCCACCTCACCCACAGGGCCAACCCCAGCCCTTGCCAGTCTGCTGTTCTCTCTGCGTCTCTGGTACAGATGTGGGGAGAAAGGCGGAAGATAGGCCCTGCAGAGAGTGAGAAGCAGCCTGCCAAGAGCCCCACACCCTAGCCGTGACTCTCAACTGGGCAGATCCTCCGCCCCCCAGAGGCTTTGGGAAATGGCAGGGCCTGAGTGGTTTTTCTTGGCCCAGTGACAAGACATTTCCTCCATTTATTTATTTCTTTATTAAGAGATGCTAGTTACTGCTGTTGAATAACGCTGTAAACCCATCCAAACAGAAACCTGTGTCCTAAGAAAGCAAGGTCCAAAGGCAGCACTTTTCTGGGAAAAGCACTTTGCATCCCAGCCCGTGTGTGACGGTCACATTCCAACATTTCCCAATGAGATTGGGAGCAACACCTCTGAATCTCCCAACCAGTTTTTATGGGTGGTGGCAGCCAGGCAGCTGGTCCACAGAAACTCCAAAAGGACTATTTCCTGGTGCCAGGCTGGCAGCCGGCTCTTTCTTCAGCCCAAACTTCCCAATATGCAGGTACAATTCGACATCTAATTTGGTCTGGGAGCCCAGTGCTTTCAATGAACAAAACCTCAGAGTTTGTATTCCATGCACAGCTAGTATCTGCACCCCACTATTCCCGGAAACGAAGCCGTCTGTAGGGAAGTGTGATTTGACGGCACGAGCATCTCATTCACAGTTTGCAGAGATTTGCTTGTGTGTAGCAAAAGCGGCACGTTCATCCTTTACAGTGTGTGTATGGGGGTGGGGAACAGGGCAGCAGAGAGGACTTCCTCTACATCGCATCGTGATGCTTCATGTTTTTCTCAAATAATAGAAGTGGGGAGTGCACAAACAAGCCAGGTTTAAGGAAGCCCACGAACCCCTATGGCCACGTAGGGATTGTTCATTTGCAATGCAGTACAGGACCATATCCCCAAATTTGTAAGGAATACCTACTGAAGTCGGGCACAGTGTTAGGCACTGGGGATGCAAAGATGACTTAAATAAGCCTTCTGTCTTCTGGATCCTAATAGGGGCTTTTATAGAGGGCTTACCCCCTGCCAGGAACTCCAGGTATTAAGAGTTTTATCTAGGAGAGGTCATTTTAACTTCATCAAACCCTGTAGAAAAAGGTCCATTATCTTTTCTTAAGAGGGAAAACTCAAAAAGGCTCAATAAGATCCCTAAAGTCACACAGCTGGCAAATGATAGACTTGGGGAGCTCACCTGGCTCTGTTAACACCTCCAGCTTCAAAGGAAGAACATGCCAGCCCAGGTAGGGGCAGCATCTAACTAGCAGAGCTGCCCGATTAGCAGAGGCCAGGAGACGACTGGCTGGGCTTATCCAGACAGGCTGCGGCCTCTGGACTGAGCAGCAGTTTGACAAACCGTTTGCATTCATGATCGTTGGACTGCCTGGGGCAGTGACAGGGTCTGAGCTGGGGTGTGACATTAAAGGACAGATAAAATGAAGTGAAGAGGACTGAAACATCTGCATTGGAAAAGAGGCTTTAGGGTTGGGATTCTTCCTTTGCAACACCCATATCAAAGAGGTTATCAAAATGAGATAATCCAACTGACCACACTAAGAAGCTGGTGCAAGACTTGGAGTCAGGACAAGTGAGAACAGCTGAGCGAACTGGAGACAAGAGAAGGGACACCTGGGGAAGAGGGTACCATCAACTTCAAATAGCTGAATGGTTTTCTCATAGGAGAAGGCTTGATTTGCTCTTAAGTGTGGCCCCAAGAGGTTGAATTAGGCCACAGGGACACAGTTGCTTTTTTCAGGACAGAAAGAGCACTTGAGAGCAATGGTTGGCAAACTACAGCTCATGGGCCAATCCAACTCACCGGCTACTTTTGTAAACAAAGTTTTATTGGAGCACAGCCCACCCATTCATTTATGTATTGTCTATCATGTTTTTATGCTACAAGAGCAGAGTTGAGTAGTTGACACAGAGACAATATGGCCCACTAAGCCTAAAGTATTTAGTATCCAACCCTTTACAGGAACAATTTGCCAACCCCTGACTTAGAGCAATGCAAATACCAAATGGGCTACTTTGTAGGTAGTGAGTTCTCCATCACCTATGCAATTCAAGCAAAAGCTGAAGGCTCATTAAGTAGTGACGTTGAAAAGGTCCCTTTGAGATTGTAAGAGTTTAGCAGTTAATGACAATTATTCAAATTCCTTTGCTGCCTGCCAGTCACAATAGTCACAGGTATAGATAAACAATCTATCTACAGAACAGCCTCAGCAGAATCTCAGGTCTACAGTTTTTCATCACCAGTATGTGATGCCCATCAAAGAGAGCAACAGCTTTTTCTGTTTAATATGACAAGACAGATGAGGTATGAACTCAGGCAATCTCAAGGGTGAACATCTGTGGGAAACCCAAACCTCTCCCACTGGGAAAGAGGCACTCACTTGCAAGTTCATTGATGAATAACTGCGTGGATCACTTCCGGGCCACCATTATACTGATGTGGATCTCACATTACTGCATGTTTGAAAGGGATTAGGTGTGGTATCAGCGAAATTAGTTTTGCTGGGCTTCTGTTGGGGTGTCTGGGGACATCACTCAGCAAACTCGCTGCCAGACCTTGAGCTGGACAAACCACTTGCCCTTGAGGAACTGGTCACCTAGGCCCCAGATAGCTTGACCAGAATGCAGTGAGTAACTGTTAGATCCCAAAGGCAGGGAGAGATGTACTCAGCCAGTCCCTCTATCCAGCAAAGCAACAATACTGCACAATGAATGGTATTAACAGAAATTTGCTTTCTTTCCAAGTGGCATCACACAAAAAAAACAAAACAAAATGGTCTCTTTGAAGAAAATTTTTAAAAGGCCTTGGCCATTTCACTCTCTTTTTCTCAGGCAGATTGGATACACACAGGTTCAATTTTCCCGTCTTAGACTGCCTTGCAAACATCGTGATGTGATGGAAACAAAAGAAAATTTTCTCATGCAGTAATTCATAGCCTGCGTACAGAGGCAAAGATTTTCCGACCAGAAATGGATAATGTCCCCATATAAATAGCATCGGCAAAGGCCAAATTGATCAAATCCTGTTTCTGGTGTCTGTGCACAAAGGACTGCTTCCCTGTTCCTAAGCGGCCAGGTCCAGTCCACACCACAGTGAATTCCAGGTGCTGATTTTTTTGAAGCCCTCGTTGCTTTGAGTTTTTCTTCCTTTCCCTATCAAAGTAAGACAGCAGCGACAAAATCATTTTATATTTTTGCAATTTACATTTTTCTTGCTGCCGTTTTTGTTTTCAGGTGACAGATAATCAAGGTGTCCAGTTGCAGGTTGCCATTGGCAGAATTCCCCAGCGGAGAGACAGATACCCCTAAGAGCTTTTCTCCTGAGAAACATTCCGATATTATTCAGGCCCTAACACATCCATTCTTAGGCACTTAATCATGTCCAAAATCTATTTGCACCAAACATATGCTTGCTCTCTAGCAAGAGAAATTTTAGTGTCATGGCTGTGTTTGTTTTAGAATTTTAAAAGACCACAAAGAATGCCGGGGACGTCCACCTGGCGGGACACAAAAGAAATGTCATGAAAAATGCTTCAAGTGTTCCATGCCTTCCTGGGGATCCCCTAAGCCTGTTAGTCCTTTGTCTTCTATGCCCATTTTTGTCTGTGACACAAATTGTCTAATCTCAATGCTGAGGCCCCATCTGTAGCCCTCCCCTCCCCTTTGGCCTCTGCACTAAGCCACAGGATGCATGAACCTTAATCTTGTTTCATGTGTACTCTCTCCCACAGCCATAGCATGGATGGTGTTGAATTCTTAAATAAGGGGTGATTCTTATGTGTGCGTGTGTGTGTGTGTGTGTGTGTGTTTATGATAACTTAAAGTGCATAGGGTGAGGTAATAATAGCCTTGTCCCCAGTTAATTACAAATAAAATGATTCCTAGATATTTTATTTATAATTACTTGATGTCAGCATGCTTGGTTTTGGTTCCCAAGGTAAAATTGGGAAGCTTTGTTAAATTAATTGCTTTGTGTACATTCAAGCACACGTTATCTTATTCTGAGGATTAATATTAATGTAGTAATTCAATTCTGCTGGGGAGATTGTCCCATAAAACAGACATTTTCATAAAATTACTAAAAATGTAAAGGTTATTGAAGTCAGTCATTCTTCCTGTTAGTCTCAACTATCCATAATATTAATTGTTCTAAAAGTGACGAGTATTCTCCCGATGACAGGGAAGCCATGGTAATTAAGAGATAACATGCCACAGAGCTGATATAAGATCAGAGATCATTTCTTGAACTGTCCCCCCAACCACACACACTCAGTTAACCACGTCATCTGCTCATGTTGAAGCCAAACATGATACTGTCACCCCAGTCATGTTGAAGGAAGGAATCTCTTAATTGCAAGGAAGACAAAGTGTTCCCCATCTGGTCTTTCGAATCAAGATTCTTGCTAAGATTTTCATTTTATTCCAGCAAATCAGCCGGAGGCTGACGTGGCCTGTTTGAAAGTCTACATAAAGCCAAATCCAGCTCAAGGTCCTTGCACTAGTTTCCTATGAATGAATAAGGAGAAAGGGGCTTTGGATTGTTCATGAATATCTCACAAAACACAGGAATATTGAATTGCTGGGATGACTATATTAATAACCCATCTAGGAAAACTCCTAAGGACATTTCATTGAGTAAAGAAAGCTGATGCTTTCAATAGGAATAATCAGAATACACAAATCTCTGCTGTAATTTCTTTATCATAGTTTCTGTCATCACCATTGTCATAGTCAGCATTAACTGAGCTTCTGTTCTGTGCCAGGCACTTTCACATACATTATTACAACCTAAAATTCCAAACAAAACCACTACAAGTATATATCATGATTCCCATTTTACAGACGAAGAAGCAGTGATCCCAAAAGCCCAAGATGTTTTTAATCTTCAAAAATCTAAATATGAGTATTTCAAATTGTTAGAAGCCATTACTTTACCGGTAATAGTAAAATAAAATGTATATACAACTGGCCAAAGGTTATTACTAATAAAATGCAACACCTTCTGTCTCATCAATGAACAAAAATGCAGAACTTTCAAGACACAATTTCTCCCTTTTCAGAGTAACAAAACAAGCAGTGGCTGCCACTTATCTCTTTGACTTCTAAATGGCTAATATGTTAAACTACTGTTATTTTTAGAGTTCACCCACTCAAAACACTTAGTCACTATAGCTCCTTTTGGACAAAGAAAAAATATTCCTCATCTCTTATCTGTTTTTTCTAAACCGTTAAGATTTAAGTACCAGCAACCTTGTTAAAACATCATTGGAATCCATGACATTTTTAGAGGTTGTTGAAAATACAAGTCCAGGCGGTACCTCTCTGTTAGCTTCCAACCCACTTCAGTCTTAAGTCCTTTCAAAGCCCGGTCACTAACTGCGTTTCATGGCAGCTTTTCCGTTTAAAGAGCAAAGTGCTGCTGCTGCCTTGAGAAGAACGGGAAAGGTAGATACAAGTGATAGCAGCGAAAATGAAAATGCATTTCTGCTTTCTACATTTTCCAATCAAATTGTTGCCATTTTAGAAATGCATGTCGTCTTTGATTTGTGTGTGTGTGTGTGTGTGTGTGTGAATGTGTAAGTGCTCAATCAAACGGCTGGAGACGTTACAAGACAGGAGAGATGCAAGTGATAGTACAGAAAGCAGCAGGCAGCGGCCGGTCTCCCGTGATGACTTGGAGTTAATACTCCTCTGGGGAAGACAGGACAAAAAAAAGAAAGCACAAATACAGCAAAATCTGTCCTACGGAGTTAAAATCTGTTGGATCAGCCGAGCTTTTCTGGCAAAGCAATACAGAATATGTGTTTACCCTGTTAATTTTAACTCTTACAACTGGAGAGTGACTCATACCTGAAGGTGGTAATCTGTATTGGGGTTGAGTGTGACAGAGGAGTGATAAAGAAAATGCAAGCTTTTTTTTTTACATTAACTTAGGAATGCTGCCTTAAAAAGCTAGCACAATGTTGTTCTTCTCTCCCTGACATAAGATGAACTAATTAACATTTATCACAAGTCCAGCCACAGTACTGGACCCAGGGATTTCTTTGGTGCAGTGTGATAGAGATGTCTGTGCAGTCAGAGCCAACCCTAGGAACTGAGGGGTTTAAAGCATCTAGAGATATTTTGTTTGTTTTTTCCCTTATTCTGGAGCTAACTATCTGGGAGAGGTTCACGGGGCCATATTGATTCTTGTGAAAATCTATTGGGGGTTATTTCTCTTTTATGCATGGTTGATGGTGGTGGTGCCAATGACAGTGGCTGCCATTTACTGAATACCTACTACCTTGCAAAATGCTGGCATTCCATGTCTTATTTTATACCCAAATCTGAGAGGTGGTCCACATACTACCTTCACAGTGAAGAAAACTGAAGGTCAGACATGTTAAGAACACTCCCAAAGCCACTGCATCAGTTAGCTTTTGCTGTGTAACAAATTGCTACAACACTTAGTGACTTGAAACAGCACAGGTTTATTATCTGTTATTTTGGGTCAGAAATATGGGCACCACTTAGTTGAGTCCTCTGCTTCGGGTCTCTCTCAAGGCTGAATCAATGTGTCAACCAGGGCTGGGAGCTCATCTGAGGCTCAACAGAGGATGTATCTGCTCCGGGCTTTTGCTTACGATGTTGTTGACACAATTTAGTTCCTCCAGGGAAGCTGGAGTGCAGGCCTCACTCCCTAGCTGACTGTTGGCTGGAGGTCACTTTCCATTCCTTGTCACATGGGCCTCTTCAGCATTGCAGCTTGTTTCATCAGAGTGTGCAAGTCGAGAAGGCAATAGGAAAAGCCTGCCAGAAAGATGGAAACCACAATTTTATGTAACCTAATCACAGAAGTGACATCCGATTACTTTTGCTGTATTCTACAGGTTAAAAGCAGATCACAAGTCCCACAACGCTCAAGAAGAGGGGGTTATATGAGGGCGTGAATACCCAGAGACAGAAACCTGTGGGGACGTCTCAGACTCCGCTCACCATGGCACCCATCTGGTCCCCGAACGTGCCCTCGCCAGCATCTGGTCTCCGTAGATTTCTCCTCTGCAGATCTTTGTTATCCTTGAAGGCTCTGCTCCAGCCACACCTTCCTCCAAGAAACCTCCTCTGGCAATGCCAGCCTTCCTTTTCCTCTCTCTCCCCAGTGAATCCCCCTGATATTCCCAGCAGCAGACACGGTAACTGTGAACCAGTTCTGTGGCTAACCACTTTATGTGCAAGCTGTTTGGTGGACTCTCAAGACACACTTTCACGGGGCACATGTTCTCAAACCCTGCGCCATGCAGCTCCAAGGCTTCCTCGGGGCTGACATTTTGGAGAGAAAGGGAAGGCAGAGTTCTGAACCCTAAGCCCCCACACTCACCCAAACGTCCACCCTCATTGACTTTATATTTCATCTGAAGAAAGATTCCATGTTTTCATTACATATTTGGAAGCCACTTGTCAGAGAGGCAATGCTACGAATGATAGGTAGTTTGTTCACATAGCCCACCACTGCAATATTTCTTAAGGAAAATGCATTTAAAAATCCAAATTTGACCTTATGTACAGAAGAGGATCCCAAAGAGTTGGTAAGATGGGGGGTCAGGAAGGGCAGGTAATTTATTGAGTACTTGTATCTACTTAACAGAAAGTACTTTTTTACATGCCTCCTAGGAGCCACCCAGGGGTATCTTTCAGCCATTCCATTGCCCCAACTCTGTCAGGCACTCAGCCTTCCTCGTCTGAATGCCTCAACAGGCTCCCACCTGGTCTCCTTGCCTCCAATGCCTCCCCTACCTTCTAGGCCAAGTGAACCTCCTAAACTATAGAAGTAACTGTGCCACTCCCTTACCCAAACCCCTTCAATGACATCCCCCAAAACAAAGGTAAAATCACTGGATGGCTCTGGATAGCCATCGTTCGTGATGTCTAATATCTTTTGAATGATCTCTCTATGCTTTGACAGTTCCCACACATGATTGCCACATTCCCACAGTGGAATAAAAAACAGCAGCAGTGACAACATTTCCCAGCCTCCCTTGTAGCTAGGATGCAGGCGTGTGACCTGAGTTCTTCCAATCAGATCCCTCCTGTGAGAGCTGGATGCCAAGGTGTTACACGGGGCAGCAGGCCCAATTGTAACCTGGGAGATTTTCTTCCATCAGGCATAATGGCAGAGGAATCTTATTCCTCTGGAACGGCTTGTGGTATCCAGTCCGGGATGATTGGTGCCAAGTGGTGGGCATTGGCAACCATGCTGTTGTGGTGTGCTGGGTGTCAGTCGTGACTGCTTAGTTTCTGACTGCATGGTGTCTTAACCCTGTGGGCGAACTAACAGAGTGGAGTCTGTGATTTGTCACTAAGAATCCTGACTAATACCAGGTCTTTTGTGTCCCAGCCCTGACAAATTTCTTCAGCCTCTTTCTTGGCACTTCCACAGTGTGCTCTCCATGCTGTGATCTGACTGTATTAAAGATATTTGGAGTCCACCAAATACTTCATTTTTTTTTTCTTTAGCTCCTGGGCTAAAGGTCCCAGGAGCTTTCACATGATGTCCCCTGTGTCTCCCTTATTTGCCTGGATTACTTCTACTCAATTTTCAGTTTTTATCTTAGGTGTCATTTTCCCTGGAAATTTTTTCATGACTCTCAAGTCTGTATAAAGGTCCCTCTTTGAGACCTGTCCTTTCCTTACTGCAGCACATAAACGATTGATTTTGATAGGCAATTAACTTATCCACATCTACCTCTAGATTAGGGGCAAATAACATGTTTACATTGTTCACCATTTACAGTGGGCAGCTACTGTTTTGCCTGCCCATAATTGAACTTTCTCTTATTCTGGGAAATGTTCTATCTAATCCAGTTAGGATGGGGGCTGCTACCTTCTGCTGACTTCCTCCTCCCCGGCCTCAGGGGTTAGCATCTAACACAAGTTGGCCTGATCAGTGCTCTTCATCAGGAATTCTCAATGTGAAAGGAGAAGTGGTTTTCAGATCTATCCAGGTTCCAAAACTTGAGATGTGGGTCTGGGGATGTTAGTGGCCATGGCTTTCATGTTATTTATCTATTGCACAACAAATTACCCCAAACTTAGCGGCTAAAAACACCACACATTTGTTACCTCACTGTTTCTGTGGGTCAGGAATCTGGGCACAGCTTTGCTGGGTTCTCTGCCTCAGGGCCTCATCTGAAACCTGCAATCAAGGGTAAGCTGATGCCCCCATATCATCTCAAGGCTCAAGTGGGGAAGGGTCCCCTTTGAAGTTCACATGGTTATTGGTAGAATTCAGGCCCTTGTGGCCCGTGGTACTGAGGGTCTTAGTTTGTGGTGGTGGTTGTTGGCCAGAGGCTGCCTTCAGTTCCCACCTGCCTGCTGGCTGGAGGATGCCCCCAATTCCTTGCCACATGGGCCCCCCCAACATGTCCACTGACTTCATTCAGGCCATCAAAGGAAAATATGTTAGCTGGAAAGAAATATGTAACAGTATTATGTAATTTAATCAAAGAAGTGATGTTCCTTCACCTTCCACTGTTGGCTAGAAGCAAACCACAGGTCCTGCCCACACTCAAGGGTAGGAGATTATGCAAGGCTGTGAGTGCTAAGAGGTTGGGATACTTGGGGAGCTGTCTTAGACTGTGTCTGCTACATACCTTCTGGGCAGAAGAAGTCATTTTGGAATAAAGAAATAAAGCAGGAAGAATAAAGAATGAAGACCTGAGAGTGTTCCAGATGCTCATTCCAGTTGTACCTGACTCCCAGCTGGAATCCTACAAATTTGGTCACATGACTTAATACATTACCCCATCATTATTACTATTTTCCCACATAAGTCAGAGCATTTTGTAACACACTTTTATTTCAACCAAAAGGATTCTAACTAATATACCATTGTATTTTAGTGCCTACCATAGTACATGGAATATGAAAAACAACACTTAATAATATTTTGTTGAATCAAATTGAGAACCCTGCTACTTGTTCAAATATTTTGGCAATTTTAAGTCACCAAATCATAGGATGTTGGAGCTTAGAGCTTTCTTTTCAACGTGCTCATTTTACATTCTGAAGAAATCAAGGGTGTGAGAGAAAAAGTTAGTAATTTGTCCCTGGTCACACAACTAGTGTGAAAGTTGGAATAGGGATCTAAATCCCAACTCTGAGTCTGGTCCTTCAGAGGAGGGGGCGGCAGGGGGGTGGAAAAGAGACACAACCAGACCCTAACGTGAGAAGATGGCTAATTCAGGACCATGGAGAGTGGCTCACATGTGCTGGCTCCTCTATGCATTTTGGCCTTCACTGGCCAATGGTTTCCTGAGTCCAAGAATTAAGGATTGAAATAAAAATATCTGATGTACCAAGTAAAAACTTAGCTGGGTGAAATTATTAGTTTTGATATGATTTAAAGTCTCAATATATATGAGAGTTATATAGCACACCCCTCTTGTAGCTGTGAATACTACA
This sequence comes from Daubentonia madagascariensis, assembly GCA_023783475.1. Lineage (NCBI taxonomy): Eukaryota > Metazoa > Chordata > Mammalia > Primates > Daubentoniidae > Daubentonia > Daubentonia madagascariensis. The sequence continues at coordinate 53,127,691 of JAKFHU010000485.1, read as the reverse complement.
TAATTTTCCTTAATGCTCGTCAAACATAGAATTTAGATTAGTTGTTATTTTTTAACAGAAGTTCAGTAATTCTTTATAATCAATTTATTTCAGAAAGAAATCAGCATTCTTGCAGTTCAATTATCTAAAAATATGCTCTAGGAAAGAAATTATTTTATAGCCTTATGCAGAATGCATGTCTTTTTTGCTGAATAATGTTCTTTGTTTCTGCAGAGTCATGTGCATTCCCCACTGGTTTGGTTCACATAGTCAAAATAGTTGAAATGTTTTGCTTGCTCTTTTTAATACTTGAAGGATGTCAGCATGCATTTTGGCATAGTTGGAAATGGCCCGCAAGGGGTTCTCTTTATAATATTTGAAAAAAGTTAATAATCTCTCAGATTTGCCAGTTGTAGGAAATTGAACATAAATACTTTCAGCTGAAAAACATTACCTGACTTACACATCTCCGATTCTGTGGTTTTAAGGCACATTGAGTGGGACAGTGTTTTATAAACGTTAAAGCACAATACAAATGCTAATTGTCCTTGTCAGCAATGATAGTATTATTGCTGTAGAATTTATTATTAATTGACATGGGGGGCGTATATACCTTTTCTGTTTCATACACACACACACATATACACACACAAAAGATGGCTGCAAAGAGCATAAAAATTTGGACTTCAGTACAAGATGCTGGGAGAAGACTGTTATAGAACTCACTCAGTGGGGTTGGGTCCATCTTTCCCAGCAGATGTTGAACCCCTTGAAGTCAAGAACTATACCATTTATCTTTCTGTCAGCCCCTTCCCAATGCCAAACACCAGACTCTCAACAAATGTTCCTTGCTTTGAAATGAATGCCTTTCAAAAGCCAGGTCACTCAAACTGAGCAGTTATGCATGTTATGCTTTCTCCACCAATTATATCTTGTGGCTTTCTTTTCCTTCTCTTTTGGTTTTCTGTGAAATATCAGAAGTTGTAAAACCCCAAAAGGATGCTAATTAGAGATAAGTGTAACTGACATAGAAAATCTTTAAGATGGCAGCAGTGATGATGAAACATTATAAAGGAAGAGACAAAGTGGGCAGTCATTTTATTGTGCCATGTAGCAGTTAATTAAAATTTTAATGTAGGAATTTCAGTGTAGGAAATCTCTTTGGAAGGCTTCTAAATGGAGCCACATCTTTCAGAAGCTGAGGGCCATTGCTAGCTTTTTTCATTGTAACTCAGCAATGTGAAATTACTATCTCATCTTGCTGTTATCTGATGAGGCAGGTTTAACCTCACTTTGTTTTGGGGTGGAGGTGGGCAGAAGTGGTCCACATGTGGCTTATACTGGTTTTTGTTCTTTCTCTTTCCCACCCTGTTGTCAGCTCTGGCATCTCAAGGAGACCATGCAATTTCTTGGCTCTGCCTTTTACTAACAGTGTGACCTTGGTAAGAGATTTATCAAAGTCTCGGTTCTCTCATCTGTAAAATGGGGACCACAGGCTTGCCTCAGAGGCTTCTTATAAGAATTAAATAAATCTACATAAAATTACTCTAATCTTGTAAGGGGCTTCCCTCTTTCCCTCCCTCCCTCTCCCCCTCTTTTCCTTCCTTCTAGCTTGTTTCCTTACCTTCCTCCCTTACTCAAGATCATTTCCATCTTTCAGCAAAATATCCCCTCTCTGAAAGTGGAGGAAGAAATACAAGAGGAGAAAGACTGAAATAAAACTGTGAATTTGCAGATCTTCCCAGGTTGCTTTTCTTGGTAGAAACACAGTAAACGGGGGAGAAGTCAGAGAAGGGCGTATGGGTGGACGCCTCAACCTGCAGTGTGGACAGGAGGGCACCCAGCCCCAGCCCCGGCTCAGCCCCTGGCCACCTGTAAGACCCCGGGAAAGTCACTTCCACTCTGTGAGCCTTGGTTTCCTCACTTGCAAAATAGAGATAACCACTGCTGCCTCACAGCACACGACACGGTGGATGGGACAGTCTTATGTGAACACAAAACCCCACAAAAGTTCCAGTAATAATTTCATTGTCCATTAATAATGGGTGATAATGAAGCACTTGGAAATTTAAAATCCTACACTCAAAAAGAGAATTTGATCACATTAATCCTTTCACTTTAAAGATGTGAAAGCACACAATACCAGTGCTGTGGCTGAAAGATGTACTTTATGTTCAGGCAATTGGGCAGGACTGTAATTGAATTTAATTATTGATGAAACAGATGGAGAGTGAGGTCCACTTTTATTTCTTCAGTCTGTATTTATTTTTACATTTACTGTTGCCTGGGTTTGGGGTTGGGCCCCAGGGATAGAGTGAGGAAGACCCTATTCCCCTGTGTCCCCACTGCAAACAACAGGTGGAAGGGTGTTTCTAGCAGAAGGGATGGGGATCAGTAGATGCAAAGGTCTTCCGGGGGATTGGTCGGTTATGTGGTGGATCGTGGTTAGGGTATTACTTGTGAGTGAATTGATTCTACATTGAATCTAGTAAGCTTGTTTCTAATAAAATTCCCAAATTTTGTCTTTCTTGTTATTTTTATTACATTTGCTGTTGATTGTTGATCACTTGGAAAATCAACCTACTATTTATCGTGTTACTGGAAAAGTTCTGTCTTCATTATTAACCTATGAGTCATTCGTGTCTTTCCAAATGAGCTTTACAGATATAAACACACAATACTTGAGAACTCGGAAGGGCCTTAGAGAAAATACATTCTGGTTCCCTCATTTTGCAGAAATGTGAGCCAAGACCCAGAGAGACCAGTAAATTAGTAACAGAGTTGGAAATATAATCCAGGTTCCTGTCTCGAGCTCTTCCTCCTTCAAACTGCTCTCAGCTCTGCATTCTGTCCCCATCTTCTAAGCTGTCAACAGCCTTCATCCCAGGGCATCATCTGCTGTTTTGTGAAGCATTCATTCAGGACACAAGGTTAAACTAACTGTACCCTAGATGCCGTTCTTCCAGAGAAGATGCTACTGATGGGTGATTGAGTTTGGCATCGTGGGCAAACACATTCTGGTTTGGTTACTTTGAGATAACTTCTATTTGCTTGATGCATTTTGTGGCACTCCAGAGACCTAAAAAAAATTCTAAAACCAGTGAAATCCCCAGCTACTTATCTACCCTGGGAAGTGTGGAAAGAACAGAGAACTGGAAGCCTGAATACCAGGGGCTGGCCCCAGCTCTCCCCCTAACTCTCTGTATGGCTGTGGGCATATGTCACTGGGGTCTTTCCTTCATGCGTTTGGTCAGACAGTTGTTCAGTCCATTCAGTCATTAAAGCTGGGGAACTCGTGCTAGGCACTAGGAATAGCTCCATATATAGAACATGGTCTCTGTCCTTGGGTGGGACAATCTAGTGGGTAGACAGACACACAGAAAATACCTACTGTGTGATAGTACCTGGCCTCACAAAAGGTTTGATGCAATTGTACCAGACTCAGAATGCAGGGTGGCATCCAGGAAAGACTTTACCAAAGATGTGAGGTTGATGGTAAGGAAGCATTGAAAGATTCTTAGGAAACAGGTAGATTCTAGAGGTGGAAAATAGTATTCATACACACAATTACTCTTCTATTCATCCATTTATTCCATTAACAAATGTTAAGCATCCCCTACAGATCAAGGAATAAGGGGATGGAAAGACACAGTCTCTGTTCCCAAGGAGCTCCCACGAGCTTGAGCAAAGGCTCCAGGGCCACAAAAGAACAGATGGGTACAGGGAACAGCAAGTTACTAGCTCTGGCTGGAGCAAGAGCCCCCTGTGTAGGAGTAGTAGCAGGAGAGCCTGGAGAAGTGGGCAGGGCCTTGTGTACCACAAAAGGCCTTAAAAACTGTCACGGGAAGTTTGTGATTTACCTGGAGGACAGGAGGAAGGTTCCTAGGAAGGGGTGTGGGGGGTGACATCACCCAGTCTGAGTTTTTAGAAGCCCTTTCTGGGTGACACCTGGAGAATGCCTGGAAGTGGGGAAGGAGGAGGCAGAGGAAAGAGGGCCAACCAGGAAGCTGCTGGTGCAGCCGGGGGACATCTCATGGTGACCTGGACAAGGGCAATGGTAGAGAGAGAGAGGGGATATTGCCGAGCAGTAATTACAAAATCTTTCTTCTATGCTCATTTTTCAAAAAAGAAAGTTGCAAGATAACAAGTCTTGCCCTGGTTATGATCCTCTCCAGGATCCTCCTGCACGACATCTGATGCCCAGTCTCGGGAAAGCTGGACCCTGCCCTGGCTCCACCACTGGCCAGGGAGGTATGTTCCCCTGAGCTGGGCTGCAGTTTCTCATCAGCCACATCTGTCACTTGAGCTGATGTCCCTCTGGCTTCAGCTCGGTGACTGTCTATGTTGGCAACGATACTTGCAGCATCGCTTTTCCCAAGGACATTTAGGGTCTTATAACTTGGTCCATTTTGATAGCAGTGGCCCTCTAGGAAGACAGGAGCCATCTGAGGAGGAGGCGCGGCTGCGTGAGGCACAGAATTGGGGGGCAGATCTAGTTAGGAGAAAGAAAACCTACTTGGTGAAGGCAGACCAAGACTGCATGGTGACCCTGGCAGGACGGCCCTGGCTGTCTGTGGTCAACAGCTGTCCTTATCGGCCACAGCCTCCCAGGCTGGGTGGTGAATATGGTCCACATCACCCCCGAGTGTTAGCCATTAGGATGACTACCTCCCTCACTAGCATGTATATGCCGAATGGGAGAGAGGAAGGAAGAGAAGGAAGAGGTGTTGCAGGAGTCAGATGGAGCTTGACCATGGAGGTCTTAGGCACCAAACAGAAGACATGAACAGATGGGTCTCCATCCCACCTTCTCCGTGATCTCTGAAGCCATGATGCTGACAGTCTAGCTCAGTGCTTAAGAGTGGTGTCTCCCTCTCCAGGTCTTGGGCAAGTTACTCAACCTTGCTGTGCCTTGGTTTACCCCTATGTACTATGGGGTCAGTCATAATAGCACTAGCACATTGTGTCTGCTGAGATGGTGAAAGGAGACGCTACATGTAGGTCCCTAGCACAGTGCTTGGCATACAGGGAGTGTTCAGTACAGGTTGGCTGTTGCTACCATTTCAGAGGGGCTCACTGAGTCCTTGGTTTTCTGGCCTGACCAGTGTGTTTCATGTTGAATGTCTTTGCGTGGATCCTTTATCCTCACCCCTTAGCATCCTGAGCTGCTCCCCAACCAGCAATGTGATTCTTTTCTTCTAAAAGACTCCTGTCAGTTTCATACATTTTGCATGATCCCCTCCTTTAGCAAGTGGGTTTTCAAAAATAAATGCAATTTAGAATGACATATTTTCCCCTTGCCTGCTACATTTCCATGAACCCCGTATGGCGGGAAGAAAAATCAGCCAGGCATTCTCGGTGAGTGTGCTCGGCTGTGGAAATCCTCGGGCTATAAATAGTGTGTGCGTGGGTTTTTTTTTTTTTTTAATATGATGGACTCATTTTCTCTGATCATAAAATCCATGGCTTCTATTTATAACTACAGTGTTGCTCGCTAGTACTGAGGGGTTGTAAAAATAGGCTTCAGGAAGTAAGATGTGCTTGGCAACTCTCAGTATGGAGGGCAGCAGGAGGGGCCTGGGACTTGAGGTTGGGATTTGGGGTCTTTGCATGAACCCCGCGCTGTCTCTGAGACATCCTTAGTTCCAGGTTCCCTCACGTCTCGGGCCTTCCACTTGCATTACATTCAGTCGGGCAAAGAGATTTATTCATTCACTCATTGGGAACTTGCTCTGAGCCAGCCACGATGCGATGCTTTTGGGAAACAAATAGAGCATTTGTAGTGCTAAGGCGCTCAATGCCTAGCGGGCAGATCTGTAAATATGTACAGGATTCCAGAAGGAAAATGTAAATGTCATATGCACGTGTTATAAAGGCCGAGGAAGCACTGAGAAGGTGCATTTAACTCTGCCCAGGGCAGCAGGAAAGCCACCTTTGGTAGGCAGAATGATGGCCCCCAGCGATGTTCAGGTCCTAATCCCAAGAACTGCAAATGTTACGTGACAAAGGGACTTTGACGAGGTGATTGAGCTAAGGATCCTGAGATGGGGAAACAATCCTGGATTATCTGGTGGGCTCAATGTAACCACAAGGCTCCTTATGAGAGGGAGGAAGGGGGGGTCAGATGGGAGAGAAGGGGAGAAGATGATGTGGCCTCAGAAGCCGAGAGGAATCGGAAGGTGCTGTGCTGCCAGCTTTGAAGATGGGGGAAGAGGCCACGAGCCAAGGAATGCAGCCCTGGAAGCTGGAAGAGGCTGGACGTGGATTCTCTCCTGGAGCCTCCAGAGGGAGCATGGCCCTGCCAATGCCCTGGTTTCAGGCCAGTGTAAGTGATTTTGGACCTCTGGCCTCCAAAACTGCAAGAGAATAAATTTATGTTGTTTTAAGCCACCAAGATTGTGGCCATTTTTCTCAGCAGAAACCGTTAGAAACTAATACAGCACCCAAGGTAATGACTTAACTGGACCATTGTAATTAATGCACATTTGGTGTATGGGGCCACCCAATTTCCATTCTCTCTGTGGGCACCTGCACCCCAGGTTTTGTTAGCGAACCCCCTCCTTGGCAATCCAGTTAGGCAGGCTCCAGTCTGGCTGTAGGGGTGGGCATAGGGTTTAGACCTAAGCTAATTAGCACAATCGTTCCCCAGGTTCAGGGCTGAGCATGTGACATATGTCGACCCAATTAGATGAAAGCCCATGGTTTTGCTGGATGGTTGTGCAAGGGGATGCCCTCCTGCTACACCACACCCCACCTCTGGGGATGGACAAGGAAACGTGTCGCCGCAAGAGGCAGGGGCCGTTTTGAAACCATGAAGGAAAAATCATTCTGAAGAGAGTGCAAACACTGAACAAATGGAAATTGGAGGTATAATAACTGAGAAAAATATGGTCCTGGTTCTGTCCCCTGAGCAGCTGGACTTTTCAGATGCACAAACCAATTACATTTTATTATTAAAAATGACTTGAGTCATGTTTTCTGTTACTGGCCCCTAAGGCATCAAAACAAAGAATAGGTGGGCATGGTGGCTTGCTCCTACAATCCCAGCTACTCAGGAGGCTGAGGAGGGAGGATCGCGTGAGCCCAGGAGTTAAAGGCTGCGGTGAGCTGTGATCACACCACTACACGCCAGCCTGGGTGACAGAGTGAGACCCTGTCTCTAAAACAACAATAACAACAACAAAAAACAGAGTAGAGAAGTTCCGCTATGAACACAGGGGGGAAAAAGATGAAAAAGGAGATCAGAGGCAGGTGCTGTAACTGGAATCTGTGTTTGATCAAGATGAAAACGAAGCCCGGAGCCAGGAAGGCCGAAACCCCTCCCACAGCAGGTGTGAGCTGAGGGATCACAGCACTGCGGAGTGTCAGAGCTGGAAGAAGCCTGGCCAGGCTTGATTACAACACTCTGTTGTAATCAAGGAGACAAGGAGACTGAGGCACACAGACGCTGATAGGCTTGTTCAAGGGCACACGGTGAATTAGTGGCTGACACAGAACCAGAAGCCACCTCTCTAGTCTCCTGGCCTAGCCCACCCGGGCTCTGCTCGGGCCCAACTCTGCTGTGTGGCAATCGGTCAGCCAAGGGCCAGGTTGGCCATATACACACAGGTGCCCAGAACCTCTCCACCCCAGGCAGTCTATGCCTAGGGGTTCCAGGTGATCCAGGCTCAAAGGGGAAGTCCTTTTTCTGCTTGCTTTCTGTATGTGGCTCACTGAGGAAACAAAGACAGCTACACCAGACCATAAATGTTTTTCTGTAACCCCAGCAGCACGGTGTAGGCACAGAACATGAGAATAATAGTCCCGGAGTGTCTATACCCATGGACAGATTGTTTAACACAACAGACCCACGATTCCTTCACATGATCTTTCTACCTTTCAAGGGAAGCAAAAAGGCAGAGATACTGGAGGCAAGGTGTTTTCTCAATCATAAAGTGCTGAACATACACCAGGATAGGCTTCGCTCAGATTATCCTTTCTCCTCTGAAGGCTCCACATAGACTGGGGGCCCTGACAGCAGACAAGTATGCACTCCAGGGAATGGGGCTGCAAGCCAGGGCCGGGCTATAGTTCAATGCCTTTGATCTAGAAAAAAGCCATTTGGGAATCTGCGCTAAGCAAGACATGGGGAAGTCCATAAAAAGAAGAGAAATTTTCCTCCCACTAGCTCGAGGTAAGAGCGTGCATCTTTTACACAACAAAAGTAGAAGGTCAGCAATTGGAATTTTTTAAAAGGCATAAAATGTAGAATGTCACAGAGATGGAAGGGACCTTATAAATCATCAGGCCCAACACATCTATTTTACAGATGAATAAACTAAGGCCCCTGTCTTAGTCTGTTCAGGCTGCTATAACAAAATACCATAGACTGGGTAGCCTATAAACAACAGAAATTTATTTCTCATGATCTGGAGACTGGGAAGTCCAAGTTCAAGGATCCTGCAGATTCAGTGTGTGGTGAGGCGGTGCTTTTCCGTTTCATAGATAGCTCCTTCTCACTGTGTCCTCACATGGTGAGAGGGACAAGACAGCACTCTGAGGCCTCTTGTATAAGGACACTGATCCCATTAATGAGGGTGCCGCCCTATGACCTCATCACCTCCCAAAGTCTCCACCTCCTAATACATCACCTCGGGGATTAGAATTTCAACATATGAATTTGGGGGGTGGGGGACAAATATTCAGACCACAGCAGCCACCAAAAGGAAAGAAACTTTCCCAAGACTACACAGCAAATTTGCAGCATCTCCAGGTCTAGAACCCAGCTTTCCTGACTCCTGGTCGTGGGCTTTTCACATAACACCACATTGATGCCCGTAACCAGGTCTCAGAACTAGAATGCACCAGCCTCTCTTAGTTGGATATTTTCACTGGCCAGAAAACACATGGTATTAGCATTTCAAATATGACAATATTTATTTGTTAAACTTTGGAGACATATGAAAATTTTTGTGGGAGATTTTATAGTAGCCAAGAAATTTCTTTCTAGGAAATGGTGTGAAAGTTTGTAGCTAAGGGATGCATTTCGAGAAATACAAACCCTCTATTTCTAAGCTACCATTATGCCCAGCATTAGGTTCACACTGAATGTCGCTTTTTCTTCTGCAATAACCACAACACTCTACAAGTCAACAGCCAGCTTATTAAAATGCAAGCCAAGCCATCCTAGGTTCAATCAAACATAGTTTTAGAGTCAAATTTGGGTTCAAATGCCCGCTGCACCAACTGCTCACTGTGCGACCATGGCCAAGGGGCTAAACTACTCTGAGAATCTTCTTCCTCTCTAATTGTCACTGCCTCTCTAGCTTGTGGGAGGATTAGATACAATGTCTGCAAGCTGCCTAGTTTATGGCTCAGTCCATAGTGGTCCTTATCCTATCAGTGTTGCCATCCTTACCATCATGATGGGCAGGGACGACAGACACTGGAAGATGGGGAGGGGACAGGCTTTCAGTAGTCCTCAACATCCTTAGGCAAGGACCTAACTCCACAAGAGGAGTCCACTGTATTTAGCTAGTAATTAGTAAGGATCCACAGATGCTGGAAGGAGGGAACCAAGATCCTTGCTCGCAAACAGTCCACAGTCCAGCAGGGATGCAGACATGTGAAAATGATCACTCAAGGCAGAAAGAAAGAAAAGCTGATAGATGTGCAGACAAAGGAGCCCATACAAGGAAACAGTGAATTCCAACTGGGGATCACACAATTGTAAACCCAGTAGGAACTTTAACCATCAAATAGTCCAACATCCATTTTTGATGGAGATGCTGGTTCGGAAACACATGTAGCTGAAATGGAGGGTTGACTCTCCAAGTGCTGCAGCTGGGGGAGATCTTTGCTAATGCATTTCAGGAGAGATTTTTCAATTGTTGATTTCTGTGCAGTGAGGGAGATTTTTTTCAGCTAGAACACTTTCAAAATTTTACTCTTCCTGCCAAACCCAGGGATACATGAACTTTCCCTCAACCACAACAGAGTGTTCAGTGCAGGAAAGTCTGCATGTTGGGGAAGACAAACTAACTTGTGCTTTTCTCATTGAGCAAATCTGTGTAGCATCAAACTAGGATGGGGTCAGCTGGAGCTATTAGCTCCAGACAAGGAAGTCTCTGTTCCTAAATTGTGACCTTTGAGCAATTACAGATGGAGAGAAGGAGACACTCTCTGTAGCATCATAGGAAGGCTCTATGATGCTGCTGGTGCCCACTGATAGCCACTATCTCTGACTTCTTCACTTAAAAAAACCAATTTTTGGAAAATATCAGGGAACCAAGCTTAAAAATAATCCTGCATTCCCTAGCCTCTCTTTCATACAGTTCCAGCCAATGAGATGTAAAAGGAGAACTTTGGGGGTTGGGTTCCAGGAAAGTTCTTCAAAGGGAGCAAATTCTTCATGTGCCTTTTCTCTTCTTCCATGCTCCTGTCTGAAACACAGATGTGATGGCTGGAGCTGGTGCAACCATATTGCAACCATGTAAAAAAGGCTAAGCATATCATAGCATCACTGGCCCTGAACGAATACTAACCACCTTCTACTTCTGAACTTTTACCTTTATGAAAAGGAACAATAAACCTACATTGTTTATGTCAGTATTACTTGGGTTTTCTGCTGCATCGCTCAAATACAAACCCCTAAGTGATAAACACTGATAATAAATAACATCAATTTCATTGTAAACTGATTTGGACTGTGTAGTAGCATGAGACATTGACAGGATCACTATACAGTGAAAGACTAAAGTAATAAAAAAGAGGGTCTGAGTAGAACCAGGGATTCTCAGTCACCCCAAGCTGAGAATTGCTGTTCCTAACTATTTATGAGTACCATCTAACAAGCATTTCCCCTTAATTTAATTTTTGTTTGTTTTTAACAAGTTTATTGAGGTATAACTGATACACAAAAAAGTACATATTTAATATATACAATTTGATGAGTTTGGACATATATGTGCACCCATGAATCCATCACCACAATCAAGGTAATAAATATATCCATCTCCTCCAAAAGTTTTCTCATACCCTTTTGTTTGCTTGCTTGTTATGGTACAAACCATTAACGTGAGATCTACCCTCTTAACATGAGATCTAACTTCTTAAACTTTTTAAGTGCACAAAACAGTATTGCAAACTATAGGCACTGAAGCCCATCTCTAGAACTTATTTGTGTTGCATAACTGCACCTTTGTACCCATTGATCAACAACACCCCATTTCCCCTCCCCTCAGGCCCTGGCAATCACCATTTTACTCTCTGCTTCTATGAGTCTGACTACTGTAGATACCTCATGGAAGTGGAATCATGCAGTATGTGTCCTTCTGTGACTGGCTTATTTCCCTTAGCATGATGTCCTCCAGGTTCATCCATTTTGGCAGAATTTCCTTGCTTTTCAAGGCTTTTAAGGGCTGATCCCATTGCATGGACACACCACAATTTCTTTATCCATTCATCCATCAACGGACATCTAGGTTGTTTCTATATCTTGGCTCTTGTAAATATGCTACAATGATTATGGGAGTGCAGACATCTCTTGAAGGTCCTGATTTCAATTCTTTTGGATCTATATACTCAGAAGTGGAATTGCTGGAGTTTCAACAATTATAAAATATTCATAGATTCAAAAACAGCTTTGTTTTTTTTAAAAAGGGTAGCACTATGTTAAATGTACATTAAAGAAAACTTAGACGACTATAATACCCATTTATAACACCTTCTTCTCTAGTTTCATAATTCGAGTTTAAGCCCAGATCTTACCTGAGTCAGAATCTGAAGTTTCACTCACCTTGGGCCATTGGCATTGCTGCAGAGCACCATGGATACATGCTGTTTCGCATAACTTATGTTCATGACCTTCACTCTTTAGTGCTATAAGAACGACAGCATAATTCAAAGCATTTTGAAGAGCACTGTCACTATGTCTTGAGTTTTCTACTTGGCTAAACTCAACATTTGGTTTTTTCTTAACTGAGTTCCCATTGCTGGAAGGTAGAAAGCTTCTCTTGGAAATCAGCTAGATTCTGACTCATGACTCCTAAGTCATCGGCTTTCAGTAGCATGGACCAGTCACACTAACTCTTCCCACTTTAGCGTTCTCTAATCCATTCTAAAGGATCAGTCCATTTCTTCTGCCACAAACTAACTGCATTGCCTGATCCGTGCCATCCTTTTACATGCGTCTCAAGACAAGACAAAGACTTCATCATGTAGGTTGTGGATCAGCATCCTTACTGCCCAGATGGTTGTTGCTTTTTGAGACAATAAGGAAATGTGGGACCTCTCTGGCCACAAATATTTGCTTCACTCTTAGTAAATTTACCTCCTGCAGCTCTGTGCTCAGGCCCTTCTGCCTATAATAACTTTTGTTTCAACAAAGCCCCAGAATGTAACCTTTTTGAAGACATTGCAAGTGACAATTAGGGATTCAATTTAAGATAAAATCCAACTCTAGGTGGTGCTGCCAAGTCAAATAACTCAAATTAGATGACAACACCTGACAGTCAGAGGCAACATTTGCACAGAGGACAAGTTCTTTTTAAAATCAATTTTAAGCTGCAGCCTGATTTCAAGACCATTGACATTTGCAAAGACACGATCTTATAATTGAGGAAATACAATGTAATAACTGTCAAATGGAATTGGCTAAACTTAATTCTTTAGTAAACTCTATATTAAATAAATTTCATACCATGGGTGCAGCTCAAATCAATAATTTCCTTATGGCCTCTTTATAGCATTCAGAGGTGAAAAAACTCTTTTGGGTATTGTTAGGGTCCATTCTGTCTTGCTAGACTTCAAGCTCTGTCAGACAAAAATGGGGAGGAAGGGAGGGAGGTTCTGTGGTCACTGCTATACCCAGCACCACATCTGCCATGTGACTTGGGCTCAGTAACACTGGATTAATTGTTGAATGATCTCGTCTGGCTAGCGATGTCTGGATTCTGCTGTCAATAATGGTTGGGACAGTTTTACCCTGAAACAATAGCATTTGAGCCTGGCCTGCCTTGGAAGATGAGTGATGTGGGAAGTGGAGGGTGGCCAGTGCAGGAAGGAATGTATTGGGAGAGATCTAGCTAAAGGAACAACAGCAGGAACACCGCACAGAGGGGGGATGCCCAGGAAGGCCCCCTAATGAGGTGGGGTCTTGCTGCGACAGAGAATCGAGAGATGAGGAGCCGTGACTCAAGAGGTTGGGGTAGGGGAGGTGGTGGGTAGAGCATTCAGGGCCTTCACTGCCAGCCTATGGAATTACGAATGTTTCCAGCCCCATTTGGCAGAAGTTCAAGAGTTATGAGGTATTTGGCCTTTATCTTATGCTGTTTAAAAATTCTTTTAAACAGTCAGGTCAGCAACTAGCACTTGAGCCAGAATGGTGAACCTTTTTTAAATTCAAACTAGCCAGCTAGGATATCACTTCTAACCTTAAGTATGAATATGACATTTCTTGCTAAACAAACTTCAAGTCAAACTCTAATTATCCCAAGGCTGCCCTTTCCATCTGTCATGCCTCGCTGTGATATTATACACCTAAAGAGTCCCACTTCTAGAGTTTTGAAAACCTCTCGTCCTCCGATTCTGATAGGCCGATTCTGTTTTGTTATAATTGGAGCTATAATACAAGGATAAAATGGCTGGGCTACTTGGCATAATAGAACTCATCTGTTGTGGTAAAACTCCTTCCAATTCCCCCAGTTAAGAATGATGGTATGGGTTGAATGGTATCCCCACCCCCTGCCCCAAAGATATGTTCAGGTCCTAATTCCCAGAACCTGTGAATGTGACCTTATTTGGAAGTAGAGTCTTTGTGGATGTAATCAATTTAACACAAAGTCATACCAGATTAGGGTAGACCCTAATTCAATGACTGGTGTTATTATAAGAAGAGGGAAGTCCGGACACAGAGATCCAGACCAGGGGAGAAGCCAAGTGAAAGTGGAGGCAGAGATTCGGGAGATGTGTCTGCAAGCCAAGGAGCACCAAGGATGGGCAGCGACCACCCAAAGCCAGGAGAGAGGCATGGAACAGATTATCCCTCTCAGCTCTCCAAAGGAGCCAACCCTGCCAACACCTGGATCTTGCCTCCAGAACTGTGAGAGAAGAAATTTCTGTTGTTTCAAGCCACCTAGTTTTTGGTAATTTGTTATGGCAGCCCTAGGAAACTGATACAGATGGGGACGCTCTGAGGATGGGGGGACTTGACGAAAGTCCTGGAGCTAGTTTTTCATAAAGCCAGTCACAGGCCCCTACACTGATGTCTTGGCCGCACACCCAGCTCAAATGTAAGCATGTGTTCACCGCCCATGCTGAATTTTACTAAGTTTTGCACAAAGGGAAGGAGCAGGAGAAAGTGTCAACTCTGCTCCTCCAGAGCAAGACAAATTTCTTCTCTCTCAAATCGCTGTCCTCTGCTTAGTTGCCTAATGAATTTCTATCACATAGTAAGAATATTCTCAAAACTATAAACTTGACTGTGTCCCATGAGCCCAGAGACAGGTTGGTGCATTTCACTCGCCGTTCATCTGCGCTGTTCCATTTAGCTGGAGTTGCTAAAAGAATGATAATGAGAAAATCAATGTGCATTTTAGTTCCATTTTAAAAAAAATGAATTAAGAGAAAATCCTGTCATACACACGACCCCTCATAAGATCCATTATCTGACTCTTTATTCATAATTCAGAATCTTTTCTAATGAGTGAATTTTTTTCAATTAGAGGATTCTATTTCACGTTTCAAGGACTTCTCTGAATAGTAATGTTTAGGATAAGCTCCCTTGATCAAATTTCCCTGGGCTTTTTCAGAAGACTCAAAACACCTGATCCAGATAACACCAATGTCAAGAATAAGACCCAAACTTTGCTTCTGGAACTCTCAAGCCCAGAAATCCCAAACCATGAGCCTGGGTCCCTTTACCATTCGTGACCCTGCAATTGCAGGTGGCAGGCACGGTGGGAGGCAGGGGCAGAGCCCTGGGGCCCAAGGAGCTGACTTCCAGAGTCAGTGTATCTGCGTACTTGAATCCCAGCTCTGCTATTTCTCCTGTGTGTGACCCTGGTAACTGAACTAATGCCTCTGAGCCTCATTTTTTGCCCTCTGTATCTTTCAGTGTGACTCATGGTTGTAAGCATTCAATGAAACAACATGCACATTTTGGTGGTACAAAGCAGGAAGGAAACCTAGTGTACTGGAAGAGAGAAATGCAGTAGGTTCAGTAAGAAGTCAATGAAATGTATTTAGCTGAGAGGTTGTGAAATTATGGGGTGTGCATACTTGGAAACATTGTGTTATGGCAGTAGGAACAGAAAGTACTAAATTAGGGATTAGGTGGTGTCATGGTCAGCAAGATATGAGAAAGCATAGGCAAGATGAGGAAGAGGAGGAGGCTGCAAAGTGCATTCTTGTGACCTCATGAGTGACATGAGCCAGAACCTTAAGCAATGTCAATCAAAGATGCAGTAAGGTGTTAAGGTTAAGACCAAGGTGTGCGGGCATCCACCCTGGTTGCCCTGCGTAGGGGTCCCTTCCCAGGCTAATGAAGTAAACGGTGATAGGGACAGAGAAGGAGCTCCTCCTTAGAAAAGGGATTGGAGTGGAGTTTGGGCAGCATTTGATAGATGATGAAAAGGGGAATTGATTGTATGGAGAAGGGATTTTGTATTAAGAAGGGTTTGGGTATGTCATGGAAGAGAGAGAGAGTCAGGCTGCATGCCTGAGAGCATCTCAGAAATGCCTGTTGATTTGCCCATGGAATGGATGTGAACTGGAAAAACAGCTCCAGGCTCCTAGACCTACATTGCCCCCCCAGTACACACCCTGCTTACTATGTCACCATGGTGGGGCTTGGCCCGGTGGAGGCAGAGTTCATGGTCTTCTGGCCCGTGTGAGTTTGTGTGGCTGCTGTGGTTTTGAGTAATTGCAGTGGTTTGCTGCCTCAATTACTCTCCTACTCCATTTTGCAACCAAGAAAGGTTGAGCCATCCCAAAGGAGGTAGAAGAAGGGGAAAAGGTAGCTAATATATATAAAGTATCTTGCTTATAACAGGCACTCAATAGATGTCAACTTTATCCACTCTACAGTTGTATCAGAAAAGGTAAGACTTGCTTGTCATGGATATTCACAGAAACTTTAGACCCTGTGTACCAGGTACATAGAAATCAGAGCTACAGATTTTTTAAATAATCATTAGGGCGATCCAGTGATGTACTACTCTGGTGGTGGTTACCAGAGGCTGGGGGGGCGGGAATGTGTGAGGGAGGCATGGGGAGATATTAATCATAGGGTCTAAAGTTTCAGTTAGATGGGAGGAATACATTTTTGAGATGTAGTGTACAACATGGTGACTACAGTTAATAATAACATATTGTATATTTCAAAATTGCTAAGAAAGTAAAATCCAAATGTTCCCACCACCAAAAATAAGTATGTGAGGTATGTACATGTTAATTAGCTTGACTTAATTATTCTACAATGTGTACATTTATTAAAATGTCACATTGTACCCCATAAATACATGTGATTATTATTTGTCAATTAAAAAATTTTTTAAATACCAAAAAAAAAGTTCAACCTAACTATTTCCATCAATAAGTAGGAAAAACCTTGGACAAAGATGCAAAAGGCCCAGACTCTGGATCTAACCATGACTTTATTTGGGTGTCACTAACAGAAGCCAGATCAACCCCCTCCTGCCCACTGGCCAGCCCTGTGATGGAATCTCTCTTCTACCATTGTCCTGAGTTCAGCTGATCATTCTACAATCTGCTCCATCCAGGTGGAGGGACCTGGTGAACAGAGGGCAAAAGTCCTTTCTAGGTAAAGTGGAAATAAAAATATTATGTTTTTTTAAATTAAAAAAATAAAAATCAATACTTTTCTTCACCTAAACTGGTCAAATACTAAAAAACAGATTTATAAAGGCAATTAGACAAACATATTATTAGAAGAGTATTGAAGAACATAGGGAGTCCAGAAACAGATGTGAATTTAGAATATGATAAAGAGAATATAAGGATATTTAATGAATGATTGTGTTGGGTAATTGGCAAAATATCTGAAAAAAAAATTCCCTGCATCCTTCCTTTGTTGGGGCTCAGAAAACAACACCCCAAAATGACCTCAGAAGCAGCCTCAGAAGGAAAAGTTTTTCTCTGACCTTCTCCTGCCCTCCTGTCTCTCAGTTCCATGCTCCCGCGAGGTAGCCACAGAAACTAGAATCCCTCGTCCCACAGGTGGGTCGTAGAAACCAGGACCCCTTTTCTCAAAAGGCAGCCATAAAACCTAAAAATATTTTGTGTAAGAACTGGCCATGTTGGTACCAACTGGATGTCTTTAAAAAAAAATGGCCCTAAAAAAATTATCTGACCTACCTTGTTTGACTGTAGGTCATAAGACCCCCATTCCAAAAGGGTCCTGCCCCACACTCAGAAGGAAGGAATGCACTCTTAGACAGGCCAGGAAGAATCTAGACAGGCCTTCCTGGGCTTCCCCACTCAGTCTGTTAGGATTAGATCATACGTATACCTTTTGTCCAATCATGTTTCCACACGGCTGTCCAGACTTTGTTAAATCTAAGCACAAAAATGGACAATTTCCCCCGTATCTTTGAGTCTTCATTCTGAAAGCTCCGATGTATACACATTAAATAAATTTATATGCCTTTTCTCCAATTAATCTACCTTTCGAGAGTCGATTTTTTGGCAAAACTTCAAAGGGCCAACCTTGGCCCCTACACCTTATACCAAAATAAATTCAGATGGAAAAAGAAAGAAATGTAGAAAATAGAATCACAAAACTGCTGCAATGACAGTATTGATAATAAGAAAATACTACCTAATCCCTGCATTGGGCACAGTGCCTGGCATATTTAAGGTATTCAATAAATATTTATAAAATTGATTTATGCAGTGCTTATTATGGCCAGGTTCTCCATAAACTGCTTTACATGTTTTATCTCATTGATTTAATCCTCCTCACAGGGCTCTGACATAGGAAATGATAGTTCTGATATTTTGCAGATGAGAAACGGAGACATAAAGAGGTTAGATAACTCAATCAAGGGCCCCCAGCTGGTAAGCATGGGATGACGTTCAATTCTGAAATTCAGACTCTAGAGCCCTCTCTTGTTTTCCTTTCCTGTGTGTATGTACTTGTGCATATGTGTGTACGTGTGTGTATGTGTGTATGCATGTGTATGTGTGTTTCTGGTAGGTTATGGTTTTTAACTTTTTATTATGGAAAACCTTAAATAGACACAAAGGTAGGCAGAATAGTTCTGTGATCCTCCGTGGACGTAACCCTAATTAAACCAGCTATCATGGCCAATCCTGCTTCATTTGTACCCCACACTGTGTCCCACTTCTGGTCACTTTGAAACAGATCCCAGACTTCACATGACCTCATGTGGAAATACCCGTGCATGGGGCTCTAAAAGACAAAGACATCTTTCTTTAAACTTAACCTTAGTTCCATCATCACTCTAACAAAATAAGTATTTCTTAGTAGCAAATATTCCATCAGTTTTCAAACTTTCCTGCTGGTCTCACTTTTTTGGAGGGAGGAATCCATTTACTGAGGTGGTTTGACACCTGCTCTTCCAGCCCACACGCCCCTCTCCAACTCTCCCCTCCATCCTGGGATTTACCTGTTGAAGAAGCTGGGTCACTGGTCCTGCAGTTGCCTGCAGTCTGGGTTCTGCTGACTGTGTCCCGTGGTATCACTGGGCATGTGCCTCTGTCCCCGCATTTCCTGTGCAGCTTGGCCATCCAATTCTGCTGAGTCTGTATGATTTAGTCCATACTTCTGAGTGAATATTTTTTAAATCGTGGGGAGAAAATGTCTTCCTAGGCATTCCAAAGAAAAAAGAAAAGAAAAGAAAAAAAGAAAGAAAAGAAAAAGCCAAAAACCATGTAGAACACAGTTAGATTTTCCTGCCTAAATATTTAGAATTCCCTTCCTTTATGGCAATTTCCCCTCTCTCCCACTAGGTCATAAGACATGTAATAAACTGGGGAAAATATTTGCAATGCTTCCAATAGTTAACATCCATAATCTATGAGGAACTCCAACAAATTAGTAAGAATAAAACACACAGCCCGTGGTTGCCATGGGAACATGCATGGAGGGTGTGCAGCTCTCCCCCTGTGGGGGCACAATGGATGGACAGCCCCAACTGTGCCCAGAATTCACCATTGCATTTGCCCCAGGGCCACACTTCCCATAGGCTGCTCACAGCCCAAGACTAGGGGGCAGGGATGTTAATACAGCCCCCTTCCTATGGGATGAGAAACTCCTCTAAGGGTGACTTTGGCTGGAGAACTCGTTCCCTTAGTGTGGCTGAAACTTCCTTGGAACTGCCGGGCAGCCCGAGGCTCTGCCTACTCACCCCTCCCTCCTTGGTGGAGTCAGCATCCAGTTGGATCTTCTCAACTTCTCCAGCCCCTCCCATTCTCCCCAGTGATTCTGTATAACTCTCTTGCATGTCTAATCCCAACCCAAGCTCTACTTCTCAGAGGCCCCGAACTGACAAACCTCCCACGTTTCGACTGTCACCTGGGAACGATGAAAAAGAGTGATCATTACTACTGAGGGTGTGTGGAAGGTGGCATGCTTATTCACCACCAAGGGGTTCATATCAGTGGGCAAAACCTTTCTAAAGGACTAGTTAGCAAAATGTCTCAACGTTGCGAATGGCTAACCCCATTACCCCAAAATTCCGTGTCGAAGAATTCAGTTTAAAAGGTACATGTTAAAAGAGAACACATATATTCATCTCAATTCATAAGAAAAAGCATTTGATAAAATTCACAGGCTTTTATGATTTAAAAAAAAAAAACCTCTTAGCAAAATAAAAGTAGAAGACTTCCTCAAGAGGAAGAAGAGGTTTCGACAAAAAAAAAAAAAAAAAAGGCTGAGGGCAAGAACAAGAACCGTGTCTGCTGTGTACCATCCCTGGCGCATGGTCAGTACCTAAAAAAATATGTATTGACTGAAGGAAAGAAGGAATTGTCCCCGATTGTGTGTTCAACCCCATCTTCCGGTCCCCCTTCATACACCCTCTACTTCAGCAAATGTCTGGCGGTTGCTGCAGTAGTTGTGTAGTTGCACTTTACCAACATCATTTCTAATTGTCACCACAACCCTGAAGGTTGAAGAGAATTCCTCATTTTACAGAAAACTCACGCTGGATGCACAGCTAAGGAGAGGCAGCGCTTGGATTTGCACCCACGTGTCTATCAGGAAGGCCTGTGCTCGCCCCTCCCTCTCGCACAGCCTCCCTGGGGCAGCACTAGGATGTATGAAGATGATGATCTTAACCCTGAATTTCCTAATACCTTTCTGCTTGGTCCCCAAAATGACAACGTCCAGCCTTCTTGTCTCTGGATCTAAATGTGCATTATCCTTCTCTGCATCTAGTGTTAGCTGGGAACCCCATGGACCAGCATCACTCTGCCCTGTGCAAGAGACTGTCCAGCCACCCTTGCAATTCCAGCCAGGGTTAGTGCCCCCAGTTGGAGCTGGGGGACAGGATGTGGGGGACACTCTTTGAAAATGGAACATGCATTTTCAGCAGGCTCATCCAAGGACATGGCCTCATGCCTCTGTCCCACAGCCTCCTGGGAATGGTTTAATCTGGGGCTAGAGCCACAGAACCGACAGCTTCATTTTAGCCCCAGGAAACAAGGTGCCAGGTCCTCTGAGAACAGCCAGCCCAGAGCACAGCCTGTCCTCCGCTGATGTTGATTTCAGCCATTAAAATTCAGCCACCTCGACAGTACTGATAATAATTTAGGGGGAAAAATCTAGTTTGCAGAATTGTAGAGGCTGGAGAGCCCTTCTGGCTTCATTAGTCATAGCTAATCCAAGTCCTTTTTAAAAATATCCACAGATTAATTAAAACTGATAAAAACCAACAAAAACACATTGTTACCCAGAAGGTCAAGTGCTTTGTCCAGGTAACACACTTGACCAGAGGCACAGCTTTGGGTGGGAAACCAAGAGTTCTGTCTCCCCATCTTGTGCTCCGTCCACTCTGCCCAGACCCCTGGGGAGATCTCTTCCCTTCCTTAGAGTCCAGGCTGTGGTTAAGGGAATGTGGTATTCTAGTCCCAGCTCTGCCACTTGCCAGATGTATGATCCTGAGAAAGCTAAGAATCTCCCAGTGCCTTGGTTTTCTCATCTGTAAAATAAAGATAATAAAAAATGATACTGATCTAGTGGGGTTGTCGTGAGGGTTAACTACACCAACATATACAGGTAAAGTCCTTAATACGCTGCCTGGTACACAGTAGGCACTACATAAACATTGGCTATTATAATATAATTCTATATGAATTCATCACCTTAGGTAATAAATTGTTATGGTACCTTTTTCAGGGTGAAGTTAAAATGGTTTGTACCCAGTTTATAGTAACTCTTCAATGAGTGAACAGAGGAATAAATAAATAAACAGACGAATGATTGGATGAGTCAAAATACTTCTGAACAATGGGTAATGGCTTGGATATTTTTCTGTATGACATGTTCATTGAACAGAGAATTCCTTCACCTTAAGGTACTAACAGTGTGTCTGCAGACACCATGGCTTCCCAATAGGGTGGATATTTAGGGGCAGGGAGGCTTGCCAGGTGATTTCATCTCTGAACTAAAATAATCTTAGTCACAAAGACATCAGGCCCTTCCATCTCCAATGAAGGCTAATTGAGGCCTGTTCCAGGAGAGGAGGGGATCCCAGCTATGACCAACATTCATTTACTCTCACAAGGTAGCTTGTCAGCTCGCGAGGAGCTGGAGCGTAAGAGTGAAAGCTGATGACGCAGAGAGACAGAAATAGACGGGGCAGGTATAATTATCTCTCATTCTGGCATTTCCTGCCCTGCCAGGAGCACAGTTAAATTCATACCCTCTTAGGATGCCAGAGATGAGGTTTGCCTTGCAAGGGCATCCATTCTGTCACCATTCAACAAGCACCTACTAGGTGCTAGGTGCTGGGCCTGAAGGTGGCATTGCAAAGGTGACCCCAGGGCAGATCGCCTCCTGCCCTGGGTCACGGAGAAGTGAGGAAGAGAGACAGTGACCCAATATTTCAGAGCACTGAAAGAGAGAGCTATGAACTGGATTCTTATGGACACAAAAGGGGGACACAGCTCTCTTAGACCTGCCTGGCCTGGTCAAGAAGGCTGAAAGGGGGAGGGGACACCTGAGCTGAGGCTCAACGGATGAAGAGGAGCTTGCCGATCAGAAAGGCTGGAGGGCTCCCTGACACAGGCAACAACTCGTGCAAAGGTGTGGGGCTGTACGGGGGACCTCCAACTTTTGTCACAGCTGTGGCAGCAGCAAATGCATGTCGCGGGGCGGGGAGATGCAAATGTTACCAAGCAACTCACACTATCCTGCCACCACTGCAGGGTTGTGAGTAGGGGAGGTCACAATGGGATCAGCCCGTGGCCTCATGCTCACAGAGGAAGACAATGAGGTCCCTGGAGATGACTCTCCCAGAGTCGCCAAGCAGGACTGCACTGGTGCCAGAAGCCAATTCTCCAAACTCCCCACTCCGATCCTTTCCACCCCACTCTAGCGTCCCCTCTAAACCTAGGACGTTAGAAAAAATAACAAGGAACAAAACTCTATTCAGACAGAGGCCACATAAGGATAAAGAATTCTGGCTAAGGCTATTTGGAATTAAATTCCTGTTCTCCTTAACAGCTCAGAAACCCAGTTGATTCATTTGTAAAGTGGAGAGGGTTTTATTTTCTCACGCAGGACTCAGCATCGTGCTTGCAAAGTGGGAGGGGATCAGCGAATGGCCCCCACAACCAGCGATAGGATAAGACCTTTTTGGTGCCCATCAGTACATGGGAATTCCATCTCAGCTCCTAAAATAAAGCTTAGACAAGGGGTATTTTCTTGGAGAATCTCAGGGGAAATTCTCAGGTCTCTGTGTCAGTGGTTTCCTTTGATCTACACATCTCCCTTGATCACCTGGGGTGGCTTCCCTCATGCAAACCTGCCTGCCCGGCATTGGTATTCTAAGCAGCTCTGGTTCTCCGAAATGATTACCCACAGTTATTTGGAGCACTCATTTGCATGTAGTGTTTATTGCATTTTGCAATGGTTCTTTTGTTTTCAGCACAGCAGACATAGTGGAGGAGGAACGTGGGGAGGAGAGTGATGTGTCTTAATTTGGGGGTGGCGAACAGTCTTACACCAAGCCCTGAGAAACGTGTTTGAAGCTGTGAATACACCAGGGCGAAGGAAGCGGGAAAGGGCCCTGCAAAGTCTGCATTTCCACAGCACACTGCGTCTTGTAAACCCAGGGTCTTAGATGGCATCTGATTGTCAAACGAAACTGGTAAGGGAGGAAAAAGGTACTTAATTAAATCGCATAATTAAAGCACAGGAGGCTATGCGTCATCTTATAATAAATAAGTGCTGGAGAGTCGGCCTCGCTCTATAGCTGCGGTCTCCAACCCCCCAGGCCGCAGACCGGTAAGGAGTGTGTGGCCTGTTGGGAACCGGGCCGCACAGCAGGAGGTGAGCGTCAGGAGAGCAAGCCAAGCTTCATCTGCATTAACAGCTGCTCCCCATCACCACATAAGCTCGGCATCCTGTCAGATCAGTGGTGGCTTATATTCTCATAGGAGTGTGAACCCTACTGTAAACCGTGCATGCGGGGGATCTAGGTTGTGCTCCTTATGAGAATCTAATGCCTGACGATCTGAGGTGGAGCTGAGGCGGTGATGCTAGTGCTGGGGAGCAGCTGCAAATACTGATTATCATTAGCAGAGAGGTTTGACTGCACAGAGACCATAATAAACCAATTGCTTGCAGACATTAGAAATAAAGTGCACAATAAATGTAATGCACTTGAATCATCCCGAAATCATCCCCCGCACCCACCCCTACCCCTGGTCTGTGGAAAAATTGTCTTCCATGGAACCGGGCCCTGGTGCCAAAAAGGTTGGGGACCATTGCTCTATAGAAACAGTGTAATGCAAAGCCTGTTCTGCATCCTCTTCTGCTTTGCCGCTTAGCAGCAGGTGACCTGGTGGTCCATTTTACCTCCCTGACATTCTCTCCTTCCCTGATTTCCAAAAGTCTCTACTCCCATGGGTCCCCTGCTTCTCTCTGACCACTTTCTCCTGCCCTAAAAGTCTGTGTCCCCCAAGGGTCAGTCCTAGGACCCCTTCTCTTTTCTGTCTACTCTTTCCTTCTCGGGAATCTGTCATTCCTTGCCGTGTTGTTTCCAGAAGACTGAATCCAAGAGCTCTAGTTTGACCTCTTGCCCAAGACCACTGTTTTTTTTTTCAACTTTCATTTGAAATTCTTTACGTGTATATCCAGTATCTACCTGAGACATAAGCACTCCCTAACAAAATTTACCATCTTTCCTCCCCAAATTCTCTCCTCTTATGCAAAAGCCTTGAGCTTGAAATGAGAGGCTCTGTGCTCAAGGAATCGTTCTTGCACAAATAACCATGTGATGTTAGCACATTCACGTAACTTCTCAGAGCCTCAATTCCCTAAAATGGGGCTAATAATGCCTACTTCAAAATGCAATTATGAAGATTAAACGAGAGTATGTGTGGAGGAAGTGTCTTGGAAATACCAAAGTGCTATTTAATCTTTGGCCATTTTTATTATGTCTCTTACTAGCTCAGGGTCCAGACTAGGATGAGGTGAGTGAGCCATTAACCTCAGGTGCAAAATATAAAGGGATACCAGAACACTCAGTAATCAAGATGAACATGATTTCAATACAATATTTTAAAAATCCCAAAATAATGCAAAGAAACTTGATGACCAAAATATCAATTTAATTTAAATTTAAAGATAAGATCTGACCCTGAATTGCATGACCTTGCCTCATCCTAATTTCAGTCCTGCATCAACATCAGCATCACTTTGGCTTCCTCCCTGTCCTCACTCCCCCCACCACCGCCAATACAATCAGTTATGATGCACATCAGTTCTACTCTGTCATTTCTCTATCCGGCGTCTGGAGTTCCCTCCTCAGGTCCCTCTGCCAGGACGATTGCAGTAGCCTCCCAGCTGTTCCTTCACTTCCAGTTTTCCCTCTACCCTCATGCTTTTTTAATGTCACTGCCAAGCCCACCATAAAAATCCTTCACCAGCTCTCTGTCATCCACCACAATGTGCCTGGCTAGGGATGCATTTGGTAAATAAGGCACTCAATTATAATGGGAGTTCCACTGGACAAGGACTTTTCCGTCTTGGTTGCCATGGATTCTTCATTTTCTAGAATATCACTGGAAAAGTGCTGGTGCTCAATTAATATTTGTAAGAAAAGTGAGTAAGCCAAGTCTCTAGCACAGTACTCTAGGTGATAAAGTTTTCCCCCAGGAGACATGGGTTAATAATTCTGAAGCCACTATGCAGATAAACTGGAATTAAACAATTAAGTAAACAGGTGGCAGATGGTGAGGTAGGTTTCTCACTGTTGGAGAGGGAGGTTACAGACAAGCAAGAGGGGAGAACTAGAATGATCCATGTGATAACAGATTAGAGTTGAAGACATCAGTATGAACTCATCTTTAGCCTAATATAGACACATATGATTGCCTATAGAAATATTTCTAGATATGAGTATATACATAAGTCAGTATACATATGTTTTTTTCTTGCTTTGTCAGCTGAGTGGGTCTAGAAGCAATAGATATTCCAGTTACATTGAGCACACCCAGTGCCCAGATCTTGGTTTCTAACACCATCTCCAATAAAAGTAACCAGCCTTCTTGAAGAAATGGCTGATTCTAGGACTAGGGAAGGACGTATATAAGATGAGCCTGGAATATCTTATAGTGCCAGAAAGTAAGGAAGTGTTCCAGCAAACATATGAAACACACACACACACACACACACACACACACAATGTTGGGGGCATGTCAAAAAGACACAAGAACCAGATGAAAGAACTCCCAGTGGCCAAAGCTGAGCAACAAAATAAATAATGTAGTATTGGATTATAACCCAAAGTATAAAATAAATATCTATGGGTCCATATTGATATAAATATATGATTGAATAAATAAATAAATGGGAAAGAACAGACAAATTTTCTGCACAGAAAAATTCCAAAAAAATATCTCTAGATACTCCTTCCTCCCTCAAGGAAGTAGAGCACAACTTCCCACTTCTAAGTGTGGACTGTGCATGGTGGCTTCCTTCCAAAGAGGACAGTATGGAAAGGGCAAAAAAAAGTCACTTTACAGTGGAGAAACCTGACAAACACTACCTCAGCCAGGTGATCAAGGTGAACATCAATAGTGATAAGTCACGTTGGTAGTATGTACCCTGGATATGATGTGATAAGGATGGCACTTTACCTCTGTGGTCTTCCTCCCCAACACCTGTAACCCAATTAATCATGAGAAAAATATCAGACAAATCCCAATTGAGGGACATTCTGCAAGAGGGACTTGACCACTACCTCTCAAACTGTCATGGTCATAAAAAAGCAAGGACAGTCTGAAGACTGTCATAGCCAAGAGGAAGCTAAGGAGATGTGATGACTAAGGGTAATGTGGTGCCCTGGATGGGATCCTGGAACAGGAAAAGGATATTAGGTAAAAACTAAGAAAATGAAGTATGAACTTGAGTCAATACAAAGGTATCAATATTGGTTCATTAATTGTGACAAATGCATCACACTTATGAAAGATGCTAATAATAAGGGAAACTGAGCAAGGGGCATATAGGAACCTTCTGGGTGTCTTTGTAATTTTTCTGTAAATCTATAACTATTCTAAAATAAGGAGATTATTTCAAAAAGATGGGAACTATACAAAACAATAGCACAGTTTTACACACGTTAAGTGTTCAAGAAGAACATAAATACTACAATAAATACGTCATTTTACCTTGGGGGAGAAAAAGCCTCTGCATCACAGTTGCTGGGGCTAATGCTGGTGAGTGTAGGGGGGACAGACACATAAATTGATCTTTTAAGCCAATTTGGTGAAGGGCTGTTATAACGAAAAGCACATGCGGTTGGGGGAGCCAGGAGCCGGGGGATTGACCCACACCAGACGGGGGGGTCAGGGAGGATTTCCTGGGAAAAGTGAGATCTGGGCCAAGTGTTCAAGAATCAGAGGAGTTTGCCGAGTAGCATAGCGTAAGTCGGGGGTTGGGGGCAGGGATGGACAACATCCGGAGGGGTAGAGCTTTTGCTTCTGCAGTTCCCTGTTTCTTCCCCACCCCTCCAAACCCTCCTGATCCAAATCCTCCCTGGTTGGTGCCATCTCTGGCAGGAGTGAGGGCTCTCTTGTGCCCGTCTCTGCCTGTCTCCGACTGTGCCCACACTCATCCAGGTTGCATGGCGTTTGCTTCCCTGCTAGACAGAGGGTGGTGTGAGGGTGTGGTCTATGTCTGATTCAACAAACACCTCCCCCCACCCACAGTTGACGTTAAAGAAAAACTTATTCTGATACTTGTTAAAACTGTAAGGGAGACATTATCCAAGACTATTGCAATAACAGGGGTATCGCAACAGGGAAGAGAGCCGGCCTAGCTCGGAATACAGCAAGGCAAGGGCCGATTTCTAGCAAACAAGCAGAATGAGGGGGCAGTGGATGGACAATTACTAAGGGAAAACTCCAAGGGTAGGGGAATCCTTGCTAAATCTACTAACAGGATTCTCGTCAAAGGCAGGTCAGATATCAAGAGTGTGGGAAGAGGAATTTGATTAGTTGTCAAAGGGTGGAAGATTCTCTGTAAACTGACTCAGTAGGATTCTTGCTAAAACTGGACACAGAAGCCCAAGGTCAAGGCCTAGTCAAGACGAGGGCTCTGAGGAGCCTAACTAAAGTTTGGGCAAGGAGAGAGTCTTTGTCATCACCTGGCTTGGCCCACCACACAGTGGGCTGTCCCTGGCAGATCTCTCCTGGTGACAATGAAAGCTGGTCATCCAGCCCCAGTGAGTGGAAGGGTCATTGAATGCACTTAGCACTTTCCTCATTTATAGGACAGAGCTGTAGGAAGCACAGCAGAGCCTCTGACTTCTTCCAGCCCCCTCTCTCTGGGGCCTCCCAGCCTTCTAGCTTGGCTTCTCTCGCAGCCTGTGTGTCCTCTCCCCTCTGCGGGCCATGCTCTCCTATCTCTTGTGATTCTAGCTCCCCACGTGTCCAGCTTAGCAAAACACCAACTCCAACGCCAGCCCTCCACATCTGATCTCTGTGACTCAGTTCCTCTAAGAGTCTAATCAACTCAGCCCAGCCCACAAACGAGCCAGTCTTGAGTCACGTGGTCATGCCTTGTCCAGTCAGCTGCGGTAGGGTTGGGGTCATGTGACTGCTCTTTGCAGAGGAAGTGTGCAGAGCGGTTAAGTCAGGAGGGGAAGTTGAGCGTGGGAGGCAAACGGGTTGAGCCGTCTGCTATATAGGCCCTTGACGAATATTCCATTCAGTAATATTACTATGAAAGCTGGGAAGAGGGACTGCATCGTTCTTGGGGTTGACATTTGCTTGTCTGAGTCAGGAGTCTACGCTGGATTTCCTCTTCTGTCTTCTGCTTCTTTGTATCTGAAATGTCAAAAGACTGAGAGTAGGGGATAAGGGGTGGAGCTTATGACTTCGACTCTCGGGCAAGCTCTGATGTTATGCTACGTGCTAGGAATGTGAAGACCTGCCGTCCCTGCCCTGCTACTTCCCAGCTGTGGGAGGACCCTGGCCTAGTCACCTACCCACCCTGATGAAACTGCATGACAACACATTGAATTAAATGACAAGGTCTGTTCTAGCCACCACCACGGCTCCTGTCCTCAGTTGGTTAACAGTCAATAAGCATTTATTCCACGTGTGATGATGAAGGCCCTCTCTCTCCAACAGTCCACAGTCAGGTGCAGAGAAGCAACCGCAGGGACCGGCACGCGCTGATTCCTTCGGCTGTTCCCAGCACTCACACTGACTGTTTTGCAGCCAGCAATGCCCCCAAAGTGGATTAACGTCACTCCGCAAGAGAGAACTGAGGAGCGACGGTGCACGTATGAGAGGACGTGTAAGACAAGGCTGATTTCAAGGAGGGAAATGGAAAAGCCAGGAGTACAACTGTCACCAGAGAGGAACAGGGGCCCCGGAGAGGACGGGAGGCATAAATCTCTCCCGCCTTGCATCTCTCCCCAGAGCTCTGTCTAGTGGGGAGAGAGGTAAAGAGAGGTCATGGGAAGAAGGTTGACAGACCCCATCTCTGAGTTGGCCTGTGCTCGCTTGACGAGGAGTCAGACACACGAAGTTCAAGGCTTAGCTCTACAACCCAGGGCAGGTTGTTTCAACTGTTCTAAGTCTCAGTTTTCTCAGCTGAAAAATGGGAGATTAATACCTTTCTGTCAGGGTCACCGTGAAGAACATGATACTGTATATAAAGGTAACACCCGCCATCCCTGGTACACAGTCGCTGTTCAATAGATGTGAGCCCCCGGCTGGGAGCTCATCAGTCTCAGAGATGATGGAACACAGTGCCCATCCATTTAATCTTTCAGGGAAATAAACTGAGGCTCGGCTGGGTGGGGGGCGGGGACGGCACTTGCCTGAGCATTGGACAGGGCCTTGCTGCGGACTGCACAATTGGTTTCCCCTAATCACAAGTCCTGTGGGACAGGCTCATGGGACCTTGTGCCTGTGGGTGAATGCCAGCACCCCAAAATGGCTCAAGTTAACAGAATCAATGACCTAACCCCATCCTAAAGGAGCAGACACAGCAGAAACCCTGAGCTATCGTTTCAAGTTTGACGGTTTGTGGGATAGAGCATGAACTTCAGGAAGCCCACAGTGGGCATGGATGCCTGTGGAGATCACAAGCCATGGCTGAGGCAGGGCCCACCAGTGCCCCCAGAAGACCCTCCTGGCAATGGTTGAGAACCAGGTTGTGAGGTTGCCCCCCCTCCCTCTCCCCTGGGGCTGCCATCAGAGGAGGAAGCCCACCTGAGAGTAGGGATGCAGGTTGGGGAGTCCACGTGGATGCAGCACCCACCACCCCGAGCTTGGGTCACCAAAGCTTTGGGGAGAAATAGTTCTAATATCCCAGCCCTTGGTGGTCCTGGGAATGGAGCTGGACTCTGTCCTTGGGGCTGACTCCAGCTTTGTTCTGGAAGGTACCATATTGCATAGTAGTTTTGGTCCTGCAGACAGATGTGAGAACAGTTCTTGCCTACTGCTCTTGGAGTAGCCCTGAATAATCCTAATGCAGTGACTTGACACCGAGATGTTATGTGCTCTGTGTTAAAATGTTGAAGACTGTGTTTACTGTGGGCAGGGGGATCCCTGCAGACACAGTTAAGGTGTGAGCAGTGTTGGGCTGGGAGATGTACCACCCAGCACCCGCTTCAGGGAAGGACCTGTCAGGGATGCCTCAGCTGCAGGGCCACCTGGCCCCGGGGGCACGGACACTCTGGCCCACAGTTTCCTTCTCCCTCTGCCCACTCTTGCTTCCTGTCCTCTCTCCCCAGGGGGGCTGACCCCAGGCACACCTTCTAATACACACCCTGTACACTAGCCTTTTCTGAGACAGCTTCCCAGGGACCCCAATTGCTGCCGTGAACTAACATTTCCCCTAGTGAGAGGTAACGGGAAGATCAGAGAACTGTGGATGGGGCCGTGGTCGGGAAGGGCAGAAGGCAGGATGCTACAATCTGGTACAGCTGAGGCTAAAAGAGGGCAATGTCTACGAGGTGCCACCCTCCTTCATTCCAAGTAGAGTCAAGGCCAGGTAACGGCAGGATCAGATACTGGTATTTACATGTTTCTTTTTAAATAATTCCCCAGTATTGCCCTGGAACCTCAGAAAAGTCTCTTAATCCAACAGCCTCAAGCTAACTGTGCTTGTGGTGTTTCTGGTCCGTATCTGGACCAGACATTGAAGGTGCAGCTCCCCAGAGAAGTCATTAGAAGCTCGTCAGAGGTGGCAGGAGGAGATCCGAGTGCAACTTGAGGGAGAAGTGACACCCGCAGTCAGGACAGCTGGCACCCCAAGTCCCTGCCTGGGGACTGGCTTCCCGTGGTCTTATCCTGGAGGGTCTCAGTCTAAGGAAGGCTGCATTAAGGGGAGGAGCAACTTCCCTCCAGACTGGGATTCGGGGACATTTGAGTGACCTGGGACATAGGATACACTTGTCGCTTGGCCCACAGGGAGGATGGCTGGGGGAGGTGGGAAGAAACCCACAGCTCCCTGGAGGGCACATGGAGGAGGAGGGGCTTGCTGTGCCCTTCAGCGGGTGACAGGCCAAGAGAGGCTGTCCCCACGTCTGCTCGGGCACAGGCAGGGACTGGAGGGCCTCCGGATGGTGAGACCAAGGCAGGCTGTGCTGGGAAGTGTTCTGCCCCGGGGAGGCCTCTGCCCTCCAGGAAAGGGCAGGGATGAGCCATGGTTCCTGCGGGCCCAGGAGTGGGATGAGAACCCAGGCTTCCTGGCTCCACACCCTTCCCACGACCCCAGGGGAAGCCCCTCAGTCACGCTCAGGACAAAGGATCTTGCCGAATGCTGAGTGTCTTTCATGAAATAAAATCAAGGATTTTTCAGCATATGGTCAAAGCCTCATATCACTCAGCAGAGTGGAGGTGACTGTCCCATTTCCCAGATGGGAACACTGAGATGTAGAGACATAAGTGAGGTGCGTGAGACCACACACACACACGCAGCAAGTAGCAGAGCCCCCTGAGCCCCTCTCTGCCCCCGTCTGTCCACCTGGAGCCCCCGTTTGCTTTATTTCCACCCCAGTCTCCCATTAAGGCTGTGAGCAACGTGGAAGCCCTTGTGCCGAGCGCAGCTGATGCCTGTGAGTGATGGGCGCGCCAGCCCAGCCTTAATAGGCATTTTCTTATTCGGTGACTGTTCCCTCTCCAGGGAGCAGTGGGGCCATTAGGGCTCTCACTGCAGCATTTACAAGATGAAGGGGCCCAGCCAGGAGGCTGCGGAGGAGGGGGAGGGAAGGCCTGAAGCAAAAAGCGCAGGTCAGAACTGGGGCACAGTGGCGAGGAGGGGCTGCGGTGGGGGTGGAGGGGAGAGCTTCGGGGGCACCTGTCCTCTCCCAGCCTGGGACAGAGTCCTCGGCTCTGACTTCACCTCAGGAGACAGACAGGGTGGGAAGAATTGCTGATCACCTGTTTGCAGGGGACGTGGAGCAAAGGGCCACCACATACAGTGTCTCTTCAGTTTTTGTCATCACAACCACACAGTGAGGCCCACATAATGATCTTTTTGGAGATGAGAAGTCTGAGGCCCAGAGAAGTCAAGTAACCTGTCCAAGGCCACACAGTCTACCTGGAATAAGAACACCTGCTCTCTTGTTCCAGGGGCTGAATGTGAGCCTTGGTGGGCCCTGCTCTCTTCAGCAGTGCATGTGTGTGTGTGTGTGTGTGTGTGTGTGTGTGTGTGTAAGATTTGCATTTTGACCTGGGGGCTGAGTCACATTCAGTTTGCCAAGAAGCCCTGTGCCTTACAAAGGTAACAGAGCTGATATGTGACTCGTTTTGTTCAGTGCCCTGTGTGCAGAATCCATTGGCCGGAACCCTGGAGGGAGAGGGGCTGAATGAGGGCATTCAAGGAACCACCACCACCCAGACCTCCAGTGCCAGGGACAATTACGGCCCTCATCTTACCGAGTGAAACTCAGGCCTATCGTGGCAGAACTGAGCCGTGTCCCCAGCTGATGTGGCATCAGAGCCTTCTCTTACCACTGCCGCGTGGCCTCAGCTGGCACGGTCCTCCACACAGAGGAGACTTGACAGGTGTGTTTGGTGAATGACTAAACGATGCTCAGATGACGCCTTATTAATCCATGAGCTCCTGGGGCAGGGAGTTGAGTCCTTTGCACATGTGCCTCCACAGCTGGCCTCACACACGAGGTGCTCAATAATAACGTTGGACGACTCAGGCGGCTTCCTGGGCTGATGGATGGCTTCCCAGGGATCTCTGCTGAAGCATGTGGCTTTGGCTTTCCTGCCACTTTCCTTCACTAGTGACAAGGCGGTCTGGCCTGGCTGTTTTTTTCCATGAATTTGGGGTTGGAATCACAAAGACCAGATGGCCACAAGGTCTGGGCTGTTCTGATCATGGAGGTGGGTCTCCCAGGATAAGTCAGTGAAACTGGATGAACAAAGACTTGGCTCTCAGGCCTGGCCCTGAGACTCCCTCAAGTGGGATAGGAAGGAGGGACCAGCCACAGCCCCCTGAGCACAGGCAGGGGCTACGGGGCTGGGGAGAGAGGGCAGAGCCTGTTCCACTTTTGCTTCTGAAGTATCCACTGGTGATATGGGCCCATCCAATTAGTCATTCTGCCTGAAGGAGCAGAGCTAGGGTTGGGCACTTTCCCCCCAACTCCTCCAAGAAAGCTTCGGCATTGGTGGAATCGTTTTCCTTTGATGGACCAAGAAGGGCATATTAGTTTCCTGTGGCTGCTGTAGCAAAGCACCATAAGCTGGATGGCTTAAAACAACAGAAATTTATCCTCTCACATCCACAACCAAGGTGTTGGAAAGGCTGTGCTCCCTCCACAGGCTCCAAGGGAGAATCCACTCCTTGCTTCTTCCAATTTCTGGTGGCTGCTGGCATTCCTTGGCTTGAGGCTGTGTCACTCAAATCTCTGCCTCCCTCTTCACGTCGCCTTCCCAGGTATTTGTGTGTGAGTGTGTGTGTGTACATGCATGCACACATGCATGCACACATGCATGCTTTTAAAAGGCTCAGAGTCCAGGGTGGAAGTCCTATCAGTACATACTCAATGACCATCTTTGGAGTTATTCAACAAAGGCAATCACCACAAAGCTGTGCAAAGCACATTCTGTAGTCAGAATGCATGAAGCTGGTGGGGTGGAACGTGGTAGCGAGGGGTGAATTCTGTCTGGAGGATCGGGGCAGGCTACCCCCTAAAGGGGGCCTTTGAGCTGAGCCTTGGAGGAAGAAGGGGCATCCAGGAGGAGGGCATTGGCCAATGGAAGGTCAGAAGTCCTGCCCGGCTGGAGGGCAGGCTGGCTGGGCGAGAGGACACATTCAGAGAGTGAGGGGGCCACAAGGGTGGTCAGAGAGCATTCAAAGGCCCTCCCTCCCCTGCTAGTAAGTAAAACTCCCCTGCCTTGGAGCCTTGGCACAAGTGTGCCTTCTGGTGCATTAACCTTGATGCATCCTTCCACTCTCAGACATGACTTCCTCAGAAAGACCTTTTCCCGACTACTCAGACTCCAGGGCACCCACTGAGATCCATGCTCACGGCATGCCACACTTGTCCTTCTCAGCATTTATCCCACTTGTAATGCACACAGGAGAGGCAGCCTAGCTTACTGCAAAGGAGCAGGACTCTGGAGCAAGGCTGCTGGTGTACACCTGGCCCCACCACTCACACGTTGGGTGATGTGCTGGGCTGCATCACTGCCCCAGTTCCCCACTCCTCCCCGATCACCCTGACCATGCCAGTTTGCAATGCCCTGCTTCTGTGCACAGGGCTTCCTGCCTGCTCCTGCCTTTGGCCACCTGATTTGCTTTAACCAATGGAATTAGGTGGAAAGTGGCAGGGTACCAGCTCAGAACCTGCTGCTTGCTCTCTTGTACTTCTGCCATGTCCATGAGATGCCTGGACTGGCCTGGTCCCAGAAGAGGAGGAAAGGCCTGTAGAGCAGAGTCAGCCCCCGCTGGCCATAGGCACATGGATAAGAACAGCAGAACCACCTAGCTGAGCCCAGCCTGGATCAGAGCCAACACCCAGCCAACCATTTGTGAGAACAAACAAATGGTTGTTTTAAGCTGCTGACTTTTGGGGATTGTTTATTATGTGGCTATAGCTAACTGATACAGGTGACCTTGAGCAAATTACTTAATCTATGTGTGCCCCATTTTCTTATTTGTAAAATGGGGAATGAATAGTACCTACCTTATGTAATTTTTATGAGAATCAGATGAGTCAACATTTGTAAAGCACTTAGAAAGGTGCCTGGCCCATAGCAGGCACTATATAAGTATTAGTTTAATTAAAATATACATCTTTGTGTTTATATCAATAAAGCTTTTCTCCTCCACATGACTGTCCATATTGTCCTCAGTGACTAGTACAATGTTTAGCACATAGGAGGCATTCAGTAAACATCTGTGAACTGATAATGGATTTTCCTATCCCTAGCATACATATGAATTATTTAGGTCATTAAATATGAAATGTCAGATTTCAGATCAAAACTTCAGTGTATTATATCTCAAACAAGAAGCAGTACAGTTAATTAAAGCATACGCCTAAATTATTGACACAGTTTTGCCATCCTAACGGTAGCTTGTTTATGCCAGCAGCAAAGAAGCCTGGGGAGCGAGTGGCGATGAAATCACGAAAGGCGTTTTCCACAGCTTGTTGAGAGTTGAATATTTTTCCCTGCAAGAAGTGGTCCAAAGCTGGAAGAAGTGGTAGTCAGTTGGTGCAAGGTCTGGTGAATACGGTGGATGACAGAGAGTTTCCAAGTCCAGCCTCTGTAGGTTGAGCAGCATTGTTTGTGCAACATGTGGTCCAGCAGTGTGTTGCAAGAGGGTTGGCCTGTCTCTACTGACCAATCTTGGCTGTTTAATCACAGGCATCCTCATCATTTCATCCAATTTGTTGCCGTAGACATCCTCTGTAATTGATTGACCAGGTTTCATGAAGCTGCAACGGAAAAATACCAGTGCTGGACCACCAAACAGACACCATTAGCTTTTTTGGATGAATATTTGGTTTTGGACTGTGTTTCGGCACTTCATCGTTATCCAACCAGTGTGCTGAACACTTGCGATTGTCAAGAAGAATCCATTTTTCATCACACATTACAATACAGTGTAGAAATGGTTTGCCTTTATGTCATGGCAGCAAAGAAAGGCAAGCTTCGGGACGATTTCTCTTCTGACGTTCATTTAATTAATGCGGAACCCATCTATCCAGCTTCTTTACCTTGCCCATTGCTTCAAATGGTCCAATATTGCTGGAATAGTAACGTCAAACCTGCTGCTAATTCACGTGTAGGTTGAGATGGATTCGCTTCCACCACAGCTTTCAGCTCATCATTATCCACCTTGGTCTCAGGTCGCTCACGTGGCTCATTTTCAAGATTAAAATCACCAGAATGGAACTTCTGGAACCATCAACGTACTATGCGTTCATTAGCCACATCCTTCTCAAACACTTTGCTGATATTTCAAGCTGTCTGTGCAGCATTGGTTCCACGATGGAACTCATATTAAAAAATAACACAAATTTTTGACTTATCCATGGTTTCACAAAAATTGCTCTAAAAAAATTTGAAAGATAATCACAAGCCATAAACCATGCATTTTGAAAGAATGAGGATCATCATTATCCACCTTTAATAAAAATAAAACAAGAAGTGTCAGAGTGTACGTGTCAGAGATATCAACTGTCAAACTTAGAACTTAAGGAAACAGGACGTTTCATGCTTCATGACCTAAAGGCCGAATATTAAATATATAATACTTGCTTTTTAAAAAATCTACCATTTAATACTCACTTACTAAATGCCAGGCACCTGGTGAAATAACTTATATACATCTGAAGTAGGTAGAATTATTTTCCTCATCGTAGAGATAGGAACACTGAGGCTCAAGGAGGTTAAGTCACTTGCCTACAGTCACATGGCTAGGAAGTAGTAGAACTGAGACATGACCCTAAATCTGAAACTCGAGTTCCAGTGTTCTTTCCTCCAGTCCAGCACGCCTCCCTGTTTACAAGTGGTAGATCAAAGCTGAGATTATGGAGACAGTGGGAAAGGGTTGTAGGTAACAAGGAAAGAGGTCAAGTGCCTGCAACTGCAGGCTCAGCCTGCAGCGGGAAGCGGACACTCAGAAGCAAATCTTCAATTAGGCGAATTCAGCTCCCTCTCACGGGAGCGTTGGCTGACGAAGCTCTCACTGCAGGAGGAAGCCCAGCATCAGCATGTCCTCCAGGGGCGCAGGCTGGCCTCTCCCCAAGTCGCCAGCTCGTACTTTTTGAAGATGGTTTATTGGAGTTTGCTCCCCGTGGGCCACTTCCTGAGCAGAACATGAAGGCTGTAGTGAGATGCTTATGCACAGGTTTTCTTCCTTGGGCAGGCGCTGCAAGGGATGGGAAGGCCATTTGAATAAGCAGGTCTGGGCAGCCTGGGACTCCTGGGGCCCATGTACTCAGAGCTGCTGAGAGAGGCCATCAGTGCTTCCTCCTCGTGGACCCTCTGTGGTACGGACACAAGAAACGACATTTTTGTGGCTTCCCTACCTCCTTCAGCAGCTGTCTTCCACCCACTGTGGGCTTCACGCTCTCCTCTGGGGCCCCTGAAAGGAGGGGGAGCTGCAGGACATGGATCACAGCACCTGGAGCCATGGGTCTAGGAGTCTGGTGTCAGACGTGCAGCTGTGCAGACCATGGACAGTTACTCAGTGTCTCTAAGCCTCAGTTTCCCCATGTGGAAATTAAGAATTCTAACTGCTCTGGGAGCCGTAGTTCATTACCCTAAAGAATAAAAATAACTATTCATTTATTCAACATCTTCTGCATCCCAGGTCCAGGGCAATGTGCTTTATATATGATCTCACACAATTATTATAAAAACTGAATCTCAGGGAGGCTGAATAAAATTTGCTTACAGTTACAGCTGGTTAAACTTTTGGGCATGCACTCAGCATCCATTTCCACCTTCCTTCTTCCTAATAGAATCACAATTTTTTCTAGGTAACCCTCTGTCCCCACAGGGGAAGGTGGCCACATCCTTGGTTATTGTATTTTTTAATTCTAAATTTACCATTTGATTCTTCTTTATATTTTTCAATTTTTGCCTTGTCTTTCTATTTCTTTGCTGAGACTTTCTATTTTTCGTTTGTTTCAAGCCTGTTTATCATTGCTTGCTAAAGCATTTTTATCATGATGCTTTAAAATCTTTGTCAGATAATTCTAATGTCTCTGTCATCTCAGTGTTGGCATCTACTGATTGTCTTTTCTCATTCAGTTTGTGATCTTCCTGGCTCATGGTATTGCTAATAACTTTCTATTAAGATCTGGACATTTTTGTTTTATGCAATAGGACTATGAATCAATGTAAACCTAGTGTTTTAGCTGTTTTTTGTGACATTGCTCTAACAGGGGAAGTGGGGACACTGCCTTGTTACTGTCAGGTAGAGGTAGAAGTCTTGATTCCACATTTGTATTTTGTTTACATTTGGGAAAGGGGATCTTCATTATGCTGGGTAGGAGTGGAAGTCCAGGTTCCCCACATGGTCTTTCCCCACACTGTTGGGAAGGAAACCTCATTATCAGCTGGCAGGGATGAAATTCCTGACTTTCTACTTGGTCATCTCTGACATAGGTGGGGGCATTGGGGTACCTTTTTACATCATGAGGATGAAAATCTAGGATCCCAACTCAGCCTTTACTGGCGTGAGTCAGTATGGGGGCTTCAGGGTTTTTGTGTGTCTGTGGTATTTGGCTAAAGTAGGGTAGTTATTGTCTAATAGTGTTCTGTCTCACTAGGCTGCATCTTCCTGGTCCTTTGGCTAGAGGGAGCAGGTTTTGTTTGAGCTTTTGATTTTTGGGAGTGCTGATGTTTTCACGAGTGCTGGCTTCTTTAGGTCCAATTCTGGGATATGTGAGGCAAAAAGAAAACCCATGGACCCAACCATCATGTTATTCCCTGGGTCTCAAGGTCTCTAGGCTGTTTTCCTTCTCTTTACCTTTCAGAGTCTTTTTATGTTTTTCTTATATATAATGCATAAGATTTTCAGTTGTACTTAACAGGAGGAATAGAGAAAAGCACATCTGCTCCTTTTTCTTAGAAGATTAAGTCCCCTCAAAGGTATCCTTTTAGTTAGAAAAAGCAAGGTGCCGAACAGAGTTTGTGTGTGTGCGTGTGTGTGTGTGTGTGTGTGAGAGAGAGAGAGAGAGAGTGAGTACATATGTATCTGGATGGTCAAACACAAAACACTGATAACATGGTTGCTATGGGGACTGGGGTCAAGGAGGAAGGAAAATTATGCTTCTTTCCACATTATTTCAGACCATTTCAAATTTGTGCCATGTGCGTGTGTCACATATTCAAAAGAATAAATAATTAGTTTCAAAAAATGCAGCATAATGGACATTTTCATATTCTCTGAGAATATCTATCTCTGTGACTGTCTGCCTAACCTTGGATTCTACGCAGAATTGTGTCCCTCCCCAAATTCACATGTTGAAGTCCTAACTCCTAGAACCTCAGAATATGACTATACTTGGAGATACAGACTTTAAGGAGGTAATTAAGTTAAAATGAGACACTAGGGTGGGCCCTAATCCAATATAACTGGTGTCTGTACAAGAAGAGGAGATTAGGACACAGACAGGCACAGAGGGAAGACCACATGAGGGCACAAGGAGAAGGCAGCCATATGCAAGCCAAGGAGAGAAGCCTCAGAAGAAACCAACACCTGCCCTCATCTTAATCTCAGACTTCCAACCTCCAGGATTGTGAGAAAATAGATTTCTGTTATTTAAGCCACCTAGTCTATGGTACTTTATTATGACAGCCCTAGTAAACTAATACATCTTGTTTGGAGATAACTTTGAAGGTTGACTTTGAGACCCCCGGTGAGTGAGAGGCCTGAACAGATGACCCTCGGCTACTGCAGCCCAAATCCTGCCAATGTGCCTGCTGTGGGGTCTGTGAGGCCCAGTCTGCCTCTCTGGGATGACTCCCAGGACGGCACTCCCTGGGGAAGCTTGCCTTGCTCCAGACTTTCCATCATGGGAAATTCAGTTTGGGGAACCTTCCCAATACAGCATCAGCAATAATCACACTGATACTGAGCCTCACCTGTCTCCTTGTGTGTGTTCTCAATCAGTTACACATCCAGAAGGGAGAGGAGTGGCTTCCAACTTCCAACAAGAGCAGCCCTGCAGATTTTGGTGCAAAAGTCTTGAAGAACATCATCCCAGATGTTATGTGGGGTCTCTAATAAAAAGACCTGTGGGACCCATCCCACTCTGATCCTCAAGTCAGAAGCATTTATCACCCACGTAACAGCCTGTGCTTCCTTTTAAAACATAAGAGCGTGTCCTGCTCTTTGCCTGGCCTCTTTCTAACATGGTAGAAGGCAGGCAACTCGATAGCCAGTCATAGAAATAGCCTTTTAGGCATTTTCCTCTCTTCCCTCTTGACTTTTTTTGTTGTTTTTGTTGTTGTTGTTTTTGTTTTGTTTTATTCTTAACCTGTCTCTTTTCTTCTTTTTTGTGTTTCAGTTGTTTTCAGTATTATTTTGCTCATGTTTTTGTTGCAAACTCCCTTAACTCTGGAGATGTGCATTTATGAGCCGATGTGCACATGCAATCAGGTGGAGAGACGTACTCCATATTCTCTTGTAACTGTAATATTTAGTAATAGTAGTATCAATTATAATAATGGTGATCCCCAGTCTGAAGTGTAGGATCTGCAATGTCAGCAGGCATGGGCTCACAGATGACATGCAGAAAGGCAGAAAAGGGTTGGAATGTTGATAGTGTCAAAGAGAAAAATGGTTTTAATAGTAACTGAGCATACAGTGCTCTCCAAAGATAAGCCATGTTCAGCCAAGGCCAGTCCTTGGCCATGTTTGGAACAAGACAGAGACAAGGCCACCCTACAGTGCCCAGGTTGTGGGTGTAAGGCAGGCCCCCTCCAAGGAAGATGCAGCTCCTTCCAACCTGGCTCCCTCTGTATCCCCCCTCCTTCCAGGATGCTGGGCAGAGTTCAGCAGTTTCCTCAGCCAGCCAGAGCCTCAGCAAAGGGAGGGCGTGACTGGTGCTATTGACAAAGACTGGTGCTCTGCGGAGGAAACCTGGCCTGCCCCAGCCAGGCTAGATCCAGCTTCTCTCTCTGAGTCCTGGGAAAGTCTCAACTTGGGCTGTACAGGCCTGTTTCAGGCCTCTGTTTTCTTGAACTCTCATAGAATCCCAGAGATGAACTACCTCAAGCTCCCACTACAGAGATGGAGAGACTGAGGTCCAGGTAGCAGAACCAACTTAGCTGCTAAGAGGTGCAATCTAGGAGATCTAGTCAAATGCCACATTTTTATTTCAGGGCAGGGGTACTGAACTGAATCCCCATCTGAAGCATGTCAGGCTGAGAGACGTTAAGCTGTGGACTTGCATAGACCTAGGTTCAAATCCTGGCTCCATCATCACCAGCTGTATGGTGTGGGAAATATCACGTCGCCTCTCTGAACTTCTGTCTCCTCATTTATAAAATGGGGACAGTAATCTCTGCCGTTCAAGATTGGCAAGGCTTTAATGAGAAAACATCAGGCACTCAATAAATGTCATTTGCTACTCCATCCTGCCCAAAGGAGGTAAGCAGAGTAGCACTTAAAAGAAACCCAATTGCCCTTTCCCCTTCACCCCTCTCACTCTGAGTCCAAACCTGGACCTAATCCTAAGTAGTCAAGCCCCTGCCTCCATTTTGGAGGCCCTGAACTGGCCACTGACATTCTAGCAAGCCCCAAATGCCTCCCACACAGGGGCACCCAGAAAGATATTCCAAGTGACATCATGAAAAATGGTGGAGCAGGTAGCTCTAAGGGTCAGTCCCTCCACCAAAGCAAACATTAAGCTGAAAAGAGCAACTGAAATGAACTATTCTGGAGCTCTGGAACCTGAGGGCATTAATGACAGCCAACAGCATGCTGATCAAAGGAGAGGCTGCTGATCCTTCGCAAGTGAGTGGCATGGGCAAACCCATCCCCCGGTTCTCAGCCCCAGCACACCTGTGCAAGTAGCAGCTCACGTTCTTGGTACGGCTGGCTGTGAGAGGGTAAGCGTGGGATCTTGTCCTTCAAAAATTGGAGGTTGTGCATTTTGGTTGGTCTGGTCCTGCCCTGAGGGACTGGCACAGATGCTTGGTTCTCTTATCAGCAGTGACTTCCACCGGTGGCATCCACTGGCAGTTGTAAAGAGATATAACCCTTGCCCCCCTCTTTGTAGAGACAGACATTTAAGAAAATCTTTGTCAGATCACTAGCTGACTGCAAAGATAATAGAATGGAAACATCAGGGATCAGACACAGTAAGAAATACACACTTTGCAAAAATAATTTGGCAAAGCCACAGATGACTCCAGCCTTTGACAATTAAAAATCTGCAATCCCTGAGGAGGAAGAGAATCTGATATCCAGAGTTACCACATCACAATACTCAGAATGTCCCAGTTCTCCACAAAACCACAAAACCTACAAAGAAACAGGAAAGTATGGCCCATTCACAGGAAAAAATGAACTTGACAGAAACCATCTCTGAGGAAGACCAGATATTGGAATTATTAGTCAAAGACATCAGATCAGCTATATTAAATATGTCCAATGAGCTAAAGAAAACCACAAGCAAAGAACTAAAGGAAATTAGGAAAATGATGTAGAAACAAAATGAGAATGCCAATAAAAGGATAGACATTATAAAAAGGAACCGAACAGAAATTCCAAGGCTGAAAGGTACAATAGCTGAAATAAAAAATTCACTGGAGGACTTCAACAGTAAATTTGAGCAGACAGAATGAAGGATCAGAGAACCTGAAGATAAAACAATTGAAATGATACAGTCTGAGGAGAGAAAAGAAAAGAATGAAGAAAAATGAACAGAGCCCGATGGCCCTGTGGAACACCACCGGTTACTCCAGTATACGCATCATAGGAATCCCAGAAGGAGAAGGGAGAGAGAAAGGAGAGGAAAAAAACTTGAGAAGTTAGTGGCTAAAAACTTCTCAAACCTGATGAAAGATGTGAGTCTACACTCACTGAGTTCAATGAACTCCAATCAAGACAAACTCTTGACAGCCACTCCAAGACACATTGTAGCCAAATTTTTGAAACCTAAAGACAAAAAGGGAATTTTGAAAGCAGCAGGAGAGAACCAACTCATTATGTACAAAGGATCCTCAATAAGATAAACAGATGATTTCCTCTCAGAAACCAAGGAGGCCACGAGGCAGTTGGATGATATATTTAAAGTCTTGAAAGGAAAAAAAAAAGACCCTGTCAACCAATAGCTTTATATCTGGCAAAACTACAATTCAAGAATGAAGGAAAAATTAAGATATTTTCATATGAACAAAAGCTAAGGGAGAGAGAACAGGAGAGGAGGGGTTGGTCGTCATGCTTGGGGGAATAGTCATAGTCATGGTACTTTTCAAGTCACTCCCAAATAGGCTGTAATGAAAGGGACAAGGACAGGTATGGGTCAGCACAGGGATTTGTATACATGGTCTCCAAGACCCCCTGAAGCTGACATTTTGTGCTTCTGTGAAGCCCATAGAACCTTGAGGATGTCTGCAACAGGTGTCAGGTTGGTGAGAAGGTGGGCACGAAAGCTAAGTATTCAGAATGTCCCCTAGGACCACATAAAAGGAACAGGGCATCTCAATAAGGGATGTGATGCATCCGACCCTGCAAACTCCCCATGAGAGGTGGGAAGACCGAATGTTGCATGGAGTTAGGCAGCAGAGACAGTGAGTCCTCATACGGGTCAGCTCTGAAACTGGAGCAATATCCTTCACTGATCACAGTTACTCCCCACCCTCCCCTTTGTACTTCCCACTTCATTCCGTTCTCCAAATTGTAGCCTGGTGATCCCTGCAATCCCGTCCTTCCCTGTTTAATGTCCTTCACTGCCTTCCATCATCCAAAGGTAAAAATGACAACAACTGACTTGTCATTCAAAGCCCCTAGATTTAGCCCCATCCCTCTCTGGCATCATTGCCCATCAGTGATCAACAATCCGGAGTTCCATCAATATGCAATTCTTTCTCACACCCAAGGATGTGGCCCTGCTGGTCCCCCTGCTAGTAAAGCCTCCTGTCCCCATCCCTCAAGTTTGAGCCTTCCTTGAACGTTTGCCTGGACAAGAAGCCCTCCTCTGTGCTAAGTCCACCATAGCACTCATTATACTAGATCTATCACCTGCTTTCTCCATCCCTCAGTGAGTCCACTGTCTCTGACCATCTCCCAATTACCAGGCACTAGCATAGAGCCTGGCACAGCACTGGCACTTAATAGGTTATGTGTTGAATGAATGAATGGATGAATGAACAAATGAATGAG
Organism: Daubentonia madagascariensis; assembly: GCA_023783475.1. Classification (NCBI taxonomy): domain Eukaryota; kingdom Metazoa; phylum Chordata; class Mammalia; order Primates; family Daubentoniidae; genus Daubentonia; species Daubentonia madagascariensis. The sequence goes on along the minus strand of JAKFHU010000485.1, from coordinate 53,083,683 downwards.
TGAGTGAATGAATGTCTATAAGCTGGGAGTGGGGTGTGGCACCCTGGGCTTGCACAGGTGAGGAAGGCCATGCCAGTCCATTCCAAAGCCATTAAATTATTAGTGCTGGCTTGAATCTGGCAGAATAAATAAACTCCTGGCTTAGCTCAGAGCATTCTGCTGCCTTCTGAACTGCCCAAGCATGAATAGCTCAGAAATCAGACTGTCTGGTGATTTGCATTGGTTCCTCTCCTGTACTTGCTGGCAATGTGTGTCCCTCCATGTTTTCACCCACTAAAGTCCTCTGATGACTCTCTTGGCTTTAAATGACCCAAAGTGCTCCAGTTGCCTCCCTGAGTACTTAAAAGTAACTGGCTACCAGGAGCTTTCTGACATTGGTTTTGAAAAGAATTTGGTATCCTGCCAGCCTACCTGCAAATGGGCTCAGACGTCCATTCACACAACAGACATTTTCAAAGGGCCAACCACATGCTCAGCACTATGCAGGGTGCTAAAGATTCAGGGATTCAGATGTGGCCCTGAAGGAGCTCACTGCCCAGGGGAGGAGAGAGATGACTGCTTTGTGGTAGAATGTGTCTAGGATGGGGCTTGCAATGGGGCATATGAGAACCCAGACAAAGGACAGCTGTCTTAGCCTGGGGGATACAAGAAGATGTGTCCAGAGAAGGAGACATTTAAAGAGCAAATAGGTGTTATGGAACAGATGAAGACACAGAAGGAAAGGCCACATGGCCAAAGGGATCAGCACATGCTAAGGCTTGGAGGCATGAGAGGAAGTCTTTGGGGAACTGCACATGTCAGTCTGAATGTACAGTCAGGGTACGACTGCAGGAGGTAAGTAAGGAGGATGGTGCAAGACCAGGCAGGGACTGGAGCTGGGGAATCTTCAATGTCATGAGAAATGGTTTGGATCTCTATTATATGGGTTCCAAAATGCCCTCAAAGGGTTTTACAGAGAAGTGGCGAGGTCAGAATTATGCTTTAGAAGGATCACACTGCCTGTGATGCTGAGCTTAAAAGGCCCGGAGTAGTGTCTTCTACATAGCAGATTCTCAAAAAATCAGCTCATCTACTACCTTGCAGCTCCCCCACACCCCCAAGCCTTCTTGGTCCTAGATTAACCCTCCCCCTCCCCCTTCCTCAGCATCCATGCTCTTGTCACATTTACTCCCAACTTCTGCAATGGCCTTTCCTGTTCTGCCTGCTCCAGGCTCACTGAGCCTTTCCAGCTGACGACAGGTGAATGGAAGGGGGAGGCTATTAGGGGCTGCGCCAAGAGAAGAGTTAATAGGGCTGTGATCTAGACTAGCAGGAGATGAACTAACTAGTTTGAGAGACAAGGACGCTCATACATGTGGTTGCATGCCGATCAATTTCCTTGAATTCACCCCCAGTGAACCACTAGCTCAGAAAATAAGGGCTATCTGGAGAGTTGGCCCAGTGGGATCACAGAATCTTGCTGGTGGAGGAGTATCAGTAGTTGCTCAAATCTGCTCTAATTAAACACAAAATTTCCTAGTAAAGCAAGGAGAAAAATTGAGGAGAACAAGCTTTGATTTTGTGCTGAATTCACAGTCAAAAGCCTCTCAGAATGGAGAAAGGCAACCACTGAGCCCGCAGGGAGATGGCTTGAAATTGCCAGAAAAGCAGAAACTATCAGAGAGGCTTGGCAGTGGCTGTGATGACGTGGGAAGCTCAGATGTTCTGCCCCTCATCAGGAGCACAGACTGCAAACAGTGTTGTCTTAGTTCATTTTCTGTTGCTATAACTGAATACACAAGACAGGGTAATTCATAGAGAAAAAAATTATTTCATGTGCTCATGGAAGCTGGGAAGTCCAAGGTCAAGGGGCCACATCTGGTGAGGGACTTCTTACAGCATCATAACATGGTGGAGGGCATCACATGGTGAGAGGGCAAGAGCATGCCAGCTCAGGTCTCTCTTTCTTTTCTTTTAAAGCCATGAGTCCCATCATGGGGACCCTGCCCTGATGACTTTATCTAATCCTAATTACCTCCCAAAAGCCCCACCTCCAAATTCCATCAACATATGAATTTGGGAATTAAGTTTCCAACACATGAAATTTGGGGGACATATTCAAACCATAGCAAGTGTCCTAGTGATGCTCTTGGCTGTAGGGGGCACACAAGGTGGACAACCACCCATTCTGTCCACCCAATACACCTTAGGGACGACCCACATGACAAAGCTCTCATATTCCCACTAAGTTGACTTCAGTGGCTGGCAACGTATCATCTCAGTTCTTCTGTCAAGCCACAGGATAACATGTGTAGGGCGCCTTATGCATAGTAGGTATTCAATGAGTGAAAGCCATTGTCATTTTCCCCAGGCTTTCTGCAGCTAAATGTTAAAGTAAAATGCTTCAAGCTGAAGGGCACATGAAGTTTATTGTCCATCTTTGCTTGGAAGAGTCCAGGCTGAAAATAACTCTCCCCAACTCAATAGTTGTTCTAGAGTTCAAAGAACACGATAAGCTCACTTGTCACACTGGTCACACTGGTCACACACATCCATGTAGGTCTCTGAGCACTCTGAGGCCCCCCTTGTACTTCCATTCAATCTCTGGGGGCTACTCTTGTGGCCTTTAACAACCCACGGAGGCGTGGATGGTATCCACGCTCATCTGGGTGGGTGAACAATGCATGTTTATGCCAGAGCGATGGGTGGAATACTGTCAACAAGAACTGAGCAGACGGCCCATCTGGCCAGGCAATCTGTCCTTTTGAAAATTACTGCAGAGGTAGGGTGGAGTGGAAAAATAAGGCAGGGAGATCTGGATTCATAGCTCAGCCTGGCCACTAGCTGTTTGCCTTTGGGCATGTGACTACCGCTCTCTAAGCCTGTTTCTTATCTGCAGGGAAGGTGTAATGGCACAGTTTTCACTGGGCTATTGTGAGAAGGAGCCAGGATAATGCACATAAAAGTCCTAGTAGAGTGTTTGGGACACAGAAGCTGCTCAGCAGATACTAGTTCCACCAGTTTCTCTTCCCCATTCTGCCCCTCCCTAACGTACCCCCACCCAAACTAGACCCTCTTTGCATGGACCCAGTCTCCCCTTAGTCTCCCACACCATTTGAGGATGGAAGGTTCCTTTCTTGTTGATGTTCCCAACTGCCTCCAGACCCACCCCATGCTCTCCTGTCTGTGCCTTTGTTCTGTAATGCTCTGCCCCACAAATGCACACATGCACACACACACACACACACCTGTGAAACCCTCCACCTCCATCCTGAAAGGCTCCTCTGAATCCTGCGGCCCTCAGCAAGCACCATAATTGCAAACCTTTCGAGCTCTTGGGTCATATCCCTGCCAGTCACCTGTCCCCATAGGTCCATGTTTTTGAAAGACTTAAGGAAGAACTTCTTTCCCCTCCAGCCAGATGAAATGTCTTTCTCCTTGAAACCTGTATTAGTTTACTAGGATTGCCATTACAAAATACTGCAGACTATGTGACTTAAACAGCAGAAATTTATTTTTTCACAGTTCTGGAGGCTGGAAGTCTGAGATCAAGGTGTCATCAGGGTTGGTTTCTTCTGAGGCCTCTCTGCTTGGCTTGCAGATGGCCACCTTCTCTCTGTGTCCTCATGTGGTCTTTCCTCTGTGCACATGCACCACTAGTATCTCTCTACGTGTCCAAATTTCCACTTCTCATAAGAACACCAGTTACATTTGATTAGGGCTCTCTCATATGACCTCATTGTAACTTAATTACCTCTTTAAAAGTGCTATATCCAAATACAGTAACACAAGGGGTTAGGACTTCAACATATAAAGGGGGACATAAATCAGATCATAACATAACCCTTTATGGGTTTTTTATTCTTAGAACCCTTGCCTTCAAGTTAGCACCATCTGTATGTTTATCTCATCTTCCTCTACCAAATTGCACTTTCCCAGAGGTCAGAAACAAAATCCAACTCATACTCTATGTCTCTTTTTGTCAGCATCAATAAATGCTCCACATTTGGATGCACCACATCACCAATGTGATAGCATTTGGAGATGGAACCTTTAAGAGGTAATTAGGGTTAGATGAGGTTGTGAGATTGGAGCCCTGGTCCATGGGATTAGTGTTCTTATAAGAAGAGACACCAGAGAGCTTGCTCTCTCTTTCTCCACAGGAGCACAGAAGAAAGTCCATGTGAGTATGCAGTGAGAAGACAGCCATTAGAAGCCAGGAAGAGAGCCATCACCAGGAACCAAATTGGCCAGCACCTTTATCTTGGACTTTCCAGCCTCCAGAACTGTGAGAACTAAATTTCTATTGTTTAAGCTGCACAGTCTATGGTATGTTTTTATGGCAGCCCAAGCTGACTAAGACAATGGCTGATGTTTTCTCCTCATATTTTTCTAACAGCTTTATTGAGATATAATTCACAAACCATACAATCCATCCATGTAAAGTATAAAGTGCCATGGTTTTTAGTATATTCACGGAGTTGTGCAACCATCACCACAATGTTTTAAAACATTTTCATCACCCAAAAAGAAACCTCAGAGCCATTAATAGTCACTTCCTATTTCCTCCCAACTTCCATTCCAACCATAGACAACCACTATATATACTTTCTGTCTCTATAGATTTGCCTGTTCTGGACATTTCATGTAAGTGGAACCTTACAGTATGTGGTCGTCAGTGGTGGCTGGTTTCTTTCACTTAGCATCATGTTTTTAAGTTTCATCACCTATGTTGTGTATCAGTACTTCACTCCTTCTTATTGCCAAATAATACTCCCTTGTATGAATATACCACATGTTATTTATCCATTCACCAGCTCATGGACATTTGGTTTGCTTTTGGTTTTTGGCTCTTATGAATACTCCTGCTATGAACATCTGTGTGTAAGTTTTTGCATGGACATATGTTTTCATGTCTCTTGAGTATACAAGTAGAAGTAAGTTTCACCTCCTATTTTCCTGAGAAAATAGCACAGAAGTGATAAGAAAAAAAAAAAAACCCTACCAAATCTTTCCACCTCAAAATCAACCAGCCTATCTGCATTTATCCTGTTACAATGAAAGAATTGTTCCTGGTTGTCTTAGTCAGTTCCTGCTGAGACTGGGTAATTTATAAAGAACAGAAATTTATTTCTCACAGTTCTGGAGGCTGGGAAGTCCAAGATCAAGGCACCGGCAGGTTCAGTGTCTGGTGGGGGCCCAGTCCCTGCTTCCAAGATGGCGCCTTGTATGATGCCTCCTCCAGAGAAGACAAATGCTGCGTCCTCCCGTGGCAGAAGAGATGAGAGGGAAAACTTACTCCCTCAAGCCCATCTATGAGGTCCTAATCCCATCCATAAAGGCAGAGCCACTGTGGCCTAATCACCTTCTAAAAGGCCTCACCTCTTAACACTGTTGCATTGGGGAATAAGTTTCAACGTGAATTGTAGAAGGAACACAAACGCTGAAATCATAGCACTGGTCCCATTTAGGGCTGTCCTACCCAGCCCAAGCCTGAGTTCCGAACACTATGTCCTACTCGAGGACTTTGTTTCTTCCAACATCCATTGTCTCTCCTATATCACCAATTTTTTGCCCTCTACTGGACCATTTCCATCAGCATACAGCCATGCTGAAATGTCTCCCAAATTAAGAACAATTCTCTAGACCCCATACCCGCTTCTAGCCATGGCTTCACTTCTCTGTTCCCATTTACAGCAAAATTACTCAAGGGATCTGCCCCCACTATCTCCACTCCTTCACCTCTGACTTATTTCTAATGCTATTTGAGCTGGGGTTTTATTCCTTCCACTCCAATACAATAGCCTCTTTTAGGGTCACTGATGCCTGCCGTCTTGCCAAGTCCAGTGGCTGAAGCTTAGGCCTCATGTCACGCTGTTTATCAGCAGCATCTGACGTAACTGATCACTCCAGGAAACCACACCATCCTTGTTTCCTCCTGTCCTCCTCCCATCTCCTTTGGTGATCCTCCCTCTCTTCCTGCCCTCTTAATGTAGAAATGCCCCAGCACTCAGTCCTTTGTCATGTTTTTCTCTATATTCTCACTCCTTATATACTATTGTCCACTTTCACAGCTTTATTTTTATTTTTTTAAGCGATGGGGTCTTGCTATGTTGCCCAGGCTGGAGTGCAGTGGCTATTGACAGGCATGATCCCACTGCTGATAAGCACGGGAGTTCTGACCTGCTCTGTTTCTGACCTGTTTCACCCCTCTTTGGGCAACCTGGTGGTCTCTTGCTCACAGGAGGTCACCATATTGATGCCCAACTTAGTGCAGACACCCACCAGGCACAGTGCACTACAGCCCAGAACTCCTGGGCTCAAGCGATCCTCCCGCCTCAGCCTCCTGAGTATCTGGGACTACAGACATGTGCCACTGCACCTGGCCACTTTGACAGCTTTAAATATTAACTATGCCAGAAGTCAGTAAACTTTCTGTAAAGGGACAGAATAGTAAATATTTTAGGTTTTTCAAGCCAGACGGTCTCTGTTGTGACTCCTGCTGTTGCAGTGCAAAAGCAGCTATAGACAGTGTGTAAAGAGACAGGTGTGGCTGTGTTCCAATAAAACTTCATTTACAAAAAATAGGCAGCAGATAGATTTGACCTGCAGGTTGTAGTTTGCTAAGCCCTGAATAATAAACACAAAAAAATTTGTTTTGTTGCCTAACCTCTCTTCTGAACTCCAGACCCATGTGTCAATTGCCTACTTTTGTCCCTACTTGGTTGTTTACTAAGTACATCAAACTTAACACATCCAAAACAGAAATTATGTTTCCATCCACCTCCCCCCACACAAAAAACCCCACAATTTCTTCAACGAATTTCTTGATCTCAGTAAATGGCACCCCACTTACTCAGTTACAGGATGTGTCCCTCCTCCTTTCTTTCCTTCATACTCTCATGCACCCCCTTAGCAAGAACGTTAGCTCTACACTGAAGACACACCCGACTCTCAGCCCATGTCATCTTTCCAAGTTTGCCGTTGCCTCGTGGCCGCCTGGACTACTGTAAAACCCTCCTCACTGGACCCCTTATCTCCAGGTAACAACCAGCGTAACACTTAAAAACTGCTAATCAGATTGTCTCAATCAATTCCAAATGAAATCTAAATGGTTTATCACAATGGAGGTCTAGTTTCATTCTTCTGCATACGGAGATCCAATTTTCCCCACACCATGTATTGAAGAGACTGTCCTTTCCCCGATGTGGGTACCTCATGCCTTTGTTGAAAATCAGTTGTGTATTTCAAAATAGCTAGAAAAGAGGATTTTGAATGTTCCCAACACAGAGAGATGACAAATGTTTGAGGTGATGGATATGCCAGCTACCCTGATTTGATCATCACACATTGTATAAGTGTATCTAAATATCACATGTACCTCATAAATATGTACAATTATTACATGTAATTAAAAAGATTCTATATTAGGAGATCTAGCCCATACCTATTTCTCTAACCTCATGTCCTAAGACTCTATCTTATTGCTTCTACTCTAGTCACATGGACCTTCTCTCTGTTCCTTGAGAACATCAAGCTAATTCTCAACCCAGGGCCTTTGCACCTACTCTCCACTCTGCCTGGAGTGCTCTTCATATGACTTGTGTCATTACCTTGTCTCTGTGCAAAAGGCATCTCTACAGAGATGTCTTTCCTGACCAATCTCTCCAAAATATCTCCGAAGAACCATCTCTCTCTCTCTCTCTCCCTCTAAGTCCTCATGGCTTTGTTTTATTTACAGTACTTCTAAGTCTTTGATGTTATCTGTTTGTTTACTTGTTTATTAGTTTATCAGTTCATCTCTCTCCCTAGAATAGAAGCTCATGAAAGCAAAGCCTTTATCATGTTCACTGTGTTCCCAGTGCTTAGAACAGTGGCTCCCATGTAATAGGTATTCAATGAAGTATGTGTTAGTAGAATGAATATAGTGACTGTGTCCACATCACAGCCTGATACCCACTTTATTTTTGTTCAGTTGAAAAGGCTACAGGATGTGGCAAAATCAGCCCCCCAGGAAGAGCCAACAGTTCTAGGTCCTAGTTCTGGCTCTGTCATTAACTGTGTGACCGTAGGCGAGACATACCCCTGGTGTGAGCCTTTGTTTTCTCGCTGGTACCATGAAGATATCAATTTAGATATTTTATCAAGTCCCTTCCAGCTTGGATGTCAATGAATGAAATTGAATTAAGGCACTCTAATGGAATTTCAGAATCAGCAGGAGAGGTCCAAAGGAGGCAATTCAGCAGCACCCTTCAAATGACCCCACATCTTCCTAGCAGTCTTGGCGCGTGTGGCAGCAACTCTCTTTAATGAGAACACGCCTCAGGTGGGCAGCCTGAGCCAAAGTGGCAGTGAACTAAACATTAACAAGGGGGAATAATAATGAGTCCAGCCCTTCTGGATGTAAAGAGCCACATGCACCCAGCTTTGCTTGCTGCTCTCTCCAACGAGTCTTGAAGATCGTGAACTGATTCATGTTGCTGCCAAAAAAGCTTTTGTCCTATAAATATGACTCAGAAATGCAGGTCAATCAGATGTGTGTCACATCTTCAGGGGGAAAAAAAATACAGTGCTTAGTTAGGATTTAAAGTCTGCAACTGAACCGAACGTGTCACTTAGATTTATTTGCTATGATATCACCACCAGACTGCTATTAAAATGGGGAAGGATCGTCGGTCAGTGCTGCAGGGATCACCTTCAAGAGAAGCCACAGAAAAATGCCCTGGTTCTCCTCATTAAGAGCTGTAAGTCCTGAGCATTTCCATGCTCCTGCTGACTTCTCACGTGCCACTGCTTGTCAGGGCAATCTTTCAAAAGGATGGGCTCAAGGAAGCCTATCATTTGCATATGTGGAGAGCTTTATGGTTTGCAGTGCACGTTTTCACTCATTACCTCATTGGCTGTAACTTTTGATGTGGAATACCACTGAGTCCCAAAGAAATGACTGACCTTAACTTTCAGTTTTGTATCTTCGTCGTGTGGTCGTGGGAAAAATCACTTTCCCACTCTGGGCACCTCAGTTTCCCCATCTGCAATCTGAAAGTATTTACAGAGTCCCAGTTGGGCATTCCCAGATGCCCAAAGGTATTTGAGTTGAAACTGAGATCCAAGAGCTGTTTCCATATTTCAAAATGCCCCCTGGGAATTCTACATTTGTCCATGAACAGACCACACAAGTTAATTAAAATGTCAAGCTTCTTTGCTTTGTGATGGAATGATACCAATTCAGGTGGTGGCTTAGATTCTCCCAACTGATCACAACCTCTGATAGGCTGTAAGTTATATCACAGGAAATCCTGGGGTGTTACTTTATTGCCTACTTTGATATGTGTCTGATTAATAAAATGGGGGAGGGGGGAATTAACCACTTTACACCTGCAGGCGTGTGGTCAAAACCCACCAAAGGAAAAGGTAGGTGAATAAAAGTGGGTGTTCCCTTATCATTGGTGCTGAAAATGTTGTCTCTCCACCCCCATCCCCGTATAATCTCTGATATTCCCTTTCTAGTTCTAAATTCTATGATTCCAACATTTATATTCATTTGAGAATGCATTTTTATCCATTAGGGAAATTAGAGGATATTGCTGTTTGCTTTCCTTTAAAAATGGCCCTTTCACAATATAGTCACCCCCAGGCACAAGCACAAAGGGAAAACAATTCATTACAGTGTACAGGATAGATGCAGCCATGACAAGGTCCTGAAAAAAATCAATATGGCACCAGTTCTAAAGAGATATCTTGCATCCTGCCCTGAAGTTCAGCAGTTGTTGGCTCTGCTGAGCAAGGACAAAAAAACAGATTCCACCAGAGGATACCCTCTGGCTTCAAGGATCTGTGGATGAAAATATGGGACACGTTGACAATAGAGCTCTAAACTCAGGAACTGAGTTATGTGACCTTTGGCAAGTCATTTATCTTCTCAGGACCTCAGTTTCCCCCTCTATAGAGTACCAGGGAGTTGGGTTGTAGTGGATGCTGTGTGCACCCGTCAGATACCCTACTGCCCCATACCTCCATCCCCCACCTGTGCTGGGTGTCAGCTGCCAATAGCTCACAGCTGCCCCCTCTCTGGAGAACTGCTCTCAGCTGAAGGAAGCCACCTCGTCTGTTAGGGTATATCCCACCCATGCCTCAGGAGGGGCAGCATGCAGCTAATAACAGACTGAGATTGGAGCGTAACAGTCCAGCCCTTGCTCCAAGGTAGGACCAGCTCTGCAGTGCCATTTGTGTGCCTGAGCTCCCATGGGATCAGGAGGAAGCTGGACGTCAGTGAGGGCCACCTCCTTGCTGAGCTCCCCCCTGCCCTGTCCTAATACATTATGTGTCTCTAAGTCCCTGTCTCAGGCCCTGCTCCTGACCTAAGGCACTAATGCTTAAAAAATACTTGTAGCTGTCTTCGTTGAGTCTTCAACTATTGTAGGTAAGGGCTTTCTGGAGCATGGCACCATCCTTTATCCATGGGAGGTTTTATCCGTTGGCCTAGCATAATTGTCTCACCCTAAATGCTTCATTTTGCTCTATCCAGCTGTTAAAATCACCATGGCTGCCACACCCCTAGACTCCTCTGTATTTGCTTCCTGTGTTTATCTCATCAGAATTCTAGATCAGCCCTCCAGAGGGTATAATTTGCTTCCTGTCTCTCCAAAACCTGTTTCTCCCCTGGGTGGCTTCCATCACATCCAGCCCTGGGGAAGTGGAGAGAGCTCTGCTGGGCAGCAAGAGGGCATCTTAACCCCTGGCTCAGCCCCTCACGGACTGTGCAAGCCTCAGCATCATCATACTTACAAAACAAGGGATGGATCAATATCTTTTATCCAATATCTGATGGATCAATATCTATTTAAATATGGGGGTCACATGCATTGAAATAATCTGGGGAACTTGTTTTAAATTTAGATTCATAAGTTCCATCCTGGATCCACTGTTAGAATTTCCAATATTGTATGTGGGGCCGGGGGCAGAGGCACATCTAACAGTCCCTCCAGGTGACTGCTAGGAACGCTAATATCCAAGACCACTGAACTACGGCTTCCAAAGCTTGTTCCTGCTTCTATGTCCAATGGCTTTGGACATTTCTCAGATGGGTAGGGCAGATATTAGTGCTACATTCATGACAATAGTCTCCCTTCAAGATGTTCAACCAGAAACTTCCTTTCCAAGGGATTAATAAGCTTTTTAAAGCACAGGGTCTCTAGCGCCCCAACCCTTAGGTATCCACCCCCTAATGTTTCACACACTAATACCTACAGCACTGTCCCCAAGACTGCTGCACAAGATCTCTTCTGCTTTAAATCTATTTATTGTCATTGGAGGCTTTTATGGTTGCAGAAAACCCATTTTGATACAATTAAGTTGATTCTCCTTGCTCCTAGGACCAGTCACAAGATATCTTGAATGCTAGCCTGAGGTATTTGCACTTCATTCTTTAGGCCACTGTTTTCCATAGAATCCCACTTCCACAAAAGAGGGGGGAAGAAGGTGTTCCAAGTAAGCTTGAGAAGAGTGACCCATTCTCTCCCTTTCTGCGTGCTGAGAAGTCCAGCCATGTGGAAACTTGCCTTGTGTTGCTTTGCCCTGCATTCCCAATACAATTTGGACATGGAGCCTTTTTTTCCCAAGGTACACTGTTAACATTTTACAGGAACCAATGTGTCTGAGAACACCATTTGGGAAACTGCCCTGGGCAGTGGCTGTGAGGAGACACATTTGAAGGATTTCAAGCCAGGTGGAAACATACTGAGATGTGTGTCTTAAAACAACCCATCTGAAAGCTGCTGGAAATGAACTGGAGTAGCAGAGGCTGCAGACTGGGAGACCTGGGGCACAGCTGTTGTGATGGTCCATGGGACAACAATGGGCCTGAACTAGGGCAGGTTGGCAGAAGACACCAGGAAGAAGAGGCACACGCAAGGGACATGGGAGAGGCAGAACGATCGAAGCCTAGAAAACTTGTGCTTTGACCCCGCTGCCTGTAGGGTCTTGAGGCTCCTCCTGGATGCTTGTTCTGCATGCCCTTCAGCTCGACTCTGCTCACCCTCTGGTGTGGCAGGAATAGCATGAAGCCCGCCCTGCGGGTCTGTTCTCTGCAGAGATGATGGGAACCATGACTCCCGGACCATTGACTCTGCCCTGACACCAGGATCCTGGGGCTCCACCGCCCGTCCCCGCGGCCTCTGATCTCTCCTCGCATCTTCTCCCCCAGCCCTTTGTCTGCCTGCAGAGCTCACCAAGACAGGGTGCTGGGCTCAAGGTCGAGCCTGATGTCCTAAGTCCCCATCGGCCATGCTGACATCAGCTGCTGCCCAGACTAGCTTTTCAGTGCTCAGGATTTCCAGTCTGCCAGGCACCTTCACTACCTTCTCTTCATTAACCCTCCCAGCAACACTTGAGAGAGGATTCCTGTCCCCGTTTTATAAATCAGAGGGGAATAACTCTATCAAGGTCACAATGCCCATGAGTAGTGGGACCAGGACCTAAACCCTACTTTCTTTCTAGGTCCTATGCTCTTTCACTACAATTCCAAGGTACGATTAATTAATTCAATCCATCTTCCCGGCTCTATTTGCCTCTCTCTTACTCTTTCTCTCTCTCTCTCTTTCATTCCAAAGACCTGCATGGTCTCTATGCCTCCCTTTACAACCGTGAAGGCACCACAGGTGTGCTGGGAGACCCTTTCTCCTTTCATGAGTCTACCTTGGAGATGTTTCCAGGTTGAGTGACTCTCCTAAGCAAGACTCCACCCAGACACTCCTGCCCAGTGATTTTCAGCAAAGGCTGAGCACCACAAAACATTCAAAAATTCTTCCTCCTAGGAGTTTAATAATTCACTGGGATGGGCACAGGAGCTGCCACACCCCATGAGGACTCATGCGTAGCTGTTGCTGGGCTGGGCAGGCCTGGCTCCATGCCAGGGTCTGGCCTCAGTAGGTGAGCGCTGCTCTTCCTCAGGCGCAAAGGCCCCCTCGGTGCTGCAGGCTTGCACAGACACCCAGGAGAGAGGAGGGGGTGGGGGCCAAACTCCTTATATGAGTGAGAACGTCCACTGCTTGAGGTGTGTGCCACTGGACTCCACCAAGAGGGCAGGGCCACTGGGCCAAGAGTGCCAAAAGGAATCTATTGGAAGGACCAGATAGGGAGGGAGCAGTGGAGGTCTGACAGTCACAGCAGAACAGGTGGGGAGTCTGGGTAGGGCCAGGGCAGGCTGGGGGCAGCTATGGGCCTGGCGCAGGGTGTGGGCAAGCTGGAGATCAGGAGAGGGCCAGAGCTGAGCAAGGACAGCTAGGCAGTAACGCAGGCCGTCTCGGCTGCTTGCCACTTTCCTTGTGTCAAACCCAGGCTAGCTTGACTGTCACTTCTGCCCTTATCAGCTGCTGCCTAAGGGAGGGAAACCACAGAAAAGCAGTTCTCAGTAATGAGTCCGATTCACATATTTTGGGGTCCCTTTGTGAATGCAGAAGGGTGGTCTGGGCCAGAGGGGGAGCATTGCCATGGAGATCACAGACAAGTCACGGCGCAGCTGGAATCCCTGCTTGGGTCTCTTGCCTCCCGATTCAGTGCCCTTTTCAGGGTGTGGTGCCGTCTGCCGAGCCAAAGGCCCTGGAAGCAGGCCAGCTCTCCCAAGCCCAGCTACTTCTCCCTTAGCTGTGCAAAGTAGCGGGGTTTCTAGGAAATGCATGTCATCCCCATGGTTCCAGACCTGCATTCCTATTTTATGGAATAGGAATGCAGATTCTGTCATGCCCTCCAACCACCATCATCTTCGTGTCTCCCCTCTTACCTGCGACTGGAACTCCTAACGATGCTGCCTTCCCCCAGCTCCTTTCCAAAGGCTCTGCCCAGTCCTCTGCAGCAACTGGAAATACCACTTTTATGGTCAATGGAGGCTGATAGGACTGTCCCCTTTGGAAGCCAGATCAATTGGACAAACCTCCTGGATACCGAGCTCTTTCAGCTGGGTCACCGTCAGTCCAGTGTTGAAAGCCAACACCATACAGGCTTATGTAAATAGAGACACTAGGGGTAAGCTTCAACACACACTTACTGAGCATATATTATGTGCCAGACACTGCACTTAAGACAAAGGGATGAGGCACTCACAGACATGGAAAACCACTAAATGCAACATGATAAAGTCAGTGACAGAAATAAGCTCAGAGTGTTTCAGAATCCAGAGGAATTCTGCGTGGGACCCAGAGGGTGTTGCAGTGGCCTGGTCAAGAATCACTGGTGGCATGTGCAGTCACTGGCACTGTAAATGGAGAGAAACAGAAAATTTGGGAGTCGTTAAAAAGCTAGACTGGCTAGGCCTTGAGGATTTGTGGAATGTGGAGGAAAAGGTGCTTGGGGAACGGGTTGGGTGAGAGTCAGTGTCATTCCCTGGGATAGGAACCCCAGGAAGGTGGAAGATTTGAGGCAGCAAGAGGGCTTTGTGTCACTTGCTTCATGAGAGCCACCATCAGATCAGTGCGTTTGACTCATTACGTTAAAATAAAGTCCACACCACTATGTGAAATGACCCCAAAATTCCCTTCTCAGCCTGTCAAAACCCCACTCTTTCCCAGCCCAGCTCAAATCTCACCTTCTCTGTGAAGGCTTCCTTAAACACAGCAGGACCCATCATCCCTCATTTGGGGTCATCCCAGTGCTCTGCTTGTTCATCGGTGACAGTGCTGTGGCCTCGCCTGCCTGGGGGTAGAGCAAGCCGTACACAGGCATGTCGCCCTCTCCAGGGCCCCAGTCCTGTGTTTCTCATCCTTATGCTTCTCCCAGTGCCCGATGCCATGCCCAGCACATGATAGGATGAGCAAATGGGTGCCACGTTAAACCAAATCGCAGGGCTTCTGCTTAGCTGGGGCAAGGAGCAGTGGAGTGTCTGGAGCCCTCACCTGAAGCTTCAGAAGGAAACCAACCTGCAAGATACAACAACCAGGCAGTAGTTCCTCTCCCTGCACAAATGAAGCCAAGCCCGGAGGAAGGAGCCTGACAGCGTGTCTCCTCTCCGATCATCTGCCTTCAAGGGCTTTGCTCTTAGGGGGCTGGCCCCTAAGTGGAGGTGACAGGTGACTGGCTCTGGCCACCCACGTACAAAATTGTGGCCCTATTTCTGTGGCAGGCAGAATTTTCAGTCTGAATCCAGGCATTGGGGGCAGCCCTGGGCCAATCTGGAGCAGTGGGGCTTATCTGCCTGCATTCTCCACCCGGCTTCCCCCTGCACTGAGTGCCTGTCCCCCATACCTGTCTCTGAGCACCCATCTGCCACCATCAGCATCCTGTTCCCAGTGCAGCCACCAAGGGATCTGTCCTCAGATCCTCACTTTGAACTCTGCCCCTCATCTGTGTTTCCAGACATGCTGCTCAGCAAGTAGTCTCAGAGGATCCTTCACAAAGCCAAACCCTGAGCCAGGCACCCTGTGAGAGGCCATACTACACCCATAGGATTGCAGCGCCCATCATAGTGTCTGAAACATAGTAGCCGCTCAGTGGATGCCTGCTGAATGAATGTTGGGTGCAAGAATAATACAGCACCTGTCCTGAAGCAGCCCAGGATTTGGCAGAAGAGACATTTGACAGGGAGGCTAGCTTGGGATCTGGGGTCAGACTGCATGGTCTAAAGACAAATTCTGCTATGTATGAGCTGGGTGACTTTGGACTCTCTGTGCCTCCATTTGCTCATCTGTGAAATCCAGATAATAATGACACCTGCCTCACAGGGCTGTTGAGGGGATTAAATGACATATGAAAAGCATATAGCACAGTGTCTGGCACATAGCAAGTACTTAGGAGACTCCTTGAGAGGATGAATAAGTGAATAAATTCACGAGTAGGTGAGTGAGTGAACAAGTGAATGAAGTACAGAAGTGCTATGAAAACAGGGAGAATTTGGGGAGCTTAGTGGAGGGGAGGTGTTGGAAGATGGGGCTTCCACTGAGTGGCGCTGGGAGACAGCCCTCCAGGCACAGCCTGGGCAGAGGAAGAGAGGCAGGAACGCGCAGGGCAGCTCAGGGGGTAGGTGACTTTGTGTGGCTGGGCCAAGAAGGGCAGAAGGGAGCCTTGGGAGATGATCCCCAGGGGAGGGTTGGGCCCAGGCTCACGGGGCCCTGAATGCCAGGCCGGGGGCTTGGCAAAGAACTTTGCCACAGGGGGAGGAAAAGAACGCCCCAGGCAGGAAGCAGGTGATGCCCAGAGGGCCACAGAAGGAGCCCAACATCAGCCCTGCCTCCCCTGCACCCAGGCCTGGTTCAAACAGCAATGCTCTGGGGAGGAGGAACCAGGGCCGGAGGAGAAGGCCGGCAGATCCCTCGCCGCGCAGGTCGGTGGGCGCTGCCGAACTTACTGGCTTGGAGAGTTCAAGGCCCATCTCACCCGACTCTCCCATCCCATAGATGAGGAAGCTGAGGGCCCAGAGCAGGGAAGGGACTTGCCTCAATTTAAGAGCTCCTGGACCCCCGTCCCCTGGCATCTGAATGTTTCTCCTTAACCTGAACTCAACATCAGCAAGGTAAACCCATCTGAGGCAAAAGAAATGGAAATAAATCCCCACCAGCCATTCCAACACTGGTTATAAAGAACTGGCATTTTACCCTGAACAGCAGAGGTGAGGTGAGGCGAGCTTGCTCGTGCAGGGCGTGGTGGAGTCTGTCTCTCAAAGCAGGTGGCACGAGACATCCATTCATTGGCTTGCTCACTCATTCACTCAACAAGTGTCTATTGAGCACTGGTGCGTTGCTGTGTGCTAGGAGCCGCCTAACTTTGGAAAGGCCACAGATTTGGCATCCGGCTGCAGGCTAATTCTGGCCATGCCTTTCCCACGTGTGGGCTTGGGCAAGTCACATCATCCTTCTGAGCCTCAGCTTTGTCATCTGTAAAGTAAGGACCCAGGACAGAACTCCTGGCATTGCATTCAGTACTAAACAGGGTCACGTACGTGAAGTGCCCATGCCCGGTCCATGGGAGGAGGTCCTAACGCAGGTTCCCAGCCCAGACACCTCACTCCTAGACATTTTTGTTGCCACCCTCCTGAGCTGCGAGGGAGAGCCTAGGTTCTGGGGGACTTAATTGTTTCCTTCTGATAAATATCACGGGCCGTAAAAGCTGACAACTGCAACAGGTGCAGCTGACATTTTGAGGCGCCACATCTCCCTGCAGAAGCGTCGCTTGCCACCCTGCACGCTGGGGATCTGGGGAGCCCAGCCTACGCTGTCAGCAGAGAGGAATGAGCCCTGACAGCAGCAGGGACGCGGTGACTGATAAGGTGCTGTCACTCCCCATCCGCTGCTGTGCTCAAGTATCAGAGCACTTGGTTGGAAATGCCAAGCAATTTCCTCCTCTGGAATTCATCAAAGGCTGTGGGGGTTTGGGGAATAAATAGAAGAGGCGCTGAAAATAATTGCCAATATGTTCATGAAATGACGCAGTGGGGCCCCTATGCTTCACTCTCTTGCCTTTCCTTCTACCCCATTATGTGTTGGGGTGCTTTGGGTCCCAGGCCTTGGGTGAGTTGGGTTAGGCACTTAACCCACCGGGGCCACAGTTTCTTCACCTGGGAATAAGAAAATCTATCTGAGTTTATTGTGAGGGTTAAATTAAGTGGGGCGTTCTAAGGTTTTTGTATTGGGAGAACCCTTGTGGCCAGGGATTCTTAACCCTGACTGTATGTTAGACACAACTGAGGGGTTACCAAAAACTACCTCTGTTTGGGCCCCACCTCCGGATAATTTTATTTAATTGATCTGGGCTGGGGCCTGGGCATTGTTTGGTTTGTTAAAGCTTCCTTTCTGCAGGAAGGGTTGAGAACCCTGACATAAAAAATCTGCCTACTCATTGAAGGTTTGAAACATGGGGACACATGATCATATGTATGCCTTGAAAGATGACTCTGGGGATAGTGCATATAACAGGTTATGGGGCAGGTGTAAGACTGGATTCAAGAACACTATTAGAGCCTTTCTACTCACTGTGTGGTCCATGGAACAGCAGTATTGGCCCTCCTTGTTAGAAAGGCAGGCCAGCAGGATACACCCTGAGCAACTACTGATTGGGAGTCTGCATTTTTCTAAGCTCCCAGGTGATGTATACAGTCAACCCTTGGTATCTGTAGGGGATTGGTTCCAGGACCCCCAAAAGATACCAAAATCCATGGATGTTAAGTCCCTGATATAAAATGGTGTAGTATTTGCATGTAACCTATGCACATCCTCCTGTGTAATTTAAATCATCCCTAGATTATGTATAATTTTCCTAATACAATGTAAATACAGTGTAAATAGTTGTTATACTGTATTATTTTTATTTATATTATTTTATTGTCATGTTATTATTTTTAATTTTTTAAAAATTTACAATCTGCCATTGGTTGAATTCCCAGATGCAGACGCTGCAGATACAGAGGGCTGGCTCCACATGCACAAAAGCTTGGGAAGGCCTGGATTTGAGACTGTGCACTGCGGGGGTCCAGGCTGGAGGTGATGACGACCCCACTCAGAGCAGGAGGGTGGGGATCCAGAGCAAGAGGAGACAGATATGGGGGGAACTGAGGTGGTGTGAGTGCCTGGTGTGGAGGCTGCGGGAGAGGAGTTGAGAACGAGCACACATTTCGTATTTGGCCCTAGGGGAGGACAGTGTCTCCGCGTGTAGGTTCGTGGGGAAAGCCTGATGAGTTATGTTCTTTAATTCAACTACTTTTGCACAGCACCTTACACCGACAACTATCTTGCAACTTTCGTGCATTACTTTGTAAGTAGAATCTACCTAAACATCCTCACTTTGGTGTAGTTAGGAAAGGGATTTTTTGGTTACAAGTTTTCACATTTGGAAACAGGCTTAGGGGGCTTACGTCCTTGATCCTGATCACGCACCTAGGAGGTGGTACAATGAAGCCTGAATACAGATCTTCTGACTTCAAGTCCTGTGCACTTTTCCAAGCCTATGTGGTATTTCTTTTGTTTTGTCGTTTTGTGTCCCTGTGATCTTTGTTGTTGTGATTGTCCATTTACTGCTTGAGTGTCTAATTAAGTCAACATAATTGAGCCCTCCTGGAATGCCTTGATAGAATCTCTTTTATTAGTCACTGATTCTTTCAAAGATGACTGATGTCTTCACATACTCAACACAGAACACAGACAGAACACTTCTGGTCACCAAAATGTGTGAGGCTTTTCCCACACTGACCAATTCTCCAACACCAGCTGGATGTACTAGAACTTGATTCAGTTCTAACACTATCCACCTGGAGTTAGAGTCAAATCCCTCAGGTTAAGGGCTGAGTCCCACAGAACTGCCCCAATATGAAATCTTAAGTCCAGGCCTCCGGCACTTCTGACCAACTGTCCCATGACCCCCTTCTCAGGTTCAACCATTTGCTAGAATTGCTCACAGATCTCAGGAAAACACTTATGTATACCCATTTATTATAAAAGGATAGGACTCAGGAACAGACAGTGGAAGAGATTCACAGGACACGGTGTAGGGGAAGGGACACAGAGCTCCCATGCCCTCTCTGTGCATACCACCCTCTATGTGTTAGCAACCCAGAAGCTCCCCAAACTGTACAGTTCAGGGATCTTTATGGAGGGTTCACCACAGAGGCACAATTGATAACTAACTCAGTCTCCAGCCCCTCCCCCCTGTCTGCAGGCTTACTCTGGGGACAGTTCTAAGCTTCTAATCATGGCTTGGTCTTTCTGGTGACCAGCTCCCATCCAGAAACCCACCAAAAGTTGCCTCTTGAACAAAAGATGCTCCTATCATGTAGGAGAAGTTCAAAGGGATTAGGAGCTCTGTATCAGGAAGCAGGGTTAAAGACCAAATATTAAAACAAAAGATTTCTCCTAGCACCCCTATTGCTCAGGAAATTACAAAGGTTTTAGGAAGCCTGTACCAGGAATCAGGGATGAAGACCAAAATATATATATATTTCTTGTTGTAAGTCATATCACAATAACAAATCATATTGACTCCTGGTAAGCTGGAAAAGACATTGCTATCCAGGAGTCCTTTCACTGGTTATGATGAGATCAATAATTTTTTAAAATGTTAATAATAATAAAATTATATTAAAATAATAAAAACAACTAAGCAGAGGCACCAGTCATGTGTTCTGCAATCCTGAAGAAGCTGGACAGTATGATCCCAGAGAAAGGACTCCTGGGCCCTAACCCTGCCTCTGCCACTTGCCACTGTGTGACTGGAGAGGACCATTTCTCATCTCTGGTTTTCTATTGCCTCATCTGTGAAACAAGAATACCCCAGCTCTAAATCACTAGGCTTCTAATAGAAGTTTGTAAATGGCTTTCTCCTTTTTTAAAACGCATATTTATAAAGAACAAGGTATGTGAGATCAGCTATGTACGTGAAATAAATGAGTATGAGGTGAGCTAAAATACAATAGTGGGTACTCCAGGGGAAGTCAGTCTATTTGCAGATACTGAAGGAAGCTATGAAGGACACACTGGGCTCCACTGGGCAAAGGTAAGGCTGGCTGGGGAAAGGGGAAACTCTGCTCACCCATTCATTGACTGGTACTGAATACCCACCCTGTTCTGGGGGCACAGATATGAGTAAGATATCACCTTTGGCCTTCAAGGAGTTCCCAGTCTGTTATAGGAGACAGATCTGTGACTAGATAAGAGCTATTACAGAAATGTGGCCAAGTCTGGGGTTGGGGGAAGGAGATGAAAGAAAAGTCCAATCTTTTTTTGGGGGGTGGAGAAAATAGGCAACAGAAAAGGTTGAATTTGAACTGTCATTTGAGGAGCAGTGGAGGTTGCCACCTGAAGGAGGAGGGACCACAGTCTAGGCAGAGGGAACAGCAGGGACAAAGCCACAGAGCTGTGAAAAAGCAGGACAGACAGCACAGAGTGCATGGTGGGAACTGAGGGGAGAGGAGGGTGCTAGAAGAGTCTTGGATGCCATGGCGGAGGTGTGGACCTTGTCAAAAGCACGAGATTACCAGATCTGTGCCTTTAAAAGATCACTCTAGCAAAAAGATAGAGGGACAATTACATCAGAGCTAGAAAATCATAAGGAAACCTAGCTGAAAAGCTGAAGAAAAAGTCCACGAGAAAAATGAAGTCAGTTGAACCAGGCACAAAAAGGCAAGAATGGTGGCGATCAACCTTTCAGGACCACGGACAGTTCCTTTCTTATTCCAATCCCCTTTTACCAGAATATTTTATAAATATCCTACACAATTATTTTTAAAAGAGCTACCATTTACTGGGTACCAGGAACCTTGCACACATTATGTCTTTTAATCCCAAATAACAACTCTGAAAGGCAACGGTTATTGGCCCCATCTTGCTAGTGAAAAATAAATTGAGTCTCACTGAGGAATCCCTTATCCAGAGTCACGCAGCTGGTGAGCAACAGTCAGAACTTCATTATGCTATTGACCATCACATTAAGCATCATATTAGGACACCACCAAATATCCTGTAATTCAGAAGTGTTAATTAATTCATTTTTCCATTTTTTTTTCATTAAAAGCATATGGTTCCAGCCAGGAATTCTAACTAACCATCCCAAATTGCCACACTGTACTGCTTATACTTCTAGCCCAAACCAAAGAGATCTGGCATCCTTGTTAGCTGTGCTGTTTTGTTGTGAGTTAACTACAAAGGTATCTATATATGTTTTTTGAAATATTGCAATGGTTTTAAACATCCTTCAATCCCCTTCAAGGAGCCCTAGGGATCTGTGGTCCTTAAGTTGGGAACCAAGAGATTGGAAGGCAAAGAAGGTATAGCATGGGAACTCTGGTGCTCTAGTTAAGGTTATAAATTGGTCTTCTCCAGCAACCTGAGAAAATACTCAGCCCTATCACCTCCTGTCCCCATCTTGGGTACATTTCCTTTCATTTCCATAAAGTCAGGCCTGTGATTATTTTCAGCTCCAATATGAGCTTGTCACTGTGTGTGGAGTAGAAATGAGGTGGATGTCAAATAAATACCTGGTAGAGTTTCTGCCTCACAAACTGGGGAGTGTTCAGAGAACTTTCAACACAAATGAGAATTCTATTACAGTATGTTGCAGGACGCTGTTTGTCTGTTTCTTTGGTCAGAGTTCAGGGCCTCACTGCCTCCCGCTGGGATTTTGTAGCTGTCTCTAATTTCTCCCTCTTTGATGTGTCCTGCATACAGCCTCAGATTTACCTTCAGTAGAGCAACTCTAATAAGTTACTTCCCTGCTTTAAGACTCTCAATGGCTCCCTACTGCCTCCCAATATAGTTCATAGTCCTTAGCTGGGTATTGAGGGCCCTGCACAATTTAGCCACAGCCTGTCATTCGAAACTCATATCCTGCCGCACCTCTCCACAAACATTATGGTGCAGCCACAAGGGTCTGATTGCTATTCCAGAAATACACTGTGCAGAATGTGCAGACGTTGCCTTATCAGTTTCTTGCCATGTGGGCCTCCCCATTAAGGCAAGGTGTTTCTCCAAGATCACAATGCACGGAGTCTGCTGGCAAGATGGAAGTCAGAATCCTTTGCAGTTTTATCATGGAAGTGACATCCCCTCCATGTTGTGGTATACTACTTATTAGAAGCAAATCACTCAAGAGCAGGGGATTACCCAGGCCTTGAATTCCAGAAGGTGGGGATCACTGGGAGGCATCTTAAGAGCTGTGTGATATAATACTTGTAGAAGACTTACCATCCCTTTAAAAGTTGAATCAGATCCCACTTCTCAAAGATCGTTTTTTATGTCTCAGTCAGAATAATTCTCTCTCACTCCCTAATATCCTCCTTCCACATTGTTTTATTGTCCTTCTAGAGGAGCACTTGTCTTAATGCCTATATCAGAGACACTGAGAGATGTCTGTCTTCACCACCATTTGGGGGTCCCCGGAGGGCAGGAAGCACGTCTGTTCCTGTCTCTGCACTTCACACGGCCTCGTGGAACAGAGCAGATGCTCAGTAAATGTTTGCTCAAGTGAATTGGCCTAATCTTCTGCTCCTTTAGAAATAGCTTTTAGCTTTCAGTCTCAAACACAGAAAATAATTCACCAAGAGGGTGATGCTCCTGGGTGGTAAAGGAATATATGCTTTTCTCAGATTTTAAAAAATCCATCATTGGGCAGGTTAAGAAATAGGAATTTAGCATGAACTGGAGCAGAGAGAAGCAAGTTTCTCAGAAAACATTCCTATAGACCATGTGTAAAAATCCACAGGTTAACGATAATAACAATAATATATAACATTTGCTATGCAGAGAACCCTGTACTTTACCTGCCTTGGACCATTGAATCCTCACAGTGGTCCTACCATGTTGGCAAGTTCGTTTTCCCCATTCTACAAATGAGAAGGATCAGACTTAAAGAGGTAGGTAACCTGCCCAAGATTCTAGGGTCTGATAACAAAGATGGGGCTCTTCACTCCCCTGTTTCCTCCTATACACCAAGAATTTCCTTTCTCTGATTACTATCTAAAGGCTGTAATTTTGCTACAGCAAACTTAGAATTGCATTGGTCCAGTTCTGAAGCCTAGCTTCATGAATGGCACATCAGTCTGCACATCAGGAGAGCTGGATTTTTGTCTCAGTTATGCCCCAAACTTGCAGTATAACCTTGGAAGAGTCACTTTCCTACTCAGGCTCTCAATTTTCCCTCCTGAAAACAGGTGCAAATTATGCAGGTTCAGCACAATTCTCAAAGTATGTAAGATTTAATTATAAACCATCATCAATAACTTAAATTGTATTTCTAAAATATATATTAAAATCAGATTATTGCTAATTTTGTCAAAAATGCCTCTTGCCTTTTTTTTCTTATAAAGGGGGAACCATTTAAAGTTACATTTTTAAAAGATCATCATGGAATAAAGAGGATAAGCTTCAGTGATGTCATTTGTGACACTTTTTTAATGAGGTCTGTTTTAGAATATCTTGTCAATAAGTCATAACGGGCTGTTCCCTATTGCGGACCCAGAGGTTCCATTATGGACAATTTAGAAAGATTAAAGAACACTCTCTCTGGGGGGACTTGGTTCTCAGAGCATCTAGAATATCACATTAAGCATCTGAAATACTCATTTTCAGTTCCCAACAGTGGATTAATGAATCTACAAAGAACACACTTATTAACACCGACATATGCTGAGGGATAATGGACCTAATCCACATTTTCATTTGTCTCTTTCTGCCTGTGAATAAAGAGAAAAGGAAAGTGAAACAGAGTTGCCTTCCCAGCCAACACCCTTACCCTCCTCATCGTGTGTGTTGGCAGGAGGTAAGATGACGGATTGAACATTGGTCTTGGGGTCGAGTACGTGGGGTCCAAGCCCTGACTAGGCCACTAGTCTTGTCTGATATGATTCTTTCTGGGCCTCAGTTTCTTTGTTTTAGGCTAGATCAGTGATTTCCAGAATGTGTGCCACAGAGCTCAAGGTATGTCTTCCTCAGTCCCCATGGGAATGCTGTTGGGTGATAACTTGAAAAGGTTTCTCAGCATTAAATACTTTTGTTAGAAAACCACTAGGCTGGTTGAGTGTCTTTTCCAGTTACTTAAGTTTGGGAGGTGATAGAAAAATATCTGTTGATGTTTTTGTATTTTAAAATTTATTTTTAACTTATAATCCGAGTCTTTAAAATTCCAAAATATGTGCTTATATGCCTTGATGGCTAAAACAATGCATAAATAAGTACCATATTATCAGATTGAGCCTTCCTGGGGCCTCATAGGGTCAATATCAGAATTATTTGGTATAGGTAATATTGTCAGATCTCAGAGCTGGAGGAAACCAGAGGAGATTCATTTAAAAAGCAAACTGAGGCTCAGAGGTTATGCAACAAAAGGGGAGTAGACATCAGAGTTTCTGTCTCCCTGTCCAGGCTGCTTTCTGCCATCCCATGCTCCTTGCCCTGCTGTTATCCGTCCTATAACGTCACTGCTTTGTACTATGACCACTTGTGGGCATCATATCATCCTTCCTAAACTGTAAGTTCCTGGAGGGACAGGACTGTTCTGCCACCACAACCTGCCATGTGTGTTTTGTCCCACCACTTTCTGGTGGAACTACAGATATTCATCATCATCAGGAAAAGAAAAAGAAGACCTTACAAAGATAAATCACAGTTTCCTTTTCTTTTGTGAGGAACTCTTTAAACTGGAATCCATCTCCACAAATTATGGAACACACATACTGAGGTGTCATCTGCTGCGGAAAACAATGATTCACCCACGTTTTCCTGACTGGAGATTTAAATTGGGCTGTCTATCACCTCAATGTCAATCAGCTTCTCCTATTGTGAGCCTCAGGTACGAGTCAGAAATAGAATCAAAGCATCTCTCTGAGGGTAAGCAGGGCTAGGTTTTGTCGCTGGGGCTTTGCTTCTTAATTTGGTCAGGTAACAGACATGTAGTAAGTACCTACTATGCGTCAGGCACCGTGTAGAGGGCAGGGAGGGTGAAGATGAGGAAAGCATGGACCTTCCATGCATTCGTTGTCTATTGTTGCCATAACAAATTACCACAAATTTAGCAACTTAAAACAACACAAATTTATTATGTCACAGTTTCTGTTGTTCAGAAATCCAAAACCAGGCTCAAATCAAGTGTCATCAGGGCTGCATGCCTTACTGGAGGCTCTAGGGAAGAATCCACTTCTGCACTTCTCCAAGTTGTTGGCCCAACTTAGTTCCTTTGCAGTTGTGGGACTGAGGTCCCCATTTCCTTGCTGACTATCACAGAGGGGTGTCCCTTAGCTCCTAGAGGCCTGGCATGTGGTGGCCACTGCATCTCAGAACCAGTAACAACGTGCCAAATTCTTCTCATATGTGGCCTCTCTCTGACTTCCCCTTCTGCTGCACCTCTCTGACTCCAGCCAGAGAAGGTTTTCTGCTTTTATGGGCTCATATGAGTAGCTTGGGCACATACGGACAATCCAGGGTAATCTCCTTATCTTAAAATCCCTAGCCTCAATTATATCTGCAAAATCCCTTCACGATAACACCTAGATTCATGTTTGATTGGATAACCAGGAGATGGTTATGCATTGACTTGACTGGGCCATCAGGTGCCCAGACATTTGGCCAAACATTATTCTGGGTGTGTCTTAGAGGGTGTCTCTGGATGAGATTAGCATTTGAATCAGTAGATTGCCGTAAAGCAAGTGGCCTCCCAACGTGGGTGGGCCTCATCCAATCTGCTGAAGGCCTGAATAGAACAAAGAGGCTGACATCCCTGCAGGTAGGAGGGAATTCCTCCTGCCTGACTGCCTTCAAGGTGAGACACCACATTTTTCCTGCCTTTAGATTCAAACTGAAACACTGGCTCTTCCTGAGTCTCACACCTCCTGGATTTTGGACTCATCCGTTGTCCTGGTTCTCAGGCCTTCAAACTCAGACTGGAACTACACCGTCAGCTCTCCTGGGTCCCCAGTTTGCTGATTTCACATCTTGGGACTTGTCAGCCTCCATAATCACATGAGCTAATTCATATATATTTAATATATATACACACACATACACACGTGTATGAATGCACACATATGTATATACATTATATATTTTATATATATGATATATATAAAACCATATTATCTATCTATCTCTCCTGTTAGTTCCGTTTCTCTGGAGAACCCTAATATACAGGGGAACATCTTTTTATGTCTTCCTTCAAAATTCACTGTCTGCTGGAGCCAAACCCTCCAACAGAGGTTGCAAACACAAATGCCTTCAGGGTCAGGGCAAGAAAGCAAAGTGCACAATGGAGCATGATATAATGCAATAAGGTGGTAGTGGGTCTGTGGCAAACTAGAGCGTACAGGCCCTGCCTATGTTCAAGTTTTCTAAAATCATAGTGCTGGCCAAACAAAACATATTTGTACCCAGATATGACCAAGAGGCTTAGAGTTTTCAACAAAATGAAAATTGTTATACTAGAGGCATGCTAGAGAACCACAAAGAAAGGAAGGCTAGAAATGCTTTCACAGAAAAGATGGTATTTGCATTGAGCCTTGATGGTTAAATGTAAGTTCTCTAGGCCAAGGAGGAGGAAAGGCACCACAGACAGAGAGAACAACACAGCAAAGGTTCAGAGCCCTGACAGGCCCACGTCTACCATGGGTGGGCAGGAGCACAGGGCCCAGGAGTGCAACAGCAGGGTGGGTAGGGGTCAGCCTCAGGAGGACTTTACTGTCTGAAGAACAGCCGTGCCAGCCTTCCACGCCCTGACACTGGTGTCAGGTACAAGGCAGGCCTGGGCTGGGAGCCTCAGATCAGCCAGGTCCATTTCACTTTCCATAAAGGGATTTCATTGTGAGGGACAGAGAGCAACACAGCTAGAATAGCAATGAAGACCTTGCCTCCTCTTGTGCACAGCCGGCAAGGCTGCCCTGTACCTGAGGGCCTGGGCTGGAGGAGCGGGTCCCAGCTAACACCCCTTCCCATTAATGACCTGATTCTCTTGTTTGAATGCCTGACACCAGGCAAGCCATCCTCCATGCCTAGGAAAGCCCGCACCCACCCAGGTGGTTGAGGGAAGCCCCTATGATAAAAAGGCCCACCCAGCAGGCAGGATCTCTGAGCTGATCTAGCTCCATTCCTGACTAGCTGCCTTCCGGGAATCACAGCCCTTCCCTGGCCCCATCACTGTTCTCATCATCTGAGGAACGACGGCCTTGGGCTGGTTACCTCCCAGGCTTGTTCAGGCCCCCGATTTCTACTCTAAGCATAAGCCCAGACTTCTATAGATCTTCAGGCAGAAAAGGGTTTTCTTCCTTGTGCTACGCAAAAGACCCAAAACCTTTAGAGGCAGAAAAAGCAAAGTGAGAAATTGGAGAAAGAGAACTGATATCGCTCTTTGCTAATGTTGGAGTTTCTCTTCCCCACCAAGTTCAGAACAAA
Source organism: Daubentonia madagascariensis (assembly GCA_023783475.1). Lineage (NCBI taxonomy): Eukaryota > Metazoa > Chordata > Mammalia > Primates > Daubentoniidae > Daubentonia > Daubentonia madagascariensis. The sequence continues at coordinate 53,055,862 of JAKFHU010000485.1, read as the reverse complement.
TTGTAGGGGAAAAAACAGAGGAGTGAGGTGGGGGGAGAGCAAAACCTCAAATGAGAAAAGCAATGTTGGGCAAGTGGCTTAGTTGTGTGGGGCCCCTAAACTTTTACCTCTGAATTAGATATATGTGCCTACCCAGTACCTAGCTGTCAAAGATGACACAGAAGGGGCTGATCCCAACATGCCCAGTTCCTCCACCCGGGCTCACCAGTCAGGTAAATGCTGCCCCCCTTCCTTGGGGAGGCCTGAGTAAGGGGAGGGGGCGTGCCCTGGGGTGGCCAAGGGTGTTACCCTAAAATCACATACATCCCTCCACATGGAAATACAAGGAGTGGGGGAAAATGTTCCACCCAGGAGCTAGTAATAATAATAATAATAATAAACGTATATTGAACACTTACTGTGCCAGACTCTGAAAGCAAATTATCTTGTCTCCTCAAGACAATCTCATGATGTAGGTGGTAGAGAAACTGAGGCATAGAAAATGTCACTGCCCCAAAGTCACATACCCGTGAGTGGCAGGTGATTTGACTGCAAAGCTCTCCTTCCTGACCACTGGCTCTAGACCAGCTCTCTCTTTACAGCTGTAGGACCTGACGCTTGCTCCTGGCCTCTCCAAGCCTTGGGTCTCTCGACTGTAAAAAGAGAGTCATTGTAATTCCTGGAGCTTGGGGCTTGGTGAAGCTCACGCTCCAGACGTGCTTCCGTTTGATGCTTGATTGGGCTGGAGAGACTGGATAATGCAGTGGAAGAAGCATGGCTTCAGAGTCAACCAGGAGATTCTTTACATGTGAGAAGGATAATATCTATACCGTGTGGATAGACCTACATCTACAGCATAGCTCTACATCGACAGCATAGGATTATTAGGAGTCCAAGCTGCAGAATGGCTAACAGCTATCATTTTCCTGTTGCTGCGGACCGTTGTAATTGCTTTGGGGTCTCCTGCCCTCCTTCCCCCACTAGGCTCTGAACTGCTTCTTTTTGTCTTCCCAGGACTATCACAATGTCTGGCATACAACAGCCACTTGGTGAATACTAGGTGAGGTGGATAGACTTTATTTCCTTCCTCCCTGACCCACTTGCCCACACAGCTCAGGTGAGGCGTCCAGGCCACCTGCTCTCTTAGCACCCTGAACTTCCACCTAGCAGAGGACTCACCCCTCCTGCAACAGATCGGTGAATTGTTTGCTTTCCCTACCAGATCGTCAACACCATTAGTGGAGGACTGTGACTCTCTCCTTCACCATTTACCCCTATCCTTGGCAGAGTGCTTGGAATATGGAACCCACTCAGTGGATGTCTGTAAGACGGATGAATGAGAAAACGGATGAGCCGTGAGTGGAGGATGGAACAGAGAACTCCTGTGCCCCAGACCACAGGAGGCATCAAACCTTGGCCCGATGCAATTCCAGTCGTGACCAACAGAGGGTGCTCCCCTCTGAGTTTCTTAAAAGTAGTGAGATTTCTGTCTTGTAAAGCTTCACGAGTGGCTTATGCTATCAGGCATGTGGCTTTAGGTAATGACCTATTTAACGGTTTCAGTCGAAGCTGCCCACCCTCCATAGCTGAGCTTCCGGAATGGCTGAGACAGTCAGACAGCCCTGTTAGGACTAAAAAACCATTTCTGCATTTTGAAGATGTAGGTGCAATCCCAGTAAGGCCTTTGATGGCACAACTTTATTGGCAGAGATCTATCTACAATATACGTATGAGGGCTGTCCAGAAAGTATCCAGCCATGTAATATGAAAAATTCTGTTGACAATGGCTGGATACTTCCCCGACAGCCCTTGTAGATCTATTTACAGCATAGATCTGCATCTATGGTATAGTATTATTATGAGTTAAAGGTCATCATATTTTTCAATCAGGCATTAAAGGTGGTGGGACTCACATTGCCCTGGAAATCCTGATTCTGTGCTCACTTATATAAAACCTTGGATAAGAGGCTTTACTCATTCATTCATTCACTGATTCACTCATTCACTCCAATTACTGCATGAACTTTTCTGAGTGTTAACTATGCCCAAAGCATAAGGAATATTATAGTTGAAAAATCAAGTCCTTGCCCTTAGAGCTCAGAGTTTAGAGGGGAAAGATAGGCATGAACAGACATTTCAGATGCCAGTCCCACCATACAGACTGTGTAGGATGATACAGGAGCACAGAGAAGGAACACTCAATTCATCCCAGGGGATGGGGGTCACTCGGGAAAGACTTCAGGAAGAGGTGGCCTTCAAGCTTCCTCTGAAAGGATAAATGAACCAACAGGTGCAGTGATGGGGTTCCCGGCAGGAGGACCAGCAACAGCAGACACAAGGAGGCTTGGAGATACATGTCCTGCTTGCAGAAGTGCACTGAGCACGGTTACAGTGAAAAGCGTTCATGCAGGGGCCAGATAATGAAGGGCCTTGTGCACCAAGAGAGCAGGCTCCACTTCATCCCGACGGCAAGAAGGAGCTTTTGAAGGAAGTGACACAGGGGTGTGACAAGGTCAGGTTTGCATTTTGAAACATCACTCTGTCGATCATGAAGAAAGTCAGGGGAGGGGCGCGAGGCTGGAGTCAGGAGACCTCTCTGAGCTCAGTTTTCTCACCACAAAGGTCTGAGGGCGGATGAGGATGTCCTGTGAGGTCCCTTTGGACTCAAAGTCCTATTTTTCCACAGATATGGATATAGATACTTTAGTCCTTCAGAGTGAACAGAGGTTATCAGAAATATGCCACAACCAGGAGGAAAAAAAAGGTCTCCAGCAAGCTGGGGTCTAAAAATACCAAGATCTAACTGGGCCTGCCTGTCACCTGCTCCTTCAGTGAGCCTGGCACGGTGTCAAGAAGCGGTTGTCTGTGTCTGTCTTCAGCTCTAGCTAAGAAGAGCCTGCAGGAGGTAATCAGGCAGGGAAAATGTCGCTCACCCTGCTGGATGGGTGTCCTGCTGAGGCGACTTGAATCTAACAAAGCTCCAAAGGCAGAACTCAGAGTCAGACATCTTCCTGGATTCAGCCCTCATTCCCTGGGAGGCCGTGGCTTTGGCCATCTCCGGAAAATTACACTGCTGTGGCTTTTCTGGAACCTTCCTTCCCCTAGTAGTGCCAAGGAGAGAACTCAAGAAGAAATGTTCTCTATTCTTTTCCCAGGCACCCCACACTCAGGAGGGCTCAGTTCTGCGCATGAGGCCAGGGTGGAGGTGATGGGGAGATGCATGAGAAGGTGACGTGATCCTTAATATGAGAGTTCCCCGGATAGAGATGGCAGGAAGGGCGCTCCTGGGAGAGGAAACAGTGTGGATAATTCCCCAAGTCAGGAATTATGGTAACCTAACACAATCGTGTTGGAACAGGTCTTGTGTGTTGCTTTTTCAGTAACTGGAGACTCCTCTAATGTCAAAGGAGACGGTTTAGGGGAAGACACTGTCTGGGTCTTGGTGGCGTATTGATGAGGCTGGTAGGACTGGCATTAACTAGGGAGTTAATAGGCAGTATTGCAAATATTCACCTGTAAACTTCCTGGGCCCGGCAGTGGTTGCGTGTGTGTGTGTGTGTGTGTGTGTATGTTATTTTAAAAACTTACAAAAAGGTATATGCAATTTGGTACTAGGTATGTGCATTTTAAAAAACATACAAGCTGGTACTATAAATTGTTTAAGTATTTATTTTTAAATCATGAAAGTGTGAAAATAGAGGCAAGAAGCCTCCATGCCAACTCCCATACAGAGACGACCTCTGGAGAGAGGGAGGCAAAGGATTTACAGGATCTACATTTTTCTTCAAAGCAAATATGCTACTAAATTGTCTTTACGTTTTTATATGTGTTTTAAGGGTTCCATAGTTTATGATTAAAATATAAAAACAGAAATCATGGTCAACAATAATGAAACTAGAGCTCTTTTCTAGAGTTTGTCCACTCAGGCTGTGGTTCATCGGGGTTCTGCCTGGCTGGTCCCTTCCCCACCATACCTGCTATCTTTCTCCCAGACCAGGTGGCACCTTAGAATTGAGCTACTTTCTCCAGGCCCCTGACCTGTCACCTCCATGGGTGTTTCAGAGTCTGATCAGTGCTGCAGAGATGGGGTCTGATGCTTGCATTGTCACCAGGTTCAATCACTCTGCCACCTCCTACTCCATCTGAGCCCAGTCCCTTCAGCCTAGACTGCTTTTTTGGAGGGGAGAAGCTGCCCCTTCCTGATGCTTTGGAGGGACCTGGGTGCAGGATTCTGCTTACCCACCTTGGGTTTAGGCCAATACTCCGTGCCTGGCCACCATCCCCAATAGAAACCCTTCCAGGCCCCATTTTTTCCACCACCTCATGTTTCCCACTGGTCTAGACTTCCTCTGCTCCCCTGCCACCCCACTTTTCTCCCTGTGTACTCCGGAACCCCAGCTGTAGAGCAGGAATGCCCCTCTATCCTGGACCCCTCATCCCCCTCTCTCCACCATGCCTACGGAGGCGTGGCTCTCCCCAGAGGGTGCTACTTCCTGACAGGCCCTGCATCCAGGTCAGAGACAGGCTGGAATTCTTCCCAATCCCCCCTGCCCCTCCTAGACCATTATTTCTCCAACTTCACATACAAAGCCCTTTCCGTAAGGATCACATCCTCAGGCCAGATGGTCCTGTTGCTGTTTTTCCTGCTGTCATTTCCCAAACCTCTGGGCATTCCCCTTCATTCATGGAGAACTCTGGCACCTGAACTCCACACCCTGAATGACTTTGACTATGAGACATTGCAAACTAGCAGGCCACAGGCTGAATCAGCCTACACACGTTTGTTTGTTTGTTTGTAAATAGGAATGTGTATTAGTCAGCTTGGGCTGCATAACAAAGTATCATAGATTGAGAGGCTTAAACAACAGAAATTAATTTTCTCACAGTTCTAGAGACTGGAGGTCTGAGACCAGATGACAGCTTGGTCTTTTCCTGGCTTGCAGGTGGCTGTCTTCTCATTGTGTCCTCACATGCCTTTTCTCTGTGTGCGTGCAGGGGAAGTGGGGAGAGAGAGAGAGAGAGAGTATGAGCTCCTGTGTCTCTCTTCTTATAAAGACATAATCCTATTAGATCAGGGCTGCACCCCTTGACCTCATTTAACCTTAATTACTTCCTTAGAGGCTCCATTTCCAAATACAGACACACTGGGGGCTAGGGCTTCAACCTGTGAATTTTGGGGGGATGCCAACCTTCGGCCCACAGCAGAATGTGGATGCCCGTGAGCACGCTTGCACTCTTGTCTGCCACTGTCCCTGCCATTCCCTATTTCTTTCTCCCTCCCTGCTGCAATCTCTTGCATGGCTACCACTCTGAACTATCTTCACTCTTCTGCAGCTCAGCCGCATCCTGAGCCATGTCGTCACCCAGAACCCTGGAACCCCTGAAGCCATTCCACATCCTTCTGGTCACAGCCTCCTAACTTTCTGTCCTGCTGAGCTGGGTCCACTGGATAAAGCACAAAACTATGCTTCTAAGTCCCAGTCTTGAGATTGCCTTCTAATCAGGAGCCTTGTTTGGCTCTGTTCCCCAGAGCCTCTGCCACACCTGAGTAAGACCAACCCATCCAGCTCACACCACAGAAGACAGCACTGCAAAGAACACTGGAACTGGAATTAGAGAACTTGTGCAGCCAGGGGCAAATAATTCAGCTTTTCTGGCCTCAATTTCTCCATCTGGAGATGGGAGAATACCAACTCCTCCTTCCTGAGGTTTTCGGGTGTCCATGGAAGCACTTTGTAAACAGCAAGCACTGAACCCAGGGAGTCGGTTGTCACCTGGGAAGCACAGGTTCCCTACTGGACAGATGTATTAGTCAGGGTTCTCTGGAGAACAGAACCCATAGAATATATATATTATAAGAACTCCATTTACATGCTTATAGAGGATGAGAAATCCCAAGATCTGCAGTCAGCAAGCTGGAGGACCAAGAAAGCTGATGGTGTAGTTCCAGTCCAAAGATAGGCAGGCTCAAGGCCCAAGGAGAGCTGGTATCTCAGTTCAAGTCAGAGGCCAGAAAAGATCAATGTCCCAGCTCAAGCACTCAGGTGGGAGGAGTTTCCTCTTACTCAGACTTTTTGTTCTTTTGGAGTCATCAGTTGATTGGGTGAGGCTGACCCACATTAGGGAGGACAATCTGCTTTACTCAGTCTCCTGATTCAAATGCTAATCTCATCCAGAGACACCCTCACAGACACACCCAGGAAAATGTTTAACCAAATGTCTGGGCACCCTGTGGCCCACTCAAGTTGACACATAAAATTAACCCTCAAAACAAAGTATACAGACTTTTCAAAGTCAGTAATTCCTCTCCTTTTGTATACACAGATGAGAATCCTAGTGATTTAAACAGCACTGCAGGGTGCTTTGCTGATAGCCTTGGACTTCATCTATGTTCAAGGATGACAGAACTAATGGAGCTAAGACCATAAAAGCAAGAGTGTTTTGGAAGAGTGGAAAGTTCCACAGACATGTCTACTGGTGTTGGTATCATGGTTCAAATCAGATCAATCATTATTTTCTGAGAACTAATCACAAGCAAGACCCTGGGCCTGGCCCAGTAGAAGCCCACCTGGAGACAGATGGAGGTCTTGGAATCCCTGAAACATCCCAGTTCCATATGCAGCATGAGTCAGCCTAAGAGCATGTTGACAGTGTGACCTTAGGCCTCTCCCTGGGCCTCAATGTCCTCATTTGAGCGAGAAGGCTCCAAACAAGGTAGGGATGTACAGAATCATCATAAACTGAAGCCCTGAGGAACTGTAGCCAAGTTCCTTCCATCTCTGAGCCTTGATTTCTTGGTTTCCTGGTGGGTAAAGTGATAGTCATCACTGCCCTCACAGCTGGTGTGAGTATTCATGAGATACTGTCAGAGGATGCTCACCACACATGACAGGTGTCCGGTGGAACTTTCCAGGTGCCGTTTATTCATGAGTTTGTACATAGATTAAATATGCATTCACTGAGGCCTGCTGTGAATAGGGACTGTGCTAGGGGCTGGAGAAACAACAGCAAACCAAGGAGTTGTTAAATTTCCTCCCTCAAGGGGGATGAGGCAGAGCCAGCCCAGTCAATACTCAACAGCCATCCCATGTAGTTATTTATATGGCAGGTAAGACAGGGTGCTGTGGGGCCCAGAGGAGGGGTCACACCCAGGCTTGGGCTGGGTACAGGAAAGGCTTTCCAGGGGAAACAGCTCTGGGTCTGAGTTTCGATAAGTAATTAGAAGTTTAGACCCTAAAGGCAACATAGTTAAGTCCTTGTCTTGTTTCTTCTTCCACTTGTGCTGAGATCCTTGTTTCTTCTTCCACTAATGTTAGACATTCAACATGCCTGGAACAAAACCTCAGGACTGCGCAGGCCCATAATGATGTCTAGCTGTGTCCAGTTTTAACCTGCACTTGTGCAGGTCTCTGTGGTCACATGGAGAATAAAGAAGTCAGGAGCCAAGAGAAAAGCGTCTCCCTCCATATATCGGAACACATTCCAGATGGATTACAGAGGCAAGGTAAGTGCGGGAAAACCAGTGTGACCCCAGAAAAACTAGAAAGGACTATATATCAAACATTTGGGGGGACAAAGGACTTGCTAAGCACAGCAGCGACAGAAAAAAGCCCAAGTGAAAACAATGGGCAGAAGGGATGTCAGCAAATTTTAAATTCTCTACACGTTGAGGTGGGGCGGGGTGGGGAGAAAACTAGCAGGAAAAATATTTGTGGCAAAGAGTTAATATCTTTATTACATAAAAATTCATACACCTTAATAAGAAAAACATGGAGTTTTCTGTGGCTACATGACTAAAAGACACAATTTCCAAAATAAAAAAAAGCACAATTAGTATGGAAACACATGGGGAGATGCACCTCCTGTCCTCTGCAGTAACAGAAAATGCAAGCAGAAATGAAGATGAGCTACCATCCACACCCAGCAAAGCTGATACAACAGGACAATCCCGGGGCTGGCAAGGGATGGAGCAAAAACGTTGTGCTCCTTTGCCCGTGTTTTGGAGAGGGCATTGTCTGGTGGTACAACTTGTCTTTATTGCAGGGCTTTTGATAAACATATATCTAGGGTTTTATGTTATAGGCGAGAGGGAACAACCACATGATTTTCTCTAGAGTTCCAAGGGTAGGCTAAGAGAGGTACAGGGACTTGTCAAGGTCATGTATGTGTTCTTTCACCCATTCAACAATTATTGAGTACCTCCTATGTGCAAGACACAGAGCTACAAGCTCTGCTGATACAGCAGTGAAAGGTGGACAAGGTTTCTCAGCCAGCTGGTCCTCTGTGCAACTAGAATGTTGCATGGAGGACTTCTAGCAGCTTTGCAGGGTATTAGAGTCCTCCTTCCAATGTCTGAAAGAGGCAGAGAGGCATCAGACCTTGCAGAGCCAAGAGCCTCTGGTCATTTGAGTCTCTTATTAATTTGGGTAACACAAACACCATGAGGTATTTGCCTAAGGAGGAGGCAGCCTCCATGGCAAGGTCTGTAGGCCAATGACCTGGATTCTGGGCTGGCTGTGGCTCCTTTCTGGCCGTGGTCTCTTAAGTGAGTCACTGAGCCTTTATCTCTGGCCATCAGGCCTACCCATAGGGTGAGTGGCAGAGGATTCATGGAAGTGTCAGACAGACACGAGGGGCATCCATCACTCAGGAAACCAGGGCTTCCCTGGAAGCCAGCTGTTTATTTCAGTTAGCGCCCCAGAATCTGACCTCTCCTGTTCAGGCTGCAGCATTCCAGGTGAGGGATGGGTTTCTCCGCGCAGTCTCGTGCTTAGAGGAGGACCGTCCCACGTGGTAATGACTCCACCTTCTTCCTTTTAGCAGCTACAGAACTCTAATGACTTGATGGCTAATTTTGTTCTGATTCATATATTGCTTAATTAGGATTTTTACCCTGTAACAGATGGCTGTCTTCATTAAATCATGATCCATTCGCTCTGACAGGGAGCAGCTGGTTTGAAGGGGTAGATGGCAATTTATTTTCTTTGTGTCAAAATGAGCCACAAGGAAAGGAATCCAGGTAGAAATAATGCAATTTGCTCCATTTAGTTTTATCTATAAACTTAGGGGGATTATTTTGGTTTTGGTTTTCATTTTCCCTCGAGTCTTTTAGAGGTCTGCACTATGATCCTTACAAACCTTAAGCTGTTGGGGAGTTAAGCGGGAAGCAGGGCCACCTCCTGAGAAGCGGATGGTGGGGCAGGCAGGTGCAGGTGCCGCCCAGGCTCCCACGGCTGGGTGTGCAGCTTCGGAGCCCGACTGCGCCGGGGTGGACACATGTTGTGCTAAGAAGCGAATCCATTGCTCTTGGAAAAGGAATTGTTCTTGTTTTCATTTCTCATTTCTTTGCTTTGTTTCGTTTTACAGGTGGGAGAGTAAGCCTCAGCGAGTGAAGGTCACTTGCCCAAAAACACCAAGTGGTTTAGGTCAGGGCCAGCTCCACGGCCAGGATCCTCATTCCCGATCATAGGGGCCCTGGTCCAATAGCATCGGCATCACCTGGGAACTTTTGAGAGAGGCAGAGTCTCCCCCCAGCCCCAACGTGCTGAATCAGCTCTCTGCATTTTACTAAGACCCTCAGGGGACGTGTATGCTGCTCATAGAGCATAGAAGCTCAGACAACTCCAATCATATCCAAGAGGGTGGGGTGTGACTTGAACATGACTCGCTTGGGAGTTGTCATTTGTGAAGGGCATACCAGAGGCCCAGTGCTTTACAGTTTTTGCAAGGTGCTTTGTGTGTTTTATCTCATTTAATCCTCATGTTGAATACAAAGCAGGTACTTTATTCCCATTTTGCTGATGGAGAAATCAAGGCCTTGAGAAGTTGAGTGTATTTGTCCAAAGCCTCACAGCTAGTAGATGAGATTTAAACCCAGTTCTGTCTAAGGGCCAAGCCTGGGCTTTCAGTGATACAGCCAGTTGCTATGGTTTGAATGCTTGTGTCCCTCCAAAGTTCATGTTGAACTGAATCCTCAGTGCAGTAGTATTGAGAGGTGGGGCCTTTAGGATGTAATCAGGCCATGGGGGCTCCACCATTATCAATAGGATTGGTGCCCTTATAGAAGGAACTCCCTGCACCAGTTTGAGGGAACTAACTAGCCCCCTTTCACCCTTTCTACCATGTGAAGATGAAGTGAGAGCCGCCATCCTGGAAGCACAGAGCAGCCCTCCCCGGACACCAAATCTGCTGGTGTCTTGATCATAGACCTCCCAGCCTCCAGAACTGTGAGAAACAAATTTCTGTCCTTTATAAATTACCTAGTCTAAGGTATTTTGTTATAGCTGCAGGACCGGACTGAGACACCAACATTATCTCTAAGTGCCAATGACTTTTTAACCATTGTGAGAGCTAAAGTTGTCTTCAGCATCATTATAAATGTATTACATTCAGCCCTGCCCTCTGAAATTAAATACATAAAAAGTCACCTTTTCAAAATTATAAACTTCATAATGAACATCTATTATTTTAGAATACAAGGAGACCTATAGATTCTTAGAAAGTGTGCAGACCTATTTGTTCCTCCACTGAATGAACCCGGCCAGCTGAATTTTTTAAATAAACTTTTTATTTTAAAATAGCTTTAAATTTAAAGGAAAAATGTGAAGATAGTGCAAGGAGTTCTCACATACCCCACGCTCAGTTTCCCCTGTTATTAGCATCTGACGTTAGTATGGTACATTTGTCACAGTTAATGAACCAACAGAGATAATATTATTTATTAAAGTCCATACTTTGTTCAGATTTCTTTAGTTTTTAACCTGATGTTCTTTTTCATTCTCAAGATCCAACCCAGGACACCACATGACATTTAGTTGTCATGTCCCCTTAGGCACCTCCCAGCTGTGATGGTTTCTCAAACTTTCCTTGTTTTTGATGACCTTGACCGTTTTGAGGATTACGGGTCAGGTATTTTTATAGAATGTCCTTCAGTTGGGACTTGTCCGGTGTTTTTCACGTGATCAGGCTGGGGTTACAGGTTTTGGGGATGAAGACCACAGCCATCCTCACGTCTTACCAAGGCAGGGCACATGCTGTCATTGCAACTTACCACAGTTGATGCTGCCCTTGGTCACTGGCAGAGGTAGTGCTTGCTGGGTTTCTCCGTGGTAAAGTTACTCAGTCGTTTTCCATACTTGCTCTTTGGAAGGAAGTCACTATGTGTAGCCCACACTTAAGGAGTGGGGAGTTATGTTCTACCTCCTTGAGGGCAGAGTATCTATATAAATCATTTGGAATTCTTCTGCATGTGAGATTTGTTTATTCTATCCCACTTATTTGTTTATTTAATCATGTGTTCATATCAGTATGGATTCATGGCTATTTATTTTATAATTTGGGTTACAATCCAATACTAATTTATTTATGGTGTTGCTCACATGGTTCTAGCTTTGGCCACCGGGAGTTCTTTCAGTTGGCTCCCATATCCCTCTGACATACCCCCATCGATGCGGGTTTTTTTGAGCACTTCTTCACTTCCTGACACTACAAGACGCTAAGATGTTCCAGGCTCGTCTTGCACACTCCTTTATCAGCCCTAGAACCAGCCGTTCCTGTACGGGCCTGCTTTGTGTTTCGTGTGTTTGTGTGTGATTTTTACGGTTGGTCTGACCCCAGTCACTGCCTGCTGCTGGGCTAATTCTCAGGGTCTTTTCTCTCTCCTAGTTCCTTGCTTCTAACCAGCAGCTGCCTGGGAATCAGAGGCCCCGTCAGATCAGAACCTCCCACGGCACCCACCTTTCCCGCCCCTGTTCCTGCCCCTCCTGGCTCCCCACACTCTGCACACAGCCTCCATCCGTGCCCCTTGCTGCCTCGATGTCCCGTCTCAGGGACTTTCTCTCCCTTGGACACTTCCTCGAGGCTCCTTCTCTGCCTTCAGGTCTCACTCAGGTGTTTCCCCTTCTGAGGGTCCTCCTGTGACCACCCATCCTACCCAAAATGAGTCTCTAATATAATTTTTTATCTCAATAAGAAATGATGACTCTCTCTCCACCATTAGTCTCCAAGCCCAAGCGGAACCACACAGATTTTGTCAAAGGTAATAATACACTGCGGTGGTTAAAACTGTGGCCTCTGGAACCAGATTGCCTGGGTTCAAATTTTACCTCTGCTATTCACCAGCAGTGGGATTTGGGGGAACTCACATAATCTCTTTATGCCACAGTTTCCTCCTCTGTAAAATGGGTGTGATAATAGACCAATACATGTAAAAAGCTTAGCACAAGGCTTGAAACTCAGAAAATGATTATAAATGTTATCTGTAATTGTCTTTTTTTTCTTAGAAGTGTTCCAGATAGGCAATTTCATTAGCTCTGGTGTCTTACTGACTGAGATTCCACGGCATACACAGACCTGAAGAATCAACAGGAAATATTTTAAACAGTCCCTTCTACCAAATTGTTGAAGTCGGGCACTTGTGGTGAAAGGGCACCTTACAGCCCCTGCAGCGGCTGGGATGTGGGAGATTCTGCCTCTTACAATGATAAGATCCCTTAGGAACTTCTGGACATTCAGATTCCTCCAGGCCACACAGGACTCTACGGTCCCCCAAACATGTGCGGAATGTCCCTGCCTGTACCTGCACCCCTTTGTGTTCCCCACAGCTGAAATCGCTGCCACACCCACCCCTCCCTTCTGTCCTTTCTGGGACCCCCCCTGAGCCTGGCACACAGTTAGGCACTGGGGACGAGGGATAAGCATTGTCACAGGCCTGGTCCTGTCCTCCCAGAGCCACGGACCAGCTGCCTGACGCCTCCCCAGCCTCGAGTCTTGCTGGCGCACGGAGCTGGATTCCTTAATAAGCCCCTCCCACAGGGGTCTCTGGCCTCTCTTGCCTCATCCACTGTTTAATACACCCTGTCTTGTGTATCACCATAGCAATGACTTTATTAATAGTAATAGTAACCAATGCTCAAAATGCTCCTTAAATCCTGCCAAGTGCTTCCCAGACATCATCTCCTCAGAACCTCAGGGGCTAGTAGAGTTGGGGTCACAGATCCCCTTTATCTAACCTTGGGGGTGATGAAGTGCCCCCAGCAACAGCCAGTGCCCAGCAAATGCCTGCAGAAATGAATAAACACAAGAAATACTGGCTCGGGGGCTTGCGGTCCCTCAGCTGGTAAGCGTGGGTTGGGGCTCGGCTCCCAGCCTCCTCCCTCCAAGCCTGTTCTCTTCTGCAGGGAGACGGGGAGGAGGGGCCTCTGGGGCACAGGATCAGGCCGCCTTTCTGGTGTTGCCTTGGCAGCCCCTATGGGATAGGGTAGGGGAAGAGTGGAGAATGCTGTGTCAGTGTCTCTGATCCTCTGACTACTTAAAAGTTATTATTAGTTACTACCAGCTGTCATGCAGTAAGGGGCTTCTGCACGTGAGGTGGTTTACCTGTGCCCTCTCATCTCACCTTCCCAACAGCTCTGTGACACAGGCAGCCTGACCCCTCCTTGCAGGCACGATCAGAAGGAAGAGGCTGAGGAATGGAGCCGGTGTCTGCATCAACACCTGCCTGTTCCAAAGCCTTTGCCATGTATAGGGACATGCCATATTACAAGCTGGGGCACTCCCTCAGGGTCCTGAATTTGAAGGATCCAAGAGGTTCCTGGAGGAGGAAGAATAGAGAGAGAAAGCGCAGGAGCAACGGCACAAGCACTGAACCCACCACGGAGAGGTGAGAGGCAGCTGGCGGTATTGCTTTGCCGAGATTCCTCTTTCTACAGAGCACACGCAGAAGCCTCCCTCTGCCTCAGCCGCCCGATCATTCAAACCACCTGTGTCTACTTTCCCCTATCTCCTCCCCTTAGCTCCCCTTCCATGGAGTCCTAGAATTTCAGTTCTAGAAGACACTCAGAGATCAAATCATCAACTTTCCTCCTTTCATAAATGATAGAATTGAGGATCAGAGAAGGCAAAAGGCTTGCTCAAGGGCAAACAGCAATTGGATGCCACAGTTGGCACTAGGATCCAGGTTCTCTGATTCCTAAGTCCTTCCGTAAGTGACCTTGACATAGCATGGTAACCTGGTTTCACTCGGGAGTTGCCATGGGGACTTGCATAATTCTCCTCCATCCTATCTCTGTGCGTGCCCTAGTCCCGCAGAGTACGACCCCTGAAGATGAGGAGGGGAGTTAATTTCCACCCTTTACTTACCTAACAACTCTCCCTCATGCCCAAATTAGGCTTTAGAAAAAGAATGTAAAGACTTTTTTGAGACTTACTCTGGATCCTTCTTCAGAATCACTCTTTCCTACTCTCCGGAATCCCAGCCAGAGCAGCAGGGACTTGGCTTTGGAGCCAAGAGTCCCAAATTACTATTGGATCAGCCTCCCTAGTTCCTCAGCCCCTGGCACCCAGTGTTTGGTGTGGATGGCACCCAAGGAATGATGGATAGTTACCAATTAATTTCCAGCCCGATGGCTGTGGAGCCGTCCACCCCACCATTAAGAGAGCCCCACACCTGGCAAGGGAGATGCAGGCAAACTGGGATGGATATTTTTATGATCCAACTCTGAGTAAATTCATTTGAGGGCCTGTTTAGCTTCAGGGCAAGCAGGAAGAGATTAAATATGTTAATGGATGCGATAGCACTTTCTAAACTGTAAAAAGGTTGTGGAAGCACTTTCTAACTGTAAAGTGTTATGTAAATGTGAGCTGAGATCGGTCGGTGAGCCACCCTGAGAGGGTGTTGCTGGACTTCGGGAAGTGGCCTCCCCAGCTGCTCACCAGAGATCTCTGCTCCAGTATTTCCAGCTACCTCATGAATTTAGGTTTATGATTTTGGCCACCAAGCAAATGTTTTTTCTCCCCCTCTGTGGAACTTTCCTTTGCAGCAAGCTGGGCTGCCCTATCATGTGGCGTCAATTTAAAAGTGCACGCTGATTGCAAGGAAAATTTTCAATCACTCCTTTCCTTAACAAAAGTATCATTTTATATGGAATTGGTTAAATGTAGTAAGTCCTAGAGAACACTGAACGATTCCTAGAAGCTTTATAAAAGGCATAAACAGCTATATGAAGAGTTTAATCTTTTTCTAACCAATAATTTTTATTAGTGATTACACGACTGTAATCACTAATCACTGTAATCATTTGTCAAAACGTACAAATGTTAAAACTGGTCAATTTCATTGTATGTGAATTATACTTCAATAAAGCTGATTTTTTTTTAAAAAGGCATAAACATCTAGGGACACTGTCGTATCTCTCAAACTATTATTATTAGTTAAATTTAACCTAATGTATTCCTAGGTCCTGTAAGAGTGGAAAAAGATCTTTTCTTCCCCCATTGCTGGGTTCTTGGCTGAAGCCCCTGTAACAAAAGACAAATTCACAAGAGAAAAGCACACAAATTTACTTGATACAAGTCTCATGTGACATGGGAGCCTTCATAAGGAAAATGAAGGCCTGAAAAAACAGGTAAGCTCTTTTTAAAATTTTTACGCTATGTTTGATGAAGACTGGATAGCTGTGGAGAAATATTACTGGACAAAGAGGATATGACCAAATGACAATAAACTGGGGGAACCTAGCAAGTCCTGTTCGGATTCTTCTCCATGACTCTATCTTCGAAGATAAGGACATTCCTTTCCTGCAGTACAGGGAGGGCACCTCTCAAATGAGACCTGTTTAAAGGGAGAGGGGCAGCGGCAGCTGAGAGTGACCTTCCTGCTTCTGCTGATTTCTCAAACACCAAGGTGCCATATCCTGGGGTAGCACATCCTGAACCCCATCAATATAGAATGTTCCTTTCTACAATATTTTAAATCTTATCTTCAGGACACACAGGCTGAAAAAGGGTTCCAAAACTTCAAGCAAGCTTTGCATCAAAAACACCTCCCTAAGAATTTTCTCATATTTTGTAGCTTTGTATTTCAAATTAAAAAGCCATTCTTCTGTAGTAGCTTCCTGCTGATCACAGGTAAGCCTTTGTCTTAACTTGCTAACACATTTAATCAGCTAGAAAATTCTACCTGACTCTCCTCTGCCACAGCCCCCCTTGGGCAGATGCTCAGAGAGGAAATTTGGAGGAGGTCGTTTTCACTGGGGCTGAAGGGAAAGTATGTCCCCTTTGCCGGCTGTGTTCCAGTTGGAAGTTCCTAGGGATGTGTGACTTTAAATCAGACAAGATAAATTTTTCTTTGCAACAATCTAGCTTTGACAGTGGGTCCAGCACTTCCAGTGGTTCTCACTGTTATGTGGGAACACTTTTTCCCAGCTCCTGATATTTCCACTGTTAAGGAAAGAACATGATTAACGTAGCTCCCAATGTCCCGTATTTCCTTCCACATGGAGGGAATTGTGTTAGAAGCCTCTCTCTGCCCCCTTTACTAAATCTCTCCGGGGGCTGAAGTGACTTATCAATAAACCAGGCAAGCTCTTGTTAGGTCCTCATCTTCATCTTGAGCACGAGTTCTCTGCTCCTGCACATCCTAAAGCTAACCTGGGCAGACCCCTGCCCAAGTGGACGCAGTGTCCTGTCCCACTCCAGCTGCTGGGACCAGGTAGTTAGGTCAGTCCAATTCTAGGGTTTGATTTTAGGAAGCCCACTTACCCAAAGATATAAGCCATGTCCTCCAGCCTAGCTTTGTGACAGCTTGATGTTCCATTCACCCCTTTTAGACAAAGAACTACACTCAAGTACCCCAGCACTTGTAAGATAAGGCAATGGACATGCAGTAAATTCTCAGTCCTACCACACAACTAGAGTTTGACTATAGACCTGCCACTTGATATTTCTGAGCCCTATCTGTAAAACATGAAAAATAATGATACCAGCATCACGGGGCAGGTATGAGTATCAAATGACATAATGGACAGGAAAGAGCTTGGTAAACTGTGATAACCTCTGTACAAATGAGCCATGTCTAAAACCACCATAACAGGGTCTCTATTAAACATATACCATGCACACATGCATGCAGAGAGCCAAGCTATTTACATGACATCTGTTCACTTTGCACTGCTCATAGATCACTGTCCACTTTATAGTCCTGGCTCTGGAACTAGCCCTGAGAACGACTCTGCAGCAGGTGAAGGCACCACTTTGCTGGATGTCACATACATGTAGTGAGGTGGCTAAGGACATAGGCTCTGATGCCAAACAGAGCTGGTTTGACTTCCAGCTCCACCACTCACTAACTGGGTATCTGTGGGTGAATTACTTCACCCTTCTTAGTCTTGGAGTCTTTGCCTGCAAAATAAAAATAATAATAGTTGAGGCTGATAATGGAACCTGCTTTGTCAGGTTGTTATGAGGAACAAACGAAGGAGGCATGGGATGAAGCCAGTACATGCTCGGGCACATCGCAGGCACTCCTTACATGTTGGCAGGCATCGCGGTGTCTCCCCTCCGTCTCCCCCATGGCGCTCGTGATATTCACAACCCCCAAGCTGGTCAGGACTCTCACCTGTCTGAGCCCAGCCCCCTTCCCAGCCTTCGCAGCCCACCCCTCTGGGCATCCCACACGCTCTCGGCTCCCCCAGTCAACCACTGCCTCCTTCCCTGTTTGCCCCAAGCTCCTGGCAGGCGAACAGGAACGATGCCCGTTTGTTTATTAATTCATTCAGCAAGAGCATGCTGAGCACTTCCTCTGGCCAAACCCCGGGCTGGAACTTGGGTCACAGAGTTCCCCCATGAGTGCATAACAGACCCAAATGGCCCACTCCACAGCCAGCTGAGGAAGGGCAACTCGGGGGGCACAGGCAGTGCCTCGGGAACACAGGGCATGATTCCTTCCAAAGAGGTCACATTTAACTTTGGAAGGTAGGAGATGCTGAGGAGAAGCTTCTCAAATGAAGGAAAGGGTGAGGAAAAGGACTAAGGTAAACAAAGGCATGGAGGTAGGGAAACTACGACGAAAGGTTACAGCAATCCGGAGCCTAAGGTGCCTGGGAGGAGGCCACCAAGCAGAACTTTGTAATCAGAGATAAGGTTGGATAGGTGAGCTGAAGTCAGGCTTTGCAGAGCCCTGGATTTCATGCTCAGGACTTCTGTGTGCTGTGGGAGTCCATGAATGGTGTTTGAGCCAGGGCATGCGGCAATGAGGGCAGCTCCTCAGCTCAATGAGGAGGGCAAGGAGGAGGGAAGGATTGTGGCTGGGTGGGGAGGACCAGAAGCCTTCTGAAGACCAGTGAGCAGTGATCTTCATTACTTGTTTACTAATTTATGCAAGAAATGGTTATTGAGTTCCCTATGTTAGGCAGCAGCTGTATCTATGAATGGGACACTCAAGGCTTCCTGGCCCTCTGTTTCTTCATCTGAGAAAGAAGGATGTCAATATTCAGGGACAGAGGCTATGTTGTCTGGAGCCAAATCTTGGGCATGGGTGGCTCCTGCTGCTTCCTGGAGTTTTCTGTAGACTTCAGAGTATACTCCCTAGGAACCTGCTCCGCCCAACCAACCAACTCTTCTGGACTTGAGAACTTAAAATATCTCCTCAACCTTTCCCAAGCTGCACTAGACAGTCATGTCCTGAGGACAGAGGCAGACATTTCCTTATTATTTGGACACACCTAGTGGATGCTCGCTCAGAAATTGAATGTCACCTGAACGTCAGCATCCTCTGAAAGGGCATATTCTCCAATCAGATGAGGAATCACAGGTGCAAAAGGGAGATTTTCATCTTATTGATCCTTTACTTCATGTACAGATAACTGTATCTGGGGTCTTTAATGACCTCCACTTACCCCTCCAAGAACCCTAGGAAATTTGTTGTTTGTGTTCTCATGTTCCTAATGACCAGGCTGAGGGCCAGAGAGCAAGGCATTTGCCTGAAGTCACAAAGTAAGGACTCAGCAGAGTCGGGACCAAACCCCGATGGGGCTGACTCCACACCCATGCTCTTTCAGCTACATCCCACCTCAGAATCATACCAGCCCCACCCCTGCCCAGTACCTGTCTCCCTCTGTGGCTTCAGGGTGGCCCTTGCACATCTCAGGGTCCCCAGCATCATGGATCTCCCCATCTCAAGGAAAATAGGGCTGCTGCAGCAACATGATCCAGGGAAGAAACACCACTTTAATGCATTTCGTCCATCACCCACTCCAACAGGAAAAACAAACAATTACACATGCTCTCTGTGCCCTTTCAAGCTCTGGTGGAGAACAACAATTAAAACTTATCATTGCAGGAGTGGCCCTAGACAAAAATGAAAGGGAGTTCAATGTGGAAGCGGCGGGGAGAGAGGGATTTCCACGGGGGACCTGGGTAATTTCGGGGCTGTTCCAAGAGATGGTCGTTTTCCAGCAGCCTTAGCTCGCAGTCTTCTGACAGAAACTCTCAAGAGCAAGCCCAAAAAAGTTCTGGAGTGGTCAGTGAAAAACAGCTTTTCTCAAGATGAACACAAGTGTATGTGTTGTACATATAAACATTTATACAAACGTCTGTATACATACACATTTGTTCATAAAAAGGCTTTCTAACTTAAAAAATAAAAAATGCTCATTAAAGAAAATCTTGAGGGTAAAAAAAGCAGGAAGAGGGGAGGAACCCCCTTTGGTCCTGCCCCCTCGCGTCTTTCCCTTGCTAGTAAACAGGTCCTCTTGGAAATGGAGTCATGGGTGACATCTGATTCACTCTGTTCCATCTCTCTTTACACAGACTCAAAACTATGATTTGGAAGGGAAAGGAGGTATTTATTTAGCACCTACAATGTGCCAGGCTAGTGCTCACTGCTTTGCTTTTTCTGCCTCGTTAGTTCTCACAGCAATGCTGGGAGGTCAGTATCATTATCCCTGTTTTAGGGTTGAGGAATCTGAAGCTCAGAATACTTCAAAAACTTACCCATGTCACACAGCTTCCGAGTGGTGGAGCTTGGATCCCCACTGGGCTCTAACAGACTCCAAGTATCCATTATGCTCAGATACCTCAGGGGGAACAACATGGAAAAAGATTTAGGACTTGGCTCTGACTCTCGAATGTACAACAGGGATAGTCATCTATCCACGTCATTGACCAGAAGCCCAGAAGACAAAATGCTGCAGCAGGAAGAAGTTTAATCAAAATCATTTGCGAATTTACAGAAGGAGCATATTACTTTCTGACAGAGAGACGCAAAGGGAGATTAGATTAATGGAAGGGGTGACATCTGAGCTGGTCCTAGCAAGGGGGTGGGATGGGAAAGGGCATATTGGGGGAGGTGGAGGGCATTCCAGGTAGAAGTAACAGCCTGAAGAAAGGAAAAGAGAATACTCAAGAGCCATGGACAGGAGATAGATTTACTTGGCTGGAACTTGGGGATGTGTAAGTGGAAGACACAGAAAAGGAAGCTGGAAATGAGGTTAAGACAGATGTCGGAGGGCCTCAAATGCTTGGTTAAGGGTTTGCATTGCTGTTGTTGAGTAGAGGAATGATGTACTCTGAGTGATAGTTTAAGGGAATCACTATTGGAGCACCTTGAAGGCTGAATTAATGGGGTGGGAGAGGCTTTCCATGGTAGGAAACCAGGTAGGCTGCAGTTATTATCACAGAACAGAGGGCTGTGAGAGTCAAATGGCCACAGTGAGGGAAGATAAAAGAGGAGAGTTCTGGAATATGAAATACATCAGAGATAAAAATGATAAGGTTCATATTGGAGAGATTTCTGACCGAGTTATCGAGTAGATGGTGGGGCCAACAACTGGGAGAGGGAGCCCAGGAAGAGAAGTAGGCTTGGGGGACAACACAATGAAATCAATTTTTGTCCAGTTGAGTTCAAGGTGACTATGAAGCATCTAGGAGGAATATCCAGTCAGTAGGTGAATGTACATGTCCAGCGCTGGAGATGCTGGTCTAGCACCTTCCAACACATCCCGTCACAGACCCAGTGGAGGCCTTGGAGATCATCCATTCAAGCCTCATCACCCCTACAGCAGACCCAACAGCACCTTAGCCTCAACTCATTGACATTTCAACACCCATCCCCAGGTCCACTCCCTTTATTTCCTCATTCCTGGGACATTCCTCCTTCTGAACTTATAACTTCTGGTATTCTCCACTTTGATCTAACCATTCCATCTTCCCAAGCCTTCATTCCAAGTTGGCCTCATCAGCACTCTTCCCCCTCAACCTCTCCATTGTACCCCAGGCTGTGGGATGCCTCATGCTCATTTTCCATCCCTACCCAGCTGTCACTCAATTGTGGACCGTCTAAGCCACTCTTTCACCAATATCCTTAATCCCCTGTGCCTCTGCCCCTGCAGCTGGTAAAACTGCATCCCTCCATCAGTGGAAAATCCTACCTTCTGCGCTGTCCCTGTGCTGGATTGCTCAGCAGGAGAAAACTCAAGCAAGTGCATTGATCAAGTTCACTAAAACCTCACGGTCTTTCCTCACTGGCCCCACTCCCTTGTCAAAACCTTATACTTTCCCCTTTTCAGCTCTCTTTCTAACACCTCCTCTTTTTTCTTGCTCCATAAATTGTCCCCCCACTTTTTTTTCCTGCATCTTTATTCTTTTTAACTAGCTCCACGCTCAGATCTCTCTCACTTCGGCTGTCAACTAATCTCTCATATTCTTCTCTTCCCAGCTTGTCAAAGGACTTGTTGTTAATGCCACTCACTGACTTCCGTTCACTTCTCAGCCCATGAAAACTGCCTTTTGTCCCCAGCGCCCTTCTGGAGCTGCTCTCAGGAAGGCCATTAGGGAGCTTCCAAGACCCAGTGGCAACATGCTTCCTCCATGCCTCATCTCACTACACCTGTCTCTTAGATCTGACTCTACAAATAACTGGATTCTTCTTGAATCTCCTATTTCCAAGGCACAGCAACTTCTGGTTTATCTCCCAACACTGTCATTCCTTCCCAAGATTCTTTATGAGTTCCTCCTCCTCTTTCCATCCCTTAAATGTTATTCCTTAACATTCTATTCTCAGATCATGACTCAACCTTCCGAATACCCTTGCCTGGGGGCTTTTATTTAGTGCCATTGTTCAAATTACCAACGACATACTGACAACTCCAAAGAATGTATCATTAAGCTGAACCTCTTCCATGAGCCAGACTTAAATCTATTTGCACACCTGATCCCTCCACCTAGGCACACCAATGACTCCTCAGATTCAACATGTCAAAGTGCTCTCCCTTAGTGGTAGCATGACCATCTACCTGGTTTAACCTAGAAGCCATCCTTGACTCCTTCCTTCCTTTATCCATCAGATCCAATAGATCTGATTATTTTACCCACTAAATATCTCTGAAACCGTTTACTTCCTCAATACCTCCCAGTGTTTTACATATCCTTAGCATCTCTCCTCTGAATGCCTGCAACCCCCTCCTCACTACTCTCCTGCATACAGCCTTATTTCCTTCAAATCCATCCTCTGCACTATTAAAGATAAATCCTATAGAATCACTCTCCTCTTTAAAACCTTTCAAAGACCCTGGATTGCCCATAAACAGCGTTTACCAAAGAGGTTTTTAAATACTGGCTTTTTAGAATGTTAAAAATGGTTATCAAGTCAACAAATTGAGTAGTTTTCTTCATTGTAGAACTTCTCAGTCCCTAATGGGCTACTGTTTATTGGGATTCTGTAATACGTTACCCAAACATACTGAGCCTCAGGACTTTTTCCTAAAGAGCATGTTACTGGACTGGTTTTTTAAGAAACCCGTTTCAGAACTACATGATAAAGTCAGAGCTCCAGAGCCCAGCATCTAAGGACCCCACGATGTCTACCAAACGGACCCCTCCAGTCTGACTCCTACCACTGCCCGGCCCACCTCCTGCGCTGTGGAAATGGCAGACACACGCACACCCTCTCCTTCATCATCCCGTCTCTTGCGCCCGTCTTGCTCATGCTGTGCCCTTTGTTTGGACTGTTCTTCCAATCCTTCTTCACTTGACTAATTCCTAATAACTCTTCACATCTCAGCATAATTGTCACCTCCTCCAGGAAGCCTAGAGATCATGGAACATACACAATGGGGGAGTTAGGTTTGCAGAGCAGACACTTACCCAAGCCGCTAAAGGAGAATTGGGACCAAGTGGTACCTGGGCAATCAGAGAGGGGCCAAGAAAGGCTCCAGTGAGTTGCCAAGACTGCCCTGGTCGCCACCCAGGTTTGCTTACCCCTGGAGGCGAGGAGCAGGGCAGGGTAGTTCTCTTAGGCAGGAAATGCCGACAGAGAGAGCCCAGAGGAACCCAAGACACCCTTGTTCAGCCCCTCTTCCCCTTCTTCCAATCCAATTAAGTTCCTCTTCCTCTTCCCAGGAGTCATAAATTGATGGACATGAACTAAAGGGTAAAACCTCTTTCCAACATTTCCAGAAGGACTTAGAAGTTCCTATTTTTCTACCAAAGTAGAAAATGTGATCAAGAGAGCAAATGATTTCTCCTTTACAGGAAACATCGCTCAGGCTTAACTCTAGCAGGGAAACAGGCCATTCGCGTGCATCAGAGGGTTAAACAGAAGCTGTGGCCCTGCTAATCTAATTCCTGCAGTTGATGCCTTCTGAACTTCTCCTTGTGGCCTGAGAAGAAGAGCTACAACAGAGCCTGGAAACAGAAAGCTAACAGGGATCCAAATGGCCTCCTTTCCCGGCTGTTCAGAGGACTGGATGTCAAAAGTCCATCTCAATGAGCTTTACCATTTTTTGAGTTACAGAGGTCACTGTCACCCCCTATTTCTCATTTCCTCTGCAATCTCTCTGGTTATTCTAGTTAGGAAGGCACCTAGACCTACATTCAGCTTCTATTTCTCCTTCTCAAATGTATTCTGGTTGCCCACCATTTCATGCCATTGTCTGCTCTCTGAGGACTGCTTCCTCCTTCCAACTGCTGGCTTCATTCCCATCTTGCCTCTACTCATTCCCTCTGTTTCCCATCAATCTAATTAGTCTCTTTCTCACTAACCTTGGACTGCCCACAACCAAATGCAAAATGTCGTGAAGTTGTTTCTTCATTGAATGCATCAGCAACCCATGTTCACAGCAAAATGCGTTGTCTATCCTTTGGCCCAAACGCAGTTTCTGGTTGTCACACCTCATTAGGATCAAGGTTGAGACACAGCATGGTGCCATAGAAGGGGCAGGTTTGGGTTTCCATGCAACTCTGCCAGTAAACAGCTGCTCTATTTAAGTTTAAGGTCCTTAACTTGTCTGAGCCTCAATTTCCCCATCTGTCAAGTGGAGATAATAATGTACAAGGCACAAAATTTGTGATAATCCAAGGAAAGGACCTCACACACCAAAAACCCCATAAATATGCTAGTCTAATGGAGAAGCGGGCTCTTCAGCCCTTCCTGGAAAGGCCTCCTCCTCTCAATGAGGTTGTTGAGAGGGTTAATCTGGAAATGAATGCAGCGCCTGCAGCTCAATCCCAGGCTGACAGGAGCTCCCTCCAGCCCTCACTCTCTGATCATCCACATGTACCATTGTCCTGCTGCTTCTGCACCTCGGGGACCTTCAGAAAGACGTGGATGACCCTTCAGTTTCCCTTTGAGCTAGATCCCCCCTCTCCATGCCCTCTATTCACTTTGTTATGTTGCCAGCTTACTGAGTTCTAATTGCTTGTCTCATTAAAAATTGCTAAACCAATAAATACTAATTACTCTGAAAAAAAAAATAAAGAGCATCCTTTAAAGAACGGCACACTCAAAAGCATCCAAGGCAACAGACGTGGTGTGAGCCACATAGCAAGGGCTTATCTTCTCTCCAGAATTAGTGAACTCTTTCCAGATTTTAATTACATTTCTCAAAAACAAAAACAAGACCTATTCCCCTGTGAGGGATTCATCCCCATTTTATGGAGAACAGCATGAGCTGTGTTGAACAGCAGGCAGACAAGACAGGCTCACACGTCGTGGGCAGGAACAGCTGCACGGGTCATCCCCATCACACGCGTAAGAACAAGAGCCCCCAGAGTTCTCACGACCCCAGGGTATCCTTCCTCAGGGAGGGAGAGAGATGTGCATGTTCTGAGAAACCCTGTTGCCCACCCCCCACCACCAACCCAACATGACTGGGGATCTAAAGCCCCAAATTCCCACCTAACTTTGCATTTTAAACAGCAGTTTGTAAGAGCTGAAACAATGCTGGGATTGTTTGGACTCAGCTGGTCCATGATATGAATGTTTTGAGGTTTGAGTCCTTGTTAGGAAAGTCACTCACCCTTTGTCTCAGTTTTCTCATCTGTGAAATGGGGCTAATGCTTTTCATTCTATCTACCTTCCAAGGTTGTTGTTGAATTGCAAACAGAAAAGAGACACCAGATATAGAGTCATGTTGCCAAAACCCCTTGACAAGCTTTATTTTTTAAAGTAAGAGAGTGACACTGAGCAATGCTCTCTTCTCTCAGAGTTAGGGTGGTGGCCGCAGAGAAGCCAGGCAGTTCCCCTCCAGGAGCCATGGTGACCAGGGAGGAAGGACAGCTTTTCCACCTCATGGCTCTGGTAAGTTCACTCTATGACCAAGTTCTCTCTACCGACCTATGCACTCTGGGAGAGACCCCCTTTTGAGATTCCAGCAGAACAGACTCTGTTGTGGATGCCGCCTGGCGTGACATGTTGCATCAAACAATCTTGCTGAAACAGCCCCCTTTGAGGCAGCCTGAACCACTCACCCCATCCTTCCAACCTGACCTTTTGTTTGGGGCTGGTGGGGGGGATGCTGACAGCTCAGATGGAGTTCACAGCCACGTTTTCCTTAAACATAACTGAGGTGCAAGCAAACACCTTGTCAGAAATGATAGCACCTGGTGATCCACACAGCTTCTCACAGACAGTGCAAGAAAGAACTGGGCAATGTGGACCTCGCCTCTGCATTCTTCCTCAGGAACTCTCTAAGTCAGTAGTTCTCAACCCAAAGTGATTTTGCTTCCCGGCGGGCATCTGGCAATGTCTAGAGAGATTTTAGATTGTCACAACAGGTGGAAGAGGGTGCTACTGGCGTCCGGTGGGCAGAGGCCAGCGATGCAGCTGAACATCCTACAACATACAGGACAGCCCCCATAACAAAGAAAGATCCCACCGAATATGTCAGCAGGGCTGAGGTTGAGGAACCCTGATCTAGATATTTCAGGGCTTCTTTGAACACTTGGCAGCTGTTGCCTCCCCCACTAGCCTTTGCCTGTCTTTCCTTAATGGCAAATGGCTCTAGGGTTCCTGACCAATCACAATCACCTCCATGAACCCAATAACGAGAGTCATTACCAAAGAAAAGCTCCTCTCTTTTGAATAGAAACATGATGTTTGCCATCCTATTTTAGATCAAGGTTTGTGGGACTCATGTTACAATAACACACAGGCTAGTTTAATTCATCTCTCTGCCATCCCATGAATGATGGTGCTGAGACTTGCTTTAATTGTTGGGACGGGTAGGTTTCTAAGGGATGAAGATCCTTCACTTTCAAAGGGTTCTTTTCTTTTCCAAAATAAAACTCTTCATGTACACAACTAAACATTACATTTGCAAATCACAATGCTAGTTCAAAATTATATTAAACAGTAAGATCCAACTCAAGCCCTCATGTGTGCACTCCTCCATCTGCCAACAGGAACGTGCTGAGCTTCGTTTACACCAGGACCTCGTGGTCCTGTGTGGGATTGCAAATAAGAAGTGGACTGGGCCCTCCAGGAGCGCACACTCTGACGGGAGCAGATACCTGCAGAGAAGCAACTGCAGGGAACTGGGATGGATGTGACGTGGAGGCCTGTGGCAGGGACTGACCAGCTGTCCTCTACATGTGCTCCCTTCCCCACTGCACATGCAGCTACGCTAGTTCCCAGCCTCCTCTGAAGCCTGGGGCTCTGTGTGGTGGACCCTGGATTATGAGTCAGAAGTGATGAGAACCACTCACAGCCTCGCCCATGGGAGCCCCCCATGGTTGGCTCCTGTCCTTCCCCATCTCCTTCCCAGATACAGAAGACCCAGCAGAGGACTCTGAGACCCAGTGGGATTGCACAACCACAATACAGGAGAGACATTGGTACCTGGATGGCCTTGGGAAAGACCAACTCTAAGCAAGAACACCCATTGTATAGTCAGCATTCTCCAGAGAAACAAAATCAATAGGATATATATATATATATATACACACACACACACACACATTTGTTTATTATAGAGGCTGAGAAGTCCCAGATCTGCTATCTGCACCCTGGAGAATAAGGAATTCCAACAGTGTAATTCAGTCCCAGTCAGAGGGCCCGAGAACCAGGGGAACCCATAGTATAAGGTGCTATTAAAACCCAAAGGCCCAGAACTGGGGAGGTCAATGCCGTAAGTCCTGGTCTGTTTGAAGGCCTGAGAATCAGGACTGCTGAAGTCCGAGGGCAGGAGAAGATGGATGTCCCAGCTCAAACAGAGAGATTGAATCTGCTCTTCCTCTGCCTTTTTATTCTATTTGGGCCCTGACAGATTGGATGATGCCCACCCACACTGGTGAAGGTGATTTTCCTTATTCAGTCTAGTGATTCAAATGCTAATCTCTCTGGAAACACCATCACAGACACACCCAGAAATAATATTTTACCAGCTATCTGGGCATCCCTTAGCCCAGTCAAGTAAACGCATAAAATTAACTATCATACCCACATTGGAGTGAGACATTAATTAGCACTGTGTTAAGCTACTGAAATTTGGGGCCTTATTTGCTACAGAAGTTAGTGTTACCTATACTGACTAATATGAGATTTGTGCCCAAGCCATCACTGTAGGTGGAACTGATTCTCCTTTGGGTCCCCATTACACCTTATAAAGACCTTTATCTCAACACACGGGAGGTTTTGCTGCACTAATGTATTTATCTCTTTGTATCCCTACAGGGGTTGCCACTGGCTTTCTTGACAAGAGGGGCTTAGGAATGGCAATCAGACTGGGAGGGATGCTAGGAGATCTGTCTTGATGCTGTATGTGCCCAGCAAAAGTACTGCTGCACTCCCGGTATAAAAGTAAAAGAATTTCTAAAGATGCTTTCAGACACACTGCATTAAGAATGAGAAAATGCCAATTGCTCCATTTCAAAGAAAGGGTAAGGAGTTTCCCTTACCCTTTGAATCTAGGCTCTGCCATTTATTATTTGTGATATTAAGTAAGTTACTTAATCATGCTCAGCCTGCTTCTTCATCTACAAAATGGGGATAATAAGAGCCCCGGAGTCAGGATTAAATGGGATGATGCATGAAGAATACTTATCCTAGGTCCTGGTACCTGATGTTAGGCATCATGATTATTACCTCCAAATCTCTAGCATTCAGCACACGGCCTAAAAGCACAGTGTTTGTTGGGAGAATGAATAACTTCATAAAAAAATGACCCAAGTCAGAGGAACACAAGGAGAAAGATGTTGCTCATCCAATGCTGACTCAGCTATCGTAATTAATTTCAGAGATACATTTTGTTGGCATCTTTTCCGCAAGGATTCTCCCCTAGATTTAATTAGGAAGGCAAAGTAAACATTCTACCAGGGTACTTCTCCTTTTCTCTGTTCCTCTTAAAAAAATAAAAAGCTGTGATGCTATTTTGTCTAGTGCAGCAGAAGGCATTATCCAGGGTCCTCACTGTAGTGATGCACATTGCACTGAAGAATCAGCCAGCTGTGCTACCTGCCTTTGAAAAGGGATGAGGAGATAGCCCTAGGGATCTAAAATTCCTTTGTGCTTTAACCTCTAGGCATATTAGAGGTTAAAAGCACAACTCTGGAGCTAGACTGCTTGGGCTTGTCCTCCTGCTTACCTGTGAGACTTTCGGTGTGTCACTTACCTCTGCATGACTCAGTGTCCTTCCCTATAAAACGGGGACACTAATAGTCCCTATTTCATAGGGCTGCTGAGAGGATTACATGGAGCCTGGCATGGCACCTCGTTAGTACTGTCCACACACATACACGCATACACATGCACACACAAACTGTCATAACTATTGCTCCTTAACCATCTCTGCTGGGTCTGGCACTGATCTCAGCACATCAGGGAATACGAAGATGAATGCGGCTCAGTCTCTGATCCCAAGGGGCTCCCACTGAGTTAAAGGACTAAGACAAACGTCAAAGGACTCTAATGTCAGACTGAGTGAGGTAGGGCCCCAGGCAGGCTCACACTGTGCATTATGGTCAAAGGTGGGTGGTGAGCTTGGTGGTTCAGAGCCAGGACCAAGAGCTCATGGTCATGGGTTCTGTGGACAGCTGGGCAGAAGGGAGTCCAAGGAGAAGGGTGAGTGGTGGCATGTGTAGAGGCCAGAGCAAGTGAGCTGAGAGCCAGAATACAGGGATGTGGCTTATGAGACTGATTCCAGAGCCTCTATGGAGGGCAGGTTTTGAAGTGGGAGGGGCTCCAAGCAGGAAGCTCTGAGTCTCCCACCCATGGCAGCCTGGCCTCCCTTACAGTTTACAGATTGTCTGTTTGATCCTACAACGGCCTCAGGCAAGGCTGAGTGACCGGGTCCTGTTTCAATCATGATTACTCAGTGCCCCCGTGTGCCAGGCCTCTCCCTCAGCACTCGGCCTAAACTCGCCCAGTCCTCTCGGACTGCTCTATCACTGTCCTCTGTTTACAGATAAGGAGGCTGACCAGTGTGAGAGGTTAGGTGCTTTGTGCAAGGCAACTCAGCTGGTGCAGGATTCGAACCCACACAGACCTGCCTCCACGGTCCATACCACTAACGAATAAGTTGGCAAAAAAACTGGGGCTCAGAGCTGGGAAGTAAGTCCCCAAGGGTTGTGCAGTGAATAAGTAGAAAAGACAGAACTCACACCCAGATCCTCGGAGGCCTGGCCAGTGGCCTCCTCACCACAGCCTTGTCACCCTGCTCTCTGGGCAATACCGCGGGCTTGTCTATTTCATGCTCTTGCCCCAGGTCTGGCCCATCTGCCCTGGGTCAGGGTCTCTATTCATCAGGGAACCCCCTTTTGACTCAAATACCGTCTGCTCTCCTATGTGTGGCTGTTGTCACAAGCTTGGTGGCCCACAGCCTTGGGGCTGCCTCTCTGGGAGGAAAGCCCAGGAGATGTGGTCTAAAGGAGAACAAACATTTGCTTCCAGGCCCAGAATCAGGGTGGAGATCGCCGTGGGCACTGTCATAAGTAGCATTTGCTTTCAGCTTTGAGGAATCCATTTTTTTTTATCCTACAGCCTAAAATAAATCTTTACAGAGAAAGGAAATTACTGCAGATAAAATTGAGTCTGTTTAGTGCTGCCTGACTCACTTGAGGATGGCGCTGGAATGCCAATGGGCCCAGGCTTTGCTAGTCATCCCTCTCCCGAAGCAGGACGCTCATCACAAGGCAGCGGTGGGCAAGGGTGCTATGCCAGCCATCAGCTGCCCAGGGGCCTGCAATGGCCCACTGCTGATCCTCTGGGTGACCTGGGGAAAGACACTTCACCTTTCTGTGCTTCTGTTTCCTCTTCAGTGAAATGAAGATGATAATGATGACTCCTGTCTTGTATTATCGGTATCAATTAAAACATGTTTGTAAACGCCTTTGCAAAAACAGCACTGAATATGCACAGAATAAGATCAAGCGGTGTCATAACAACCGAGCCATGGCTGATCTGCCCCCTCTCACCTATCAGATCCAGCATCTACTTCCTTTGATAATTCCAAATGGTATTTTAAAGGTTCACATCTTGGCTGTGCCACTTACTAGCTTATGACTTTGGATAATGTGTCACCATTTCTTCATCTGTGAAATGAAGATAAGAGTCCCTCCTCACAGGGTTGCTGTGAGAATTAAACAAGTGAATTCACAGAAAAGCACACACTTAAAACAGAGCCTGCCACAAAGTACATAGATATTCACTGCAATTAGCAGTAGCAGCATGCTCACACCTTGTCATGTAAGTTGTCTGTTTATATGTCCTCCCTACAAGACGGTGGGCTCTTCAAGGGCAAGAATCATGTCTTTTCTATTTTAACACATTTGCCTTTGAACTGGATGTTGGTTGCCTCGTGCACACCTCTCTGAGATGGAACCCAATGCTTCTGCCCATTGCCTCACCTCTTTACAGCCACTTCTGCAAAGGCCAGTTCCACCAAGCTTCAGCTGGCTTTGTGCAGGTGCTGTGTGGCAGTGCCTTGTCTCAGGTTCCAGCTGCGTGTCTGTTGTGCCCTATCCCAGAGCTTCTCTCATGGGTGTCACACCCCGGGGCACTCAGACCCGCACAACCAGAAGTGTGGGGAGTTAACACTCTATGGGCAGCTCTTGACCAACAGGGATAGGAGCTGAGGCCCCCCCCTACTTTCTTCACCTGGGGGACAGTCCTGAGATGCATTTCATAAAGTGCACACAAGGCCTATGGGATTGAGCAATCAGTCACTCATGGTGGTGGCCAACTTAATAACGCCTCCTTGCGTTGGGTCTCTCCTTCCCATTTCACTTCCCCAGACCCTCATTTCTGACTCCTGGCATTACATGCTCCAATAAACAACCCCACCATGAACCCTTCTCTCAGTTTCCATTGCTAGGGGGCCCAGGCTAAGAAACCTGCTCCTCTTCCCACGTTCCCCATTGCAGTAAATAACATCCCTAGCCACACTGTTTCCAGGAAAGAATCTAGGGACAGAGTCTCTGCTCCTCCTTCCCCTTCTTTATTCCCCCCACCACACACACACACACACACACACACACACACACACACACACTTAGATGATTTTCCTCCTGTTGATTCTACTTTACTTCCTGTTTATTCTTCTTTATTTCCTGTTGACTCTACTTCCTTAATAGCTTTTTCAACAGCTCATTTGTTACATCTCAGCTGCCACTGCCTTTGTATGGACGACCACCGTGCCCCTCTGAGCACACAGCAGCCATCTCCATGGTCTCTCTGCTTCCAGCACTCTGCGAGGCCAGATCCCAGAGAGTCTGGTATCGCCTGCTCTGGAGCTGGCACTTCATCCTGAGGGCAGCGACCTGTTCAGGTTGACGATGTAGAAGATCTCACAGTGGTAGCAGGGGTGATAAAGAGAGTCTAGATGCAGGGAAATGAGTTAGCCTAAGTAATTTTGCCTAATTTAGCCTAATTTTAGGCTACTATAAGGAGAGCTGGAAAGAGATGGTAAAATCCCAAGAAGCAGCACATTTGGCAATAGATGTTTTGAGTTCACTCTCCATCTAGTTTCCTGGGATTTCTGCAACTCATGACACTGCACTTCCAGGATTTCAGCAGGAGGGAGCAACCTTGCAGAGTCTGACAAACCAAGCACATTTAGCATGGGGGACTCGCAAACCCACTAAGAGCCAGCTTCTTGTCCTCAAATAAAAGTGCTGCTTCATCTCTAGGCAGGGCATGGCACAGCCCAAGGGAATTAAGCAATAAACTGAAAAACAAGCACAGACCCACCACGGTCCCCTCTGTGCATCACCCCAGCACTGATGCCCTCAGCCTTTGTGCTGATGAATAGCTGTCCCAACCTGCGGACAGGAAGCCTGAAGTCTGCTCTTTATATATTTGTCGTTATCACCACAGGCACATGGAGGGGAGGAGGTACAGAAAAAGCTTATCTATGGTTGAACCCAAATTATAATACATTGTTTATTTAGGGACTAATAAAAGCCATCTAGAGCTCTTTTTCTTTAACTAACATTTTGGTGCCGACCATCATCTTTAACTCTCACAACCCTCTGAAGGGGCATTATTTTTCATTTTACAGATGAAGACACTGAGGCTCAGAGAAGCAAGTAACTTTAATAGGATCATAGAGGAAGGTCTGTGTCTCTCCACAGATACTACATCACACTGAAATTCCTTTTTAATCTTTTTCTTCAAAAATTACACAGGCCTTGACAGAAAGATCTCCCTACGTGGGAAGAATTGGTTATAATCATAGACCCACTTTTCAAAGGTTATTTTTTATCTGGAGCCAAAGGACTTCTTCCCTTTCATCCAAAGCCTGGCTATCTTTTGAGGCTGTTCAAGTGCAACTTTACCCAGGAAAACCCTGAGACTGCTCCAGGCCACACCAACCACTCCTGCCTCCAAACTTTCAAAGCATCTAAGCTTGTGCTGATCCCTTGGTTCTTAATTGTCAGCATTTCGTATAACTTCTCTTTTTTTATTATTTAACATTTAATGGTCATTTAATTTTAATCATAAAAACCTTTTAAATGAAGTATAGCAGTCATACAGCAAAGCACAAGTATTTTGAGTGTACAGCATGTTGAATGTTCACAAACTGAATACATCTGGGCAGCCAGCGCCCGCCTCAAGAAAGAACATCACCAGCTCCCCATCACCCCCCCCCACCTTATGCCTCCTTCCAGCTACTCCCCCTCCCCACTGAAAGTAATCACTCTCCTTCCTAACTTCTAACAGTACTTGCCTGTTTTTGTACTTTCTGCAATTGTAATCGTAAATGGAGTCATACGGTATACACTCCTTTGTGTCCTTTGCTTTTGCCCACAGAATGTCTGTGAGGTTCATCCATGGCTGATCCCTTTCCCTCAGCCTTACGTTTGTGAGAGCTATCTATTTGATTGAGCACAGCCATAGTCTGCTCATTCTCATCACTGAATTGTATTCCAATGTGTGAATGTATCACAAGGGAGTAAATTCCATTCAATCACTGATGGCCTTTTGGGTAGTTTCCAGATTGAGGCTGTTTTGAACAGTGCCACAATGAATAGTCTAGCACATGGCTTCTCGTTGACATATGTACATGTTTCTGTTGGGTACATACAGTAGTCCTCCCTTACCCACAGGGATTCGTTCCAAGACCCCCAGTGGATGCCTGAAACCTCAGGTAGTACTGAACCTGACTGCTGTCAGTCAGAACACATTTCTGTTCGTATCTTCCAATCACAAAGGTAATGCCTTTTCCATCTTAACTCAGCGCTTACCACACACAATGGACATAACTTCTGCAGTGGGAGGTGCAATAGCAAAACTAGCATGAATTTCCTTTTCCTTCTTCACGATTTCACAGATAGAGGATTCATTCTTACCATAGATCTCAGCAACCTCAGCATACAATTTTTAAAAAATTTCCTTATGAAGTCAAGAACTTTTACCTTTTCACATAAAGGAAGCACTTTATGCCTTTTCTCTGGCGTACCCAAATTGTCAGTCTCACTACTCTTGTGCTCTGGGGCCTTTTTAGGATCTTATTTACATCTTTTTTATTTCCCCCTTTTATTCTTTATTTAAATTTTTCTCAGTTTAATTGAGGTATAGTTTTTTTATTTGTATCCCTGTTCTTTAAATTCTAAAATATTAAGGGGGTACAAATGTTTTTGTTAACTGTATACCTTTTATAATGCTTAAATCAGGACTTTTAGCGTGCCCATCACCTGAATAGAGTTCACTGTACCCGAAGATAGGTTCTCACCCCTCCCCTCTTCACCCCTCCCCTCTTCTTGACTTCCTATGACCTTCACATCTCTCTGTGCCCACATGTGCCCATCAACTAGTTCCCAATTATTAGAGACTACATGTGGTGTTTGTTTATCCATTCCTGAGATACTTTACTTAGGAGAATGGTCTCCAGCTCCATCCATATACACACACACACATACACACATATATATGTATGAGTTGATGGACACTTAGGTTGATTCCACATCTTTGCAACTGTGAATTGAGCTGTGATAAACATTTGAGTGCAGGTATCTTCTTGACAAAATGACTTCTTTTCCTTTGGGTAGATACCAGTAGTGGGATTGCTGGACTGAATGGTAAGTCTACATTTATTTCTTTAAGGAATCTCCATACTGTTTTCCATAGTGGTTGTACTAATATTCGGTCCCACCAACAGCATATAAGCATTTCTTTCTCTCTGCATAAATGCCAGCATCTTTTTTTTTCACTTTTTAATAGTGGCCATTCTGATAGGGATAAGGTGATATCTCATTGTGGTTTTAATTTGCATTTCCCTGATGATTAATGATGTTGAGCATTTTTTCATATGTTTATTGGTCATTTGTCTGTCTTCTATATACTAATAACAGTCAAGCTGAGAGTCAAATCAAAGATTCAATACCATTCATAATAGCTACAAAGAAACTTAGGAATATACTTAACCAAGGAGATAAAAGATCTCTACAAGGAGAACTATGAAACACTGATGAAAGAAATTGCAGATGACACAAACAAATGGAAAAGCATCACATGCTCATGGATGTGTAGAATCAATATTGTTAAAATGTCCATACTGCCCAAAGTGATTTATAGATTCAACGCAATCCCCATGAAAATACCAATGTCATATTTCACAGATCTAGAAAAAATAACTCTATGCTTCATTTGGAAGCAAAAAAGAGCCCTAATAGCCAAAGCAATCTTAAGCAAAAAGAATAAATCTGGAAGCACCACATTACCAGTACAAGGCTACAGTAACCAAAACAGCATGGTACTGGCAGAAAAGTAGAGACATAGATCAACGAAACAGAATAGAGAATAGATGATATAAAATCATCTACCTACAACCAACTGATATTCGACAAAGCAGACAACAACATATACTGAGGAAGGGAAGCCCTATTCTATAAACGGTGCTGGGAAAACAGGATAGCCACATGCAGAAGGATGAAACAAGACCTCTATCTCTCACCATATACAAAAATTAATTGAATATGGATAAAAGAATTAAACATAAGCCATGAAACCATAAAAATTTTAGAATAAAGTGTAGGAAAATCCTCTTAGACATTAGCCTAGGCAAAGAATTTATGGCTAAGACCCCAAACACAAATACAACAACAACAAAAATAAATAAATGGGGCTTAATTAAATTAAAAAGCTTCAGAACAGCAAAGGAAATAAATAACAGAGTAAATAGACAACATACAGAATGGGAGAAAATATTCACAAACTACACATCAGATAAAGGGCTAATATCCAGAATCTACAACAGACTCAAACAAATCAGCAAGAAAAAAACAAACAACCCCATTAAAAAGAATGGAAAAGACATGAGCAGAAGTTTTTTAAAAGAGGTATAGTTTTCATGTAGTAAAATTCACCCATTTTCAATGTAGAGTTTGATGAGTTTGGGCAGTTGTATACGGTCATGCAATTACTACCAGAATCAAAATATAGAATATTTCCATCACTCCAAAAATTCCCTCCTACTCCTTCACAGTCAATATTCTCCTTTCATCCCTGGCTTGAGGCAACACCTGATCTGTCTATTCTCACTATAGTTTTGTCTTTCTAAAATTTTATATAAATGGAATTACATAGTATATGTTTTTGATTGGCTTTATTCACTTAGCATAATAGTTTTGAGATATATCTATATTTTATGTAATAGTAATTATTTCCTTTTTATTACTGAGCAGTATTCCATAGAATGGATATGACATAATTTGTTTATAGTTGATGGACACTTGAGTTGTTTCCAATTGTTCGCCATTATGAACAGTATTGCTATGAACATTTGCAAACAAATCTTTGTGTGAACATCTATTTTCATTTATTTTGGGCAAATGCCCACAAGTGGTATATAGTTGTATCTCATTATGATTTTAATTTGCATATTCCTGATTATTAATGAAGTTGAGTCTCTTTTCAGGTGATTATTGGCTATTTGTATATCTTATTTTGTGAAACATCTGCTCAAATCTTTTGCCCATCTTTAAAAACTGGATTGTTTTTTTATGACTACTGAACTGTAAGAGTTCTTTATGTATTTTAAATGCAAGTGTTTTGTCAGGTATATATTTTCTCCCAGCCTGTGGCTTGCTTTTTAATTTTCTTTTGAAGAGAGAAGTTTTAAATTTTGATGACATCCCAGGAATATATACATGAGCAAGACACAACCCTGGCTTTAAGGAACCCACAGTACTATGGGGAAACAGCAAGTAAATCAAACGTCACAGTACAGTGGGATTATATTAAGTGATCAAGGTAAGTGCAGGTGTCATGGGTTAGGAGGAGCATCTAACCCAGCCTGGGTGGAGGTTTTCTATAGGAAGTAAATTTGAATGAGTTTTAAAGAACCAATAAGGGAGGGGAAGGGGAAAGACAATCTGGGTAAAGGACAGAGCATGTGCAGACACATGACGCACATAGTAAATTTTGATCACTCTAAGTAGATATCACTATGGTTGGAGCAAAGAGTATTGGGCTAGGGAACAGAGGAAGGAAAGTAGAGGAGGTGAGGCCCAGATCACTACTGGCTGTTGTTTGGCTGTTAAGCTAAATACTTTAGTTTTATTTTTCTAGAAGGCAACAGGAAAGTGTACATAAGGTGCAAAGGAAAGGAACTCTTTCTATCAAAAGTTACCATAAATCTGTAGTAAATAAAACACTGTGGTATTGATGTAGGAAGAGACAAACAGAAAAATGGAACATTCTAGATAGCCCTGAAATACACCCATACATAATCATAACTTGGCCTATGACAGAAGTGGTACTGTAGGGCAGTTGGTAAAGAACGTGCCATTCAATCAACGGGATTAGGGAAATTCATGTGGGAAAAAATTAGATTTTTACTTTACATAATCCATAGAAATGGATTCCAGACATATTGAAACCCTAAACGTAAGAAAAAAAAACTTTACTATTTCTGACTCAAATTAACAAAATATCTTTATGAGGCCAGGGTAGGGAAGAAATTCTTAAGCAAATAACGGTAGGAAAGAGAGGATTGGGATGTATTTTCCATTTTCACCATTCTTGTCATGGAATTTTATTATGGCTCAATTTATATTTCCGTGATGAATAATAAGGCACAACACCTTTTTATGTGCTTATTAACCATGTGGATATCCTCTTTTGTGAAGTGTCTGTTCAAGTCTTTTGCTCATTCCTCCATTAATTTGTTAGAATTCTTTATATATCGTGGATATGAGCGCTTTGTCAGCTCCATGTATTGCAAATATCTTCTCCCACTCCGTGGGTTTTTACTCTCTCTGATGACAAGAAGTCCTTAATTTCAGGAAACCCAATGTGCCAATGTTGCTAAAGGGGAATTTAGGGAAGAGTTTGGTAACTCCTTGGGCTACCCACTCCTTGCTCTGGGAAACCCAATGAGCATCTGCCGTTTCCCCATATGAGGCTTTTTGTGGACAGAAGTTCATTCATTCAAGTGTTTCTTAAGTGTCTCCTGTGTGCCAGGCTCTCTCCCAGCTGGGCAGAATTCAATGAAACAAGACAAAGTCTCCACCCTTATGTAGCTTACAGTCCAACCGGGAGTCAGAAAAAGCATAAGTCTGGAATCTTCTATGTGAGTAATAAAATAAATCAGCAAGACTGCTGAGTGGGCTGAGCTGGCATTAGACATGATGAATGTATAAAATCAGAAAGATGCTATGACCTTCTCCAGAGGCACTCAGAGGCCTGGGAAGAGATAAAGCCAGCAGTAGAGGGTTGGAAATTAAAATGAGGAAAAAACAGCAACTCTTGGCTTGATTTTCCAGAAATGTATTCTAATCTCCAGAGGTTATGGTCTGCTCAGGTTTAACACAATATAGCAATGCCCGGACTAATCCAGTGGTCAGATTTTTGGCACAAACACAAACCAGGAAATGAAAAAGATCTTAGTAAGGCCACTAAGCTTGAGGAAAAATGGCTCTTACACTGTTTTGCCATCCTTAGCCTCTGAACCAGATAAGGCCATGTAAAATTAGATGACAGATCAGCATGAAGGTACACAGAGGCCACCTGAAAGTGAAGGCTAGCATGGAGAGGAGAGAAAGTA
This sequence comes from Daubentonia madagascariensis, assembly GCA_023783475.1. Classification (NCBI taxonomy): domain Eukaryota; kingdom Metazoa; phylum Chordata; class Mammalia; order Primates; family Daubentoniidae; genus Daubentonia; species Daubentonia madagascariensis. The sequence continues at coordinate 53,017,346 of JAKFHU010000485.1, read as the reverse complement.
ATAAATGCCTTGCAAAGTAGATGGAACTAAAAACACAGGAGTCAGGGGAGCAGTCTTTAACCATCAAGGGGTGACCAGCCTGATCCAGGGGTGTGTTCAAACTCCATGTGAACTTTCCCAGACCATAACATGGTGCAATCATTTTATCTGATAGAGTCAGTAAGAAGTTCAGCTATATTTAGTCTACTCCCTTTATGAACTCAAGGACAAATATCATCCTTTGGAGGGAAAATTCCCCTCATCCAATGATGGTTTTAAGTTGTCATAAATGAGAGGAAAAATTTTAGTTATTAGGAAAATAAACCACATGACCAGTAGTTCTTAACTTTTAAAGTCTTGGACCCTCCTCCCAGAAAAAAAGTCATATATTTACATATTAATGAAATTTTGTATGCAATTTTGGGACTCAGATGCCTAGCTTTGAGCTTCAGGTTGCAATCCCTGACTTATATTTAATACCCTCATTTATCCACAATGCGAAAAAGAAAGCAAAAACAAAAACAAAACTGTTACTATTTTTGTTCCACCTTGCCAAAGTTAGTGGATCTTACATGACACACTCTCTGCAGTCATATTCCTTAATAATAATAGGCTTTAAACCTATGCTTATAAATATGACATAATCCTGGTAAATCTCCCCCAGCTCCACTCCATTGCTGAGTAATTTGCACAGGGATAGGATTTATTCATCTAGTCAGTGGACTACCCAGTGGCCTTACCCTCCTGGAGACATCTTGGCCTGGGCTCAGGCATCTCAGGCCTGTGTGCTCAAGTTCCAACATGCCTCCTGCCCAGGTACACCTGAGTATTGAATCCCTGCACTCCACCTTCACCCAAGTGCCCCTATAATTTTCCTAATCCCAGACTCTTTATTAAATGTAAAAATAATGTCCTCCTTTGTGGAGAGGTACTGTGACACAAACCTTGTTCCGAGTACACTTGAACAACAGCCATAATTGTCCAGAGGAGTTCCCCAAACTCAATATATTGTCACTGAAAAGCTCTCTGTGCAGCTTTTAGATCATTTAATGTCTACATATTACACCTCATGTCTCTGGTCTCAGGGGAACCTCTCATATTCTGCTTACAGCCCATCAGCTTGCATATCATACAGAATCCTAAGAAATTCATGATTTTTTTTATTGACAAAAATTAAAAGCAAAATTTATAAGTGCAATGAGGGAAATTGGCATATTTGGGTGTACGAGTAACACTACATTCTGTGTGTGTGTGTACGTGTATTAAGTCTTTAAAATCCAGTGTGCATTTAGCACTTACAGCACATCTCAATACAGACTAGCCCCATTCCAAGTGTTCAACAGCCACATGTGGACGACGGCTACATATTGGACAGAACAGCTTTAGAAAGTTTACCATAAAAGGCTTTTTAAAAACATGCTCTTAGAGGAATTACTCCCTCAAGAAGTGAGTGCAGGAAGGAGAAACAGATGTAAGAAGTAGCGGTAGAGTGGCGTGACCAAGATAGGGGAACAGGAGAAACCAGCCTTCCTCCCCCCACAACGAAGCAAATGCAGAGAGCTACCCAAGCCCAAGCAGCCCTGGGAGGGCTCCAGGGCCCATTGAAAAATACACAGCAACACAGTGGAGCAAAAAAAAAAAAAGAAAGAAAGAGAAAGAAAACCAAAGAATGTCCATAAAGAAAGGATTGTTAGTGAGACTCACATACCTGAGGTGCCAGAAGACGGCTAGGAACAAAAAAGACAGGCAGAGGCTATACCTGTGTATCGGCCACACAGTGGAAACCACCATGCCCCTGGGAGCTTGCTCCTCAGAGTACACCAACATCTTCTGCCACTGAGTTAATCACCATTGGGGACCCCAGAGAGGACACACCTGTGAGTCGGGGCACCCACGCCCAAGAAGCAGCTGCTATTGTGCTGCTTGAGGACCAGAGCCACCACCTCTCCTCTCAGGTATGACCCTGACACCTGAGCCATGGCTGCCCCACAAGTGGCCACACTCCAGACACTGGCTCTGTGGCTGCACTGCACGCTGCCATGTCTCAGACACTGGAGCCACCACACTGAGAGCTAGCTTACACCCAGACCCAGAATGAAGGTGTCTATGCATGTGCCCATGCTTCAGGTACCAGCTCAGCTGCCGTAGAGAACTAGGCCCTGCCCTGACCCCAGAGCCACTGTAAATCTCACCACACCTGTGCTCCCCTTCTTGGCCCTCTTGCTGCTCCATAAGCATTTGCACCTCACATATTGTTACCAATGCAGCAGCGGGGGCACCTGCCATCTGGGCATCAGAGCCATTACTGCCTTGGATCCCACAGCCACAGTCCCTCCACACATGCCTGTGCTTCAGGCCTCAGCTTTATGGACACTCCACAGGTGCTATTCATCAGACACCAGTGCCACTCCCAATGCAAGTAGACACACAAGCTGGACCTAATGTCAAAAGGGATCTCCTCAGCCACAACTACTCTGGTGGGAGAAAAAGATACTGGGAGTACCTTAGCAGGCATCACCACTGAAACCCCAACAGTACTTACCACTATTGTGGACATCCACACTGTAGGTTGCTGAGGATCCCTGCAGTCTTTGCCTACGCTAACCTCAGGCGACAGAGCTGCACAGCTACACACTCACGGGTGCCATAACAACTGCACACCACTCAGCAAGTGTCCTTGTACACTCAAGTAGGAAAAGGTTTTTCCACATTGCAACTAGCCCATAAAGTCTGGAAGAGGTGACTGATCCACCAAATGCACAGACGTCAATGTAAGGCAAAAAGAAATATGCAAAATGAAGAAGACATATCACAACCAAAACCACTATAATAATCTCCCAGTAGCTGACCCTAAAGAAATGGAGATAGGACTGACTGACAAAAGATTCAAAATAATTACTTCAAGGAAGATCATAGAACTTCAAGAAAATGCAGAGAAACAATTCAATGAAATCAGGAAAATAATAAATGAACAAAATGAGATATTTAACAGAGAGATTGCTATCATGTACCAAAAAAAAAAAGAAAAGAAAAGAAAAAAAGAAATTCTGGAGCTGGAGAACACAATGAATGAACTAAGAAGTGCAATAGAGAGCATCAACAGCAGAACTGACAAAATGAAGAATCTGTGAACTCAAAGACAAGTTATTTAAAAATATATAGTCAGAGGGATAAAAGAAAAATGAATGAAGAGAAATGAAGAAAGCTCAGGGGTTTGTGGGACAACATCAAGACAGCAAATATTTGAATTATAGGAGATCAAGAAGGAGAAGAGAGAAACAAAGGGACAGAAAGCTTTTTTTTTAATTTGTATGAATTTAAGGGGTAAAAGTGCAGTTTTGTTACATGGATATATTGCACAGTGGGTAAGATGTGGGCTTTTAGTGTAACCACCACCTGAATAGTGTGGTGCATTGTACCTGTTAAGTTATTTCTCATCCCTCACCCCCTCCCACCCTCCCACCCTTCTGAGTCCCCAGTGACTATTATTACACACTCTATGTCCATGCGTACACAATGTTCAGCTCCCACTTATAAGTGAGAACATGGTATTTTACTTTCTGTTTCCAAGTTGTTTCACTTAAGATAATGGCCTCCAGTTCCATTCATCTGGCAGCAAAAGACATGATTTCATTCTTTTTTATGGCTGAGTAGTATTCCATTGTGTGTGTGCACGTATATCTCACATTTTCTTTATCTAATCATCTGTTGATAGACACATAGGTTGATTCCATATCTTTGCTAGCATGAATAATGCTGCAATGAACATAAAAATGCAGGTATCTTTTTGATATAATAACTTCTTTTCCTTTGGGTATAGTTCTACTTTTAGCTTTTTTTTCCACAAATCTCCATATTGTTTTCCATAGTGATTGCACTAATTTACATTCCCACTGATGGTGTATAAGTAGTTTCTTTTCTCCACATCCTCATGAACATCTGTTATTTTTGAATTTTTAATAATAGCCATTATGACTGGTATAAGAAAGAAATAAAAGGCATACAAACTGAAAAAGAAAAAATCAAATTATCTCTGTTCACTGATGCTATGAACTTAGACTTTGAAAACTCTAAAGACTCCTCCAAAAAAATCTTAGATTTGATAAATTCAGTAAGTTTTCAGGATACAAAATCAATGTACAAAAATCAATGGTATTTCTACACACAAATAACAATCAAGCTGAGAACCAAATCAAGAAGGCAATCCCATTTATAATAGCTACAAAAAAAAAATACCTAGGAATATATTTAACCAAGGAGATAAAAGATCTTTACAGGAAAACTACAAAACACTGATGAAAGAAAATGTAGATGACACAAACAAATTTTAAAAATCCCACATTAATGGATTGAAAGAATTAATATTGTTAAAATGACCATATAGCCCAAAGCAATCTATAGATTTAATGCAATCACTATCAAAATACCAATGCCATTTTTCACAGAATTAGAAAAACAACCCTAAAATTCATGTGGAACCAAAAAGAGCCTGAATAGCCAAACCAATCCTAAGCAAAAAGAATGAAGCTGGAGGCATCACATTATCTGACCTCAAATTATGCTACAAGGCTGTATTAACCAAAGAGCATGGTACTGGCATAAAAACAGACACACAGATCAATGGAACAGAATAAGAACCCAGAAATAAAGCCATAGATCTACAGTCAACTGATCTTTGACAAAGCTGGAAAAAACATACACTGGAGAAAGGACACCATTTTAAATAAATGGTTCTGGGAAAACTGGATTGCCATATGCAGAAGAATGAAACTGGACCCCTATCTCTCACCATATACAAAAATCAACTCAAGATGGATCAAAGACTTAAATGTAAGACCTGAAATTATAAAAATACTAGAAGAAAACCTAGGGAAAACTTTTCTGGATATAAATAATGAAGATCATAGAAGAAATAAATGAAATAGACTAGAAAAGCAGTAGAAAAGATCAAAGAAAATACTAGTTTTTTTAAGATAAACAAAACTGACAAACCTTTAGCTAGACTAATTGAAAAAAAAAGAAAGAAGACTCAAGTAAATAAAATCAGAAATGAAAGAGGAAACATTACAACTGATACCACAGAAATACAAAGGGTCATAAGAGACTACTATGAACAATTATATGCCAACAAACTGCATAAACCAAAAGAAATGGATAAATTCCTAGACATATACAACCTACCAAGACTGAATCATAAAGATATAGACAATCTGAACAGAACAATAACAAGTAAGGAGATTGAATTAGTAATAAGAAATCTCCCATCAAAGAAAATCCCAGAATCTGATGGCTTCACTGCTGAATTCTACCAAACATTTAAAGAAGAACTAATACAAAGTCTTTTCAAACTCTTTAAAAAATTAAAGAGGAAGGAATACTTCCAAACTCATTTTACGAAGCTAGCATCACTGATACCAAAGCCAAACAAGGACACTAAAAGAAAAAAAATCACAGGCCAATATCCTTTGTGAACATAGATGCAAAAATACTCACCAAAATACTAGCAAACTGGATTCAATAGCATGTTAAAAGGATCATTCACCACGATCAAGTGAGATTTATCCCAGGGATACAAGGATGCCTCAACATATGCAAATCAATAAAAGTAATACATCATATTAACAGAATGAAGGATGAAAACCATACAATCACCTCAATAGATGCAGAAAAGGCATTGACAAAATTCAACATCCTTTCACAGTAAAAACTCTCAACCAATTAGGTACAGAAGGAACATACCTCAACACGATAAAGGCTATATATAACAATCCCACAGCTAACATTATACTCAATGGTGAAAAGCTGAAAGCTTTCCTCTAAGATCAGGATCAAGACAAGGATGCCCACTCTTACCTCTTCTAATCAACATAGTACTGGAAGTCCTCACCAGATCAATTAGGCAAGACAATGAAATAAAAGGCACCCAAATGGAAAGGATGAGTTAAATTGCCTCTGTTTTCAGACAACATGATCTTATTTACAGGAAATTCCTAAATACTCTATCAAAAATCTGTTAGAACTGATAAATGAATTCAGTAAAGTTACAGGATATAAAATCAACATGCAAAAATCAGTAATGTTTTTATATACATTAACGATGAGCTATCTGAAAAAGAAACTTTCAAAATCCCATTCACAATAGCTACAAAAAATAAAATAAAATAATCAGGAATAAATTTACTCAAGGAAGAGAAAGATCTGTGCACTGAAAACTATGAAACATTGATGAAAGAAATTGAAGAAGACACAAACAAATGGGAAGATATCTTATGTTCATGGATTTGGAGAATTAAAATTGTTAAAATGTTCATACTACCAAAAGTGATATACAGATTCAATGAAATACCTTTCAAAATTTCAATGACATTTTCCACAGAAATAGGGAAAACAATCCTAAAATTCATATGGACCTACAAAAGATCCTAAATAACCAAAGCAATCTTGAACAAACAAAAACAAACAAACAAAAAAACAAAGCTGGAGGCACTACAGTAATTGACTCCAAAATCTACTGCAAAGCTACAGTAATCAAAATAGCAAGCTACTGGCATAAAAATAGAGCATAGAACAGAATAGAAAAATATCCACACCTTTACTATCAATTGATTGTTAACAAAGATGCCAAGAACACATGATGAAGAAAGGACAATCTTTTCAATAAATGGTGCTGGGATAACTGGATAGCCACATGCAAAAGAATGAAGTTAGACCTTGTTGTCACACCATACACAAAAATCAACTCAAAATGGATTAAAGATATAAATGCAAGACTTGAAAGTGTAAAATTACTAGAAGAAAACACAAGAGAAAATCTCCATGACATTGTTCTGGACAATGAGTTTTTTGATGTGATCCCAAAAACACAAGCAACAAAAGCAAAAATGGAAAAATGGGATTACATCAAACTAAAAAGCTTCTGCAAAGCCAAGAAAATAACCAACAGAATGAGGAGACCATGTACGGAATGAGAGAAAATATTTGCAAACCATACATCTAATAAGAAGTAAATGTGCAAAATAAAAATGGAACTCAAACAACTCAATAGTAAGAAAACAATAACATGACTAAAAAATGGGCAAAGGATCTGAACAGACATTTCTCCAAAAAAGACATACAAATGGCTAACAGGTATATGAAAATAAGCTCAACATTACTCATCATCAGGGAAATGCAAATTAAAACCATAATGAGATATCACCTCACACCTGTTAGAATAGCTATGGGGTTGGAATGAATGTATTTGTATTTGAGAAGGACATGAGTTTTGGAGGGCCAGGTGTGGAATGCTATGGTTTGAATATTTGTGCCCTTCAAAACTCATGATGAAACTTAATTCCCAATGTGGCTGTATTGAGATGGGGTGCCTTTAAGAAGTGATTGGGTCATGAGGGCCATACCCTTATGAATGGATTAATCCATTCATGGATTAATGGGTTAATGGATTAATGAATCATCATGGGAGTGGGACTTGTGGCTTTATAAGAACAGGAGGAGAGACCTGAGCTAGCACGCTCAGCCTCCTTGCCATGTGATGCCCTGTGCCACCTCAGGACTCTGCAAAGAGTCCCCACCAGCAAGATGGCCCTCATCAGATGTAGCCCCTTGACCTTGAACTGCTCAGCCTCCATAACTGTAAGAAATAAATTCCTTTTCTTTATAAATTTCAGGTATTCTGTTATAAGCAATAGAAAATGGACTAAGACAGCAAGAATGCTAGGTGCAAGATTAACACCAAAATTCAATAGCATTACTTTATGCCAGAAAGTAACATAAATAAAGACTATTCACAAAAGCAACAAAACTATAAAATATCTAGAAATACACTAAACAAAATATGAAACACTTTCATGGAAGATGTTGTAAAATGTTATTAAAGAATATAAGGGGTTTTCCCCAAATTTATAAATTCAATGAAATGCCAGTAAAAATCCCAAAAGTATTAAGAAGAAATACAGAGATGCAAAAGTTCATGAATAGTTAAAACAACTTTGAAAAAGAAGAAAAAGAGAGGACATACCCTACTAGGTATTTCAAATTCATGATAATTTTTTTAGAAGTGTGTTTTTACCATAGTAGCAGAAAATTGGGACAGAATAGAACCCAGAAGCAGACTCATTTCTACATAGAAACTTGGTATTTAATAGTAGTGGTGTCAGAAATCTTTTGTGGAAGGATAAATTATTCAGTAGTGTTTCAAAGATAGGCCAAATATTTGGAAAAATTAAGATAGAACTAGATTCCTACCTAGTATACACAAATATATATATTAGTATGTGGTATAATATACTTATATACCTTGTACACCAAAATATATCCTACACCATGTTAATTGACTAGGATTCCATATAAAATATTCTTAAAATTGAAAGCTAGGTCAGGAAATATTTTGTAAATGGTACAAAGGACATTTTCAGTGTGAAAGCTAAAAGTAGTACATAGTCAACATATTTATCTTGGTTTATATATGCTAGAAGCATGAAGATTATAGCTGATTTTCTAGGAGCAATAAAGAGATATATGAAATATTTTTCTGAGGGGAAATTGATACAATCCTATTAAATTAAAAAACTGAGGGTGGACCAAGAAGAACCAAGCAGATTTGCAGCTGATACGGGTGTACTGTAACACCCAAAGTGCGGAATGATCCCAGGGTTAAGACATGTTTCTAAAACAAATGTGGGTAAACTTTAACTTGCCTCTGGATAATGGGGAGCTACATTTGTAGCTCAAAGTTCCCACTGCAATTCTATATGTTGTTCACTCACCAGCTTGTCACGGTCAACTATTTGGTGCGTTTTGAGTAAGGGTAATGGGCTGTGTTTCGCATTTGCATTTTGTGTGGGTATTGGGGGTAAAGTAGGGATTAGTATAGGACCTTGCTGCTCAGTGGTGGCTCATAGACCATTAGCATCAGCCTTACCTCAGAGCATGTTAAAAATGCAGAATCTTAAGGGCCACTCCAACTCTACCAAATTAGAATCTGCATTTGAACAAGATCTCCATATACACCTTAAAGTTGGAGAAGCACTTAAAACTTAAAGAAAACTCTTAAGCTTAAAGAGAGAGACGGCAGCTATGCAGTGGGCAAAGCTACAATCAGTCCCTGAATTCTACTTGGTATATCCTTGTCCCAGATTCTCCATTCAGTTAGACGTACTACCTCATCCCTTATGAGTAAAGGCTATGACATCTTTTTTACCCTGAACCCACTTGAGCAGCAGCCTTAATTATCTAAAATATGGTCCAGACCTAGGAATAACAACAACAAAAAAAGACAATCGAGCATTAATGCCTTAAAATCTACGTATCAGGGCTTCTGTGTTTTACACATTGGCAAGATCTCACGCCTGTACAATTCTAATAAACTTAGTGTTATGGTTCCCTGCCCACAAAAGATCCGAAGCAGCAAATTTAAAGTAGGGCAAAGGGAAAGAAAGAAAATATGGGGTTGGGTTGAAGTTTACAATAAGAATTGATAGTAGAATGGATGGCTTTGACATTTTCATGGTTATTTAGTTTTATAAATCTATTTGCACCTCAAAAACAGTAACTCAGATCTTACAGAAATAATACTCAACCCTGGTTGCATGTTAGAATCACCTGAGGAGTCTTTTTTTTTTTTTTTTTTTTAAGAAAAAGATAATTCCCAAGCCTCAATCTCTGAGATTCTGATCTAACTGGTCCGGGGTGGGATCCAGGCACAGGTGTTTTATTAAAGCTTCCCAGGTGAGTCTTAGTGGTTTAGGGTCAGTCAGTATAAGGTCCAGAGGCCTGGACACCTGAGTAGCCTCTAAGTAGGCTCTTTAGAGCTTGCTGCAATCATTGACAATGATTGGTTAGGATGACCTTGGTTACTGGGATTTTCTTTTAAGAGGAAAACTCTATATATTAGAAATGATTTTGACATAAAATAAGATAGCCTAGAACTAAATTATACAGAAACACATATCTAAGTCCTGTGTCATAGTCACAGAAATCTAGAGGGCACTGGTGGGATGAGGCAGACACCCACCATCTCTCCCTCCTGACCCTCCCTCTGTAGACCAAGGCTGAGCACACTTACAAATCACCTGGAGTCTTGTTCCAATGCGGATTCCGACTCAGTAGGTCTGGGGAGGGCTTGAGATTCTGCAGTTCTTCTGAGTTCCAGGTGATGCTACTGTGCCTGGTGCAGGGACCACACTTAGAGTAACAAGGCTCTAGGTCATCCTGATGGCCATGACTTACTCTCAACCCCTTCTTTGGAACCCACACAAGAAGGATGGCTTCCTCATTCCTGAAGAGTGAATTCCACTGGGGTCCTTGATATCCAAAGCCACTGTGCTCAAAGCTGTAGGCTTTCCTGAACTCATGTCATGACTCTGTCAATATCTTCTTCTTAACCATTCCTTCCCCCAACTAGGCAACTTTACCAGAGGATCAGGGACTGTTGAGTTAGAAATGGCCTTAGAGAGCATCTAGTTTGGCCCATTCACTAGAAAAGTGTGGTGCTGAGGCTGAGTTGTTAAAGGATTTGCCACGTTCACAGGGGATAGTGGTAATGTCAAAAGTAAATCTAAATCAGGATGTGAAAACATCAGTTGAGGATACTGTCAAAATGATTTGCTTCCTGCAACTTTCTACTGAAACATCCATTTGTTTATCTTCAGGGAACTTGCAGACTAAAAGAGACTCAGAAAGGAACATAAAATTCTAAAGCTAGGCTGACTAGTGTTACAGCCCTAAGATGGGGCAGATAGCTCCCCTGTCTCTGAGACCACACAATAGCTATTGTTTCCTCTCCTGTGAAATGTCCATAGAAAAGCCTCAAGGCCTTTGTAAGTTGCCCAATGAACTCCTCAGTCATCCTTATTTCATTTTCATTTTTTGGAACCCTTTCTCAATTTTCTAAATCCCACACAAGAATGATGTATACTCTTGCTCAATAATAAGAAGCCTTCATGCAAAATTGAAATAAATTGTTCTCTCAAATGGGGGAAGAAAGGAATCCTATTCCCAGAACAGTCAGCTTACCTAGCCAAATGAATCTGATCCTTGCTCCTTTGTTTGTTTCCTTGTGACCTCTTAGAAAAGCAGAGCGGGTATGAAAGAAATTGGCAAATTCAAGCCAAGGGCAGCCGCATGCCTATAGTCCCTGCCGAGGATCACTTGAGCCCGAGAGTATGAGGACAGCCTGACCAACACAGTGAGACCTCATCTATAAAAAAAATTAAAATAAAATAAATTTTTTAATTAAAAAGAAATTGGCAAATTCAGTGGATTCTGGGTCCCGGGGCCATTGATGTTGCTGGGTTAGGGTTAGGGGCCATACTGGTTCCTGGGTACCCCATCCCCTGGCCACAAAGGACTGTCTCAACACCACTGTTTAAACTGAAGCTGTTACCGTTTCTGACCTCAAAGCTCTGGACTGGACTGAGACTTCCCCGACAAAGCTTATTACCAAGGTTTTCATCTTGCTAATATGGCTATCTAGGTCTGGATTCAGGAGCCATCCATAGGGAAATCAGCCTGAAAGCTACAAGCTTGAATATTAAATATTAACACCACTAAGGGCTGCACTGGAAAAGAAGTTTGCTGGGCTTGTGGGCCCTCACTCCACCCCCAACTTTACTTGGCTTTTATCTTCTATTTTGTGTTCCTGGTAGATTCAATTACATCTCTATTACCTTAGGCTACTTCAGCACGTTCTAATTTGGGAATTAGGCTGTGTGGATAGGCAGAGAGGCAGAGATACTCACCTGCTGGGTGAACCAGGTGTCCTCATCTGATCCTTCATTTCCCCTTCTGTGATATTTCAAAAGATCACAAATTATTTCCTTAGCGCCTAGTCAGAAAGATGGGAAGGAACTAGAAAGTGAGGCACCAAACTGCTACCAGTGGTGATGTTTGAGCAACAAGGGCTGGAGCTGGTTTTACATGTTTCTTATTGTGTTTTACTTTCCTAATTGTCTTAATGGGCATGCATGACTTCAGAATAAAGTGAAATTGTTGTCCTTATTTGCTGTAATTTACAGAGAGATGGTTTTGATCATATAACCCAGGGACTTTTCAAATCCATTGATCTTGGGGCGGAGGGGTTTAAGTACTCATTTTGAACTATGCTTTCACTAAGAAATTCAAAGCCCAAAGGGAAAAACCCATGTTCCTTCACCACCATGTTTCACAATAGCTTTTAGATGACCACAGCATCATCACAGCCATGGAAATTGTACGCCTTGAGTATGGGAGAGGAAGGGGGAGCGTCAAAAGTCGCACTTTGCAAAGAAATTGATTCTGACACTCAAAAGCACAGGCTGAGGGTGATCCAGGGAACCTGGGAAAGCCCAGGCTTGGCTCAGGCTCACGCGGGGTCTCTCGGGATCCCAGAAGATGCAGAGGGGGCCCAGGCTCTGGGTTGCTTGGCGTCGACAGTGAGTCCGGAGCGGAGGCCCAGAAGCCGGGTCGGGGTGTGGCTTGAGCATCACACAGTGGCTGACTCGGACAGCAGGGTGCCGCGGGAGCGGAGGGCGGCAGCGCCCCCCAACAGAAGACAGGACCAAGGCCACAGACGGGGCACCTCTCCAGCAGGGGCGTGGGCGACGGCGGGCAAGGCTGGCTGGGGGCCTGACGAAGCTGCGGGCCTGCTGAGGTCTGGCCTGCAGTTCTAGAAGCTGCCAGGGCTCTGGGCAGCAAGTCAGGCCTAGGTGCACAGCGGGCGCGGACCCTGCTTGCCGCCCCGCCCCATCCTGCCTTGCCCCCCGCCCCCCGCCCCATCCTGCCTTGCGCCCCGCCCCGCGCCCCGCCCCTCGCCCCGCCCCATCCTGCCTCGTGCCTGCCCTCCTCCCGCCCCACCGCTTGGGGGCGTCCGCGCTGTCCGGCTATAAAGTCTCGCGACGCCCGCGGCGCGCTGACCAGCGAGGGCCTCGAGGGGCTGCGGCTCTTGCCCGTTGGGCCGCCCCGGCGCCATGGGCGAGCTGCGGTTGTGCGGGGCGCACACGACCTTGCACCCGGACCACCTGTGGACCTGGGACAAGGCCGTGTACGTGGATGAGAACCAGCGCACCTGGCTGCCCGTAACCATCGAGGTACGGCCCGCTTCGGCGCCGAGACGGGCGAGGAGCCCGCGGGCCGGCGGGGTGAGGGCGGCGGCAGGGAGGCCCGGGAGGCCCGACGTGCCCCGGGCGTACCTGCGGTCGAACCGCTCTGACTGGGCTCTGAAGGGTGAATAGGAGTTCCCAGGCCAGCCCAAGGCCTGTTGGCCGGGGTGGGGCCCGGTGCTTGCGCAGTGTGCGCCTGTGGTCTTGCGGAAACGGGACTCCGGGGGCTGTGGGCTAATCCGTAAGGTGGGAGCAGTATCTGACGTCAGGGATGCGCACGTGCGGCCACTGCCGGACTCTCCTTAGATTCTGGCCCCAGAAATCTGCATTTTAAAAAGAACCTCGTCAGATTATGCTCAACCAGGCGTGGGAACCGCTGCTGGGGAGCGCGGGGTATTTCGTACCCCCTCTACGCTTTGGAGGAACAACTTAACAAGTAATCTAGTACTATGAAAGCTGGTATTGAATAAATGCTGACTTTGTTTTATGTGTGATGCCTTAAGATGGGCCTTTAGTTAATGTTAACTTGTTTTTTAGACGTATAACTCTTTTACGAGTACTTTCTTGAGTAAACCCAAGACTCAAAGAAACTGAAGCAAAAAATGTTAACTCTTTTCCGTACATAAACTGAAAAAAGTAAAAAAGCAAAATTAAAATTTATAATATTAGAACATTTATGTAATATAATAGCAAACACCAAAAAGTTTTTGAGTGTTAACTATGTCTCCATTTTACAGATGAGGAAACTGAGGCATATAAAAAGGTAAATTTGTCCAAGGTAGTACTACTAGTAGGTAATAGGGTTGGAATTTCAGGCTCTTAACCACCATCTAAATTTGCATTTTTGACATTTAAATTTTTAAAAAACATACACATATACTTTTAAAAATCAAGTTAAATGTTTACTTTTTTAAAGTCAAGTATTTGAAGAAAATTTAGGTAATATCTCTTTTTAACCTCTGGTTGGGAAATATCTTCAACATGATACTGAAACCACGAACGAGACAGAGTATTTTCTGTAATCATGGTAAACGCCTCAGAAGAATTCACCCATCGGCAAACTCTGGGGTGGGTTTTGCCTCACGTAATCTAAAGGGCCAGGGTTCTTAATATGTAAAGATTTACTTAAATCATCAAGAAACAGATGAATAATGCAAACTAAAAATGGTTAAAGGATATGGAAAGTCATATACTAACACAGCAAGAATGGTGATTTCCACACTTACACCCTGCAGTATGATCTGAATTTTATTTTTAACGGTGAGTTCTAATTTATTTCATAGAAAATTTTTATAAGTGGCTTCTACTTTGGAAAAATACTCGTTGAACAAATGTGAGTGCCTAGTTTATATGCCAGGCATGGTTCTAGGCTGGGGGGGGGTGGTCTGCAGCGAATGGGATAAAATCCCCACTGCTTGTGAAGCTGCCATTCTGCTGGGGGAGGCAGACGACAAAATAATGAAGCTGGTGGTGACTCGTGTAGAAGAACTAGACTGGGTGAGAGGCGATGCTGAGTGGGGAGGAGATCTTCAGGCAAGACACTCCCCTCCCAGAGAGTCTTAATTTGCACTTGCCTTTCCCATTTTGGCCTATTTGTAATCCTCCTGAATCTCTTTGTTTGGGGCATACCCCTTAGGTATATCATAGAGTTGGATTTTGCTGAATTTTTTTCCCTTGAATTGGTGAATGAGCCCCATTTTCAGTTATTGATATGTTTGGTCTCTATTCTATCATGATTTTATGTTGTATTTGTCTTTAATAGACATACATTTGAGCAGAGAGCTGCCTAAAAGAAGGGAATGAGCCCTACATAGATCTGGGGAGAATGTTCCAGGCAGAGAAGACAGCAGGCTCAAGGGATTGCTGGAAGCAGGCACGAGTGTGGCAGGTCCCAGAAACAGCAAGGAGCTGCGTGGCTGGAACAGGGTGGCGTGTGAAGACCAGAACAGTAGGAGAGGAGGGAGGCAGGGCCCCGGCCACATGGTTCTTTGTGGACTTTTGTGGGCTGTGGTAAAGACTTCAAATTGTTCTGCCCATCATGGGAAGCCATCAGAGGGTGTCAAGCAGGGATGTGCCATGATTTGTAGACACTCACCGTGACTGCAGTACAGAGAACTGGTTGTGTGGACAAGACCAATAGGTGGCAAGTTAGGAGTTTATCACAGTGTTGGAGGGGCGGTGGTAGAGATGGTGAAAAGTGGTCTGTCACCAGATTCAGGGGTCCAGGGACAGCTTATTTAAAAGAGAAAAATAGGACAAAACAAAAAAATCAAAGAAAATCCCATGACAGCTGATAGAGGCACCAAACTGCATTGTAAGGAAGCTCGCGGGCTCCATGGCATACCCCAGCAACAAGAAGTTTATTGGGAAAAAGTATGCCTTTTGTGGCCCTGTCTGGGTGGCCAGACACATGTGAGTGCCAGTGGCCCTCACCCAGCCAGAGTCCCTGAGGGGAGTAGGCATGGCCTAAGGAATTGGGCTTCAGGGGACAATGATCACTGGCATCTCACTCTGGACGTGGGCCGGGTGGGTGGCAGGAAGGACTCTGGTTTTCTGTGCCCTGAGGAGCCCCGAGGAGTGGGCCCTGAAGGTATGTCTGGTTTTTTTTTCTCTTCAGACAGATAGTAGGTTCCAAGTGCTCATGCATCAGGAAGATGTCCCCCTGGGGGAGCCTATGCGCCCCAGCCAGCTGCTCCCCTGCCTGCTGCCTTTGATGTGGCAGCTCTACCCTCAAAGAAGATACCGGGGCTCAGACTCCAGTTTCTGGCACATAGTGTACCACGTCAAGGCGAGTGTGTGTCTCCCAGGGGTGATCTTAGGAGGCCTGCTTCCCCTCCCCCTCGTCTGGCCTCTGAGATGTATCTGTTCCCTCCATCTCCGCACCAAAAGCTAAAAAAATGGAGAGAATTTACAACTGGAAATCTTTAAAGCACTGGATTAGAGACAAGTTAGGTCCTTTGAGGTGTCTAATAGCAGCCCCCTGGACGGCAGGAAGCCCTCTGTGGTGGGCAGGCGGGGCTGAAGGCTGGTGGGAGGAGGGTCGGTCTCCATGGGCCCCTGAAGTCCCCACACACGGGTCCCCCCTGCTGCTCCAGGCTAGTGGAAGTCGCAGGAGTAAGGAATGGCGGGAGCATTCCCTGGACTCTGCTCCCTAATCTTTCCCTTCTCTCTTTCTCTCAGTTCAGCGGCATGGAGGACATGCTCCTTGAGAGGCTGCCACGCCTGGAGCGGGAGTGACACGGTGAGCACCGCTGGGGCCCAACACCTCTTAGTGCAGAGTGGCCAGGTCAGAAGGAAGGAGCCAAGGCAGTGCTAACCCCTCCTCTGAGGGTCCCCAGCGGTGGGACAAGCACCCATGTCTCTCCTTCACCACTTCGGGAGCCAGAGTTTTCTAGGCAGCCCCCTTACCACAGCTGCACACATCTGTGCCGAGCTTCACAGGTTATGGCCGGCGCTTTCATTTACCACGCATGGCTTTATGAAGTAAGCACCCTTGCTCGATCATCACATCAACTGAGCTAAGTATTATTAGCTGTTATTGGCTACAAAAGCAAGTTTTGAGGAAGTACAGTGACTTGTCCAGATTGCAGAGCCAGGTTTCAAATCCAGGTCTTCTGACCCCACACCCCTTGCCCTGCTCGTAATTTGCCCTGGCTGAGATGCAAGGCCTCAGCCTCTGGGGCCAGCACTAACCACCAGGCTCCCCCAGCAGCGCCGCCCCTCACCACTGCTTGGTCCTTCCCTCTGACCCTGTCTTCTCTTGTCCTTTCCCAGGTCTCGCAGTTCCGGTCTCCTTTCACCCCAGGGCTGGAGTCCTGCTGGCCTACAGTGGGGACGTTTGTGCTTGTGTTCACCTTCGTTTACTAGCCACATGTGTTCTCCTCCACCATGCTGGGGTCTGGAGGAAACAGACAGGCAGAGGATGGGCCCTGCCTAGGGCCTGTGGGACCTGCCTGCAGGCCACTCAGCCCCCCTTGGCCCTCAGCATTGCCGCCTGCCTGGCAGATGGCACCAGGAAGGACCTGGATCGGTATAGCTTCCTCCAGGTGCCCCAGCTATATGTGTGCCTCTGGCTTCCTCAGCTGGCTGATGGTTTTCAGCCTTTCTCTCTCCCTTCTGGCCTTCACAGCAACTAGTGTCTCATGCTACACGCCCCATGGCTGCTCCTGTTCTGTTCTCTCAGTTTTGTGCACCTCTGAAAACGGTGCCTCTGAGACCCTGGACCGGCTGTGTCATGTGGCGCTGTGCCTGCACATGAACATGCCTGCAAAAACCCCACCTGCCCTTGCAAGGTCAGGTGCAGTTCAAGGAAAGGCCTGAAAGGAGCCCATTGGTCAGTGCTCACGGTCCCTGACATTGCAGGGAGCCGGGCAAGTGAGCACTGTGGACGGGCCCTCGGGTGGCCACCTTCAGAAGGGAAAGAGGTTGGATTCCCCCCCTTTACAGGTGTTATGAAGTTGTATGTGGCATGAACACTTTGCAATGTTGATTGATTAAATGTAAGACATTCATCTAACTTTGTGCTCAGTCAGCTTTTATCCTTGACCTAGATTCTAGTGGAGAGAAGTAAGAACAGGCAGTCACCAAAAAAGAAAGAATATTTATGAGTTTTATGTATTTCTTTTATTTTGACAATAAGGCTAGAATATTTTTTTTTTCCATATAATCTAACTCTCAAAATCCCAGTGTTCTTGGAGGCAAACTTTGAGAACCACTGGGATAAGTGGACCTCAGAAAACTGTCAGTAGCTCCTGGTACTCAAGATCCCCTTCCACCTGGTCCTGCCCACCTGCCCCTAACGTGCCCTCTGCCCCCTCCTCACCCAGGCACGCCCCAGGCCCTGTCCCTGCAGGGGAGGCCTTCCTCCTCTGCTCCAATCCCAGCAGGAGTCCCTCCTGCCTGCAACGGTCCCTGACCACTCAGGCCCCAACCAGGCTCCCTTCCCTACCTCCTGTGACCCGCCCTCCTCCGCCTCCTCGGCAGGTAGCAGGACCTCAGATAGCACTAGGGGATGACTTCCAGAGAAAATCCACTGGGTGTGGAGTCCTGGTCTTCCCACTTAGGTGGGAGTCTAGTCCACAGCCGCCTCATCACAGAGGTAGAAGGTAATGAAAATTAGAGGTGGTTCTGAGCATTCAGGGGGATAATGTAAGTGAAGTGCTTTAAGTATCTAGTAAGACAGTTGTATAAGAAACATGCTGTAATACTACTCCCATCTTACAATCTCTGATTCCAGGCTTTCCACCTGGCACCAGACAGAGAAGCAGCATTGGCACCACATGTGACAAGGTTTGTGACTCTTGCCTGCACAGTGCATGGCAGTGTGAGAGTTTGGTCTGTGGAAGCAATTACTGTACAGATGCTTCTCGGTGGGGACAGAGCGTGAGAATGTCAGAGCAGGAGGGACATCAAGGGTCAGCCAGCTGCCTCACTTTAGGAATAAGAACACGGAGGCTCAGGAAGAAGAAAGTTCTTATGCAAGATTCTTTTGTTTACCAAATATTTGGCCACCACTGTGAGCTGTGTTCGGTGCTATACATACAGCAATGAACAAAACAGAGGCCCTGCTCTCATGTACCTTCTTTCTGAATAAAAGATAAAAAGAATGTGCAAGATCCCAGAAGAAAACAGAACAGGGTAACATGGTAGGGAGTTAGGTCAGCTGGTAAAGAAATTCCTGTCTGGAGGTGGCATTTAGGATTGAACCTTGAAAAACAGGGAGCCAGACTCTTAGGTGAGTGCCGTACAGATTTAATTTGCTGTGGAAATTAAAAACAGCAAAAGGATTTCTTACTAAAAGAAATGCTGTTGTAAGAATAAGTGGCCCTAATAAATTAACTAAATGCAATGCAGAATCTGTTTTCCACAAGACTGACTTTAGGGTTTTGCCTGGAATGGCTGACAGTGGTACCATTTATTGAAATGGGGGAGGTATAAATTCGGGCAGGGGAGAAAATCAGGAGTTCTGTTTTAGCCATGTTACATTTGAGATAGCGATGCTACCTCCCGTTGGAAGTGTCGATAGGCTGTTAATTGAATGTGGATCTAGCACTCAGGCCAGGACCAAAAAAATAAATTTGAAAGTCTTTAAAATGATAGCTAAAGCCAGGATCTTACAGAGAGATGGTGGTGTCTTTGAACCAAGAGAAGAAAGTGTTTTAAGGAGGAGGAAGTGGTCAGCTGACGAGCATGCTGTTAAGAGACCGAGTAAAGGGAAGAATGGGAAGTGGCCATTGGATTTGGCCCCATGGAGACCGATGGTGACCTTGTCAGGAAGTTTCAGTGCTGTGAGTGGGGCAGAGCCCCGATGCAGGGGCGTAGGGGAGCCGCCTGCTGCAGGCTTTGTCCTAAGGGGTAAGGTGTTGAGGATATTTTAAGCAGGAGCTAATGAAGCCTGTGTGTGCTGCTGAAAGAAAATGTGCAGGAAAGGACAAACTGATGAGGCAGAACAGAGAGGGTTGAGTCACAGGAACACCATTTCTGAGGAATCTGGAAAGGGCGAGCTGGAGGCACAAATATATGTGTTGGCATCCAATGGAGCAGCTTCAGCAATTGATCCATATTATGCCAATCTCATTTCATGTTTCCCCCACACAGAGTTGGGGCTTGTTTTGCTGAGGTATTTGAAATACTTCATAATTTGCCTCTTACATATTTTATTACATGTACATTTGTTTACATTTTTTCTTTTTTTTTTTCAATTTTTAATTTGTTTGGATATGGGGTCTCCCTCTGTTGCCCAGGCTGGTGTGCAGTGGCGTCGTCATAGTTCACTGTGACCTCAAGCCCTTGGGCTCAAGGGATCCTAGGCTCGGCTAATTTTTTCTTAAAAATTTTTTGTAGAGATGGGGTCTCACTGTGTTGCCCAGGCTGGTCTCAAACACCTGGCCTCAAGCAATCCTCCCGCCTCGGCCTCCCAGAGTGCCGGGGTTGCAGGCAGGAGCCCCGCGCTGGCCTATTTACATTTTCTTTCATTTCTCTCAGTACTGTTGCAGTTTTCAGAAAGCAGGTTTTACATTTCTTTTGTTAAATTGATTTCCTAATTGTTTTATTCATTTTTTATTATGATAAAAAACACCTAAATGAAATTTCTCATAACACACTTTTAAGTGTACAGAACAGTATTTTAAATCATAAGAACATTGTTGTACAGCAGATATTTAGAACTTTTTCATCTTGCATGACTAAAACTCTATGCTCATTGAATAGCAATTCCCCACTTCCTTTGTCTTCCTAGCCCCTGGCGACCACCATCCCTTTCTCCTTTTATGAGTTTGACTACTTTAGCCACCTCACGTGCGTAGAATCATGCAGTATTCTTCTGTGGCTGGCCCATTTCATTTAATATCATGTCCTTAAGGTTCATCCATGTTCTAACAGATGGTAGGATTTCCTTCTCTTCTAAGGCTGAATAAAGTTCCATTTTATGAATGCAGGACAATTTCTTTAATTCATTCATCCACCAGTGGATATTTAGGTTGTTTCTACCTCTTGGCTATTACGGATACTGCTGCAATGAACATGGAAATGCAAATACCAATTCAAGATCCTGTTTTTAATTCTTTGGGTAAATACCGAGGAGTAGGATTATTGGACCATATGGTACTTCTATTTTTAGTTCTCTGAAGATCCTCAATACTGTTTTCCATAATAGTTATTTCCATAATAGTTATTTCCACATTATAATATATCCACATTATAATACATTCCCACCAAAAGTGCACAAAGGTTCTAATTTTTCCACATCCTCACCAGCATTTGTTGTTTTGTTTTTTAATGGTGGCTATACTAACAAGTATGAAGTGGTAGTTTATTTTACTTACTCTTTTCCAATCTGGATGATTTTTCTTTTCTTGCCTAATTGCCCTGGCTAGAACCTCCAGTACAATGTTGAGCAGAAATAGTGAGAGCAGACATCCTTGCCTTGTCCTTGATCTTAGGGGAAAGCTTCATCTTTCACCATTAGATATGATATTAGCTATGGCTTCCTCATGAATGTCCTTTATCAAATTGAGGACGTTCCCTTCTATTCTCAGTTTGTTGAGTATTTTTGTCATGAAGGGATGTTGGATTTTGTCAAATGCTTTTTCTGCATCTATTAAAATGATCGTGTGGTTTATGTCCTTTATTGATACAGTGTATTACATTAATTTTTTTATATGTTGAACCACCTCACTTTCCTGGGATGAATCCCACTTGGTCATAGTCTATACTCTTTTTTATATGCTGCTGGATTTGGTTTGCTAGTATTTTGTTAAGGATTTTTATATCTATATTCATCAGACATATTGGTCTGTGGTTTTCTTGTGATGTCTCTGATTTTGGTATCACATATAGATTTTTAACATTACAAGTTTTCTTACATTCACTGTGTTACTTATATGCCGTAGATTCTACGTCATTTTTCATTACCATTTCTAAGAAATTCTGCATTTTTAAAATATTTTCCTTAGTCCTATGAAGTGTTTAAGAGGGCATTTTAAATTTTCAGGTACAAGGGCCCTTTGTTTTCTGATTTTTGTTATTAATTTCTAGTTTTATTGCATTGAGGTCAGAATGCTATATTTATTTTTAAAAATTTATTGGCATTTCTCATGTGGCCCAGTATCCTCAATGTTCATCATTGTTCCATGTGCATTTGAAAAAACGCATTTCTCTCAACTAGGTTGAGAGATATAAATCTCTGCTCTGTTGTTAATATTGCTTAGACTTTCTGTGTTTATCAATCATTGTTTTTATCCATCTGATCTATCTCATCCTAAAAAAAAATACATTAATGCTTTCTATTAGTAGTATATTTTCCTCTTCTCCTTTAATCTCTGGTATTGTATACTTCATAAAGTTGTTGCTGTGTTATTGGCTGCATAAATATTGACTGTTATATCTTGTGCATTGTAGCCTTTAGCAGTATGAAGTCTTCTCCTTTGTCTTTCAGTGATTTCTGGCTAGATTTATACCTTGTCAGATATAGATCATGATCTGTGTGTGTTTGTTTTTATTAACTTGCATTTGTCTGGTGTGTTTTTGCCCATCATTTTATTTAAATCTTTCTGAATCTTTTTGTCTTAGGCATGTTCATTCTTGTGTGTGTGTTAACAGAGTTGGATTTTGATGTGTTTTTTGAATTGATGAATTAAACTCATTTTCAGTTGTTGATATATCTGATATAGTTGGTCTCAGTATTGTTTTATGTTTGTCTTTACATACATATAAAATTTTTCTCTATGGGGTCTGTTTTCTTCATTCTTTTTTAGCATTTCTCTTGGTATTGCATTTTTATTCCAGTGGTGACCTTTAATACTAATACCTTAGGGTAATATCCTCAGCAGTTCTTTTAAAAATGCTATCTGTTGTAGCATTGTCTAAAGAACTTTTTGTAGTTATGGACATGTTCTGTATCTGTGTTTTCTAATGTAGTAGCCACTAGCTACATATGGCTGTGGAACAGTTTAAATATGGCTAGTATGACTGAGAAACTTAATTTAAAATTTTATTTAATGTTAACTAGATTTAAATAGCCAAATGTGACTGGTGGCCAAGATGTTGGATGGTGCAGGTCTTTTGATTCCCTACTATGAACAAAATTGAACTTAGTAAGATTTTCTTCCCCCAGTCCTCCTTCTCTCTAAAATAATATTCTCTTAATACTAAATAATACGTTTAAGGCAACCATCAAGCTTACTTTCTGTATATTCTCTCTCTTCTTTCCCCATTTTTGATAGCTGAATTATATCTTTATTATCAGAGAATATAGCAAATACATAGTATTTTTCACCCTTATGACCTTTATTTAGTTTTAGTTCTTCAGTTAAATATATTCATTGTTATTGTCCTAATAAAAAGCTTCCTAAATATTTCTTGATTATCTGAAGCTCTCTGGTTAGTGGATTACTCAGGAAGAGCACATGGGAGCAATATTCCCTGATTCCTTCATCTTCATCACAGTTTATCTGTGGCCTTTGTACTTGAAGGTCACTTTGGCTGAACTAAAAAATCTTTGGCTCACATTTTCCTTCTTAGGTATCTGGTACCATGTTACTCCATATACTCCACTGTTTTTTTTAACTTAAAAGTATTCTGTGAAGGTCTAATCCCGTATAAATTACTTGATTATTTCATCTTAAGCCAAAGGGATTTCTGTTCTATAAAGCCCAATAATTTTAATAGACTATGTTTTAGAGTTAACTATTCTTGGACGTATGTTCCAACCATATCATGTCACCTTCAAATACACAGGTTTGAGTCATTTTTTTTCAGGATAGTTTTCTTTAATAGTTTCTACTCCACTGCCTTACTTTCCTTTTTTAGGAGGGGTGGGAAGAGACACCTCTTTTATGCATATGTTGGATCTTCTTTGCCTGTCTTCTATATCCATTACTTTCTCTTCAATCCTTTTGATTTTTTTATTCTACTGGGTTTTTTTTTCATTTTTCTACTTTCTATACTCAGTTTTTATTTTGCTATCCTAGTTGCTCTGCTGGGTTTGGTGAGGGGACTTGGGAGATTGGAAAACAATACCGCTGTTACCATCTTGCCCTAAATCCTATTGTGCTTTTAAGTTACCTTGTTACTATATTTTACTTACAAAACAACTTTATTTACAAAGGGGAAATGCCTATAGAGATAACACTAATTCTAAAAGATTCTAACCTGTCTTTGTGTATTAAGTGAGTTAACTTGAACTTGTCCAGTGAAGTTATTGTTCATGAGTAAACCTCCTCTGAAAAATACAACTTAGAAATTTAACTGAGAAATTTTCTAAGAAAATGCTCTCACAAATACTTTGCTATAATGACTATTCATAGTTTTGAGGTGAAAAATCAACAGCTCTTGAAACTATAATACTAAACCCAACATTTCAATAGTATGGGAGGGCTCTTTGTACTTCCAGTATTCAAACTTATAAACTCAAATTTGGAAACTGGTCCAGTGATATGGAACTTATGCAGCAGCTTCATAGGTTAAGATGCCAACTACCTAGGCCCCTGGACTTGGAGGCCAAAAATTCTGAAATCCAGGGAACATGGCTGGTGCTGTTCTGACCTGATGGCTCCTCCTCTTAACGCTGGTCTCATCGGTCCCCTGACAAGGACACCAAGAAGCCACGTCCACTTTGCTGTCTTATTGGCTGTACTGTACTGAGTTAAGTGTCTAGGCTTCTCATTTCTACTGGTCTCCAAACCCTTGAGGGTCACAGGTAACCAAAGTAAGTCTTCATTTTAGAAGGAGCACACATATTTACCATATCTTATATAAGAATAGTAGATTATGATCATAGTTTGATCATCTCATTGTGAAATACCCTGTACCCACTGTATCTGTATGTTAGCTGGGGCACTCCCTCCTTTTAGATTCAATTTAACTTAGCTTGACCCCCACACACACACTGGCTCCCACTCCGTCACGCTCCACCATCTCTTCAGGTATTTTAGTGGGGTTTCACACTTCTCCCCGACACCTCTTACTTTGATTTCTAGCATCTACTGATTAGTGTAGTTTATGTTGTCAATGGAAAAGAAACCAAACTCTGTAAAATAATTTAAAGAGGTTTATTCTGAGCTGAATGTGTATGACCAGCCTGGAGCACATGGCCTCAAGAGGTCCTGAGAAAATATGCTCTCAGTAGCTGGGTTACACTTTGATTTTATACATTTATGGAGACAGGAATTATAGTTAAGACCATAAGTCAACACATGGAGGGTGTACATTGGTTTGGTTTGAAAAGGCAGTACATCTCAGAGCAGAGGCTTACATGTTATAGGTGGGTTTAAAGACTCTGATTTGTAATTGGTTAAAGAAATGAAGCTTTGTCTAAAGGCTTGGAATGTTTTAAGATAAGGAAGTCTGTTAATCAGAGATAAGCCACAGGAAGTATAACCAGACTCAAGTGATCTGTTAAATAAATTGATGGCCTTCAGGTGTGGTTTAAGCTTTGTCTTGCATAGCCTTACGCCTATTAATGAGCTACAAAGGACATCTCCAAGAAGGGAGGGGGGCATGATGAGGCATGTCTGACCTCCCTTCTCATGGCCAGCAACTCAGCTTTAGGGTATTTCTGGGGTCCCCTTGGCCAAGAGGGGGTCCATTCAGTCAGCTAGCAGGCTTAAAATTTTATTTTAGTTCACAATGGATGATCCTAATCTTGTTCCATACGTTTCACCTCACCCCACACTGGACACCACTCTGATTCCTTTGCCACAGGGCTGCAAGTGACCCACTTTGAGGACCTATTGGGAGTTAAACTTGAGAATTTGGGGGGTTGGGGGTTAACATTCAGACTACAGCTTAAAGTGGGATGTTAGACACTCTTGTTTTGAAAAAATCTCTTAGCCATCGTTTCAGCATCACCACCACCCCAATAAAGCCCCACCACCCACATTTGTCTGGGCTTCTCTAGGCCTCATAGACCCCCCTCCTCACTTCATATATAGCTGATACTTGAAACACCAGTATTCTTACTTTCTTGTGCAGAACAACTTGATTCTCTGACTTGAGGCCAGCTTCTTTTGCTCCAAAGCCACATCACTGTGATTTGCTAAATAAAAGACTAACTATTCCAAAAATTATGTCTCTCCTAGGAGGCAGAGCTGCTATTGTCAATTATGGGTTTTCAGTTTTCTTTCTGTTTCTGTCTCCTTTCTTCCTAGTATGCCTGCTTGGTGAATGTTTGAGCTGAGAAAGAAGGAAGAATGGGGAAAGTTTGTAAGAGCAGGACCTGTTCAGGAACACTCTGGACAGTGGGTAGAGTTCAGGTCTGCTGAAGGAAGTCCCTGGACACTCCAGGAGGGAGAAAAAGCCAGGAGAAGGGACTGAGCCTGGCCCAGGACCGCGAGCAAGCCTGCTCGGCTAAGAAAGGCCTCCTAAGAACCTACCCATGGAGTAGTACTCCATGGTGTATATATATCACATTTGCTTTACTCCTCAGTTGATGGGCACTTGGGTTGATTCTATATCTTTGCAATTGTGAATTGTGCTGCAATAAACATGCAATTGCATGTGTCTTTTTGATATAACAATTTCTTTTTCTTTTGGATAGCTCCCCAGTACTGGGATTGCTGAATCAAATGGTAGAACTACTATCTACTCTCAGTTCTTTGAGAAATCTCTATACTATTTTGCATAGAGGTTGTACTAATTTACATTCCCACCAACAGTATATATAAGCATTGCCTTTTCACCACATTCATGCCAACATCTATTGTTTTTTGACTTTTTAATAATGGCCATTCTGACTGGGGGAAGGTGGTAGCTCACTGTGGTTTTAATTTTCATTTTCCTGATGATTAGTGATGTTGAACATTTTTCATATGTTTGTTGGCCACTTGCATGTCTTCTTTTGAAAAATGTTCATGTTGTTTGCCCACTTTTTAATGGAATTTTTTTTGTTGCGTATTTGAGTTTCCTTGTAGATTCTGAATATTAGTCCTTTGTCAGATGTGTAATTTGAAAATATTTTTTCCCATTCTGTAGGTTGTCTATTTACTCTGTTGATTATTTGTTTTGCTGTGCAGAAGCTTTTTAGTTTAATTAAGTCCCCTTTATTTATTTTTGTTTTTGTTGCATTTGTTTTTGGGGCCTTAGTCATAAATTCTTTGCCTAGGCCAATGTCCAGAAGAGTTTTTCCTAGGTTTTCTTCTAGAATTTTTATTGTTTCAGGTCTTACATTTAAGTCTTTGACCCATCAAGGCAATAGTAACCAAAACACATGGTACTGGTATAAAAGTAGACACATAGATTAATGGAACAGAATAAAGAACCCAGAAATAAAGCCAAATACCTATAACCGACTGATATTCAACAAAGCATACAAAAACCATACACTGGGGAAAGGACCCCCTCCCTATTCAATAAGTGGTGCTGGGAAGATTGTATAGCCACATGCAGGGGGATGAGACTAGATCCCTGTCTCTCACCATACGCAAAAATTAACTCAAGGTGGATCAAAGCCCTCATTTTATCATACAGGCTTGGAAAGCAAAACATGCTTGTATGGAACCCCAGCTCTACTACTTACTCAGACCAATAGGTAAAGTGTTATACTTCTCAGAGCCTCAGTTTCTTCACTTGTAATAAAATAGGTGTATTAAAACCTATCTCATAATGTTGCTTTGAGTATTAAATCAGCTAACAGATGGAAAGTACCTGGCATATAGTAGATAAATTTTAATACTTTAATATTCCTCATCCTTTATTATATCTTCTATATTTAATGAAATATTAATAGTGTTCTTAAAAGGAAAAAAATAAAAAATTTCTCTAAGATTATTTTACTTTGTAAAAAAAGGATCATAAAAACCACTGAGGGACAAACCAAATGTCATGCTTGGTCTTTTATGTTTATTAACATAACTTAGGCAGGAGGGAAAGAATTACTATTGGTCTGCAACTAAAGAGATCAAGAATGTTGCAAGAACAATACAAGTTGCTCTATTTGAAAAAAAAAATTGGCTTATTTGAGGGGCACACCTTAAAAAATATGACATATAATCACAAATAATTAGGTTGATTTTTGCTCCAAGTTACAACTGCCTTTTTTCAACATTTCTACTTTCCTTGGAAACTGTTCAACAGGGTGACAAGCACCCCCACCCACACTTGCTTCAGGCTACCTAAGGATGAATTTATCCAGGTGCTAATGCCACAGAAGGAAAAGCTAAACTTGAAATGAGACTGTATTGTTAGCCTTGCAGTTACTTAAAACAAAGGTCTTTGAATATATAATGAAAAGAATAAACTTATATATTATGCATTTTCCTCCTCACATTTCTAGATAATCTTCTCCCTAAAGACAGAGATTTATAAATACCATATTCTGAATTTTATTAATTCTAGTTTCTTGGTATTTGTAAAATGTACATAGCTACTTCAGTTCCAAAAGACTCAAGGTAATGTGTCCACTGGTTGGCAATGCAAGGCTGAAGGTGCATAATGTAAGACAGAGAGGCACAAGGCTGGGATTTCCTTTACTCCCAACTACCTACTAACTTGCCCAGGACCACGTCATGCCAGCCCCATTCTGTACCATAGTCACTTCCTCAGTCAAGAAAGGGAGTTGGGCCCAAAAGTAATCACAATGTACTAGTTATTATGGTATGTGATTAACATAGATTGTCTCCTTTAAGCCTTACAAAGAAGTAAGTACTCTTGTTATCCCCAATTTCCTGATGAAGAAACAGGCTCAGAGATGAGAAGTTACTTGGCCAAATTAGGAAGTGGTGAGGCCCAAATATTGCCAGCATCTGTCCCATTTCTAGCCTCTGGTATTCATTTATTCAACTCAATCTCCAGGCCTGAGCTAGGTGCAGAGGGTACACCAGCTCCTGAGGATGCACATTCCAGCACGGAAGGAAGCACCATGATGGAAATGAATGGAGGGCAGTGATCAGGGGCATAGAGAGGACAGACTTTGCATGGGTCAGTCAGGCAAGGCCTCTCTGAGGAGGCGCCAGCCAGGCTGAGTGCTGAGGGATGGGCTTCTCAGCCACAAGGACAGCCAGCATAAGATGAGAGCCCAATCTTCCTGGAGGTGGGAGAAGCCAGGTAAGGGCTTTGTGCTAAGGACCATGGGAGCCAGAAAGTAATATGACCTGGCTGATCTCTAGATGCTGTGTGGAGAATGAATTATAAGGGGACAAGAACAGAAGTAGAGAAACCAGTTAAGAAGTCTAGGTCAGAGGTTGGCAAACTTTTTATATAAAGGGACAGAGAGTAAATATTTTTGGCTTTATGGGCCATAACAGTCATCTTTGTAGCTAGTCAACTCTGTTATTGTTATAAGAGCAACCAGAGACAATATATAAATGATAAGTGTGGCAGTATTCCAATAAAACTTCAATTAAAAGCACAAGAGACCAACATCTCTCTATTTCCCCTTTTCTCCAGGCCCTGGTAACTACCATTCTATTCTCTGCTTCTATGAGTTTGACTATTTTAGACTCCACATATAAGTGAGATCACGCAATACTTGTCTTTCTGTGCCTGGCTTATTGTAACAGAGGCAAAGTCCTGAAAAAGAGCAAAATGTTTTACAAGCTGTCTCTTTAAGACCCCCTCACTCTTTTTGGGAATTAAAACCTGCATTCCTGCCTGAGGCCAGTGATCAGGGGGGCAGGGGAGTGTCCTTTGTTCTTTGTGCCACAGGAAATGGCTCAAGGGAATTGTCCGGGCAGAGGTCATAAGATTGTCTTCACGGGAGTTGCTGTAGTTAAACAGCAATAGCCCAAAGCTGAAAATTCCCTTTAAAAGCCCTGCATTTCTGCTTATAGAGGACAATGGTGCTTTAAGAGGCGAGTTTGCCATTCTCCTCCTTTGCTGGCAAATTACTAAACTTCTCTCTCCTTCTCCTCAAACCACTTGTCCTCATTCTTCATTCAGCCATGGGGACAAGTACCAGACTTTTGGTAACAGAATTTGGTGTCCCTGGGTAGGCCCATCCACACCCCGGTGGAATGGCACCCCGTGAAGAGGCGGGGAGGATCCCCTGGTCAAGCCGTGGGTAGGAGCATCACCTTTTTGGGTAAGAAAGTAAAGGATTATCCCAGCAGCTGCTGGAGCCTGTTTAGCTCTGGCGAACTCCCATCTCTTTCTCCCCAGATTAGACACAGCTCTGACCAACCTGAACTTTTTTGAGGAACAGGAAACAGACTTGGGATGCCTTAGCACAATGGCACAATGGTAAGTTGCCCAGTATGCACACCAAGACCCTTGATTCCACCCATTTGGGGGAGGTTTTCAAACCTTCCAGCCTTATGGCAGGGCATTTGTTTATAGGCACCATTTGGGATTGGAAGTCGCAAGGTTGAGTGGAACTCAGGAATCTGAGGAATTCATTCCCTTTTGGATTAGGAGATGTTGGTTCTTATTGGAGA
This sequence comes from Daubentonia madagascariensis, assembly GCA_023783475.1. Lineage (NCBI taxonomy): Eukaryota > Metazoa > Chordata > Mammalia > Primates > Daubentoniidae > Daubentonia > Daubentonia madagascariensis. Next base: position 52,987,423 of record JAKFHU010000485.1, on the reverse strand, counting down.
ATTTGGTTCTCATTTGTCCAGTTCCCATTTGTTTGGTAAGGCCTTGGCATTGAGATGATTTGCATTGTGAATTCCCTGTATTGTTTACTTGTCATGTTGTGTTCATTGTTGTTGTTTGTCAACATGAGAGGCTCTATTTCTATTCCATCTGAAAGGCCCTTGGGGAGAATCTTGGCTGAATGGCCAACTTACAGTTATAAGTCTTTGTCTAAAAGAAAATGGTGTTGTTGTAATCCAATGTATGTGCTGGAATGTTAGGAGAAGGGGCTGTTGAATGAAAGCTTAAATTATAATACTATCTTACAACTGGAATTACTTTTTCAAAGGTCAGGTAAATGGGACAAGACCCCATATGTACCATCTTTCATGCAATTGCATAATAAGGAGGCTGAAAGTCTGGGTGATAAAATTGGGGAGGGATTAATCAGATTGGATCTCATGAACCCACTCCCCTGATGCCAGCTGCCAACCCACTGAGGAAGGCACTGTGGGCTTGGCCACACTTGAACTCATGCTGCTTGGGCCCTGCTGCCCCAACTGCCATGGGCTTTGCAATGTTTTATCTTAGTTGGACAGTCAGAGTCCCCTTGTCCACACCAGTTCTGGGTCTCCTGCTGGGTGCTTGCCGAGGGGCGGCGCCGCATGGGCCTGCAGCCCCACGGGTGGAACTGGTGAGAGGGAGGACTGGCATGTGTGGCCTGCCACCCAGAGGCACATGGCAAGGGTAAAACAGGTGGTGGCAGGGAGCCCACAGGAAGGCCCTGGCTTGCATCCAGAGTTGCCATCTTGGAGGGGCCGGGGAGGGCACGATTGGGGCTGATTCTTCAGTCCCACATCCACTAGCTTATGACTTGGGAGTGGGAATCATCTCTCCTTCCAAGACCCAGCAGAGAACTCAATTTGGCCAGATGGCACCCATAGCCAGGACAGGGCAACTTCCATTATGGCAATATCAGATAGGGGGCTTGAATGCACAAGGACAGCCAGCAGGGTATTATTGTACTTACATGAAGTGGGATCCTAATGTGGATGCAGAAGGTGTGAGAATAAATCATTACCAAAAGTGTATTCTGGCAGGCCTCCGGGGGGAGTGCCTAGACAGAAGAATTTAAACAAGGTCCAAGACTTTACAACTAAAATCTAATGAAGATCTCTCTGAATTTTCAGAATGCACCTATCAGGCATGTCAGAAATATACAGATGCGGATCCGGAGGCCCCTGAAAATATGTGCATGACTAATATGACTTTTATATAGAAGAGTACTCCAGATATATGGAGGAAGCTACAGCATGTGGAAGAGGCAATTGGCATAAATCCCTCACAGCTTGTTGATATTGACTTTGAAGGATTTAATGCTAGAGGAAAACAGAGAGTCCAGGACTCAGATGACAAAGGAGGGGGCCCAGGGCCTCCTGCCTCACTAGTGGTTCCAATCCAAATATCCCCACAGGAGCTCCAGGTACAATTGACACTGGGGACTCAATTAGTGCCAACTCATGTGGGCAGAAGCAGTCCAGGCCCCCCCAACCTTGGCCACCACCCCAGCCCCTGACACCAGCCATGCATGGTTCTCCATGAACCAGGCTGGGGGTGGGGGCCAGGCAGTGGCAAGGCAGCCATATTCATCACTGTGGGCCCAGGAGGTGGGGCCCATAGACCCTTCACCACCAACTCTGGTGACCCCAACATCCTCAGTGGCCACGCTGGACCTGGGCAAGCAATAGGATCACTGGGAGCTGTTCCAGAAGGGGCAGAAGCTCACCTCTGAGGGCACAACCAAGCTCCTGCTGGATGAATACCAGGGCCTTGTGAAGCATGCAGGAGACTGCCCCTGTGGAGCAATTCACTTTGAAGTTTGGACCTCAGCATTTGCAAGAAGAAAGCTACCAAAAAGTGAGTGAGGCCATAGGCTGATGGGACCCCATGACATGCAGAAAGAATTTAAATTCCCCATACCAATGAGTATAGATTCATGCAGGATCTATGTGCCATTAATGATACTGTACAAGTGACTATGAATGGTACTCTGTTGCATTTGAATGGCAAGATCCTGGGACTAAGATGGCTTCATGGCACTGTTGGACTGTGTTGCCTCAGGGTTTAAAAAGGCTCTCCTGCTGTGTCTCATGAGGGCTTAGTGGGGGACCTGTGGAACCTGCAATTGGACAGATTTGCAAACAGCAGTTTACATATCTGGGATTCCAAATTAGCAAGGGAGCCTGCAGCAACTGTGTGGTTTCCTAGGAATGGCAGGGTTCTGTCACATCTGGATCCCAAACTTTGGACTAATAGCAAAGCCCTTGTATGGGGCCTTTAAAGGGACAGATATGGAGCCCCTGATCAGAAAGAATTAAAATAACCCAAAGACAGAAAAGCAACCTGCTGCACAGGGAACCCAACATGAGGGGACCCACCCTCTCTTAGTAGATACCTTTTCAGGCTTGTCCTACCCAAATGGAGAGAGTGTCTGAAGTTATGAGAATCCTTCTGAAGGAACTCACTCTGAGATGGGCTCCTACCAGGAGCTGCTGGCCCAGGACAGGGCCTTCACCAAGTTCCTGTGTGCATATGCCAGTGTAGAGCAGGAACAGGCCTCAGAGGATGGCAGGATGATGGGCATCAGCAGTCCAGGGAAAGAGACCAAGCAGATGGCCATATGCGCCTGGATCTGCTGCAAATGTCCTGTGCTGGCCCATGAGCTTCTTTGAGAGGACCCCCAGTGGGAACCTGGTGAACTGTTTCTCCAAGGAGCTGGACACAGTGGACTCAATGATACCGCAGGTCATCAAGGTATTCATAGGCTCCTTTCCTCCATACAGAGTGATAATGGGCCCTCCTTTTTATTGGAGGTAACCCAACAACCAAGCAAAGCCCTACACCTAGAATGGAAATTGCATGTGTCCTGGAATTGATGCGAGGAACCCATCTAAAGTGGGATAAGCACCCCAAGGTAAGTATGGTAATATAACCATGAGTAAAGAAAGCAGAATAAAGCAATATGTCAAACGAGTGGGTCAGATGCTAACCATTATGCATGAGTTTGCATCTTTTAGGTCCCCACCCCAGTTGGGAGCAGAGAAGTGGAAAGGACCCTATGAAGTGCTTCTAATGACTCACACCTCATTGAAATTGTCAGGAGTAAAACCTTGGGTTTATCATACCAGAGTAAAGAGGTGTCCCTTGGAAGAAGAGGACCCAAGGCCCCAGTGGATGGGCCAGCCTTTGGGCAATCTAAAGTATGTGTTTAAGAAGAAGGAAAAATGAAAATGTTGATATTTTTGCTAACCTTTCTTTGGTTATTTGTTCTGTCTATAGATGGAGAGACAACTCCTTAGTGAGGATTTCCTGGGCTGTCGCCTCTTCTGCTGATCTGTGTCACTGCTGGGTTTGTCATCCTAAACCTTGTTTGGTGCAAGTGTTCCTGTATATGATCTCTGAATTTGCAGAAGCTGGTCTCTCGGACCACCTACAGGGTACAAGCAATAGCTCCACGCTCAGAGATCCCGTGTTTCTTTCTTGCCCAGCCCTGTATCAGACCTTGTGTACAAGGTGACAGTAAGGACCCACAGTCCTACCAGTGTGTTAGATGCCAAGTGGAGTAAAATCTCTCTTATCAGTTTCCTCCTCCATTTCTCTTTGTCAACCCTCGTGGCTGTAGTTATTGCTTATGCCCTTTTTCACCTGGTAATCTGTTACATTCTTTATTTTTGTAAATCTATTGCCAGAACTTTGCAATGGTATAAGTAAGTACGAATCTTCCATCTAAAACATCGCCCCAATTCAGCAGGAAGTAGCTCAATGACTACATCGCCCCTCCTCCCATAGATATGGAGGCTAAAATTGACAGTGGGGATGCAACAGAGGCAACAGAGGCAAAGTCCTGAAAAAGAGCAAAATATTTTACAAGCTGTCTCTTTAAGACTCCCTCACTCTTTTGGGGAATTAAAACCTGCATTCCTGCCTAAGGCCAGTAATCAGAGGGGCAGGGGTGTGTCCTTTGTTCTTTGTACCATAGGAGATGGCTCAAGGGAACTGTCCAGGCAGAGGTCATGAGATTGTCTTCACCAGAGATGCTGTAGTTAAACAGCAATAGCCCAAAGCTAAGAACTCCCTTTAAAAACTCTATTTCTGCTTATAGATAGGACAATGGTGCTTTAAGATGTGAAACTGCCATTCTCCTATTTGCTGGCAAATTGATAAACTTCTCTTTCCTTCTCCTCAACCTGAGGACAAGTACCAAATTTTTGGTAACAGTATTTCACTTAACATAGAGAAGGAGAAGACACGTGAAGATGAGCAGGGTGTTCTGGTGGTGGGAAGGTGGAATTCCCATTTGAGAGCTTCTGCTTTTCAGCAAAGCGTAAGGCGAGGACATGTTAAGTTTGAGAACGGAGGGACTGAGTTGCCATCTTGGACCCAGAAAAACAAATTTACCAGAGAAACGTAATAGAATTGCTGAGCAGATCTCCGGTCTTTCGAGGTTTGCAGTCAGGAGTTTAAAGTGAAAACTGTCATCCTGTTTTTATTATTATTTTTTCTGGCAATATTTTTCTGTCAGGTTTAGAAAATAAGGCAAATTGGGCTCAACCAAATTTGTCATTTTACCTGGCAAATGATACAGGTACAAATGTATTTTTCTGCTATGCATAAATTTTCTATTTTTTAATACAGTCACATTTATTGCTTTTCCCTTGTGTATTCTGGGTTTTGTGTTTTTCTTAGTAAGGACTTCTCTACTCCACAATTATAAAATTTCTTCATGTTTTCTTCTATTATTTTGTCATTTCCTTTGCTTAAATCCTTAATCCATCTGGAATTTATTCTCATATGAGAAATGAAGCAGTGATCTAACCAATTTCTTTTTCTGAATCACTATCCAGTTGTCACAACACCGTTTAGTGACTAATGTATCCTTTGGCAACACTTTGAAATGCCACCTTGATTGTGTAGGGGAGGCAAAACTTCCTCTACCCTCTTAGTGTTTACAGCTGCACCAGAGATTTAAATTGACATAAAACAGATTAGTAGGAGAAAAGTATTTGAATTTATTTGATATAATTTTTATATGACACGGGAGCCCTCATAAGGAAATGAAGACCCAAAGAAACAGAATTAAACACTTATAGTTGAACAAAGAGGAGTAAATTGGGAAAATGTGACAATGCAAGAGGGCCGGGGCTAGGGAGTAATTGTGGAGAAGTGACTAGGAAGATAAAGGTTAGTTTACAAGTTTTGTTTGTACGGAATTCTCTAGGCCTTGACTCCTGTCCCTGGTGATGAGAGTGTTAATTTCCTTCTGGTCTAGGGAGCACATCTTCCATATGGGGGTTTATCTCCTGCTTTCAGGAGGAGAAAGGAGGGGTCAGAGTGCCTTTCTTGCACTGGCTGTTCACCACGTGCCTCTAGCAGAAAATAATCTTCATGCCAAAGTGGCATGTTTTGGTGTGGCACATTCTACCACCCTTCATCTGTACACTACTTTCCTAGGTACGTTTTCCTCTTTCAGACTCTATTCCACTCCACTGCTCCGAGGCCTGCGTTTATATGACCACTTGACCGGGTTCGTTCCTGCGGCTTCGGGCAGCTCATTGGCGGCTGGTAACCCTAGTCTGCCCTCGTAACTCTTCTTATTCAGATTTTTCCCAGCTTTTCTCATCTTAAATTTTCCATATCAATTTTAGGATCAAATTGTTCAGGTATAAAACTCTTCTTTTCTTTTATTTATTTTATATTTTATTCTTTTTTTTTTAAAGACTAGTCAAGTGCAGTAGTGAGAAGGGGGGAAGAGTAGAACAAGGAATTCTTTTATATGTTGTTATTGTGATTATATTTATAAATCAGTTTGGGGAGATATTACATCTTTGCAATAATGAGGCCTCTGATTTATTTATTTAACAACACTTATATAGCCCTAAGTACCACTAAGAGCTCTAAAAACACCAGCTCAGCCTATCATGTTAACCCTCGTGGCAGCCCTATGAGATGGCTATTATTAATGGTCTCCATTTTATAGATGAGGAAACTGAGGCACAGAGGTAAATCGCCCAATTCACATGACTATTCTAAAATAGAGCATGTTTTCTGATTTAAGACACCTTTACCATCCTTCAGTAGAATTTTAAAATTTGCTTCATATAGGTATTTTACATGTGATCTTCCATTATTTTTCTAACTAATTTGTATCCATATACAAGAAAACTGTTGAGTGTTGTATGTTAAATTTATAAACATTTAACTTGTTGAATTCTCTTATTGGGTCAAGTATTTTGGGGGGAAGTTAATGGTTTCCTTATGGGAATTCAGAAGGTTTGTATTGTGGCTTTACAGCTTTTACATAACAAATAATTCTGTTTGTTTTTCCATGAACTCTCTCAACTCTCCACCACGTAAGACGAGGAAATAGCATCCTTGTCCTTCTTGCCTCCGGTTCTTATCTGCTGCCACCAATTTTGTTTGGTTTTATTATGACTCTTATTTCTTTTAGCAGTTACCTTTTCCCTTTAAATAATAAATTCCTAGCTCCAGTACTTACCTTTCATCTGCATTTTCTGAACTCCTTCCATGAGAAAACCTGTGTCCTTTACCCCCACCTTCTCCGCCTCCTCTTCCCAATGTTTGGAAACACCCTTATTATTTTTATATTGTCGCAGTTCAAAAATGTTCACTCTGTGCTATAAGCAGAATTCCCAAAACAGCGGCTGATTCCCTGTACAGATTTAGTATTTCTCCATCAGACCATTTTTATATTTTTTTAAAATAACACAGACAGCCATAAAAGTACAGAAATTATACATTTATAGCTTGGTGAATTTTCACAAAGCAAACACACCCAGGTGACCACAACCCAGATCAGGGACGGAACATGTCCAGCCCCAGAAGCTCATCCCTGCTCACATCCCGCCAACGCTGCGTCTGTTCTTTCACCACAACTTTCCCATTCGTAGTTTATTGTCACATCTTTTTCAAGAAGGGCTCGTGTGTGCTATGTATCTTTTGGTGATACATGTTTGAACATGTCTCTTGCCTTTTTATTATTATTTGTGCACAGCTTTTCTGTATATTAGGTTATTATGTCCCACTTTCTTTCCCTGAGGTCTTTTTACATGCTGCTCCACTGCCTTCTTGCTTCGAATTCTACGGAAATTTTGGGAAGGCTAATGTTTTCCTTATGATAATTCATAAGGAAATTCAGATTTCCTTATTCATAATTCATAAGATCTATATGATACCTTTAGAGCCTTTATATAATAAATAGTTCTGTTTATTATATAAACAATCAGTCACTATTTGGGAATTCTGCTTATAGCACAGTGTAGAACATTTTTTAAACTATGACAGTATAAAAATAAGAGGTCCGGCTAGTCTTGTTCCCTTAATGAATTACCTGATTTGGAGGTGGGAGATGGAGCAGGACTGGATGCTCAGGGTATTATTTCTTTATCTGTGAAGTACCAAAATTTTACCAGGTTAGGTTTCAGCATTGCTTGTCCTATTTTTTTTTCCTGGGACACGATGTACCTTATCAAAAGTAGATATATCCCTTTTTTATTTCAGCCAATTTTTCTTCAATCTACTGTTTGGATTTTTTCCCCCTTCCAACTTTTCAGTCCTCCTCTTAAAGGATGTCGTTCACACACATGTCATACCTCCTCAGTACATCTTCCCTTTCTGTCAGTTTCCCTTTAACCATGTTTTTACCCTACTTCCTCTTCCCCCAATTTGTTGGCTTCGTTTTCTCAAGCCCATCCTGCATAGCCTTGAACGGGTGTTAAGTAGTCGCTTCTCTTAATTATTGCTTCTAACGTGACGTTCACACCTGTAGTCATTTTTTTCTTTCTTTTTTCCCCTCAGCTCTGTTAGCTAATTCCCATCTCTATTTGTCTTCTAACTTTTGAGCTCCTCTGGCAAAGAGAAAATATGTTAATTTATTTGATTTCATAGACACGTCTTTGCTCATGGTTTTCACCTGGTGGTGGTGGTGTTTTCTAGAGTGTGGACATTGCCTTTTATTTTTTACGTGGTTTGGTTATGAATCATTTTGGGGGAGCATGGCCACTGTGATGCATGACTCTGGGGGCACCATTCCGTCATAGTCTGTGTGGGTGGTGCCCCCTGGGGTTGTGCAGAGCTCAACTGGGGCAGCCGTAAGTGGTGCCTTGTTTTCTCAGCCATTTGCCAGCTTTAAGAGAAAAATTAAATTTTTTTAACTCCCCATTAACCAGGTACTTCAGACTTTCTCTTTTTTTCAACCAGCTCCATTCCATCTTGGATCTTTTTGACTGCCTCTTAGTTTCCCTGGCTGATTCTTTTTCTGTCATGCTTAAAATTTGTCATTTTTGCATTTGCTTTATATCCATTCCCTAGATCAAGGTGGGTAAACTATGCCCAGTGAGCCAAATCCAGGCTGCTGCTTTTGTCAGTAAAGTTTTACTGGGGCACAGCCATGCTCATTCATTTATGGGTGCTTTTGTGCTACACCAGCAGAGTTGAGTAGTTGCTACAAAGACTATATGGCTCCTACAGCCAAAAATTTTTACTATATGACTCTTTACAGAAAAAGTTTGCCAACCTCTGCCCTAGAAAGTTTTTTCTTCTCTGCTGACTGCATTTACCACTTCTCTGCTGATGGCTTCCCAGCCTATGAATTCAGCCCAGCTTTCTGCAGACCTGCATGATGCCTGCTTACAGGGCATCTCAACTGGGATATCTCACACGCAACTGAAGTTCCACACCCCAAATCAAAGGCATCGCTTTATGTACCCTTGATCTCTGCTGTTTTGCATTCCTCCAACTCAGTACCCAGTTAGCCATAGCAGGATGCTGATGTGTCCCCGACTCTAACTCTCCTGTACTCCCCAACACCTGCTCAGTCACCAAGGTCTCCATTCTCTCTCTCCAGCTTCTCTTGCATCTGTTCATGTCTCTCCATCCCACATTCACTGCCTGGCTTTGAAGCAGGGGCTGCCCCAGTGAAGGGAGGAAAAGCCCCTCGAACTCACTGAGTGGGTTCTTGGCTTCGCACTGGACAGAATTCAAGTGTGAGCCAACTAGTGACAGGAGAGTTTATTGAGACAGAGACAGACAACAGGTCCTACCCCACAGACAGAGTAGGGGTCCTCTCCCAAGCAGGAGGGGGGGCCCCTTATAGGGCAATGGTAACGTTTCTAAATGTTCAAAAACCCTATTGGAAAACAGCCCTATGTGAACAGCATTGTCTTATGGTCAAGCCGTACAGGTTAATCATAAACTGGTGTCACAGAAGGGTAAGTGCAAACAGTTTGTAAGTCCTCTGGCTTAGTAATTCATCTATCCTCTAGCAATTGGCTGGTGACTTCCTTCTTCAGAGAGGTTAGGGTCTGGTATCGGTCAAAATGGCTGCACTCAGGCTCTCTCGACCTAACTGTTCTGCCTTATCCCTATGTTAGTGTGAACTAAAAATAAAATCTTAAGCTCAATCAAAATCTTAAGCCCACCCCCAGCTGACTGAATGGACCCCTCTTGGCCAAAGGGATACCCGAAAGCTGAGTTCCTGACCATGAGAAAGGAGGTCAGATATGCCTGATCATGCCCCCTTCTCTTGGAGCTATCCTTTGTAACTCATTAACAGGCCCAAGCCTATGCAAGACAAAGCTTAAACCACCTGGAGGTCCTCAATTTACATAACCAATCACTTGAGTCTGGGTACATGGCCGGTGGCTTGTCTCTGATTAACAGAATTCCTTATCTTAACTTAAAACATTCCAAACCTTTAGACAAAGCTTCGTTTCTTTAACCAATTACAAATCAAAGAGTCTTTAAATCCACCTATAACCTGTAAGTCCCCGCTTTGAGATGTCCCACCTTTTTGGGGCAAACCAATGTATGCCTTCCATGTATTGATTTACAACTTTACACGTCATTCCTGCCTCCCCGAAATGTATAAAACCAAACTGTAACCCAACCACAGCAAGTCCACTTGCTCAAGGCTTCTTGGGCATGGCTCCAGGCCCTGGTCCTCAAATTTGGCTCAGAATAAAACTCTTTAAATTATTTTACAGAGTTTGGCTTCTTTTCCATTGACATTTGCTTGGCAGGGGAGGACAGCCAGGATAGGGAGTCAGGAAACCTGGGTTCCAGCCCTGGCTTTGCAGCTTCTGACTATTGCCCAGGGCACACCACCGAGGCCCAGGGTCCTCACGTGGAGCAAGACAGACAGCAGTCCTGGCCTGCTTTTCCCAAGGACTTGCTTTAAGGATCAAAACTTACATCAGATTGTATTAATATATCTCATGTATGATACATAAAGTGCTGTGAGGACGGCAGGGTGCCATGGATAGGTGAGGCTTCTTCTATCCTGGCTTCTTCCTCCAGGACACCTCCGATCCCTGGGCTGCGTGACACCCCAGCCCCTCCTTCTCCTGCTGCTCTTTTCTGGCCTTGGTTGCACTCAGCTTGTTGCACAGCCCCTTGGGGGCACGCTCAGGCTCTGTGGTCAGCTGAGCCCCATGAGGGCAGGATCGACTCTGACTCATTTCTCCTCCCCTGAAGCTCACCATGGGACCTGGCACAGAGTGGAGGTTCCACAAATGTTTGCAGAACTCATCCAAAGGCCCTCAGGACGCTCCCAGACTCTAGGAGAGACAAACACACAATGATCAACATGGCCCTGGCAGAGCTGTCACAGAGAAGAGATGTGACTCATAAAGTGTGTAATGGCCCCCACTAAGATGTCCACTGGGTAACACATCTGGGGAGGGCCACGGCTGGGCTCATCCAGGATGCAGACATCCCAGGGAGGTGTGACCAGCGTCTGTCCTCACTGGGCAGTGCAGAGACCACAAGGCTCATGTGGGGCCCTGAGCATGCCCCTGCTTTGGCCAGTGGAGGGAACCCCTCGTGCAGTGAATCCTTCCCTGTACTGATCCCAACATTCGGACACATTGACACAGACGCATCACAGGGCAGCCCCAAAGCTCCTACGCATACTAATTAAACCATCTGCCACCCATCATTCTTTACAAAAAGTTTAATTTTCCCCAGGATCTTCTGAACAACTTCTCCTTTGTTCATCGCTGGAAGTCATTAACACAGTCCCTGGCGGCTGGTTGTAGGCCTTCAGCTCCTGTTAGGTGGAGCTGAGAAATGCCTTCTCACCACGCCCCGAAGCAAACCGTCACAAGTTGTTAGGTCTAGACTTTTAAGGAGGCCACACCACAGATCCTCGTCCAGTCTGTGAACACACAGAAACAAACATTTAGGAAATCCGTGGAGGGGCGAGACCAGCCGGAGGACTCCTAGCCAGCATGCCCACAGGTGCTGTGGCCCTCCTGGGGATGGGATGTGAGACGTTCTGATGTGCTCTGCTCTCTGGAGCACCGAGCCTGCCCTGGACGGCCTTAGACACCCACTTCCTGGTGGGGAAGGCAGATTTGTGGTTTTTAACATATGCAGTTGGATTCTGCAGCAGGACAGCACCTTTGCCAGCCAGACTGCCATCCTGAGAAGGGATTTCCAGATTCCTTTCCTTGCCCTTAAGCACACATGAGCCTGGAGACGTGGGGAAGCCTGCCTCTTTTCCTGCCCAGGAGCAGGAGGGGGAGAGGGAGAGGGAGAAGGAAGGGAGAAGGAGAAGGCGGAGGAAACAAAAGTGGGGGATGCTGGTGAGTAGGGGACCTGCCTACTTTCCCTCCCTGAGCTCAGAGAGACAGAACGCTACTGAGGCGAGAGAAACCAAAAAGAAAAAAAAAATGCTTTCCTCTATACTCACACCACACTTTGACACCAAATTTGTAGGTTTTTTCCACACCAAACAATTCTTCATTCTCAGTGGACACCGACGGGGTGTCCGGTGACATAACTCAGTTCCGACACGCCCTGAGGTAGCGCAGACCCCACAGGTGAAGGGCTCAGTCCCACGAGACCACTCCCACTTCAGACGCCCATCTCACGCCCCGGCCTCCCGCCTCTGTCCAACTTGGCTACAAGTTAGGGGCTCCCACAACCTGCTCCTCGGGTTTGATAATGTGTTAGAACTAGAACGGCTCACAGTGATGCAGGGGGTGTCCCAGGGAGGGGAGGAAAGCCCCCTAAACTCGCCACGGGGCTTCTTGTCTTCATGCTGGAAAGCGTTCGAGAGAGCGTGCCAACTAGCAAAACTAGCAACAGGCAAGTTTCATAGAGGCAGAGACAACAGATCCTACTCCACAGACTAGGGGTCCTTTCCCCAGCAGGAGGGGAACCTGTAACAGAAGTAAGAGCCTGAAAAAGGGCAAAATGTATTACACATTGTCTCTTTAAACTCCCCCGCACCCCCAACACACACACACACACACACACACATACACACACACACTCTTTTTGGGAATTAAAACCTGCATTCCTGTCCAAGGCCAGTAATCAGGGGGGCAGGGGAGTGTCCTTTGTTCTTTGTACCACAGGATGGCTCAAGGGAATTGTCCAGGCAGAGGTCACAGGATTGTCTTCACCAGACATGCTGTAGTTAAACAGCAATAGCCCAAAGCTGAAAACCCCCTTTAAAAGCTCTGCATTTCTGCTCCTAGGGAGGACAATGGCCCTTTAAGACAAGAGTCTACCCTCCTCCCCATTTGCTGGCAAATTAATAAACTTCTCTTTCCTTTTCCTCAAACCGCTTGTCCTTGTTCTTCGTTTGGCTGCAGGGACAAGTACTGAACTTCAGTAACAATCCCTTATGGGGCAAGGGTAACATTTTTAAATGTTTAAAAACCCTGTACGTGACCAGCATTGTCTCGAGGTCAGGCCATAAAGGTTAATCATAAACTGCTGTCACAGAAGGGAAAGCACAGTTTGTAAGGCATCCGGCTTAGTAATTCATCCACCCTCCAGTGGTCCTGAGCTGGCAACTTCCTTGTTCAGGTGGTTGGGGTCTGGTATCAGTCAAAATGGCTACACTCAGGCTCTCTCGACCTTCCTTTTCTGCCTTATCCCTACATTATTTGCCCCTCAGAGATTGTATTCTCTTAATCTTAAGGGATTGTTGAGGGACAAAGATCCAGTTTCTGTAGCTTCTTCAAGGCGGAGGAGAGGTTGTAGTCCCTGCCTACCAGGAATAAAAATCTCCGGAAACCTGATCTAAGGGGCCCAAAGGTGGAATATTTCCGTTCTCTGGGTTGAGGGGTGGTATGGGTTGAAAGTCTTGTGCCAGCATCATCTTGACGTGAAACCATTGTAACCTAGAAGACACAAACTTTATGAGGAGGTTAAACAAACAGGCACCAAAGATCAACAAAAGGAGAATAGCGACTAGGGGTCCCAAGAAAGGTAAAAACCAGGTGGCTGATGGTACATACCCCTTAATAGAATTCCATGTTTTGGGGGGTGGGAGTCATTAAGATTGTATAACCATGTGGTCTGTTTGTAGATTTCCCTTATGTCCTCTTCTACTTGCCTAGAAGTATTAATGTAAGTGCAACAGGTAGTGTTTAGCACAACACAAACTCCTCCCTGCTCAGCCAGCAGACAATCCAATGCTAACCTATCATCCATGTTACCCAAAGTTCGGCACTTGTCCCCGAGGCCGCACCAGATGAATGAAGACAAGTGGTTTGAGGAGAAGGAAAGGACAGTTTATTACTTTGCCACCAAATGAGGATTACAGCAGACTCACATCTTAAAGTACCACAGTCCTCTCTATAAGCAGAAATACAGAGTTTTTAAAGGGAGGGTTTTCAGCTTCAGGCTATTGCTGTTTAACTATGGTTTATGGTTCTGATCCATCCCATCTCTAGAGAAAACAAAGACAATCTTGTGACCTCTGCCAGGACAATTCCGTTGAACCATCTCCTGTGGTACAAAAGAACAAAGGACATTCTGCTGCCCCTCTGGTTACTGGCCTCCAGCAGGAATGCAGGTTTCAGTTCCCAAAAAGAGTGTCTGGCGGGGGCGTTAAAAAGACAGCTCATGAAACATTTTTGCTCTTTTTCAGGCCATTCCCTCCATTACATCCATAACACATTTGCTAGTGAATCTGTAACAGCAAAAACCGGAGTCACGTTGCGGAGAGAAACACCGAGAGGTACACGAGGATGCAGAGAGATCAGGTTTATTAACGCCGGCGGGCTCAGAGGGGATCTTCTGCCAAAATCCGAGCACTCCCGTCAGGGGAACTTGTCTTTTATCCTTCAAGAGGTGGTACAGAGGGGCTTATAGCAGGAAGTGCACACATAGGGAAGTTACTGTAACTTACAAGGTAGCTGCTGCAAGGGGAGCTGTTTACGGGAGCATGAGCTGCCGGCATTAGTCAATTTCAATTTCTTTCTTTATAACATCAGTTTCACAAACAGTCCTGTGGGTGTGGTGATAAGCAGTCTTACAGAAGCAGATTAAGCAATTAACATACATAGGGTTACAGCTTGTCCGTTTCAGGGTAAAAGGTTTTTAGTGAATTTCTATTTTTCCCTCACAAATCTAGGGAAGTCCTTAGGTTGTTCAAACCATCCCTGTTTTTTGTGGAATAGTATAACATGACGCAGTGAAGTTCTGAGGAGTAATTTCATGGTGGGCAAACCCAGCCCAGGGGACCAGGAGCCCAATAGCAGCTCCAACTCTGGCCAAGATAAGGCCAATTGCTTCTTTTAAGGAGAAGCAACACGAGTGATATTATATAGGTGTAGATTAGAGGGTTTTAGCTGCCCCAGGGTACACTGACCTTTAAACCAGACGTCGTTTAGGCAATAGTAACCCTGAATGTCATGGTTATGGCAAGGGAGATTATTTATAGCCTTATTAAAAGTGTGCCCACATAACCATATATAAACTCATGGTGCACAAATTCATATAGGCATTGTTGGACTAGCAGCTGCAGAGTTTGCTGTACCCATGAAGTGTTTGTCTACAGACAAGAGCAAGTGAGAAAATCTGGGGGAAATCGATAGGCTAATGCAGTAGCCAGGTGGCATTTGGGAGGTTTGGCGGTGGAAGGAGAAAAAATAGTCTAAACGCGGGTGGGGATCAGAACTCTCCAGTTTGAACAAGAAGCATCGTAAGATCCTGGAGAGTTGAGGCATATATGGGTGGAGTTAAGCTTTCAAATACCCTTGTTGAAAGATCCAGCTCAATAAGTACTACTGGGCTGTGTGAGGGGTTTGAAAGTCATGTTATAATTATTATCTTTATAAAATCCATGAATGTCATTGAAGCACCAAGTACAAGGCCTAGTCATTTGATTATAGGAGTATTTCTTTATAGTGTGAGTATAGGTAATGGGAAGTGGAGGAATAAGACCAAAACATGGGGTCTGTGTCTAATTTGAAAGTGTTCCCAAGTGAGGGAAAGAGGGGCAGCATGTGGTTGGTTTCAGGTCACATTGGTAAGATTATAAGAGTCAGGAGGGTGTGCTGGTACTGCCCACAACAGAAACCTATCTTTTAGTGGTCCCTCATAATATACCCAGCAACATGAAAGATTTTGTCTTTTTGCTGATAAGTTTGAAGTACTTATCAAGTAGTTAGCCAGAGCAGATGGAATCCATTGAATTAGAAACAGTAAGAATGCAGCTTTGAGATGCATTACACCTGTCGACAAGAGACTTGGTTCCAGCCATTGGGAAGCAAAGTAAGCCTACCCAGTAGAATATCAGGAAAGTGCCAATGAACACCAGAAAGAGGAAAACAAGCATTTCCTATTAGTGTGGGGATGTTACTTAGCCTTTTGGCTACCTTTGGAAGGTGACTTCTTGAACAGGTATCTGAGATCTTCTACAGGTTCAGACGTGTAGGTCATGGTGCCTTCTGCCAGTGCCTGTGGGGGCTCATAAGAGACAGGTTTTATTCTAGACAGGTGTCCCCGGCTAGTAATTCCTAGGAGTTTGACAGCAGGGGGGGTACTTAGTAATACGGGATAGGGGCCCCTCCATTCTGGTTGTAGCTGGAACTTAGGAGGCCCTTCTTTCCAGGTTTCAATAACACTAGGTCTCCTGGTTGCAGAGGGGAAATAACCTCTCCCTTCATAGGGGAAGGTAGCATTTTATTTCCATGTTCTCGGAGGGCCATTCGAACCTGGCCTAAGTTGGCAACGTGAGTTAGGGTCTTATGTGCTTCTTCATCAAATAAGAGGTCTGAGGTTAAAATGGGCCTCCCACAAGTCATTTCAAATGGGCTAAGCTTCAAACGGCCACCCTGGTTCGAAGGAAGGCTACAGGTAAAAGGGAAACCCAGTTTTCGGAGGTCTTGCTACGTTTTACAAAGTTTTGCTAATATCCTTTCTCTTAAAAGACACGATTGGCTTTCTCCACTTTACCTGAGGATTGAGGCCTTCCGGAGTGGGGATGACAGGTGACACCTAAGGCCGAGGACACCTGCTGGTCCCTCTGGCTGTGAAGGAAGGTCCGTTATCACCTTGCAAACTTTTTGGTAATCCAACTTGTGGGATGATTTCTTTAAGTAAGAATTTTGACACTTCTAATGCCTTTTCTGTCCTGGTAGGCAAAGCCTCTACCCAGCCTTTAAAGCCATCTACAAACACTGGCAAATACTTCAGACCCTTGCAGGGAGGGACTGGGGTGAAATACATTTCCCAGTCCTCCCTGGGATGTGTCCCTGGATGTTGTATGGATTGGAATAAAGGCAGAGGTATAGGGTGGCTTTCAGGGCCATTAGGAGCACAGAGTTCACAGGCCCTGGTGACCCTCTTTACTGTCTGGGACAAACATTTTCCTGGAAACATTCGGGAGATAAAGCCTAAATGAAGAGTCTCATCCCAGGTGTGATGAGTCATGGACATGTTTAATTATCTTCCATTGTTCTGCTCCTGGGAGGAGAGGTTTCTTTCACTCATTAACCATCACTAAGGGTCCCTTTGCAAGCCCTTTTGTTCAGCCCGTTTGATTTCTTCAGTTGTATAACAAGGCTGTGTTGACATGTGCTGCTTCTGAATATTAACGCCAGAGCCAGAAATATCAATTGCCCTTTTGCCATGGTCCTAGCTTGGCAAATGACCCTGGTGGGTCCACCAGGGCATTTCCTTTGACAATGGAAGCATCCCCCTTTTACTGTCCTCTCACCAATGAATAACAGCTATTTCTTTGTGGAGTTGAACCGCTCTAGAAGTTCTAAGATTTCAGAATGGTGCTTTACAGGGGAGCCTTCAGCAGTTAGTAATCCCCTTTCCTTCCATATAGCCACATGGGCATGGAGCACAAAAAACCCATATTTAAAGTCAGTAAAGATATTGACTCTCAAATCCTTTCCCAGTTGGAGAGCTCTAATTAAAGCAATTAGCTCTGCCTTCTGGGCAAAAGTCTGGGAAGGTAAAGTCCTAGCTTTAATAACTCCCCGCTGACTAACTATAGCATATCCTGCTTTTCTCTTTCCTTCCTGGACAACACTGCTTCTGTCCATAAACCATTCAACACTGGGGTTAGGCAGTGAAAGGATGGCTTTGCTAATGAACTGTCTAACAGAGAAAATAACTATCTAACTCGCTGTCTCCAAAGATTGACTGCAGGGACATTAACCTTAAACTCGCTGTTCTTGAGATTAATCACCCGTCTTTTAAGATTAACTGATCGCCTGCTAAGATGTCTTTTTACAGCCTGCAGAGATGTTTTCACAACATTTGAAAAGAGCTAAACAGACAGAAAGGAGAGTGTAAATCCTCATTTGCATTTGTCAGACCAGTCTGGCCAGATAAGCGAGTCTCCAGGAGCAGGAAAGAAAACAGGAGAAACAGACACCCTGACGTCTTACAGCTGTCTCCTGCTAATCAGCCTACAGCAACAAATTTTTCTTTACCTCTTAACAACCCCCCATACAAGTCCAAGCTGCTTGGCCTCAGTGCGGGCACCTCCCTTTCTTCCTTCTGTGTGCCGTGCCCCTTCATCCTCTGTCTCTCTCTCTCTCAGAGAAAGTTAAAATAAACTTTTTACTTCTTTCTATGCTAATCTTTGTGTTGAGAATTCTTCCCCTACCCATGTATGAATTCCCACCCTAAGGTTCATCTGTAAGGTCAGCACTACTGGAATAAGTCTGCTCTATTATTTTAATGTAAGAATGAATGGTTTGGGGCCCTTTCTCCTGAAGGGTAGAACGAGGTAGCAAAGTGGCAAGGTTCAGAACCTGACACACTTTAAGGGTAATGTCTGGTGTGTTGAGCAAAAGAGCTTGATACGTAAGCAGATGTCCCCGTGTTAACCACTGGTGTTCCTTAGCTTCTAAAACTCCCTGTACCTGGTGAGGAGTCATTACTTCCAGCTGTTGTCATAAGGTAAATTTACTGGCTTCCTCTACCAATGGTGCAGTAGTGTCTGGCTTGCAAGCACCCAGCTGTCCAGCCGCCACCTGGTCTAGCTGTTTAGAGAAATAGGCCACAGGCCTAGGATTATTTCTGAGCCTTTGAGTAAGGACCCCCCAAGGCTGTCCCTTGCCCTTCAGCCACGTGGAGGGAGAGGGTGAAAGGCTTTTCTAAGTTTGGCATCCTAAAGCAGGGGCAGTCCCTAACTTTTCCTCTAAGGTTAGGAAGGCCTGTTGGTAGGTCCCATCCCAGTTTAGAGGCTCATGCTCAGTTCCCTTTAAAGCTTCATGCAGAGGTTTTACTATGAGGCCAAACCCGGGAATCCAGATTCAACAGAATCCTGCCATTTCTAAAAAGATTCTTAGTTGCTTTTTAGCGTGAGGGGGCTGAAGAGCCAATACAGCCTCCTTCCAATCCTGAGTCAAAGTCCTGGCTCCAGGGGTGATTACATAGCCTAGATATTTAACCTCCTGAATAGAGATCTGTGCCTTTTGGGAAGACACTCGATCCCCACTGTTCCAAAAAATTTAGGACCTGGATAATGTTTTTGTCAGAGTCCTCCTTAGTGGGGCTGGATGTCCATAAGTCATCTACATACTGTAAGAGTCTCCTTATCTGATTGTGACTCTCTTAATTCTTTCGCCAAAGCATTTCCAAACAAAAGAGGACCATCTCTGAATCCTTGTGGTGAAACTGTCCACGCAAGCTAGGATGTCCCGCGAGTATGTGTCTCAGTCCATTCGAAAGCAAAAATGTATTGAGAATCCCGGCATCAAGGAATGTAAAAGAAAGCATCTTTCAAACCTAATACTGTAAACCATCTAGCCTCTTCAGGCACTCGGGTCAGTATTGTAAAAAGGTTGGAAAACTATTAGATGGACAGAGTCATGGCCTCATTCGCTGCCCTTAAGTCTTGGACAGACCTATATTCCCCATTTGGATTCTTCACTGGCAAGATGTGGGTATTACACGGGGACTGGCAAGGCCGTAGCAGCCCCTATTTTAAAAAACTTGCTTATCAAGGGCTGAAACCCTTTTGAGCCTCAGGTCTCAAGAGGTATGGCCTTTTCCAGGGATACTTAACATAGGCTTTAAAGCAATCTGCCTGGGGGCATGTTAATAGCCTTGCCAGGAACTTCGGTGCTCCAAATGGAGGGGTCCACCCAGGTGGTAATATGTGACAGAAGGCTAGCCTCTTCCCCATCTGCACGTAGACAAGCATTCAAAGGCAAAGGCAAAGTTCTCTCTGGGCTGGCTGTGTTATAAGGCTCACCAAGTTGAACTGTGGCCTGTAACTGGGAAAGTAAATATCTCCCTATCAAAGGAACTGGACATTCAGGCATATGCAGGAATCCATGGGAAAATGAACACTCCCCTAGGGAGCAATCTACAGGGTGAGTAAACCTGTTAATGTTTGGCTGTCCATCAAGTCCAGTTACTGTACAGGAATAAGAACATAATGGCCCTGAAAAATGGATCAGGACTGAGAAGGCAGCCCCCATAGCTAGTGAGAACTTAATATTCTTACCTGTCACACCCAGGGTTAGCTGAGGCTCTTTTGTAGAGATGGTGAGATGTCCAGTGGGAGCCGTGGGGGCCCTCGGGCCCCATCAGTCCTCTGTTCTCTCAGCCATTATAGGTTTGGGTGGCCCAGGCTCCCTTCAGAGCTCAGGGCAGTCCTTTTGCCAAGGCCCTCTTGCCTACAAAAGGTACGTGGATTGGGACCCGAGGGCCAGCACGCTGTGGGCTCTCGTCTGGGCATCCCAGATGCTGACCTCACAGTATTTCCATAAGGTGGGTAACCTGGAGGTGGCAGGGGGCTTATGGCAGCCGCCAACACTTGGGCTTTCTGATTATTTCTTTTGTTTTCTTTTGCCTCCTTTGCCCTGACCCTGTTGTTATAAACTCCAAAAGCCATATCTAGAAGCTGATTCATAGCAGTCTGAGGGTCCGTTGCTGCTTTTTGCAGCTTTCTTCTGATGTCAGGGGTGGACTGGGAGAAAAAATGCATTCCTAAAAGGGCCCACCCCTCCAGGGAATCTGGGTCTGTGTTAGTATATTTCCAAGAGCCTCGACCAGGCGACCTGAAACAGGGCAGGGTTCTCATCCTTTCCCCGGGTTACCTCTCTAAATTTGTTGTAGTTTGCTGCTTCACTGTGCATTTTCTCAGGCCTTCTATGGACAGTTATCATATGGTTTTGGTATTCACAGTCTACAGATTCTCTCTGATAATTACCCGCTGGGGGTGTCAGTCAGGAACAGCATCTCCCTCTACGGGGTAGATGGCATGGCCTTGATTTCGAGTGGCCCTGCCATCTGGGTGTTCATGGGTGGTGCCCAGGATTCTCTGTTTTTTCTCTACAGTACAAGAAGTAGAAAATGGTATCTGTAAGACCTGCCAGATTAAGTCAAAAGTCATAATCAATTTAACAAATTCTTCAATACATTTTCCTAGGCTCTCAGAAAATTGGCCAAACTTTTGCCCGCGTATAGTCAAATCTGACATAAGAAAAGGCACATGCACTATAATTGCTCCCCCGTCGCCATTAGCCACCTCCCACAATAGGCGCAGGTTGATTTTAGGGGCTGATATGGGGCCCCACTCCTGGTGGTGCTGGTAGGACTCACTTCCTCTGGTAATGGAGGGTATAGGCTGGTGCTAGTGGGTAAGGGGGAGGAATGTCCAGTGACCTTGGGGGTAGAATCCTGTTTGGGGGACCCAGTGGAACCCACTCCAGAGCAGGGAGATGAGAGGCTCATCCAGAATACCAGCTGTGATTTCCTGGTGCCTGGAGGTCACATGAGCTAGGCACATCCTGCAACTGTCCCTTAAGTCAGGATCCCGATAAAAGGCCATAAAAGCTTGTACATAAGGGACCGTCCCCCACTTTCCCTCTCTCTTGCAAAACAAACCTAATTGCATTATGGTATTATAGTTTAGAGAACCATTTCCTGGCCAAATTTCCTGATCTCCTAATTTATATTGAGGCCAAGCTGCATTACAATAGAAAGTAAGTTTCTTTTTCTTTAATCTTTCCTATTTAAATTTGTCCCAATTGCTCAGAAGTCACCATGCTTGCCGCTGTCCCCACATTGAAAAAGGGTCCTGGCTAGAAACTGGGTCCTCCTAAGTTTTGCAGTAAACAAATTATTGTCTATTTCCCATCCCACTCTCCCTTTTCATGAAGGAAAGTTAATAAAGCAACAGCAGCTAAACCTTGCAGAGTCAAGGCTGGCACAGCTGAAAAAGCACAAAGAGTAGAAGATAAAAGATAGATCTGCGCAGAAGAACAGGGGCTGTGTCCTCCGTGCAAGGAACACGGCAAAACAAATGCTTCAACACACAAAGTATAGAACCAGGATGGCCGGAACAGGCATCTGTCTGAGTACAAATACAACATTGGGAGCCACTATAATCTGACTTCCACAAAAACCAGAGAAACCGTTTAGGGTTTGGGCAGAAGAAAGAAAGCTGACAGCAGAAGTAGCAGCCTGAGTGCCAGCAGGAAGATACTTTGGACAGAGGAATAGGTTTTTGAGATCCCAAGCGAGTCAAATGAATTACAAACCCAGCTCGCTTAAGAAACCAAGGTAAAGCTGGAGCGTAAGAGTCCTAGGTGCATGCCACTGACCTACATACTGATAGTGACACAGTAAAAGTAAGCCCTTTGTTGCTGATTGTCCCAGCGGCATTCCTTGCAATGGCGAAGCAAACAACCCAAGGAACGATGATCAGCCGGCTGCTGGGGAAAATGCTATGTCCTAACTGTAGGGTAGGCAAAGATAGGTGTCAGAAATTAGTAGGATGACAAAGGCAGCAGGAAAAATGCTGACAGAGGGTGCAGGGTGGCTCAGTCTTCAGTAAGAATGAGACAAATCGGGACCGGCTGCTAGTGCAATTACCCATCT
The DNA here is from genome assembly GCA_023783475.1 of Daubentonia madagascariensis. Lineage (NCBI taxonomy): Eukaryota > Metazoa > Chordata > Mammalia > Primates > Daubentoniidae > Daubentonia > Daubentonia madagascariensis. The sequence goes on along the minus strand of JAKFHU010000485.1, from coordinate 52,965,267 downwards.
CGAATCCAGGGTTAAGCTAATCAGTGAGGATCCCTTTTCCAAATGCTGAAAATCCTGGCACCCAGGGGGTGGCCTGTGGCCTGTTTCAGCCAACTGGTGTCCCCACAGGGCCTGTTTCAACCTCCAAATTGGAGTCACTGAAACAATGTGGCTCTGGCATCCCGGAGTCACCACAACCTGGGATCTCTCCAAACAAAAGGAAAAAGAACTTCAAAGTAAACAAGAAACATGCTTTGCCCCACACAAAATAGAAATAATCGCCCAATGGCCCAAGTGGAGATTACAAATGCAAGTCGTAAATGAGCATAAGCGTGCGTTTACGCACTGAAGAGCAAGACAGGCCAGTGAGCCGCAATCCGAAACACAAGAAACCGAGGAGGAGTAAAAGAAGAAAGTGAATTACTGGACACCTGCTCGGTGGGGGGAAAAACCACCCCCAACTCCCAGGGCCGGGGTCACCGGCGTTTGCCAACTACTTGAATCTTCACTGTGCAGGGATTAAAACCCCTGCCACCCCGTTACCAGGGGAGCCGCAGTTATGCGGATGGAGTGAGTTTATGTCCTCTAATGCAGAAGGAAAGTCTCAAGGACAGAGTTGGAAAGAGATGGACCCGTCTGCAGTAGTCCTGTCTGGGACACCCAGTTGATGGGAATGTACACACCAGCTACCGAGTCAGAGGCCCACAGCCACCTCCCTACTTGTCCAAAACTGCGAGGAACACTCAGGTCGGAGATTAGAGTAAGAATGAAAGAGTCTGAGACTTTAGAAGATGAAAGAACCAAAAGAGCTCAAGGTTCCAACCCAAACTATACAAAGGGAGACTCACCTGTCCACCAGGTTCCAAATAATGCCATATGGTCTTAATTTGGGGTTTGAGTGGGGTTCTGTCTTCGTCCCATCTGGGTCACCAGAAGGATGATGCAGAGGGTGTCCCAGTGAAGGGAGGGAAGCCCCCCAAACTTGCCAAGTGGGCTCTTGACTTCATGCTGGAAGAATTCGAGAGAACGAGCCAACTAGCAGCAGGAGAGTTTATTGAAACAGAGAGACAGACACCAGATCCTACTCCACAGACAAGAGTAGGGGGCCTTTCCTAAGCAGGAGCAGGACCCCTTATGGGGCAATAGTAACATTTTTAAATGTTCAAAAAACCCACAGGTGACCAGCATGGTCTTGCAGTCAGGCCATAAAGGTTCATCTTAAACTGCTGTCACAGAAAGGTAAGCACAGTTTGTAAGGCATCTGGCTTAGTAATTCTCCCATCCTCGGGTGGTCCCAGGCTGGCAACTTCCTTGTTCAGGGTGGTTGGGGTCTGGTATCGTCAAAACAGCTGCACTCAGGCTCTCTCGACCTTCCTGTTCTACCTTATCCCTACATTAACAGAACTCAGGGAAACATTACTTACTCTACCAGTTCACTGTAAAAGATACAACTCAGGAACAGCCACAGGGGAGAGATACAGAGAGCAAGGTATTAGGGGGTGGGGGAAGTGTCCATGCCCTCCAGGGTACCACCCTCCCAGCACCTCCATGGAAGCCCCCCAACCCACAGTTTACGGTTTTTATGGATTCTCCATTACATAGGCATGACCGATTGCATCATCAGCCATTGGTGATCTGCTCAATCCCCAGCCCCTCTCTCCTCCCTGGAGGTTGGGGTGGGGCCGAAAGTTCCAATCCTCTGATCTCCAAGGGGCTTATTATGAATAACAAGAGATGCTCCTCTCACCCCATCACTCAGGAAATTCCAAGCGTTTTAGGGGCTCTGTGCCAAGGGGACACTGGGGAGGAAGACCAAATATATATTTCTTAATATATTACAGTATCATAGAAACTTAACAAAATGAGCTTGGGCCAGAGCCCCTGGGGCCCAGACAATGCAAAAGAGCACAACACGGTGAGGTGGGGTGAGGGGCCTTGAAGTGTATCTTCCGTGGACCACTGCAGTATCCCCTGTGGCACTGATGCCAAGTGCCAGGGCAAGCTGACCCCACAGCAGGGCTTGGGGCGGAATACCCAGATAGCAGCTGAGTGGGGGTCACAGCAAACAGTCAGGGCAGAGCAAGCAGTGGGATCCCAGGTGAAGCCAAGTCACCCAGGCCTGGAGAGCCACCAGGCACAGAATACAGGTTCTCCTGCTGCAGACTTCAGCAGTGGAGACCAGGAGGGCACACAGATGGCGAGCATACAGAAGGGCAGCAGATCCCAAGGTCTGCATCCCAGGAACAAGCCTCAGGCTGGGGACCCCTCCCAATGCCATAGGACAAAGGATGCTGTGGTATGCAAGAAGTAGAGCTGTCCAAACCAGACCCTAGGTGCCAGGGACAAGGGTGTATTTCCCAGGGGAAGAAGCTGTGCTCAAGCTCTGCATCTCATAGGACTGATGGCTTCCTCCCTCATCTTAAGGGCTTGTAACTTCCCACAGACTCCAAACATCTGGATGCTGGACAGCTGGCATTCCCAGACATCTTCTGTGAACAGCTGGCACCCCAGAGGTCTGTACACCCTTCATCATTACGCTTGCTCTCATGCCTGCCACGTAAGAAGGGAGACATGGGCCTCCCCTGGATGCAACACCCACTGGGCGGCCAGCAGAACCCCCTCCTTTCTAGGGGCACTTTTCTGGGCGTGGGGAAACCATGCCTCCTTTTCCTGCCCTCCTCGGCATTGTAAATTTCCCATTTAACCAATGAAGACCTTTCCTAATTCTTGCCTGGTGTCATCACAGAATCCTTCCAAGCACATGACTGGGATACACGCTGTATGACACACCCTCTCCCATACACTTCTGACTCGGGCCCACGGAGGGAAGGCAGGCTAGGGCAGGAGAGTTTTCTCAAAGACAAGTCTGCCAGATGAACATAAGCTTCTCACTGGAAGAAACAACGCCAAGTTGCAGTGCACACCCCAGATCCCACCCACGGGTCTCCCTTTGTTTAACCACTTCTGCACTATGGGATTTGAATTCTCACTTTAAGCTTCCTCTTCTTACTGCTGTGCACACATGCAAGTGTCTCTCTAGGGCAGAGGTTCTCAACTGGGGGCACTTTTGCCACCCAAGGAACATTTGGCAGTGTCTGGAGACATTTTTGGTTCTCACAAATTGGGGTGGGGGGTGCTGCTGGCCTCCAGTGGACAGAGGCCGCGGTGCTGCTAAATATCCCTTTGTGCAAAGGACAGCCCCACAGCAAAGCATTATCTCAACATCCATGGCGCTGAGCTCGAGAAAGCCTGCTCCAGGCAAGCACTGAGGAGAAGGGCTCTGCCATGTCCTGTGTGCCATTTTAAAGTTTGACAGGTGCATCCGAGCTGTGCTCCAAGCCTCCAGAGTGGCTATAACAATGTACGCTCCCACCACGCACGATTGCATCAAGCCTTACTTCTACCAAAATCAAGGATAAAAATGTCCAAATTTTAAAATCTGCATTCCCCACTCTCAGTGTTTGGGTGACCCCTCATCTGCACATTTCTAGTTGCTGGCATTTGCCTATTCTTTTCTTAGAGATTTCCAGGAGTTCTCTATGTATTCTGTATTCTAGTGCTTTGTACAGACAGTAGTCTCCCCTTATCTATGGTTTCACTTACCTGATGTCACCACTGTCTGAAAATAGTAAATGGAAAATTCCAGAATAATTCCTAAATTTGAAATTGCGTGCCATTCTGAGTAGCATCATGAAATCTCCCACCGTTCGGTCCTGTCCTGCCATCTAGGTTGGTACACTGTGTGATGTTTGCAAAATGGTGAAATCACCTAAAGACACATTTCTCAGAATATATCCCTGTCATGAAGCAACACACAACTGCATATACAGGGTTCAGTACTACTCGAGGTTTCAGGCACCCACTGGGGGTCTTGGAACATACCCTCCATGGATAAGGGAGGACTATTGTAGTCCTAATACCTTGTCATGCAGAAAACAGTCCACTTGAATAAATTCGTTCTCTGTCTTACCCTGTCTTTTGCTTTCTAAGTCTTGTTTGGGGTTTTTCCTACCCCAAGATCATGAACATATATCCCTATACTGTCTATAAAGGCTTTTATAGATTCATTTTGTAAGGCTGGGATTTCAATCCATCGGAGATTTCTTCTTGTGAAAGGTGTAAGGGCAGGATCCTCTCTTCCTGCCACCACTGCTTTGTCACCCTGACCCGCACCCCTGTCCTTCCCTTCCCTCTGGTTACAACAACAGGACTGCTCAGCACCCTGGCCTCCCACCTCATCCCTCCCACTGGAGTACTCTGTTCCTCTGTCCTGTCTCTCCAGCATATGCACACTTCCTCCCTCTCACCTGCATTACTGCGTCTCCCGCAGCTACATGCTGTTGCGTCGCGTGCCCCGGGGAGCTCTCCCTTGCTCCCGTTCTCCTTAGGCACCCCCAGTGCCCCAGACCACTACAGGTTTTCCTGCCTGTTCACAGCAAAGCTGCACCCAGAGCCTGCAGAGTCTCCCCTTCCTGACCTCCCGCCAGCGTCCTGCTGCTGAGCAAACCAATCACAATTTCCTCCCCAGTGTGGACAAACATGCAATGGAGAACTGAAATAGTACCTTAACCTTTTGGTACCAGCAGCTGCTTTTCTATGCTAGAATAAGGTCCAAAAAAGGCTCCAATTCAGCACAAAAGTTGACCACAAGCAATAAAGTTTAATTAGCCAATACTGGGAGGTCACCTTCGTGGACCAGCATTACTTCCATGAGCTGAAGGACCGAACACGGGGGTGAAACACAGGCCAGACCCATCCCTCCACACTCCCCCCCGCCCCTGTGCAGATGGGCTAACCAAGCCTCAGGCATTGACGGCTTGCTCAGCACTTGATCTATTTCAGGCCAAAGTGTCACCAGGGCTGATGCCCACAGGGCATCTGAGTCCCACGTGCAGACCTGGCTCCCTCTGAGCCACTGCCTGCTGATGGCAGGTTGCCCGTCATGGGCTGCACCAGGGGACCCAGTGCCTGGTGGGTGTGGAGTGGAGGGGACTTGGGGAGTAGTACCTGGAAGATGAGCATGAGGGACACAAAGGAGAAAGAGAACCCACAGTTTGCAGCTGGGGAGACAAGCCCAGTACACAGACAGGATCCCTGGCGAGGCCCATCTGGCCCGAGTGCAGAGCCAAGCAGGCAGAGCGGGACTGCTAACGGAAGAAAACGGGGCAGGCGGAGTACAGAGGGCCCCAAATGCCTCCTGACCCCTAGGGAGGCCACACTGGGTGTGCAAACAGAAGGGCAGGTGCACAGAGATCCTCCCTGGGAGTGCTCAAGGAGACACGGAGCAAGAGGAGACAGGGCCAGCAAGACCTGGGGGAAAGAAAAGGACAGTCAGTGAACCACGGCAAAACCAGGCGCCCCTCCAAGCTGCACTGGGTCAGGGGGTCAAGCCCAGCTCCAGCCCCTCCTATGGACCAGGCTCTGCCCTGGCCTGCTCAAGCTGCTGCCCTCTGCATGTCAGTGCTGGGGCCTCAAAGGCTACTGCCACATGGCACCTCAGTGGTCAAACCTAGGGACCTGAGATCACTGGGTTTGAGCTTGATCTCTGCTGTTTCCAGGCTCTACGGTTTTGGGGAAAACATTCCAACCCCTGGAGTGTCAGTTTTCTCATCTGTAGAATGGGACATTAGTACATACACCTCTCAGAATTCTTGAAGGATTTAAATGGTGACTATTACTTGGTAAGGTCCCATGCTTTGTGAACCTGTCAGGGGAGCCTGCCCACAGTGCACAGTCACATCCGAGGGGGTGGGGGAGGAGGGGTGACAGGTGGCTATGTGAGACAAACTCAGGGACCAGCAGGGAAGGGAAAGAGACTGGCACTATCTTCCTGACAAGAGGAGAGAGGCACAGGGCCCTGACATACCAGCCCATCAGCCACTCCCCGCCACCGCTGCTCCACTGCTGCCATTGCTGCGGCCATGCAGAGTCAGGACCAGCTGCTCCCTAGAGAGGAACTGCAGGAGAGGGAGCAGCCATCAGAATTCCTGGGAAGCGCTCGCCCAGCCTTCTGTAATGATCGTCCATGTAGGCTGGCAGCAGCAGGCAGGGCCAAGAGGCAGATGGGAACCCCGGTTTGTGGATTTCCACAGCCCAGGGAAGGTGTCCCCCCATCCCTCGCCCCGCTCCTCACACGTGCCCAGGTGTGCACTCTCGCACACACCCACCCCCAGCACCCAGGCCTGCAAGTCCTCCTCTGGAGTTGGCCTCCTGTTAAGAGCGCTTGAAGGAATAGGGGAACAAGAGGACGAGGGGAGAAGAGAACCTGTAGGGTGGGCAGGGGTGCAGAAGAGGGAGGGCCACAGCAGTCCCCATGGGCCACTTGTCACTCTCACCTGGAGGCACACACTTGCCTGGCCGTGCTCCACTATTTCCCGGATCCTGGAATCCAATGCTAGGCACCTTCTCCCCGGGGACAGCTTCCACGCGCAGGGCAGCTGGGAGAAGAGCATCTGGCTGGGGCACTTGGGCTCCCGGATATATGCTGGCATCTGCCACGTGTGGACTGTGATGCTGGGTTCATACTGAAGGGACCAGAGAGGAGGGGGCACATCAGGGGTAGGGCCCCCTGCCAACTGGGCTACACAAATGGCACAGTCCCGAATATCCCGGCCACTGGGCTGCCAGCGTCAGAGATTTCAGAATCCCAGACCAAGAGCCTTGGCACTGTCACCCGAGGCTTCATCTGACCTGGTTGACTGGTGCTGTTCTGGCCTCCTCGGGCACACTCCTCCCCTCTGACCTGCACTCCACTGTATCCCCCAAAATTGAGCCACTATTTCCAGCCAGTCAACAGCCTTGACCTGGTGCTAATTATTGCCTTGGGGCTCCATCTCAGCCAATGCCATTGTTTTTTAAATATTCTTTTTAAAAACAAGATATCCATGGACCCCAGGATCTGGGGGTGATAGGGTTTCCCCCCAAAATATATTTCAGTTTTGAATCACGACCTTCACACACTTATAGTAAACACAAAAAATAATAAAATTCGGCCAATACCAAAAGGTATAAAGGTGAAAGGAAAAGTCACTACAAAATTATACCCAAAGCTTCATGTGTTATTCAACAAAATGTAAAGTCCTTCACAGAATTTTCTAAACAAAGTATTTGTCTTTTCTTTGTGATGAAATGACTTTATGAGTTTAAAAAACTAGCCCTTTATCGCTTATACATGTTGTGAATACTTTCTCTCAATTTGTCGTCCTAACATTTTTATGGGCTGTTTCTGCAAGAAGAGATGTTTTAAATTCTATAGGAAAGCCTCTCCTCGCCTTTGGGTTCTTACTGTAGATCAGAGGTCAGCAAATGAAGGGTCAAAGGCCCGACCTGGCTTGCCATCCGATTTTGTAAATAAAGCTTTATTGTAAATATACTAAGGGTCATGCCCCTTCTTCCTATACGTGTTGCCTTTGGCTGCTTCTGTGCCGCAGTGGCAGAGCCGAGTGGTTGCAAGAGTACTTACACCTTTCAAAGTGGAAACTTTGCTCCCAGAACCTTCGAAAACTTTGCTGATCCTGGAATGAATCTGCTCAGGAAGCCATTCACCCTGAGACTTAGGAATACTGACCCACATTTAAGAAATAATTGTTTTAAATAGGGAAAAGAATACTCATTACCTAGGTCTCCCTTCCCCACCTACCACTAAGTTACTTGAAGAATCCATTATATTTCCATTAAGTAGTTTTTCAAAAAAAAAAAAAAAAAAAAGCATTTTAACCATTTTTAAGGGTACAGGTCAGTGGCATTAAGTACATTCACATGTGCAACCATCACCACTATCCATCCCCAGAACTTTTTCCATCTTTCCAGGAAAGCTGAAACTCCATACCTATTATTACACTAATGCCCCATTCCCTCCTCCCTCTAACCCTGGCAACCACGATTCTACTTTCTGTCTCTATGAATTTGAATACTCTGAGTACCTCAGATAAGAGGGATCATATAGAATTTGTCCTTTTGTGATTGGCTTATTTCACTTAGCATAATGTCTCCAAGGTTCATCCATGTGTCAGATTTTCCCTCCTTTTTTAGGTTGAATACTCCATCACATGTATTTTGTTCATCCATCATGGACACTTAGGCTGCCTCCACCTTTTGGCTATTGTGAATAATACTGGTGTGAACATGGTGGTACGAACATATGTTCAAATTCCTGCTTTACATTCTTTTGGGTATATACCCAGAAGTGGAATTGCTGGATTGTGTTGTACTTCTATTTTTAATTTTGGGGGGGAACACCCATACCATTTTCCAAAGCAGCTGCACCATTTTACATTCCCATCAACACTTTTCCAGTATTTTTTAAATCTTAAAATATTTGATCCAGAAATGTCTGCATGTAGGTATGGAAAAGGCTTTCAATATTCTCCACCAAAATTTTTCAGAATAACCTATTTGAGGATTGCTAGGAAGTGTCTTATATTGTTTAAAATGTCAATGAACTGTTTATGATGACCAAAATGACATCTTTAATACCTGGATAAGCTTTTACTATATTACACTGAGGTACAGTAGGCCCTACATATCCATGGATTCGGCATCAGTGGATTCAACCAATCTCAGATCGAAAATATTCAGAGGGAAAAAAGAGATTCCTCAAAGTTCCAAAAAGCAAAACTTGAATTTGAAGTGATGTGCAGGTGTTGTATCAGGTGTTATAAGGAATCTAGAGATGATTTAAAGTATAGGGGAGAACATGCATAGGTTATACGTAAATACTACATATGCCATTTTATATCAGGGACTTGAGCATCCACGGATTTTGGTATCTGCAGGAGGTCCTGAAACTAATCCCCTCCAGATACCGAGGGATTTACTTTACCCATCAAAGATGGGCTGTGATCTAAAGCCCTAATCGAGGGCAGTTTTCAACCAGAGTGATTATCATTATCACCTGGAGTGTAGAGCTTTTGAAAAGTAAAGAGTCTAGGACTCCACTCAAGCCTCCTGAATCAATTTCCAGAGGTGGATTCCAGGATCTGTTATCTGTCACACGATTCCCCCGCCCATTCAAGCAGTGAGCCATGTCTGGACTCACCTGCCACAGATGTATATTGTTTTCATTTTGCAGATTAGGAATCTGAAACCAATTTCAGTTTCATATTGTTGGTCCACCTGCTGCCTCCAGGTTGCAATGCCTTTGCTTACACCAGTCCTGCCTCCTTTCTAGACCTGGAAAACTCCTACTCATCCCACAAAGCCCAGTTTAATAGCGGCCCCATCTATGAAGCCTTCCCATCATGCACTGGAGTGGCACTATGGCCTGAGCTACCTCAGCCTCGGCCTCACCATGCGGGACCACATCCTGTCCCGTGGGTAAGCTTGTGCCTGTGGCCCCTGCAGGTAGGAGTTCCTGGGGCCAGGGACATCACTATGCTCCTGGACCCACATAAGCAGAGTTTTCCAGTGCGGGTGAGACCGGGCCCACACGGGCGGGGGTCGGTGCGGTGCACGGCCCTCCCGCAGCCTCCCCTCTTGCACCAGGACTCACTGCTCTGCCCAAGGCCAATACTCGCTGGGAGGGACTGAGCCGCATGGCCACGGTCACCCAGGTCCTCCCCTGCTCATCCTCGTAGAGGCCAGGCCTCTGGACCCTCAAACGGTCAGGAGGTGCCCCAACGCCCGGAGAAGCTTCAGAAGCCATTGCAAAGCTACACCCGCGGGGGGGGCTTCCAGGCACACGTGTGCGCCCTCCCTGCCCTCGGCCTCCTTAAGTGGAGCCTCACCCACGCGGAGGGCGGGGGGAGAAGCTGGGCTAGTGGGCGGGGCAACCCGCAGCTGGGGGCAGGCAGGGGCGGGGCCAAAGGAACCGGGCTGGGTCTCCTAGAGAGGCAGGGGGTGGGCCAGAAGCCTCCTGGGGCGGCAGGACAGCTCCCGGGGGACAGAGCTGCCCTATGCACCGAGGCAGGGGTGGCCTCGAAGACCAATACTCCACCTTCCTTCCCCTGGTCCCTCCGCAGCCTCGCCTCCCTGCACCCTCTCCGCAGTGTTCCGGCCCCAGATTCTAAGCTGGCACGCACGACGCTGGTCTCCTCCACCCATGTGGCCATTCCTTTAACAGGACTTCATGCCAGGGACCCTTCTGTGAGCTTAGAGGCATCCAGCAAGGGGGGCTGTCAGCTCAGTGGACTCTTGTCCCTAGGGGTCCCTGGTCAGTGCACTTCCTGGATAAAGGAAGCTCCATCTCCTCAGAAGATGGGTCAGCGCCCCAGCAGCATTCAAGATAAGGACCATATAAAGTGTGACCAAAACAAGGCCAAGGGAGGGCTTGTGGCCATCTCACCAGCCCTATCCTTGGCCACGGGGTCCAGATGCCCACTTGGCCTGGTCGTCTTATTACCTCTGCTTTGCCAAGAGGCCACAGAAACTCAATAAAAAAGCAGAAGCAGGTCCATTTGGTAAGCACCCTGGGCTTCGTCTGAATGCACCGTGAATATGATCATTTTCCTTTTGAAAACCACAAGTATGATTCTTCTAGTTCATGTGAGAATTAGTATTAGATGATGCCATTCCCCTGGGGAGATTTAAAAATGATTTCTGGACAAGTTCCTGCAGTAGTGTAAAGGGCTGGAGGGATGGCCACTTCTGAAGAACTCGGTAGGCAGCTAATGTAAAGGTCTGAGCCCTTTTATTCCACAGCAATTGCACCTCCTTCCCCAGTGTCTTTTCAAGGAAACAACATCTGGGGTGGGAATGGAGTGGCCCCAGGAGACAAGGGGCATTTTGGTCTCATATAATGTGGTCACCTACATGCAATCACATACCTTTGCCATATTCTATTGGTCAGAAGAAGATCCTGCTCTTGCTTAAGGGAAGGGGGCTATGCAAGGACATGAAACCAGGAGGCAGGCATTGTGGGAACCACCCTAAAGTCTGCCCACTACAAGTATCTACCCCATTGGGCTGGTCCCTAAGGTCCCTAAGGATCAAATGAGATTGTGTGTGAAGTATGTAAAGCTGGGCACATAGTGAGTACTCAAAATATGCCAACCAATAGTTATGTTCCCAAACTAGCCCCTCTCCCCAAGCAGAATCCATCAGTCCTACCCTTGTAACACTAATGCAACTAGTATTTATCTCTAACACTCCGTATCACAAATATTTATTGATATTCTTAAGCTCACTCCTGAGGGGCAGGTGTGTGGCTGTCAGTAGGGTGGGGGGCAGAGGTTGGTTAATGTGTGTGGAGTACCTGCACCATGTCAGGCATTTTTCATAGGGTATCTCATTGATATCTCCCATCAACTCCATGAACTAGAGATTCATTCCCACTTCGTAGGTGAAGTAACTAAGGTTTGAGTGGTTAGTAACCTGAATAAGGTGTGTGGCAGAGGATGGATGTGAACCCAGCTGTTCCTTGCTCTAACACTCATGCTTGAGTTTGTGGGTTTGTTGCTCACCTTGGCCAAGTTTGGTTTACTCCATGGAAGAGGCAGAACCTGGGGATATCTACAGCGGCTGCTGTGGAAATGGCAGCCGGGTCTAAAGGTGGAGGCTAAGAACACCTCCCATGAGTAGGTGGTCAGGAGGTAAGTAGAGGTATCCATGGGCAAAAACAATTAATTACCAGATAGCCTAGAGGTAGAAAATAGTCTGTTTCACTGATCACCCTCCCCTGCCAGGTCCCCCAACCCTCATCCCTTGTACCTGCCCTGAAGACAGACCAGAGCTGGCAGGTGATAGAAAGAACAGAAGTTTGGTCCCTTGTCCTTCAGGTGGTCTTTGTCCATGTCATTTCTGAGATATGGCTATGTCTTCTGGCCAGTTGTCCATCTTGCATACCTGTGACCTGAAGGATTCACTCTTGGGATGGGTGTCACCAAAGTCTTTGAGAAGCACATTGATCTCTCCAGAATTGCTCCCAGGATTGCCTGGTACTGACAGTGTAGTCATGCCTGGGCCCAATGCCCTTCTCTTCCAGCAGAGGGAGCCCTTCACAAGCCCTAAGCCCAGGTGTCATGGCTGTTGGACACCCACCTGCAGGGATGATTCCAGACCCCAAGCAAGGGGGCACTCTGCAGGGCTTAGAGGGTTAGGTAAGAGTCACTGAGACAGCTCCTCCCAGGTACTAGGCCAAAATGGCAGGGCAGACAAGGTGCTGGAGGCAGATAACCTAGATACAGCATGGTGTAGGTGGAGTTGGTAGTTATTCCACTGGGGAAGCAACATGAATAACGACTTGGAAAAGAGAAAATTCAGGGTATGTCTGGAGATCAGGGAATAAGGAGGATATTCAGTGCTAGGAGTGCAGGCTCATAGGATAAAGGACAAGAAGGTGGCAGTGGTGGTGTGCGGTGGAGGGAGGGGGCAGGGTAAGCTCATGCTCCATTGTAAGGACCGAAAACGCCAGTCCAAGCAGTTGGTTTGGAATGAGTTTGCCCTGTTCCTAGACAGTGTTTAAGACAAGGGCCGTAAGTACGCATGTGATGTTTGAACCAGTGATAAAACCAAAGAGTGGCTCAGCAGTCAGTAGGTCATGACTACTGAAAAAGGACTGGATGGGAATGGTGCAGATAACAACAGCAGGAACATCCAAGTTCCAACTCTGCTTATTTCAAACAGTGACCAGAACAAATTTGTAAGGGATAAAAGAAACTTGACCCAACCATGGAACTAAAGGACGGGGGTTTAGGGAATTTTGCCTCTTCTAAAGCTTTGAAGATGTATTCTATTTTCTTCTAAAGGTTTTACATTATCTAGATTAATTTTTCCATGTTGATTAACCACTGTGATGATTAATTTTATGTGTCAAATTGGAGGGTGTTTTGGATAAAATTGACATTTAAATCAGTGAACTTTGGGAAAAGCAGATTGCCCTCCATAATGTGGTGGGCCTCATCCAATCAGTTGAAGCGTCTGAATATAACAAAAAGACCAGCATCCTCCATCATCTGTCCTGAGTCTAGAGCCTACCAGCCCACAATGCAGATTTTGGACTTGCCAGCCTCCATAATCATGTGAGCCAATTCCTTATAATAAATCTCTATCTATCCATCCACCCACACATACATCCTATGCATACCACACACACACACACACACACACACTCCTATTGGTTCTGTTTCTCTAGAGAAAAGGAATCTGAAGGAAAGAGACTGTGTCCCAGTGAACCGTTTGCAAACTTAGGAGACAGCCTTCTCTGAAGATGTGTTCCAGAGAACAAAGGGATGCTTGGGGTTTTATAGTGAAAGTTCTGGCCCAGGTTCCCAACCTTGTCTGTTTACGCAAATAAGCGAGTCAAACTCAGTTAGTTCCAATTGGTTGATACAGCTGAGCCCTGATTGGTTGAGGCAGGTGAGCTCCTGATTGGTAGGTTCAGGTGAGCTCTGAAAGTCTCAAAGTTGAACAGAGGTGTGGGTTTTCCTGGAACTCAGAGTACATGTGTGACCTCTGGTCAGCAAGTGGCCGCTTGTCTCTATTTTAAATTTAGTCACTTGGGATCCATCCTGAAGGATTGGAGGTTCACATTTCAGGTTCACATTTGTTCACAACACTGAGATACCACAGGAAATTCTGTTTTGCATTTTTGGAGGTTTTGGCTTTGCTCTTTAGCATCCTGCCCTGACCTGCTTCAAACATAAAAAGCCTGCAACGACAGGGTATTGGCCACGTGTTTGAGATTCCTCAAGTCCCCACGTCTGTTCAGATGCATACAGACTCAGCAAGTGTTCTCAGGAAAAAGCAGCTGCAGATTGCTGAGGCAGGGGTCAGTTCACCCCTCCCTCCAGAGCCTCCAGCTCCTGCCAGGTGGTTCTTACTAACTCCACCCCCCCGGTGAGTCTTTGTTTTTCTCAAGAGGCCACAGGAAATTCCACTGGACTTTCCAGAGGTCTTCAGCTTAGCTTTTTAGCCTATCACATGACACAGCTTCATAGTTCCATGCACGTCTCCAGGTGGAATCTGGCTGCTGTTTGGGGCCCTCAGGCCGCCAGTTTTGTGTCTCCACAGTGGTCCCCTGACTGGATTCAGCTGGGAAAAGCATCTGCGGATGCTCACCTCTGAGCAGTCCTCTCTTCTCCAGAATTTAGTTCTGCTGGTCCTTGTTGCCTCTGTAGATCCCTGATGCTTGGAAAATACAACTTTTATTTTTATCTAGATATCCTATAGCTTGACAGTAGCATTGACCTGTTGCAAACCACTTCATCTTATCCCAAGGAAGAGAGTGGTTGTTTTGTTTTGTTTTGCTTTGCTTAAGGTGGAAGGAATTAAACCATGTCTTTGTACTGATGGAAATGATGCAGGAGAGATTGATGACAGACAAGGTATAAATTGAAGGAAGCTCTTGAGGAAGGAAGGCACAGTGGTGAGAGCCCAAGTAGGCGGCTTGGCCTTGAAAGGAGGAGGGGCCCTTTTTCCAGAGTAACTGAAGGGAACAGGGAGAAGGGGCTAGGTGCATGTAAGGTTTTAGGTTAGCTGGGAGCAAGAAGAGAAAATTCCCTTCCTCCGCCTTTCACATAATAAAATAAAAAATGGGTTAGAGAGACCTAACCTTGGAAAATGAACATATGAAAATGTTAAGAGAATCATGTTGGGCTTACTCAGGGTGGGAATTGGAAAAATGTATGGAAGGGAATGGGGTAGATGAAGAAGTCAGATAAGGGCCCCTGGAGGCTCTGGAGGTTGTAAAGATAACCCTGAATTACAAGGCTGGGATGGAGCTGGCAGAGACTACCGGCTGTTCCAGGAAGAATTCCCCATCCCCCTTTGTCAAGAATGTAACCCCCATCAAGCCCTCCTCCCTAATGAAAATTCCCCTCTTCCCCCCCAATCTTTGGCCCAGCTGACTAACCACCTCCCTATGCCCCGGAAGACCAGCCCCTCTCAAAAGCCCATGAGAATTCAGACCCACCCCCTTGAGAGTCCCCACCAAAAGCCCTTAAAACTCCTCAGCCTGTAAGAGCCAGGGTCTCTGTCTCTTTTGGGCAGAGGCCCTTCTCAGATTTCATCATTAAAACCTGTCTTTGCCCACCAAAGCTGTCTTTTGTCTCTATTCTTTCTCCCGCTACCTGACAAATCACAGAAGACATGTTTATGACCTTGGATAGGGATGACTTTCTTAAAGATGATGCATAAAGCAAAAGACCAATGAAAAGACTGGTTAATTTTGAGGTGCCCAAAAGTATAACTTCCTGTGGCAATACATGAAGAGGGAAAAAAAAAACCAGAATGAGGGAATATACTAACAATGTATAGAAAAGTGTTAGTGTTCAGTACACATAAAGAGTGCTCACAGATCAGGAAGGAAAAGGAAAAACCGATTGGAAAAATAGGAAAGGGCTGAAATAAATTCACAGAAGAAGAAATGCAAATATCCAATTGCTATATGAGAAGACACTCAACCTCACAAGTAATCAAGAAAATGCAAATTTTTAAATTGAGATACATTTTTAAAATCCATAGTATTGGTGGGAAAAAAAAAGCATTTGATAATATCAAACGTTGGCAAGTCATTTGCCTTATTGGCCAGGCCCCTCCTCCACAAGGAGGGCGTGACGTGGAACCAGGTCCCTTCCCTTGCCACCCTGGCCCATCAGTTTCCACAGAACCAGCACACCAGGCTGGGCAGACCAATGCATGTTTCTTTACTGAAAGTTCGGTTTGTTTCAGAGGGAAAATTTTGATACAAATGTTGGGGTTTGAGTTTTCCCTTGAGTTTTGCAAGACAAAACACCTAGTAAGTATTCACCAGGAGAGATTCCCCAGAGGACTGTCCCTCCAGCCTCTAGCCTGCCTGGCTGCAGGATCACCTCCTCATCTCATAAGCATCCACTTGTTAAGCCTCCCACTTGGATAGATGCTGCTCTGCCCACAGGTGAGGCAGGGCAGCCTCCCTTCCTAGCCCCCCTCCCTCCTCCATGCAGAGTCCCCATCTAACCTATCCAGGTGGGTTTTGCCCAGCCTTTACAGGCTTGGGCAAGGGGAAGTGGGGTGCAGGTAGGATGACAGGCTCCAGTCTGTTGGCCAAAGGTAGCCTGGCCTCTCCCATTCAAGTTTCCTCATCGGCAAGAACTGTAAGCCTGCCAGTTATTTTATTAATAGATCTTTAGTGTTGGCACTTCGCCCAAGGACAGACATTTTATTTTTCCCATGGGACAGAACAGTCTAAAACCGAATTGAAAAACAACAGTTTCTCCATTAGCACAGGCTTGTCCTGTCCTGGCAAACTTAGGTTTCCATTACGGTCAGAGGGGCTTTTGATGTCTTCTCTGCTCCACTGGAAGGGGGGTGGGGTGGGGAAAGCTGGATTTATCCTTCATGGCAGAGCTTTGTGGGAGGAACGAGGTTAAATTCATTTAGCCCAGCCATTCCTTCTCCCTCCCCATAAAAGCGGACAGAGAGGGTTTCCACGATGCAATAATAGTGTTTTCCATTTGCAAATGAGTTAGGAAACCAGGAGTACACAGTGTCCAGCCTATGGCAGGAACTCTTGCCTCCCCTTCAGTTAGAATAATTGTCTCCCACCCTTTTATTCAGGCTTCTGTTACAGCATCAGGCTCACTTGGATGTGAGGCACAGAGTGCAGATTTATATTGTCCAGATTATATTTCAGGCTTTCTATCTCTGTCTCCACTAGTCTCTGTCTCCAGGACAAAAAGGAGACCTAGGGTCCTTGAAAGCATAAGAGTTTTAACAGCAGATAGCCCTGAATCCAAAACGTAGTTCCAGCACTTACTATAATAGTTGTGTGACCTTGAGTTTATAACTTAAACTTTTTGAGCTTCCTACTCCTCACCTGTAACACAAGGGTGGTATGTACTTTATCAGATTGCTGTAAGAAATAGTAATAAGATTCATAAAGCCCCTGGTACATGGTAGGTCCTCAATCAATGGTAATTTATCAACTGGAGGATACAGACCACTTCTTCATCTCTGTATCCTCAGCATCAAACCAGTGCCAGAAACATCAGAAGGGCCCAGAGAATACTTGTTGGATTGAAATATACTTTAGTCAAATCATTTCCTGGTTCAAAACAGTTCCAGCCAAGTCCAACATGAACCCAGACGTGTGCTGGAAATATAACTCCTTCAGAGACTCCCTTCCTCCCAACTCCTCACAGAAAATATACTCGGGAATATGTTCACAGCAAAAGCAACGTCCCTGGGTATGGAGAGTTTGCGGTGAAATAGAGAGGTCTGAGGGGTCAGGAGAGACAAAGCATCACCCAGCACAGATGGTCCCCAAGGTCTCTGTAATTATCATGTCTTCTTTTGAAGGCCTGCTTTGTGACTGGCCTATTTAGGTTAGCAGAGTTGCCGAGGTGAGTCGTGCAATCTGATTGGTTGTGGGGGCCGCCCCTGTGTGCCTGGAGCTTTTCCTGACTGTGATACAAAGCTTCCTCCAGCTCGTGCAGGGAGATCTACCTGCATCTTCCCTCTGCAGTCTCTCCCTCTGGCTCTTTGGCTGTGGTTTTAAATGGTTCTTCATTTAATCCATCAGAATGACCCAGAAGGAAGCAATTGTCTGTAAATGGGTCATTCCCCGAAGCGTGGCGGCAACCGTCTTATGATGAAGAAATTGGGTCTTTGCAAATAGCAAGCACCCAACCAAAGGCTGGGGGGGAGGGGGTGAGGGGAGAGAGGCTGACATGTGTCCAGAATGCCCCCCATAAAAACTGTGCTATCCTCCTATTCTCATTTTAGAGATAAAGAACCAAGGCTCAGAAAGCAACCATCACTTAGCTGAGATTGCAGAGCTAGTTAGTGGAGAAGCTGGAATCTGAGCTTCAGTGTGTTTGATTCCAAAGCCTGAACTCTCTTCCACATACCACAGGAATATGGTGGACACTGCAGACACTATTCATTGATTGACAGAAACCAGGCTGGTATTCATTAGCTGGACACATATGCCCCAGTAACTCAGCAAACCTCTCAAGTTACATTGTCAAATACTAATCGTTCACATAGTCCACCTAGGGCATCTGGGACCCAGCTCCAAGCTACTCCATCACAACAAAGGGCATCGTCTTATTTACACTTCGGCCCCACGGGATCCAACTTGTCAGGGACCTATTCTGGTGACAAAACGGAGAAAGCCTCACTGCACAAAAGTAATGAATAGATTGCCCAGTACACAAGGTCATGGTTGCTTGGAGATCTCAGGTCCCAGGGATGCCAGCCGATATGCCTGGCTTTCTGGGGGTGGAGAGAGGGAGTAAGCCATCCCTCCCTCCTCACTGTTCACACAAAACATCCTTAGAAACAAGCCTGCCCACAACCATATTTCTGCGCTGAGGGTCAATATAGTATGAACTAACATAAAATCTTAAGCCCCCAAGACAACTGAATGGACTCCCTCTTGGCCAAGGGGACCCCAGAAATACCCTAAAGCTGAGTTGCTGGCCATGTGAAGGGAGGTCAAATATGCCTCATCATGCCCCCCTCCCTTCTTGGAGATGTCTTTTGTAGCTCATTAACAGGCCTAAGGCTATACAAGACAAAGCTTAAACCACTCCTGCAGGTCATCAATTTACTTAACAGATCACTTGAGTCTGAGTATACTTCCAGTGGCTTGTGTCTGATTAACAGACTTCCTTGTCTTAACTTAAAACACTCCAAGCCTTTAGACAAAGCTTCATTTCTTTAACCAATTACAAATCAAAGAATCTTTAAACCCACCTATAACCTGTAATGCCCCACTTTGAGATATCCTACCTTGTTTGGCCAAACCATTATACTCCTTCCATGTATTGACATATGACTTTATGTATATTTTCTGTCTTCCTAGAACATATAAAACCAAACTGTAACCCAACCACAGCGAGACCACTTCCTCACGGCTTCTTGGGTGTGGCTCTCCCGGCCATGGTCACACATATTCGGCTCAGAATAAACCTCTTTAAATTATTTCACAGAGTTTGGGTTCTTTTCCATTGACAATAGTATGTGGGTTACAAACACAGACTCTGGAGCCAGATTACCCAGGTTCAAATCCAAGCTATGCTATTTACTAGCCATGTGAACTTCAGCAAATAATTCACCTGTCAAAGAGGTGTAATGAGAACACTACCTGCTTTGTATAGTTGTGAGGATTAAATGAGCTGATATATGCTGAGTACTTAGAACAGTGCCTGGCACACAGTAAGTGCCTTAGGTGTTGTTATCGAGTATTGTGCTAGCTCTCCAGCTTTGCCTTCAAAGCCAGACTTCTCAGAAAACACTAGAGGCTGTATCCCTCAGGCCTGACACCAAGTACAGAGCACCTTATAATCTTGTTTCTGCCAACCCCTCGCCTGCCATGCCCCCACCCTCCATTGAAACTGCCTCCTGAAGGTCGTGGACCTCCTTAAGTCCCTTAAGGAGAAGCCACCCTGGTGACTCTGCAGCATGCACACTGCAGCCCTTCCCCCTTCCCAACCTTCTAAGGTTTTCCTTTGGAGAACGTTGGTGATTCTCACCTTGTGACACAAGGTTTAAGATGTTAGGCATCATTCATCTCCTGAAAGTTTCCCCTGAACTTGTGATAATAGCATGTAGTTTTCCCCACCATTTACCTTTCTCATCAGAGAGATCTGAGTGTTTCCATGATTTGGGGATCTGGTGAATGAGGCTTCACCAAGCACACAGAGCCAGAGACGTGATTGCTCAGCAGCCATCCATCTTCATCCACCAAACTGGATTCCCTAGTAATGTAGGGATAAGGCAGAACAGGAAGGTCGAGAGAGCCTCAGTGCAGCCATTTTGACAAATACCAGATACTAAGTCACCAGCAAGTCGCCAGCCCAGGACCTCCCAAAGATGGACGAATTACTAAGCTGGATGCCTTAGAAATTGTTTGTGTTTACCTTTCTGTGACAGCAGTTTAGGTTTAACCTTTATGGTTTGACCACAAGACAATGCTGGTCACATAAGACTGTTTCCCAACAGGTTTTTGACCATTTAAAAACATTATCATTGCTCCATAAGGAGTCCCCCTCCTGCTTGGGAAAGGACCCCTACTGTGTGTGTGGAGTAGAATCTATTGTCTGTCTCTCTCAATAAACTTTCCATCACTAGTTGGCTCACTCTTGAATTATTTTCCTGCACGAAGCCAAGAACCCACTTGGTGAGTTCAGGGGGCTTTCCTCCCTTCATTGGGGTACCCCCTGCATCACTAGTACCCAGGGAAAGGGCAGTGGGATTCCAGCAGGGTTCCCATCTTCCTTGTGCCGTAGAAATCTGCTACGGGAGATGGGTAGGCATGGGGCAAAGCAGAAGCAATGACAGCCCCCAAATGTGCACAGACAAGTGATATGCAGCCAAGTTCACGGTGCCATGCCCTGCTGAGTTCATCACCCACCACTCCTCTTGCCTGTACCTAGAACCATTCATCCCCCTGCAAGATCATCCCTCAGCCAGCCTTGAGTCCAATTCTATCCTGATTTAGAGAGGGGGAGTGGATTAAGGACTCCAGTACCTCTCAGAATTCAGCGACTCCAGCCTGTCTGCTGGCCACACTGGTCAGAAACTGGGGTCCAAGCCCCGGCCCCACACCCAGTCCTTCTCTCACAGAAGGTTTGCCTTAATATTGACAATGCAAGGGAGCATCTTTGCCCCCAAGCCCAACCCTGCAATACACACACACACACACACACACACTCATCCAGAGCCCTGATCCAGGGCTTTGCCTCGGTCGATTCTTGATAACAATCTCCGTGATGCTGCATGGAGAGATGAGGACTACATCTTCTTGGTGTTTACAGTAGGCCTGGCACAGATCAGGTGCCTGATAAATGTCGGAAGAACTAAACTCTTACTGCCAAAGGCCTCGTGCCTGCTGGGAGGATTAGCGGATGACATGGGGAAACGTGTGCTGTGATAATGCCTGGCCTGGGTTTGATCATGAAGAATGGCGATGTGGAAGCTGAGTATTATAACTCCCTGCCCCCTTGAGAAGGGAAATAA
Organism: Daubentonia madagascariensis; assembly: GCA_023783475.1. Taxonomy (NCBI): domain Eukaryota; kingdom Metazoa; phylum Chordata; class Mammalia; order Primates; family Daubentoniidae; genus Daubentonia; species Daubentonia madagascariensis. The sequence continues at coordinate 52,944,408 of JAKFHU010000485.1, read as the reverse complement.
ATCAGAAATATACATTTTCCTTTAGGAAAAGAATTAACTGTAATTAAGGGAAACTATGAAGTAATCACTGGGACTTTTGTTTATCCAATGCAAAAATGCTGTCTCTGCTCTAAAATATTTGTAGGACCTTCTGGGTTACAAAGCGTGTTAGCTGGACTCTCTGGGGCTAAAATTAAAGCTCTCAATCCAGATTGCCTTTTGCTATAGTCGGATCTTTCCTCTGGATTTTCACCCTCCCAGTGCTTCCTGACACTCAAGGTCTGGGAATGCAAGAGATGTCTCAGCTGGGTACAAGTCTATCTTTATCTCTTTTTAAAATATAACTCAGAACCCTATATTCTACGTAGACTTCTAGCTTTGTGAAACATGTTTAACATTATTGCATGAAACCATAAAACATGGCAAGTGTAGGAGATTGCTGAGATTTTCGACTTTTAATCACTTAAGATGTAAACGTTCAGGATTTGTTCTCATTTTGGACTTTTTAGGACTGTCTCTCCCCTTGTGCCCTCCTCCTCTGGGTGTTCTCCAGCACTCGGAGCAACTCCATGTGCCTTCGGTGTTGGAGGGAGCAGCTTCCTCTGCTGATTCTCCCTGTTGGAGGGATAAAAGCAGTTTGGACAATTTCAGAAAGTAAAGTCCGACCCAAAACACAATAGTAGCAATTGTCGCTGTTGTCATTACTGTTGTTGAATCCCCATATATAGGCTGTCCCCAGACAGTGGTAGTCACCCACCTGCTAAGGTACCAAATTTACCTTTTTGCTGGGTCTCTCTCATTCTGCCTTTTATCACCTGACTTTTATTTATTCATTCAATAAATAGTTATCAGGCTCCTGCTTCATGCTGGCATGGTCCTAGGTGCTCCAGATCCTGCAGTAAATGAGACAGGCATGTCCCTCCCTGCCTTCATGGATGTCTATTCTAGTGTGGGGCGGCATATGATAAACAAAAACCAACTGATGTACCCAGGTGCCCCAAATAAACAGCATTTTGCTAAAAAAAACAAAAACAAAAACAAACAAACCAGCTGATATATTCTAGATGGTGACAAGTGTTATGGGAAAACAAAGCTTGGTAAACGGGCTGGAGGGCTGGAGGGAGGCATTACCTCAGACCACATGGCCAAGGAAGACCCCTTGGAAGAAGGGCATTTGAGCAGAGACACCTGCGTGCCAGGAAGGAGTCAGCTGTGTGATGGGGGTGGGGACCCATGTGCCCAGGAGACAGAAAGACAGTGTGAAGGTCTCAAGCGCAGGATAAGCTGGAGTGTTTGAGGAACAGAGAGGCTGGTGTGAAGAGAGGAGAGGGATCTTAGATGAGATTAGGAGGTGGGGACAGGTGGCTAGTCACAGAAGGCTGTAGGCCAAGGTTTCATTCCCAGGGCGATGAGAAACCAAGGAGAAACAAGAGTTGGCTGTGGATTAAAAAGATCGGTCTGGTGGCCGTGCAGAGAAGGTGCTGCAGATTCGACAGCAGAAGCCAAGACCACTCAGGATGCTGTTGTGGGGTCCCGGTGAGAGCTGAGGGGGTCTGGATTGAAATGGTGGAGACAGGGGTGTGGAGAAGGGGCTGGAATCTTGGTGGTGAAGCTGATAGGCCTGGGCGGTGGACTGAGATGGGGTGGGAGGAGGGAGAGGAAGGACAACTGACTCTTTGCCTCCCCACTGGCCTTCGGTGACCACCCAAGGCCCTGGGCCCCACTCCCCCTGCACGAGCACCTTCCGACTCCACTCTTCCCCGTCTGGACATTCCAGCGCCCCCTCCTCACCTCCCTGTTCTAACTCCAAGCGAGAGAAGGAGGGGAAGAAAAGTACATGACTAGAGTCTGCAACGGCAGCTGTTCTCGCCCCGTGTGAATGTGTCTGGGATGTAAATCCGTTGTCTCCCTGGATAACACAGGAAACAATTACTCATGCAGATGAAAAACTTCTATTCCTCTCCTTGACAGCTAGCATCTCAAGGAGCCTTTACTATGTCAGTCCTCAGTTGAGATGGAAGCCAATATTTTCCATCTGTAGTCTCTGGGATAATGTAAGGCAGCTCCTGGTTTAATAATGAGCTTCCAATTTTTGGCAGGGCCACAAAGTTACAAGGCAGGGGGAGGAGGGAGGCAAAGAACAGTGAGAGAGTTTACAGGGAAGTGCATCTGAGAATTGCAGGGGGAAAGTTATTTCAAAGTCAGGGGAGTCAGACACGGTACTGGCCTAGTTCCTGAGTTACTTCAGGGCTCCTGGGAGAAATGAACCATCAGACAGCCCCTGGGCAGGGGACAAGGATGAGAACTGGGAATTGGGGTCCTGGGTTTCAAGCCAGTGCTTGTAATTTCACTTAATCATTCACTCATTCAACAAATGCTAATTGAGCATCCACAAAGATCCCAGCCCTGTGTAGATCTTACTTTAGGACTGGGAGGGGCTGGGAAGGGTTGGAGAGTTAGACGAGTAAACAGAAAAATTACGATTCAGGGTGACAAGCATTAGAAGAAACCAACACAGATCTGGATGCTGCTAACAAGAGCCCAAAGGAAATAACATCTAAGCAGAGGCCTTAGGATGCGGTGGGCCAAGGGAGAGGGATGGAACTCCAGGCAGAGGGAACAGCATGTGCAAAGGCAAGAGGTGCTCAGCAGGCCCAGGGAGCTGCTAGGAGCTCTATGTAGCTGGAACACAGACTGTAAAGTGTGGTAGGCAGCGTCTACGATGGCTCCCAAAGATCTCCACCTCCTGGAGCTTACACCCTTGCATAGGCCCCTCCCCCTGAATGTGGGTGTGACCCATAACTTGCTTCTAACCCACAGAATACAGGACAAAGGTGACATGATGTATCAGATGTGCATGCTTATGTAATTATATTACATAAGATTATGGTGCCCATCTTGCTGGAGTCTCTTACCCCCTTGCTGGCTTTGAGGAAGCAAGAAGCCAGCTGGGACACCCCACATGGCAAGGAATGGAGGCATCCTCTGGGAGCTGACAGTGGCCTCCAAACAACAGCCAGAGAAGGTGAGGACTTAGTCCTGCAAGCACAGGAAGTGAAGCCTGCAAACAACGTGTAAGCTTGGAAGAGATCCTTTTCCAGCCAAGCATTCAGATGCCCTGGCGTGCACCTTGATTTTGGCCTTGTGAGATGGGAAGCAGAAAACCACGCCCCGCCCTACAGAAACCATTAGGGAATAGTTGTGCGTTAAGCTGCTAAGGTCATGGTAATTGGTTCCACGGCAGTGGATAACTAACAGGGGAACGGTGAGAGAAGAGGGTCAGGTGGTGGCTGGCCTTGCAAGCCACAGGAGGACGTGTGAGCTGACAAGCTCACTGGTCTTGGATAAGTCAGTCATCCTCCTGGGACCTCAATAAATTGCACCAGATGATCTTGGAGATGAAGTATGGACTTCACCAGCTAGAGCTCAGTGAGTGGGCCTGCTATTAAGGGTCCAACAGACTCTAGAGAATTACTTTATATCCACTTTGGAAAGAAAGTGGTGACCCCAGAAGCCAGCAGCTCCCGCCAGCTGGCCTGGCATAACCTCATTTCCTTCCTTGAGGGCAAAGACTCAGCTCTGGCTGTGCCAGTGGAGAAAGAACCTTGTGGAAATGGGGCATGGCAGACTACAACACACAGCACCAAAAGCCTCCCCCTTTCCTCTCCACTTTAAAATTTTTTAGGTCTAAAATAAAGTAGTAAAGGATGTAGATTATGAACTCATATTTTCCCCTACCAAACAATGACAACCACAAATCTACCATTATGTAACTCCTTGGGACTTATTTCCTGCAAACAAAGCTAGGCGGGCTGTTTGTTGGGTCCATAATCACCACGATGGTATGACTTGAGAAACCTCCAGGGGAAGTTCCCTTTCCCACCAATATTCTCCCCCACTGATTATCTCTCCATTATGACTTCATTCTTTGGGGTCCTGAACACTTACAATCTTTTACAGCAGTGTTTCCCAGACGATAACGTACGTAGGAATCACCTGGGAATCTTGTTAAAATGTAGAACCAGATTCAGTAGGTCTGGGATGAGGCTTGAAATTCTGCATTTCTAATAATTTCCAGGTGAGAGCTGGAAATGCAGTCGACCTGAAGACTCCACTTCGAGTAGCAAGGATAATAGTTTTCGATTTGGCCGCATAGTGATTGAAATCACCTGGAAGCTTTTAAAAATCCCAATGCCCAAGTTGCACCCCCAAACCAGGCAAATCAGAATCACTAGAAGTGTGGCCTGGGTCTCAGGACTTTTTAAAGCTCCCCAGTGATACCAATGGGTAGCTGAGCCTGAGAACTATGAGCCAAGCCCTGAGTTAACCTCTGACACCACAGCAAGCAGGTAACGCCTTTAGGGCTTCTCCAACTTCATGTGCCCACGAATGACCAGGAAGCTCAATAACACTATGACTCTCAGGGCACCACCATGCAGAGGTTCAAAATGCTCTGGATTTGGGGTAGGGGTCCAGGAATGTGCTGGTTTTTAAAGCACCAGGTGATCTTGACACAGGTAGTCCTTTGAGAACTTGCTGCCTTAATATCAACTCGAGGCAAATGGTCAGTAAACACCAACTTGTAGATTAAAAACTTATTTTTCAATTAAAAGCTTAGTAATCTAGCCCTATGATTATCAGCTAACTCCAAAGTTATCAACCGGCACTTAGCTGGTCTCCTGCTTATTAACACCAACATCCTAACTCACATCCAGCAAAGATTAGCCTTGGCACCTGGCAAAGAGAAGCACACACTGACCGGCAAACGCCAGAGAGCTCCGGAGGATAAAAACGGGGCTGATCAGGGAAGCAGGGCAGCAAAGCCGAACAGCAGCAGCCTCCTTCCAAGCCTGCTCCTCCACTACATTTTCACTCAGTTTTCTGTTTTGTTCGCTACGTCCTGGGCTCACCTGAATCTAATCAATTTACAGGGGACTCCATACACCTGTCTGCCTCTGCATTTCCATCCCCCAGTGAGGTCTTCCTCCTGGAGGAAGCTAGGAAGTGGGGACTGTCTTATTCAGCCCTGGCTGGGAGCAGTTTCTGAAACAAAGAGGCTGCTCAAAACATGCCCATGGTAAGGAGTTGAAATGGGTGAATCAGGGAATTCCCAGCTTGCCGATGCTGGAGGGAAGCAGAGACATCTCTATCCACTAGGCCCATTTTGCAGATGGGGAACTAAGGCTTGGAGAATGTCTCTTGAGCCTTGTATTTTTGTTGTTGTTTTGTTATAAAAAATACTTTATTTAAATGGTACAAAAAAAATTATGCATAATTAAAAATGATTAGAAATTCATGTTACATAATGCTAAAAACCCAATTTACACAATCATAAAATCTAAAGTGATGGGAAAACATAAAATAGTTTCATTTGGTCCTCCCACCTAACAAAACTATTATAAAAATCAGATAAATAGTAACTACTGAAGCTGAGTTAAAGGCACATGACAACATGATTCCTCTATACACATCTAGTCATTTTATACGACAAACTGCTATCTCTTGAACGGAAGGGTGAACAATTTATTTAAAATATCAGGAGTGCATTAAGCACTTATAATGAAACCACTACTTTCTCCAAAGATTCAAACAGATTAACACTGCAAAATAGTTATTTCTATATAACACAGACTTCTGAAAAATTCAATAATCATTTGAGTTTAATAATATGCAAATGAATATAATTTACTCTGATTTCAACAACAGATCTTCAAAGTCAGTTTTTCCCAGGAAACCACTTACTTCCTAGATGCAAAAACACATTGTAGTTTTTCTGTTATCCGTCTGCAATGCTTTCAGCTAGCTGGATGTTTAATTATTCATTTTAAATTTACATATCTGGCCAGGCATGTTGGTATATACCTATAGTCCCAGCTACTTGGGAGGCTGAGGTGGGGAAATTGCTTGAGCCCAGGAGTTTGAGGCCAGCCTAGGCAACATAGTGAGACCCCCAATTCTTCAGAAATCATCCAAGGAGTAAGATAAACACTACAACCCCCATAAATAGGGTAAACAACAATGGAGTGAAAAATGACCACACACGCCATAAAGCAATGTTGAAGCAAATTCCTGCTGCGATAAATGTAGCAATTGTAATGGGTACCAACGCTGTACACTCGACATCATATTCTCCAATCCCAGGATACCATTCCAGATAGACTACGTTAAAAAACGCAATCAATAAACTGACAACCAACAAGGCGCCACCAAGGAGAAACCCAACTACTAGTGTGAAAGTTTTCTTTAAGGGTTTTAAAGAAAACATAATAGGTCACAACAGTGGATGCCAAAATCCAGAATCCAGAATGGATATTAAGTCTGGGAAGAAGTTCCTCCTTTTTCTCAGCAGCTGTAGAGGTTTCCAGCCCTGTGTCACCGTCATCATCCAGCAGGTCCTTGGCGTCCATGGCAGCAGGAATCACTGGAGCTGCTCCTGGGCCCTTAAAGAGTCTTGGCGCTGCCCTGAAACCTTGTGCCTTGTTTTTAAAGATGACAAAGAGACAGTGATGTGAAGTCCAAAGGGCCCTGAACCAGAGGTGCAGAGATCTGGGCTTTACTTGTACCTCTGCCACAGATGCCCTGGGTGACTGCAGACCAGCTGCTTATTCTCCAAGTCTAGGGGAAAATCAGAAATCAGTGATTCATCATTCACTCAGCAAACATTTATGGAGCCTCTGTGAGTGCCAGGCCTGGAGATATAACTAGTGAAGTATGTGGCCTCTAAACTGTGGCCAGACCACGCCACGGGAGCCAGGATTGGCTCTGCAGCCAAGTGTCTGTGTGGGTTTGGGTCACATTTTCTCATTGGCTGAGGCTTGTTCATGCATGTGTAAAGGAGGGATGAGAAGGCCTGTCTTGCAGGCTGCCATGAAGATCAAGTAGTAAACGTGCAAAAGTGCACAGTGCAGTCCTGGCCTGTAGCAGGCTCTCCAGCCGTAGGCAGTGTGGGTCAGTGGGCTGCTTTGATGAGCCAGCAATGGGCAGGAAAGTCAGCGGGCCAGGGTCCCCTCTGGAAATGCCTCGTCCAAGCCATCCACCTCTGTACACTTAGCAGGAGGGCTGAGTTTGAAGCATTCGTGGTTAAGACATCATTGGCAATTCCCGTGGTCTGCTAAAAAGGTGGACTTTCACACTCCTACATTTAATAGCTTCAGTCTAATCAAAATTATAGAGAAAAACCATGAGTTTGAAGTTCTAGTAACTTTCTTGAAATACACACAGAAACATAGATATCAATTATTATAATTATCCTTTGTATAATTATCCTGCTCCTTTGTAGCACTTATAGCCTATCAGGGAAAATTTCAACTCATGGAAAAGCACTATAGATAGGATAGAATCATTAACAAGAGGTAGATTATAAAACCTTCCACATGAATGGGCTGAGTAGTGGGGGTGACCTGGGCTCCCAAAGGGGTCTCTGGCTATAGAATGACGTAAGAGGTTCCAGGTGAGCCCAGACGAGGAGCGGGTTGGGCTCGGGTCTGGGAAGGGCCTGACTGCCCCATGGAGGGAGTGGCCCGTTACCCAGCAGGGCCCCTTTGTGTTTCTGCTGCAGTCCCCAGGTGACCTCTCTTCCCTCCCTGCCCTCCAATCCCACCCCTGGTCCCCAGGGAGAGGAACAAGGGACAGCCATGCCAAGACAGGATCCCCAGGGCAGCAAGAAGGCAGGCTCCCTGGTTATCTGCCCACAAGTTGGAGCCTGCGGCTCACAGACAGTGCAGTGCTGGAGCACTGGGTCTGGAGCCAGGCAGACCCCAGTTCAAATCCTGGTTCTGCCACTTACTAGCTGGCTGACCTGGGGCACGCTCCCTTACTTTTCTGAGCTTCTATCTCTTCCTCCGTAAACCTGAGAAAGAAAACTTGTCTTGTTCGACACTGCATTCACCCGATGTTTACTGAGCACCAGTGATGAGTCAGGCGTTGTTCCTGCTGCAATGTCCCAATGAGATGCTGGGTGTGACTGATAATCACACTCAAAAGAACTTCCATTTATCAAGTGTTTCCTACATGCCACGCCCTGAACTAAATATTTTACATCTAATGTCTCATTTAATCTTCACCAAAACGCAAGGGGAGGTAGAATTGTCCCATTTAACAGTTGAGGAAAAGAAGGTTCAGAAGGTGGAACAGCTGCCCAAGGAGATTTGGCTCAGCGCAGCACAGCTGGGATGGAGCTGGGCCCCACAGACTCCAGCCTGCCTCCCAGCACCTCCTGGGATTCTGCACTTGGGACATTCTGGGAAAATGCTTGAGACTGGCCGTGGTTCTTGCTGCCCTTCCCAGACTGCCTTGCACACTGGGCCAGGCACACCGTGAATGTCCACACTGGCCAGGGGAGCAATGGATGAGTGTGGGACAGCAGGGCAGGGCATTCCACCCCAAGTCGTGGACCTGCCCCTTGAGTCTCAGTGGGACCTCCACCCCAAGTCACTCCCCGTCTGGGCCTGGGCACCAAAGAGATGACAGATAATACAAATCTTTGGAGAATTCTCAAAGTACTATCAAATATAATGAGTTATCATTTAGATAGACGGAGTGAGTGTTTGACCTAGTGAAAGGCAGAACTGGGCTCAGATCCCGGCCTACCACACTCTAGCTTGTGACCTTGGGTGAGTCACTTACACTCTCTGAGCCTCAGTCCAACTTGGTTTCCTCGTCTGTGCGTGGGGGAGAGTAGTAACGCCTCCCTTGCAGAATTGCTCTGAGGTTAAAAGAGATGCTGTAGGCAAAGTGTCATAGCACAGTGTCAGGCCCGCCTCTGGCGTGCAATCTGCTGTGCTGTGATAAGAGGAGGAGTGGCTATGGTGGCAGCCCTGCTTCGTGCCTCCTGCTGCCCCCCGCATGGAGGCAACAGCCAGGAAACCCATCAACTGAGTTGAATCCACCAACCCCAGGTAAGAACCCATACGCAGCAGTGACATTAACCCATCTGCAGTTAGGATTAAAGAATCTGAAGGCGAAAAAGGTGTTTGGCCAACAGCCCAAGACAGGAGGCCCAGTGGGGCTTTCCTAAGCAGGGCAAAATCTATTTTCTTTCCCTACAGGTTACAGCTTCCCTATAGGTTACAGCTCCCACGTAGGGAGCTCCAAACGCCAAGCCTTTCCCCAGTTCGTGGCTGCTTTTGGGGAGATCACCTGCCATGTCTGGAGGGGAGAGGCCCTAGTGGGGAAAGGTACACCAGGGTCAGAAGACCCTGGTGACCTCACATCACCTCTCCAGGCCTCACTTTCCCCATGTGTCCATTCAGGGCCTCCACTCTGTGTTACTCTGGGCTCCATCCTCTCAGTGGATTTAGAGTCAGAAAAGACCTGCGGTCAAGTCCTGATTCTACCACTTAGTAACCACGTGCCCTCGGGAAATCCCCTCCCTCTGTGGGCCTCAAGCTCCTCCTCTGTGCGAGGGGGTGACGCTGCTTCTCTTGCATGGTTGTTTTGAGGATAGAGTTCTACGCTGTGTGAAAACCCTCAGCCAGCAATTAAACTCGCCTTCCACTGAAGTTAAATAAAATGTGTAGAGATGAATCTCTAAATTTAACATTCTGTTGGAATACAAGAATTGTAATTTGGGGCATACACACAGACCAGGTGGTCTTCAGTATGTCTGAAGAACAAAAAGGAGGTTGGAGGTTTTACAAAAAGGAAAAATGTTACATATTGTTCTTTTAGAAAGCTTACTGGCACTAGTAAAGTTTGGGGGAGCTGGCAGTGTCGGGTAAAATCAGTCTTACAATTGTAGTAGGTTGTTGTAGACGCCATTAGATAAAACTGGTTCCAGGTTACAGCAGGCAGTTTTAGCTCCTAGGCTCGCAGAGAACAACATTCTTGGAGCAATGTTATATGCCCTGAGTGCTTTCTCCCCTGGCTTCTTGACTCTGCTTTGGTTGGGTGGGACAAGAATGACCCAATTTGTATGATCAACTGTCACACTTGTCAACATAAAGGATCCTTTTTTACCGCTGAGGTCTTCAGTCTAGAATTAGGCCTCCCTGCATCTACTCTTTACCTGGAACTCTGCAGTCCCCTTCCAGTCCCATGCTGGGCCTTGGCCGTGTGACCTGCTCTGGCCCATGGGACATGCTTGTTTGCCCTCTTATGTGAATGTTTGCTCTCTCAGACCTCGCCATTTCCATGAACCATGCTCCGGCAAACCTGCTCAAGGCATGCGAGAAGCACATGGAAGGAGAGCCCAGCAAGGTTGGCCAAGGTCAGCCAAGGTCAGCCAAGCCCGTCCCAGATTCGGAGAAACACACAACTGATCTGAAGATTCGTGCGCAACAATAGACGGCTGCTACATTTTGGAGTGGCTTGTTATGGAACAATAGCTCACTTAAACAACCAAGAAGCAGCAGCGGTGTGTTTGGGAAACAAAGAGTAGTCCCGAGTGAGAGGAACTTTTAATACACATAGGCAAGATGCCGTGACAGAGCCAGCAGTTTACAAGCAGGGTAGGTGTGAGGCCCGGTGCTGTGGAGGTAGTTTGCTACCATGAGAGAAGCCGGCCTGAGGACAGAGCTGCTACTCAGAGGATGGTGGAGACCCCATTTTCCCACCTGTCCCCTCCTGTGCTTGCACATGGTACAGATATTTGATGTGCAGAGCTGAGCCAGCCAGAAAGAAAGGAAAAGTATATGACAGAGATGCCAGCTCAGTGCTCTGACCTGACAAACCAAAGCTGGAAACTTCTGCTCAGGGATAAAAATAAGCCCTTCTTATTTCAGACACATTGGCCAGGTTTTCCGTTGCCGCCGCTGAAAGCCCTCCTATCTGATGCACAGCAGACGCTTGGTCCCTGCAACTCCCCAATTTCTGCAAGAGCAGGCCAGACACCGAGAGGCTCCCAATCCATCTCCCTGCCAGTGGCTGTGACTAGTTGGAACACTACTGAATTCGGTAAAAAGCTTGTTTGGAGCTCAGCCCAAATGTAACAGACGTTCTGATTCAACTTTATTTTTTCTCTACTGATTCTTTATGAAAAGCTCATAACCTGTTGTGTCTTTTAAAATACCCCTTGTCACCCCCCCCCACACACACATGCAACGGTCCAACCTAACAAGGTGCTGGTACAGCTCCAAATTGCTGTCCACTTAAGAATCATATACAGTACAAAAAGAAAGTGGGAGAAAATAAAACCACACGATACAAAGCCTGCCACCACCACCACTCTCCTCTCCTCAGCTCCACACACACCCTCAGAACTTCCCGCTTGTGGCTTTCAGATGTGCAGCTGGAAAGTGAGTGGACATAGAGTATGGAAACAGGCAGCACGGGATGCAGAGAGAGCACTGAGGCAGGAAACCCGAATCATGTGCTGCTCGGTACAGCCTGGCTGTGTGTTCTTGGACTTGGCAATCCCCTCTCCGGGCTTCGGTTTTCTCCTGTGTAAAGGGAGTTCTCACTAAGCCCTCTCTCCCTCTGCTCCTCTGTGAGACTCGGGAGGGTCTTCCTCTTTAATTTCAGCCTCCGTCTGCAGCTACAACTGTGTCCGGGGAGTGTGGTAGGGCTTGGGGCGTTTTTGGAGACAGGAAGACCTGAGTTTTAATTCCAACTCTAGTGCCCAGATGCTGAGTTAATGTTGAACAAATATTTAACCCAATCTGATCTTTAGTTTGTCATCTGTAAAAGGGGAATGATAATAATACATTATTTTTTACAATTAGAGATGATGTATGTGATATATAAGCAGGTGCTCAATGGATGGTAAATATCCTCCTTACTTTTGTTGCTGTTGTCTTTTTTTGTTATGTGACTTTAACAGAAGTCAGATGGGCATTTGCTCAGAGGTTGGGTGGATGGAGCCCACAAGCACATGAGAATAAAGTGACTAGAATGGAAACAAAAAATTAGATGTTCTATATGCTGTAACTCAGTTTTGGCTGGAAATTATACAGACCTCGGTGGGGAGTAACATTAGAGACTGAAAGGGAGATGATTAGCACAGGTGGCTGGAGATGAACTAATGCCCTGAACTGGCCCAGACATGTTGTTAGACAGAAAGAAAAAAGCTAGCATAGCTGAGAGCCTAAAATTTCAGTTACTATGCATTTATTCTGTATCTTGTCACTATAGAGTTGAGTTTTACAGTCTATTTGCAAAGAAGAGCAAGGAACTTTCCAGTAATATTGAAGAGCTTGTTGTAATAGTCCTAAGGACCTTGAGAAACCACATTTGTTAGCAAGTTTGTTGTAGAAAAGCGTGTTTGTTCAGTTTAAATGGAAAGCCATATTTTTCACAGGTGGTTGATTCCACTGCACATTCCTGGTGATAATTAACTCACCATGACCTCCCACATTCAATCCTAAGCAACTCCACCTGTAAAAAGAGCTTACGGATACCCGCAAAGTTAGGAACATGGCTAAAGGCATTTCTCTCCAGATAAGTATTTGTTTTGCAGATAAGAATAAGGTGACTTTAAACAAGTGTAGAATAATAATTTGTTTCAGGCACGGTAAAGCCCCGAGAAGCAGCAAGCTGGCAGCTCTCTGGTCCAGCTGCCGAGGCCACGGGGACCTTTTGTAGGACTCAGGGACCATCTGAGAGGAGGGGTTCCTGAGTGAAGAATGTGAGAACATCTCAGCCCAGAAGTGACTCCATTCCCCAATCTGAAACCACACAGGACTGTGGCTTGTGGTGGATTTGTGCTGTGTCAATTTAGCTAAGCTAGAAATACATTTTCCAGAAATTCCTTTCCTGCATAGTTCCAGGTTAACATGGGCCCAAGAGACACTCCATGTGAGCTGAATGCAAGGTGAAGGAGCAGCCACAATCTTCGTGTACCCGGAAGCGTGTCAGTAGAGCGTTCAGCATGGGATGGGAGGAGGGGACAGGTGAGCGTTGGGAGAACTAAGGAGGCAAGTTACAGACGATGATCTGCTGGCTGGTTTTCTAACCCACCCTGCCTGCATCTGCAGCAGTGCTCTCCTTCTGCAGAGGGAAGTGGGGAACACACTGCTCCCTTTTCCCACTCTCTGGGGTCTCTGAATTATTTAGAGACACATAGGCAAGCAACAGGCTCATTCAAATAAGCAATATTTCACACTGCACTGCCAGCTGGGGCTGGGTGGGGCTCGCAGGCATAGCCAACCTCTTCCCTCTGTCCCCAGACCTGAAACTCTTCATGCCACCAGCCCTAGGCTGGAAGGTGACCATTCCCTTCAAAAGAGCTGATCCTTGTTCTCCATGTAGTTTAGACATGAAGCAGCCCAGGACCAGAGGAAGAGAGGGCAGCGCCAGCAGGTCACTGGGTGAAGCTGGGTCCACCCGGTGCCACCATGTATAATCAATGGGCAGGGCCTTGTGCCCAGAGGAGCCCCAGGCCAGCCGGCTGAGACAGCTGTCGGGACATCCCCATCTCAGACAAACCAGGGGCCTTGTCTGCTGGGTGAGGAGCAGATCTGCCAGCTGGTGCAGCAGCATCAGAGTGAGGAAGGGCCAAGGGGCTGGAGAAAGGGCCTTCTCCAGGCTCTGTGGTGACGGGAATTAGGCTGAGAAAGGCTTTCCAATCTAGCAGAGCTGGGCTGGAGGCCTGGAGCAGCAAAACTGTCTTTTGGCACTAAAAATTAATAACGTGGAAAGCTGAGAAAGAACAAGGCTGTGAGCCTGCCCACCAGGCAGCCTGGACAGAAGTCAACGTGTTCTATTTTTATCAAGAAGTGCCACGTTCTATTACACCACTCTGAAAGAGATGCTCGTTTTAACATGGCAAGGAAGTCTTGGTCAGGGGCTCTAAAAGGAAAAATCCGAATTGCAGGATGTGTGTGTATATGTATGTGCATGTGTGTGTGTACATGTGCATGTGCACAGGTGTGCGTGTGCATATTTGTACGTGTGCATCTATGTGTGCATGTGTGTGCATATACATGTGTGCATATATGCATGTGTGGGCACACACAGGAGCTGTTCAGAGAAGCCAGAAAATGCAACTGCAGAGATTTCTAATGCCTGCAGCCTGGATGGATCGGAGGCAAGTGCCTGCTGGTCATTCCTCCCAGGCCAGATAAACAACCCAACTGTCACTCCCAGGCCCCTGCATGTTTGCCCCAAACTCCAGAGGACCCCAGTTGAGCTCACCCTCCTTCTGTCCTGAGTCTGCCCCTCCTGCTCTGGGCAGCCCTGCACAAACTGAGGCACAGTCACAATGCTGACGTCCTCTCACCCTGAGTCCAAACTGGGGCCAAATCCTCTCAACCAACCCCTCACCTCCCTCTTTTCACCACCACCAAAATAAACAGAATCCTCTACTGTCCACCCCTCCTCATCTGCTGCCTCCCCCTGTTCCCGTCATACCATTCACCGTGCACAGGCCACCTGAGCCCACACCGGAGTGTCCTTCTTCCTCCTCCTTGTCTTGCACACTCCGGCTTCCCAGCTCCACCCCATGATGTCCCACAAACTGGGAAGACTCTGACAAATGTGGTGGGATAGTGCCCCCATCTATATCCTCCCTGCCCCGACATGCCACAGAAATGACAGTAAGAGGATGAACTAGAAGCAGCTGGCCCCCAGGGGCTGAGAGAAGGGGAGCTCAGGCAATGGCAGCCAGGATCAAAGGACTCAAACATTTGGGAGCAGCCTCGGAAGAGTTGAGGAAGGGTGGTAAGGGCGGGGTGGGGTGTGGGGAGGCGAGCAGGGTGGACAAGAACAGAGACTCCCCAAGAGATTCTGGGCACTGACAAGGCCTGGCGCTGCAAGCACGGGATTGGTTGAAAGTTGGTATAAAGTCACCAGTTAGAGCCCCAAGCCCCTTCTCCCACCTGTCTCAGGAGTCTCCAGGTGATTGTGTGGAGAAACCACACCTCTCCAAACTTGAGGACGCCAGGTGCAGGGGAAGGAAGGGTAGTCTCCCAGCTAAAAATGGGGTGGGTGCTTAAGGAAAACTCTACATCCTGAACTGTGGGAGCCTCAACTCCCTTCCCCACTGGCAGGTCCACAGGCTGCCCCCACCCAGAATAGAAATGAAAAGATTCATTTCTGGAGAAACTGAATTTGCCAGAGAGGAAACCATTGCCCCCTGACATCTGGGGATCCCCAGTGAGAAGCTGGGCTCACCTTCTGTGTTAGTCAGGGTTCTCCAGAGAAACAGAACCAATAGGTAGACAGATGATAGATGGATGGAGTGATAGATAGACAGAAGACATACACAGATACATATAGATTTATTATAAGGGGTTGGTTCATGCACTTGTGGAAGCCAAGAAGTCCCACCATCTGCCATCTGCAAACTGGAGACCCAGGAGAGCCAATGGTGTCAGTTCCAGTATAAGGACAGGAAAAGCCCAAGATTCCAGCTCAAGTGGTCAGGCAGAGAGAGCAAATTCTCCCTTCCTCTGCCTTTTTGTTCTATTCAAGTCTTCAAGGGGTTGTACGATGCCCGCCCACATTGGAGAGGGCAATTTGCTTTGCTCAGTCCATGAATTCAGATGCTAATCTCATCAGGAAACACCCTCACAGACACACCCAGAAATAATGTCTAGCCAAATAACTGGACATGGTCCTGCCAAGTTGATGCATAAAATTAACTACCGTACTGAGAACTGAACTCTGATCCTTTTCTCTTTGCTCAAAATTCTTTCCCAAGGAGCCTGGAGAGAGTCATGTTTGCAGTTCACCAATTTCGCTAAACGGGTCATTTTGACCCAGTATATTGTGGCTTGCTCTGGTCACCTGACCCTGGCATAACATCACTTGAGGATTAGCAGACTTCCTAACCTTAACTTAAACATTTCTTGTGCTGACTCCAAGTTTTTAGACAAAGCTTTACTCCTTTAAACAATTGTAAATTAAAGAATCTCTGAACCCACCTATGACCTGTAAGCCCCCGCTTCAAGATATCTTGCCATTTTGGGCCAAACCAATGTATAACCTCTATGTATTGATTTATGACATTGCCTGTAACTTCTGCTTTCCTGAAATGTATAAAACAAAGTTACATTTTGACTGCCTCCGGTGCACTTTCTCAGGACTTCTTGAGATTATGTTTCTCCAGGCCCTGGTAACTCACATCGGCTCAGAATAAACCTCTTTAAAATATTTTACAGAGTTTGGATTTTCTGCTGACAACACTATCCAGCCACCCTCCAAGGAAGCGCTGCAGGCAACGACACCCATCCACACACATAGTCTGCTCTTAAAGTTCTTAGGTGTCTTCTATGGTCTTGAAAAGAAACAGTTGGCTCAGGAAAGACTAAGGAAAAAAGAGAGAAACCACATTAATTCAAGAAAGTAAAAAAAAAAAGGTATCTGTAGAAAATTAAAACAAGGAAGAAAAACAACCTTCAAAATTTAGAAGAATATTCTCAGAAAGAAAACAGGAGAGGCCACACATCAAATAAGAATTGGATGCTATTAAAAAGGCATAACCAGGATGAAAAATTTCTTAACTTAGAGTTGAGGAAAGTAGAACGAAAAGACAAAAAGATGGGAAACACGAGGAAAGAGATAAGATAATTAAAGGATCAAGCCAATCTGGCATCTGACTCAAATGTGTTCCAAAGAGAAAACAGAGGCACAGGCGAGACACAGCTCAACTCTACAGGCCGCCCTTTGCAGAGAATGTGGCGTGAACAGTGCCCTGGAGTCAGAGGCTGCAGGGGCCTTGATCAGAGGGAGGGAAATCCACAAAACAATGCTAAAGACATTTTCCCAGAGCCAAAGGACATGTGTTTCCAAGTTGAAAGGGCCAGTGAATACCAGTACTGTAGATAAAAGAGACCCACACAAAAGCACATCAGAATTTAATAATAATGTCAACATTGTACCCCTGGCTAACAGACGAGATGGACTCTCTGTGGCTAAGATAAGACCCTGGAGAGAAAATTAAGTGGCCTGTAAGGTCTGTTAACTGCCATAGATTTTCTTCCTGCAATTAGGCAGAAACCCATTCTAAGAAAACATTGCCCATCTGACCCCAGTGGACCACCCAATGCCGGCTGACTAGGACATATCCCACCTCGGGAGTCCTGCCAGAGGTGGGGGTAAAAACAAAAACATTGTCAGATAAGCAAGTACTCAAAAAAATGTGCCTCTTGTGCATTCTTTCTTAGGAAGCTACTGGAACACGGGCTTCAGCAAAATAAGGGAATAAGAAAGAGAAAAACACGTGTTAAAAGACAATTTTCAAAAACAGGTAAAATCATGACTCTATATAGATACAAAATTGACCACATGTTAAAGATTGTATTTAACTAATTAATGAGGAACTGAAAAGGTTTTGTAGCCGATTCCAAGGAGAATCTGAAGAACAGACACATTTATTGATCAGGAATATTGGAATGAATGTGCAAAATAGAAGCAAACAAGTTTTCTCGGGGGAGGGAGGGACAGCTGTCTCTCCATAGAACATAATCCATTTGCACGTCCATAGACAAGAATTATTTTGCATTGTTATCAGTTACCTGCAGCTTTCAGAATTGTAAAATAGCTCCCGTAGAATTAGACTCAGACACCCTGGAAGCGTGTGCCTGGGCAAAGCAAGATGTGTTGCCTCCCACTGAAGCACAGAGATTTCCCTACAAATGTAATCCAGGTAAAGGGGAATATCTTTCACAAAATCTGGGAAGGAGGTTCCAGGGTGGAGCCGGGACCGGCTGGGAGATTCTAATCGATCTGCTGAACACACAACTAAACAAACTAAACAAAAGATATTTTAAGAATCTTCTTGAAAGCATCTAAAAGCTGGGAAGACAGTAAGAAATTACCAGGCCAAACACAAAAGGGAGGCAGGGTTCAGCGGGGAAAAGGAGAATGGAAGCTGCTTTTGCCCTGAGAGCTTTTGTGGAGGTGAAAATCAGAATGTGTTTGAACCTCCTGGGGATGAGGAGGACAGAGATCAAACACGGTCCTGCCCAACTATAACAGAAAACACAACTTGTAGATTATTCGATGAGATTATTAATCACTTTTTAAATAAACAGCTTACTCTTTTCATTCTCTCTGCTGCCAGTCACCGTTTCCATAATTTTGTTATTTCAAGATTGCCATAAAAATGGAATCATACAGTACATGATCTTTTGGAATGACTTTTTCCACTCAGCATTAATGTAGGGCTAAGGCAGAAAAGGAGGGTGGACAGAGGCTGAGTGCAGCCATTTGGGCAGATACCAGGCCCTAACCTCCCTGAGCAAGGAAGTCACCAGCAAGTCGCCAACCTGAGACCCCCCGAAGGTGGATGAATTAACACTAAGCCAGATGTCTTACAAACTGTGCTTACCTGTCTGTGACGGCAGTTTATGATTAACCTTTATGGCCAGACCACAAGACAATTCTGATGACATACAGCTGTTTCCCAACAGGGTTTTTGAATATTTAAAAACATTACAATTGCCCCATAAGCGGTCCCCTCCTGCTCAGGAGAGGCCCCCTACTCTGTCTGTGGGGTAGGATCTATTGTCTGTCTCTCTTTCTCAATAAACCTCCCTGTCGCTAGATGGCCTGCACTTGAATTCTTTCCTGCTCCAAGCCAAGAACCCACTTGGCAAATTCAGGGGGCTTCCCTCCCTTCATTGGGGCACCTCTTGCATCAGCATCATTTTCTGGAGATTCGTTCAAGTTGTTGTATCTGTTAGTAGTTCATTCCTTTTTAATGGATAAATATTAATAGTATTCCAGGGCATGAATATACACAGCAGTTTAACCATCCATCTGCTGAAGGGAATTTGAGTCGTTCCCAGTTTCTGACTGTAACAAATCAAACTGCTATGAACATCTGTGTACAGGTTTTGTGTGAACATAAGTTTTTATTTCTGGGTTGTATGGTGGTTGCATGTTCAGTTTTATAAGAAACTGCCAAACTGTTTTCCAAGGTGGCTATACTACTTACATTCCCACCAACAAGGTAGGAGTGACCCCGTTTTTCCACATTCGTGCCAGCATCTGGTGTTCTCATTATTTTGTGTTTTAGCCATTCTGACAGGTATATAGTGGTATCTCAGTGTGGCTTTAATTTGCATGCCTTTAATGGCTGAGGACGTTAAACATGTTTTCATGTGCTTATTTGCCATATCTATATCCTCTTTGGTGAAATGTCTATTCACATCTTTTGCTCATTTTCTAACTAGATTGTTTGTTTTTGGGTTTTTTTACTATTTAGTTTCAAGCATTCTTTGTATATTCTAAATGCTAGGAGTATTGGGCTCTCTTTGGAAGGAAATCTGATGGACACACTTACTTAACTATTACATCACTTTATGTGTGGAGTCTGATAATGAATTTTCCAAATCAGGGACCCAGGGAAGAAGGAAAGAATGAATAAGGAGAGTGTGGAAGAGTTTGAGAATGGCTTACAATGTCTTAGGACCTCAGACATTGTAAGGAACATCAATGTCTTAGAAACATCAATGTCTTAGGTTCCTCATCTGGCTTCTGCAGAGTCCCACTAAGACTCTGCTGTCCCCTGGCTGAGACAGGCAGCCTGATTCTCGTTTATCAAGTGCTGACAGTCTCGATGACACAGGGCAGACATTCCTGACACCATCAACAGTCAGGGCCCACTACCAACCCTGACGGCCATGCCTCCACCCACGTCCTTCTTGCGCAGGTAACTGGCTTCGGAGGCACCACTCCAGCAAATGCACAGAACAATTTATGAGCTGCAGCCCTAGGGCTTGGTTTGGCCAGCAGAATCAGAAATCTAGCGTGAAGGCTGCTGCCATATTTCACCTTCCCACTTCCCTTTGAACACATTTCAGAGCTATGAATCTTAAAAGTAGAAGACTAGCCACTTCAAAATGAGGCTCAGAGAGCTGCGTTATACGGGAGAGCTGTGCTACAGAGGAGAGCTGTTCTGGGTAATACCAGTGGCTGGCCCCTCTTTCTTCTACTTCACCTGCACTGCAGCACCGTCCTCTGGGCCCACGGGGCAGTCCTCCCACCTGGGACCCCTCAACAGTGAGGGCAGGACAATTAAAAGAGGACAAACACACCAGATGCCATAATAGGTGACCCACAAATGGTGGAGAAGAACCTAAGCGCCACACAGGCGGTGAAGGTGAGCTCCCAGGCCTGACAGCCCATCTCCCAAGAGACCTCTTGGTCAATTTTTTACAGTCCAGAGTGTAACCCTCAACTTTACATTCTTAGAAACTGGATTTTTCCAGTTCTTAATAGATGTCCACTAAACTAGCCCACAAGAGTGAAATAAGAAACAGAAGGCTAGTTTATGAATTCATTAAAACAATGCAAAGTGTAACTCTGGACCAGAGCAGCCCAAGTCTATGTGATCACTGCCTACTCTGCTGTAAGCAGACTGGCAGGGAGCCTGACATGGCTTCACGGGCAAGAGGCAAAGCCTGAGAACCAGGATTCGGACCTAGGCATTGGACACTGCAGACTATGCTATCACCTCTGTGCTATGCAGCAAGTTCAGTCAGAAATTAGCTTGAGGCCTCTCCACTCACAGCCACCTGCGCCTGTTTTTTGTTTCTGCCAGGAGGACCTTTCACCTAATCTCAGATGGATCTCAAAACCACACCCAAATTGGTGGCTTCACCGAAATCACCTCTATCTTCCCACACTTCAGGCTCTCATTTCAGAGGCTTGGTCCAAGCTGGCTACCCTCAGCCCACCAAAAACAAAAACAGGTCCCCAAACATGCAAGCAACATCCTGTTTGCAAGCAACAAAAAAGCTCAACCCAAACAGCGATAAGCAAAAATGAAAATATGTTTGTTGGTTTAACTGAAAGTGCAGGGGAAGGGGCAGCTGCAGGCCCAGCTGGATTCAGGGCTGAACTCGTGTTGCCAGGACTCTGATTCTGTCCTTGCTCCACTCTGTCTTCCCATGTGGGCTTCCATCCCTGACTAGCTTCCTGGAGGCTCTGCTTTCATGATTGCAAGGTGGCTGACTCAGCCACATCATCTTTTGCTCTCCATCAGCAGGAGCAGGAGGGGACAAGCCACTTTCCCCATGACCAAAACAGGTCTGGGACTGGGACTTTTAGGCTTTGCAGCCAGAATGGGTCATGCATGTGCCCATCCTGAGCCAATCCCTGTCATCAGAGCAGGACCTGAGGCTCTGATTGGCCAGGCCTGAGTCACACGCAACGGGAAGCAGGGAGAAAGGCACCCCCATCAGAACCAAGTCCTGGGAACTTTCAGAGGAAATTGGTGCTCTAAGTGTCAATGGAATGAGTGGGTGCTGGCTCCGAATGACAAGTGCTTTCTGCCCCCCTGCCCTGTGCTTCACACTCACCCCTGCACTTTCACTGTCCCCAGCGTCCACACCCGGTGCACCCCTGTTCATCCCACCACTGCCCTGTCCTACTCTCCTGTCCATACTTCAGGAAACCCAGAGCCTGCCTCCACCAGGCAGCCTTCCCTGATTGCCACAGCCCATACATACCCTCCTCTACACTCTGAAGGCACTTACTGTCCACAAAGCTCACAGGGCACCTAGCACAGGCTGCCTGGTCAAGGTCTTTGTCTTTTGGGGTGTGTGCATTTCTCTCCAACACCATCCTCTAGGGCTGAGATATGTAAACTTTTTCTATAAAAGGTCACATGGTAAATATTTTAGGCTTTGTGGGCCAGACAGTCTCTGTAGCAACTAATCAACTCTGCCATTAGAGCACAAAAGCAACCATAGGCAATATGTAAATGAATGAGTGTGGCTATGTTCCAATAAAACTTTATTTACAAAAACAGGTGGTAGGCCAGATTTTACAACAAGGGCTGTAGTTTGTCAACCCTTGCTCCAGGGCCTTAAGAACTGGACCTTGCCTTATTTCTTTTTGAATTACCTGCTCAGGCCAGCACAGTGTTTGGCACACAGTGACCAACAGTAATCATAGATGATTGGACAACATTGGGATTTTATGATTTTAGTTTCCCTCCTTTAAAAGAAAAAACAAAAATCTGTGAAGGGGGATTATACCCAAAGAGGAAACAGTGTGTGTTCCTGGTCCACATCAAGAAAGAGATGCAAGGTACACTGGGAATTTCTCTTTCCTGACTCTTCTAGAAATCAGGAACAACCAGAGCAGTTGCTAAAAAGTAGTCCTCTCTGGTGTACACCAATCATAAATAAATAGGAATGCATGGCTGTGTATGTGTGAGTGTGTATATGAGAGTCCATGTGTATGTGTGTATGTGTCTATGCATGTGTGTAGGACTGGCACGCTGCAAACAGGCACCCACGTTGCAAAAGCTGGCCCCATCATCTGGCTGAACGCACTTCCTCCTTGCAGGTCCTGCCAAGGCCACACATGTGTGTTGACTCTTTCTGGGGAGAAAAAGAGTTCAAGCCTGGACCAGTCTGCGGTTCCATGCTGGGCATTTTGGGAACCCTTTGTTCTGTCTGCTGGGCCATGTGCTCAAAATCACTGAGAAAAACTGAGTGTCCTTCGTGGGAGAATTGCTCCCTGTTGGTCTTAAAGAGCCAAGTGTGTCTTTGAGTTGGAAGCAGTGGGAGGGAGCATGGAAAGAGAACCCCATTTTCTGCCACTGGAAGGGGATAACAGGCCCTCTTGGGACTTTCCCACTTCTGTTGAGCCCAGATAGCCTTCCTTTCCTTCTCCTGCTTTCCTTCAATGCTAACCTCTTTCAGAAACACCCTCACCAACACACCCTAAAATAACGTTTGACCAGCTACCTGGGCACCCCTTAACCCAGTCAAGGTGACACATAAAATTAACCATCACAAACTGGGTTCAAATTTTGTTCTGCTGCTTGCTGGTTGGATACTTAGGGCAAGGTTCAGTCTCTCCAAGCCTCAGTTTCCTCATCTGAAAAATGAAGTTGACTCCATGGCATCATTGTGCAGAGTTGTTGAGTAAACATGATGGGGCATGGTACATTGAAGGAGCTTCAAAAATAAAACCTCTCACTCAATAAGTTTTGTCAGCCCACAAAGACATCTATTACACCTGCAATATGAATTTGATTTCCACAAATAACACATTTCTCTTAGCCAATGTTTTCCTTCTCTCTAAGAAGCCACCCAACAGCACAGAAAATGAATTTCCATTTCCATCTTCTTTGTGGCTTATACAACCTTCTGTCCTTCGTGTGTCCCTGTTATATTCTCTCTCTCCCATTTGTGCTGTCATCAGCTCCATCAGGGCAGGAGGGACAGGCAGGAATTAGATCTTCATCATGATTGCCTAGACTGCCCTGCTAGTGTTCATTGAAAGACTTTTTTTTTTTTAAACTCCAAATGCAAAAATTAAGAGCAAGGTCTTCCTTACCTAAACCAGAGGGGTCATTTTCATTAAAAAAAAAAAAACAAAAAACAAAAAACAAAAAACAGACACACAGATTCATAAGTCATAAGGGAAACACAAGCAAATGTTCATGCTCTTCCTCACCCTCCCTGGACTCAAGGGGGAGAAACTGACCATAAGGCTCCCCCCTTCAGGGAGGGGCACACAGAGAAGGGTGGGCATCATCGATGCCCAGTGAATTCCCAGGGAAGTTGGTCTTGTCTGCTCAGGGGAAGAACAACATGTCTGTTCACTGGTCATCACATTCAATGATCAAAAAATGTCTACTTGTCACCTACTGTATGTAAGGTGCTATCCGCCATGCTGATGTGACCCCAGCGGGAGAAACAAGTCAACACTGAACACAGCTCATGTTCCAGAGCTTCTCCAAACCCCAGGGAGCCAGCCCCGTGCCTTCCCTTCTGTGCAGCTGGCTCTTTTCAAGAGGGTCCTGAAAGGGACCCATGAATTCTTTTAAATGATGCTTTCCCAACAGTAGTGATGCTCTCACCTCTTAAATACTACATTGATCCTAAATCCAAGCTGTTGCCTTATCATAAAGTCTTTGGGGGCCCAGGCCTCCAAAATGGATTTCTACCCCGGTCAGGAAGTATCTGTTCAGTTCCTTTTCCATCATGGCAAAATGTCTGAACCTGAGTGGGCCTTAACTAAGAGCTGGAGAATGTGGCAGCTTCGTCACACTCCTAACAATGAAAACAAAAGAGAACAAAGCTCAAAAAGGCATGGAGAGAGGGTCTGCGGCAGGCAGGCCCCTGAGCTCAGTGATACACTGTGGCTGCATGTGGAGGGCTGGGCACGTGGTTCTGTGCAGTGGTGGTGTCTATTTGCCTGCTAACTGGTACCAGGAATTTCATCTGCCCACAAAGGCATCCCTTACTCCCACAAGATAAATTTTGTATTTCATAGGTAATAAAATACCTCTTAAATCATTTTTCTTCTCTAAGAAGCCTCCCAACTGCAAAGAAAAATTAAAGATTTTCCCAGAGAATGAGGCTTATAAAAACACTTCAAAATCTCAAGAAATGGATAAAGCTATAGAAAAAGGTCTCAATAACTGCCGCCACCATTGTAGACCACGTGACTCAAGGCAGGTGCGGTCTGTGGCCTCATCTGTCAGGTGGGGATATTGAGTCCCGCCTTGCAAGGAGACTCACGGAGATCACTGCATGCAGGGACCAGCAGCTGCCCCCAGCGTCCCCCTCCCCACATCCCCTCTTTCCCTGTCTCCCAGATGACAGCACAGTGGCCTCAGGTGGCCTGAATATTGGGTTTTGAGAGGCTTCGGAGACGCTCCCAGAGTGACCCCCGTGCAAGCCCGGACAACAGGATCACAAGGCTTTCCACATCTTCTCTCCCTTACCGCACCCCACCCCCAGCTTCTGGGGCCACCACCCCACGCTGACTCTTCCCTTCCTTCTGACCTCCAGTCCAGCTCCTCCACAGTGACTAAACTGTGCCATTGTTTAAGTCACACACAGCCCTCATATCCCCAGCTCTCCCCATCTGAGTTCAGGCCACCAAGTGTGACATCCCCTTTCCCGATGAGCCTCTTGCCCCTGGGAGGAGAGTCCAGCCGTGTGACCTTGGATATGCCGCCTACTCTCTGCCACCTTGAATGCCATGCTGGAGTGCTTGGGCTTAATCGGAAGGTCATATGGATCCATGGGAGGATTTTAAACAGAAAGGTGACAGTCAGATTTGCATTTTTTAAGTTCCCCCTCGTGGCTCTTCGAGGGGCAAAACCACATAAATGGAAAGAACTCTTGTTTTGGAGTCAGACAGACCTTGGCCCCATCATGGTCCTGCCCCTTCCCAGGGAGGTGATCTTGGGGAAGTCCTTCAGCACAGTGCTTCTCAACCCTAAGGTGCATGGGAATCGCCTTGGGGGAACCTTGTTAAAATGCCGATCTGATTTGGTAGGGTGGAGGGAGACCTGAGATTCTGCACTGCTCACACGCTCCTGGGTGGTACTTCTGCAACAAAATCTGCTTCCCTGGGCATCTGTAGGCCACCAATGTCACCCACTTTTCCCTGGGCTATGGATCACAGTTTGAGTAGCAAGGCTTTAATATCTCTGAGCCTCAGGTTCCTCACCTGTAAAATGGCATCAATAAAATCCAGCTGTGGGGGTGTGGGGGGTGCAACTGAGACCCGGCAGCACATGCGGCTCGGCCTGTGCTGAGGCCTCCTCGCACCCAGCTCCCTCTCTCACCCTTGCCATCTCGGCCAGGCTCATTTCGCTCCTCCCTCTCCCCTCCTTTTGTAATTGGCGCACTCCAGAAGTTTGCTTGGCACTGGGCTTGCCTTTCAAATGCCCTAGAAGTCTTCTTTGGCTCCTCTCTCTTTTCTATTTAAATTCAAAACCCACAATGCTTGCCCGGGGTTCCTGCTGTCCCAGTGCCATTAGAAGATTAAAGTTTTGCAGCACCTGCCTCTCTGCTGCTCCTAGGGTCCCACTCTTCATATCAAGCAGTGCACAAGACCAGGCCACCTGCCACACATTGGCGATATCTTCCTTCCAAGTGGGGGAGCAACCTGTGGGGATGGGCTTTCTAATAATATGGCTTCATGTTTGCAACTTGCCTGGTTCACTTCCCAGGCCCTGCAGGGGGGCCTGGCAGAAACCCAGTGAGGCAGGGAGAGTGGGAAGCTCTGTGCACAGGCCACTGGCCTGGGAGTTCATCCTGGCTCTGCCTCTCACTCCCTCCATGATCCTGGGCAAGTGATGACCCATTCAGGCCTCAGTGTTCCCGTCTCTAAGAAAGCCGCAGAACTAAGTGTTCTCTAGGAACCCTTCCAGCCCCCCCTCCTCTGGTGGTCTCTGGTTTATAAGTGAGAAGATTCAGGGCTCCTGACTGTGGTCCAGGGCTCTAGTCATCCATGATATACATAGTAATCATGTATGTATTCATGATGCATGATAAACACAGCACATACACACCCATGATACACACGTCATATGCATCCATGATAAACATGGTGGGGGGACTTCCTCCCATCCGGAAAAAGAAGAAACTCACTCAACCCTATACTTATCTTTAGCTGTGGACCCATTTTTTTTTCTTTTTATTGCAAAACTCTTCATTAGAGTTCTTGGGAAGGTTTTAAAATATGTCTGCCAATTCTTTGACACCTCTCCCATGGAGAGTTGGGGTCTCTGTCCTTCACTTGAAACTGGGTGGGCTTTTGAGAATAACCAACAGAGTGGGACAAAAGGCCATACACACAGTTCTGCCTTGCTCACTGGAATATTCCCTCTTAAGCAATCTGACTACCCTGAGGCAGCCATGCTGCAAGGAAGCCCCAATGAGCCCACATCGAGAGACCTCAGGAGAGAATCTGAAACTTCAGGAAGAGCAAGAGAGAGACATGCCTGGCAGCCCCCAGCTGCTCTGGCTCCAGGCACCATGGGCCTGCAGGACACTGCATGGCAGACCCCGAGCCAGAACTGCCCAACCAAGCCCTCAACTCACAGAGACCATGACAGAAGATAAAACAATTGTCATTTCTCTGTACCACCAAGCTTTGGGTGATGAGGCAGCACTCACCACTGGAACAATTGTCCATCTGTGCTCCTCCGATTCCCTCCACTGCACCACTGCTCCCCTACACTGCTTTCATCAGCATCCCAATGACCACCATGGTGCCAAATCCAAGTCAATCTTCAGCCTTAATCCCACTCAACCTGTCAGCAGCATTTGACCTGAAGTCATATTCTATCATGCCATTGCTCTGCTCTAAACTCCCCAATGGAAAGACCTCTACAGGGAGAACTATGAAACACTGAGGAAGAAAATCACAGAGGATGTAAACAAATGGAAAAACATACCATGCTCATGGATCGGCAAAATCAACTTTGTTAAAATGTCTATACCACCCAAAGTGATTTACAGATTCAATGCAATCCCCATTAAAATACCAACATCATTTTTTGCAGACCTAGAAAAAATAATTCTATGCTTCATATGGAACCAGAAAAGACCCTGAATAGCCAAAGCCACCTTAAGCAAAAAGAACAAATCAGGAGGTATCACTTTACCAGACTTCAAGCTATACTACTAGTAAACAAAACAGCATGGTACTGGTACAAGAACAGAGACATAAACCAATGGATCAGAAAAGAGAACCAAGATATAAAACTATCCTCATACTGCCATCTGATCTTTGACAAGGCAGACAAAAACATACAATGGGGAAAAGAATCCCTGTTCAATGAATGGTGTTGGGAAAATTGGATAGCCACATGTAGAAGACTGAAACAGGATCTGCATCTCTCACCTCTCACAAAAATTAATTCACGATGGATAACAGACTTAAACCTAAGGCATGAAAGTATAAGAATTCTGGAAGAAGAGGTTGGAAAAACTCTTATAGATATTGGCCTAGGCAAAGAATTTACGAAGAAGACCCCAAAGGCAATCACAGCACAACAAAAATAAATAAATGGGAACTGATTAAATTAAAAAGCTTCTGCAGAGCCAAGGAAACAATCAATAGAGTGAATAGACACCTACAGAATGGGAGAAAATATTTGCATGCTATACATCTGATAAAGGGCTAATAACCAGAATCTACAAAGAACTCAAGCAAATCAGCAAGAAAATATCAAACAACCCCATTAAAAAGTAGGCAAAAGACATGAACAGAAACTTTTCAAAAGTAGATAGACTAATGGCCAATAAACACATGAAAAAATGCTCCACATCTCCAATCATCAGGGAGATGCAAATCAAAACCACAATGACATATCACCTAACTCCAGTGAAAATGACTGTTATCAAAAAGTCCGAAAACAACAGATGCTGGCATGGATGCGGAGAGAAAGGAACACTTATACACGATTGGTGGGACTGCAAATTAGTACAACCTCTATGGAAAGTTGTATGGAGATACCTCAAAGAACTAAAAGTAGAACTACCATTTGATCCAGAAATCCCACTACTGAGTATCTACCCAAAGGAAAAAAAAGACATTTTATAAAAAAGACACTTGCACCCGAATATTTGTAGTAGCACAATTCACAATTGCAAAGATGTGGAAACAACCCAAGTGCCCATCAATACATGAGTGGATTAATAAAATGTGTCATGTGTATACTATGGAGTACTACTCAGCCATAAAAAAAATGGTGAACTAATACCTTTTGTAACAACCTGGATGGAACTGGAGACCATCCTTCTAAGTGAAGTATCGCAAGAATGGAAAAATAAACACCACATGTACTCACTATTATATTGGAACTAATTGATCAACACTCACGTGTACATATGGTAGTAAAATTCAATGGAAATCAAGCAGGTGGGAGGGGGGAAAAGGGGATAGGTAAATTCACACCTAATGGGTACAATGCACACTATCTGGGTGGTGGACTCACTTACAACTTTGACTCAAACTGTACAAAAGTAATTCATGTAACCAAAACATTTGTACCCCTGTAATATTCTGAAATAAAAAAATAAAATGTGTAAATATATATCCTATGTGCATATGTAAATTATAATGGAAATTTATATATATATATATATGTATTTGGGGGAAAAAACTCCCCAGTGGCTTCCCATTGAACTTAAAATCATTATAATGGCCTGTAGGGCCCTACCTGACCAGGTCCCCCTTACCTTTCTCACCTCAAATCCCATTACTCTCCCTCTGCTGTGCACACTACGACCCGCTGGCAATGCCTCAAGCATGACAAGCATGTCTCCACCTCAGGGCCTTTACACTTGCTGCTGCCTCGGCTTGGAGCTCTCTTCCCCTAGATAATTGCCCGGCTCCTGCCCTCACCTCCCTCACTCTAACATCACTCCTCTGTCAAGCTTTTCCCTTATTAAAAATGGACACCACACACACACTGGCACACACACACACCCCACCACCACCACTTGACCCTTTCTTATCCCTGTTTATTTTTCCCTATAACACTTATTGCCCTCTGGCCTACTTTACATTTTTTTGTTTGCTGCCTGCCTCCCTTCACTCAATTGTTAAGTTCCACGAAGGCAGAAATTTTAGACTGTTTCATTCACTGCTGTTTTCCCAGCATCTAAATAGTGTCTGGCACATGGAGGGCACTCAATAGATATTTGAATGAAGGATTTGATTATGCCTCCCAATTGCAGCCAACAGAGTAATACCAAACACAAATTATTACCCTCATCCTTTGGTAGCTCCCCATTGTCTTGAGGATAAACCCAACCTCCTTAACCCTATAGTTAAGGCCCTTTATAATCTGACGCCTGCTTACTGCTGTAGCACCATTTCTCACTACTCCCTGCTTTGACTTCCTGCTCCAGCAATGCCAAACTGCTTGAGCTTTTCTACATGTCCCTGTGATGTGTCCCCTCTTGCCTGGAATGCCCTCCCTGCCTTTCCTCTCCTGTGTCACTGCTTCTCATCCTTTAGTGTCCAGCCCAACTGTCCCTTCCCTGAGGAAGCTTCTTTGCCTACCCAAGCCTGGATTCGCTTCCTCTTCTCCCTGGTCCTAAGGCACCCTAGGTTGACCTCCATCACGGTAGCCAACACCCGGTGTTTGCTCGCATATATTCTGTTGCGATCTCCCCACTAGCGAATACCAATGACAAAAGACACGAGCATATCAATTTAATGAACTGCAAAGTCCAGGGATAACGATATGCTACAGGATGACCTCGGATAAAATAAAGAGGAAGTTTGAGTCAAATTTCCCTGGTCCTTCATTTGGGGAAACTTGGATATAAACTGGATATTAGGTGATGCTATGCTATGGAATTATTAATTTCCTTGGGTATGATCTCTTAAGTGGAGATAGCAACAGTGCCTGCTTCCATCGCCTGTTGCAGGCTTTAAGTCCAGCGTTGATGAAATTAGGCACATCTTCCAGAGGCGCTGAAGACACAGCAGAGCTCAGCCAGTGACGGCTATGAATGAGCATGACGCTTATGTCTGGCCCAGGGCCAGGCACACAGTAGATTCTCCAGAGTGTCTTTGAATTGGAAAAAGAAATGAATGCGTGAGCGTGTGCGTGTTACACGCGGCACCACCTGCAGCGTTTTTTGATGGCGGAAGGAAGAGAAGAGAGCGGAGCCACCGCTCCTCCCCTGCAGGGTGGGACTGAGCCTGAGTCCTGAGCCTGTGGTGAGGTATCTGGGCCCTGCTCCTCTGCCCTCAGCCTGCAGCAGGCAATGGAGGAGTGCTTCTCTAGTTTACATGATACGACACCTCTCCGGGCCCAGGGAGCTGAGCTAGGGGAGCTGCTTCCCTGACAGTCCTGGACAGACCCAGGCTGAGGCTGACCAGGAGGGGGAGACCTAGCCAGGCCCTGCTGGGAGACTCAGAGTCACCAGGGGCAATGGCCAAGGAATCCAGCCACCCACGGGCGACATGAAAGCATGATAAACCCACTCAGGTCACCCCACTGGCAACACTGAGAGAGTGATCACCAAAACAAACTGCCTTCTGAGAACATAACTCAAGGTCATTTGAACCTCATGTGTTAATTCCGCGAGGTAGGAATATTATCCCCATTTTGTAGATGAGGAAATTGAAGGTCAGAGGGGACTGGGCCATCTCCCAGTGTCCTGCAGAGTCAGGATTTAGACAATTCCAACGCTATTTGTCCTGCTGCAGAAACTGACAAGTTAACAAGTGTCTGAGAATAAGCCCAGATGATGAGAGAAGGGATAACACCACCCCACATGCACACATTGCACACCACACACGCACACACACACATACAGCCCCAAGAGCTCGGTCTGGGGATAAATTAGATATGGGGAAGCACCATTGCCTGTCTGTGCCGCTTCCTCTCAAGACATCTGCTCCTGATGCTCAGCATGCCTGCTCCTCCCTCTGCTTGGCCAAGCTGCCGCCATCCCACCTAGCCCTACTCCCCACCGAGCCCTGCTCCCCACCCACCCAGCTCCACACTCTACCCAGCCCCACTCCCCACCCACCAAGCCCCACTCTCTACCCAGCCAAACTCCCTACCCAGCCCCACTCCCCACCCACTCAGCACCACTCCCCACCCAGAACCACCCTCTACCCAGCACCTCCCCTGAACATCAGCAGCCACAGGACAAACCTCAACTACTAGTCAAAGTAACCAGAAGTCAGGTCATCCCCTCGCCTTGGATGAGGGCAGAGAAGAAATACACACCCAGGGTTTCAGGAAGAAGCCTCTGCCTGTGACAGAGAAAAGAGTGGCTAATTCAGAAGAGAACAGAGACCCCAAGAAAGGGTGAGAAGGGGCATCCCTGTGCCCAGACTGAACCTCTTGCCCAGCAGTGGAGGGATCGTTTAGATGTGGTCTGTTGCAGAACAACTTTTGTGTGTATTGGCCAGTATGATGCCAGGAGTAGGCTCTTAGCAAGGACACCCTTTCTACATCTTTCTATATCTGCATTGATTCATTAACACATTTTTTTTGTTGAACACTTACTATGGATTAAACCCTATTCTAGGTGCCGGAGATACAGCAGTGAACAAAACAGACAAGAACGCCTGGCCTTGTGGAGCTGACATTCTGGTAGATGGACAAGCCCCACATACAGAGGTCAAACATACAGTGGGAACAGGGGCCATGGAGACGAACAAAGAATGGGGGGGAGGCGCTGTAATCTTAGGTCAGAGGTCAGGAAGGCCTCACTAAGAAGGTTCCATTTGAGCAGAGACCTAAAGGAGCAGAGGGAGCTGGTGGGGCAGACATCTGGGGGAAGCACTTCTGGCGGGGGGAACCACAGTGCAAAGGCCCTGAGGCAGGAGCTGGTTCGGGAGCTCAGGGAACAGCAGGAGGCCAGCAGGAGCCAGAGGAAGCTGCCAGGGGAGGGCAGTGTGCGAGGCCTTGTGGATCACAGGGAGCTCTTTGGCTTTTTGTAAGTGTGATCAGAAGTGACTGGAAAGCCTCTGAGCAGAGCTGGGATGTGGTCTGACTTGAATTCTAAAAGATGACCAGTTACTGTGTGAAGAGCAGATGGCCGGGGGACGGGGGCACAGAGAGTCCATGAGGGGCTTTTGCAATAATCCAGCCAAGACCATGGTGGCTTGGCCCAAGGTAGGAGCCGGGAGGGAGAGAGGCGTGGCCAGAGGCAGCCCAGCGGGCTGTTGAGAGTGGCGCCCCTGGAGTCCAGCAGGCCCGGGCGGGAATCCTGGCCCCTCTTTCCGGCTGGTTGTCTGTGGGGGAATTGACTTAATCCTCCTGAAGCCCCATTGTTTCCTCATTGGAGAAACAAGGGTAACCCTCCCTCTGCTCCTCCTGGGGCTGTCCTGCGCAGCCCTGACACACAGTCGGCACAGGAAGGACGAGACTTGTGGTTGCTCTTCATTTTCATTATTGTGCCACCAATATCCACGGGGACAGGGACCACAGCCTTCTCTCTGCTGTATCTTGCAATGCCTTCTCTGGTATCTGGTCCAAATTAAACCCCAGGTCCTGTTCTGAAACCCAGGACACTCTGACTCTGCCATTCTGACCCCACTGACCATGCTGGCCTTCCAACTGTGACCTCAGGAATGGCTTATCTTGTGTTTATACATAGGAGCTTTGGAATCAAAACTACGGGAACGATGACTTTTGGTAAATAACTGTTTTTGGCACGAACTCCATTGAGCTAATTTAAATGCTTAAAATAGTTCTCCACATAGTATGAACTGCATCCAACTTTCCCCATTTCCATCAGTAGTTTTAGAAATTATTTTCATGCCAATCTACTCATGCGCAGAGCTGCGGCATCCCACAACTTCGTGGAGCGTGGGCATGGTGCAGTGCCCCATGCAAGGTGTAGTGTGCACGAGGCGCAGGCTGCAGGGCTGGGCGCAGCTTATCTGTGGAGTCATACAGCAGAGCGTGGATCCACCGGGCACTTGTTTGCCCCATCCTGGCTTCTGCCAGGCACTGTCCTGAGCAGTCATTATTTCTTTCAAGTTCTCCTAAGGTCTGGCTGCACAGGGAGGTCAAAGTATCAGGGTCATGACATCCTCAAGGTCAAAACAGCAGGGCTTTGCCTCAGACCCTGGCATTGCTTCTGGCCCCTCAGACTCCCCTGCCCAGTACGGCCCCCATCCCCTTGGCTTTCCTGAGACCCCTGCCCAGCAGGGAATGCTTACCCCCCATCGCAGACCTCTGCCCGCCTGCTCCTGCTTCCCACCCCCGCCTGACCTCCTGGGCACTGTTGCCAACTGAAGGTGAGTTCTTCATCACCACCACCCCAAGGATGAAAAGAGAGGGGACCTGTCCCAGCAATGGCCCCCCTGATCCTGGCCATCCCCCCAGCGGAACCATCCAGCATGCATGACGCAGAGGCCTTAGTCCATTCTCTCACACTCACACACATACACACATACACACACACACAGAGTGAGATTTCTGGGGACAAGCTTTGCCCTGGGGGCTCTGCCAGGGTCCCCTGGCTCTAGGCTGCAGTAACTGAGTCAGGCACCAGCAGCCACATCACCCTCACCTGGACCTTTGGGCAGCTTCTAATGCCGCCTCCCTGCCTCCCGTGGCTTCCTCTACATCCGTCTGTGTCCCACAAGGCTGCCAGATGGGGTCTTTATAAAACTCCAAGCCTAACCCATCGTGCCCTGACCCTGGGGGCCAAGGCCACCTCCTTGCTTTGTCTGCAAGCTCCTTCACCATGCAGCCACCACTCATCTCCCAGCCTCCTTGTGCACCAGTGCCTAGCTCCTCTTGAACACTCCCCTCCAGACAGGACCCACCCCTTCCCTACTCTTCCAGGCCTCCTCACCTTGCCACAGATATTTCCTCGGCCTGGAAGTCCTCCTCCCCTCTTCTCTATGACCCCATCGCACAGGGCCCCTTGCCTGTGAACTCCTCCCTGGTCCCCACCCTCTTACCTCCCTGGGCGGATGCTGTAGGGCATGGCCCAGGTCCTCCTTCAGGACCTAGCTCTCATCCCAGCTACCTGGGGACATTGGAGGCTGACAGGTCCCCACTGAGTCCCTCCCCAGGAACTGGCCTCCACCAAAGGGAACTGCCTCTCCCAAGGCCTGCCGTCCACAGCCTGATCATGGTCAATGTGGCAGGGCCGAGGGTGGGTGGGGGAGGATGGCAAGGTCCAGCCTCTCTCTGTCACAACTGCACTACATGGCAGCCTCTGCCTCCACCCCATCCTGCTTCCCTCCCTGCCACCCTGCAGGTGTAGCTGAGAGCACCCCAATGTGCCTGCTGCGTGCACCTCCCTTTCAGAATCCACTGGCCGGCGGGGAACCACATCTGTGACATCCGCCTACCTGAGGCAGGTAGGCTCCGCAGGCAAGCCTTGGTGTTAACGCTTCAGCACCAGTCATGCCACATGGGGACCCTTCATGGCTCATCTCCCCTGCCAGACCACCACCTTCTTGGCAGATTCATTCATTCATTCCACAAACACCTACTGAGGAGGCCCAGCTCGCCTGTCTGTCTGATTCCTTCACTCACTCATTCATTCCACAAATCTTTAATGAGCCTGTACTGTGAGCTGAGCGTCAGAGACGAACAAACAGGCATGAAACTTAAAACATACCTTCTCCCTCTGTATTAGTTTCCTATGGCTGCTGTAACAAATTACCACACACTTAGTGACTTAAAACAACATACATTTATTATCTTACAGTACTGTAGGTTCAAGTCTAAGATGGGTCCCACTGGGCTAATGTCAAGGCACCGGCAGGGCTGTGTTCCTTCAGGAGGCTCCAAGAGAGAATCTTCCCCTGGCCTTTTCCAGCCCCTTGAGCTGCCCGCAGTCCTTGGCTTGTGGCCCCCTCCTCCATCTTCAGAGCCAGCAACTGCGGGCAGAGTCCCTCTCACACTGCATCACTCTGACCTTGCTCCTGGCGTCACACCTCCGTCTCTGACTCTACCTCCCTTTTCCACTTGTAAGGAACCCGTGATTACATAGGGCCCACCCAGATAATCCAGGAGAATCTCCCTATTTTAAGGTCAGCTGATTAGCAACCTTAATTCCACTTGCAATGTAATGCCCCTTTGCCATGTGACTTAACATATTCACAGATTCCAGGGATGAGGACATGGACATCTTTAGGGAAGGGGTGCGTTATTCTACTGCCCGCCCCAGCCTGGGCCTGAGACACAGTAAATGCTCAGTGAATATGGAAATGAAGGGGTTGTGAGCTAAAAATAAAATCCTAAGCCCTCTGCTAACTGAACGGACCCCTCTTGGCCAAGGGGACCCCAGAAACATCTTAAAACTGAGGTCTCAGCCATGACAGGATGGGAGAGAGAAAGCACAATTACATGCATATAATTTCCCTCCATAAATATTCATGACTCCTCCTATAGCTTATTAAATATGTATATTTGACCACCCCACTCAATATAAAATCCCGTTGCCTTTTGTCTTTCTTTGAGGCATGTGTGCCTGGCTTCTGCCCAGGGCTCTGCTTCCCAACCTGATGGAATGACCACCCAGCATGTTGCTACCCTTTATGAGAAACAAGGCTCTCCTTTTTCCAAAGTATAAACTTTGCGAATTAATTTCTTTTTTTAGTTAACAGAATGAATGCATGAAAAGCCCTAAACAGGCCACCCTAAGCACGACTATCCTCCCACCCCTTCCCACCCTCTGTCCTCAGCCAGGGCCATGCTGGTTCTAGCCTCATGATGCACCCTCTCACCTCATGGTGTCTCTAACTCTTCTGTTCAGCCTGGGCCCCAGCAAATATTCTCCCCTTTTTCTCCCTGGGCAGCTAAGATGGCTATTTTGTCTTCTGTGCTTTCCCTCCATTGGCTAATCTTAGAGCTCTTCCTCCAGGGCACTGAGTCTGCCATCTTGGATCATTCTGGCATCTTCCTCTGCCTCCTCAGGCTCCCCCTCCAATTCCAGCCCAGTTTTCCTGGGTTCTGCTTATGTCTTTGCACCTTGTCTCTTCCCCTAAGGCTGTGGTCCCCAACCCCAGGCCACACAACAGGAGGTGAGTGGCAGGCGAGCAAGCAAAGCTTCATGTGTATCATTAGCAGAGAGGTTTGACTGCACAATAAATGTAATGTGCTTGATCATCCTGAAACCATCCCCTGCCCCGCCCCGGTCTGTGGAAAAATTGTCTTCCATGAAACCAGTCCTTGTTGCCAAAAAGGTTGGGGACCACTACCCTAAGGGCCCTGTATGCGTCCAGATCTGACTACACATTGTACATTTTCAGGGAGCAAATCACTCCCATAGACAGTACCACATTTTTATAAAGTACTTAAGATGGTACATTTATTTTTTCATGCAGACAAATCCACACCCACACTCTTGCCCCACTTCAGACACATCTCTCCTAAATTTACAACCATACTTTTGGAATGAAGAAACCATTTTTCATAATGACATTCAATATTTTAAACATTTCCACTCCTGGTAAGGTATTAATATCTTAAATTATCAAGCCTCAAAGGAAACAAAAAAATCATTTTAATCCCCTTGAGAAGCTGTGTATGGTGCGTTACTGATGAGAACTCCTGCACAACAAAGTGCCAAAGCAGACGCTTCTTCTCCACTTCTCCTTCACCTATTAAAACACACCCACATCCCCCTCCACATCTGTGGGAGTTACACACAAGTGATGCTTGTGAAACACACTCACCTCACCATTTGGAAAGCGAATATTCTAAGTGGAGTCAATCAGTGAATTTTCATTGTCGTGCCCTGGAGCTTAAAGATTCCCAGAAGTGCCTCAAGGGCAACACCAATCAGAATTTCTGTGTAGAAGAGGTTTAGGGGAGGCAATCTGGTTGGAAGTTAGGTTTGGATACTTGTCTTGACACTGATTTGCATGACAAACTCACTGCTGGAGATTGAGGGGGGAGCTAAGTCCCATCCCTTAGTATCTACCACTGCTGGGGGCTATCCTATGGAAAAGGAAAAGGGAGACTAAGAAAAAAATCTAGCATTTACGAAGCATCTGCTATATGCCAGGTGTTTTCCAAGAGTTGACCTACTCAGTCATTACAACAGTCCTGGAAGGTAGAAACCACCCTCATTTTATAAATGAAAGAAGCTGACAAAGATTAATTAGCCTGCCTGCATTTGGTATCTGTTGCTGCATGACAAATTACTCTAAAACTTAGTGGCTTAAAACAACAACATGTATTATCTCACAGTTTCTGTGGGTCAGAAATTAGGGAGAAGTATAGCTGGGTAGTTCTGGCTCAGAGTTTCTCATGAGGTTTTCAGGCAGGATGTTGGCAGGGGCTGCAGTCATCTGAAAGCTTGACTGGGGCCAGAGGATCCACTTCTGTGGCAGGCAGAATAATGACCCCATGAAGATGTTCACAACCTAATCCCTGAAACCTGTGAACGTGGCAGGCTGCATGACAAAAAGGAATTAATGCTGCATATAGAATTAAGGCTGCTAACCAGCATACAGGAACATTGTACTGGATCAGCCAGGTAGGCCCAGTGGAATCACAGGGTCCTCAAAAATAGAACAGGAGGGGAAGGCCAGAGAGAGAGATGTAGCAATAGAAGCAGTGTCAGAAAGATGTAATGTTGGTTTTGAAGATGGAGGAAGGGGCCACAAACCAAAGAATTGTGGGCAACTTCTAAAGCTGGAAAAGTCAAGGAAACAAACTCTCCCCTAGAGACTCCATAAAGGAACACAGCCCTGCTGACACCTTGATTTTAGCCCAGTGAAACCCCTGTTGGACTTCTAACCTACAGAACTTTAAGTTAAATACATGATGTTTTAAACTGCTAGATACATAGTAGTTTGTTACAGCAGCAATAGAAAACTATTAATAATACTGCTTCCAAGAGGTTCACTCATCAGACCTCAGTTCCTTACTGTGCGGGCTCCTCCATAAAGGCTGCTTGAGTGTCCTTACAACATGGCAACTGTGTTCCTCCAGAGTGAGTGATCCCAGAGACAGAGCAAGGAGGAAGATGCAATGCTGTTTATGATCTAGTGCCAGAAGTCTAACACCAGCATTTCCACCACATTCTATCTGTAGAGTCACCAAGTATATAAGTCCACACACAAGGGGAGGGGAATTGAACTCTACCTTTTGAAGGAAGGAGTTTCAGTCCACAGCCATATCACCCCGAATGTGCCTGACCTCATCTGAAGGGAGGAGTTTCGAAGAATTTGTGGATTTTTTTCACATTGCCAAGGTCACACCAGATTAATCAGTAGATGTGAAATAAAAAAAAAAAAAAAAACTCAGGTTTATGACCCCAAAGTCTACATTCTTTCCATTACACAGAATTACAGAGCTGGTTCTAAGATCCAGATACCCCAGTCTGGCCACATTACCACTTATACCGAACCTAGGTACCCTAGGAGTAGTAATGGGAATCTGAGAACTATTTTCAATATTTTTAAATTGTAAAGGGAACATCACACTCCCAACCAAAATGAGGCTACACCAGCTCTTGCATGAAATGACATCAACTCAATTTGCTTATACTGTGATCGGAAGCTCTAGTTGGAAGTTATAGATGTCTTTAATAAAACATGGAAAACCTAATGTTATTAAATAAGCTCTATCTGACAGACAACATCTTTCAAAAATGTGGCCTCTAAGG
Source organism: Daubentonia madagascariensis (assembly GCA_023783475.1). Lineage (NCBI taxonomy): Eukaryota > Metazoa > Chordata > Mammalia > Primates > Daubentoniidae > Daubentonia > Daubentonia madagascariensis. Next base: position 52,905,715 of record JAKFHU010000485.1, on the reverse strand, counting down.
ACAGAAAACAAGGAACATCTTGGTGGGGAAAAGGTTGGAAATTCCTGCTCTACAGCAGCCCTCATTTTACAAATGGGGAAGCTGAGACTCAGAGAGAGCAAGGCCTCACCCAGGTCACCCTGAGAGTTAAATGAAGCCAGGATTGGACCAGGACATCTTTATTCCCAAGTCAGTGCTCACAGCCTCCAAGACAAAGGTTCTCCCTAGTGAGAGAAGGACGAACAAGGAAGTAACCAAAGAATTTTCTAACTGTTCCTCCCAGGCAGGCTTTGGCCATTTTTAAGGTCCAATTCTGATGAAGAGAGACCATTAATGTGTTTCCATGGGAACTAATGAGAGGGAGGTGATGCTTAATCTTGGAAGCGGGGTGGGCTGGATGAGGAAGAGGTGGGAGTTTCTGTCCAAACTACTGCATGGACCCTGGAAGAATAGTCTGACAGGCAAGATACAACTCTGGGATGTGAATTTCTCCTCTACCCTGGACGACAGTCTCTGACAGAGGAGAACTTAGATGAACGGATACTTTTGGTTCCCAGAATAATTTCCAGGACCTACCCCTACGCTTGCCCCCAGCCAGACTCAGACGTACTCAGAGCCCCAGGAAGAATCACATCCCTGCAAAATGGTGCAGCCACTGTGGAAAACAGTATGGTGGTCCCTCAAAAAATTAAAATAGATCCAAATGCTGCATCAATTCCACTTTGGGGTATATACCCAAAAGAACTGAAAGAAGGGACTAGGACAGACACTTACACACCCACATTCACAGCAGCATTGTTCACAGTAGCTAAAACATGCAAGTATCCAAGTGTCCACTGACAGACGAATGAATAAACAAAATATGCTACATACACACAATGAAAACTATTTAGCCTTAAAAAGGAACAAAATTCTGACACATGCTACAATGTGGATGAAACTTGACGTTATTATGCTAAGTAAATGAGTCAGTCACAAAAACAAACACTGTATGATTCCACTTATAGGAGTTCCCTAGAACAGTCAAATTCACAGAGACAGAAAGTAGAAAGGTGGTGACCAGGGGCTGTGGGAGGGGGAATGGGCAGTTAGTGTTTAATGGGTACAGAGTTTCAGTATGGGAAGATGAAAATGTTCTAGAGATGGATGGTGGTGATGTTTGCACAACAATAGTAATGTGGTCTATACACACAAAAATGGTTAAGATGGTAAATTTTATGCTACACGTAAATTTGCCACAATTTTTTTAAATTTAAGAAACACATTGAGGAGGTCATATTCTTGGGGAGGGCTAGAGAACCTGGCTTGGTGGCTACAAAGCCAGGACTGACACCCCAAACTACCCTGCAGACCCCTCTGGGTGGAGACATGGCTGCCAACACTGCTGGGCACAGACACTGTTGCTAGCATTAGACACTGGGCTGTACCGCTGCTGACCTGGGAATCCAACAGGGCTGCCACTCTGCCACCTGCCTTGCCAGGATGTCTCTGCTTCTACACAAACTTCCTCAAGGAGCAGAAGCCCGGGTCACAAGCACATGACCTGGATGCACCTGGGAAATCAGGTACATGTAATTTGCATCAACTTCTATTGCAAGAGGTGGGTTCCAGCTCATAGAGTGGGAAATTTCTCCCAAATATTTTAGAAAAATGGCTCCTTCTCTGCATCCACATCACCACCCATCTAGTGCAGGGAGCAGCATTTCTTGGCCCAATATCCCTAACTTCCTCCTGGCTGGTCTCTCTCTCTTGAACTGCCCCCTTCCCATGGGACCTCCACACAGCCCAGGGACCGCCCTGTGGCCTCTGTTTCCTGGCGTCCCCTCTTCCTCACACTCACCTCAGCTGTGTCACCACGGCCAGCCAGCTTTGCCTGTGTTCCTGGCATCTCTTCTCCACATTCTTCCTTCCACTCCTTTCCTCTCTACTCGCAGAATCTTGGCTCAGGCTCCCATCACCTTCTTCTGGTCCCCAAGCCCAGGAATGCTCCACGCCACTTTCAACTTCCCACCATGATGCTTCTAGAAAGTAAAACTGCTCCTCTGCCTTCCTTCTCCCTTTCCTTGCTGCTGTGGCCTGAATGTTTGTGTCCCTCCCAAACTCCTATGTTGAAATCCTAACCCCCAACATGATGGCATTAGGAGGCGGGGCCTTTGGGAGGTGGTTAGGTAATGAGGGTAGAGTCCTTACCAATGAGATTAGTGCTCTTATAAAAGAGCCCCAAAAGAGACCTCTCACCCTTTCTGCCATGTGCAGGTTTTAGTTAGGGATCAAATCTGCAGGTGGTGGGTGTAGGCCAGGAGGGTGGTTCCTAGGGGCAGAGAAGCTGGGGACCAATCAGGGGAAGGGACTGCAGGAAAATGCAGAACACCTAATAATCATGTGGTAACATCTCACACCTCCTGTAAGCCCTCCCCGGGACCAGGCCAATAAAAGGAAACCACCTGGGAGTCAACATCTTTCTCCACCCATGGAGACTGACCAATTCCTCTCTCTGGAATGTATTTTCACTTTGGGTAGCTTCCTTCTTTACTTTCACTTTGTATAGTTTCTTTCTTTTCTGTAATAAACTATGTGGGATTGCTTTGTATTTGTGATCACTCCGTCATCGGCGCAACTTGGTACCAGTACTCACTCTTGACACTGGAAACTGAGGACCAGCGAACATCAAGATAAACCTAACAGGGCACAGCGAAAAGACAGCTGTCCATAAAATAGAAAGCAGACTCTCACCAGACACTGAATCTGCCAGCACCTTCATCTTGGACTTCTCAGCCTCCAGAACTATGAGCAATAATTGTTATAGCAGCTTGAGTGAACTAAGACACTTCCTCTCTTCCATCCACAAACATTTCCATGAGTGCCTTTAGCCTGCCAAACAGGGAAAATAGAAGAATGAACAAATCGTGGTGTACCAAGTCTTCTGGCCCGTGCCAGGTACCTAATACAGAGCATCTCACTGCCTCCTGGCCACAATGTGACTTTGGGATGACACTCAGTTTACAGAGGAGGAAATTCTACTCAGACAGGTCCAATCATTTGTCCAGCCTTACTCATTAAGTCACCTGGGCAGAATTCACTCCGAAGGACATGCCCTTCTCCCTGTGCCATCTGCTTTTTCTGCTCTGACAACATCTTCTGCCACAGGAAGACAGCCTGACCTTTCTGCCCTTGAAGAATTTTCAGCACCACAGTAGAAAGAGCATTCCCTGCCCACCGAGAAATTCAGACAGAAGGTGGAGGAGGCCCAGAAAGAGAAGACATTCACTTTCTGCTGGGGAGATGTTTGAATTCTGTCTTCAAGAATAGGTAGGGCTTGGGTTGTGGGGAAGAAAGTTCAAGGACAGGACAAGCAGGAAGGATGAGGCTACAACAACCTGCCAGCCTTGCGGGAACTCTGAGAGACCCATGCATCACTGGGAAGTGGTGCCCATCCCTGCAGACCACAGAGGAAACAGAAATATTGAGCAATGATACAAATAGCATCAGTAATGACGTATTTTTTGGAACCACCTGGAAGGTCAGATATCGCTGACATTCCACTAGTGAGGTTGTTTGAATTGATCTATCTATGCTCTTGGGGGGTGGGGGAGGCAAACAATTGAACCCATCACTTCAGGGGAAATAAAAGGTTGCTTTGGTACTAAGATATTCCCCCAAGTCACAGAACCTAGCAATACCTAAACCCCATCCTTATTTAAGTGAGGACTTTATAGCCCAGAGCTCACTGTCTGCAGTAAGGATCTTTTAAGAAAACAAATGGCCATTGTTTATACCCCAATGACATAAAAAAAAAAAAATGAAAACCAAGCAGAGGACCCCTGGAGATCATTTTGACATTTTGACAGATGATTAAAAGGCATCTTCATAGAAGGCCCAGGACTGCATCCGCTGCCTCCCCGCAGGGGTACGGGGAGTGAGGTGCTGCAGCTCTCTCACTTGCTAGAGGTTTTGTTTTGTTTCTGAGTTTTTCTTACCGAAGTTCACTCTTTGTGTGAGAATAAGAGAAGAAAGAAAGTGAGACCTAGATTAACATACTAATTACCCTTGGTAATTAAATTAACTTTAATTGTCAGAAAACAAAAATTGTCTCCCCAAAAGGCATTTCCCTTGTTGCTTTAGCTGCTAGCACTTAAAACCAAATCAGCATCTATTCAAAGAGCATATACCTGAGGGGCCTGGTGACAGCTACGTGGTCCTCTTCCTTTATAAAACTAATCTCAAAAAAAGCAAAAATAACTAATACTGTTAGGAGTTTGACTACGTGCCTGGCTGGCACTGCTACCTTCTTATTTTCATTACCTCTCATTTAATCCTCAAACAACCTTGTAAAGTAGATACTTCTTGTTATCTCCATTTTACTGATAAGGAAATGGAGGCACAGAGAAGTTAAGGAACTTGCCCAAGTCACACAGTCCATTTGTGGCTGAGCTGGGCCAAGTCAGGTCCTCAGCACCCCGTTCTTAACCATCATGCCATCTGCCTCTTGAGAGGGTCTTTATCCTCTTTTTTCTTTAACGTCTTCTTTTGTACCAAGCACTAGAGCAGAGGCTGGCAAACTACATCTGTGGGCCAAATTTGGCCCTCTGCCTGTTTTTGTAAATAAAGTTTTATTGGAACACAGTCACACTCATTCATTTACATATTGTTTGAGTCTGCTTTCATGCTACAGCAACAGAGTTAAGTAGTTGTGCCACAGACTGGCCGGCCTGCAAAGCCTAAAATATTTACTATCGGACCCTTTTCAGAATAAGTTTGTCAACTCCCGCCTTTGGTCATTGGTTCTCAAGCTTGCCTGTATTTTGGAGTCACCTGGGAAATTTAGAAAAATACCTATGCCTGGCCTCCACCCCTTTGATTCTGATTAAACTGGTATAGGGTGCAGCCTGGGCACGGGAATTCTTAACAGCGCCCCAGGAGCTTGTCATCGCAGCCAAGTTTAAGAGCCACTGCCTTAGACTGGTAAGGGACTTAACCACCCTTGTCGTGATTACGGAGTTCAGTTTGCACACACGGGGCACTTTATACAGCACTTAAGTGTAACCCCGTCAACAGTAAGGGCCTCCTGCCCCTCAAAATCCCGTTAAATCTGGCCCAAAGCCTAATTCCACGTTCCCGTGAAGGTCCAGCCTCGCCCCGGGATTTCAGAGGGGCCCAGTCTTCTCCCTCCTCTCCTCTCCCCGACTTCTCTACCTCCTGTTTCTGCCCCTGGAGCCCAGCACCAGGTCCGGTTCCCACAAAACCCCGCCTCTCGCCAGCGAGCAGAAGTTACTGAAGCGTGGCGGAGTTTCCGGGCGCGCACGCGCGGAGGCCACGTGACAGGACACTGGCTGTCTCCTTCTCGCTGGCTCCGCCCCCTTGCCGCTCTTCCGCTCCGCCGGCTCACTTCCTGTGCAGCAGACAAGCCCTTCCCCTGTGCTCTGGCCACTGCAGCCCTGGAGGCCCCGCGTCTTTGCGCCCCCCGTTGGCTTATGTGTGCGCCTGCGCCGCAGAGCTAGGTCTCCCCTACAGGGCTCGCCCGTGCTGACTTCTGTTTTTATTTATTTATTCTTATTTTTTAATTTCTATGTGAAAATAAAAATTTCTCCATATTGTTCATCAAAAAGCAACCAAAGTGCTTGACAACGGGGTAAGATAGGAACCAACAGCAGTTCACCCCATTTTTAAGGTGAAGAGACAGCAAGTGCGAAAGTTTCGGACACTTTCCCGAAGTCACGCAGTTGGTTCTGGGCAGCCCCAGCCGGCAGGGCTGGGCAGCTGGCCACGCACTGCCCAGAGGAGCACTCAGAACCCAGCCTTAGGAGTTCTGGTCTCCAGACCGTGGCCAAGCGGCCACCCGCTGCCCGTAGCTCCCGCTTCCCTGGGTCTGTGGATGGGTGGCTCCCAGGCGCCTCCTGTGTCCTCCTGGGCTGTGACAATCAGTTCCTCGCCACCTGCTTCCAGGCAAGCTTTCCCTTTGTATTCCCTCCCCCTTGCCTCGGTCAGCAGCATTTTAAAGTGAAGATGTTCTGACCACCAACCTTATCCCTGCAAGACCGGCGTGAGTTAGCCAGGCCTCTTCTGGCGGGGAGGAGGGCATCACTGACATAACGATAATGTATGGAGTCCCTGCGTGTGCCACATGGGGACTGAGACTTCCACGAGGAGCAAATCAAACACAATCTTTGCCGTCATGGAGAGACAGGTTGTGTATTAGTTAAGGCTACACATTCAGATCCTGGCTCTACTTCTTATCTGCTGTGTGACCTCTCTGTGCCTCAATGTCCCCATCAGTAAAGTGGGGATAGTTAAGGTACCTGTGGTGGCTTTATAGGGTTGATGTGAGAAGTAAATATACATGAAATGCTTAGTGCCTGGCACGGAGGAAAGGGCTATCATTTTGCACAAGTATTTGCTATCATTCTGGAGCTCATAGCTCTATGGGGAAAAAAACCCCTGAAAGTAGTCATTAAGGTAAAGTGGTTCCCAAACCCGGCTGTGTATTAGAATCCCTTGTGGAGTTGTTACAAACAGGTTGTCGGCCCCTCCCCGGACTCACTAACTCAGACCCTCTAGGCATGAGACCCAGGCATCTGTATTTGTGAAAAGCTCTTAAGTGATTCTGATTTGCCTGGTCTGAATGGGAGCTGCTATTTTAAACACAAATGGTCCTGCCTATAGAACTGAGAGGACAGGAGAAGGTCTCACCCAGCTCAGCAGAGCTAAATCGATGGATACTGGCTGGATGTTGGAAACTGGGTTAGGAATTAGCTACAGCTCCCTTCCTTCAGCTCCAGCACTCCTAGCGCTCAACCAAAGGCAATCCCCAAGCCTTAGATGTGGAGAGGTGGAATCCGTCTCTTTAAAGAATGAATCAATAGATGAGGAAAAACACCCGTGGACCCACAAAAGACACTACAGCCACAGAGAAAGGGAACACTACAAGGAAGCGTCAAGAGAAAGGAATTGCTCTGAAAATTATTTTCTCCATAAGCAGAAGGAAACCGTTAGGAATCATCTGAAAGATATCTCAGAAGAAGACATGGCCTCTGTGGAACAGGACCAAAGCTTCAAGTAACAGTGTTAGACTCCAGGACAGCAGGCTGAGAGAACAAAAGCCTACAAGAAACCTGGAATGCAGTTACAAAAATGAAATCCACATATGAGGCACTAAAGGCAGAGCTGACCAAGCAGAAAATCAAATTAAGGAGGTTGTGGTGAGTGGAACAGTACCCCCGCCCCATTCATGTCTACCAGAACCTTGAGATGTGACTTTATTTGGAAATAGGATCTTTGCAGATGTAATTAGTTAAGTTGAGATGAGGCCATACTGGGTTAGGTGAGCCCTAAGTCCAAAGCCCGGTGTCCTTACAGGCAGAGGAGAGTATACAGATGGAGACACGCAGAGAAGAAAGCCGTGTGACGATGGAGGCAGGGATGGGAGGGACGCGGCTGCAAGTCAGAGAACACCAAGGATTTCCAAGAGCCAGCAGGAGCTGGAAGAGGCAAAGAAGATCCTCTCTAGAGCCTTCGGAGAGGCCATGGCCCTGCCGACACTTGATTTCAGTGTCACCTGAACTGTGACAGAATAAATTTCTGTTGTTTTGAGCTACGCAGTCTGTGTTTATTTGTTACAGCAGCCCTAGGACACTAATATGGTTTTCTAGGTCACACTTCCAGTTGAAAAGGAAAAAGACAATGGGATGAAAATGCTATGAAATTAATCACTATAGAGGAGAGAAAGAAAGAATCTCAACGCTTGGGCGCTCTGGTCAAGCAAACAGGCCCCATGTGGGTTTACCCGGAGATGCAGAAAAGAATTAAAAAAACAGTCCTCCGTCTGGCCTTTTGTGTCTTATAAAGGAAGGACTCTAATGACAAATACAATTTAAAGGAAATAAAGGGGCAGAATACTAACCTATTAATTAGTAAGAAGTTTTACAAACAAACCAGCATAAATCCTATAGGAGCAGTAATCCACGCTTCAGTAGAAGAAAACATCCCAGACCCCAGAAGTTACACTTTTCTACCCTGACACCAAACTAGCCGACCAATGAGGCCTGCCAGGTACCCAGCGACAAAGATGGCGCCCCACAGCTGCCACCTTCCTGCTCGCTTTCTGTGCTTCAGCCACAGTGAATTGCTCCAAGTTTCCCAAACATGTGCCTTCCTGCTTTTTCGCTCATCCTCATGTCCTTTCCTAAAACTGGAATTCCTTCCCAATCTTCACTCTGTCCTTCCCCCGCCTCCGCCCACCCCCTCACCATCTCGAGAGCAGCCACTCGCCCTCCCGGTCAAGCACCCTGCCCACCATGAAGCCGTCGCCACAGGTGCTCCTTCCTTTTCTCGTGCCCCGATAAATCCCAGACACGGTCCCATGATCACATTTCTCACAACGCAAATTGTAATTTACATTTTCACATCTCTGTTTCTCCTTCTAAACTGAGAGTTTCCAGAGGGCATTTCGGCCACCTGTTCCTGTCCTTGCATCTGCAGCCTCCTGCTTGGAGCTCGGGCCTGTCTTACCCTTTAGGGATAAATAATCATGGTGTCTAAGCCCAGCTAAATTTTCAAGTGCAAAAAGAAAAAAAAAAAAGTTTGAGACCTAAAAAAATTGATAGCTCCAAACATAGAAGAAAAGAATGCAAAATTAAAGTTAATTAATGGTTGTCTACTAACTATAACATCAAATCAGTTTCATTAATCACTTGATTTAGTGTTCATAAGAATGACATTACAATTGAAAAAAAATTGTAAGGTAGGTTTTCTCTCTTTGCAAGAACACCTCATATGCACCATGATTGATGAAAAATCATAGACAATTGTAGTGAATTACTCATAAACAAATAATTTCAAAAGTAAAATGAGGGGGTATTGGAGAGATATTGGTCAAAGAACACAAAATTTCGGTTACGGCGAAGAATAAGTTCAAGAGATCTCTAGCACAACATGGTGACTATAGTTAATAACAATGTATTATGTACTTGAAATTTGCCAAGAGAGTAGATTTTAAGTGATGTCACCACAAAAAATGATAAGTATGTGAGGTAATGCATATGTTAGCTCAATTTAACTGTTTCACAATGCATACATATTTCAAAACAGCATGTTGTTATGTATGAAATATATATCATTTTTATTTGTCAACTGAAAAAAATTAAAAATTAAATAAAGGTAAAATCATCTTAAAGGCTTTCAAAATTTTTAAAAGAAAATCTCTAATGTGGGATGTCTTTCCATGTACTTGACATGGTGAGTGCTGGGGCGTGCTCAGGCAGGAGGGCCTAAGGCCTGCAAAGATCTTAAACGCTTCTGACAGTTCTGGCATATAATAGATATTCTATAGATGGATGTTGAGTGAATATGTGAACACAACCCGCATTTCCTTCAAAGCAAATAGCAGCCTTTGAGGTACCATCTATATGGGGAGAGTGTGTGCCCACGCGGGTGGGCTCTGGGAAACGAGGTGCCAGGATGGATCACGTGCACAGGTGGTATCTGGAGAGGACCTTCTCTCTGCTTTGCATGCTTCTATTTCTAGGGACATCAGTTAGGGTCACACTCGTGTCCTCCTGCCTCTGAATTCTGGTTAGGGGATGGGGAAGTGGGCGTGCTCAGTTCAGCCCCTCCTCCTTTTCTCCTTCTTAGAGACCCAGATTCCTACATGAAGTGTGCATTTGGGGCTGTCCTTCCTTGGGTGTTAAGTTTATAGAGGCAGGCCCCATGTGGGGAAGCCAGCAGTGGTCTAGCTGTGCCCATGAGCAGTAGGTGGGACTTTCTGACAAAGGTTCAATGTGTCCTTTGTTTCCCTGTTCCACACACAGAGAATATGATTGCCTTACTGTTCTCCTCTCCCTGTCTTTGGAATGCTTCATTGTGGGTGAACCTGCCCTTGGGTGCTGAGCTTAGCTATGTGATTTACTTCAGCCATAGAAAGTGCTGGTTCTGGGCTGAGACTTTGTGAGGCATCATGCATTTCTGTGTACCCTGCACTCACTTCCTCCACCTGGCATGAGAAGAGCATGCCCACCTACCCTCTGGTCCCAGAATCAGAGACACACAGAGCAGAATTGAAGCCTACCTGCAGCCTGAAGCAGAGCTGCCCTAGTGAATACAGACCAATGAATAAGAAAAATAATTTTTGTTGTTGTTGTAAACCACTGAGATTTGGGGAGTTGTTTGTTATGCAGCAAAAGAAAAAAGAAAAAAACTAACCAATACATCCTCCAACCTAATGTTTAGAGGTTATATTTTGGTCTCCATTTGCTGAACTCAAGCTGGGAAAAAGAGGTGTTATTTAATAAGCCCCTCAAGCCCTAACAACATGCAATGTCGCTGCAGAAAGGTCTGTGCTTGGGAGACTCTTTGGATTAGATCATTCCTGAACCATTTGGGCACACTTTAGGAGATTATATGTTCGTATGGAGAGCCCCCATGTAGTGGATGGAGATAAACTGATTCGGGAACATATTAATAATACTGTTCTCTAAATGGGGTTTGGGGAAAAGATTCAAACCATCCTGCTACTTTGTTGGGCCATTTGGAATAACCAGGGATATTGGAGAGCACTTTCAAAGCTTATAATTTCCTAAAGGTTTCATTTCTAATCTTGGGTTATCTTTAGCTGCTGCTCTTCTGCTTGGCTGGAGCTCTATGATGATTTCCTCCTTACTTGTTTGTTTTTCCTTCTATGTTGGGAACTCCTTGAGGGTGGGGACTCTGTGCCTTATTCATCTGTGTATTCCTAGAACCCAGCCCAGCATCTTGCTCTGAGCAAGCGAAGGAACAACAGGGAGGCTCTCTGACTCTGGCAGGGTAATGTGGGTGAGTGTTTCTGGTCTTGTAAGTGATGCCTCCCTGGCCCCAGCTTTCCCAGACTGTCACCATCAAATGCGAAGGCTGACAAAAGCCCCGATCCCCAGCTCTGCACCTGCTCACTCCACAGGAGGTTCCTCACTTATCAGATCAAGTTGTGCTCCTGGGGACCATGATGACATTTCTCTAAAAGGACGAGGCATAGTGATCTAAAATGAATTATTCTTCACAGTAGACACCCTGTTGGCAGCCACTGAAGGAGTGTTTCCATTCACGGCTGGGGTATGCACTTTTTCAAGGGCAAAAGAGGCATCAAGGCCGTGAGCACCTACTTGGGAATGTTACCTCTATCCTTACCAGCCCTGTGACTTTGGGAAATAAACTTCATTTCTTGGAGCTTCCATTTCCTCATTTCTAACATGGCCATCATACTGCCTGCCTCAGAGTACTTAAACACATATATTTTAGGTTCAAAATGTCCTGCCTATAGTAGGCACGCCTTAGAATCAAGGGTCTTTTTTTAATTTTAAATGTCTTGGCAATAGCTGGACTTTTAGCTGAATGGGCTTTTTATAACCTCTTTGGCCCATAAGCCTCAAAGGTAATTCTATTTTGTTTCAGCACATCTTGGATCTGCTCATTTGAGGGGATGTCAAGCAGGGAAATGCTGATTTCTGGCTATTTTTAAGAACTTTCCAGAGCATGACACATCTTTCAATAGCATACGTGATAGTTTTGCAAACTGGAAACGAAAGTGTTAGCTTTGACCTGGGTCTCAACTGGTGCCCGACCGTACTCTGCCTTCTCAACTTACTTGACCACTACGGGGCTTCCTGTGTGGGGCCCTGGCCGCTGCTCCTTCCCTGAATGACCCCCTCTCTGGGCTGGCAGCTCACCCTTTCCTCCACTGCAAATAGTTCCCGAACCTCATCCCTGTGTGTCCAGACCTTGTTCTGTCTTCAAAGTGGTGCAGATGGCACCTCCTCCAGGAAATCTTTCTTAACTCCCCAGCACATTTCCTCTTGCTCTCATGCGTGCTGCAGTGCATGGAGGTTTGGAGTTAGCCCTGGGTTTGCAACCTTGATTCCCTTCTCCCCAGCTCTGTGACCTTAGGAAAGTGGCCTAAGCTCTCTGGGTAGCTATTTCCTTGTGTAAAAATAGGACAATCACTTGATTTGTAGGGTCATTGTGAAGATTAAATGGCAAAGCTCCCTTATATAAAGGGCTCAGCCCCTGGGAAACAATAAGTATTTCTTTCTTTCCTCTCCCACCCATTGGCTGGTATCACTGCCTTCTCTGTTCTATTAATAGATTAAATGCTCAGGTCTTCTCCAACAAGTCCTAGCTTGTCATTCATTCATTTAAAAATATTCATTGAGCACCTATTTACCAGGCACTGTCCCAGGCATTTGGGTACATGCATGAATAAAGCAGTCAAAGACCCCAACTTCATGGGGCTTAACTTTCAGCTGGAAAGACAGAAAATAAACAATAAGCATAATAAATAAGTACATTATTTTGTATATTAGAAGATGTTAGCACTATGGGAAAAGGGGGGGAGAAAAGGAAAGGGATCAGAAGTGTTGGGGGGAGACCAGGCTGCAGCATTAAACAGGCATCCAGGGAAACCTCATGGAAAAGGTGAGACTTAAGCACAAACTTGAAAGGGATGAGTAGATTGCATCCATTTTTTGAATTAATGAATGAGTGAATGAATGATTGAAGCAATAAATAACACCATTGCATTTATTTCTAAGGGAAAATGGCTCAACAACAAGAGCTTGAAATTTTATAAGATTTCTACCCAACTCAGATCATATCCATTTAGTAGCAAGGAGGAGAATTCTCAAAGTACTGGTCCTAAAAGTCACATGCCTCTTATAAAGAGTGACATCCTGCCGGGCCAGAGAAAGGGGACGGGAAGGGAGGAAGGCCTGAATCAACAAGGGAAGTTTTAATTGACTTCCTTGTGTAAATGATATTTACAAATTGCATCTGACAAGAGAAGTCTGTTTGTACAGAGAGTAATTCCTTCAGCTAATTCTAAAATGAGTTTGCAGTTTCTGACCTGAACTGTGTGGGTGGCTCTCAGGAAGACTCAGATGCAGGTGCAGCCTGAGAGGCAGGCTGGAATTTTAAAGGTTCTCCTCTTTAGATTGGTTCTGGTGGCTGTGTCCCATGGGTCCTGCCCTGTAGCCACCTGCACACCTGTAGAACCACTGATACTGTAGAAAGGCCTTGCAGGTCACTCTCCATGTGGTCATCCAGCAACCCCAGGAGTTTGCAGAGGTGAAGTCTTCACCCTTGCTTTGCAGATGAAGCAGCCAAGGCTCAGAGAGGGCCAGTAATTTCCCAAAGTCACAAAGCTACTGCCCAGCAGGGCCCTCAGACCTCAGATCATCTGATGCCCATTCCAGTTCTGATCCACCCTGGTGGACTCCAGCCTGAGGAGGGGACTAGATGGAGAGGAGGGCCCACCAGCTTCTTCTGCCTCCCGAGGAGGGGAGTGGGTGCTCACAGACTAACACATTACCACCTTGTTCAGCTCCAGAGGGCTGTGTGAAGTAAGCTCACCAGAGTCCCCATGGGAACTGGTCCATCTAGGGTGCCAAATGTGCAAAAAGGGGCATGGAGTGTCTTGAGCTGTCAACCTCACTGCATAAAATTTCCCAGCAGGAGAAGGAATTTCTTAACAGCTCAGCTCTACAAATCTGCAGGGGCCAGATGTCAACACAGATGAGTTTGTCCAGCATCCATTCTTTCCTCTGGTCCAACCTCACCTGAAAAATGTCAGCTGGACATTATTAAAGCAGCTTTTAGACCTGAAGGGATCTCACCCCTTTCTTGATGGGACCTTATGTTTAATTTGTTCATTCATTCATACCAAACATTTGCTGAGTGCCTGCTATGTGCTGGGACCTCTCACAGGTATTGGGGACCTCAAAGCTAACCACACCCTGGTCCTGCCCTCAGGACCCACAGCAATGTTACAGGTACTAGGAGGGGGAAAACACTGAGAATTAAAGGAGCCAGAAGAGGGGTACCTAGTTGTGTCTGGGGAGAAATCAGGAGGTCAAGGAAGGCTTCCTGGAGGAGGTGGAGCCTGACCTGAGCCTTGAAGGATGGCGGCAGATATCTAGGTGAAAGAGGTGGAGGGGAGGGTGGTGAAAGAGAAAGGCATGCCATCGGAGGGTGTGAGCAGAGGCCTGCAGACCAGAAACCTCCACAAGGGGCCAGGGAGCATGGTGTTTGTACTGTTGGAGCAGGAGGTTCTGCACCATCCTAGTAGTGCAGATGGAGCCAACAAAGAAAGGCAGAGAGAGAAACAGGGCCTTGGGAGCCAGACTGAAAGAGCTTGGTCTCCAAGGAGGGCAGGGAGAGCCAATGAAGTGTTAGGTAGGGAAGCAATAGGGCCAGATTCGTGTGTTAGGAAAATCAGTCTGGCACCTACAGGGAGAAGAGACTGGCAGGGAGGCCTGGAAGGATTCTACTCTCTCCCAGCTCAGCCTCACACACATTCTGGGGGTCTCCACCAACCCTTCCAGGCCAATGAGCCCTGGTGCCCTGGGCAGGATCTGGAGTCCAGACCCTGGGATTCTGGGCTGCAGGATGTGTGTGGAATTTCCACCAGATCAGCTCTCTGCTGCCCCCCACTGTCTCCAGGAGGCAACCACACTCTCCTTTGGGCCTTGCAGGCTCTTTCTAGACCCCTTAGATTCCCTTTAGGAAACTTTTCCTCTCAAACTTAAGATAGTAAAATCTTTAGGCTTTGCAAAAATACAGTCTCCGTTGCAACTACCCAACTCTGCTGTTGTATCACAAGGGCAGTCACAGACAAAATATAAATGAACGAGTGTGGCTGTGTCCCAGTAAAACTTTATTTATGGACATTAAAATTTGATTTGCATAAAATTTTCACGAGTCACGAAATATTATTCTTCCTTTGTTATTTTTGAACCATTTAAAAATCAACAACCACAAAAACCAAATAAGTCAGTTTAAAAATGGGCAAAGGACTTGAAGATATGTTTCTCCAAAGATGATATATAAATGACCAAAAAGCACATGAACGGTTTAACCTCGGTTACCATTAGGGAAATGCGAACCAAAGCCACAGTGAGATTTCTCCTAAGCCCCTTGATATGGCTACTGTCAAAAAAACCCAAAATCCATGTTGAGGACATGGAGAAATCAGAACCCTTGTACACTGTTGGTGGGAATGCAAAATGGTGCAGCTCCTGTGGAAAACAGTTTGGCAGTTCCTCAAAAAATTAAAGATAGAATTACCAGAGGATCCAGCAATTCCACTTCTGAATATATACCCAAACGATTTGCAAGCAGGATCTCAAAAAGATATTTGTGCACCCATGTTCTTAGCTGTATTATTCACGATTGCCAAGAGGTGGAAGCAACCCAAATGTCCATCGACAGATGAATGGATAAACGCAATGTGGTATGTACATACAATGTAATATTATTTGGCCTTAAAAATAAACGATATTCTGACACATGCTACACCATGGATGAACCTTGAGGACATCACGCTATGTGAAATAGGTTAAAAAGCCAAATACTGAAAAAAAAATAAAACAAAACAAAACAAAACAAAACAAACAAAAAAGCCAAATACTGTCTGATTCCACTTATATGAGGAACTTAGAGTAGTCAAATTCAGAGACAGCATGGTGGCTGCCAGGGGTTGGGGGAGGGAGAAGTGGGGAGTTGTTTTATGGGTATAGAATTTTAGTTTTGTAAAATAAAAAAGTTCTGGAGATGGATTTTACAACAATGTGAATATACTTAACACTATTGAACTACATTTAAAAATGGATAAGATGGTAAATTTTATGTTCTGTATATTTTACCACAATTTTTTTAATGCAAAAATCATTTTTAGCTCAGAGGCTTTTCAAAAACAGGCGGCAGGCTGGGTTTTGTCTTTGGGCCACAGTTTGCTGATGCCTGCCCCTGTTCTAGCAGAATAGAATCCATTGAATCCTAGAACCCTTCCTTAAAACTGTGCAGCACCCCATCTGAAGTTCTCAGGACCAACAGCACCTCCCAATTTCCCCACAGGGTTGGGGAGAGAACTTTCACTGGCTCTTGATCAGATCTGGCTTGTGAACTCTAAATCAGGACCAAGTGAATGGAAGCAACAGCGTCTGACCCCTCTGAGCTACTGTGAGTTGGTCCTAGATCTGTTTCTGCCTTTATCCTTCTAGAATGAGGGACAGGCACAGTGAATTGCCCAGAGATGCAGCCTCCAAAAGGTCCAAGTTCATACCTGATTGGTTTGCCACATATGTTCTGTCTCCAGTCCTTCATTTAACACATTTGCTGAGCATCCAGTCCCTTAACTAGACCCTGGGGTTACAGCAATAAAGAGGACATGGCCCATCCTTCTCCCAGGAACTCACAGCCTCGTTGGCATATGTTTATGAGGGGCAACAGCCTCCTCAGGTCCTGGGATGGTAACTTGTTGAACTAGAGGGCTCTGAGGCCCACCCAACTCTAGTGTCCTCTGTCACATACCCTTCCTTTTGTTTTGGCACAAACTTATGAAAGAACCTGGTCACTGCTCAGCACCCTGGGACAGAGAGGATCACGTCCATTCAGCAAGGCTCAATGTTACTGCCAGGGCCACAGCTGCTGTGGCAGAGCAGGCTTCCAGTTCTTCAAACCTGTTTCCTTCTTCTCCCTCACACAGCTAGACTACATTTCCCAGATGCCTTGTGTTAGGTGGACCAAGTTCCATCAACCTCCCACTGATGGTCCTCCACGATCTCCCCCGTGCCCTGGGAAGCCATGGGTTGAAGCTGGGAGAACCACAAGAAAGAAGGACCCGGTTCCCAAAACAGTGCATGGAAGGGAGACACCAGCTGATCAGAGATACTTGTTTGGGCATTTTGTGGATAAGGAGCCAATTTTAATTTTGCCAAGCTACTGAGATTTGGAAGTTCATCTGTAATAGTGGCTACCGTTACTGTAAGTTGATATGTTGATGCACGATGAACAGAGTGAAAACACACATACACCTGACTTTTAGACCCTGGTAGAGACTGACACAGAACAGGGGATGGTGAGAGGATGCCAGATGGTGGCAGCTGTAGCCCAGCTCAGATCTCAGATCCACCACTAAGCATCCACGTGGCCCAAGACAAGCTTTTCCTTCCCTTTCATGAGCTTCAGTCAAGTGGGCAGTTGACCCGTGACCTTGTAGGGTTTTGAGTGGATTTGAGATCATGGTGTAGGGGCCTGGCATGTCCCTGGCACAGAGTGTGAGCTTGATGTGGAAGTGACCCCTGTGGATAGCACAGTCACTTTCTAAGGCTGAGTATAGGTTGTTTCACAGTAACATTTGTCAAAAGAATCTTCAGTTCCATATGCATCATCTCATCTTTGTAAACGGAGACTGACCTTTAGCTCTGCAGACAGACCAGCAGATGGTCATAGACAGCTGATTACATGCACCTGGAGGAAGGAGACCAGCTTTGCTAACATCCCCTGACCCTTGTCTGCATGGCTTTGCCTTCTCTGGTAATCATTCCCTTTTCTTTAACAAATTCATCTACAGGGAGAGTCTCCATGTTCACTGCCTTCTGTGCCTCCAGTGCTCTGTCTTCTACACTGAAATTTTCCTGAGCTTTTGGGCAGCTTCTCTTTCCCCAGTACTTCTGGTGTGTTTTTGATGGAGGTGATACACTCTCTGACACCATCAGTGGTATGGTACTTATCATCACACGGCATGGCTCCATGACCTTTGTGCCACAAGATGCCACTGTATTTTGCTAACCCAACCCAAGTCACAAGACCATGAAGTAAGGGGCAGGAGATGCACCTGTGCTTCCTTCCATCTGTGACATGTGACAGCAGGTCCTCCATTGGCTCTTCCTGAGGGCAGATGCTAGCTGCAGAGTCTCCTGCCCTCCCCTGGCTTGCACGGGGCAAGGCTAAGAGGAAAGTGGGGGCAGGGGTAATCTCCCCATCCTGGGTTTATCTAGAGAGGAAGATAAAAGAAGGCACCAGGCTCGGTGCTTAAACCTGTGATGCCATTCGGTCCTCACAGCACTCGGAGGCAGGTCCTGTTGCTGTGGGGGTGGGAAAGCATTCTGGCCTGGATCCCGGCCCCCCAGATCCTTGGCCTGCCACACACGTGCATGAGCGCACACACGCGCACACACACACACACACACACAGAGGCACTGAGGGCACAGGCAGGAGGACAAGACCAGGCCAGATTGCTCTTTAATTATAGCCGGGCTCTGGCCCCAGGCCCGTGGTACCCTGGCCTGCGGGCTGGACGAGGCCAAGTGTGTGTCTCAGGAGGATGCCTGCTCCCCACATGCTCTGCCCCTGCCAGCGCCCCCCGGGGCCAAACCTTCCCTCCTTACTGGCCTCCATGTGTGGTGTGTGTGGTGTGTGTGGTGTGTCTAGTATGTCTGGTGTGTGGTGTGAGTGTGGCATATGTGTAGTGTTTCATTGTGATTGCGTGTGGTATGTCTGGTGTTTTGTGTGGTATGTGGTGTGCGTATGTGGTGTGTCTGGTGTTGTGGTTTTTTTTCAAAAAGTGTACACTATCCCAGTCTTCAGGAATCCTCTTTGCTCAAACATGTTCCAGCAGTGACAGCATCTTGTGCAATTGCCCTCAGGCTGGGATGATCTTCACTTAGGAAAAGAGAAGCAGATTCTTTAAAGTCTCCCACATGTTCTCTCCAGTCCCAATCCCCAACTTCCCCCTAGATGATCTCCAAGATCCCTTAACAGCTCTTGTTAAAATTCTGCTGGCCTTGATTCAAGGTGCTCAGAGTATAAAGTGGAGAGATTAGAACACTCTGGGCTTCCATCTGGGTCACTGACTGGGACCTGGTGCCAGTCAGTCTCCCCACCCCCACCCATCCTGCCCCCACACACGCATGCACACACGTGCACACATACACGGGTTATTGTAAAGGCCACACAAGATAACACACATAAAGAGCTTTATGCAGGACTGGTAGAGAGTAGTTGCTGTAGGTAAATTATTCTAAGAAACTGCGTTGGTTTGCTTGTCACATATCTAGACTTGTCTAGGAAATCATCTAAGACAGAATTATTAAATCTGAGCCCCTAGAAGATTTTAAATAGAGACAGACTAGAGAATACAAGAACAGGAAGTGACACATAGTGAACATCTACCTGTGCCCAGCTTTGACATGCATTCCTTCACTTACTGCAACACAGGCCGGTGTTATGGCCCCACTCTCCACATGGGAAAGAGATCAAGCCATGGGTCACACAGCCACTAGAGGCAGAACCAGCATCCAAGCCACATATGTTGAAAGAACAGCCAAGAATAACCTTGCAGTTTCCTGATCCCTTGCAGTTTGGGGCCAAGTGCGAGTTCTGGCCCCCAGGAGAGAACACGCATGGATGGTGGCTGATTGTGCTTTGGCCTGGTACCAAGGTCACAGCAACATGGAAATTCACATGGAAATCATTCTCTGCAGCCCCCACCCCTCTCCCAGCCTCGGTGTGAGGGCTGGCATGGCAGGGTCCCTCAGAAGGTCTTCAAGGCAGGGCTTGGGACTGCAGGAGAGAGACAGTGGCTTGGAGCACCATCGCTTCCCGTTCCCATCACTTTTTCATGTGTGACCTTGACGAGTTACTCAGCCCTCCTGCCCCTGTGAGGCAGGATGGTACCTCCGAGAGCACTGGGTTTCCTGTGGATTTAATGAGACTGTGTATGTAGCACACCTGGCATATATTAATAATAGGACCACAGCATAAGATGGTGAAATCAAAACATCCTGGGCTTTGATCTGGGTACTGACTGTACTCTGTGCAAGTCAGCTTTCCCACCCCTATCCATACACACACCCCATATATACACACAGACACAGACACACTCACATGCACACTCATACACACACGTATACACATACATATACTCACACCCATGCACACATGCCCCGCATATGCACACAGAGAGACACACACATACACATGCACACACATGCATACACAGATACTCATGCATAACACATTCACATATTTATAGTCACACATATAAATATATACTCACACGCATACATACTAACACATACACGCACATACTCACAGAGACACCTTCACACATACATATGCACGCTCTCATCCCAGTGCTACTAATCCCTATGAGAACTCAAACCAGCACCATCCAATTGAAACACAACACACGCCACACACTTCATTTAAATTTCTCTAGCTGGGTGTGGTGGGGCCTGCAGTCCCAGCTGCTCAGGAGGCAGAGACAGGAGGATCTTTTGAGCCCAGGAGTTCAAGGCCGCAGTGAGCTATGATCAAACCACTGCACTCCAGCCTGGGTGATAGAGCAAGATCCTGTCTCTGAAATAAATATATAAATAAATATTAAAAATAGATTTTTCTAGTACACCCATTAAAAAAGGAAAAAGAAACAGGTGATGCTTATTTTAATAATGTATTTTGTTTAACTCAATATATCCAAAATATTATCATTCTAACATGTAATCACTATTTTTAAGAAATTAATAAGATATCATACTTTTTTTTTACACTAAGATCTTGGAAACCCAGTATGTATTTTACACTCACAGCACATCTCACTGCTGACTTGCCACATTTCAAGTGCTCACTACCCACAGGTGGCTCCTGGCCAGCGCATTGGACAGCTGTGCCTTAGACAGCATCTCTCTTTCTCCAAGCAGTGCGGGGGGAACCACATGATCCCCTGACTTCACCAGCTCCCTCCTGCAGCCACGGCCACCTCACCACGCTTCCCACTCCTGACTGATTAGTGGGGAGGCCCCACTGTTGGCAGATAGAACAACGCACGGCCATCACTGGGACTTAATGAACCAGAGAAGCACCAGGCTATAAAAATGTCATTAGGCAGCCCTCCAGCCACGGGTGAACCAGGGAAGGACTGAGGGAGCACATTAGGGAGATAATCGGCTGATAATTGCCACAGAAATGAAGGGACTGTCTTGAACACTGACAACATCGTGGAGCAGTCCTTCTAGGCTGCACTCCCCAAAGGAGGGACACGAGGCAGGAATTATTCCTCTAACTTTGATTTCAAAAAGGATAAGAAGGGACACTTCATCAATGACCAAAAAATACGAAAACAGGATCCCTGCAATAGTTAAAGAAATGCATATTGAACCACAACCATGCATCGTTTTTCATATATCAATTTGGCGAACACCTTTTAGAAGGATAACACTCAGTGCTGGTGAGGATATAGTGAAATGAGCAGTCCAAGATATTGCCTTGGGGATAAATGGATGTAGCCTTTCTGAAAAGTGATTGGCAGTATGTATTAAATGTTTTCTAAATATGCAGTAATCCCTCCCCTTTTCCCTGGGATCTATCCTTAGGAAATCATCAAAGAGGCTTTGTCAGTTAGCCTGTGCTATGAAACACACCATCCCAAAACTTAATGGCTTAAGCCTTGCACTTAGCTCATGATTCTGTGAATTGGCTGGGAGGTTCCTCTGGCCTTGATGGCTTGGCTGATCTTTCTCATATGTCTGTAATCAGCTGGAGGCTCAGCTGGTGACTAGATGACCTAGGCTAGTGAGACAGCCAGGAGAAAGAGCCCATGACCTCAATGACAGGGAGCTTAAGTCACCAAGCACCCAGCCGCTGGGCCCTGAAATCCATCACCATGTTCCCATGGAGGCCACATTGCCACGGGCCACTCTCCGACCAGTGCCCCCAGAGCATGGACACTGGGGCAGACCATCATCTCTGAGAGACACAGGATTGCTCTGACAGTGTCTTTAGCTTGGAGACTTCCCAGTGGCTTTGCCAAGCCTTCCTTGGTTTGTGCAACAGCCTGAAACACTCCCTCCCAGTCTTCCTTCTCTCTCCCCTCCCTTGGGGTCAGCCCGCAGTGCTCACCAGCCTCTGTCTGCTCCTGCCCCATGTCCTCTCACATAGGCACGTCCCTGAATGAAATCCTTGCACACATTCAAGTCTGTCCCGGCTTCTGCTTTTTGGAAGACCTGGCCTAACGCGGAGGACTTCACTCACGTGCCTGGTAGTTGTCTGGCTTTGGCCGTGGCTCTCCCCCACACGGCCTCTCATCCTCCCACAGGCCAGCTCTGCACATTCTCATAGTGATCTCAACAAATACCACAGCCAAAATTTTCTGAGTCACATTTTCTATTGTCCCTTTGGCCACGCCCAGAATCAGCGTGGAGGGAGCAGACTCAAGGGCATGGCTACAGGCAGGAGAGCTGTGGCCTTGTTTGCAGGCCGCCCACCACAGAGACATCCAGAGATGTGTCTGCAAGGGCATCCAGTACGCCGTTCATTTATTCATCCAACACAAATTTACTGAATGTCCGTCATGGGCCAGGCACTGTCCAAGATGCTGGGAATTTAGTTGTGACCACATTGGAAAGCTCTGAGTTCTCCCGGAAACTGTATTCTAGTGGGGAAGGACAGGTGTCCCAATAAGCAAACAAGCAAGAGAAAAACATCAGAGTAATAATTATTAGAGAGAGAATACAGAGAATCAGAATGTGGTGCCACGGCGGTGAGCTGGGGGGAAGGAGCAGGCCGTGTGGGAGTCCAAGCCAAAGTGCTGATTAGCAAAGGCTCAGCAGCAGGAAAGAGTGTGCAGGCTGGAGGAAGAGGGGAAGACTTCATTAGCCGCAGTCAAGGAAGTGGGCGAGGAGGAGGGTGTGTGACCTGGGCCCCACGGTACGCTGGGCTCGGATGCTGGGTGGAGGTGAGGTGGCAGGGCAGGCCAGTGTGGGAACAGGCAGAACGGTTAGGAGCCTGCTGCAGCCATCCAGCCGGAGGAGACTTGGACTCACAGTAGGGAGCTGCAGGAGGAAGTCGAGAGAATTGGTTGCTCAGGGATACATGTTGAAGGTAGTGCCCACAAGGGCTCGGATGTGAGCGGTGGGGGAGCCAAAGAGAGGAACCAAGAATCACTCCCAGGTTTGGGTCGCTGGTGGCTGTAGTGGGAAGGATGACAGACGAGCTGGCCTGGAGGTGGCAATGGAAATCCAAAGTCTGTCTGGGACTTGTGAGATTTGATTGTGTTAGACTCCCCTGAGCAGTTGTCATTTGCACTGTTGGGCGTGCATGTTTAAAGTTCAAAAGAGAGGGTGGGGAGGGGGACAGAGATGGGGGGCTCTTGGCACACAGAGAGGACATCATGCCAGGGACAGGAGGGACTCATAGGAGAGTGCTGGGAAGAAGAGGGACCCAGGACTGAGCCCCGGGAGACTCCCCACTAGAAGTTGAGCAGGGAGCCACCCGAGGGGGATGAAAGGGTCCCACAGTGAGGCAAGGGGAAGCCAGGAATGCATGGCAGCCAAGAGCAGAAAGGGATTCAAGAAGCAAGGGAGTGCTCAACTGTGTCCAATGCTGCTGAGACATGAATATCACAGAGACAGAGAAATTAGTGTTGGATCTGACAGTACGGAGGTCACTGCCGCCCTTGTCCAGCACGGGCTTGGGGGAACAGTGGTGACTGGAGACAGAAGGGAACGCTGCAGGCGACCACGGCAGAGGGCGTGAGCAGAGAAGGAGGAGGCTGAAGGGGGAGGTGGCATCACAGGAGGACTTCTTTGTTTTTTCTAATCCAGAGCAAGTTCTGACCTGGTGGGGTTGACAAGCTGCAATGGGGAAGTTAATTATTCAGGGAGATATGGAACAGCCACGTGGGAGAGGTCCCTGAAACAGTCCGTGAGGCAAGATCCAGAGCACGAGCAAGCGGAGGGCCTGGCTCCCGACAGAGCAGGCAGGGCCAGCGAGGTGATGTGCAGTCAGATGGGAGAGCACATCGGCAGGAACTGCTGCGTTTCCCTCCCTGCCTGAGAATTCTGTTCCTCGTGGCCCCTCCACTAGACCATGAATTTATAACCTGGCAGGATGTTTCCCTGTATCCCTGGCAGCTATCCCAGCATGGGCACACTGCACCTGCTCAAAGGACGTTTGCAGGACAAATCCCAAATCAATTTCCAATGTTGATGTTAAAAGGTAGGGCAATCCAGCTGTACAAATAAAATCGACAATATTGGCTATATGGTGATTCTGTTTCCTGCAGGGCCTTCTTCACCCCCATCTCTGCCTGTTCAAGTGGTTCTAGGCCCTCAGCCAATGCCACCTTCTCCAGGAGGCTTTTTGCTTCTTCCAGCTTCAGGGGCCAGCTCCCTTTCTCAAACCCGCACCAGAGTGTATTAGTATGTCTCTCCTGGCAACTCTCTCATTTGGCCTGGAATTAGACTTACTGTGTTTTTCTTGACTGGGTCCTAACCTAATGTGTGTAAATGAATGAAAACTGGGGTCCCTAGGCATGGAGTTGTATCCTGTTGCTTAGCAGGCGTCAACACGTATTCGCTAGGTTGAACTGGATATCTTACACTTGGCATTGAGTCTTCCTTCTCCCACAGAGTTTGAAATTACATACTTGTTCTGCAAAAAAGGAAGCTGGCTTAACCACCAGCTCTGTGCAAACAGCAAGGTGATGGGCTCTTGGTTTTCAGTGCATGTCTAATGGGGAAGTTAGGTTAAACTGGGCCCCGCCTGCTGTAAACCCAGCCAACAAAAGCAGCTGTTCCTTTCTCATCAAGCCTCAAGGTGCTTTGAGACAGGGTCAACCCGAAAGCCTGCTGTTCACTCTTTCATTCCCGTCACCTGGCATGGAGCTTGTCCCAGGGTAAGTCCTGCAGGTATTTGCAGAAGTGTTGAATTCCAGAGTCTGGAATGTGGTCTTTCCACCATTGTATTCCTCGCACTTTAAGTAACTGATAAATATTTGCTGAAACATATACTTGAAAAGATCATTTTAAAGATCTAACATGAACTCGGTTCTCTACCAAAGTACAAGGCAAGAAACAGCTTGGTTAGGATGCACAAGCTGACTCGGCTGATTGAAGGGAGTTTTGTGTGGACAGAGATTAGATCTGTTCTATGTGGTTCCAGAAGGCAGAATCACGACCAAGGACAGGGAGAGAACTTACTCAAAGGCAGATTTCAGCTCAGACCTGGGATGAACTCTAACAATCAAAGCTTGTCATGATGGAGCAGAGTGCCTTGCAGAGTAGCATCCTCTCCTTTGCCCCTCCAGCAACGCTGGCAAAGAGTGACTCCGTGAATGCTTTTGGCTTTGGAGACAAAAGGTAGACACCTATGCATGTCAGCAAGTGCACAGTCCTTTGTGCCGAGGGGACCTGAGGCCACCTCCCCCACTCTGTGTGTCCTCATCAGCATTGTCACACTCTAAGGAAGCAGGTCTAGAACTACCTCTGACCCTCTGGGATATCATCACACTTCAATAAACTTGATAATATCCTCACGCTGTAAATGCCAGGCCACCAGTCAAGATCATGGGAAGGCAGAGGTAAGCAAGAAGACCCTTGCCTTCAAGGAACTTAGTATCTAATATGGGTGCAGGCTGGGGTGGAAAAAGGATACTTTGAGGGCTGGGGACACTAAATAATAATACTCTGCTTTCCTCTCTTGCCTTCAGAACCAGCTGAGAAATAGGAAACAGGAGACAGAAAAGAGATCAAACTATCAGCTTGATAACTGATACAGTTGATTGTAGAACGTGATCTCCATCCCTGTCCTGAACTCCCCGTCCACCCATACTATGCAGGTCTCCTTCTTCTTCAGGGGACATGGGTGCCGGTCTGTGTCTCCTGCATAGCGGAGATGGCTGAGCACAGGATGCTGCTGCTGTGGACAGGGATGGGGAGCAGGCTGGGGGCATGTGCTCAGTCCCTTCTTCCAAACTCACCAGCCCGAGAAGCCTTTCTTCCCCTCCCTCCAGTAGTGAGCTCTTGAGACAGGAAGGCTGGAAGTGTTCCTTCCCTGCTTTTCCCTCCTGGGAGTGGAGTAAACTTTCTCCGCCCCCTGTGGAAGCATGAGGAATGAGGAATTAAGGCTTCCTGCAACAAACACAAACATCAAATTAAGGCAGAGTACACCATGTGTCCAGACCATCGAGATGGTGCTGAAGTTTTCGGGATGAAAAGATGGCCCTGGGCTGTGCCAATCAGGAAGGCTTTGTGGAGGAAGGTCTGTAAGTCCGAGTCGCCTAAGTACGCCCACGATAAGGACCATCACCATGCGCAGCTTACCATAGCAAAGGTTACTTTCTCACTCGAGCTCCCCGTGTGGCACAGTCAGCAGGGGACTCTGTTCCACATTGTCACTCAGGTCAACAGAGCCCTACCCATTTCTGAAGCTGCCTCTCCTTCAGGGACATTTCAGGGTTCTCAGGCTGGTAAGGGGGGTGGTGTCTGAAGGGGCTTCTCAACGCGCATCCTGTCACTTCCAGTCCCAGGCCACCTAATTGCGTGTGCATGGGGAATACGGGTGAGTCCCAGTCATGTCTCTCGGAGACTGCTGCTGTGGCCTTGCAGAGAAATAGACCATTCCACGGACTGTCCAGCATTCCTGAGCACTATCAGCTGGGAGCAAGGCTTTCAGAAACAAACCCAGCTAACGCTTCCTCTTGCCAAAGGGGCATTGGCTTTTGGTGCCAAATTGCTCAAAATCTCACCTACACTTGGGAGAACGTCTGAGCAGAGGTTCAGACACAAGGGTTTTAACCTGGCATCCTTGGGCCCTATAGGGTCCATGGACAGACTTCAGGGTGGCCTGTGAACTTGAATGAGAAAACAATTACACGTTCATTTTCCCCACTCTCATCGAGATTTAGCGTTTACTTCAATTAAGACTGTAGGCAAGAAACTACAGTAGTATTTTCAATTAACTGTGAATTTGTCACCAGTAGAAATCACAGATGTTTTCTTATTATATTACAGCTGTTACAGATATCTCAAAATATCATATATACTGATCTGTTTGAAATTATGATAGTTATTTGATTCCACTGCTAGATCTGGTTATTTAATGTGTTAATAAAGAAGCACATATATTAGTAACTATGTCATATATTTTTATATTTTGATAACTTTATTTCGATATAATTGGTTTCTTTTTGAGTTCAATGCATTTCATATTATGCATGTAAAACCTTGATTCTGAGAAAAGGCCATAGGTTTCACCAGATTTGTCCATGGCACAAAAATGCTGAAGAATCCCAGGTTTAGATCAGGTTAGTTTACTTAGCAGAGAGAAGCCTGGAAGGAAGACATCAATAATGTTTAAAGCCATGAAAAGGCACAAGATTAGCCTGTATGCTAATATTTCTTTAAATCTTTCATTGTTTTCATATTTATGAGTAGTGATTAGATACCATCTAATTACTACCAATAATTAATTAGAGACATTAATTAATACCAATAAATGTTTCCTTTTTAACATTTTATAGAAAGCCTACGGAGATATGCTATATTTCTTCCTTCCAACAAATCCTTATACACAGTGGTGCTGGTAAATATTTAACAACTGGCCCTTCTGGGGCAGGGAAGAGGGAAGAGCCCTGATTTGTAGTATTTATCAATTTTTGTGGCATAAATACTCCCACTATAGTTGATTTCAAGCTACCAACCAACGTGACAATTAAACACAGAGTTGGGCAGAGATGCATGCAGCAACACGTGATTGCACAGTGTAGTATTTCCACCATATACATACAATCGATGTAACTCAAGAGCATAGGTAATAGTAAGATACAATAATTAGGCTACATATGACTTTGATTTTAAAATAATTTAATTGTAAGTTTATGTAATTTAATTTTTCATAAGGACTATTTTAACAACCAGCTCTCAAAACTCCTGGAAATTTAACCATCAGCTCCAACACGCTGATGTTAGAAACCTTTTCTACCACAGTGAGAGCTTGCAACACCCATGAAAAATCTAGAAGGTGAATTCAGCCGCAAGACAAACCTAAAGGGACAGCATCTGCTTCTGGAGAGCCACTACTGGAAGGAAAGCCCAGCACACATGGGGAGTAGGAAGCGAGGCCTCCCTGCTTCCTGGGGTTTCTGTGCCTGGCACTCTTCCATAATTCGCTGAGGCCCCCAGGGTCTGGCTCCACCTGAATCAAATTCCCCTGGACATCAGTTGCCCTGGGAAGGGTATTCTGAACAGACAGCCCCTTTGTTGGGATGTTCAAAGAGCCTGAGAGTCCAGTTTCCCTGCCTTCCCTCCCCACCGAAGCTCCTCCCTCTCCTGCTTACCTGATCAGTGGTCCCTGCTAGGGACTCACTCCTGGTGCTGAAAGCTTTGCTCTCTGCTCACGTCCAAACGTGCCTGGAGGCGGCACTTGGGCGGGGCTCCCTGCCCGTTTCCTTGGATGGTCAGGCCCTCTTTGCTCTGCCCTAGCATGCTTCTCCTCTCCCCTCCTACCCGCTCTCATCTGGGGACCTCGGTCACCCTCTGTGTGCTGATGTCAGCCAAATCCACACCTCCTGGGCTCCCTGACATCAGCCCACCTGCCGGCAGGACAGCTCTACCTGAAGCCCCACAGCACCTCAGAGTATCCCAGGCCTCGCTCCACACCCTCCTCCAGCTGCCCCAGGCTCAGCCAGAAGCCCTCCCGCACCCCAGCCCACCCACACTGTTGCCTCCTTCCTCTCCCACTGTCCTGGTGCCTAAGCCACCCAGCCCCAGGACCGAGGCTACGCTATCCCCTGGCCCCCTGAGGGTGCCCGGCCACCTCATCCTGCCCCTGCAGCCAGAGCCGCCTCCTTCACTCAGTCTTGCCCCGTCTCTGGCTTCAGCCTCCCCACTCCCGAGCTGGCCACCAGCAGCCTCTGCACTCCCCATTCATTCTGCCTCCTGGAGGCTCTTCCCTCCCCTGCCTCTCTCCCTTTGCCTCCGGTCTTGTGGCTAACTCTTACTCCTCCTGCACGATTCCCACTTGCTGTCCCCTCCTCCAGCCAGACCTCTGTGATCCCTCAATCAGAGTTAGGGGCCCTGTCTACCCGCTTCCGTATCGCCTGCCCTGAGCAGCACTTGCAACACTGTATCACAGTTGCCCACTTTTCTTATCTGTACCCTCCCCTAGGCTGGCCGTCGGCTCTGCCAGGCCTGGGACTTTGCCATATTCATATGAAATCACTAGTGCCTTGTACAGGGCCTGGCAGTTATGAGGTGCTCATTAAATCCTTGTTGCCAGAAGTCCGAGTTTTGTTAATAGTAAGAGGCAGAATCTTCACAGTTCTTACTTTATCCTCGGCACTGCTTCAGGTACTTCATAAATAAAAAACTCATTGAGTCCTCACAACAGCCCCAGGAGAGAGGCACGACTCTTATCCCCACTTTACAGACGAGAAGACTGTGGCATAGAAAAATTAAGTGATTTACCCCAGATCATAGGGCTGTAAGCGGCACAGCTGGGATGTGAGTCCCAGCAGCCTGACTCCACAATCCGTGATCACAACCACTGCACAGCCCGGCCGTGTGGTAAGCGGGGAGGGCACACGGGCTGGCATGCTTGTCAGCTGAGGACACAGGCCCCGGGTGAGGAAGGAACAGAGCCCGCATCAAAGCGAGGGGCAGCGATGATAACTGACATGCAAAGTTTATAGGCTTTAAAACCTGTTTTCAACCTCCCCACATTTCCAGGGTGTGGACAGAGCAAATAAAACTTTCCCCCTTTTACAGAGGAGGTAACACAGCTGATGAGTTCCAGGGCTGGGCTTCCTACTCCAAGACTGGTGCTCATTCTGGAGTCCAGGACACCCCCAGATTTCCTTGTAGAGTTTATGGAGCAGCCTGTGCCCCACCTCAAAGTATCTTGGGCCTAAGTGAGCAGTAGACTGCACGTGACAGTGAAATTTTAAATTGGACCAGGCTGGACTTTATAATAACAGAAAGTGATCGGAGAGCCATGGCGTTTGCTGGGAGGTCGTTGGGAGGGGAACAAGGAGATCCGAGTGAGCGTGGTCAACGGGAGTGTTTGGAGAGAAATAAAGCCGTTCTGGTTTGTACGGCCCTGACTTCCAAGGGTTCAACAAACCAGCCCCATTTGGGCTTATTCAGCAGCCTGTCTGGAAGCCTGTGGGGGGGCGCCCCACCAGTGTTTGTTCAATGACTCAGGGGAATGGATCAGGTGTCAAACTCTCTTAGGCTGCCTGTGGGTTTATTTGACTTGGGGTTCAGTCCTGCAGATGCTATTACAAAACCATAATTGGTTTCTCGGAGGTGATTTAGTCTTCTTGTTAGCAGACAAGAGTAGTTGAGGATTTCAGTCTACCAACATTTAGATTGCCTCGGGAGAAAAGCCAGCAATTCTTGCACCCACGGATTTTAACCGCCTGCAGCCGGTGTCCCTGCGGCAGGTTCCAGGAGCGGTGCTAATGGGACTGGCCTCCAATCCCAACGGCCTCAGCTGAGGGCAGCAGAGAAGACGGACACGTGCACCCCTCCTGGAGAGAGCCTGACGCCTGCTAAAGAACTGGGGGGCAGATGCCATCACTGTAAATCTGGGGCTGCTCCACTCGACTTGGAAAACCTCATTTGTGCGGGTCTTGGCCTCTGTGACCACCGTCACCTCCTTGCTCCACTCTGGAGTGTCATTCATGAGAGCTGATTTCCACTGAAAAGCACCCAAGTGGAGTCTCTACCGATGGACTTCAGAGATGATAAAGACAAAGTCTCCGGGTCCCCCCTGCCCTTGGTTGGTACCTCCGTTAAGCACTGGGCCCCTGTGTCTTCATTTAGGCTGGTCACCTCACAACCCACCACGACACCTCACCCCCGACTCGGCCCCCTCGTGGCCCTCCCCTCACTATCTGGCTTCCTGCTCTGAGCTCGGCAAGGGCAGGGTGTATTTTGTTTTTGTCTACTACCCTAAAAGCATTGCCTGGAGTCTGGCACACAGTGGGCCCTTGAAATTCGGGGGGACTGAATGTAATATATTCCCACCTTAGCTTTCCTCACCCCTTCCCATAGTCAGGATGGATTGGAAAACCCCTCAGGGATAGAAGATGAGAAGTGTCCAGGAGGAGGGGAAGGCCTATGATTTTGAGTTGAGGGGCCCCTAGCCCAGTCGCCATGTGACCTGTGAAATGGGAGGGTAACGTGGCCAGAGCCACAGGGGTGCCGTGAGGGCTAAGTGAGGGCCCCGTGCAACGTGCTGTCCCAAGATGAATAATCAGACCTCTTGGCATTATCATTTCTATATTTGCCTGCAAGTGCCTAATACACACTAGGCACCCCACAAATGTATTATACTGGGATGTTTAGAGGCAACAGGCATTTAAAAGAATTTTTATAACAGGCTGTACTATCCCTTCAAACCTTCGAAACAGCACTTGCGTTCTGGACTGGAGGCTGGGCCTTGCCTTTGGGCACACAGTCCCGGCTCTGGGAGGGACGCCACACAGTGAGCCTCTTGGCTTGGACCTAAGGTGAGCTGTACCCACTGTTCTTGGGAGCATATGAAGGGAAATAGCAGCTGCTTCGACAGAGAGGATGATTCTGTTTAGTATCTAACCCAGGTGTTTAAGCAGAACTACAGCCCTATAATGGTGGGGAAATCATTTTTTGCTAAATCTGTATTTAAATTTACCTCTGCATGAAATTGATGTTGACCAAACTACTCAGACTTGGAAAATTCAAGGAAGCTCCTGGGGCTACAGAGGCAGACCCCATCCTGGAGGTGGGGATGGGATATTCTCTGAAGGAAGTGGATATTCCTAGGGAGGTAATGAGGGGATCTGGATTGGGAGGGAGACAACTCCAGGACCCAGCAGTAGGCCACTAGAGATGCCAGAAGCCCAGTGTTGGAAAAGGAGCTGCCTTCACTATGATGAACCCACCAAGGGTCAGGCAGGGAGTTTGCCCTTTAACCTTCACTGAGGACAGAACTGAGCCTATGACCTCTAAGAACAGACTTTCTAGTAGGAGTTCTAATACTCTGTGCTTTATCACCGATAGCTCCACGTCTTCCATATTGTCCTGTTGAAAGTCCTATGTAAGACTCCAGGTGGGATTCCACTGAGCTGTGGGGGATTCCTGTCCTGCCCCCAATTTGGAAGAGCCATGTCCATTCTTGAGCCCATACGGGGTGTCAGAGGAGGCCAGCTGTAAAGGCAGCCTTCCCAGCAGAGAGGGATTCCCCCGAGAGCCACTGGCCACAGCAGGCGGGGCGGGGACAAGATGGGGTCCTGTTCCAAGCCCATGAAGTAGGACACCGCAGGCATGGTGCTGGGGGTGCTTCGAGACCAGGGATCATCCATGAGAAGTGGCTGGGAAATGAAGTCGGACCTTATTTTGCAGTTGCAGGCCGGTGAGGCCTAGGATGTTGGGTTATATGCATTTCTGTTGGTGGGTTTTTCTGATTGATTGAATATTTTATACAAAAGAGACACTCATTCTTACTTGCTTCCCAGGATCCGTCTGCTCGGTTATGTTGGGAAAGGAAGCGAGATGTGCTGGGAAGGGCCCCCAGAAGGAGGCCGGTTAAAACCAGAGTGAAGCATGAGAGATGGGTTCCTGAAAACCTGATGAGGAGCCTGGCAGTGAGGAACAGCCTGAAGAAAGCTAATCCCAGACCAACTACTGGGAAGGTTCCCAGCACTCCACAGGGAACAGGCAGCCAAGACGAGGGCACCAACGCGTGCAAGGGGAGGAAACTCCACGCCAGGCACTCTGACGGGCTCTTACAAGACTTCTCTTGTTCAGTCCTCACCGTGAGCTACGAGGCTAGGTGTTATACTCCTATTTTAAGGTTGAGGACGCTAAGGCTCAGGTAGGTCATGGTAGAGGCAGGATTTGAAGTAGGGTCAATGTGGCTCCCAAGGCTGCACAGGGAGAAGAGTTTACTAGATCGAAGGCTCATCAAGGGCTGGGACTGTGTCTTGCCCCAGCACCTGTCACCGTGCTGGGCACAAAGCAAGACTGGTGAATGGTTGTTAATGATGATGTCAGCATCACAAATAAATACACAGAGACAAGTATACAAAATAAACATACAGTTCAGGAGATGTCCAGGATTAGCAGAGATTGCTATGGGCAGCAGAATGATTGATGTTGGATTAGCATCCTAGGAGTATTGCTATTGTCTTTTATTAGTAATTAATGTGAACTGTTTTAGCAAAAGGGGGCAGAATCGCAGAATGTTCTCAGGGTTGGAAGGAACCACAGAGGCTCCATATAGGTCACTTTATATTTGCAAGAATCCCCCCCCATAGGCTCCACCAAGCAGGATAGCCCTTTGGTAGTGGTTAAGCTTGGGGCTCTGCAGCCAGATTGCGGGGTTTGAACCTGGCCTCTCTGGGGCTATGCTGACTCTGCCCACCTGTCTGGATGGACATTTGCAGAGCCTCTCTAAGCTGAGCAATCCCTCACCCCAGCCCAATAAGGAAATTTAATTTTTATTCTTCCTACTTCTTTCACCTTTGCTAAATCACTTCTACTTTGAATTTTTCCTCTGTCTCTCCCACTGGAAGACAGATCCTCTCAAGGATAGGAACTTTGAATCTCATCTGTGCACACCCAACATATAGTGCAATTGCTGCTACCTGGGAGGTGCTTGGACACACTGCTGATGGCTGAAAACCCCACAGCATGCAAGACATCAATGGGAGGCAGACCCACATGTCTTCAGTATACAGGCAGGCACTTTTGTTCACATTTTAACATTTCTGAGATCAGGATGCAGCTACACTCACTGTGGCTGGTGGCAGTCATTCCTGCATGTGTGAAAGGTTGCAGAGTAGGTGAGCCTTAGACCATAATGGAGCACTCTTTTAAGAAGTTACTGTATGTGGTAGGCAGAATAATGCACCCCCAAAGATGTCCACCTCCTAATCTCTGAAACCTGTGAATATGTTACCTTCCATGTGTGAACTAAAATAAAATCCCAAGCCCCCCCCCCACTGCCAACTGAATGGACTCCCTCTTGGCCAAGGGGACCCCAGAGAAACCTTAAAACTGAGTTCCCAGCCATGATGGGATGGGAGGTCAGACTCACCTCACTACACCCCCTCCCTCACTAACCACCATCAGGTTTTCTTCCCTTAGGGCTGAACTGAAACCAATCTCATGAAGCTCCTCTCTTTTTGCAGCTTTGATATGACAACTGACCAGCATTCCTTCTGGATAAGAGAACGTCACCATGGAGTCGTTCTGTGGAGACTGCAGCAGAAAGGGTTTTCGTGTCCTCTGCTTCACCTTTTGATGTCAAGGGGCCAAAAACACCACCCTCAGATCATGCTAAAGCCTCCGTTTTCTGAACATGAATCCACATGTTTTTCATTTCATAAGTATTCATGACTCCTCCTATAGCTTATTAAATACGTACATTTGGCCACCCTGCTCAGCACAAATTCCTGTTCCCGTTGCCTTTCCCTTGAAGTACATGCTCTTGGCTTCTGCCTGAAGTTGTGCTTCCCAGCCTGCAAGATGGCCAGCCTGCAGGCTGCAATCCTTTACAAGAAATAAAGCTCCCCCTTCCAAATTCATGAACTTTGTCATTTCTTCAGTTGACACATGGAAAAAGGAATTCTGCAGATGTGATAAAGCTAAGGATCTTGAGATGGGGAGATGATCCTGGATTATATGGGTTGGCCCAGCGCAATCACAAAAGTCCTCATAGGAGGGAGGTAGGAGGATCAGAGTGAGAGGACTTTATGTAGTGACAGAATCAGAGGTCAGAGTGATGCAGCCATGGGCCAAGGAATGTGGGCCATCTCTAGAACTGGAAAAGACAAGGAAATGGATTCTCCCCCAGAGCCTCCGAAAGGAACACAGCCTTGCTGACACCTTGATTTTAGCCCAGTGAGACTATTAATAGTTTCAAATTTCTGGTCTACAGAAATGTAAGATAATAAGTTTGTGTTGTTTTAGGCCACTAAGCGTGTGCTAATTTGTTATAGCAGCAATAGGAAACCAATACACGGCATCTCACCATTTGATGACCATCACAGTTATAATGAATGCAGGCAAGATTTGTCAATGGATTTCCTGGTATTCTAGTAAAAAAAAAAAAAAAAAGATTTATCAATGGAGATAAAACCAGGGAGTGAAAGTTTGACAAGAAACAGGATATTTGCGTAGTCTTCAAGTATCTGCCAACAAGGTGGTTATTAACAGCAAAGGGAAAAATAGTTACCTGATGGCAGCAAAACCTGGCAGACATCACCTTAGCCAAGAGGTCAAAGTCAGCCTCACCCAAATGGGACAAATGGACACCATGTGTCTCCTGACATGATGTTAGGGACAGAAAAACAAGTGAGAGGGAACGGAAATCAGAAAAACTGAAAGGAGAAAACAGTTATAGAAAAACAACAAGGAGGAAATGGTTACAGAAAAATAACCAGGGGAAACTGTCATTTCAGCCTTAAAGAACGGGGCGATTAGGCCATGGGACACTGACCACCAGTCAGAGGGTGGAGATGGAACTTTCCCCACAGTACATATAACACAACCTTAAGTCACGTCCAAACATAGAAAGGAATTCAGTCCTAATTACAACTAACCTTCACCTAAACGTAAAGCATAGAAGAAGGAAAACATAAAACTAAACAGGGTCTTCTCCACTCTCGGGGACAGACCCATTTCCCCCTTAGGAAACGTACTTTTGCTTTTCCGCTTTGCACCCTTAAACGTTCCTGAAGATAAATTCTTCACGCACACTTGCTGAGTGTCCGTCATCTCCCTCTGTCGCAGGGGCCGAGGCTTGTGATTCCTCCAAGCCAGGAGCCCAAGAACTGGGCAACACTTCAAAGTCCAGCCGTGGACTGAACCGTGACAGTGATGTGACGAGAAGACCAAATAATCACCTCTGTGGTAACTGTGACAAAAAGGCAAAACCTGAATCTACTCATGAAGAAATACCAGGCAAATCCAGATTGAGAGACATTATACAAAATGACTAGTCTGTGCTCTTCAAAAATATCAAGATCATGAAAGACAAAGAAAGTCTGACAAGCTGTTCCAGATGAAAAGAATCTCAAGAGACGTAACAACTAAATGTAATGCATGATTCTAGACTGAATTCTGGACCAGAAAAAGAGTGTGTGTGTGTGTGTGTGTGTATATATACACATAAAATTATTGTAAAAGACATTATTGATAAAATGGTAAAACTTGAATAAAGTCTGTAGGTTATATAATAGTATTATATCAGTTAATTTCCTGGTTTTAATCATTGTTCTATGGTTAGATTAGAAAATGTCCTTTTTTTTGGAAATACATGCTGAAGTATCTAGGAGTATAGGGATATCACGTCTGCAACTTACTCTCAACTGATTCAGAAAGAAATAATGCACATAAGCATACACACACATATACACACACACATACAGAGATAATGATAAGGTGAATATGATAAAATATAAAAGTTTGGGAACCTGGCTGAAGGGTTTAAAGGAAATCTTTGTACTATTCTGGGAATTTTTCTCTAAGTTTGAAATTGTTCTAAAATATAAAGTTTGTTTTTTTTTAAATTGCATCATCAACACACTTGATTACACAGAGAATATCTATAACTCTGAATTGAAAAGTGATTTAAAAGAAGTAGGGTTTGAATGTGAAGAAATGTTAGAAATAACTCACCAATTTATTTCACTTATATTGTCTTTTCAATATAGGCAAAAGAATAACAAATGATCAAAGTCTATTTATAAATGAGTTTAAAAGAGCTCTTTACAGTAAGTTTACAATAAAAATTCTAAATGCTAAGGAAATACTATGTCATAGTTCAATAGCTGGCTGTTTTTGTTTCTTAAATCATAAAATAATGATGTGTCCTTGAATTGTAAAATAAAAGCTAAATAAATATGTTTAACTCTGACTTTGCCACTGATTAAAATGTGTGACCTTGGGCAAGTCACTCGGAATATGTTTTCCTCATGAGACTGGATGATAATATCTACTGTGCAGAGCTGTCAGAGGATTAAAACATCAACACAATAATACCAGTAATGATGGCATTTAAGCCAGTGTGTCTACTTCCTAGGCACTGTGCTGTCAAATACTAGCGTAGAGTCTGGCACAAAATAATGCTTGATAAATGATGGCTGTTGAATCAGGGTCACACATTTGATTTGTTCTAAGATTAAGATGTGCTGGGAAAAAAATGCTTTTACTTATTTAATGTGGAACAAATCTAGTCTTTCTCCTGAGCTCCCTCCTGCTGGTTAGGAGGCAAAAATATTACTTGATCCTGTTTAGAATATTCTCAGATCTGATCCTTCAAATGGTACCTCAGTCTTACTTATACATCTGTCCTCTCAGCTGGCCTCTGCCTGCCTGCTGCCTAAGGTGACCTCTGGCGAGTGGGCAGAGGGGCATATACCTTTCAAGGTGCTGTGAGGGTAGAGACCCTGACCTGTCCTCGGATGTGCCCCTGGCATGGGTGGGTCCCCAAGGTCACCTCTGACACCGAAGCCCCTGGGGAGCCAGGGTCATTCTTGGTCTGATGTAGAGTTTGTTCAAAGTGCAAGATTGCTCCCGATTGCCCACAATGGCCCAAGTGCCACCTTGCCTTGCCCAGGGCAGACCATCGGGTGGTCTGTTCAGCCTCTGTGCCACCCAGAAGAAAGCTAAATCTCAGGGCGCCTCAGCTGACCCTCCTGGCACCTTTCTGAAGGGGGGCTCCAAGGGAACAGCCCCATCTTTGCCCATGGGGCACCCTCACTGCTCCTGCACCCTCCCCTAGCTTCCAGGCATGGGCCCAGGAAGAAAAATCAGGAAACAGGCTTCTGCCTCCTTGGCCTTCCAACCTTTGACACCTCCTCTTTTCTCTCCCGCCACTCCCCAGGCCCGGGCTGCTTGCTTTCTTTACTTCCACACATCCTACCAGACTCC
This sequence comes from Daubentonia madagascariensis, assembly GCA_023783475.1. Lineage (NCBI taxonomy): Eukaryota > Metazoa > Chordata > Mammalia > Primates > Daubentoniidae > Daubentonia > Daubentonia madagascariensis. Next base: position 52,868,240 of record JAKFHU010000485.1, on the reverse strand, counting down.
ACTCTCTGCGGTGCCTGGGCCTTTCCCTTACAGACCACTGGGGATCTCTAAGAGCCCGTAGGCTTTGCCCTTGGTATGCTAACCAGGGTGATAAAGGAATCCTAGCACATCCTTTCTCCTCAAAGCTTTCAAAGCCCGGTCTTGCACAGCCTCTCTGGCCTTGGGGCAATAAGCCTTCAGGCTTCCCTGGAGGGAGGCACTGCTGGAGACTGGATTTAAACAGGGAAATGAAAATGCATTGGTTTAAATTTACAAAAAAAGATTATCCTTTGTACCTTACTATGACAAGTATGGGCCCGGGAGTCAGGTGAGGTCTCCAGAGCTTGAGCATAAACTTCAGGCAGAGCAATCGCAAATTCATGGTCTTAAATCCCCAGGACAGCAAGTGTGAAGGAAAGTGCATGGAAGCAGAAGTCCTTAGCTGGGTCTGAGTCCTGAACTCTCCAGAGCTTGGGTATCTTTCCTGATAATTAAATTCAGGGTTTCCAAGGGCTTTCAACTCTGACAGCCTCTGGCCAAAGGTTCTAATTCCATGTACTTCAAATTTCTGATGAAAATTGCCAAGTACAATCAATATTTTAAAATTTAGGGTGCTTAAGGAGTTTGAGATCCTGGGTTCTGCCAAAGTCAGCTCCCTTCAGGGATGTGGAGCGGCTCCAACCATCTACCCAGGAGAAAGAGGGGTGGATCCTAGGGAGGGAAACTGTCCTGGGCAGGTAGACACAAGAGCAGAGCCCACCTGCAGGGAACCAACGGGAGCAAGAAGGGGAGCAAGAAAATGCAAAGAGATGGCAGGATGTGAGGAACTCGGTGAGGTCATTCCAGAAAACCTAGGCAGCAAGTACCGAACCATTGGCTTTTATCCATTCCTGTCATCAGCAAGCCAAGAACACAAAGAGCTGCTACAATAACCGCCTACAGGTTTTCCTAGCTCCATTCTTGGCCCCTCTAATCACTTCTAATCATTCTCAGAAGCCAGAGAGCCCACCACCCTTCTGCATCTTCCCACTGACCAGGATAAAGACCATGCCCTATAAGGGCTTTCGTGGTCTGGCCCAGTGGTTCTCAACCCTGGCTGCACATAACAAGCATCCTGGCCCAGTCCGGAGAGATTCTGATGCAGCTAGTCTGGGATGGGGTCTGAGCATCAGTATTTTTTTTCTTAAATCTCTAGGTGATTCTAATGTGCACTAAGAATTGAGAGCCCCTGATTTGGCCCTGCAAACTTCTCCAGCCTTATCTCATGACATTTTCTTGGTAGCACAGCAACATTGTCCATTTTCTCCCAGTACTTTTAATATGTCACTCTGCCTTGTCCTTGGGACATTTGCACTTGCTTATCCCCTGTGTCCAGAAATCCTACTCTTTTATCAGATCTCAATTTAAACACCCCTTCTTCAGGAAGACTTCCCTGATCCACTGGACTAGATCACGTTACCCTCTTACATGCTATATCACTCAGGGACCAGTTAGGAAAACAGAGACCACTCAAGGTGTTGCAAATAGAAGGAATTTAAATACTAGAAATTGGTTACATGGGTTGTGGAAATGCTGTGAAGTCTAACAGGGGACAGTGTGGCAATGACAGTGAGCCGCTGCCATACCTGGGGCTGGAGGGATAACACACACTTACCAGAAGCCAGAAGCTGGGGCACTCCGGTGGGAGCTAGAATACAATGAGGGCTGCCCACTGGGGGCTGGGACCACAGAGGAAGGATCTCTCTGACAAGAGATGGAGCCGCGGAGAAGATATAGCCATTGCAGGAGATGCCACCCAAAGCAGATAGAGAGGAAAAGGAAACACCCTTCTTCCTTCCTCCCATCTTCAAATCTCCCACCAGTGCCTCCTATTAGCCCAAACTAGCAAGAACCCACATGACAAGGAAGCTCAGGAAATATAATGCTATATGACGTCTAGCAAAGCAGATATTCCAGTTGTCCATTGCTGCACCAAACCACCCCAAAACTTAGTGGCTTAAAACCATTTATTATATTCTCCTTCCTTGATGTAGCAGCAAAAAAAAAAAACAACAACAACAAAAAAAAACCGTTTATTATAATCACTCATGGTTCTGTGGGTTGATTGGGCTCAGCTAGGAAGTTGTCCCTTGGGCTCTCTCATGTGGTTTCAGTCACAGGGTAGCTGAGATGCAGTCATCTGAAGGCTCAACTAGGCTAGCTGTCCAAGATGGTGCACACACAGAGCTGCCAGTGGATGCTGGCTGTCAGCTGGGAGCTCAGCAGGAGCTGGTGACCAAAACTCCCACATATGGCCTTTGCGTGGGCTTGGGGCTGTCTCACAGCATAACGCCGGATTCCCACAGGGTGTATACCAAGAGCAAGCCTTCCAGGAGATGCAGGCAGCAGCTATGAGCCTTCTATGACCTGGCCCTGGATATCACCTCTACTGTTTCTAATGGTCAAAGCACAAGTTGGATTCAAGGAGTCAGAAGAATAGACTCCATTTCTCAATGGGAAAGTAGTATGTGCATACAGGGTAGAAAATAATTAATGGTGGCCGTCTTTGGAGACAAGCCAAGATCATCCAGCCTGTAGACACAACAATTTACATCCCATTCACATGCAAAACTTACTCACCACCTCCTAAGACATCCAAACTTCCAGTCCACAATGGCATCAGCTGCAGGCTCAGGACCTTAGCGTATAAATCAGGTCCAGGTAGGGCTGAGGCACCACAGGTGCAACTCCTCAAGCACAGTTCCTCTCAGTATAAAGGCCAGAAAGTTAAAGAGACAATTATGCCTCCCATCATATCCCCACTGCCAATATGCAATGGCGGGCAGACAAAGGATAGATAGGTCACACTCCCATTGAAGAGGGGGTGGAGGAAGGAAATAAGGGGTGGGAGGCGTGAGAGGTATACAGGAGTCCCTGATCTGTGACAATCCTGAAGTGCAGCTGGGCACACATCACCAGTTCCTTGATTAAAGCCTGGCCCTGCTCCTGGAAGACTCCATGACTCCGGGCTCTTGGCTCTGCTCTCTGGGTCATCCTTCCTTTTCCAGAAGAAATGGCCTATGTGTACAGTCAAATAGCCTTGACAGTCTGCCTCCTGCATGTACTACAGTCAGGGCCAAAGATCCCTTATCATTTTGAACTGTCTCTGTCTCTTCAGGATAAGCTAATACATTGCCTTTAAATTTTGTATGAGTTTTCTGTTATCAAATTATAAACCCACATTTCTTTCTAAGATGTGCCCTTATCTATTTTGGGCTGCCTGTGAGGCTGCTGTGGGACGACATCTTTAAGATTCTTAAAGGCCCTGATGTCTAGCAAAGATGGTATAAAAGGAACCCTCTAAGATCTTAAAAGTCCTCTTGTTTAGCAGAGAGGCTCTGCTAAGCACATCCTCAAATTGTTCTGAGATCTTAAAAAGGGTATTGTAGTTGCACCCTGGACTTCATTTGACCCTGACATGCCACATTTTCCTGACATCTCCCTGGATTTGATCTTTGCCATGAGGCCACTTCTTTGAAAACATCTTGCTATTTAGAAAGATAGCCCTGAACTCTCTATATTTTCTCTAAATTCTGTTTAAAAACTGAACATTTCCTTTTTTTAATTTTAGCTCACCTCACTATATCCATATTTTATCACATGCAGCCAAAAGAAGGTGGTTGGCACTTTTAGCATTCCACCTGGAAACCTCCTTAGCCAGATCCACAAGTTCACTGGGCACCATTACTTTTCCCAAGCCAACACAGGCAACCATCATGCTAATCACCCTGCCAGTATATAAGTCACGTCTCTTTTCCTCCAGTCTCCAATAACGATTTCTTCACTGTCCTTCAAACCTTCACTGACAGTCTTCCTGAAATCCTTCCACCTCTCCCCGGCCACCCAGTCCCAGATACACCTCATTCTCCGTACCAATTTATTCTCTGCTTGTCCACTAACAAATGAACCCAGGATTTAGGCTTAAATGAAGAATGTGTTATCGTTCATGGTTCTGCGGTTGGCTGGGCTTTCTCACAGGGTATAGTTGGATGGCAGCTGGGGCTGCAGTCACCTGAAGGCTCAACTGCACTGGATGTCCAGGATGGTTCTCTCACGTGGCTGGCCGCTGGTCCTGACCGGCAGCTGGGCTGTCAATTATGCAGCCTCTCCCCGTGCCTCGGGCTTCTCACAGTGCAATGGCTGCATTCTGAGAGGGAGTGTCCCAAGAGCAAGCATTGCAAAAGAACCAAGAAGAAGGTTCAATATTGCTTATGATCTAGCCTTGAACAGCTTTCCCATTGTATTAATCTCTTGATCAAAGCAGTCACAGGCTAGCCCACACTCAATACGATGGAGAAATATACTCCACCTCTCAATGGGGAAGTGTCGTGCGTGTACAAGCAGGAAAGGGATTGATGGTGGCCATCTCTGGAGGCAAGCTACCACAACAGAGAGGGCAGGCAGGGTCAGAGAGCAGGGAAGGAAATGACCAGAGCCCTCGTCCCACTGTTCCCAGTGATTTTTACCATTGTCCTTATTACAGTTTCTAATTAAATATTTGTTTGACTCTGTTGCCTCCCTCAATAGAGCATGGACTGCATGAGGCAGGAATCACATCTGCTTTTATGCACCATTGTATTTTCATACTTAGCACAATGTCTGGTCCTTACTAACTGCTCAGTATGTGCAGAATTTGTTTAATAAATGAATGAACAGGGCATACAGCTGACCGGCCAGTCCATGGAATTTTTCAAGGCAAGCAAGGGCCGTATTTCCACTGCAGCCTATAGGTCCTTGTTCCTGGATGATAAGTAGTAGAGCTCATATTCACTTATTCACTAATTCATTCATTCATTCATGGTGTTTTATAAGCATCTGCATATTACAGGTGAGCACTTCTCAAAGCCTGCTCCATGAGTGCTGGACATTAGCATTTCTTGGTCTTGCACGTGTGTGGTAGGGGAGGGAGGTGTCAGGGTGGCTAGCAAGGAAAATAGATGCCTGAGGTCTGTAGTGGCCCCAGTAAGCCTGAATTGTTGGGAGCCAGGCTCAGGCAGCTGCCTTGGAACAGTTCTCCAGGTGGTTTTTTGCACGATGGAGTGTGAGAACCTCTGCAGTAGATGGCATTGAGAGCTGAGAGTGGGCGAAGTGACCCAGGGAGAGGGGGTGGAAGAACAAAGGGGCGAAGGAGGCACCACCGAGGAAAAGCATTTCCTGCAGTCCTTTGCAAGCCCCTGCTGTGTGCCCCACTGAGTGTGGGCGCTGGGCACAGCCTTGAGCAAGACAGAGGTGTCCCTGCCCTCAAGGAGTCCCTGTTCTTGTGGGAAGTCAAATAGTAAGCAAGTAATTACAGGGCTATAGGTTGCAGGAAGGGGAAGGTACAGGAGTTGCCAGGCTATGTCAACGGGCCTAACTTCTTTGAGAAAGTGACTCTAAGCTGAACTCTAAAGCGGGCCAGGTGCTAGCCCCCCTGGCAAGGTAAGGGTCAGAGTGCCCCAGCTGAGGGGCCAGCTGATGCGGAGGCCTAGAGGCAGGAGAGGGTCTGTGATGGGGGAGTGGACAGGGGGCCAGTGACAGAGAAGGATGAGGGCAGACAAGAGGCTGGCAGGGCCTTCAGCAACGGGGAGGAGTGATCACTCCCTTCTCCTTCTGCGGAGCCATGAGTGACCACTGGAGATGGCAGGCAGGGGGGTGTCATGGTGGAGAAGGAGCCCCTGACGGAGGTTGTGAGGAGGTCAGGGAGGCAGGGAACACCACAACACAGCAGCCTCTCCGCAACCAGAGCAAGAAGTTGAAGAAGACCCTGCCAGCAGCAGATGGCACAAGGCCAAGGGCAGCTCCAGCTGCCAGGTGATTTGGGATCACATACAAATAAGAGTCATCGTTACCACGGGTCTAAACCAGCACAAAAGACAGCCTCAGACCAAACTGGCTCCCTGCCTGTCATTGTGCAGTCTGCAAGCTAAGGATGGTTTTTACTTTCTTTTTTTTTTTTCCCTACTATTTTAGAAATGGGGTCTTGCTATGTTGCCCAAGCTGGTCTCAAATTCCTGGGCTCAAGCTATCCTCTTCCCTCGGCCTCCTGAGTAGGGACTACAGGCACCAGCTACCACACCCAGCTTGTTTTTTACATTGGTAATGTTGAAAAAAAATTTTTTTAAGAATAACATACCACGATGCAAAAATTACCTAAAATTCAAAAATAAAGTTTCACAGGAGCACAGCCATGCCCACTACTCTGCAGTACAGGAGGAGCACAGAGTCAAATGCAATAGTGCCCAAATAATCACTCCTCTTTGTACGTCCTTAGCATTTCACATTTGTGATCCATTATTTGTTCTCTGTCCCCAGGGCCCCCGTGGATACCAGGCACTGCTCAGTGAAAGAGTAGAAGAAGGTCGTCCCCCAACTCTAGGCTGCTGACAGTACCACCTCGTGTGATTCCACAACAGCCCAGAGGGAAGTATGAATAATCTCTGCCTTTTGCTGAGGCACAAAGAACTCAAGTGACTTCCCCGTGATCACACGGCTGGTAAGCAGCAAAACATGGATTCGATTCTCAGGCCACATTCTTTCCACAAAGAACTTACAGGATGAATAAAGGTAAGAAGCAAGGGGAGACAATGGACTGGAACGGGGACTTTGGAAACAGTGGGTTCTGGGGAAAATCCTGGCTCTGCAATCATTGCAGTAGAGGCTGCTACTTACCTCAAAGACTATGCATTCCCAGCCTCTTTTGCCTCTAAGTGTGCCCCTGTACCACAAAGTAGCTAACAGGAGGTAAGCAGAGTGTTGTGTGTGACCTCCATCAAGTCTTTAAGAGGAAAAGGTGCACCCTTCTGTGTCCATTCCTCCATCCTCCTGTTGGAAAGAGGATGTGATGATGGGAGCATTGGCAACCACCTTGGACCTTGAGGAAGAGGGTTACACCAAAGACACTGGGGATTGATGAGCAGAGAGAGCTTTGGGGAGCTGCTGCACAAGCCCTGGGTGTTTTTACACAAGAGAAAAATAAACTTCTTTAAGCCACTAATTGTGGGGAATTTTAAAAAAGCAACTGAATATAAGCCTAACAAACTTACTCTCCCTGAGCCAAGTCTCCTAATTGCAGTCTCCTAACCCAGAGTATGTGGACAGTAAGAGCCACACCATGGAGTCATTATGTGTGTTAAATAACAGCAAACACTTATTGAGCATCTACTACTTACCAGGCACTTTTCTAAGCATTTTACATTTTACCTAATGTGTACTGACACATTAAGTCCTCAAAGTAAACCCCCAAGGGAGGTACTATTGTTATTTACCATTTACAAACAGGAAATGAGACACAAAGAGGGAATAAATTAATTAGGTACAGCTGTGAGTGACAGAAACTCCAATTCAACAATGGCAACTGTGTTTCCCCTACATGACAATCCAGCAGTATCTGACCTGGGCACCCGCAGAGGCTCTGCTCCATGAAGTCCCTGTAGCTCACCAAGCTGCTGTCTCCAGATTGTGGCCCCCACCCAGGGTCCATGCTGGCAGCACCACAACACAAGCAGCATGATAGAAGAAGGGATTGGGGCTGTCTCTTAAGAAAGACTTTCCAGAAACTAACATGTGACATTTTGGCTCAGATTCCATTAGGTGGGACTTAGGTGCATGGCTACACATAGCCGCAAGGAGGCTGGGAAATGTCGTCTTTATTCTGCAATGGCACATGCCCAGAGTAAAACTTTACTGTTGTGAAAAGGGGGAAGATGGATGTTGGGGGACTTAACCACAAGAGGTTAAGTCTAATGAGATAAAAAGTGGCAGAGCCTGGATTCAAATCCAAGCAGTCTGGCTCAGAGATCAGTTATTTGACCCAAATGAGCCAAATGCAACTCACTGCATGCTTCTGTAAATGAAGTTTTATTTGAACGCAGCCATGCCCATCTGTTTACATATTGTCTATGGCTGCTTGTGCACTACAAAAGCAGAGTTGAGTAGCTACAATAGAGGATATATAGCTACACAAAGCCAGACATATTTACCCTTTACAGAAAAAGTCTCCAATCTCTGCACTATATTGACTACCTTAAATAGGATCAAGTATGTAAAATGATTGGCACAGTTCTTGACCAAAAACAAACACTCAAAATAGGGATTGTGTTGCTGTTGTTGTAATAGCTGATAACATCAGGATTGGCATTAGAATCAGTATCACTATCAGCATTTCCCCAGGCTGCCTTCCAAAGGAGAAGCAGAAATCCCACTGCCAAGGTGAGGCTGATGGAGAGATTAGCAAATTCTCCCAGGGTCCTTAGCAAGTTCTCCCCACTCTGCCAGGAGCCAGCAGAGAGGTGAGGTCAGTGACCATTGGCTCTCAGAAGGTGGAAGAGGAAGCGTCTCCTGCCAAGTGGAGCTTATGTTTTGCAGGGCTGGGGACAGGCTGAAATTGCAGCTATTTTTCAGTGCCTCAAATGTGTGTAGGTGAGCAAAAGTTAAAAAGAGAATCTGTTGACAAAATTATTCTAAATTTCATCAGTAAGAGGAAGCTGGAAAGATAACCAAGAAAAGTTCGAGAAAGAAAAAAGAAAAATATGAAAAATGAGAGATACTCTGCCAGGAATTTTAGATTATGGGATCTCACTTAATCCTCACAGTAACTCCATAAGGCAGACACTGTTATTAACCCCACTTTATCTATTTATTTATTTACTTTTGAGACAGGGTTTCACTCTGTTACCCAGGCTAGACTGCAGGGGCGTCATCATAGCTCACCGTAACCTCCAACTCCTGGGCTCAAGCCATCCTCCTGCCTCAGCTTCCCGAGTAGGTGGGACTACAGGCACACGCCACCACACCTGGCTGATTTTTTTATTTTTTGTAGAGATGGGATCTCGATATTGCCCAGGCTGGTCTCGAACTCCTGGCCTCAAGCTACACTCCTGCCTTGGCCTCTCAACATGCTAGGATTACAGGTGTGAGCCACCACACCTGGCTTTAACCCCATTTTAGAGATGAGAAAACTGAGAGAGATGACAAGGAATCTCCACAGATTATAGATTTTTAAAAAAATTTTTTTGTAGAGACAGAGTCTCATTATGTTGCCCCAGCTGGTCTCGAACTCCTGGGCTCAAGCCTCTCAGAGTGCTGGGATTACAGGAGTGAGCCACCTCGTCCAGCTACGGATTATAGATTTAGATACATCTATGTCTTTATCTGTACCTATGCCCATGCCTATAACTAAATCTGTGCCCATACCTATATAAATGGCTTGAGAATGCATTTTAATGCAGGTTTTTTCCAACCGGATCCTAGACTCTCTGCTTTCTCCCAATGCCTCCAGAAACCCTGATCCCTTGAGAAACACCATGGCAGTGATTAGTATGATTATCTCAGATTGCTAAAAATCCTATCATACTGCTGGCACACTGTGATCTCTAAATGTTGCTATTTAATAAATAACCCCCCAAAGGAAAATTATGTCACACACATACACAGAAAGAGAAAGAGAAGGTTGTTTAATGTCTAGCACCAAGAAGGCCCACATACGTGCAACAAGAAGCTTTATTATCCCAAACCTGAGGCTGAAGCATGATCAGTAAATTATAAGCCTCTTCTTCTTCCTGCTATTTATTACTATGGCTTAGAGAATCTCAAACTGTTGGGTCAGTTATTTGATCCAAATGACAGGATTGATCCAAGACAAGGTCTCACAACCTCTATGCTAATTAAAAGCTATTCCACACACCAGTGGCAATTAGAAACTGCGAAGGCATCCAAGCCCTTCTCACATGACTAGAGTTGATGAATAATTCCTGGTAACACCTGATAGCACTTGGCTGTCACAGTCTGCTTACCGGATGGGTTTCATGTAAGTTAAAAAAGCTGCCAGGGTTTCTCTCTCACTTCCTCTTCCCATCCCCACCACGCCCACACAAATGGGGACGCCACCACATTGCTTGCACATTGGATACTATTGGTGATCTCTGTCATTAGGTGAAGGAAGCCCTAGACAACACGATGTCTGGCACTCACCCATGACTGGCCCAGGGAGTGCCAGTTCACAGGTCATGGTACAGAAAGTTGGGCTTTACACTCAGCTCTGGCTTCTCTCTTATCCCAACATCTCCAGTTCTTCCTTCTAAATATCCCTTAAACCCTTCATTTGTCTCCACCACCATTGCTGCCTTTTAAGGTGATGAAAATCCCTCAAATAACTTGACTACATGGCAAAGTAGGATAAGTAGAAAAAGTAACACCTGAGGTATTGAATTTACTTGGCATCTTCTATGTGCAAAGCACTGTGTTAAGTACATTATATACAAGCTGTCTTTCAATTCTTTCCACAACTCTATAGATAGATATTATTACCGCCATAGTACAGATGGTAAAACTGATCCCCAGAGATGTTAAATAACAGTTTCATGGTCCCCAGAGCTAGAATTAGAACTAAAATCTGAGTTTTCTATTCAAAGCCCAAGATGAGTTGGACTCAGTTCAATTCAACAAGTATTTTTTGAGCATCTACTGTGTGCTAAATGTTCTCCCAGGTGCTTGGAAAACAGCACTGAACAAAACAACCAAATGGTCCTCACAACTTCCACTTCTGTATGGAATGTAGTAGATCACAACAGCCTGGGTTCCTGCTGCAACAACTAGGGAAAAAATGGGTAAGTTACAAAAATTATACTTTACACACATTAGAAAGCTTTGGAATCAACAAAGGACAAAATGAGCTAAAGTTCATAGAGCTGAGGAAAGAGAGAAACTCCAGGTTCTCTGTCAAAAGTCCAGGTGGCCCATGCTCAAGACCAGATATAAACCAGAGGTGGGTCTAGGGCCATACCATCCTGAATGCGCCTGATCTCATCCGATCTTGGAAGCTAAGCAGGGTTGGGCCTGGTTAGTACTTGGATGGGAAACCAGAGGTGGACTGAGCCTAACTAAAGTCCATCCCAGCCACCATCCAGCTTAATTACTGAGGAAGAAGAGTCTCTCATGGAAAATAACAGCTATAGCCTCTTTGGATCTCTTATACAAAATGACCAGCATACAACTGTCAAAAAATTATGTGACATTCAAAGAGGAAAAAAACATGACTCATAACAAGAAGAAAAATGGACAATAAAAGCAGACCCATAGATGATATAAATTTTGAAGTTAAACAAGAAGGATATTAAAATACCAATCATTAATGTTAAAAATTGAAGAAATTATGCATCAGAGATAAAAATAGGGAATTTTAATCAAGAATTTGGAATCTATAAAAAAAAGTAAATAGCATTCTAGAACGGAAAAACACAATATCTAAAATTGAGAACACATTAGATGGGTTTAACAGCAGAATGCACAGAATTAGTGAACTTAAAGACAGGTCAATAGAAGACATCCAAACCAAAGCACACAGAAAACAAAAAGATTGGAAAGAACAGGACAGAGTAAAAGAGACACGTGGGATGTGATCAAATGGCCTAACACTGTGTAACTGGAGTCCCACAAAAGAGGAAGGAGACTGGGGCAGACACAATATTTGAAGAGATAATGGCTGAAAATGTCCCAAAACTGATAAAAGAGATCCCCTACAGGTTCAAGAAGTTCTATGAGCTCCAAGCAAGGGAAATACAAAGAAACCCCACCCTGGCACATCATAGTCCAACCACTAAAACTGAAGACAAAGAGAAAATATTAAAAGCAGTCACAGAACATCACCTTCAAAGGAGCAACTATAAGACTGACAGATGACTTGTAAAAACAAACGATGGAAGCCAAAAGACAATGAAATGGCATCTTTAAAATGGTTTAAAAATTTTTCAAAATATTAAGGGGGTACAGGTGTTTTTGTTATATAGATAAATTGCATAATGCTTAAGTCAGGGCTTTTAATGTGCCCATCAACCCTCCCTCATGAAACTTACAGTCTACTGGGAGAGTCAAATAACTAAATGCACACACATACATACACACATGCACACATTTTTCAAGTGGCACTGAATGCCTTGAAGAAAAATAAACTAGGGCAAGGGGCTAGGAGTGACGGGGGATGGGGCTCTTTTAGATGGCACATTTGGTGAGAGCCTCTCTGGGAGTTCTGAGTACATATTGACGTAGCCGAGCCTCGGGCTGTTGGTGAACAGAGGACCGTGTACCTATTCTTTCTCAGGTGATTGGTTTTCTAGTTGGCTCCTGCCTGCTTTGTCTTTAGATTTTAACCATTTATCAAGCACCATTGAGCCTTCTGTATAGCTTGTGCTTTACTGGGAGAAAATCAGCCTGGCCACTGCCCTGGGACACTACCTGGCTCCTGGTGGGTGGCAGTAGGTCACGCAGAGCCAGAGCTGGACTCCCGATTTTCTGGCTTCCAACCCAGTGCCCTTCTAAGGCCCAGGAACATATATGAAGACATACTGTGGAAATCTCACCAAGGAACCAGGTCAGAGCTGAGAAAAACAAGGTCTTCTTTTATGTGATCCTGGTTTCTTGGACTCCCCCAGCCTTGGGACAACATGGGCTGGAGCAGTGTTTGGCCCAAAGGCCCCTCTAGTTTTGTTGCAGGGAGTGCAGCCTCCAATCCCTGTCTACCAGAAACCCAGTCTCCCACTCAGCTCTGCAGTCAAGGCTGATTTGGGCTGCTATTAGTGACGCTGGTGTGGAACAAGTTCTGTTTATAATGTGCCCAGAGTCAGAGGAAAGTGCACCCCTCTCAGCCTGCCCCAGGGGGCCCCGGCTCCTGCAGGGTCTTGCAGGGTCCAACCTTCCTTCCCCCTTTCCTCTCGTGCCAAAGTCCCTCTGATTTCCCCTGAAGCATAACTTCCTCCTGGAAGCCTCACTTGAACACCCCACACCCAGGTCCCCATTCCTAAAACAGCCTCTATTTCCTTCCATGCCCTTTGATCCTCAGTGAGATGATCTGATTCCAGTCTGGCTCCCACTAGCCCTCCGAGGGCAGGAGCCAGACCTGGCTTAGCTCTCTGTGGTGTCCCTGGCATCTTGCATGCACCGGGTAGAGTATACGCTGCATTCAAAATGTTTTGATGAATGAATGCAGATGCCCAGACCCATACTGGACCGCAGGTGTCAGGGAACTCCTCTTCCACGCTTCCTGACATAGCAACACCAATTAAAGGCCCCCGTTAAACAACAACAGTTCCTGGCCATTCCGCAAACACTCCAGCTCTGTGCTGGAAGTTACCAGTGAGATGGGATTGGGGATGGGGTGGGAGCAGTGCATTTTCTAGAAACTTTCTAGAAACAGCCAATACCAATCTCTAGGTAATTGTTCCCATTTAATAATAATAATCATGATGATAATATAATATTTAATATTTATTAAGAGCTTCCAATGTACCAGGTTCTGTTCTGGGCATGTTACATGCATTATTCTATTTAAGACTCATAAATACCTGCTTAGGTATGACCCTTATCCCCTTTGGCAGAGGAAAAAAGCCTGGGGCTTAGAGGGAATGGGGAGGTTTGCCCAGGGCCTCACAGTGAGTAAGAGGCAAGAGCAAAAGCGGCCTGATCCCCAACCCGGGCCCCTTCTCCTTGTAACACTGTCTCTGAAGCAAGAGAAGCCGCCACTCTGCACTCCCACCATGGCGCAGTGGGGAGTGTGGGCCCTGGGGCCCAAACTGCATCCCAGACACAGTCCTTCTAAGGCCAATGACACCATCACTCCAACCCCACAAACAAATGCAGCACACCCCCAAAAGTTGGTCAGCAAGGCTGTTCTCAACTCACCACTCCCAGAAGGGACAGTTCCAGCAACTTTTCTCCCCAAAGCCCATGTTTCAGGGCATAGGCTTTGCAAACTGCCAAGGCAGAAGGCAGCCAGCCAGTATCCTTGCCTTTATTTTCCCCTGACACTTGGGCCTCTGAGTCCTGCAAACTTACTAATGTCTCTAAGGTCCCCAGGACAGGCTTTTGCAGCTACCAGCAGATTTCCACAGGCATTTGCCCCAGCTGCTCCCTGCCCCTGGATGTCCAGGGCACCTTCTTCAGCACAGCTCAGCCCCGTGGGCGTCCTCTTTGGGAACACAGCAGCACGGCAGGAACTAACAGTGAGCATGTGGCCGCTGGCCGGCAGCAGCCCTGCTGGGTTTGGAACCACCTTGAGGATCTTAGACAAGGTACTTCTTTTCCTGAGCTCCAGTTTGTAAAATTGGTGTATTATTAAGAAATGAGTCAACAAATAAAAGCGATGATTTGCTGTGATTTTATTCATTCATTTGGTATTTACTGAGCACCTATGCTGGGCCTAACACTCATCTGATGTTTGAATGAAGGAAAATAACAAGTGTGGAGCACACAGTGCCAAACACTGTTATGTATTATGTTCTTGGTCCTCACAACAGGTATTATGAGCTCCTTGGTACCATTAAGGAAACTTGTGGCCCTGATGGCACACGTACACTGCCTAAGGCCGCTCAGCTGTGAGAAGGAAGGTCAGGATTTGAACCCAGGCTCGCTGGCTCCCAAGCTATTCTCCTAACCATTGTGCAATGGTGCTTTCCTGAAGGCCCTTATAATCTAGTGGTGCTGACCACACTTACACAGCTAAGCCTAACACAGGGCTGGTTACAGAATGCCAGGACTTCAGAGGAGGGAGACAGCAAGTTCTATATAGATGCAGCGGGGAAGAAGTCTGATTTTCCAGGAGAGCAAGGCCTCCCCCCAACCCCTCCATCCCCACTGCCTTGGCCCAGGTCCCTCTGCGAGTTTACATTCTAGTGGAGGAGATGAGCAACCTCCCCCTGCAAGGGCTGAGCCAGGAAGAACAGGGCCCCAGGAGATACTCGCTGGGATAAGAAGATATGACCTTCAATCACTGGGGTCGGGCAGGTCTCCCTGAAGAAGGGGTGTTTACAGCCGAGACCCATGAGATCAATACTTTTATCCAGGTGACAGAAGGTTCAAGAAGAGGAAAAGAGCTCCCAAGGAGGATGGCGTTTCTCAGACCCAAGGGAGGAGAGAGCCCGGAGCCAGCAAGAGAATGAGAGCAGCTGAGTGTGAGGGATCACAGAGCGTGAAAGGGGACATTGCCAGAGGGTGGCCAGAGCCATGGGCCTCGGGAGTCACCTCAAGTGTGTCCTGGGCTTTCTGGAGCACAGGGGTCACTGAATAGTTTAATCCAGGGTGAGTTACAGGAGTGTGGTTTTCTAAGCGTGGATAATGGACGGGTGAGGCTGGGGTAAATCCAGAGGAGAAATCCAGCTCAGGAGATGCTTGGGGGCAGATGCCAACAGGATTTGCTTGGACTAAGAGAAGGAGGCAAATGGCATTCCCAGGTGTCCGGGTTGGGCATCTGGTTGGACGGTGGCTTTGGACAAGCCTCCTTGCACATGCAGTACGTGTGTGGCACGTCGCATTTTCCAGCACACTGTCACGCCTTAGAGCTCATGGCCACCCTGGGAGGTAGGAACACCGGAGGCGAAGGTGCTATCAAAGGACCCTGACAGACAGCGCAGGGATAGCCTGTCCCAAACATGGCAGAGTGAAACCGGCAAGTTCTTGGGGAGATCCATAAACCACTGAGACTGCTTTCTTAGGTGACACATCTGCAGCCCGAGGGCAGAATACGTTGAGTGCCTCCTACTCAGCGTCCCACCTAAGGAGAGGAGAGTGCAATTGGCTATGTCCAGCTGCCTAGGGCTCCACCTATTCCCCCCTCTCCTCCGCCTTCTATATAAAGCCGACCTTTGCCTTTGCTACGGGAAGTCAGTCTATTTTGTTTGTTTCCTTTCAGATAAGCAAATTAATATGCTTATTATTACCTATGTCTCTGATTTATTCTTTGACGGGCATCATTATCATCTCCATTGTACAGGTGAGGAAACCGAGGCTCCGAGAGCTTGAGTGGCTTGTCCACGTTAAGTGGGAGCCAGGGTTCTGATTCAGTCCCCAAATTCCCTCCTCTCTCCCCAGGACAGCTCGAAGCCTGGACTCTGGCCTGTTAAAGGAGGCATTTCCAGGGGTAAGAAACGGACTTGATACACATCAAGCGTTTTTGATATGGCTGTGCTGTCTGGTGCCCCAGCGCACTCCCTTGAACCCCAAGTGCCCGGGATGCAAGGCCCAGAGGAAATGTGGAGCGCGAGGTGTCAGGGCTCTACCTGGTGACACATAGAAAGCCGCCTGATTTGCTTTTCACATAAAGGATTCTTGAGGGGCGGTCCAGAACGCGTCTCTGCACGGCTCAGCCCAAGCCGTGTACCCGCTAACAGGAAGGGAGCCGGGAGGAAGGCACCCGCCCGTGGGGGCGCATTCCCGGAGAAACAGCGCCATCTGCTGGATCTGCTGCATGGTGTGACGCTCTGTGACGACAGAACAAAAGCACTCCGAACGAAAGCAGCATCTCAGACACGTGAAATGCTAGCGTGATGTTTTACTGTTTGGAGTAAAATTTGAGACTATGCAAGGACTGATCCACTTAGCATTTAAAACAAAATTTAAAAACAAGCTACTATGGTCTGAATGTTTGTGTCTTTCCCAAATTCATATGTTGAAATCCTCACCCCCCAAGGTGATGGTATTAGGAGGTGGGGCCTTTGGGAGGTGATTAGGTCATGGGTATAGAGCCCTCATGATTGGATTAGTGTCCTTACAAAGGAAGCCCCAGAAAGACCCTCACCCCTTCTGCCATTTGAGGAGAGAGCAAGAAGATGCCATCTATGAGGAAGTGGGCCCTCACCAAACACCAAATCTTCCAACACCTTGATTTTTAAACTTCCCAGCCTCCAGAATGTGAGGAATAAATTTTTGTTGTTTATAAGCCACATAGTTTATAGTATTTTTTTAAATAGCAGCCCAAACAGTCTAGGAAACGAGCTTTGTTAATTATTCAATAAATATGTATTGAACACCTAGTAAAATCAGACAGACATGGTTTCTGCCCTTTGGAAGTTGCATTCTGGCAGAAGGTACAATACCATCTCTCTCTCTCTCTCTCTCTCTCTCTCTCACACACACACTCTTATGTACACACATGCCTGTGTACACATGCACATGCAGGTACACACATGTATGCATGCATATGTTCACATGCAAGCTCATTTTAGGTATTGACAAATGTCATGAAGAAGACAAAATACAAAAGATGAAATTTACTGGGGTTCTAAAGGAATAAGCAGGGGTTTGCTCTCCAGCCAGGGCAGTAGAAAAGGCATCTTTGAATTAATACTGAATCATGAGAAGAAGGCAGAAGGAGAAAGAATTTTCCAAGAAGAAGGAACAACAGCAGAGGCTGGGTCCAACCTGACAAAGGGAGAAAGAAGCCACTGTGGCTGGGATGGGGCAAATGCTTGGCCCAGCTGAGTTCCATAAGCAAAAGACCTAAGTTAGTAAGATTCACTTTTCCCAAGATTATCTCTTGGGAAAAAAAAAAAAGTGCTTATAATCGAACCTTTCCAGATTCTTATACTACAGAGCAGTCTGTCAATTCCTTTAGTTTCAATAACTATGGTCTTTCTGGGGATGACCTCAAGGTGAGCTACTTTGGCTAAAGACATTTAAACCAGATGCAACCAATAGTTGTAAAGAAGCCTCTTAAAGACTACTTTAAAAAGCAAACCGATAGCTGGTTATGTCATAGAGACCATGGTTAAACACCTACAGGAAAAAAGAAAAATTGGCCGGGAGCGGTGGCTCAGGCCTGTAATCCCAGCACTCTGGGAGGCCCTGAAGCGGGAGGGTCGTTTGAGCTCAGGAGTTGGAGACCAGCCTGAGCAAGAGTGAGACCCCCCCCCTCCCCGCTGGTCTCTACTAAAACAGAAACATTAGCCCATTAGCCGGCATCCTGGCACACGCCTGTAGTCCCAGCTACTCGGGAGGCTGAGGCAGGAGGATCGCTTGAGTCTGGGAGTCGGAGGCTGCAGTGAGCTACGATGACGCCACTGCACTCCAGCCCGGGCAACAGAGTGAGACTCTGTCTCAAAAACAAAAAAAAGAAAAAATCAAGCGTCCTAATAGGCTTAAGATAAAATTCCCATGGAAGTGGCTATACATAGATTCAAAACTGCTCCATCTCAGACAAGTTAAATATAACTCAAGGAAATGTGCTCCAGGACCTGATTTTCGTGCAGGAGCAGCAGCAACACCCAGGAGCTTGTTGGAAATGCCTGGGAGGAATCCGCATTTTAACTAGAGTGCTAGATGACTCACATGCACAATGAAGTCTGAGGAGCACTGCTCTTGAAAACTCCTTGCAAAGCTCAAAAAATGCTCCTGTCACAGAGCGTTTTAATAGGTGTTTCATAAATTTTGAGAAAAAAGCAATATTTGTAGATAGGTACCTTATTTTATAATATGTGTAACTAAATTGATAGTGTACTGGTTAAGATCGTGGGTTCTAGTGCCAACTGCCCTTTTTCAGCTGTGTGTCCCTGAACAAGTTACTCATCTCTGTTCCTAAATGCTCTCGTTGGTAAAATTTTAAACATATGTTAAAATATATTTACGATAGTTGGTGTACCGTATATTTAATATATTTGACTGTGTCATCTACATCCATAAACATTTTTATATTTAAACTATCAAAACTTTTTAAAAAGTCCTGTCATTGGGCTAAACGGGAAATGGTGGCTGGCCTTATACTCGTTTTATCACACAAAGTGATTCCGTTTGGGCCGGAATTCAACTAGCTAGTATAGCTCATTTCAGTTCTTAGTTCAGCCCAAGTTCCTGCTTTAAACCAGTATTTCTTTTCTATTGGCCAACTCTGATAACATTAGTAACACTTGAGTAAAGTCTTCAAACATAAACAATTAATTAAATAGATGAAAATTCAGCTGACTTTCAAAGGCAGAGAAGGGAAGCAACTTGCCCAAAGTCATACCACAAAATAATCCCTCCAAACCCCTCCCCCGTGTGTGGATAAAGGTTAGGGTTACCACACAGCACTTGGTCAGAGGTCTTTCCCATGGACTCTGGCCCAGGGAAGAGGCTGGAGCCCAGGCAGGAAATCCCAGCTTGGAGACTGGCTCCAGGTAGGTGGAAGACAGGACTGAGAACTGCTTCTCGCTTAGCTTGAACCTTGAAAGGAGTCGAGATCCAGGTGAGAGCTTTTGGGGGTAGGAGCTAGGAAGGAAGGACTCCAGCGGGCAGCAAGCCCAAGCTGAATAAACTGCATCTTGTAAGCTGGTTTCTCTACTCTGTGTATGTTTCCCCATGGCCACTCCTGAGTCTTTAGAAAAGGCCTCAATGCTCCAGTCTTGAACCAGGTTGGCCACTGGGCACCGTGGGACGGGCCATGGGTCCCTGGGTCGTGAAGTCAGCCTAATAATGGCAGAAATAATATGCAAGCAGTGATCACTTGGGGCTTCCAGGCCCAGCCACCTGGAGATTCTCCCCCAGTGTTGGGGGTCCCCAAGATCACCACAGTCCTCACGATCCCCTAGAAGGATGCACAGGACTCAGAAAAGCTGTTATATGGCTTATTAGAGCGAAAGGATACAGGCTTTTTTTAAAGCAAAGATGAACGGTGCATAGAGCAGAATCCAGGAGAGACCAGCCACAAGCTTCCAGTTGTCCTTCCTTGTTGAGTCGCAGGGGCGGTGCATAATTCTTCCAGCAGCAATATGTGACAACATGTGCAAAGTGCTGCCACCCAGGGAGCTCACCTGAACCTCGGTGTCCAAGACATTATTGGAAGTCAGTCACGTGTACATGCAGTGCCCTCGTGACTGACTTAGCTACCTGATTTCTAGCCCCCCAGAGGTCAAACTGATTCCGCAGGACCAGGGCTTTGGCATACCAAAGCCCTCTTATCAGTCACCTATTCCAAGGGCTCATGGGTTATCTCCCAGGGGCAGGTCAAAGGCCAATCCTTTCTTTGAAATGAGCAGGGTTTGGAGCACTCCAAGCTTAAGTTAACCCTTGACTGTACTACTCCTAAATGCCTAGCTCAGAGGCGCCCACTGTTACTTCACAAAGGCAGGGGACAGATTCCTTACAGAAGCCCACACCGTGGTTTGCGGAAAGCAGGAGAAGAAAAGAGACCAGTTATTGACACCAAATCTGGTGCTCCAGCCCCAGATTGAACCTATCCCCATGCAGATATAGGTAGCCGGTCCTGTGGCCATCCATTGCTCTCCCAGGCAGCCATCCTAGTGGTGAGACTTGTTCTTGGCACAGAACCACCAAAAGAACACACACCCTGAGACAGAGCTAACAGGAAGGCCCACGGTTCAACCCAGAATGCCCCAAGCCAGGGGATCCCCACCCCTCTGTGAGTTCCTGTCAGCTGGTCTTAAATTCAAGTTGAGCTGTTCCTCCAAATACATTCCACAGAAGCAGCGAGAGGAACCTCAAGGCAGAAAGCAAAATCAAAGGCACAAAGGAGGCAAGTGACACCCCAGGCCACGTCCTCAAGCAGGTCTAGGGTAAGCTCTTATGTTTCCTCACTGTGCCTGCACAGAACCACAGGACCCATGGCAGTCTGCAAAAGGGAAGCCCAAACCAGGCCTGCAGCCCCTGGAGTCTGATGGACACACGGAGGAACCCAGGCGGGGCACTGGCAGGACAAGGGATGAGGTCCAGGGATGGCAGCAAGGGAGGGACAGAGAACAAGGGGCTCTCCCCCTCAGCCCTGTGACTCCCATAGCAGTTCATCACAACTTCCCCAGTGCCCCCAAGCTGTTCTCAGTTCATAGGGTGGCTGTGCTGACTTCCAGGTGAGCTTTCTCAGCTCAAATTGGAGCCTCTCCCTAGGGCTCCCCAGTGCGTCCTCCACTCTCAATACAGAGTCGACAGCCATGCGTGGCACGAAGGCCGCCCCTGCAGCCCTCCCGGATCACGGCCCACTGCTCCCTGCTTCACCCCACCTCTCACGAACCCTTTGACCTGCATACCCTACACACAAAACACAAATGTGATCCCTCCTTCCTCCAGCCTTACCGCAGGCTGCTTTCCGTACCTGAAATGACTCCTCTGCCTGGGACGACCTGCTAGGGCCCGAGACACCAGGTCATTCACAATCGTCCTGCCCCTCAGAGCCCGACGAGAAAATCCAGATGGGACAGAGACCAGCCCTGTTTGGCAGGAAGCTGATGGCTTAATCTAGAACCCCGCAATAGCTTGCTAAATGCTGAAGTACAAGGTGCAATGCGGCCCACCTCTAACAGGTGCAGGTGGGGACAGAGTACAAATGAGGCTCTCCCCTTCTCTGTCTGCCACCTGGAGGGGCCTGAGTGTGAACAACCAAGCTCCGAGTTCGGCCTCCATCCACAACTGCCCACACTCTTCCAGCAGTGGTGTCCATACACCCGGGGAGATGGGTTGTCTTTCCTCCGGAGCACAGACTGGGTTAGAAGCTCACGGGCCCTGGGGGCAGGGAGTTCCCCATAAGACGGTCTAGAGAGGAAGACAGCAAGGGCTCCAGGTGGGCACAGCCCTTGGCCCCACTGACTCACTGTCCTGTGGGAAGGGGAGCAACTGGAGGGGGCCAAGGGGCCCTGGGTGAGGGAGGCCAGGGGTGGTGCTGGTGTGTCAGGGGTCCTGTGGCCGCCTGCAACTCAGCAATACACACATGTGCAGTGCAACATGCTCAGGTCCTGTCACGTATTCCAGGGGCCTGGCTCAATGTCAAGGCACAGGTCCTGCCAGTGCAGTCACTGCTGAGCATGACACACGATCCCATGGGGACTCTGGCCTCTCAGAGGAGGCCACCTGTGTCACTTGCACACCAATATCTCTCCCCATCACCAGGGTCCAGCCTTGATGGGACACAGAGGTGGCAGCAAAGATGACCAACCAAGGAATGCTGTCTGGTGCCACCTAGTCCCCCCAGGGCCATTGTCCTCCAAGACTCAGCACAGGCATCACCTCTCAATGCCCCCCCAACCCCAGGAGACCCCCACTCTGTGCCTCCCTGGCACCCAAGCCAACTCTGCTGTCATGCTAGAGATTTCTGTGTTCTCAGCCAAGCCCCTTACAAGCCCACAAGGAGCCATGTCTGGCTATGAATTATACCCCTATCACCTGTCCATTCAGTGAGTAAATAAAGAATGTTTACCATCTGCCAGGTGTGATTCTAAGCACTTGGAGTATAGCAGGGAACAAAACAGCCCCCTAACCTCACAAAGCTTCCAATTGCTGTGATGTAGTAGGCACTCAATAAAAGCTGCTTAAATGCTAGGACATGAAAGAAATATACCAAAATAAAAGTGAGTATATTAGGGTGGCAGTTGGGTATAAACTGCTTTTTTGGACTTAATTTAACAACTTGTAAATATTTATTATCTCTGACTGACATCACTTCTTAGAATCTACCTGTATTAGTTTTCCTGGGCCACCATAACAAAGTACCACACATTTGATGACTTACAACAGTAAAATGGAAATTTACACTTTCAGAGTTCTGGAGGCCAGAAATCCAAAATCAAGGTATTGACAGGGGAGAATTCATTCTTTGACACTTCCAGCTTCTGGTGGTTGCTGACTTCCTTGGCTTGTGGCCACATCACTCCAATCTCTGCCTCTGTCTTCCCACGGCCTTCTCTGAGTGTCTGTGTCTTCTTTTCTGTCTCTTTTAAAAACACTTTGTCATTGGGTTTAAGGCCCACCCTGACAATCCAGGATAATCAATCTCAAGATCCTTAACTTAATTACATCTGCATTCACAGGTTCTGGGGAATAGCACGTGGACATACCTTTTTGGGGACCATCTTTCAACCTACTACCTTAGCATATGGCAAAACTTCTGCTATTTAAAAATTTTAAAATAAAACAAAATAACATAAGCTTTTCGCACAAAGATCTTTAGCATGGCATTGAACTGAGAACAGCCTAGACGTTAAACAATAGGAGAATTAAGCCAACTTTTGTACAACACAAGATCAATTATTGCCACAACCATTAAAAACATTTCCAAAAGTTTCATAACATGGAAAATGCTTATACTGTAATGAGTGGAAAAAAGCAGAATACAAAATTGCCTTTACAGCCTGATTTCAAATATGTAAATGTATTCAAAGAATAATAAGTAGAAGGAAAGAGTAGGGGGCTGGGGCAGAAAACGGGAGGAACAAGCAAAAATCTGCACTCTAGTCAAAGGGGTCCCCAGCCTTCTTCTACTCTAGCTTCCAGAAGACAGGTGAACATCCTCTCCTAGGTGGTATGGAAGAGTCTTCTCTGGAGAAATTAAATGGCCTTAGAGAAGAGATGTCCAAAGACTGACATTTGAGAGTTCACCACAAGAAGGCCGGCTGGGCACCCAGCATCTCCATAGGGAAGCCCACCGGCAGCCAGCCCTCCGGATTTACCCCCTCACACACACAGCATTTCCAACCCCCAACTGATGCTTCAGTTCTCAAACAGGACCCAATAGCTGGGCCCTCCAGTTGGAAAGTCTCCAGCACAAAAGACAGACCCAAAGAGACAAATGCATGGAGAGCAGACCTGCAGGTTCAGGGAGGATGCAGAGAATGGAAACCTTTGAATAGAGCGCTTTAAAAAAAACCGCAAGTAATATCCTGAGGTAAGACATTACATTCACAACAGTAGAACAAGGGGCTATAAAAAAGGATTAATTAACACCATTAGGACGGCGACTATCAAAAAGCACAAAACAGAAAATGGCAAGTATTGGCGAGGATATAGAGAAGCCGGAGCATTGTGCACAGCCAGTGAGAATGCAAAATGGTGCAGCTGTTGTGCAAACAGCATGGCGGCTCCTCAAAAATTTAAAACTGAACTGCCATATGATCCAGCAATTCCACTTCTGGGTATGTACCCAAAATAATTGAAAGCAGGGACTAGAACAGATATTTGTAAACCCGTGTTCACAGCAACATCAGTCACAGTAGCAAAAAGGTGGAAGCAACTCAAGTATCCATGGACAAGTGAATGGATAAACAAAATGTGGTCTATACCTACAATGGGACATTATTCAGTCTGAACAAGGAAGGAAATTCTGACACATGCTACAACATGGAATAACCTTGAGGGCATTGTGCTGAGTAAAATAAGCAAATACAGTAAAGGCAAATACTGTATGATTCTACTTGTATGAGGTACCTACAGTCGTCAAATTCATAGAGACAGAAAGTAGAATGGTGGTTGCCAGGGGCTGGGAGGTGGGGGGGTAAGAATGGAGAGTTATTGTTTAATAGGCATAGGGTTTCAGTTTTAGAAGATGAAAAAGTTCTGAAGATGGATGGTGGTGACAGTTGCACAACAATGTGAACGTACTTAATACCCTTGAACTATGCACTCAAAAATGGATAAAATGATAAATTTTATGTTAGGTATATTTTACCACAATTTTTTTAAAAAAGATTAATAAGAAATAAGAGCTCTCTTAGAAATAATATTTTTTAAGTTAGCAGAATTAAAGTTAGGAAGATCTCTGTCTGCTGTAGTATTATCCCAGTCTTAGAGAGCCTTCCTCAATCACCCAATTGAAATATTTTTGACCCCTTACCCTGATCTTTCCTTCTTAGCTCTTAACCTAATCAATTATTGACCCACTATTAGTTGTTCACTCTCTCCGCCACTGGCAGATGAGCCCATTAGAGCAGAAACACTTTCTACATTGTTCTCTGTTCCCTCCCCAACACCTGGAAACATGCCCGAATCAGGAGAGGCACACAGCAAGTATCTGTGGGACACAAGGGAACAGGAGAGTCGAGGAAATCTTCCAAAAGAACAAAAGTATAAGGATTTTAAAAATAGAAGAGAAAAGATAAAACTATGGGGTCAATTTAGGAGGTCCAACCTCTAACAGGAATCAGAAAGAACAGGAAAAACCAGGCAGAGGAATTCTCAAAGAGTAACAGTGGAAAATGTCTCAGAACTGAAAAACAGTACTCTCCAGACTCTGAAAGAAAGAAACAAACAAACAAATATTCACACTAACGCACATACACCAGGGATTAAAAAAAGATCTTAAAGAGGATTTTTCCTACAAAGGAAAACAAGTCACAGAAGATCAGGCACCAAAATAGCACTGGACTTCCCACACCCACAGAAGTGCTGGAGGCTGGAAGAGAGTGAAGCAGTGCCATCGAAACTTGGAGGGAGAATGTCTTCTGACCCAGCCAAACTTTCAAATATAGCACCTGGGTATAATGAAACCTCTTCAGACTAGCTGGTCTCAAAAAGTGAACCTCTTGTGCATCTTCTTTAGGAAGCTTTTACTGGATGTGCTCCAGCAGAGCAAAGGAATAAAGTAAAAAAGACCGAGACACAGGACATAAAGAACAGAGAATCTAACACAGGAAGACCAAGAACCAAGGTAAGCCACCAGCAGGAAGGCGGAGGACCCCTGGACCGGGTTTGGGAGGGAGGGGAAGACTGAGTTACATGATGCAGCTACTAGTATGTTGTATGAAAATTCAATTAAAAATAATCAAATAGAAAATAAACAATTTTAAAAAGACAATCATTAATAAAGGGAGGAAAAATTTATGTAAGAAAGGACTACAGTATTTGAGTTAGCGAGAAATACATAGTCACAATATAATAATAATGGAAACACTATTGTTCTAATTGTACGGGGAATAGGAAGAAGTAGAGTAGGTCATGAATCATACGAGGACACTGAATCTTTATCAACCCAAATGGCAAAGAGATTAGATAATGTCTGAAATTGATTAGTAAAGAAATAGCAATATAAGCGTGTTAAGAAATAATGCAGGCAAACTGCAGAAGAAACAGCTTAAGAAACGGAAATTGGTTGCCTCCAGGAAGCAGGACAAAGGGCAGAAAGGTGAAAGGCAGGAGATTGCTGTTCTTCATTATTACTGTGGTTTTTTAGTATAATTTGAGTAATTATATGTATGCATTATTTTATTAAAGTAAAAATTAACTAGCTTAAACATTCAAATGAATGGGATGCTAAAAACGTATACATTATTTGAGAACGTTGCCACCACCAGAGGGGACAGACAGCAACTGTGACAAGGGGCAGGGCTGAGGGGGTGGACAGAGGACGAAGGGTGGCCACGGGCTAGGGCAAGAGGTGGCTGTGGATGGGAGAGATGCCTGGACGACGGGCCCTGGGCTGTGACTGAATGGGTCCCAGGCTGAGAAGGCCTAGGACTATGAGGGAAGTGTTGATAAGGCAGTTGTTTAACTTCCTCTTTGGAATTCACCGATTGAAGGACCTCTGGCAGCGACCTCCATACACCGTTAGGCCTGCGGTGTTGCTGGGCATCATCCACCGTCCATTTGTCTGATCTCAGAGGTGGGACCCTCCGCCTCCTCACATACATGAGAGTAGATGGCCAGGGCCAACTTCCAAAAGCCCCGGCCTCCCTGGCTCTTTCGATAGGGAACTGAGGATCAAATTCAGTTCTTCCCCTCACTCGACATGGCAGCCAGAGCTGCATGGAGTGGCTGGCGCTCACTGGGCCAGGCCTCTGAAGACCGCCACAATATGAAGATCACAGCTCAAATTCCACTAGGTAGTGACCTTGGACAAGTGGCCAGACCTCTTCCAGTCTCTGTGTCATCATCTGAAAGGGAGAGATAACACCCAACATTTGCAGATCTTCTGTGAGGAGCAAATTAGGGATCTAAAGGCTCAATAATTGTTCTACCCTTCATTCCTATCTGCTCATACCAAGTGGTGTGCATCATAAAAATCCAGGTGACCAGTTGTATTAGTTTCCTGTTACTGCTGTAACAAATTACCACAAACTCGGCAGCTTAAAACACCACCAATTTTTTTAATCTTACAGTTCAGGAGTTCAGAAGTCCAAAATCAGTTTCACTCAGTTAACATTAGGGCCTGTGTTCCTTCTGGAGGCTCCAGGGGAGAATCTGTCTCCCTGCCTTTCCCAGCTTCTAAAGGCCACCTGCAGTCCTTGGCTAATGGCCACTCCTCCATCTTCAAATCACATCACTCCGACCTTGCTTCCTTCGCCACACTGCCTTTCTTGGTCTCTGTCCCTCCTGCCTCCTCATATAAGGACTCTTGTGCACTGGGCCACCCAGATGACCCTGGATCGTCTCCCCATCTCAAGATCCTGAACTTAAACCCATCTGCAAAGTCCCAGATAACATAGTTAAAAACCCTGGGAATTAGGACATGGACATCCTACCACACCAGACCTTTTGAAAGTCCACTAAAACTGAAGTAACTTGGACAGGTAGAATTGATACCATCCCTTGCCCTCTGCTCTCCCAAGAATCATTCTAAGGAGACTTTACTAAGGAGTCATGGGCAAGTTAAAAACCAATTTAAAAAGCCAGAATGACAGAAAGTGTGCTGCTAGTTCCCGGGATTACAGTTTGCTTGGAAAGGTACTGGATAACTGCTGAAGCTCTCCTTCAGATTTGAAGTATGTTGACACCTGTGTCAGACCCTGCCTGAGGTCCTGTGCACTCCCCCAACCTCAGGGCAAGAGGTGAAGGGTACCTGACTCCCACCTGAAGTCTCAGCCTCCGACCAGCCTGGGTACAGAGCAGGAAGAGGTAACCATAGTCTAGGGCTCAGCGCGGCTCCCCAGGAAGGCTAGTTCATCTGTGGTTGTTGGATTAGCAAAGCTGATCACTTGCTCAGGACTAGTGAAGACACAGCAATAACCTGGAAATACTTTCCACATTTGATGAGCAAATTTCCTATGAACCAGGGAACATTTCTACCTCCTGTTTCTGGCAAAATGTATCGCTATGAAAATTGCTAATTAGGTACAGTAGAACCCACTATCACAATCCTGGCTACTGATAAACTAGAATTAACTCAAGGTTAAACTGCATTCTTTCAAGCATAACTCCACACAGTAAGTGCTTAACATAGCAGTACAGAAAAGACTTACCACTGTAGCATAAAATAGATCTAGAATTATTAAAAATAAAACTCAGTGGTTGTAAGTCAAACTGTAACCTTAGGAAAAATAATTTATAGGGAATTCTTTCTGGCTGAATGCTCTCCTGTCCCCTAGAGCAGCTGGGACACTCC
Organism: Daubentonia madagascariensis; assembly: GCA_023783475.1. NCBI lineage: Eukaryota > Metazoa > Chordata > Mammalia > Primates > Daubentoniidae > Daubentonia > Daubentonia madagascariensis. Next base: position 52,840,411 of record JAKFHU010000485.1, on the reverse strand, counting down.
ACTGAGATGATCACCACAAGTGTTAGATCTTGTCCTTCACCTTCAAAGACCAAGCTCCATGTTCCAGGGAAAACCAAATATTAATAATGTTCTTTTAATAAACGTGGACTTACCTCCACCCCCTCAAAACCTTCAAATGGTGGTGAATGACACAGTGCAAGACTAAGTCCAGATGTAATCCAACATAACTATCGAGGTTAATTTATATTGAGAGCTCATTATGGACCACATTCTTGATAGGGTTCTTTCATCTAAGCTCCTAACAAGCCTGAGGTAGGTGGCATTTGCTATTTGCCCAATGGAGTAGGAAAAGGAGGTTACTAACTTGTCTGAGGTCAGCAACACAGCCAGGAAGAATTGGGATGCAAATCCAGGGAGTTTGCCCTAAATCCAAGCTCTTAGCTACTGCCCTGTGCTGCTAGTCTGGTAAACTGTAATAACCTAACACTTCTTGTGACTAATCCAAAAGGAATGAAGAAATGAAATTCTTCACTCTTTTTTAGATATATTTTTGTAAGCACTCTATATGCTGACCACAGGGATTCCTGAGTGAAGCCGAGTGAAGGACAATTAGGTCCTGGGGTGATAAACAGAGAACAGGGCTGTGGAACAGATGAGGGTCTGTTGCATCCGGGGAGGTCAGGGAAGGCTCTCTAGGGTAGGAGAGACTTCACAGCGATGCCAACGCAGTGCCCTGGGAGGTCTGCAATGAGGGGAGTGACATGCCATTCTGGCTGAAGTTGGGAAAAGCACCTTTGAAGCAAGGTGCACCTTCAGTGGTATCTATTATTGGTTTGGACTCAGGCCAGATCTGCCCTCAGCCCTACCACACCCAACTCACAGAGCAACTGCCAAGAAAAAAATTTGCTCATAAATTGCAAAATGCCCACATGGTTTTAAGACCTGAAGTGACACTACTCTCAGGAAATGAGACGATAATGCCACTTCACACAGGTCTACCTCAGTCACTTTGCACACCCAAGTCCCTGGACCTTAAAACAGCTCTTCCCGTCACCATTCCTCTGCTCTCCCTCAAATTAGCTATTATACGGTTCTTAGGCATAATTTAAGCTATTTTTTAGATTTAGTAAACAATTCTTAAGTGGAATATTACATCTCTTTCTTTAAACACTTATAAAAACAAATCAGCTTTTTGTGTGACCATCCCCCAATCTATACCGTTTCCTGTCAGTGACAGGAAAGCTTTCCACCTCCAATTTAAATTTGCTTCAACAAAACCTTGCTAACACAAGTCATTCCTAACCCTTAGCACGGTCCCTCCTGCCATGAACACGGGACCCGACTTCTCAAGATACAAGGTATGTCTCAATATTCAAGTAAGCTATTCAATGAATCTAACAAGAAGTCTGTCTTAAGCTGGCTGTTATGGCTTTAAAAATTACAGGAAAACATCAGGTCCCAGATTCTACACGAGTGAATTCAATAGGGCCAATAAAAATAAACTCAACTTAAAAGTTACCTTCTATCCTAAAATATCTCCAAAACTCATAGCTTAAATGAAGCATAACAACATTTATGTAACTACCAATCTATGAAACAAACAAAAGCTACTGGAAATAACAAAAATGTTTAATCTTTTAAAATAACTTCATCTATTTCTAAAGGGTCTAATAATACTCCACTATAAAACTGTGACAAAAGTCCAATATAATCACAATGATACAAGTCTAATGTACTGTACTGGGAACCTGGGGGCTTCCCTTGCACTTTGTACAGATGATGTGTGACGCTACTGTTTGCACAAGGACCTTCCATGTCACTGTTCTAGTTCTCACAGTGAATTCTAATTATGCAGACCACCAAAATTATTCACACTCACATTAGATAGCATCTTCAATTTTCCACTTGGTAAAGATTTAAGCACATAGAAAAAAATTATTAACTAACTTTGGGGAAGAACATTTATATTTCTTATAGAGCTCAGTGATTCCTTCAACTTTTAAGTTCTCTGGTGACTCTGTTATGATCTCACTATGATTCATAAGTATCTGAGTCAGATTATTCATTTGGCAGCCTTCTCCTAGTCCTAATAATATTCTAGACAGGATTCTTACATTGATGTTACCCTGCTAATAAGTTTCTCATCATTTCATTTTTTCCCTAAGGGTGCATAGGCAGATCTAAGGGAAAACCAAAAGAGTGAAATTGTGGAAAAGTGCCACATTACACACCAGACACACGTGAATGCAAGAGACAGTCTTGCACACTCGTGTGTGACCCACAGCTGTATTCACTCAGGGGTGGTATAAAGTGATTCGTTAATGGTCACCTTTATACAGGACAAGGTCACAACCTTGCTGACAGTACAGGCGAGATCTTGAGCACACACCTTCCCGCAGGTGCCCCTGCTTTCCTCATGTGTGAACCAAAATGGTTGACTTCTAACCTCCTCTACAATTGTAAGTTCCCTCAGCTTAGAGCAGACACAAAGGTAGCAATAGGATATAGCATACAACTGATGTCATAGAAAACCTTTTTCTGAGAATAATCTGCTTTGCTTTTCCTTGGTGCTGAGGTCAGCGATTAGGGAAAGGCAGTGCTCTAATCTGATGGGACAGTCCCCAGTAGGGGGGTGGGGAGGTGCTACAGCTTTCCTTCAAGAATCCCAAAACCCCCAGGGAAGAGCAGGCAGCAGGTGTCGATCCTGCTGCAGAGAGAAGGACCCCATTCTGTTCCAGCCTTACGTCACAAAGGAAGACCAGTTTGAGTTTCCTCAAGAGGAACTCGAGGAGACTAAATAATCAACACAGTGCAAGCTCTGGAGCAGCCCTGGGGAAAGGAGCCATCCTCTGTCCTTTTTGCCCTTTTTACTAGAAAATGCACCCTTCTTCCTACCTCTGCCACCATAAAGATGCACTTCTAAATAGATGCTGTCTTTAAGGCCCTGGAGATGAATAAATGCTGCTGGGAGCCAAAGCCACACTGTGCTAGGATGGGCTTTCTTCCCAGGAGCCACTGTACAGCTCTCCCGGCTCCACCATGCCCCAGTCTCAGAATGAAAAAATGCAGGAAAAGTCTTATAAAGACACCGAATACTGGATGAATCTCTGCCACAATTCCAATTATTTCCTTTTTTAGGAAGCCCCATTTTTTAAGAAATAAAATACTCATTAAATCCCATATCTTAGTGGACTGCTGACAGCTTCTCCTTAGCTAACTGCAGCACAGTGTGCCAAGCACAAGGATCCAGAGATAGGCAGATAGCTGGGCGTGGTGGCGCACGCCTGTAGTCCCAGCTACTCAAGAGGCTGACGCAGGAGGCTGACGCAGGAGGATCGCTGGAGCCCAGGAGTTGGAGGTTGCACTGAGCTATGATGACGCCACTGCACTCTACCCAGGGCAACAGAGTAAGACTCTGTGTCCAAAAAAAAATAAAAAGGCAAAGGTAGGCAGGAAGAGCCACCTCTTCTGGCCTCATCCACGCCTCCAACCTCCCCACCAGCCCACACATGCCTCCAAATGGACTGTTGACTCAGGCTCCCCTAGAGAAAGTGGAGCACAGCTTGATGTCAATTCTTGTGGCAAATTTAATAGAAGAGTATGAGAATCACTGTTAATGTCCCAAAACAAAAGGTCGCAGGCACTAAAAATCCTTACAGACATATCCACTTCAGAATTAACAACCCACGCACACATGGGATCCCTGTGTTGGCAGTTTATTTTTAAAAAAACACACTAGTTATCACAGTTTCTTCTTTGCCCACCATTTTCCTTAACAGAAGAAGTTACCAAAAAATTTGGGGGATATATTCTCTTTGCAGACTGACACATTTGCAGAGGAGTCATGAATAATAATGACTCAAAAGCTCCTACTTCAACTCCTGAATCAGGTAAAGAATAAATGACAATATAAGAACACATTTTGTTTGCAGCAATATCATAATACAACATTGAATTATTACAGTGCAGTGATTGCAAGTAAGTTCACAATAGAACATTCTTAGACCAAACACCAGACAAACTAAAATCACCCAACTGCTTACAAACTGGAATAATCAGTGCAAGCAGCTGTCTCAATAGTGAAAACCAAATCGGTAAGGCTTTGCTGGCAGTGAGTCTCTGACATGCACGGTCCCTCTGCTCGGAGGACCCGCAGCCCTCACTTTGAGTCTTGATCTTTCTTTTCATCTAAAAGGACGGAGCGGATCCCCAGCTTTTTCAGTTCTTCCACCAGGTCCCCATTCTGGTGCATCTGCAGAAGAATGTCACAGCCCCCCACAAACTCGCCGTTGAGGTACACTTGCGGGATGGTGGGCCAGTTGGAATAGTCTTTAATGCCTATGGAGAAAGAACATTTATTCAAGTGTTATTTCAGTGGTAAAAGCTGAACCTTTCATGGCAAAATATGACTTTTACTCTGTCCTAGCGAACAACCACTGTCCCTCCCTTGCTTCCCTGATTCTTGGAGGGCACTGTGTTGGCTACTAAAAGCATGAGCTTTAGAGTCCAACAGACCAGTGCTTAAACCTTAACTCTTTCAATTACACACTTTAAGACCTCAGACAAGTCATTTGTCCTCCATCCTCTGTTCCCACCCTCATCTTACAAGGTTTTTGTAAGAATCAGGTAAGTAAAGCTCTCAGTAAAATCCCTGACACATCATCAACACTGGATTAATGGCAGAGAACCAGATTGGTTAACATAAATCATGAAAGATACACAAAGCCATAATTCTCCATGCATCTGCCAGTCATGTTTTCAGTAAAGCAAAACTTAAAGAAATGTCACAACCAACTTCATTTCCAAATGGACTATTTAACACAGATCCACCATGGTAACTCACTGCCAAAACAGGTAATCCCACCCATGCACCTCTCACGCCTGTCTAGGCTGGTGCATGCGACCAGTCACCTATGCTAAAAATGTTGACTTGTTGACTTTTTTTTATCTTTAATAATTACTTTTACTCAGAGAAAAATCCCTGTCCTGTGGCTACAGACGATCAGCGTCCACCCTACTCAGCTACCCTGACGGCTCTCTGTGGGGCAAGTGATTTGGCTCAGCACAGAACCCAAAGTGATAGACAAGTCTAATGAAAAGAACAGTCCAAGGCTCCTCAAGGTCCATGTCCCAGGCCTGGGGGTGAGACCTGCTCTGCTCTCAAGAGCTCACAGCAGACAAGAAACCAACCAGCATACATGTGATCAGTCCCCATGTGCAAAAAAATCTGGCTTTGAGGACACAGAGGAGATGAGGCCCGCTCTGTGACAGTGCAGCCGTGCAACTATTCTGTTCAATTCTGGGCCACAAGATGATGGTTATAACAAAATATTAGGAAAGCAATGTGGCTTCAATCTAAAGACATAAAAGATTACTCTTTTTTAACATTCCCTTCCTACTTGTATGTTGAAATGAATGTACTTTCAAAAACATCAGGCCAATAAAAAGTCTGTATTGGATATGTTAAAAAACAGAGATGGTCAAAAGATGGCATTTAACCCATAGAGTTACATATATGTGATTCTTCTCTATTTATATAGATAGATATTTTCAAATGGCTAAAATAAGCATAAAGATAAACAAAACAGAAAAGCCAACAGATTCAAGAATAATACAATATTACGCAAATTTAAAAATCAGTCAAGTGCTGATTTTTATGTAGACAAACTAAAAATATAAAAACTTGCTCTTGATACGCTATCATTTATTATCATTTATTTTCCAAATAAAATTACCAATTTGAGTTATATCAAAAATAACAGTCCTAAGATACAATGTATTTTTCTCTTAAAAGTTATTGCCTTCTAAAAAAATAGTGACTTTGCTCTAAATGACAGCGTTAGAGAAAGCCCCTGAGCTTTATCTTTCTCCTCCAGACTTCACATATTAAGAAATGGTTACAGTGTCACATGCCTCCAAAAGCACATCTCACGCCACTCTGGGTGTTAGTGAAAAAATCAGGTAGAGGTTTGGTGGTCAACAATAAAGCATAAATTCCATTAATCACCAAAATGTGTTTATAATACCAACTATCTAGATCTATTAGAATACCCTGATGAATTCAAGTTTTTCATCATTCTGATGCTGGGTGCTATGTAAACAAAAACACTTACTTAGGATATAAATTGTGTGGTTTTGGTTACTTTCAAACTCTATCCTCAAATACAGTCTGTCAGAACTTACTTTTTACAATGATGCCAGTTACAAATCTTTTACCTTTATGTTGACTGAGAGCAGGGTATGGGAATTAAGAAATCTTTAAAGCAAACCTGAGCTGCTTTTAACTCTCCTAAACTTTCTTAATACCTTTTATGCCGGTGAACCACTTATGGGCATATGTTTTTTTTCAATTAATAATATATTGTATGAAGCTTTCCATGACAAGCAATTTTTACTGATTTCTTTGGGTGGGTGCCTACAATTTTTGAAACACATTAAAAATGAAAATAAATTTGCCAACTGAGGTCCACTGAAAACCACGTTTAATCCTAAAAGGTACAATTTTTTTTCAGTCAAATCTTTGCTGAGTAAAAGAATGAACTGCTTTTCATCAACCATTTTTATAGTATCACACTCAGTCAAAGCACTGGGCTTGTCTGACTCATTAAGCTTTACGCTGTGGCAGAACATCCTGACCATAAAGCAAGAGAAGGGCACCGGAACCCTTACCACCAGAACAAGTGGGCCTTCAGACCAGATGGGCTCCTAGAACATCCTGAACACCCAACACACACAGACACGTGCGAGTAAGACTGACTCCCTCCCAACCTCTCTGCCATGGCTGTCTTACCTAATAACTTACATTTCAAGAACTCAGAACTCCACCTCAAGAGTGACAGCACATTTTCTTGACAGTATCCAAGGTGCCTACTAGCTGACAGTTTATCAAAACTACATTTACCTGCTTCTTAAATTTTTAGAAAAACAGCTAATGTCAAGGCAAAACCTTGGCATCCTTCTTCAAAACTATGCTATTTTCCATTTTTAAGAAATCTGACTTAAAGTTTAAATATATAAGGAAATATCCAATTGCTTCCTATTGAGTGAAGTAAGAAACTTTTTTTTTTTAGAGACAGGGTCTCATTCTATTGCACAGGCTGGAATGCAGTGATGTAATCACAGCTCACTGCAGCCTTGAACTTCTAGGCTGAAGTGATCCTCCTGCCTCAGCCTCCAGAGTAGCTGAGACTACAGGTGCATACCACCATGCTCAGTTAATATTTTTTATGTTTGTAGAAGGGGTCTTGCTATGTTGCCCAGTCTGGTCTCAAAATCCTGCCCTCAAGTGATCCTCCTGCCTCAGAAGTGCTGGGATTACAGGTGTGAGCCCCCGGGCCCAGCCGAGAAACTTCTAAAAATAAAAGACCACTGTTCATAAGTTGAATATTATAATGAATCCAGTGGACCCACAAGTAATTGTTTAAACATGGTTAATTTCTCTTACACTTTTAGTTTTCAAAAACTGCAATATGCAGTGATAGTTCTTACAAATATCACCTGAAATAACTCAGAATCACAGAGCAACTCTTGAAAATTAGAAAATCATACCCCAAAATAGATTTTACTGATAATCATATTTCATATGTGACAGACAGTGATTCAATTTGGGACAGAAAATGTTGACTGCAAAGTTATGAAACAGAATAACACTAGGAATTGGGAATTAGGAGGGTATCTTACAAAATTAGTCCACACACACCTACTGCTCCACACACACACACACAAAAATTAATATTCCAAAGTATCAAGCCAGAAAGAATAGAGAAAACATACTTGAAAATTCACTTCCAGAACTTTCAGAAGGTACTCTTCAAAATCCATCACATTTCAAAGCACTGGACTTCACTCCTGGTTTGGACACTAAACTGTAAGACCACCATAATCATAGTTTTGTTTTTTCCTGGAAGAATTTCACTACAGGAGCTTCACAGTCTGATGCAGATTAATTACAACTCTGTATCTTACTTACTAGGCTCTGTGACCTTGGGCAAGTCACATCACCTCCGGGAGTCACATTTTCTTCATCTTCCCTAACTCAGAGAATGGCTTTAGGACTACATGAGATCATCTGAGCTGAAAGCGTGGAAACCCATAGACCCTCACTAGAGGAAAAGCAAAGCACAGTGGCCAAGCGGACAACGTGCAGGCTTATGAGTCAGCAGACCTGACTTGCTAGCCCATAAATGGAGCCTCAGATAAATCTGTTAATCTCATTAGCCTCAGTTTTCCCATCTGTAAAATGGGAATAACACTTCTATGCCTCACAGATTTGTTATGAAGATGAAATGAGATATAATTGGCAAAATGAATTAAGCTCCTGGCATAGCACCAGGTGCAATGTGAACATTTTCTCCATGTCAATGTCCTCTACCACCCACCCTTCACAGCAATGCTCTTTTGAGAAAAACAGAGAAAGCACAGGGAAAGAATGCAGGAAAAATACCAATTGAGTATGTCATGCAGGAATAAAAATACCATTTACAGAGCTAAGGATTACTGAGTTTCCTGCTTTTAAGTGTTTTATATAAATAATCTTATTTAATCTTTACAAAAATCCCACAAGGTAGGTATAATTATCCCTTACTTTACAGACGAGAAACTAGGGCTCAGAGAGGTTAAATGACTTGCCCAAAGTCACAATGTTAGCATGTGCTGGAACCAGCATTTGCATCCAGGTTTCTAGGAGTACAAAAATCCACATGCTACCCGAGTCCCTCACCAGAGGTAGTCTCCACGCTGCAGCTGCCATCTGTCACTCCTGCCCATGAGCTACACTTGCACTGCACGTGTACCTACATATATGGGACTGTTTTACACCTTTAAGATGTATATACACAAATGCCATTATGCCATAATTACCTTTTTACAACTTGTTTTTTGACTAATCATTGTATTTTTGAGATATAGCCATGTTAAATATATCTAGACCTAGTTCATTTTAAACACAATTTAGGTTTCCATCATATGACTAAACTACAGTTTATTCAGTCAGCTTATTTAGTCTGGTACTAATAGGCCAAGATCCCTTCCTGTCAGTTTTTCATTATTGAAAGCAATGCTGAAATGAACACCTTTATATATATTTATATTTATATTATATTATATTAAATACATATATTAAAAATAACATACAAATGCAGGAGTCAGTGTCTTTGGACCACGCGGTGACAAACTATGAGCTTCACGCCAAATCCAGTCTACTTCCTGTTTTTGTAAATAAAGTTTTATTGGAACTCAGCCACGTTCATTCATCTATGTACTGCCGGTGATTGATTTCAGGCTCTAACAGCAGAGTTGATGCAACAAAGACCATGCAGCCCACAAAGCCTGATGTATTTACCCTCCAGCCCTTTACAGGAGCTCCTCCTCTCTAGACTATATACCTAGGAGTGAAGCAGCCGGGTCTTAGGCTCTGTTCACCATGAAGTTGATTGAGTACTGACCACACAAGCATATACACAATTTGTTATCCAACTAATTCCCTTATACTGGAAAGGTTGAGCATATTTTCAAATGCTTAATAAACATTCAACAATAGGATAATGGTCATTTATTCAATAAATATTTGAGTCCCTATGCCATCAGACACTGTTCCAGGTGCAAGGAATACAACGGTGAACTACATCAGCAGAAATTTACGAGTATTTATAATGTTTTTTAAGACCAGGGGAGAGAGCTTGCAATATGATGATAAGTAAAAGAAGTATTCATTTATTCATTAAAACATTCATTGAAAGCTTGCTTTGTGCAAGCAGTACACAGGGCACCACAGACAGTTGCGTAACACCTGTTCCTTGCTCTCTGGAGGGCAAAATACCATGTATAGACAAGCACAATCTCATTATGTGTCGAGAAAAAACTATTAGGAACTAGATTCAAAAGTTAATAATGGTTTACGTGGAATTACAGGTGATTTTCACTTTCTTCATACTTCTCAGTATTTTCCAAGTTTCTTCTATGAGCATTTTACTTTTTATAATTGAATATAAAACATATTCTTTGTTAAGACCAGGGTTAGGAAACGGTAATGTCAGTTTACAGGGGCCCGATCCCTATGTGGCTGTCTTCTGTGTGTCCTCCAGATAAAAAAGGACAAGAACAAGAAGGCCAGTGCACAGTGCTACCTCACAGTCACCTTTATTCCTTGGGTCACAGTCTCAAGACCTCTCTGTATCACACTCCTTGGAACCCAGGGCCTAGAATTAGGAAATAGTTCCCAAAACTTCCTCAGGCTTGGGACCTTATAAAAGCTCAGTCTTCTCTGGAACCAGAAACAAGGAAAGGCCAATTTTGCAGGAGCTCTGCTCCTGTTACTAGTAGTGACCTTGGGTCTGGGCAAGGTACACAGACATATCTTTGGCTGACAAAAGCAGCATTAGACAGACTGTCAGTCTCTCTCGGTAAACTCAAAGGTATAGAGTGCAAAAAGATGAAAAGTGTTAATACCCTGGCTAAACTAATCCCCATTATGGGAACATGCTTATACCACCCTGCCCCAGTCTGACTGTATTAAGAACATAAGTTCAGAAGCCAGATGTATAAGCTGGAAGACAGAAACATAAATGCCATCAGCACACCTTCTTACTTCTGCTCCTACTTTCAGTTCATTAGCCATATTCCAGTATATCCCATCTCCGGTTTTACTAAACAGGAGAACATAAATTCACAAACCAAAGACCCTCAAAATTTTATAAGAAGCAAGATAACACAACTTTTTACTAACGTCATATTGGCAACGTGCAGAGGACGTGCTGCAAGTCCCAGTTAAAAGATTACAGAATAGTTACTCTTATCTCTTAAGCAGAGAAGCTGCCTCTGACTGAAGACTACAGATCCCCCGTACATGATAAAACCCAGAGCCTAGCAACTGGCGGCATTCTAGTGATCAAGAAGACAAAAGGGTCATGAGAATAACACATGGTAATGTTATATACACCTGGTAATGTTCACCTGCCTTCTCCACTCCCCTACCTAACACGCCTCCTACGTTTCACCCACCAAAACTATCACCTACAGCAAATGTAGAATCAGCTATCACCAAGAATTTCTAAGGATTAGATAACCTGGGAAAAAATACATTTGAAAGCCACAAACTGCTAATAATAAAATAGCTACCATTTATCTGGGTGCTTTCTGTGCCAGGTAAGATAATAATCACTTTCTATAATTTTTACTTTCTCCCTCTTCCTCACAAAAACTTTGCCAAGTTGGGTCTCATTATCCTCATTTTATGGAAAAGGAAAATGTAGTTAAGTGACTTGACTACGGTTGTACAGCTCACTGGTCAAAGAAGAGGATTCCAACCCAAAGCTTTCCCACTACACCAGCCTGTCTCATCCATGTAAGAAATGACTATGATTAGTAATATCAAATGTAGAATAATAGTCCATTCTAACATAGAACCTGGCATCTCTTTTTAGCACACTGTGACTAAACAAGAGTACTAGGCTAGGATCACGTGGGGACTCAGTCATTTAAAGGCTCTAACTTCAATGCAGGGTACCCTAAGCCACCCCTACCCTCCAGAAGAACAAGGCACAACCTTCCCATTTCTCTGCCAACCCTGACCAACCCTTGCCAAGGAGCAGGCCCATGTGCCTGGCCTCTTCCTCTTCCCCCACTCAGATAAAATGGGAGAATGCATTTGTAAGGTATCTGGAAAAGATGCCAATTAGCTGTCAGGACCCTCCCTCCTTGCCTGGGGCCAGGAAAAAGCCACTGGCCCTGCAGCACCTGGCGCCCACCTGGGCTCCAAGATTGAAGTGATAAGTTAGCCTGGGGCCCAGGAATCATTGCTGCTGCCTCTTCCCACAAGCCTCTCCAAGACCTAGCTCCCACACATTCACCCCTGTGCTTGAGCATCTAAAACCAAATGTCACGCCTTTCCCCCAGACACACCTCTAGATCCCGACCAAGACCAGCCAACTGTAGCATCAACCCTTTCCTTGTAGCAACACAAAGGATGGTGCCTGACAGCCTGTGCCTTGAACCAAGACAGGCCAGCCTCTGATCTCACTAGCTTCAGATAAAGGCAACCTCTGGCCTCCTCCCAACATCAACAGCACCAGAGCCTTATCCACGAAACAGGCCAGTGGCTTCCAATCTCCTCAAAGTGTCCCCAAAAGTGCCTACCTCATAGTGGGCACTTACTATGAGTTCCCTCTTTGCCCCACTTCCCAGCCCTGCAGAGCGGGCAGTGAGGCTGATGATCACCTTCCTCGGACCCAGCCCGAGACGAATCACCCTGAAACGCCGATTCCAGCTCAAAGTGAGGATCAGTGAACCCCTAGGACTTACCCCACTGCCCAAGCTGGCAACAGTACTAGAGGCCCAGACCCTCAAGACTTAGTTCAAGTCAATCGTGCCCTCACCCCAAGCTCTGATCCAGAATAGCGCTCCCCGTCCTGATCCGGTTGGGACCCCCAGACCCTGATCGACAGCGCCCCAGCCCCCAACCCGGCGCGGCCGAACGCCTGACCACTGGCCCCGCGCGGAGAAACCCCTCAGCCTCGTGCAGCGACCCTCCTGGTCCCGGGGACGGTGGACCCCTGACAGGCACAGCGGCGGCCACCCCCACCCCCGGCGCCGGCGGGCCTGACCTTGTCGGAGCCCGGGGTCGTCCAGCACGTTGTAGGCCGCGTAGTCGCGGACGCCGTGCAGCCGCAGGATCTGCACCACGGCGTTGCTGAAGCCGCACTGGGGCTGCTCCGGCGTCCCCTTGAGGAAGACCACCACCTTGTCCTTCTTCACCAGCGCGTCCAGCTGCTCCGCCGAACCGCCGCCGCCCGCGCCCGAGCCCGAACCCGCCGTCCGCACGCCCGGGCTCCGCAGGCCGCCGCCGCCGCCCGCGCCGCGCCCCCAGCGGAGCAGAGCCGCCGCCGCTCGGCCGAGGGATCCGCTCATTCCCGAACGCTCGCCGGAGCCCTCGGTAGACTCGGACCTCGGCTTGCAACCAGTCTTTCCCCGGCCCCACGGCGGCCCGCCCCTCCCCCGGAGTCCCTGATTGGACCGGCTCCAAACTGCTCTCCGTGATTGGACAATTACAATTCAGTAATGGCCCGCAATTACTCGATTCTACCAATCATGTTGCTCGTCCCGCCCCGGCAGATGGGAGGTGGTCCTTATGCCTGAGCCGCATCCTACCGCCTTACAATTGGCCGTGGGCAACCGCTTTGTCAGGGGATTGGAGAAAGTGGATGTCCATCAGGGTCACTCTCGCAGGGCAACGAGAGGCAAAACCAGGGGAAAGACCGCTTTCCTCCGGAGAGCCGACGGGGCCCGCTGGGATACTCCGGGACGCCTGAGAAAGGCGCTGGGCTGGGTGTCGCCCGTTCCGCGGAACGACGGGAAGGGGTCACTTGCAGATGAAGCTTCCGGTTCCGGTGTGGGGGCCTGCGGAACTGCTGTAGCAACGCGGCTGTGTCCCGGGAGGTGGTGGGACTAGGGCAGGCCGGCGTCCGCCTCTGCCAGCCTAGGTGAGCGTCCCCGGCTGCCTCCGGAGGGCCGCGGCCGAGTGCGGTCCGTCGTGGCCGGGAGCGGGGGCCTGCCCGGGGGTGCCGGCGCCCGGGCTGTAGTCTCGCGTCCTGAACCCTGCCTCGGCCCCGCCGTCCACGTGGGAGTTGAGGCCCTGGCCTGGCCCTGCGGCTCCGGCCTCTGGCGCGCCATTCTCTGTTTAGAAAAACTTCTCTTTTAAAATTTTGTAAAGCGCTTGTGCCTGTGTGATTTCTGCTGGGTTTCGAGCCTCGTTGGCCTTCCAGCCCACTGAAGCCCTTGGGCCTAGGCGCGGGAAAGGTTTGTTGAGTGGGGAACTAAGAAGTGACAAACGTCTCCGGAGCAGGCGCTGGGCGCTAGGCGCTGTACCGGCGCGGAATCTGCAGGGAGACCTGGTGCCCAAAACTTGGAGTCGGCGTGAGACATGAGAAGCAGATACAAACCAGTGTGGGCGTAGAGAGGAGAGAAAGAAAGCTTCCTTAGGCCCGTTGTTTGCTCGCTTTCCATTGTACTTGTTATTGTTTGACATATACTATGTTTACTAGCTTGTTTATTGACTTCTGTCCCAGGCACTCGACATTATTCACTGCGGTATCCTCAGTGCCTAGTACAGTGCTTGGAACGTGGTAGGTACTCATATTGGTGGAATGAATGAATCCAGGAGAGCAGGACTCAGTAGAATTGTTGTATCATCTGTAGTCTTGGAGCCGCACTGGGTTGGTGGTACCCTGGAGCACACCAGACTTGCAGAAAAAGCATACTCCAGAGGAAGCTGAGGCATGCCTGCTCAAGAGGCAGCGGTTCCATGTGCAATTTTCCTCTGATAGTTCTTAGGTACTGTTGCCACGGTGATAATGACTGTGCCATGTCATTATCTATTCAACAACAGTAAGAGAAGCTTTGCAGTCGAGATATTGTTTAGCAGATGGAGTGGTTTCTGTTAGACACTAAGTACTGCTACAAACCACTTTTTTAAAAACCTCGAGTATTTTTTTAAATGTTGCTGGAGGTGACCAGCATCTATACTTTGGGAGTGCTCCCATTTAAAATCAATTTCAGTAAGTGAGTCTTTCAAATAATGGTAAACTATGAATATAAACTCAGGACATTACCCAGAAGTGTTCCTTAGTGTCATATTTTCACCCCCATCAATGTTATTGATGCTTGCTAATTTTCTAATGTGGGACACAAAATTCATCAGGTGCTTAAAGAATCTTTTTGTTTTTCAGATTCATTGATTCCAGGTAAATCAGAGGAACAAGCATCATGAACAGAAATATATAGAAAATATTTCAGAAGTCCAGCATCTGGTGCACTTAACAATAGAGCATATATTAAATTCGTTCCAGAATCACTTTTTGTTCATGCTTATATTGTAGTAAGTTTTTGTTTGTCTTTAAGTAAATATTGGTGATTTCTCCCTGAAAACCTAAATTGTTTTTGCTGCCAACATAAATAACAAACAGGCTCCCTAAAAGAAAGTGATATTTATACAGGAATAGGGAGTTGCAATGGGAGAATGTGTGCCATAGTAAACTATGTGCATATTCAGAGAGGTAAAGGAAGACAGGTTTTTGAAGGAAAAATGAGGATGATTACATAATAGTTTTTAGGTAATTATCCTTGGCTATGAGGATCAATGATGAGGGTGACACCACTCCAAGGTTGAAAAGGCAGTTGCTGGGCAGATGTCCTTGCAGGCATATTTTTTGTGTAAGGTTGTGATGGCCTTTGTGCAAGTTTGCAGTTTCTGTAGAGTCTTTTGTGATAGATTTTGTTATCAGGCAATTATGCAGGAGAACCATTCTCTTCATGTCCTTCCCCAGGTCTATTTGTAAGGGTTTTCTTTTAATACAAGTGACTCCATTTTGATTCCGGCAGCTTTCACATTGTCCACTCTAAGCTGTCTAAATCTGCTTTTGTGTTGACTGGAATAGGGAGAAGAGTTTGCAAACTTATATTCTGAGGCATAGAGCAGTAATGGGGAGTATTGTATCCCTTACCTAGTTTATAATATTGGCTTCAGAAGCTCAGTTGTCTTTTTTAGTTGTTAAATGTTTTATTAAGTTGCAAATACAACTGTCCTTAACGATTAAGGGTAATTCTTGAGCAGGAAGAGTACAAAGCCTATGTTTTTCAAAATTATAGTGGAGTTGCTATGTTTTGTAGAATAAGATAAGAACATACAATATATGAAATGCTAAGGATATGAGAAAGCATGTCGGCGCTTGTTTAAGTAGCTGAGAGGGATGTCTTTGATAACATGAACAAGAACAGGGAAGCAAATCTTGTATCTAAAGTAAATAAATTGAAATAATACATTTAAATTTACATTTGTAATAAAACACAACCCAAAATACAGTGAGAGGTTTGTTGTATATGTGAAGCAGACTTTTTTTCTGCCTTTGGTTTAATACCACTCTTGGAATATTAGCACCAAGCATCAGTGATGTTAAGAAGCAAACAGTATTTAAAATATTTCTTCCAAAGCATCAAACTTTTGTATATAATTTGGCATTTTGGTTTTGAGATTTCTCTTTAGAAATCCTATAATGAAAACATGACAAAATATACTTCTTAAATAAACAGTTGTCATTAACCTGCAACTATGCTTAAATGTTTGTGGGTATTTTGAACAACACATAAGTAAATGGTCTATATTGGTTTGTGATCTCTGCCTGTGGACATTAATGGGAAGGTGGGGATGGGAAGTACACAGAAACTTATGAGAATCCTGGGATTTTGGTCACAAAATGTAATTAAACCCCGAACTAAATAATCATGCCATGTAAATATGCTAACTCAGGCATCCTAAAAATGTTTTTCTTCCCTGTGCTTATTTATGGATAAGGCTTCACTATATTTGGTAAAACTACTCTTTTCTACCCACTTGTCCAAAACTTAATTCACCATTGAATCCAGAGTGAAAGAGCCCGGATTATTGACCCTAAGATAACACTTTGCCTGAACACTCAGCATGTCAGTGTTTCTGTTCCTTTACTTTCATACTCAGTGCCTCATTCTTCTTTATTCAGCAATGACCAGTTCTTAGAAAATGAGAGAGTGTATTTCTGTGTATAAGAACACATGACAGAGAAGTGTCTCTGGGCTGGCCAGAGTATTCTGCAAATGTCATATTAAGAGAAAAGTGGCTGCTTGGGTTGCACAGGGGGCCAAGTCACCAAACATTCCTGAGCTAAAATAGTGTTTGGGACCCAGAGTTCCACTGATTTCAGCTGGAACCTGAAACCTTTCTCTGGTGCACTTAGCTATTATCCAGTAATTTTAGATCGTCACTGCAACCCTGGAATTAACTGGATTCCCTGACGACACCAAATATAATGTAATGTGTGAGAAACCAAGGCAAAGCCCAGCCCGCCAAGAGAATTTTTCTAATTCCTAATGCAAAGATAGAAGTGCCTTTTGGGTTTTGACTACTTCTATCTGACAAGGCTGCTGGTTTATTAATACTTCCCCAGCCATGGGTGTGGCCTCAGCTTTGCTAATCGCTGGTGCCCACATGTTGGAGACAGGCTAGAGGCAGGAAGGCAGGCCAGCTTCTCCTGTGTCCTGCGGGCCCTGCTCTCCTTGCTTGCCCTCAAGAATACTGGGTGAATGAAGAGAAATGATGTGCTGTAGATCAGGTTAGCTCAGTCTAGAATAGACTGGGAGGTAGGTGATGATTTATGAAAAGCCCAGATGCTGTAACAATCTGATTCTGCCCTGGGTCCCAGTCCCAAACATCACAATACTCAGTTCTTTTTGATTTTCCTCAGACTTTTCCACACTTCCTATTTTCCCCTTCTTGGATTTTTGAAAACTATTTGTGATGTCTGCTAAAGGTTATACATATTTCAAGATTTCTTTGTATAAGGGCTGCAGAGTTATAAGGAATCTATTTGTACTCTATCCCTCTGCTCCTAAATATTTACCCCAAAATGATACCATCTTGCATATATTTTGTACTTTTTTATTCTTTAAACCACCTTTGTATATTATATATACATGAGTTCATTTGAACCTTACATTAACCCCAGGATAACAGTTCTCAGACATTTTGGTCTCCAAATTCTCTTTCATATTTATAACATCTTGTTGATAGACATTAGCACTTTGTGTGCTTCTGTAAGTTTTGTTGCCTCCAGATGCAATTTTTGTTTTCCTGCTGAATCAGAGCATCACCAGCAATTCCTACAGAAAATTAAATATCTCAGTTATTTTTGGTAGCTCTGCATGTATGTATACTGAGTACAGAGATGATTTTTATGCTTTATAAAATTAAAGTGACAACAATTTCAATCCAAAGATCCAATTAAAAAAACCCTAAGCCATAGCTTTTCACTTCTGAAAGTTGTGTCCTCTCATCCCCATGCTGCTTTCTCACGCTGAGGACGGAGCTCCTTGGCTCTTTGCCTTTGAAGTCACATCTACTGGACTTTGTTCTATTGTGAGCCTTACGTAGTTCCAAGGAAAAGAGCCTGAATCATATCTCCTGTAAAGTGGTATTAAGAATGAAGTGGTCATCATAAAACTTGTTAAGCCTTTTGATTAAAGGTGATAAAAGAACTGTTGACTTTTCCTCAACTGCCTGTTTAATGAATTTTAATGTTGTATATTATGTGTGTCTATTTTTACCAGGAGATCGTTTCTATAACTCAAATTATTAATTACATTCTAAAGACTTCTGAAAATATCCCAAGACCTCAGAGTATAAAAAGCAAGGAGCCAGTGCTGTTGTGTGTCAAACCTGTTAGGAAGATTCATCTGTTAGCGGAAATTTATATCTCCCTCTGGTAGTCACAGAGTTTGCAGCCAGAAGAACATGTAGGAAGTTTAATTGTTTTCATTTGAATAATTGCTTAAGATGTATTGCCAAGACCATAAGTACTCTTTGTGATGAGTCAGCATTTCACTTTGTACTTCAACCTTTGAGCCTTAATAATTTCATGCCTTCAAAATGAAATCTTGCTCTTGTGAGAATCCTAGCTCCAGCCTTCTTCAACAATTCATCCAGCAAAGAAAGAGAAATTCACCCCAGTTTCATGGTGGGGAAGGGATGGTTCAGGTTGGAAATGGTATGAGACATTAATTGTTCATTGTCCTTTCTAGGAAAAAAATGAAGGATTTTAAATACTTTTTCTGCTTTCATGGCCAGAAAAATTTTATTTGTTAATTCTAAACTTTATATTTTTTGAAAATGTAGCCTAGTGAGATATTGTTAATATCAAATTTCAGTGGGCCAGAGTTTCAAAGAGTTTTAATAAAAGACATATCATAAACCAATTATATTCTGTTGAGAGAGAGAAAGGGAACTTTTTTGAAATAAGCTTATTTGCAAAATTGGCTGACCAAAAGAATTTTGTATTGAAAGTCTTAAAGTTCAGAGAACAAGGCTGTGATTTAAAGAAAAAAAAAGGAAAAAAAGTCTGAACAGAAGCTGCTATATTAGCGTACCTTCTTCCCTTTCCAGATGTACGGTGATCTGACATTTCCATATCATAGCTATATCAGTGCAGCCCTAACAGGACATGTCAGTCCAGTTGATGTGATATGCCCATTGGTTCATCTCTTCATACCGTGCGGTGGCCACCCTGTTGGCTGTCTGGGTATAGGGTCAATAATGTCTTCTTACTTGAAGGAATTTTTTCTTGTGTTCAAAAATACCACATTTTTCATTGGGAATGATAGTAAGAGGAGTTAAAACACACACACAAAAATAAGTTTATTTTAAAAAAGAATACATCTTTCAAAATCGTTCTGTCTTTTGAGAAATTTGGGGCATTTTATAGAAAGTCTCTGTCTTACCCGGCAAGGCAGGTAGCGGGCACTAGGCTGTTTTCCCTGGGAAGCTGGGGCAGCCAGGACCCCAGAAGGGCGGCCCTGTAATTACGTGCGGTGTCTGGGAGTTAATCAACTTGCCTGCTTCTGGGAAGAGTCTCTCAGTTCTCACTCAAGGCCCATTATTTTAGGGAATGGCTAACTTGCTTAGTTTTCTAAGATAGCTACAGCAAATTAGAAGCAGTAAATTAAAAAGGCTAACACTAAAGAAGGAAGAAGAAATGACTTGATAGATCAACAGGCAATTAAAAAATAAGCAGACATTCTGGATTTTTTTTTAAAGCAGAATTCTAGGGGCATTTGATGTAAGAAGGGGCAAACAACCTTCACAAGGGATTATTCCCTGTGCGTTAGAGCCTTGTGTAATGTTCCCAAGTAACCAAGAAAAAGAAATTCCACATAGTTGGGGTAAGAAGTCAAAGAAACATGCAGTTTATTTTAGCTTCCCAACAAAAATTACACAGAGCTTAAGGTTAGGGTTATGTTAAAAAATAAACTTGAGAGGAATGCTTTCTTCCCCCGTTATGCCAGGTAAACAGTTTTATTCTAACTCTTATGTACCTCATTTGTGCATGGTAAACACCTTGGAAATACTTAATTAGGTGGTGAGGGATTGAATGATACCGGCATAAAATTGAGTTTTTCTCACTGTAAACCAAATGGGCTTGAGAGAGCTCAGCTGGCATTAGATCAGAAAGGGCCATCCGTAAAGTGGTTCTGCAAATGCTGATGTACGATTCAATCAGGACGCCCAATTCAAGGCATCAAAGAATATAGCCACTTCATTTGCCTCACTGCCCAGCCCTACTTTATGGCTGTTGGGGACCAAAAGCCCTTCAGGGAGTGTATGTATCATACTTTTATTTATTTATTATGACACACACACAACGACCCTCAGCTTCTAGTTTGGCAGGGTTCATTTTTGTATCTGGTGCTTTAGCACCATCCCCGGCTCAATACATAATTCTCGAATAAAGAACACATGTGAACAATATAGGACAGTATCTCAGCAAATCCCAAATTGCGTGAAACTCAATGTTAACCACAGGTGCTATAGGAGGTGAAGAAACATTGAGCAACAGAGCAGCCACAAGCTCCGTGCTAAGCAGGAGGATGGAGGGGGGCACTTGGCTGAGTCTTTTTTTTTCCTTTTATTTCAGAATATTATGGGGGTACAACACTTTGGCTATATATACTGCCCATGCACTGCCCGTGTCAGAGCTACAATCGTGGACATCCCCCAAACTGCTGTCTGTATCCATTCAGTGAGAGTTTTCCCATCCCCTCCACCCCCCTCCTGCCTGCCCGCCCCCTGGTGAATATTATTGCCGTGTGTGACATAAGTATTGATCAGTTAGTACCAATTTGGTGGTGAGTACCAGTGGTGCTTGTTTTTCCATTCTTGTGATACTTCACTTCAAAGAATGGGCTCTAGCTCCATCCGGGATAATACCAGATATGTTAATTCACCGTTGTTCTTTATTGCTGAGTAATACTCCATGGTATACATATACCACATTTTATTAATCCACTCGTGTATTGATGGGTACCTGGGTTGTTCCCACATCTTTGCAATTGTGAATTGTGCTGCTATAAACATTCGCGTGCAGGTGTCTTTATTATAGAATGTCTTTTTTTCCTTTGGGAAAATACCCAGTAGTGGGATTGCTGGATCAAATGGTAGTTCTACTTTTAATTCTTTAAGGTATCTCCATGTTACTTTCCACAGAGGTTGTACTAATTTGCAGTCCCACCAGCAGTGTATGAGTGTTCCTATCTGTCTGCATCCCCGCCGACATTTGTTGTTTTGGGACTTTTTGATATAAGCCAATCTCACTGGAGTTAAGTGATACCTCATTGTGGTTTTGAAAGAAGGGTAAAGAGCTTCAGTAGAAAAGGGAGGGACATTCCAGGAAGAGGAAACAAACAACCAGGGCAAAGGCACAGAGGAGGCCCATCTGCGCCCTGGGGGAATGCCAAGTCATCTCTTGAGAAATGCAGAGACATGGATGTAGCTACGGTGAGGACAGATGGGAAGGGCCTTAGGATCTTGTCCTTTGGGTGAGAGAATGTCCCAGAAGGAGAGTAAACCACAGAGTTTTTGAGCTATCACCCTGGCAAGAGTGTTGAGCATGCATTGGAGGTGGCTGAGCTAACAGAGGGAGGCCAGTTGGGAGAGTGTTGTAAGATATAACCATTCCGGGTCTCTGGATGGTGCCAGGGAAGGGCTCTCATGCAGCTGCAAGCGGAAAGGATACCTTGAAGGTAGGATCGGCAGCATTTGGTGCTGGCTGATTGTGGGGAGGGGCTGGGGGCCGCTGCTTGCTGATGCAGGGACCACAGGGGGAGGGGGAAGGAGGATTGAGAAGGTGAAGTCATGCATTACTGAGTTTCCAGGTACCTGAGAGACATCTAAATCATCAGGTGATATCTGAAACAAAGGGGTAGATTATTCAGATTCTTGTCTCTATGGCTCTGGATCTATTGATAAAAGAGAGTTGGGCAGGGAGGGCAAGAAAAAGAAGAGGGCGGAGAAGAAACCTTGGGGAAAGCATGCAGCTGGGAAGGACAGGCCGAGGAGAAACGGGAGTAAGTGCTTCAGCAGAGGGGGCGTGATCAGTGAATCAGAGGCCACAGAGAGGCAGGTAAGGGCCCAGGGTCTCCTGGGCTCGGCAGTGGAGCTGAACACAGTGTGGGCTGAAGCAATCAGTTTGTTCCTGACCTTGGGCACTTCCCTTAACCTCTCAGGGGCTCTGCATCATGACAGAGTTGTGCCTGTGAATTTGTCAAGTGGCTTCTGGCCGTTATTTTTGTCTGTGTCTGAGCCTTTGTTTTAGGCTATCTCTATAGTTTGTGAACTGAACAGGTAGGGTCCAGTCAATTTGCCCATATTCATCAGTGACACAAACAAGCGTTTCTGTTTGGCTGATGAAACAGCCTTGATTACTGAAGCAGGTGCACTAGTCCCCTGGCATTGACTACTACCACCTTCCTTCCTGCCTACTTATGGGAGTTGCTTCTGTCTGCTGAATATGGCTTTTCAATTAACCAGGAGATGAATTTAGTGGCACTGGCCATTTCTCTCAGCATACCAAGTCTACAGCATCAAAGATGAAATTTAGGATTAAAGTTCTCTAAAATCTTAAGCCACTGCTGCAGCTATTGCAGTTGCAAGGACTTGCAGCAGTCTGGAAGGCATTTGTTCTGCGTGTGTTTGGTGCCAGTTGTTTGCGGCAAGATTCTAAGGTTTTGTGGCTACCACAGTGAAAGTCAACTTTCTCTGTTAGGGAAGTGTCCTGGCCTGTCAAGAATTGTCATCAAAAGCAACAGGTTTTATACAGACACATGGACCTATTTGAATTTAAGAGCCCCTGCCACTCAGATAAAGGGATAAGCTGGGACCCAAGTGTGGGTGTCCCCAAAAAGCAGAGCACTGCCTGCTTGTATGGGGATGGGTGGGGATGGGCAAGTGCTCTGCATGGGATCCACTGCCCTAACTAGGGTGCCAAGGCCACACCTCTGTGTGACTGCCAGGACTGAGCTTGGAGCCTCCCCCGGCTTCCTGGGCACTCAGCCTATCACGGGCGCTTCTAATATTATCACATGTTCAGAACAGCTGTGCCCATCCAAAGCAAGGAAGGAACACTTCAGCAAATTTCAAAAACGAGTCTCCAGGGAACAAAAAAAATGAAAGATGTGTTTTCCTCCTTAGTGGAAAAGTGCTCCTTACTTACAGCCTGTTCATGAGTTGATTTCTGTCATGAAGTTTTGTTCAAATGCACAGCAAGTGGAGGATTTAATTTACCGTAGTAGTACACATTTGCACAGAACCTCAAGTTTGTAGCACATTGTCATCGTTGTTACTCTGTGTGAGCCTCATGACATCTCTTACGGGGAAGACAGCAAGAACTGGCCCCATTTGATAGGAGACGTGAGGAGGTGATGTGGCTCACCTCTGCTCATGGCTGGGGAACGCAGCCCAGAGAGACACCAAGTTAGGAGATGTCGATCTAGTGAGCGTTCCCTCTGCCAGCCCACTCCGCAGCTGCAAACACTGACAGCATCAAGGCTGCATTTAGACTTCAAAACAAAAGCAAGCAAGCCAAGTTTATAGTATGCTGTTGTTTAAACCAAAATGATGAAGCTTGAAGGGCATGAGGCCGTGAGTGCTGTGAGTTAAGAATAATCGCACATCTCGTGTGTCTAGCAACCAAGGAGATAGCTGAGCGTGGACGTGACTTTCCTGGTATGTAGCAATTCAGAGAATATGAAACCACATTCATTATCTGACATGCGACCACATTCATTATCTGAAATGGGCTCAGCCAGCCCTGTGTGTTTTATGGTATAAAGCTGAGAACACTGATGTTTTTCTTGCTGCATATGCAGGTAATCCACATAACTGGAGGCTTCAGCCTTGCTGTGTGCTTGCTCTCTCTCCCTGTCCCCCTCCCCCTCTCCCCCTGCCCCCCCTTTCTGTCTCTCTCTCTGTCTCTGTCTCTCTCTCACACACACACACACACACACACACACACACACACGCGCGCGCGCGCGCGAGACAGCCTTCCAGGCTGGTGCTCTAGCTCTAGCAGCAGATAAATCACACACAGACTTCTCACCTGTTAACTAAAGGTGGTGCTTGTTTCTTTGCAAATTATTTGAACTTCTCATCAAAAACCTTGACCCAGAAGGAACTCATTAACATTTTGGGTTCGGCATAGCTCTGTGTGAAAATACAACCTAAGAAACAGATTGGAATTTAATCATGACCAGAAAATGGTCCTCCACTATTGCTCTCAGACAGACAGATTCGTAGTGATTAAGAGGTGGGCACTGGGGTTGGACTGCCTTGATCTGTACCCTTGATGAGTCATGTGATAGCTGTGTGATGATGGGCAAGTTATCACCTTCTCTGTTTCCTCACTTGTAAAGTGGGATGGTAATAGGAGCTATCCTGAAGGGTGGCGATGAGGATTAAATGAGTAATATAGGTAAAGACTTAGAACTGTGCTTGGCACATAGCCCTTAATCAATGTTAAATATCATTATTATTCTCCATCATTCAAGATATATCTCTCAACCCACCTTATCCAGAGGACCTTCCCCCAGACACTCAGGCCTTCACACCTCTCTCCCGTCTCTGGGTTCCTCTATTCCATAGCTAATTCTGTACTATGCAGTCTAGCATTTGATGACATGCAGTGTTATTTTATTATTCCAATGTTTCATGTGTCTTAATGTTGCTTCCAATAGACTGTAAATTCCCTGATGGCAGGAACCATGTAATTTGCTTTTGTTGGATTTTCACAACTTGAGACCCAATCCTGGGAAGTTACTGGGCAATTAAGGCCACTTAAACATCCTTGGAGTGTGTTCATCTCCAGGAATAAGTAGGAAAAATCTGGTGGCGTGGGAGTGTATGTGGGTACTGTAACAATTGAAACTTAAGGTGCAAAGATTTATGTTGACACAAACAACTGTACAAAATGTTTGTTGCAGCATTATTCATAATACTCCAAAACTAGAAAAAACCCAGACGCCTTTCAACAAGGGATGGTTAAACAAACCGTGGCACATCCATACCGTGGGATACTACTCAGCAATAAAGAGGCAAACTCTTGATAATACGCAACAACCTGGATCAATCTCCAGAGAACTAATTTGATGAAAAAAGCCAATCCAAAAATGTTACAATTCTGTCTGATTTCATTTATGTAACATTCTTGAGATGACGAAATTATAGAAATGAAAACAGATGAGTGGTTGCCTGAGTTTAAGGAGGGGATGGGGACAAGCGGGAAGAGCAGCCTGTGGGGCCTTCGTGGTGGAAATGTTCTATGTCGTGAGGGTGTTGGTGTCAGTATCCTGGTCGTAATACTGTACCACTGTTTTGCAAGATGCTGCCATTAGGGGGAAGTGGGTAAAGGATGTAGGGGACCTCTCTGTATAATTTCTTACAATTATGTGTGAATTCACAATTATCTCAAAATAAAACATTCGATTTTTTAAAAACCCACTTACAGCTGTCCCAATAGAAGCAGAAAGAGCAGATTGAGTTGCCCACTGCTGGGAGAAACATGGTAAGTCTCTTCTGGAAGGATTTTATTTTTCAGGAATAAAGTTGATCAGTTGTACCTTAACGTTTTTGTTTACGCGAGTACTCATTCCTTGGAGTGTAATAGTAGCAGTGCGTAGTCACGTCAGATGACATTATTGTCTAATACAATTGAAATTCTCAGAGTTTTTTAAGTTGGGGGAATAACTCAGAGAAGATCTTTTCCAATTCTCTCATTTCACAGATTCAGAAACTCAGAAGTGACCCAAAGTTTGGCAGCTTGTTAGCAGCCTCAGCAAGGGCTAGAACCCTGTCACCATAGGATCCAGCGCTGTGCTTCCTACACTTTATAATTGTATTTTTAAAAAGTAGCACAGTGAAACGTACCTAGAGGAATATCCTGAATTACTCCAGTTTCCTTGCTTGGTGCTGAGATGACTCATTGCCACCGAGGAGGGTTGCCCCTGCTCAGTCGCTGCGTAGCAGCTGCCCCTGGGGAAGGCAGCCTACGCAGAGAAGTTCACAAACCAGGGTGGGGGACCCGCTCACCCTGGAAGCACGTGGTAGTGGGAAAGAACAGACTAACACTTGAAGAACTGGCAACCAGAAAACAAAGGAGAAGAAACAGGTGAGAGCAGTCTGAGTTGAAAACCAGCTCTCTGTGCTCAGATCAGGACTTCTCTGAGGGGGCACCCCAGAAATGAGCACCCCATTGTAAGCTTTTCATCTACGTTAAGCCAACAGCACTTATATTTAATTCACCACTAAGTGAGAAGCCAGGCTGGAAACAGACAGATGGGAACATAAATTTCCAGAGCACCAGTTACTATCCTGGAACCCTGGGCAGTACCCCTGCTCCCCACCCTCTTGCCTCAGTTTACCCATTCATATGATATGGTACTCATACAGGGGCTGTATTAGCCAGAAAAGCCATTGCAGCTTTTCTAACCTTTGTGAACACACAAACTAAAAAATCCTGCTTACAAAATGAGAATTGTATGGATTGTCGTTGAAGCTGCCTAACCAACTGCAAATGTGAAACAGGCCCAAATAATTTCCTCAGGCTTATTGAATTAGCCTCTGCTTCCCCGTGAGTGGTGGTGGAGATGCTGGCTGCAGGGAAGAAACATGGGGAAAGAGCAGGAAAAACTTTGCTTTTTGGAAGACGTTTTGTACGTTGCACAAACAGCCCCTACTGCCAAGTGAGTCAGAATTTCCGAACGGCATAATTTTAGTACCGTTCTTGTGGTTCCCTCTCTGGGCTGCTTCTGAAAAGGAGGCCTCGGGCGGGGTTTCCTGTGCTCAATTCCAGAGATGACAGAAGGGCTCTTCCCCCAATCCTTTGCCAGACTTTTTTTTTCCAGATCAGCTTTCATTGCTACTCCTTTCTGTAGCAGCAGGTAATGCCGAAGATGAATTGGAGTTTTTGTAGCCTTCCTAGTTGTAAACTCTCCCACTCTCCTGCATTGCTCCCTCAACTATTTTTCCTTCCATATGGGAAGGAAAAGTGGGAAAAGACTGTCATTGAATAAAAAACGGGGTCCTGTTTTTGATGAGATGTTTATGTCAGGCTTAAGAAAAGTAATGGGAGAGTATTCTGAAAAGCAGCAAGCCCTATAGAGCCAAAGACAGTAACAACAATCATAATATAACTAATATCTGCATAGTATTTTGCAGTTTATAAGATATTTTTATCACATGTATTTTCACATGTGAAATATTGCTATCCCCATCTGACAGATGAGAAAACCAATGTTGTAAGAGGTTACATAACTTGTGAAGTTCACTCAGTTAAATAAGTTGCAAAGTGGCAGCTGGAATTTGGGTCTCTCCACGGCTCTGTGCTGCATCTCTGGGCACCACGCTACCCAGTCGCGGACAGAGAATCATTGCACCATGACCTCCTTGGCGGTAGTCACCTATGCCTCGTTCTTCTCAGTATTCCCAGAGACTAGCACGTGGTAACACATAGTAGATGTTCAGGAAATGTTTGATGAAAGACTGAACAGCTGTATGCCAGAAACTATAGTGACCATACGAGATCCAGAACCAAAATATAACAGGTCGCACGAGTTGGGTGCTCACAAAACCACACAAGGTAGGCTCCTATTATTAGCTCCATCTAACAGGAAGAGGAAACCAAGGATGAGTAATCAGCCGAAAGATGTAAATTGGGGCACTTTGGCACCAGAGCCTGAAATCTTAACTTCTAACCATGTGGGACAGTGACTTTCCACAGCCTGTTGCTCCACCCTCCCAGCAGCCTGGGGGGACCAACTCTATCCTTGTGCAAATCACCTGACCTCTTTGTACCTTGGTTTCCCTCAGAAGACAAAACGCATTAAACTTTTCCTAACTATCTAGAGGATCTTTGCAGAGATTTAATGAGGAGATACATTTGAAAGCATTCTGAGAAGCAAAACGCATTATCCAAATGCAAGTGTTATAATAGTTAATCACCATCTGCACCTTCAGTCTGGCTGTTGTAACCCCACGCCTGGGGCAGCACCTCAGATGGAGTCATGATGATAATGAGGCTTAATAGCACACCTGGAACCAGTCAAGTGCAAGGCTAGGAGAGGCCCTTTGCATCGCCAGCAACGCTGTGAATAATTATGGCTTAATGAATGGGATGTAACTAAGGAGCCGTGGCTGACACTCTGGTGGTCTAATTCAAGGTAGGTCTACTCCAGTGTTCATCCTGGGTTTTGGCTAATTCTTCTGTCTCTTCCTTAATTCAGAAAAGACACAAACACCCCATTACTATCTGGTCCTGTTTTACAATTTAATCTCTTAGGACACTGACTTTTACACTGATTTATTCAACAAACATCTGCCAGCCCTGCTAAGAAACAAAAGAGGAAAACGCCCTCCCCAAAGCATTGGATTTGGGCCAGTTACTAAAGTCCTGGAGCCTCCTCATCTGTAAAATGGGCTAGCCACGCCTAAATTGTGAAGACTGAAGTTCACCTGGCGCTAGTTTGACAAGTCGTATCCCTCATTAGCGGCTGTCATCCGGATGCAGAGGTGGCGGAGCCAATCCTGCCAATATGTAATTACTCTGAAAAAGATAAGGGCTGGGGCCAAAGACTGTTCAAAGCTTGGCTGGATGCGCTGGAAGGCCGGCCACTGCCAGGCCGGGCGGGAGGGAGGAGAGGGCTGAGGTTCAAGGCTTCCAGCCATCAAACAGTAGGAGGAGTTTGGCAGGAGGCTGTGGGGCAAACTTGCCCAGGCCAAGGCAGCTGCAAGTGCAAAGGCACAGAGGCAGGTAAGATTTAGAGTTTCTGATTCAAGGTTAAAGGGAGTCGCTGGACCAGGGGTTGGTGAACAGATGAGAGGCGGTGTCTGCTGAACTGTGTTTGGGGGACAGGGGAGGCATATTCTTGGGAGGTTCACATTATGGGTGGGATCCACATTCCTCGTGGCCCCGAGACTGTGGGGTGGGAGGGAACTGACAGAGTCCCCGCCACCCCCAGCAGCCTGGCCGATTGGGGTCACTTCCTTCTCGGATTTCGCGCCTCCTGGCGGTGTGCCCGCGCCTGAGTTGGCTCTATAAGGGTAAGACGTGCCGGTCCCCTGCCCCAGGTCTGGACCCGCAGAGCTGCGTCTCCAGACCCAACTTCCCCGGGGGAGAGGCAGCTCTGCGCGGTCCCCTAGATGAGACCCGGGCGGAGGCGGGGGCCCGGGCGCCTCTCCAGGCAGCGTGGACAGCCCCCCACGCCGGCCCGGGGCTGCGACAGGGGCCGGTGAGGCTCTTCCTCGGCCCGGGTCCCCGCGGGCCTCCGCCGAGCGCGCGCGGAGCCGGCGCGTCGCTCTCCCGCCCGGCAGGGGTGGCGGGGCCACCGGGCGGGCCCCGGCGGGGGCGGGGGCGCTCGGGTGTCCGGGTCCCGCCCCGCCCCGCCCCGCCCCGGAGCCGCCGGGACGCAGAGAGGAGGGAGACAGGCTCGGCCCGGCCGCCCGCGGCGCCGCGCTCCTCACGCTCCGGGCTGGGTAAGTGGCGCGGGCCGGCAGGGTCGGGCCCGCAGCCCCCGGCCCACCGCGGACCCCCGCTCCGGGATCGGGCGCCGCAAGTCGCGGGGACCTGGGGAGGCGAGCGGGGCGCGAGGGCTGGGGCGCCGGCGTGACAGCTGCGGGCGGGCGGGTATTTTCAGTTTGAATCCAACCGTTCCCTGCTGGCCGCGAAATCCCCAGCCTTTCCTCTCAACCGCTGGAGGATCCGCCCGCAAGAAAAAGCCCGAAAAGCTCCGGGCCGGGCGTCCCCTCCGGTCTTCCCTCTGCCTCCCCTGGGGCGAGCGGACCTGTCACCGCGGCGCGTCCCCTGGCCTCGGCGGGAACCGGGGCTGGCGTACCCCCTCCTGCAGAGCACGCGCTCTCACGCTGGGTGCTGCTTGAGAGAGCAGAGCAGCCGGCGAGGAGGAAGTCCACCCGCAGGCCGGGTTTCCTCCAGGCACTTCTGGGCTGTGCAGCCTCGGGCAAGCGGCTGAGCCTCTCTGAGCCTCATTCTCACATCTCTAAAGGAGAGGGTAGTGAGGCCAGAGATCGCTTGCAAGGCTTGAGAGAGCCTCACATGGATGTTGGCTTCGTTCGGGGTCTTCAGATCTTGACCCCAGACAGCAGACCCATTGACATGGCTCATTGGTCAACCCAGGAGCTAGGTGGTCCCACATCAGGAGCCCTCTGCTTCAAGCCTGCAAGCCAGGGGACTCCAGCCTGGGGTGGTGTGATAATGAATATTTTTGTTCTATCCCTTTGGCCCTGAAGCTCTGACCCAGGTCTGCCCTAGGCCCTCTCCCAGGCTCCTGGTCTCCTCTTTCGTCTCTGAAGGGGTAACCTCCTCTTAGCATTAGGGAGGGGCTTTCTACAGCCAAGAGCTGCTCTTGGGGTGGCCTGATGTGTTTCAGGGGGCATGCTCCACCCCACATGAGTGAGGGCAGGAGGAGACGATGGGAGCATGTCACAAAATCACTGCCCTTCTGAGCCTGGCGGGACAGCCTCCTTCACCCACCAAGAGGAGCGGAAACAGGCCCAGAGTGGGGGAGTGGTTTGCCCAGAGCCACACAGCCTGGCTCTCTTGAAGGGTGGGGCCTTGCCTCCTACACTGCTGGGGCAGCCAACAGCTCACAGAGGTCAGGAGCTGGGAGGTAGGAGGGATGTATTGTGCCAACGAGCTGTTTTGCTCGGTTTCCTGTCACTGTGCCCCAGCGGGATGCTCTAACACATGTGGGTCTGCACATTCCTCAGGCAGGACAACACTCCACAGGCTGACAGCCACAGCTGTGCCAAGCCTGCTGGCCCCGGGCGTTGTTTTCAAGCAGAGAGGCCCCTCTGGGGGTGGCTGAGCGGGGAGTGGGCTGGGAAGTCTTATTTCTGGAACTCATATCTTGCTGGGGTGGCCGAGGATTTGCTGGTGGCACAAAGGGGAGTGGTGGGAATCCAGGCTGAGGTTTCCACCTCAGGGTGCAGGCTGGCACCTGGCCCCTCCCAGGGACCCTTCAGGGTGAGTTTGAGCTCTTTCTGTCTCCATGGGAACAACCCTCCAGCCTGGGTGCTTTGTTGTTCTCCCTTAGCGAGGACCTGGCCATGCCTGGGTGGCCCCTTTGCCTCGTGATGCAGAAACCTAGGTCAGGGGCTGCTGGCAATCCCAGCTTGGCTGCTCTGGGAGGCAACCCTGGGCAGGTCCAGCATAACCTCCAGAGCACCCCGGAGCTCCCGGGAGCCCAGAGGGTAGCCGGGGCTCTTGTGCTGCCCGGCTGGTAGGAATGGGGGTGGCCAAGTCGGATTACTTGGGTCCAGTCCCACCTTGGCCCTTTCCTAGCTGTGTGGCCTTGGGAAAGTCACTTCACCTTTCAGAGCTTCAACGTCCTTCCCATGCAAAGGGGATAACCACAGCACTTGCACTGTAGAGTGTCATAAGCATTAAGTGAGCTATTCCATGAACAGCATTTTGTATGGTGCCAGACACAGGATATGTGAGCAGGTTGAGGTGAAGGGGCCTGGTTGGGATACCTAGATTCCCATCCGCTCTACCCCTTCTCTCTCTGCCTTGATTTCCCTATGTCTGTCAAATGGTGGGTGGTCCTGAATCACCTCCCTCAGGTTCTTTCCAGCGCTGAAAGCTGGTCCTCAGCCCCAGGGAGGGAGACAGATTAGAGAGGAGCCTACAGAGGTGGTCAGATGTGTCTGTGGGGTCTCCCTTCTCTGGCCACCTGTGACCCTGGCAGTAGACTAGGCTGCCATTGCTGGCCCATTTACAGATGAAGTGACTTGATATCCAGTGGCCGGACATAGTGGAGCCGGGATTTGCACTTGGGGCTTTGAATTGATGCTCTTCATTACACTACACAGCCTGTCTTAGACAATCCAATGACAATGTTTTATGTTAAACATTGGAAACACAGGACTGACCAGGCAGGTGTCTTCATTAAGTCATTGACACTTGCTGGAGGGAAAAAAATGGATTCTGAACATTTTTTTTTTTCCTGTAACATCTAAAAGAAGCCCAAGAGACCAGCAAGAGAGGAACCTGGAGGAAGCAAAGGAATCTTTGCTTCAGGACTTAGTGTTGATGTTCCTGGGGGCTGAGCAGCCAGGAAGTAGTTGGAGGCACAAGTCCTGGAAGCCGAAGCCTCAATTTTGTCATCTGTACAGTAGTGAAATACCCACCTTCGGGGGTGCTGGGAGGATAAGTGAGGTCACTGGGGCCACACTCAGCAGAGCATCCAGCATGTTGGGGGCACACCACATTGTGAATATGAGTGACGATGTTTATTGTCATTACCCATCCTCCTGCTGGACCTGTAGGCTGCAGATGCGGCACAGGGAATTCTAGCATCTCTGAAATGCTTTCGAAGCCTCGGCATAGAGCTGCTAAGGAAGTTATAAAGCACAAGCACAATAACAATGAGTTCTTTAGTGATACGTGCCCAAGATGCAAAACGATGGCAAAAAGCAAGGTGATTACCTTAAACAAAAGTCAAATATCACCATGGGGGGGAGGGGGAAAGGACTGGGAGAGTTGGGGACGGGGGCAATTATAAAGGAAGCCACTTTGTAGTTAGTTGTTGGGTCCATGCATATTTCACACATGCCTTTACACATACGTTCTATTTCACAAATTTAAGCAGGTTTAAAAAAGAAAAAGGCATGGGAATTATAATGCAAAATCAGGGTGATTATCTTTAGGGGGAAGCAGGTAATCCTGTTTTACTCTCAGTGGGATCCATTATGTTCTGTTTCTTCAGTCCAGTGTTGGGTGGTATTTCTAAATATTTTTATACTTCATTTACAAATAGAAGACACACATATATATTCCATTATATAGATTTCAAATCTCACATAGTACAAATAAAATTAAAAGATAATATGGAACATTTTCAGATGCTTTCTTAGAAGATCAGCCTCTTCGGATTTAAATGTTGATCTGGTTGGATTTAAAAAATAAAACACAAATCCTGTTGTATGACACATGACTTCACTTTATTTAGGAAACATAATCTCCCTCTTCCCAAGTTATATGGCAAAAAGATGGCATTAACAACCTATGATCTCAGATTATCAACAAGGTTTTTTAAAGTCCTAGCCTAATGATTTATGCTTCTGAATCAAAATCCTGAAATCTTTGAGCTGGGGGGAACCTCAGGTCCCCTGGATCAATCTGCTTGTTTTTACAACTGAGGTAAGTGTCCTGGCCAAGGTCAACATAGGGCACATACGTAGGGTAGACAGTTCACTCTGGGCTGCCACACTTGTATGATTTTCATGAGGACACCACCTGGCA
Organism: Daubentonia madagascariensis; assembly: GCA_023783475.1. NCBI lineage: Eukaryota > Metazoa > Chordata > Mammalia > Primates > Daubentoniidae > Daubentonia > Daubentonia madagascariensis. The sequence goes on along the minus strand of JAKFHU010000485.1, from coordinate 52,807,289 downwards.
CACCACTGTGACTCCTGGGCCACAAACCGCCTACTCAGGGCAGGCAGGGAGGCACACGGGTGGTACATTAAAATGATTTGATCATTTTAATTTTTAAAAAATCAGAGAAGAGCTACCACATGCAATGTGACCACACACTTGTAGAACTTATATGAACAGGGACATCGTCAAAGGAAATATATAAGCAGTGCTTAGAATCTTCTTTCCTACAAGAAGTCCCCTTAGGAGAGAGCTACTCTTACTCATCCTGCTTTTTGCAGAGCACCCTTGATCCTCAAAACAATTCAGTGCCACAGGTATGGTTATTCTCATTTTTCAGCTGAGGCAGCAAGTTCAGAGAGGTTAAATGCCTTGCCCCAAATGACACAGAAGGCAAGGATGGAACAGGAGTTTCACCCAGAGGCAGGGCTGAAAAGATGAGATACTTTTGTTTTTCGTGCACTGTGTTGTGAACACATTCTTTACTCCTCAGAAGCTGAAACCCTGGGCAGCCCAGCCCAGCCTGGGTGGGCCGTGGGGAAATACTTGTTGAGGATAATTGGGTGGTGTTCTCCCCACTGTCAGATCACAGAGAGGATCTGAAGGCTGACAGCTCTAACTCCGCCTTGCTTCCATCCTTACAAGGGAGCTTGCTCTCTTTGCGGCATGGGCAGTGGTTCACTGAGAGTTGGGGAAATCCATCCCATTTTTGGTGCTTTTGGTACACACTTTTTTCTTGGTCTCCTTCTGTCTGCCACTATCAAAGGTGTTGTTCTGGCCTTCCCTCTGCAGAGGTGCCTGTCACGGCCAACAGAGCTCAAAGGGACAGGCATCCCAGGACTACTGGCTTCAGGTGGTGGTTTTCCTGATGTTTGGCCGCTGTGTCCCAGCATGGGTGCTCACCTGGGCAGTGGAGACCTGAGCCCAGGTCCCAGCCCTGCTCTGTGTCTTAGGGCCAGTTGCTGCACTGTGAACCCATCTGTTTCCCACCGGGTCAAGGGGTTGGTGATACCTCCCTGTAGGACAGGGCTTAGTGAGGACTAATGAGAGAGACCTTTGCGGCGGGTAAGGCAGCTTTCAGAGACTAGGAAACAAACCCTAATGTCCATGCCCAGCGAGATTGTGTGTGGGTGTTCAAGAAGTGTTTAGAAGTGACAGGTGCAGTGGAACCAGTGGAGCTGAAGAGATGATCTCTTCTGAGCCTATAATTTTACACATGAGGAAATTGAGTTACCACATGCAGATGACGGCCCAAGTCTTGCAGGTGCCTAGGGGTCAGGACGGTATCTCCAGACTCCCAGGTGGGTGCTCTTCCCCTCCAGCCACCTTTCCTAAAAGTCTGCTTCATTGGCATCCGAGATGGTTGCGTGATGAAAATGGAAGGCTGGTTTTCAGGGTTAGGCACACGTGGTCATCACCAAGGCATGGATGGAACAGGGTGGGCCACCAGGGCTGGTTAGACTCTAATTTAAGCCAAGAGTTTTATTTGAGATCTGAAAAGGGTTACACCCCTCCCTAGTGACATTTGCTGAAATAATACAGCCGTCTGACTCACTGGAGTAGCCTTTTTCCTTAATGATGGGAGGAGCCTGCATTTGACCTTCACCTGGGCTGGTCTGGGCTTCCTGCTCTCTAAAATGGGAGGTTGAGCTTAGGATATCTCTAAGGTACCTTTAAGTCCAGATGTTTTCTCATCCAAGGACCACAGCCTCACGGTAGGTGTTTGAGGACCTGAGTCTGGCTGCTGCAATCTGCCTACCTACCCCGGGAAGGCCAGATCACTGAAGGTGGTGACTCCCTGCTAATCCTTCTTGCTCTGAGGATTAAATCACAAGCCCAAGGCTGCTTTCTACAACCTGGGCTACCTCCCGGTCCCGTGAAGACCCAACCCCTCTTGAGTCTTCTCACCGGGATACCTGCACTCGAGCTGTTCCCTCTGCCCAGATGCCCTTCTCCCTGCACCTCCCCACCAACACCTGGCCAGTTGTCAGCTCCTCCTGGAAGCCTTCCTCAGCCACCTCAGATGGGATTGGTGACTTCTGTTTTCCTGTTCCCGTTGCACTTTGCCACTGATACTAACCAGTAGTTTTTGAGTCTGACTGGGCTGTGACCCCTGGAAGGAGGGATGTAGAGTTTTTCATCCTCACATCCTACTCCCAGCCCAGAGAGAGGGGTTACTGTTGTTGTTATTTCAGTAAAAGCCTTTGCACTTTAAAATAGGATCTTACAAATTTTAGGGAAACTGATGCTCACAACTCCTTTAAATGAATCATGCAGGGCAGATCGCAATATTTCCAGGACACAGAGGAAAAAAGTGAGCTCCAGAGTCGTGACCCGAGGCTGGGGAGAGAAGGTGCCGTGCACATCCTCTCCCTTTGTGGCCCTCTTCAGGGGACTGTGCCCTTGGAGGACGCATGGTTTTCCCAGGCTCTCTGGGGGCCAGACCGGGAACCTTGAAAATGTCTCCTGACGTCCCTGGGACTCACATCTGAATCCACTCTCCTGAGTGTGCCAAGCTTCCTCCCCTCCCCCTGGGGCCTGCCTTTTTGCTCTTCCCTCTGCCTACAAAGAGCCTCCCCCAGCCCTTCCCCAGGCCGCTCCCTCTGCATTGGGCCTAAGCTCATAGTCACAGCCTCAGAGGACCTTCCTGCCCACACAGCGCTGTCCCACCCTGTCCTATCACCTATCACTATGCTCTGTCCTATCACCCTGTTTTGCTGCTACCTGAAATTATCTGAGTTATTTATTTACAGTTGAGTTTATCATCTGTCTCTTTAACTAGAACATGAACCCCATAAGGGCAGGGATTTTTGTCTGTCCGGAGCCCAGCCATCGTAGCTGCTCAATACTGTACATAGGTATAGAATGAGGGAGCAAAAGAAGGAGTGAATGTATGCCCTGATGCGGGGGAGCGGCTGCCGTCTGGGATTCTTCACACGGTTTGTCCCAACAGCTTGTGTCTCTCCAGCACTCACTGAATGTCTCAGTACTCTCTGCCCTTTCTCGTTCCTCGAAACAGCTCACTGAGGGATGCTCCGATATCATTTCCATTTGAGAGAGAGGTTAAGTAACCTGTCCTCAGGTAGCAGTGGGATTGGGAACTGAACTCAGGTCACTTGATCCCAGTGCTCAGGCGGGTCACCAGCAGGCTACACCAGGCCCTTCCCTGCCAGAGTGCAGTGGGCTGGAGCTGGTGAGTCGGGCCGGGCACTCAGCCTCCTAACCAGGCGTCTGGTTCCTCCTCTGCAAACCCCAACGACTCTGTCATTGCCAGGCCATTCCTGAAGGGAAATCCTTTCTGTGTGACCAGTGTCACATGGGGCCAGGAATGCCAAAGGTTTTCCAGAGCCAGGGCCTACCCTGGAGCACCCCACCCTGTCTCCTCTGACCACACCCTTTTCTCCCAGGGAACCCATCTGTGAATTGCTCACTAGCTGTTGGGAACTTAGTGACCACAAGCCAGTGGTTGTAAGTTGGGTGCGAGCCAGTTGGGGTTGCCAGGTTAAACTCTGCCGTTTACCCTGCACTAGGCAGCCAGTGAGCTGCCCTACAAAATTTGTCCATTTTAGCTGTTTGCTGATTTCAAACTCAACTTTGCTGAGAAATAATTTTAAGAAATGAATTTTTAAAAAAAATTCCATCTTGTGGAATCTCTTATCCTGCTTTCCTCTGGGTAAAACTACCCGAATGCCCGGGGGCAGGGGGGAGGTCCAGGCCAGGCGCTCCTTGGCTCAGTCTTTGCTTGTTAACATGCTCCTTTCAGGAGGTGAGAGGATGGCCCCTGTGTGTGCCTATTTTGGTCCTCTACAGGAAGCCATGGGGATAGTCATGCAGCTCTCAGCTGGAGCTGACTTTGGTTTGGGAGCCAAAGGCACGTGTTTGTGGCTGGGATCTGGGCACTTCCGCCTCGTAACCCACGTGCCTTGGGCAACGACATTCCTTCAACTTAATGACATTGGTTGAGATGGACGTGGGGTGGGAAAATGCCAGAGACAAGCCTATGCCATGGGGCATGGGGCATGAGATAGGTGCTTTAAACATAGTCCTGTCCTACAGGACACTGACTCGGTGAGAAGGAGTTCAGGGGGCTGGGAGGGATGCCAGGAAGGACTCTTTAATTCTGCCCAAGGGCACAGTCTTTCTGGGCCTCACCCCCTTCTCTGTAAAGTGGGGGACAGGTGCTATACCCCTTGCCTTGCTGGGTGTGTATGAGCATCTGTTGTGAATTGCAAACCACCCCATAGAGGTATAGGGTCATCGGTATTGTTAGTTTACCCAACAGAGCGAAGTGTCACTGGCACCAGCTGTCTTCCTATGCAAAAGACAAGTTAGACTTTCTCTGTTGGTGGAGTTTCTCTCTGCTCCTGGGCCTAAGATGGAATTACACAGATCTGGGCTGGGATCCTGGTTCTGTCACCTGCAGTGTGATTTTGGCAAGTCACATAACTTCCATGGGCCTGACTCACCTGTGAAATGGGGCCATGCCTTCCCTGCAGAGTGGCTGTGAGGGTCAGAGGAGATAACAGATGTGGAATTCTCAGCACGTGGAGATGCTTGGTCATGCTTGTTCCCATCAATTTCCTTTCCAGCCTCTCTGAGCACTCCCCCTTTTCCTTGGGTGCTCCCTGGCTGGGGAGGTGACTTTGCCATTATGTAGGTCACTTGGAAGGGAGCTCAGCACTTCTGAAGTGAGTTGAATGGGCACAGCTGCTGGTGAGTCAGTCCTTGGCTAAGGTGTTGTTGGCGGATGCCCATGCCCTGGCGGGTCCAGGGGAGCATGATGGCTGGAGTCAACCAAGCCAAGCCTGTGCCCCATTAGAGAGTATACAGGGTGCAGAACACATACCTTGACCACTCATTGCCTGCCCAGGGCACCAGCCATCCCCAAATGGCCAGTGTGACTTTTTTCTTTTATAGAATTGACTATAGGAAAAAAGTCAATGTCCCACAGTAGGTCCTCTTGTCTTATTCCCAGCCCTGAGCCTCAGGGTCCTCCTCAGTACAGTGCAGGGGCTTAAACTAGGTCAGATCTCTGAGAGTTTGGACCAGGGGCTACTAGTAACTGGCAGGATAAATTTGGTGGCACAAGCCTAGGGCACAGAATGACAGCCACTCCCTCTCCATCCTTTTTTTTCTTTTAATCCTTCTGATCATATGATGTTCTCTTAATCACCTGTGCTCCACCCTGGATCAAATGAGTTGAAACCTCTGAAAGTGGGGCTGCTTATCTGTATCTTTTGACAGCTCCCCGGGTGATTCTGATGCACAGTGATTGGTGAGAACCACTGCATTTTGTCTAGGACAGTGTGTCAGTGAGATACTAATCTGTTTTTAACAGCTCTCAAACACTTGCCTATCCCCCTCTCTCTAAAAATGAGCAGGCAGCAGGTGCAAACTAGCAACAGTATCCAGATAGAGTTAAACATTGTTTATGTTCATTCTATTTATTTCTTACGATGTTCTATATATGGCAATTGATCCTGGCCCTGGTTTTCTAATTAAGGTAAAGATAAAAAGCCTTCTTTTAAAATAAATTTAAGTTTAAATGGGTCAAGTTAAAGAAAATTAATTAGAAAAAAAATAATAGTGCAGATTTGTCTGCAGAGGTGGCCAAAATCATGACTGTGATGTACAAATAGCCAAAGTGTATGAAAACACAGAACTAGATGACCTCTAAAGGCCCTTCCAGGCCCAACATTCTGATAGATCCAAGGGCTACCTAACAAGATCACCCACTAACCCAGGCCTGTTGGCACCAGCCACCTGCCCTGGTAGAGAAGCAGGGCTAGCAGTTCGGACCCTGGCTGTGTGCATAACAGAAGGGCATCCCAGTCTGGCTCTCCTCAGCAAGCCCCCAGGGACAGTACAGCTGGATTCTTTCCCTTACAATGCATTTGCCTTCTTGCTCCACCTTCCCAGACCATAGGGACAGCTTGAGAAGCCACCTGTCCAGCTCTCAGGGTTATTTTCCTAGAGGCAACATTGCCGCATAAACTTGGTGAATGCAACGTTACAGAACCTCAGTGTCCCCAGGGGCCTGGCTCCCCCATTAGTACCCGGGCAAATCAGGCCATGGAGGGAAGTGAGGAGCCCATAGTCCCAGAACAGGACCCAGCACTGCTGGCTCCCAGGCCTAGACTAATCGAGAAGGGCCCCCAGCCCCAGGTCTTAAATTCTCTAGAAGGGAGACAGGAACAGAATGGGATGTGAACAGAGCCTGCCTGGCCCCAGTCAGCTTTTCCTGCCTGTGTCCAGTGGCCCCTACCTGTTATCACAGGGGAGTTGGCCCATGAGCCTTTCTTTGGAGGGTGATCGAGGGCGGCTTCTATTGTCTTTTAACTGATAGAGTGATTCACAGCCTGGGCCCTGGGAGGGTGGACCACCGTCCTCAGGATCCAGCAACGATTCAGATACTGTTTTGGAGGGCGTGGGGAGGCGTTCCCAGCAGAAACACCCAGACAGTGTGGGGAGACCTCAGCTTACTGGCAAAAGCCCCCTACACAACTGTAAGGAAGGGAAATTCCAGCGGGAAAACCCTGATGAAGACACAACTGTCAGCATTTGGAAAGCTTTGCCTATCAGCAAAGATAGAGATCAGGGAATTGTATCACAATTTGCTGAAAGGAACAGTAGAGACTCTTCTAGGCTCCCAGAGCTGGAGTAATGCTGTGCTGATAGGCAGGGAGCGGGAGGCGAGGCGGTCCTGCCCTTGGGCTGATAAATAGCATTGGCCTTTGGAGCTTCTAGAACAGACATTGGCAAACTTTTTCTGTAAAGGACCAGAGAGTAAATATATAAATATATTTTAGCTTTCCATCATAAGAAACCATCATCTAAAAGCAGCCATAGACACTATGGAAATGAATGCATATTGGTTGTGTTCCAATAAAACTTACTTTATGGACACTGGAATTTGAATTCCATATAATTTTCATGTGTTATGAAACAGTATTATTCTTTTGATTTTTTTCCAACTATTTAAAAATGTAAAAAACATTCTTGGTTTGAGAGCTATACGGAAACAGGCAGCGGGCCGTGGTCTGCAATGCCTGTAGAATCCCCCCTGCAGTGGAGGGTGTGCCGTACAGATTTGAGGAAGTCACTCTTCTAATAATTTCACTTCTTAAAAATATCATTCTGAAACAGGTCTCAATCTTGTGTCTGCTAGTTAAAATAGAACCTAGCGTTAATTAATTTGTTTGCTTATTTGGCAAATATTAATAATCTCGTGGTTAAAAGCAGAGGAAATTGTCATATACTGGCTGTGGGAGCTCGGGCAGATGGCTTATCCTCTCTGATCCTCAGTTCTCTCATCTGTAAATAGGCAGGAATAGTAGCACCTACTGCATCAGTGAAATAACCCCTATAAGACTTGGCAAAGTGCCTGGCACATAGCATGCCCTTGCTGAAGGTTCGCTATTACTCTCACACCTCTGTAAAGAGTTTGGGGAGGAGGTATAAAGGTGGGCAGTCAAGCTTTACTCCATTATCCAACAACCTGCACTGTAGAGGAAGCACTTGCTTTATAGGGGAGATACAGAGAAGTTAAGGAGCTTGTCCAAGGTCACAAGCTAATAGTAAATGATAGAACTAGAAAACAGAGTGATTCCTAAGACCCAGCTCTTTCCATGCAATGCCCTTGCAGGGGACCTGAGGGGAGATTAAACCTACTTTATCTAGGCACTTGCTAATGGGATTAATTTAATCATCTGATCATTAGCATCTTTCCATGACAGCCGGGGCTCTTGTAACTTCTCTGTGCTGTTCCTCAAATTCTTGAGGACACCATCATTTGGGAGACCGCACAGACCTCCAGCAGCTTGGGGTGGCACCTGTCTGAGGGTTTTCTGTGAATGTCTTTGGAGGAAACGTGCTGTTCTTCATGGAGCTCTAGTTTAGAAGCCCCAGCCTAGAACAAGCATCTAGAGAAGACTACGTTTTTCTGAGTCCCCTTGACAGAGAGCGTCTCTGGTTTCTGAGTCTCTGTAGGGCTAGTCAAAAAGGCTCTAGAAGGTTCTGGAAGTTGAGATTGTGAATAACTGCTTTTGAATAATGGAATCCTCAGAGTTTTGCAAAACAAATGCTGGAGGTGAGTTCCTGACCAGTTTTGTGTTTTAGTTTTTCTTCTGTAAAATGGAGATGGTGATGTAATAATTAGTTGTTTGTTGCTTCAGTTCAGCGTGTGTTTGTTGGCTCCTGCAACTGGCCTCACTCAATGCACAAAGGAAGGCTGGGTAGGAAGCCTGTCCTTGGGTTGTGGAGGCCTCAGGAGATAAAGCTTAGACAAGGGATGCAGTGACTGGATCAGAGAGGCCCTGGCAGCTGTGATTAGGAGCCAGCCAGGGAGGATGGGCCGAGCCTGGGTTTTCTGTACCCCTGGCGCTCCTCTGAACACTGTTAATAAGAGGAGGGAGGACGCACAGGCACTAGACTGCTGGCCTGTCTGCAACCTGGGGCAAGTCTCCCTCTTGGCGCCCAGAAGAAAAGCTGCTCATGACCTTGGCTAGTTCTGAGAACACAAGCTCGGGGAAGTCCAGCCCCTGTGGTTGGCTGAGAGGTCGGGGGGTGGTCTTGAGAGTGGATATGAAGGGCAAAGTAGATATGACCAACTGTCCCTGGTTTGCCCAAGACTCAGAGGTTTCCTGAGGCTCAGGACTTTCAGGGCTAAAACCTGGAAAGTGTCAGGCAAACCAGGACAAATTGGTCACACTAGGTCAGAGCCATGTCACTTTGACCGTGGAGTTGGGTGGATGGTGTGAGGGGGGTTGTCTTTCGCCTGAGTCTTAATGCTCCCTCAGACTGAACTGCTCCTCTGCAGTGTTCCCAGAGCCCCTATATACCTGTGTGTCCCCAACAAGTCTGCAAAGGCACAAACTTCCTTTGTCATTGGGGCCAACCCCTGCCTGCCCCAGGCCACAGTATTTAGTAAATGCTGGTGGATGAACAGATGAGGCTGGAGGGTCTCCACCTTCATGTCTTCCATGCTAGGAACAAATAACTCAGTGCTGACACATGCTTTGCCGCTCTGCACACCTCGTTCCCTCTCCCAAGTGTCCGTCCCTGCCCCGGGCACCTCCCCCACTGTCCTTGCGGCTCCAGAGGCCCCTGCCCTGTGTTTGCTCCCTTGCCCCCCCTTCCTGCCAGCAGTTTCTCCCACCACCCCTGTTGCATCCCCTCTGAACGGACCTTCACTCAACCCCCCCATTGGGCTGGTCTGTTTTTGTGTCTTTCTCCCCCATGCACCGTGAGCTCCTCAAGGTATTTCCTCTGCTGTGGGTGGCGCCAGAGGCCCTGTAAGGTGTCTTCAAAGAATGAAGGGATCTGAACACGTGGGGCAGAGAGTCGTTCATTCACTCAGCACAAACTCCCCAGAGGGCCTCCTGTGTGCCAGGCACTGCCCTAGGCGGTCCTCTGGGAGTAGTGGACAAGACTGGCAAAGCCTTTGCTCTGGTGGGACTTACATTCTAGAAAGATCTAGATTCATCTAGATTCAACAAGCCAGAAAATAAGTAAACAACAGCGTATCAGAAGGTCTTGTGTGCTCTGAAGAAAACACAGAGGAGAAGGTGAGTCACCGGAGGCCCTGCCAATTGCTTGCAGGCTGGGGGTGGAGGCACCAGCTACTTGGAGGGGAAATCGCTCAGGCCCGGCCCACGTGGCACCCATTCTGTGCAGGCAGAAAGGAAGCATCGTCTCACGGGTGGGGATGGTCCTACTGTTTAGTCCACTTGGGGACAGTGGCATTTGCCTTTCATGCAAAGCATATGGGCCGTCAGTCCCTTTAAGGAAATCCATTAAAGCCAGCATTGTCTGAGAGGAGGGAGAATACGTTTTAGAAAGTCAGATGGGGTTTCGTGCCTGGTAAGGGAAGCCAGTGTGTGTCATCGGCCACCCCCCCCCGCCCCCAACTGGGAGTACAAAGAACAGGGCTCATGCACCGACCGTCCTTCCTCTAGCTGGGTGGGTGACCTTGGAGCCCCACAGCAGCAGGCAGGGACAGTGGGCTCTGCCAAGGGGCTGTTGGGAGAACTCACGTTCCTCCGATGGGAAAGGCATTACTATGGCCAGCCTCCGGGCAGCAGGTTGTCAGGGGGAGGCCCGAGGGGGATAATGAGGCTGAGAGGCGCTGGCTCCGCTTCCAAGCGCAGCACACAACAGTGGGGTATTGTCCCTCTGGCCTGACGGGGAGCTCAGCCCCAGACACAGGCTCTGGGAGGGAGGAAGGCAGCCTCCCCCCGCCGAGTCCACAGGGCCAAAGCCGAGTCCCTGAGGGCGGCTTCTGCCTGCTGCCCGTGGCTGGGCAGCCGCTAGTGCTGAGGTCTAGGGGGTTCAGAAGGGCATCTCTGAGTCTACAAGGTAGTCACTCACCCCAGCAGGTAACCCCTTCCTATTGGGACCCACGGAGAGCAGCGGAACCAAAGCCAGTCCCTAAGCTGGGTGCCCTTGGCTTCACACACACACATCGTAAACCTGGCGTCTCGAAGCCCTGGCAGGAATACTAATTATAATCTGTACAGCGTATTAACAATCGACCTTGGACTCCAGGGAGATGAAGGCTCCAGGGAGGAGTTCTTAGGGGTGCTCTGAAGATCTCAGATATAAGGCAGGCGTTAGTGATACAGAAGACAGACACTCTGGGTGGCTCCGTGGACATCACCTTACAGTCCCAGCAGAATGGGGATGCTTAACACCTCTCGGGCTTTGCTAAGGGACTATTGGGGAGAAGAAGGCAGCAGGCTTATTTGCTGTGTGACCTTGGGCTGGTCACTTAACCACTCTGTGTCTAACCTCAACTTCTTTATAAAAAGAAGCTAAGCATTCCTATTTAACAATGGGTGGGAGGGCTCAATGAGCGGATGTGTACAACACCTAACACAATGCCTGACCCCTGGTAGATACTTAGCAATGTTAGTTCTCAGTCTTCTACTCCCTGAAGAGTCCTGGAAGGCTTCCTGGAGGCAGTGTTGCCAGAGTCAATGGGTGAATGTAGCCAGGCAGATAAGGGCAGAGGGACCAGCAGGAGCAAACACCAAGGGGAGAACCCTCGTGGTGTGTACAGGGAGCCACACGTAGCTCCTGCTACAAGCAGGAGTTAGGAAGGGAGGAGGTGAGGCTGCAGAAGTGGATGGAGGACTTCTTCTGTCCCACTAAGCATCTTGGACTTTCTCAGGTGGGGACTGTGAGGCGCTGGAGGGGTTAAGTCAGAAAGACCCTTCCCCCTGAGCCTGTAGATGCTCCTTTCTGCCAAGAGAGGACTCTGGTCCCTCTGCCTCCTGCAAAACGGGTGGATTTCCTGGGAAATGAATGAAAGAATCCTCCAGGAAGTCCCGTTCGGAACGAGCCCTGCCATTCCTCAGGCTGGGGTGCCATTTGTAAAATTCAAAGCAAAGTTCAAGTGGCTCTTTGTTGTTTTGTAAACCCAACCTAAAAACTATGGAGGGTATTTTTTCTCAGCTGGAAAGTAAAGCATGCTGGGCTTTCTGGTCGGCCTTGTTCCTGGTGCTGCCGTAGACCCAGGGTCAGCCGGATCCAGCTGGGCAGGACTGAGAGGCGACTTCTTTGTACTGAGGGCCTACTGTGCCCCGGACCCAGGCTCTTCGCATGCTTGCAGGTACCATTGTTATCCTCATTTTACAAATGAGGAAACTGAGGAACAGAAAGGTTAATAACCTTGCCTGCTTTACACAGCTAGTAGATGGAGAAGCCAGATTCAGTCCTAGACTGTCCATACTTCAAAGTCTGTACATTTTCTGTATGGCATAATGTGAATGCTGGACTAAATACTCACTTTAACTTATTCTGAAAGTCTAATGGAACTGTAAAATCTTTTAGTTTGTGATTAGTATGTAACTTTAATTTTTTTTTAAAAAAAACTGCTAATATCACCTTAAGGAAACTGAAATTTTAAAAATGTACGATGATTCTACTGTTCTACGTTGACTCTACTTTTTTCTATGTTCCTTTCAATCTTCATCATTTTTGACACAGTTTTTACATGATTTGCAAGGAGAGGTTGGCAAACTGTGGCCCCTGACCAAATGCTACCTGCTTTTGTAAATAAAGTTTTATTGGAGCACGGCCATACTCATTCACTTACATATTATCCATGGCTACTTTCACGCTACCACGACAGATTTGAGGAGTTGTGACAGAGACCACATGGCTTGCAAAGCCTAAAAGATTTACTATCTGGCCCTTTCCAGAAAAAGTTTGCCAACCCTTGGTCTAGAGGGCACAGAGTTTCACAGCAGGCTCTTTTTCCTCTGCAGCCATGTGTTGTTACAGGGTGTTAATTTCTCATTGGAAATAGCCCAGATATTCCATGGAGTGGATGGATGTCACAAACCTTTCTTGACCCTTTCCTTTTTGCTGGACTGTTAGATTGCACCTTTGTTTTTGCCTGCCTCAGAACTGTCACATTTGCAAATTTATTATTTATTTAACAAGCACTTACACAGTACCTACGGTGTGTCAACACTGTTCCAAGCACTTCACCAATATTAGCTCACTTCAGATCAGCAGTAAGGAGCTTATACTGTTATTATCCCCATTTTAAAGATGGGTAAGTGAGGTCAGAAATATTAAATCCACTTGGCTGAGGCTGTTGTAGATTTTTGGCAGCAAAGCCAAGTTTGAGTCCTGAGCAGTTGTTAGAAAGTGTCCCAGGAGGCCAGGCGTGGTGGCTTATGCCTGTAATCCCAGCACTTTGGGAGGCTGAGGCGGAAGGATCGCTTGAGGCCAGGAGTTCGAGACCAGCCTGGGCAATAGCGAGACCCCGTCTCTACAAAAAAATAGAAAAAAATTAGCCAAGCATGGTAGTGCATGCCTGTGTTTCCCAGCTACTCGAGAGGCTGAGAGGCTGAGAGGCTGAGGCAGGAGGATCGTTTGAGCCCGGGAGCTTGAGGTTGCAGTGACCTATGGTGACTCCACTGCACTCCAGCCTGGGCAACAGAGCGAGATCTTGTCCCAAAAAAAAAATAAAAATAAAAAGAGGAAGAAGAAGAAAAGACAGTGTACCAGGACAGGCGGGCCTCTGTGAGCCCCTGCGCTGGGGGGCAGGGGCTGTGGCAGTGGCTCACTAGGAATGGGTTCTGCCCGGCCCAACCCCACAGCCTCACGTCACCCAGATTTGACTTTGCTCCGATCTTCCTTTCTCCCCAGGCAGTTCCAGCCAAGTGACCACAAATTTTGTTTCTTTGTTTAAAATGGCCCTTAAAAGAAGGCCAACTGCTGATGCTATAGAGAAAGTGCAGAGGCATGCTTTGTCTAAGAAAATAATGGATCCTGATCAGAAAAATACCATTTGGGTGTAATAATACAAGAATAGATGGTTGAGCCCAGCAGGCGCTCTGCTCTGTGGTCCCAGGGGCCTGAAGCTTGCTCAATTGTTCAATAAATGATAAATTTGCAAATGTTCCAGTAGGACTGAGGAAAAATGACAACAAAAATGCAATATAACTGTCCAGCTAAAAGGAAATGGTTAAGGAAAGTTTGAGACATTTGCTCTGTGACATATACGGTGAGGATGCAAGGATTAACGCCACGGATGGGTTGTGGCAAGCTTGTTCTTAGTCTTCCCTGAGTCAGGGGCCTTCGGGAAGCACGTGCGAATTGCAGATGTTCCCACCAAGAGAACAAGCAGAGGTACAAAGTGCTGCTTAAGATTTCAGGGGGTTCATGGAGACTTTGAGGCCCATCCAGGGTCCCAACATGTTGCCAGAGGAGGCAGGTGAAAATCCCCAGTCCGTAGAGACATTTTGGCTGTTTGTGAATTGGTGGATTCCAGAAGGTCTCATGTTGTAGAATCGGGGTGGAAGCAGGAGGGGAAGTCCACAGGTGTTGAGTATGCCCACTGCCCAGAAAAGGAAAGGGACACTGAGCTGTCAGGTCACCCAAGAGCATGAGCTTTGTCAGGGCGGCAGGGTCTTGGTTTGGTTCACCTGTATGATCTTCAGCACCGACCACAGTGTCTGGTATGGAGTGGGTGGTGAAATGAGATTTGTCATAAAATGAATTAAGCGTCTCCCAAGCTTTGGGAAGGAGAGAAGTTGGGCCGGGTGTGGTTCTCGGTTGGAAGACAAGATGGGCCCAGCTCAACTCTCTGCCTGTTCCCTCGGGTCCTTTGAGGGCACGCCTTCATCTTCCCCAGCCCGGCCTGCTGGGTGGACAGAGAAGGCAGAGGGCAGCAGTGGGAGAGAGCTGGGTTTTTCTCAGCCATCGGTTCCTGGAACCCAGGTCCAGGGTCCCCATAGCTGAGGCTGGTGTCCACTGGGCTGCTCTGCCTGATTAATTTCAAGCCATACTCTCGAGAGACCTCCTGGGGAGACCTCACCAGGCCATCAGCAGTGACTCCAAGCCTTGCATGCCTCTCAGGCTTGTCCCCATCTGAGGCACACTCACCCGGAGGCTGGCCTGGGTGGGTGCCTCGCCAGCCTGAGGCTCTGGGGTTCATCCCCCACTCTGTCTGTCTTTGCATTGGTCGGATGTGTTATGGGAAATCCTGTTCTGACTCAAAAAGAAACCCTCCTTCTTTGCCTTCCTGACTCACTTCCTCATTTTGCTAACCATCTTGAAGCATGGCATGGGCACTGGAGCCAGGCAGGCCCAGGCTTGTTCCCGGCTCAGTGCCTTAGTAACTGTCTGATGTGGGCAGGAGAGCTGGCCTCTCTGAGCCTCAGTTTCCCCATCTCTGAGGTGGTATGGTCACCCATGCCTTGGCAGTTGATGGGGCCTTCATGGTGTCTGCCTAGTGCCTGGCACACAGCAGGCAGCCTCACACATGGGAACTCTTGCCTTTATGACAGGTTTTGGTGACATTTTACCCAACCCACAGGAGCCTTCTTTGGCATCTAAAGGTCAAGACCCATGATGACCTCAACACCATCAAGGGCAATCACAGGGTCGCAGATGAGCTGGGGTGGAAGACAGGGTGGAGGACAGGGTAGCAGCAGCCAGGAGACTCCTTACCTGTCCAACAGTGTTGGCCAAGGTGTGCACAGTTTGTTGGGAGAGGGACAGTGAGGACAGACTTTGGGCAGACACCATCAGGTGGAATGGAGGCTGCTGTCCAGAGCTCATTAGATGTTTGCAAGTTTAATCAGTTCTTAAAAAAAGATCCTTCTACATAAATCCTTGGGGTTTTTTTTTTTTTTTTTGAAGAGCAGGTTTATAATGAAAAGGATGCCTCAGCGTTCAGTGGCACTTTACAAGGCATTTCCTAGCGTGTGACCTGCGGTGCCATGTTGCAAGGGCCCTGCTCGGTCCAACGTGGCCTCCAGACAGCTGAGCAGACGCTGCCCTGACAGCTTGTGGGTCCTGTCACTGACTAGGCTGTGCTACTCGCTTGCTTGCAAACCCACACTGGCTCCCTGTCGCCCACAGAGTAAAGCCGACACAACCCTTTGTGCAGCCTGCGCTCCACACTGTTCCCTTCCGTCTCCCTTTGCTGACAGTTTCCAAACCCACCCTGCAGCCTCCCAGACACCTTGCCCTTTCCCCCTCCCAGCTTTTGCTCAGGTCAGTCCATCTGCCTGTCCTACCCCTCCCCCTTCTCATCTTGTCCTTTCCCCCCGTCTCAGCCAGCGTGTTCCCTTCTCTGTGACTCCCAGAATCTTACTCAAAATCATCGCTTCTTTCTCTGGGCTCCAAAAGCGTATGATGTGGCTCTGCCTTTAATACCATAATACTCTCATTTAGAGTTCATGGTCTCGAGAACCTGCCGGTCAGCTGTGCGACAGTGCTGGGCACATCTGGATGTGGGAGTCAAAGGGTCTTAAATTTGACTCCTTGGCTCCCAACTACCAGTTCGGGGACCTTGGGCAGGCCATGAAACCTCTCCCAACCTCAGTGTTCTCATCTGTAAAATGGGAGTAAATATTAAGACCTGCCTCTCCAATATAAATTATTGTTATTATTATTATTAATTCAGCAAATGCTGTTGAATTGAATTGAGTAGTTTCTCACAGGGGGAGGGTTTGTTCCTCACAGGAATTTCAAACACCAAATTGTGCACCTTGGGTTGAGAAGCCAAGGCTATTTGAACACTTCTGAGGGCTTCACCTTGCTTTACTTTCTTCCGAGACTGCCCAGGGCTCCCAGGGCAATGCCGCCACTGGAGACATACCTCCTGCTCCCAGGCCAGTGCTTTGCCTGTCCCATCAGGCTGTGACATCTCTTTTGGGAGGCAAAGTTTGCTTTCTGTTTGTTCCAGTGTTTGATTTGAAAATTTCATGTCATTTATATCATGCCTGTAAGACCAGTTTGGATGCTGGAATGGCGTCAGGCTCTCAAAAGCAGCCAGGCTAACGCTGCTGGGTCAGCTGCAGCTCCGGGGTTCGATAGACCCAGGTTCAAATCCAGGCTCTGCCTCCTGGGCAATAACAGTGACCAATTCTGAGATTTTCAAATCATGTCATCTCACCTCTCTGAGTCTGTGTTTCCTCAGAAATGGGGGTGATGACACCAAGCTTCCAAGTTGTCGTAAAGATCAGGTGCAGTAATGAATGCCCAGAGAGGGAAAGTGTGTGAGCTGGACCCTTACACATGCTCAGTACATGAAAGGACATTCTCCGTTTTGAAAAAGATCTCAAGCAGCCCCCTAGCTCCCTTTACATTGGCACACCACTGGCACAGGTACACGTTACACCTCCCTGGAAGGAAGAATGTCCTTGCCTGAGCTATGTGACAACAGGACAGACTGCCTGGAGCAGGTAGTGAGTCACCTATCATTAAAGGTGTGCAAGAGTCTTGGGAGCCTTTTTGAGGGTGTATTTTTAAGAAAATTCAAGCAGAGATAGGTGGTTAGACTAGGTCAGTTTGAATCCCTCCTAGTTCTGGGATTCTGGTTTTTTTAAACAGCTTTATTGAGATATAATTCACATAACATGTAATTCACCCATTTGAAGTATACAATTCAGTGCCTTTGAGTATATTCACAGAGTTGTACAACCATTCACAATCTTTAGAACATTTTTATTGTCCTTGAAAGAACCCTGCCTCTTTAGCAGTCAATCCCCAACCCTCCCACCTCCCTAGCCCTAAGCAACCACTAATCTATTTGCTCTGTTGCTTTAATTCTTTTTTATTCCTGAATAATATTCCATTGCATGGATAGACCACATTTTGTTTATTTAGACATTAGTTGATGGACACTTGGGTTATTTCCACTTTTTTTGGCTATCATGAACACTTATGTACAAGTTTTTGTGTGGACCTATGTTTTCATTTCCCTTGAATATATATGTTAAAAGTGGAATAGCTGGATCGTATGGTAACTCTATGTTTAATCCTTTGAGGAACTGCCAGGCTGTCTTCCAAAGTGGCTGCACCATTTTATATTCCCACCAGCAGCATACGACAGGTCCAATTCTCTACGTCTTCAGCAACACTTGTTATGTTTTTTTGATAACAGGTGTGAAGTGCCATCTCATTTTGGTTTTAATTTGCACTTTCCCTATGGCTAATGACATTGAACATCTTTTCTGTGCTTTTCAGTGTGCCTGTTGGCCATTTATTTGTACATCTTCTTTGAAGAAATGTCTATTCAGATCCTTTGCCCATTTTGTAATTGGGTTAGTTGTCTTTTAATTATTGAGTTGTGAGAGTTTTTTGAATATTCTCTATATAAGTCCCTTAACAGATACATAATTTGTAAAAATTTTCTCCCATTCTGTGGGCACTTTTTCACTTTCTTGATAGAGTCACGTTTTGTTTTGTTTTGTTTTGTTTTTGCCTCTGAAGCACAAAAGATTTTAATTTTGATGATGTCTAGTTTATCTTTTTTCTTCTGTTGCTTGTGCTTTTGATGTCACATCCAAGAAACCATTGCCTAATCCAAGGTCAGGAAAATTTATGCCTTTGTTTTTTTCTTAAGAGTGTATCGTTCTGGCTCTTACATTTAGGTCTTTGATCTATTTTGAGTTAATTTTGGGATGAGGAAAGGGTCCAACTTCATTCTCTCACATGTGTTTATCCAGTTGTCCCCGCACCATTTGTTGAAAAGATTATCCTTTTCCCATTGAATTGTCTCAGCACCCTTGTTGAAAATTAATAGTCTGTAAGTATGAGGGCCAGTTGTTTCTTTCTCTATGGCTCATTTTGAAGAAATGAAATGCTCCCCCTCAGAGGCACAAGATGTTTTTATACCAAGATAAGTCCTGGCCATAACTCTGCCAATGAGCCTCTGCAAGATCTTGGGTGGGTCTGTTTCCTTTGCTAAGCCTCAGTCTCCCCATCTATGAGATGGCATATTAGATAAGAGGATTCCTAAGAACTGATCTGATTGTGACATGCTGAGACTCAGGGAGGTTTCCACAGAACCTCTTATGGGCTCCTTGGAGTATCCTGTCATCCCATGAGGCCCACCCCACAGCCTGAGCTCTGGAGCCAGTCTCAAACTAGGGGCATTTCCAGTGACTTCCTACCCTGGCCTGGACCCATGAAAGCCAGCCCTGCCTTTCCAAGACTGTTGGTGTTATACACATTCACTTCATAATAAGCAGCTCTGCCCTCCTCCTCTGTGCCAGCTGTGTCCCAGGCCTGAACACACAGAGCAGGTGAGACGCAGCCTCTGCCCTTGAGGGTGGCATTCTAATGGGAAGACAGACGTATCAGCCAGTGATCCAGAGCTGAGTGGGGCATGCTGGTTGGCACTAGGTACCACGAGCTGCAGGTGCAAGGAGGTGGACGGCAACACATGGCTTTGCTGATAGGGCCCCAGGCCTGGCCCAAGTGGTACATACCTGCTCTGGGCCATATCTTCAGAGTGTCAGGTTGAGCTGCAGAGTAAGGCCACCACGGAGAAACCTTTGCAGCTCTTTCACCTGCCACCTAGCAGTAGCTATTACTGTGCACACACCTTTGGCTCTCCAACCAGCCACAACACACTGACCTGGTGGGTGCTGAACACTTGTCTACAAGTACAGTTTAGTGGTTGAGGGGAAGCCCCTGGAGCTAGATTGTTTGAGTTTCAATCCCAGCTCTGCATGCTTTTGGGAAAGTTATTTAACATCTCTGTGCCTTGTTTCCTTATCTATGATATAGGGATACTAATAGCATCTATCTGGTAGGATATTTGTTTCTAAAACATTATAAAGTGCTTTAGAAAGCGACCTGGCACAGGGGTAGCTCTTACTAAGGTCTCCAATTGTTATAGGCTGAGATTGTAGCTTGTAACAATGTAGCATTTACCCCAGCATGCTGTGCCCACTCCACAATTGGTTATTACAGCCCATGGCTATTACACGTTGTAACGTGGTAACATGGTACAATTAGCCTTTTGGTTGCAAGAACAAAAGATGATAATTATAGTCCTTGACATTTGGATAGCACAGGGCTTCTCAGCAGCGTGTATTTCCCTTTCTAACAGTGATTCCGTTAGAAAAAGTTTCAAAGTGAATGGAACATGCCCCTTCTGCTCACAACAACCTTCCGATTGAAAGCTCACTCACCTCAGAGGGGGTGGAAGTCAGGTGGCAACTCTTGCTCCCATTTTACCAATGAGGACACTGGGGCTTGGGAAGCTAGTTGGTGGCAGAGCACAACCCACGCCCCTAATCCCATTCTGGGGCCTGTTACCACCCCGCTCATGGCCTGAAGGAAGCCTTGAATTTTGGGGTTGACAGAATCTGTGCTAATGTCCACTCTCACCCCTGACTCCTGTCTTTCTCAGTTTCCCTGAAACAGCAGCACATGTGTATCGAGGACTGATAAGGGCAGACAGATGCTCATTCTGGTTCCACACTTCTTTCTTTTAATTAAAAAAAAAAGAAAAGAAAAGAAAAACACTTTTTGAGTATCTACTAAGCACCGACAGGGGTAGGTATTCTTATTTGTATTTCCAGATTTATCTCTCCTTTCACAAATGTTTGTCAGCACTTAGTGTGTGTCAGTGTCCGTCTCAGGTATTGTGATCAAAATAGGCAAGGTCTGTGCCCAGGGGAAGTTTATGTTCAAATGAGAACAACAGGCTCAGAGTTCAGAGGAGCTGGACTGAAACCAGGTCCCCATAATTCAAAAGTTGTTGATTTTCAACCCTTATGCCAGGGACCTGTCTGAGACCTGCATGAGGATGGAATAGCAGCCCCATGGAAGTGCTCCTTGGGAGTTCAGAGAGCCTCACACACCAGGGGGTGACTCCATTTGTTTTTCTGATTTTACACACACTCTTGGCTATTGGTTCATGGTGCCTGGTTTTGTCCTGAGAGCTGCTTGAGTTCAAGGAGTTGGCTGGCAGCGCCCTTGGGATTGGAGCATGTCCCTGTTGGCTGTGTGTTTCCCGGTTACTGCGCTGCTCACTCCCTTAGCCTTCAGTCAACAGGCCTGGTGCTGAGCACACTAAGGAACCTTAAAGGAGGAGATGCCTGGGAAGTGCTTAGCACAGAGCCTGGAAGCTCAGTTAGGGTGTCCTAGATTACAAATGTAAAAATAAGTAAGATGATTCGCCATTTGGGACTGCAAATTAAAACCACAATGAGATATCATTACACACCAATTAGAAGGACTAAGATTAAAAAGGCTGACCATACAAAGTGTCAGTGAGGATGTGCAGGAATTGGAACTCACACATGGCTGGTGGGAATGTAAAGTGGTACAGCCACTTTGGAAAACAGTTTGGCAGTTTCTTAAAAATGCAAACAAATACCTACCATATGATCCAGCCATTCGACTCCTGGGTATTTATGCAAGAGAAATGAAAGCCTATGTCCACACACAAGTGTTCATAGCAGCTGTAATAGCCAGAAACTGTTCTTCGGTAGGTGAATGAACAATCTGTGGCATAAGAATACTATGGAATATTACCCAGCAATAAAAAGAAATGAACCACTGATGCAGGCAATAACATGGATGAATCTTAGTAATTATGCTGAGTGAAAGAACCTGGACCCCCCACTAAAAAAAGAGTACAGTTGACCATTGAACAACACAGAGGTTAGGAGAACCAGGCCCTGCACAGTTGAAAATTTGCATATAACTTTTGACTCCCCAAAAACTTAACTACTAATAGCCTACTGTTGACCAAAAGCCTTACTGATAACATAAACAGTCTATTAACGCATATTTTGTTTGTTATATATTACATACTATATTCTTACAATAAAATAAGCTAGAGAAAAAAATGTTATTAAGAAAATCATAAGGAAGAGAAAATATATTTACTACTCCTTAAGTGGAAGTGGATCATCATAAAGGTCCTCATCCTCGTCATCTTCATGTTGAGTAGGCTGAGGAGGAAGAGGAAGGGTTGGTCTTGTCTCAGGGTGGCAGAGGCAGAAGAAAATCCCCGTATAAGTGGGACCCGTGTAGTTGCAACTTGCGTTCAAGGGTCAACCGTATATCCTGTATCATTCTGTTCCATTTATGTAAAAAACTCTAGAAAATGCAAATTAATCTATAGTGACAGCAAAGATCAGTGGTCTCTGGGACAGGGTGTGGGCAGGAGGGGGATTTACAAAGAGTATCAGGGAACCTTGGAGGGCAATGGGTGTGTTCATTACATTGCCTGGGGTGAAGGTTTTATGGGTGTGTATGTCAAAGCTTATCAAATTGTGCAGTTTAAATATGTGAAGTTTCTTATTTATCAATAAGAAACAGCTCCAAATAAAGCTGTTAAAAATAAAGTAATGGCAACCCCAATTTCCAGCCAATCAATCGATAAGATGAATCTGACCTTGCCCTCCTTCAGGGAGATCCTGTGATATGTACCAACAGATATGAACAGTAAAATACAAACAGTGTAGCGGGACTGCTGCTTCCCATCCTCGCCCTGTCACCAACCTTGCCGTTCCACCATGAGCCTCAGTTTTTTCCTTAAGAAATGGGAATAATAGTAGTACCTACCTCCTAGAGTTGTTGGGAGGAGAACATGGGAAAATCCATGTAAAATGCTTAGTAAATATGCCATAAATAGCAGCACACAGGGCCCTGCGGGGACCCAAAGGAGGGAGAGGTCATTTCTGCTGGGGGAGTGGAGGCTGAAAAGGTGTGGCCCTGCATGACTGGGAGCTGAGTCTCGAGAACAGGGAAGAGTCCGCTAGGAGGGGGTTGGAGGGGTGGGGTGGGGCCGGGTGGAGGAAGGACTTCCCAGGCAGAACTGCCTGCAGATGCGGCATCCAGAGTCTAAGCTTCCAGACACATGGGCAGTGTGGTACAGCTGGCCTGCAGGGCCAGGAGCCCCCTGGCGAGTTAGGGCTGTGGGATTCAGCAGGAGCCCCATCCCTCAGGGTCCCTGAAAAGTGCTGACTTCATCCTCCAGGCCAGGGTTCCTTGATTAGGGGTCTGAGGAAGATTTCTCTGGAGATCACAAGTTCTATGGGAAGTTTTAAAATCTTTGTGTAATAAAAATAAACAAAAAAATTTAAATCTTATATTTTGGCAAAGCGCTTTTCGATTGAAAGACATTTTCATCTAGTAGAAAGCTGTCATTTCTAAAGTCCGAGTTGATAGGACTGGGGTCTGAGATTGTTGTGCACCCATACCTTTCTTTAAAAAGGGTCTGTCCATGTGTCATTAGGGCTTGAGGGCCAAGGAGGGCCATGGCGGTGAGGTGTGCATGGTCATTGTAGGTGACCTGCTCTCTAGGGCTGCAGCACAGACAGTCCAAGAGGGACGCGGCTGCTTCCAGGTGGCAGATGCCCAGGAAGGTAGGGCCAGCTGGCCAGGCAGGTCCAGCGAGCTTGGGGATGTTCCCTGTGCGTGGAGGAGAAGGCATGAGGCACAGGGGTGACGGGAAAGCCTATGTCGGCTCCCACCTCTGACTCCCAGGGCCAGTGAGACGTTGGAGACAGGGTGGCAGGGGGCGGCATGGGGGACATCTGTCAGCACCCCCTGTGCTGTCAGGGATGCTAGGGTGGGTCACTGGGGAAGGTGAAGTCAGGTGTAGGGACATCCTTCCGGCTCCACCTCGCTGGGCCAGATATTCTCAGCAGACCCTGGGGCCCTAGGCCTGGAAGCTGGCACAGCATGTGGGATCGGCCTTACCCCAGACCAGATGCAGAACTCTCCTCTGGGACAGGGCCTTGGAGGTTTCATCTGCAGGCACTTGGGAGTGTGGGTGGTGTTTTCACTGCCCCTGCATGGGCTTGGGGAAGGGCTGCTTCCTGTGGCTTCCAGAGGCTGCACAGCACTTCCTCCCTTCTCCCCTGCACTGTGCGGATGGAGCTCAAAGAGGCAAGGGTAGGGGGACAGTGTACCCCTTGAATGTGGGCTTCTGTTCTCACCCACCTGGCCCCTGCCCCCTTGTCCCGCATGAGACTCTGCTGGCCCTCAGGGGTGAGGGGGGAGAAGTCCCGTTCATTCATGTTTACCAAGCTCAATGGGGAGCAGGAGAAATGAGGGGACAGGGGTTTCTCATCCAACGAGATCTAGGCTGAGATTGACATCTACGCAGGACAGGACGTCACGTTCAGGAAGGGCTTCCTGGAAAAGGTGCCCTGCGGGCTGAGCCTCCAGACATGCTGGGTATCCTAGAGGGAGGGGTGTAGGCGGAGGCAAGGGGGGACCAAGGGGCAGGGGAGGGGATGAGGCAGCCTGGTGCGTGCAGAGGGAACAACACTGGGTGTTCTGGTGTTCCTGGGAGGTCCAGATGTTACTGAAAACTTGGCACTTGTCTTCGAGGCCACATCAGAAGAACCAGAACAAGTGGTTTGAGGAGAAGGAAAGAAAGTTTACTACTTTGCCTGCAAAGGAGGAAAAATGATAGACCTTCTTGTCTCAAAATCCAAATTTCCTGAACATAAGCAGAAATACAGAGCTTTTAAAGGGAGGGCCCCTCAGTTCTAGGCTATTGTGGTTTACTATTCTAATCGTCCCATCTCTGCCAAAGACAAAGCCCCACTTGGGCCCACCTGGGAGGCTGGCACCAGCCTGGGATGCAAGAACAAAAGGCCTCTCCCTGCTCCTCCCAACCACTGGCCTGAGGCAGGGATGCAGGTTTCAGTTCTCAAACAGAGTGGGGGAAGTTTCAAAGAGACAGAAAATATTTTTGCCATTTTTTTCCCCAGGCCCTTCCCTGTTACATGTTCCCCGCTCTCAAGTTTATATCTATGGGAGGAGGGGCGACTACTCTGTTACACGGGGTCTGTGGGGCAGAGGTGGCCTCAGGAGGTGAGGCTGGAGCACTGGTGGCCCTGTGGTTTAGGGTGCGCTCCCTCAGTGGGGGGCAGCCAACTCCCCCAGGCACCTTGGGGCCTCTGAGGAATGTGTTCTGCCCTCAGGTCTATGGATTAAACAGAAGCCGCCACTGGGTGCAGCTCCAGCGAAGCCAGGGAAGCCATGTGAAGTGACTACATTGGAATTTGGGGAGGGGGCAGAAGCCCCTCACTCTGTCCTCCAAAAGGAGGAAGCCTGCTCTGCTGTTCTGGAACAGAAGTGACTGACCCAGCTGAGGCAAGAAAGTCAGGGGTTCTTTGGACTTTGCTTTCAGACTTCTAATCTTGGCCCACCTTGACTCAAAGCTGGTAACACCTAGCTCCAACCTCTCCCCACACCATGTATAGGACTATGCCAGATACACACACCCCATAGTTGGAATGGTTAATTCTAACCTGCAGGAGCCTTAGACATCCTCAAATCCAGTGGTCCTCAAAGCAAGGTCCTGGGACCAGCAGCATTAACATTACCTGGAAACTAATTAGAAATGCACATAGACACTAGGGTTGGGACCCAAGGATCTGTGCTTAACAAGCCCTCCAGGTGATTCTGAGTTGTGCTCAAGTGTGAGAACTGCAGACCTAACCATTGTTCCTCAAAGGGTTTGTTTTCAGGTTTTTTGTTGTTTAAATCACAGCTGTCAGTGAGAAATACATTCTACACTTATGCATGTGTAACACATCTATGAGACAAGCAAAAGTCTCACAAAACAATATTGATCCTCAGTCCATGAGAGGTACTGTGATGTTTTCCATTCTATTCTATTTTCTTTTCTTACAAAGCACTTTTGATCAAGACCCCTGAACTGATTTCACAACCCACAGTCACACCCACAGTGTAAAAAACCAATACCTACCAGCCACATTGATTGGCCTGTCCACATCACACGTGTGGCCTGTGGCACTCAATGTCCCAGCCAGGTCCGGACCTGTGCCCTGACATCCTGCCCAGCACTCTCTGACCTGCCGCAGATGGCCATCCCCTGCCTGCCTGCCCTCTGGCTCTGCCCACACTGCTAGCAGCATGCTGTCGGCCTTGGCCAGGGTACAACACAGGACCCCCCTGAGAACCGTCAGGGAGCCCTCCCCTTTGCAGCCTCTGATTGGCTGCTCTCCCAGAGCCTGAGCCAATCACACCTGGTCCCAGGAGCTAAGGCCCCACCTCAAGCCACCTGCCCTGCCCCGGGGCGCCTCTGCTCTGAGGGCAGCCTAGCAGCCCAGCCGTCACCCCCCCCCCCCCCCCGCCCCCGCGGCTGAGGACCATCTTTGCACCCGGCACATACTCTGCCCTCGCGCCCCATGCTGCCCCACCATTTCCACATTTCTGTTAGTTGCCCTAGTGCCTTCTCTCCCCTTTCAAACATCTGTACTTTTGCATTGCCAAGGCCAGCGTTTCCCAGGCAGAAATCTTGGCGTCCTCAGACTGTGCCTGTTGATGGAGAGCTTGGGTTGAGCTCATTTAAGTGTGGTTGGAAACGCTGGTTTATAGTCAGTGTATCTGGGCAAGGAGTGCGCCAGAGAGCAGCTGGCTTTCACTGCCAAATACCATTTACCTGTGATGGTGGGGCTGACTTAAAATGGCTTTTGTAGCACTTGTCTTGAAAGCAGTGTTGGCTGGTCCTCTTTGTGGCTGTAATTGTAAAGCAGACCTTACAACCTCCTTACAAAGTGGGGTTTCTTGTATAACCACCCACAGCCAGTGGACAGAGGGCAGAGTGGCTGCAGCCTGTGTGGCTTTGGTGCAGGCCTTTAACCTGCCAAGCCTCTGTTTGGTTACCTGTAAGGTGGGATAAAACCCAGTAATTGTTCCTAACTCTAGATTCAGCTATCTTGGAAGGTCATTGTCATTAAGTAAGATGAGTGGGTGCCAGGTCCAATGGCCATGTTATGCTCGTTGAGAGCTCCTGTCCCTCCTTTGCACACACTTTGTTCTCAGAATCACCTTCTGCTGATGCCACGTAAGAGAGAATCGCCAGGGTCCATCCTCTCGGTACTCTGGACGATGGCCTCTCTGCAGTGTCGTCAGTGATAAGTAAACAAAAGAGAACGCTCCAGAATCCATTGCAGTAAGCTTTGGGATTGAAACCAGCTGCAACTCAGTCCCTGAACTTCTATCTGAGTGCAAAACAGCAGTGGGAGGGAGAGGATAAGGGTGGGAACTGTGTGTTGCAGGGCAGGAATGAGTCACGGGACAGCGCGTGAGCCACAGCAAGGGAACCCCTGCCAGGACTCTGGTCAGCTTGTGGTGGGTGGGCAGCCCCTGGCCAGGCTGACCGAGCAGGAGCACCAGGCTGTCACTGCTTATAGGGCTGCCATGGGAGCAGGGACATGCAGGGATCTGGATCCCGCCGACTTCCAGGTTCCAGAACAAAATGTCAATAGGCAGTTGGGCTGGCACAGGGATGGAGTGACCAGGCACAGTGTGACTGAGGCTGCCTGGTGGCTGGGGGCTCAGTTTGTTGTCCTGAACTCTGAGCTGTGGCCCAGATTTACACCCTGGAGTTGCCTTCCTGGAACTTGGGTGCTTAGCGATGACTGCCCACAGAGGGCTGGCTGCCCGGGCTCCCCACACTGTGCGGCTGGGAGGTCCAGGCAGGACCGTGGAACCGTGTAGCACCATGGGGGTTAACAGCAAAGACTCTGGACTCAGACCATCCTGGGTTAAAGTCCTGCCTCTGCTACTTAACATTCCTGTGACTTTGGGCAGCATTCTTAGTCTCGTTTAACCTGAGTTTTCTCAGCTATAAAGTAGGAATAATAGTAAGTGTCTCACTGGGTCTTTGTAGGATAAATGAGTTAATAGCTATAAGTCTTTTATCGCAGAGTCAGGCACATACAGAACGCCAGATAAAGTTGGCTACTAGTGTTATTATTGTTAATCCGGGATCCATGGCTTTTGGGCAGGCCGTTCGCTTCTCTGAGTCTCGGTTTCCATCTTTGTAAACTGGGACAAATAATGCCAGCCACGTGATAGTCGCTCTGTGAACCTGACTTTGCCCCTTTCTTTGCTCAGGAGAGGTCAGTGTCATGTCTGAGGGGTGTTCCCTTGCGGGACTTGGTTAGGTCCTGAGCAGGATTCTTGGAGGCTCCTCCAAGACAAATGGCAAGAAGTATTAGCATGTTTGCAAATTCCCACAGCATTTTAAAATTGCTGTTAGGATGTTGGAGGGATTGAGGCAGGGGGCTGTCCTAACCTGGGCCTTGTGGGGTGTCCATCCCTTACCCATGGCACTGCAGAGCCAAGTAGGGGCACCACCCAACAGCCTGAGCTGTGCAGGACAGGGAAGGGACAGGGCAGGGGTCTAAGCCAACCAACCCCCAGGAGACAGGGCTCTGAGCCCCAGTTGGCAATCCATGGTGCCCACCTGGCAGGCAGTCACCACCAGGCATTCTTGCCAGTGCCAGAATCCTGTCCTTCCTGCAAGGCTGCTCCCTAGAGACCAAATTGCAGCTCAGCCAGTTGTTCTTTGGCCTGGAATTGGGGCAAAGGGAGCTGGTGTCCAGATGGATAGTCACAGTCTTCCAGTGGACAGCCTGTGCAGTGCTGGCCTGGGGGCCCTCATATCTATTCCTCCCTGTCCCCTGCTCTGCCCTGGGTCACTGGAGAGCCAACCCCTGCAGGCTGCATGGCCCAGGGTCCCCTAGGCTGGCTTCTGGTGGGGCCAGAGGTAAGTCCACGGGGCTGAGGCAAGAAGAAGGCTGGGAGTTTCTCTACCAGCCTTTCCACCCTGGGTAGTGTCTTCTGCAGCAGATGTGTCTCCTTTGGGGCTCCAGTTCCTGCTGCTTAGCATCCCCCAACCTGGATCTGGTGACATTACCTCCTGCTTTGTCTCTCCAGTCTAGTGGTTGACCTCTGGGATCCCTTTGGCTCCATGCAGCCCCATCACCCCCTCATTACATGCCTTCTGGTTCGTAGCTGGACTTAGAGTGGGTTTCCTCTGCCGGGCTGGACCCTGCCCGGTACAGACTTACAGTCCTCCCAGGGGCAGTTCTGTCAGATGTCTGGATGGTAGGTGAAGTTGGACTTCATTTTGGAGACAATGTGTCTAGTGAGACAAGCATGGACTTTGGAGTCCCATGGGCCCAGAGCAGGTGCTCCCCATGCCTACCCGCATCGGCCCCGTGGCATTCTCAGAGGAGGATGCACTGCTGTGCCCGAGGTGGGGAGGAAGAAGCTTGCCCAGCTCCCCGCTCATGGGCCGCGAGCTCAGCCTGAGCGGAAGCCCCCTTTCCACCTCTGCTGCCCCTGAGGTGGGCTGCCTCTCAGACCCGGATGCCAGGAGGACTAAAGGGGGCGGCTTTTGGACAAGTGCCTAACAGTGTGGGCATCTCATCCTTCCGTGAATGTCAGCACCCTCCTCCCTCGCTGGTCTTTTCTCTTTTTTTGTCTACACCACATTTTCTAGTGCCCTTCACTCAACCACACACTTCTTCATGACACTTCAGCTTCCTCAGTTCGCCCTGCGCTTTCCCTATGACTCTATTTAAGGTCTCCCTTTTTGAGGAGACGGTTCAGGCCTGGAGCTCAGGTTCGGAAGCTTCTCCCATGGGGCACCCACACTGTCCCCTCCTGGGGAGGCCATGCATCCAGCTGCGCCCACAGGGCTCGCCCCTCCTGGGACTGGTTGGTCTCCCAGGCCAGTGGCTTTGGACCCAGGTTCCGTCTTCTGAGCATGTGTCTGGTCTAAGACGGCTCCGTCTTCTGCCCCAACCCAGGTTTTCCATCATCAAGGAAAAAAAAAAATCACTTCTCTTCCGGCTGTCATTTGTGATAACCACACAGGTGCTGGAACCCAAAGCTGTTTTCTTTCTAACTGTCTTCTCTGCAGACCAGCGCCAGCCTGAACCGGAAACGGTCAGCATCCCCTTGGCCAGGCCTCTCGCTGACTCAGTGGGGCTGGCTCAGAGCCCAGAGCCCCACTGTCCTGCAGCCACACCCCAAGGATGGCCCCAGAAGCGGCTTGGAAACAGAAGCAGCTTATTTTTTACCCTGAGCATGTTGATTTTTTGCCGTGTTTGAAAATGCTTCAAAAATGCATAGTTCCTTTTTTTTAAAATACTATCTTCAGGCCGGGCATGGTGGCTCATGCCTGTAATTCCAGCATTTTGGGATCACTTGAGTCCAGGAGTTTGAGACCAGCCTGAGCAACAGAGCAAGACCTTGTCTCTTAAAAAAAAAACAAAAACAAAAATTTAGCTGGGCGCAGTGCTGCGTACCTGCAGTCCCAACTACTCAGGAGGCTGAGGTGGGAGGATCTCTTTAGCCCAGGAGTTCAAGGTCACAGTGAGCTAAGATCGTACCACTGCACTCCAGCTGGGCAACAGAGCAAGACCCTGTCTCTTACAAAATATATACTATCTTCATTTAACCAATCTAGAGATGAAAGTTCTCTCCTGTAGCCTTCCCTTGTCCTGGGCCACATGCAGTTGCCGTCTCTGCACTGAACCCCCCAGCCTCAGCCCACCTCTGTTCAAGTGCTTCCCTCTCCACCCACCCTAGGCAGGGTGGCCTGCTTGGAGCCGTGTCACCCCCCCCAACACTTGCTGGCTCCCCATTGCCCTCAGGGTCAAGTCCAGCATACTCCGCATGGCTTCTAAGGCTCTCTGACCTGGCCCTTGCCCCCCACTCTAGCTTCCTCCATTGACTCCCCCCATTCCTGTGCCCCAGCCTCAGCCTCCCCGTCCCGCTCCCCCAGTGCACCGGGAGCCCACTCCTGTGCCCTCGGCAGGCAGCACCTGCCAGCCAGCCTGCCTTCTTTGTGGCCCCCTGGCCCTCTCCTCCCCTCTCACATAGCTCACGGTGCTGTAGCTGCCTGATTGTGTGTCTGTACCCCTCACTGGGCGTGGAGCCCCATGGGGCCAGAGCCACACCTGGTTTAGCTCCGGATCCTCCACACCTGGCACTCAGCAGCCACTTGTATACACAAATTCATTAGTCTAACAGCTAGTGACCCCTGTCCCTGCCTACACCAACCTTAAGATGGTTAAAGAGCCACTATCTGGATGTAGATTCCTAAGGAAGGAAAACCTTCCACCTGACACATATGCATGTAGGTAAAAAGGAACCACTTTCAATCATGGCAGGTACTCCAGGTCCTGGGCAGGTGGTTTTTTCATTAATCATTAATCCAGGTGTTATCCCCATTTTCCAGATGAGGAAATGTATAACCAGAGAGGTTAAGTGACTGGCCAGATGTCACACAGCTAGTGAGTCATTGGGCTTGGACCACCAGGACCAATTCTAGGTCCTTCTGGCCTTGAGGCCAGCCCTATCCCAGACACATGCCTGTGGGGTCACTTGGCCAGCTACCTTTGCTGGCAGCTGGGCTTTCTATAGTTGCTGGTTACAGCATGGGACCATCTAAGACAAGGATTGGCACACTACAGCCTATATGCCAAGTCCAGCCTGTGGTCTGTTTTTGTACAGCCAGTGAGCTGAGGATGGTTCTTATGTTTTTAAAGGGTTGTAAAAACAAGGAAGAATATGCAACAGGGACTGTTTGTGGCCCACAAAGCCTAAAAGGGTTTACTACCTGGCCCTTTAAAGAACAGTGTGCTCCCTGCCCTCTTGCTGATGTAATATGTCCCCTGACCATTCCCCCTTGGAAGTGGTTCAGGGAGTGACCAGTGGCTGCGTGTAGTTACGGCCATGGGGGGCTGGCTCACCGCCTACCCGAGAGGGTGCAGTGATGCTGCAAGCGGTGCTCCGCGCTGGCTGAGGGGGGTTCCTTGGGCAGAGGGATCAGACCAAGCTGATAGTCTCAGGGCAGAGGCTGGTCCCCAGGCCCAGCTCAGCCCGGGCTTGACCTGGCTCTCGGGGCTCTCAGTAACACAGACCCTGTCAGTCCACAACCTCGGGGATCCCTCAGAGACTCCCAGTTCACCATTCACAGCATACAGATGGGGAAACTGAGGTCCAGAGAGGCAAAGGCATTTGCTCAGGGAAAATGTTCAGACTCCAAGTCCAGGGCTTTCTCCTGCTGTCCCCACCCCAGCTGTAACTGGGCATTTAGGAAGTCCGTACCCTTCTTCTAACCCAGCGCTGCAGGTCACTTCATCTGCTCACTCGTCCCTCCGCTGATATTAATGAAGGGCTGACGCCTTAGCTCGGGAGGCCTGGGGTGCAGGGTCGGAGCCACGGCCCTGCTCCCAGGCAAGAGGGGAGACGGGCCTGCACAGAACGTGTGGCGTTGGCACAGGTGCCCTGGGGTTCCACATCATGTGGCAATGCTCTGGAGAGGGGACACGCTCCCCAAAGAGGTCATGAACTTGGCTCTGGCAGAGGAGGCTGCTGGCTGAGGACAGCATGTCTGCTGTGGGCAGGCTGTGATGAGGATCACAGGAAAAGTGAGGCTGGACACAGGGTGGCTCTGGGGGCCAGTTGGAAGACTGTGCTGCCACAGACCTTTGCAGTAGGGCGGTGGCCAGCTGGACTTGTGTTTTAGAAACCCCTCCAGCTGCAGGGCCGAGGGATGGGAAGAGGACCGAGCTCCTTCGTTCACCAGAGGATGTGCTGGTTGCCCTCCCTCTGAGGAAGGGTCTGGCACTGCCTCACCCACCCGGCCACTCACAGTCCGTCCCCCAAGGCCTCCACCTCTGTCCCTGGCTTCCACAAAGGGACCAGTCCATGAGGTTCCCTGGTGAGATTTCAGTGAAGGATGCTTGGGAAGAATGTCTTCCTGGTCTTTAAATCAATTGTGGATGGGCTTTCATTGAGCCAAGTGGTTGCTTTTTAATCTTTCAGGCTTTTAAACTTCCTTAAGGGAACAGTCTCTCCTCTCCATTGGCTGTTAGAAGGCCTCGAGCAGGACTCTTAACTGGGGCCCATGGACTGACAGGAGCCTATGGATCGAATTCAGGGGCCCGTGAACTTGGATGGGAAACTAACGCCATCCTGCTCATCTCTAACTGATTGCATTTCCTTCAGTTACACGTAAGGCAAAAACGAAGCCCCCTCTGGTATTGGCAGTACCTGGAACTTTGTCACATATATTTTTTTGGCTGCATCGCAGTTGTTGCTGATACCTTGAAATGTTGTTTATGCTCAGCACTATTTCAACATTACAGCAGCTGTTAGACCCATTGTTAGGTCTTGTGATTTAGTGTGTTAATAAAGGGGTGTGTGTGTGTGTCTCATGAATTTGATTTTTAGTATTTGGTAACTAGGTTTCAACACGATTGGTTTCCTTTGTAATTCTTTGCATTTTATTCTTGGCATTTAAAGCCTTTATTCTGAGAAGAGGTTCACAGAAAAGTTCAGGTCCTCTCCCCACCCCCAGCTTGTGGCTCATCCATCTGCAGCCACATGTCTGTTCTATGTGCAGCTTCTCTAATCTCCTGAGAGCTTCTCTAGGGCAGGGATGGTGCCTGCTGTCTGTCAGTTGGTGCTGTGGCTCGGAGTGTGTGCTTGATTCCTGTTTGTTTCACTGAATTAAAGCCAAATGTTTTGGCTGAATAGACCAAGAGGAGGCCCAGGTCTCCTGAACTGTGCCTGCAACTTCGCCCAGCCCACAGGCCGGTCAGTCTGAGGTCCCCGCAGCCCCGCTCCGCCCTGCTGGCCCCTTGTGTTCCATTGGCTGCACCCTGGGGTCGCCAAACCACCATGCCTCACGGCCATGGCATTTCTAGTGAGAAGGGCTGTCCAAAACCTCACTGCATTTTGGTGATTAGAGTGGCGTAGCCCCACTGTCCTGTCACCTGAAACTTGGGGATACTTGTTTCTGTACCTCCCATTCCTTGATTTATAAAAATAAAAGCTGAGCTTTTGGGAGCCAGTCAAGTCACACACTAGACAAGAAATTAGAGCCACAATGAACCAATTTAAACGCCTGCACATTCTAATGTGCTTTTCAAAAACAGGGAGTGGCTGCAGGGAGCATATTAAGTTGTTAGAGAAAATCAAAACAGCTCTGGAAGAAAAACAACACACAGGGAGAATCTCAGGCCCAATTCCCGGCGTAGCACACTGGGTCAGCCACCCTTCCCTCGGCCGACCCTCGGCCTGCGGCCTAGCGGCACTTCTGATGTCCTGTTTCTCTTCTCTTAGTCGTTCACGGGTTCTCCTTTGAAGGTCCCTCCCACCCAGGGCAGGCCCGGGGAGGGTGTCCTGGTTTCCAGCAGGAGCTTGTTGAACAACCAACCGATGACTGAGAAGAAAGAACCAACAATTTAGCCAATGTCAAGAAAAGGTTTTATTTATATTTTTCATTGTAAAGTAATAATTGACCTTTCTGGAAAATTCACAAACTGACTAAGAAAAAATAAGGGAAAAAACCTTCCAATGCTGGTCCCAACAACCACAGATGATCGTCCTTAACCAAGTGTCCTCCAAGGTCACTGTGCCTCTGCCCCACGCCAAGGTGAGAGGGGCCGGAGGGTCGCATGGGATGTGCTTAAGGGCCAGGCCACTCTGCCCACACTCCCTGGCTCTGGCCCAGTCACATGGACCCTCTAATGACAAGACTTCCCAGCCTTTTTGTGAGTGTAGTTTTTTGTGTTTGTTAATGTTTCGTTTTGCCTTTATTAGCTGTAGTGTTATGACTACTCCATATATAATTTTGTCTCATTTTTTTGTATTATCCTTATATCCTAAAGACCCCCTTCAAAATTCATGTTAAGCTTACTTTTTGTTGGTTGCATAATATTCTAAAGTCCAAGTATACCATAATTTAATGAACTAATCCCCTATTATTGGGCACTTAGGTTGTTTCTAGTTTTGTTTTTTTGCCATTTTAAATAATGCTGTGGTGAGATTTTTGGTGCATTAAACTTATACCCATTCTGGGCTAGTTCCACAACATTGGGCTTACTCTGTGCGAGGCATTGCGGGAGATTGGAGGATAAGCTGGACACAATCCCTTCCCATAAAATGCACATATAAATAACTTTAGTCCAAAGCAGGTTATAGTTACTATAAGCAGGCAACTAGAACTAGAATACGGGAGAGTTTTGCCTGGGTTTAATGGGATTTTGAGAAAGTCACAGGAGAAAATTTGAGACTTTGCAGCCACAGCCCAGGGTAAGCCGTGGGGTGGGCAGTCTAGGAAAAAGAGTTGGCTTGGCAGGTGACCTATGCCAGCTGGCAGGCATCATGTAAGGCAGAGGCAGCAAGTGGGTTGCAGAGCTAGCGCTAAGCCAGTTGATTGGTAGCAGCTGCCGTGGACCCAGGGTGGAGGAGAAGGAGGAACAACACGCGCTAACATGGCCATCCCCAGCCTGAGAGGGTCATTGACCTCAGGTGGAGCTCAGGGCTGGCATCAGCTCGTCTGATGCCCAAAACTGTGCTCCTTAGGTTGAGACCTCTTTGATCCATTCAGATCAATTTTCATTATGGGTCCAGATATCTCAGACTGTACTTTTGAGGTCCTCTTTTGGAGGGCCTTCTGCCTGAACAGATAGAAGAGAGTTGCCCGGGAGCCCCAAGCTGGAGGAAGAGGGGAGCAGGGAAGCTGAGAGGCCGAAGAGAAAGACACTTTCCCAGCCTGGTGCCCTGGGCCCACTGTCCCAGCTCAGCAGCAGTGAGAGGCTGGACCTGTTCTTCTTCCTGCCCATCTCCAGTCCCTTGGCTGTGTGACAACATGCTGGCCTCTGGCTATATGGCCCAACTAGGAGCACAGGGAGGGTGTTGGTGGTGGGGTGTGGGCCTGTCCCCCACCCACCAGCCTGCCTGGGGGCCTCCCCACAGCCCCTGCTGATCCCCTGTGGTCCTTCCCTCAGCCCTTGCAGGTGCCATGACTCAGCAGCCCCAGGAGGGCTTCGACAGGAGCGTGGAGGACGCCCAGGCATGGATGAAGGCCGTGCAGGAGCGGCTGCAGGTCAATGACAACACCCAGGGGCCCCGTGCGGCCCTGGAGGCCAGGCTCCGGGAGACAGAGGTATGCAGAGGCATGGCCTCAGGTCCCTGTGGCTGGGGCTGTCCGTGCCCTTCTCCCTCAGACCTCAGGTTTCCCATCTGTTAAATGGCCAGGGTGGGCTAGACAGTGCTTCCCAAACTTTGATGTGTGTACAGATCTCCTGGAGATTTTGTCTCAATGCAGATTCTTTCAGGTAGGTGGAGGTAGGGCCCAAGAGTCTGCATTTCTGACAAGTTCCAGGTAATGCCATTGTTGCTGGTCTGTGGGCCACACTCTGTTGGTAAGGGACTAAGAGCATGCCCTCTGACCTCCTGTCCCACCAGGGGCACCCGTGCAGCCAGGTGGGCCCCCCATCCCCAGCCGGCCCAGGCCTGACTTTCTGCCCCCCTGTGGCTGGGTCCCCTGCCAGGTCTGGGTTGGCCCAGATCTGCCTTCAGCAGGATAGGGAAGGGGCTCTGCCCAGTGACAGGAGTGACTGCCTGAGCTACTTCAGAGCCAGAGTCTCACTTTAACCACCCACCTGGTGCAAGGCAGGGCCTCAGTCCAAGTAGCACTAAAGGGCTGATACCCAGTACCTGGCCGGGCATTGTCGTGCCCTGGTCTGAGAGTGGGCTGCCAGGGGACAAGGGGGAAGAACCCTGAACTAAGAGTTAGAGACCTGAGTTATACTCTCCATGCTGATACTAGAGTACTGTGTGACCTTGGCCAAGTCCCTGTCCCTCTCTGGGCCTCATTTTCCCATCTGTAAATGAAGCCTACTTCTGGGGTCACATCTGTTTAGATATCCCATCATTCTAATTTGTCACCCACAATGGTTGCTCTTAGCAGATGGCCTGCCTCCTCCTGTGGCAAATCCATCACCCAGCCAGGCTGGAAGTGGTGGAGACCCCACACCTGGTTCCCTGTGTGCTTCCTTTTTTTGTGTTGTCTTACTGATTTTGTGCATTTTGTTACAAATATCTCATGCTGCTTTTGGAAGTGAACAGCAGAAATTAAGGATTTATATCACCTTTTCAGAAGCAATGTTTGGTTTAAGTGTCACCAGAACATCATGAGGGAGGAGCCATTATCTGCATTTTACAACTGGGGAAATTGAGTCTGCATATACATTCCCTCTGCCTAGAGGGCTTTCTCACTCGATCTAGCTCTCTTCTCTGCTCACCTCACCATCCAGTGGGGACACCTCCCCGACACATCACAAAAGAGCCGACCCACCCCTTCTTTCTGCCATCCCTGTGCCAGGGCCTGGGGCTATGGAGGTGGGCGAGGCACACCCTGCTCTTGAGGGTTCACAGCCGAAGGGGAGACAGGTACGCAAATAACCAGAGTAGCCACACAAACATGTGTGAGGAACATCCCTTATATGGGTCTCATGATGTTATTCTCCTTCTCTAAAACCTTCCATGGCTCCCCATTGCCCACCAAAGAAAAACTAAACTTCACCTGGCATCAAAAGTCCTCCACTATCTACACGACCCTGTTTTCCAGCCTCAGCTCCCCCCACTGTCGCACCTCCCAAGCTCACCCTCTCCTGTTGGCAGAAAACCTCCTTGATTTCCTAACATCGAGCCTTTGTGTGTTGCCTCTACTTGGAATGTTTGGGTCTGGGTGTGCGTGAGAAATGAAACACTCCCTGTCCACGAGTCTTTCCTGACCAACCTTTCCCCTCTCTCAGCCCCACACCTGACCTTCTCTGTCTGAGCATCACAGCCCTGCACGTGTACTCACTGCCTCAGGGCGCTTACCATTTGGAACTTTGTACCCTTTGTTGGTGGCTCTTTACCTCCTGGTGGAGGGTCTGGCTCCAGCAAAGGCAAGGGTGGCTCTTAGGAAGAGCCGTGAGCTAGGCCAGGGAGGACGGGCCCTGGAAGGCAGAGGGGGAACCTCCGCCAGGTAAGCCCCCACGTGAGTCCAGGCAGAATCCAGTCCTGGATTCTCTGCCACTGTTTCCTCCCAGGGGCTCGGGCACGCTGCGTTTTTTATGTGCTTTGACATTTCAAAACCGATTTCACAATAAGAAAGAAAACATTTCTCTTTTGCCATCTGGGGAAGAGAGCAGCTGGTGCCTTCCCCACCTACCCACAGACCTTCCTCCTGGGTTCCCTTGTGAGTCCTTTGCCAACTCAGTTAAGCATGTCACATCTCCAGTGCCTGTTTGCCACAGTGACAGGGGTTCCAATCCAGTTCTAATCCTTAGTAGCTGTGTGGCTGGGAATGGGTACCATGCCCTCCTGGAACCTCATTTTCCCATCTGTAAAATGGGAGAAGGACCCCCTTGCCCCTTGTGTTGCCAAGGGGTTGCAGGAGACTCGACAATCATCATGGAGGTAAAAGCCTTCTGTAAAGGGTGGCCGGAGATACTGCAGCTCCTGGGAGGCAGATGCACAGGGTTCAGAGGTTGAGAGCTTGGGTGCTGTGGCAACTCAGGAGAGATTTCCAGAGTTCCCTACACTTCAGCTTGCTCCTGGGAAAAGGGACAGTTGCTTCCTTGCAGGAAGGAGGGAAGATTAAGGCAAGTAATTTATGGGCATACTTGGCACAGTGCAGGGTATTCTTTCAGAGCTGGCCACACAGAGGCAGTTGTTTCTTGTGGTTTTAGATGCTGGGATACATACCATGTGCACTGTCCCTGCCCAGCCCCGAGCCCCCAGGAGCTGCTCTTGCATCTTGTTTTCTTCGCTCTCTGGTTCCCAGCCTCCCCAGTCTTGCACCTGGGTCCTGGCCTCAGCCAGGCAGCTTCCTCACAGGCTTCCAGGCCCCCTTCCTGGTCAGGGGCACCCTAGCATTTCCAGGGGCTTGGCTTCCAAAAGCCAAATGCATCTTGCTAAATACATCTTGCTTCTCTACCTTTGTACAAACCCCCTTCTCTAATTGTCTGCACTATCGCTAAGGCTTGCTTGCCAAGGCTACCTCCTCCGTGAAGCCGCCTTGGATTTTCCCCATCCCTCCTTGAGCTCCCACAACGCTTTGTGGTCTCTTACGACTCTTTTTGAGTTGTCTGTGCTCTTGTCGGCAGCATTGGAAGTGCCAGGCTGTGTCCTGTCCCCCCAGCCTTGAAGTGCCAGGCTGTGTCGTGTCCATCCAGGACCCCAGGGCCCGACATACTGCTCAGCTGCTGGTCGGCAGGTCCCAGCTGTGTTCAGGGAAATCCCTGAGAAACCCCATTCCCCTACTCTCCTCATCTTCTGATTCTCCTCCTCCCTGAGGATTTTCCCTCCCTCCAACCCCCACGTTACTGCTGTCCTCATTGGCTGCTTCAATTTGGAATAATTTTGTGGCTGCAGTTCTAGGACTCCTTCCCAGTGGCAGCCTTTGCCAGGCACTCCTGGACCACATCCTTCCTGGCGATGGGCTATAAAGAACCTCGAGTGCCAGCCAAAAAGCAGAATCACTGGGGCAGCGAAGGAGGGTAGAATCTACTTCTCAAAATTTGGCTTTGGCAGCTCAGTCACAGCCTCTGGCCTCTCCTGGCTTCAGGCCCACGGCAAACATCCCACTGGTTGGTGTTTCAGGGCAGATGTTTCTGCTTTGGGTCAGGTGGGGCTTGGGTTCTGCTTGCCTTTGGACTGGCCAGTGCTCTCCCTTTAGCAGGGAGGCATCAAACTCACTCCCTTGAAAAGGGCAGTGGGCCTCAGGGTCTCTATGTCACCACCCCTCTCCCCCTAGTCCAGCTTGTGTCTCCCACAGGAGGATAAGGAGGGCAGAGTTCCACAGGCCTGGGGCAGATC
The DNA here is from genome assembly GCA_023783475.1 of Daubentonia madagascariensis. Classification (NCBI taxonomy): domain Eukaryota; kingdom Metazoa; phylum Chordata; class Mammalia; order Primates; family Daubentoniidae; genus Daubentonia; species Daubentonia madagascariensis. The sequence continues at coordinate 52,768,583 of JAKFHU010000485.1, read as the reverse complement.
ACACAATCAGGACGCCAAGCTTTGGACTCTCGGGACTTTCCGGGCCTGGCTGGCTCCTCCTGGGTGTGGCAAAGAGAGATTGAATTTCTCTTCTTCCCCGAAGTTGTTGGCTCCCTTGATTTACAGAGCGGGATTCCACCCGAGCTGAAATTGGGCAGCAGGTGTAGAGGAGGCCTCTGGCTGCTGCAGAGACTCTTTCTGCAGAGCTCATGGTTTCTGTGCGTCCCTAGCTCCCTTGTTTGTGAAATTGGAATTACCACGATGCCCATCTCGCTAGCTTGGGGAGCACGACTCTTCTTCACAACTCTGGGAGCCAGAAATAACATCTTCTTCTTATTATTTTTAATCAAATTAAATCTCTCTCTGGATGGTAAGAAATTCATCCTCAGCCATGTTGTGGGACCCTTCTCCTGAGTGGTATGAGATGTCCTGGGTGGGTGACCATACTGTCCAGGACATTCCACAGTGGCCTTGGGATCTTTAGCGCATGCTCACTACCTTTGTCTTTCACATGGCTGCTCGCTGCTCAGAGGGACTCGGGGGTCCCTGTCTGGGTGCTTGCTGCAGCCACTACCCTCTGGGACCCTGCCACATCCTGCTACTTGGCCAAATAAACTCTTTCTGTGTCTTGGGGAATCTCCCCTCTCTTCACTGTCCCTGAGCCCCACGCCCTCACACGCACACCAGGCAAGCTGTGGAAGGAGCTTGTTTAACCTTGTCCTTTGATAACGCGCGTAGGACGAGAAGCCCCTCTATGCTGTCCACCTCATCCTCCTCCTCGTCATTAACCATCGTCATACGAAGTGACAAGAAGGGTTGGGACCAGTGCCCAATTGCTCAACAGTCTACAAAGTACACTCACTTATATCATGTTTGAATTAACAGTATTTTTAAAATTAGTATTATAACCCTGTGAGGTAACAAAACAGATTGTTGTCTCTGTCTCAGGATGAGAAAGGAAGACCCAGAGTGGTCGAGTGACCTGTCTGGGGCTGCACAGCTGTCGGGGGGGCAGCATTTGAGATGTCAGGAGCCCTTTCCCCACCCCATCCACAGAGAAGGGTCAGGGACACCAGGCCACTGGGGCAACAGTCTGAGGAAACTGACTGCCAGCCCGCAGGGAGACAGGCTGGGGATCCGAGCTTGATCTCAGGCAAATGTGTGCTGTCAGGAAACACAGATCCAAAGGCAAGTAAAAGATGCTAATGCCCAGGTGCAGGGGCTCACACCTGTAATCCCAGCACTTTGGGAAGCTGAGGTGGGAGGATGGCTTGAGGCCAGGAGTTTGAGACCAGCCTGTGCAACATAGCAAGACCCAATCTCTACAAAAATTTTTTAAAGAAATTAGCCAGGTGTGGTGGCACATGCCTGTAGTCCCACCTACTCAGTGGGCTGAGGCAGGAGGATCGCTTAAGCCCAGGGGTTTGAGGTTACAGTGAGCTATGATGACACCACTGCACTCCAACCTGGGCAACAGAGTGAGACCCTGTCTCAAAACAGAAAAGATAATAAAAATAGTGAACAATTGGTGGCTGAGAACGTGGCATGGGCCAAGCAGTGTGCTAGTGGCTGTCCCCACATTGCCCAGTGCTTACTGTGACCCTGGCAGCACAACTGTGATTTCCCCCCATTTCATAGGCCTAGAGGATTTAAGTCCCATGACAGAGGTCACACAGGGAGTAGGGAGTGGCCTTGGAATAGGAATCTAGTCATATTTGACTACAGAGACCAAGCTTGAGCTGCCAATGAACTGGAAAAATAAAAATAAATAATGGCAATAGCTAGCGTTAATTGGAGACTGACTATTTGCAAGACGTCATGTGTTAGTGTTGGTCCTCCAAGAAGCTGACCCCAAGATGAGATTGAATGTGCATGGCATTTATTAGGGGAGCCGCCCTTGAAAGATGGGGAGGGAGGGAGGGATCTGGGAGAGGCTGGGAGAGACGGGAGAGAAGGATGCAGGTCTGACCCCAAGGACAGGAGAGCGTGGAGAGAGGTGGGGGCAGGAGGCAGCGTTTTAGACTGCCATGGATTCTGCGGGAGTTCGCAAGGCTGTGGGTTGTCCTTGGGTTAAAGTCACTCACCCAGCGTCTCCCAGGAATGGACTGCCTTGGTGTTCCTGCTGGCTTGGTCTCTGGGGGGAGCAGCCCAGGAGCAAGGCCTTGGTGTACACTGCAAAATCAGAGACGATTCTGGAGCCCCAGCTGGGGCCCTGGGTCAAGCTGACTCCCTGCAGTCCACCTGAGAGGCAGATCGTCAGACGTGCGCTGTGACATGCACTTTACATGCATTTTCTCATTTAATCCTGAAAAAACTTCTGAAAGGTAGATACTATTAATACCTCCACCTTATAAGTGAGAAAACCAAGTCCTAGGAGAGAATGAGCCTTGTCTGAGTTCACATAGCTGGAAATGGGCCAAGTGGGGCAGAGAAGGCACAGGGCAGTTCTCTGCTAACCTCCGTGTCTCCTGCCTCCCACCCCCAGAACCCCTAGCAGGTTGCCCAAGGCCCCAGCAGAAGGCATGCAGGTGCAGGGCCTGCGATGTGAACCCTGGCTGCTCTGGCCTCCGAGTCCTGGCTCCTTGCGCCATGCTGCTGCCTTCCCAAGGCTGTGCCTGTCTACATTTGCCTAACCCTGGAAACTGGCTTTTGTGTCCACAACAGAAAATATGCCAGCTGGAGCCGGAGGGGCGTGTGAAGGTGGACCTGGTGCTGCGGGCGGCTGAGGCCCTCTTGGCATGCTGCCCCAGGGACCAGAAGCCCGAGATCCTGGCCCGGCTGAAGGACATCAAGGCCCGGTGGGAGGAAACAGTCACCTACATGACTCACTGTCACAGGTAGGGCGGCCAGGGCTGGGGACTTCTGCCCAAGGGACGTTTCTCCAGTGCTGGAATTTCTGGGGACAGGATGTTCTCTTGGGATTTGTGCCAGCCTTGCCTGCCTCTTTCTAATTATAATCAAGCTTAATGATGATAATAGACACTGGGAGCCCAGCGTGTTTTCCCAACAATTCTTGATAGACTGGGCTGTGTGCGTGTCCTCTGGAAGAATGACAGAATGGCTCTGGAGAAAGGCCTGCTGCCCTGCTGGCACTGCAGCCCAGATTCCCTACTTGTACCAGGGAGTCAGGGGGTGGTTGTGTGGGGTGTGGGGTGTGGGGAGAAGCAGAGACTCAGACCTGGCACTGACGCTTGCCCCGCTGATTACTTCCTATGTGGCCTGGGGAAAGTTACACGACCTCTCTGAACTTCAAGTGCCTCCTCTGGACAATGTGGGTCATCAAGTGCTCCTTGAAGGGTGTCAGGAGGATGGAAGGGGATAGTCAACGTCGAGAGCAAGGCACAGTGCTTGGCACAAGTAGGCCCCGTGAGCAGGAGCTGCCGGTGTCCTCCCCATCCTTGTAGAGCAGGAACGTGAGGGCAGACGGGAGGGAAATTTGCACGGTGCTTTCTGCTTTCCAGACCCTTGCACTTAAAATTCCAAACAAAATGGCTTAACGTTGGCTGGAGACATAGAGCCACCTCCATGCTACACATGGGGAACTGAGGCAGGTGAAGAGGCAGGTTTATGAAGTGAGTTCACAGCCCCCCCAGAACCCACATGCAGGCCCCCAGTCTTCCATCCCCACCGGGTGTGGCCAGCCCACAGATGCAGTGCTGCCCTGTAAGTGACTGGACATGTCCCCGGTGGCAGTCTTCTCCTGACTGTCAGAGGACGTGCATGTGCTAAGAGCCGGGGCAACTGTGTGAGTCCCGATGCCAGAGAGAAATGACTGGGGGGATCCATGCATGGAGAGTGGGAGCCACGGCCATAATTTGGGGTGCTGGAAGCGAAGGGCTCCCCAGGCTGCCTCCCCAAGGCTGGTGGTTCTGGGAGCGAGTCTGGAATCTGGGGTACCTGGCCCATAGCCTCACGGCACAGGAGGGTCTCATCCAGGGGGACTGAGGGAAGGCCCGAATCTGGGTGGCAACCAGCTGCCCAGGCGACTCTGAGGCCAGAGCGGGCATCATCATGCCCCCATCCCATAGCCCCCTGGGATTGGCGAGGGCCGTGGCCCCCCGCCCAGCAGCCAGTGGGTTGCCTCACAGCCTGAGGTCTCTGCCCACAGCCGCATCGAGTGGGTGTGGCTGCACTGGAGCGAGTACCTGCTGGCCCGAGATGAGTTCTACCGCTGGTTCCAGAAGATGACGGTCACGCTGGAGCCCCATGTGGAGCTGCAGCTGGGCCTGAAGGAGAAACAGTGGCAGCTGAGCCACGCCCAGGTGCTGCTGCACAACGTGGACAGCCAGGCTGTGCTTCTGGACCGGCTGCTGGAGGAGGCGGCCTCCCTGTTCAACAGGATCGGGGACCCCAGCGTGGATGAAGATGCCCAGAAGAGAATGAAAGCCGAGTACGATGCAGTGAAGGCCAAAGCCCAGGTGAGGCTTGGTGGGCTCCCTCTCCACCCACCCATCCATTTATCTACCCCATCTACCCATACAGCCACCTGTCTGCCCACTAACTATCAATCCATTTACTCACCCGCTCACTATCACCCACCCAACACCCTTTGCACACCCACCTTCCATCCACCCTCCCTCCCATCCATCTACCTACTCACCCGTCATCTCCCCCACTAAACTCCCAATCTCCCCCAATAAATCCCATCCACTCACCCATCACCCATCGCTTGCCTACCTGCCCATCTGTTCACCACCCACTCTCCTACCCACCTGTTGACTCACTCATCCATCTGCCTCTCCACCAACCTAACCAGTCTCCTATTCATCTCTTCAACTACTCAATCCCTCATCAACTACTTAACTACTGGCCACCGTCCATCAACTCAGTCACCTACCCGTCAACCCACCCACCTCTTCACCTACAATTCGCTCCTCATCTCTCCACTGCCTAACTACTCACTATCTACTATCTACCCACTTGTCCATCCACCCATTATCCACCATCCAGACATCTAGTCTTGCTCAGTGCTTAATACACATATGGGCGTGGTGACCGGCTGACTGACGGGCTGAGATGTTTGCTGTCACCTGAACAGCTTCCCTCCTCTCCTCCCTCCTCTTTCTCTTTCTCTCCCTCTCCCTCCCTCCTCTCTTCCCTCCCTCCTCCTGCCCATCCTTCAGTGTTTCCTCCTCTGCTCTGTCTTGCCCTTCCCCATCCCTCTGCCCAGCCTTTGTTTATGTTCCCTCACCTCATTCTTGCCTTGATTTTGAAACAGTTCATTGAGTTATTAAGTTCTATTATTTTTTTTTTTTTAGAAATTCTAGTTGGTTCTTTACTATGTCCACTGGTTCTTTTTTTAAAATTATGTCCTTTTCCTCTGAAATTTTACATTCCTTCCAGACACAGCATATATTCTTAATCATTCCAAGCATACCTACTTTACAGTCTCCGTCAGATTGTTCTGGTAGCTGAAGTTCCGGGGTCTAATGCTATTGTCTATTGTGTCTCCTGACACAGTGGATTGTTTCTTTGAGGGTTTTATAATTTTAAGCTGTGGCCTCATCCTAAGCAGGGCTTTATCTGCAGAATCCCATGGCTGGGACATACCCCTAGGGTGGCTTTGTGTCTGCCTCATCTAGGCTCTCCTGGAGAATTATCTTCATGGTTTCTATTTTTATGTCAATGTATTAACTTGGGGGTTCCTGAATCGAGTGGGTACTCTAAATGTGAACCCCAGGCCAAAATCATGCAACAGGCTCCTAGCTCCATATTCTGAAAGGTGACTCGGCTTTTCTTTGGTTGGTTGGTTGGGGTATTTTTTAAGCCTAGGCTAAAACACATACATTTCCTTCTTGTGTTATGTGTGTGGAAAGACTTTTTTCTAGTTCGCCCTTTGGCTGGGTGGGGGCAGCCACTTGAGGTTCTGCCTTTTGCAGTGGTCTCTGCTTCCTCTGGGCCCAAAGTGTTACTTCTTACTCCATCTTGAGCATTAAACCCAAGCTTCTAGTACCCAAGACTTCAAGCACACATGTGAGTTTACCAGGCTGGTTTCCATAGCATCTTTACTTCTGGTCCATGAGGACATCCCTTACCTTGTGCGACGTGGGTCTGCATTTTAACAATGCTTGTTATATTTTATCCAGCATTCCTGGCTCTCTGTAGTGGAAGGGCATTCAGGCTCTCTGGTCTGCTGCTATGCTGGAACTAGAAGCCTCCTGGGTTCTTCATACCGACAATTTAAGGGAAATAAGTTCTATAATGAGGAGAGATAAGGAATCCATCAAGAACAAGACTCTGGCCCCTGAAAGCTTGGGAAGGGACCTGGGTTCCAGGCCAGGCACTGCTGCTTCCCAGCTGTGTGGCACTAGGGCAGCTCACCCTCCCTGTAACCAGGTCATGAGGCTGTGTGAGCTACATGTGAGCTCTTTGAAAACTGGCAAGCATATAAAGGATCACCTCTATTGTCAGTAGCAGTGAGAATAAAGAGCAACAACAATGTGTTTGGCATACAGCAGGTGCTGGGAACTAGTTATTGAATGAATGAGAACCCCACCCCTGCAGCTTGAAGGCGAGCCACCCCCAGAACCCCAGAGGGGAGCGACAGGAGGTTCCTGGGGTGGCTGCACAGGGACCCAAATGGATAGGCAAGGCAGGGGTTGGGCCTGGCTCTTGCACATGTAGCCAGTTGGCCCTCACTGGGCCCTGACAAGTCCCAAGGGACAAGGGCAGGCTTAGCAGCAATCCTGTCTCCAGGGCTGCCCCTTGGTTGTGGAGGGGACAGGTGCCTGGCCCCACAGCCACCTTGCTGTGATGGTACAGGAAACAGGTGCTTGTGCCCATCAATAGAGAGCCTCTGGCGCAGGGTGCAGAGGGAAGGAAATGGAAAGTGGTTGGTGCACGTATGTGCGTGCGTGCATGTGTGCATGCATGTGTGTGCATGCATGTGTGTGGAGGGCAGATGCTGGGGCGCCAGGTGAGCACCGATTCTGGCCCAGATGCAGAAATGGTCACCTCAGAGAGCCTCGTCATTGCAGGGTACTCTCCCCTCACATGATCCAAAAGACAATAGGACTCACAACTCTTATCCACGGACGCTGTCTTTTCTGAGCCTCTTCATGTCTCTGAACTCATTGGTCCCCAAACCTTCTTAAGAAGTAGACAGAGAAGGTGTTATTGGCCCCTTTTTCAGATTAAAAAAAAATGTGAGGGTCAGATACCAGTGGCCCACTAGAAAGAACCAGAAGTTCTAGGCACTCCCAAGGTGGGCTCAGCCTTTTGTTGTGCCTCAGGTCGCAGGTGAGTCACCGTACCTATGCGCATCAGGGTGCGCCAGGGCCCCCGGTTCTCCTGAGGGTCAGGCTGGGAGAGTGGAAGGGAGGTTTGCAGCTCCAGGAAGAGGGTGCATTCTCTTCCAGGGTTCACAAGGCGAAGGCCCAGCTGGCCGGGTCCTGGGGCAGGAGTGTGGGGGCCTCTGTGCTGTGGGGAGACAGTGGTGGTGATGGCATGGGGGAGGGAGCTGCCTCCCTGGTGGAAGCCCTCAGAGTTGCCAGACGAGCTGGTTGATTCCAAGCCCAACATGGTGTCTGTAGGGCGACTGGATCCTGCATAGACAAGTGAGTTCAGTTTGGCTTTTTTAGCTGTCGGCTGAAGCCCAGGACCTTTGATCATCTCTTCCTGGACCCTAGAGGTTTGGGAAATTTAGTCTTACTCATGGGCAGCCCATTTTCAGGTGGGGCGGGGTTGTGGTACACCGTGGAGGTGTTTCTTGTCTCTCCCAGAGCTGGCCGTGGGGAAGACTGAGAGGTCGATGGGGAGGGGCCGGGAAAGGCCCTATGTCCCCTTTGAAGTTTTATTCAGTATGTCCTATGAGGGTGCATTTTCATGGGGCAAGAAGCCATAGCTTCCATAGGATTCCCACAGGGGCCTTGACCTTCAGAAGACTGAGCAGCTCCTGAGAGGGGCAAACTTCTACCTCGCCCTTGGCAAGAGATTTAACCTCCCACCCTAAGGTCCTCATCTGCAAAGAGGAACATGGCCCCCAGGCTTCAACCTCCTGGGCACACCCCGGCTTTCCAGCTCTGGAAAGGACTCTGGCCCCATTCCAAGCAGGGTGGGGAACTCTGCATGTCCAGGGGCCCCTGAAGATCCTTGGTGCCCTAGATGCCTCTTGATCCCTGCTCTGTACACCTGATAAAAGCCTCCCCTTGCTAAAAAGGCTCCCTCAAGGCAGTCGTCTAACCTCAGTAACAGGGCAAGGGCCCTGTCAGGACCAGCCCTGGTGTCTTCCCAGGGGTCCAGGCCTAGGCTCAGGGTGGGGAGGGTTTCTGGGGTATGAGACATAGTAATACCTCTACTTTCAGCAACAAGAGCCCACCTGTTCCTCGTGCTAGGTAACGGGCTACTGTTTCACCTGTAAAGGCCCACTTTTGACATCCAACATGTTGCTTAGCAAAGCCTCTTGTGTTGATGGGGACAGAACCACAGAAGCACCATGGGGGCCCCCTCTGGACTGTAGCCTTTGACCAGCCCCTGGAGCGAGATTACTCATTAGGGCACTGGGTGAAGCCCAGAGGGGAGCAATAGCACACTTTCAACCCAAAGCATTTGCAAGTAAAATATAGATAGAGCAGCCTGGCTGCTGGGAGGGTCTTGTTTGTTTGTTTTTAATCCACTAATTCTGCTTTCTGAAGGGCCAGGCCAATAGTAGCATCCTCCGCCTCCCTGTGTCCCGTGGCGGCCCTCACAGAAGGCCCATCTGTCTGGCATCTCAGAGTGAATCAGAGCTGCTCGTGCAGCCCTTTACAGAGGCATAAATCCGTGCTGCCCCTGTTAATTGGCTGGGTTTTGACAGTCCTGACAACTCAGCCTGGCCACCGATGGTTTAATTGTTTGGTCTAATGAGAAGGTTGAGCACCTTCCCATTTGTCAGCCTGTCATCCTCGGGGTGGCTGGGCCCGGCCGGGCTGGATTCTGCTCTGTAGTTGTTACGCCTGGCACAGATCTCATCTGGATCCCTGCCCTGCCTGCGTGTCCTCTCGAGCGCCTGCTCCCTATCATATAGACTTTTATTTATTCTGGACCTCGCTGAGTGCCAGCACCTCACCATTCACAACTCGAGCCACTGGCCGGCACTTTCATGAGAGTGTTCACTTCCCTGCACATCTATCACCATCAGCGGCAGCCAGTCTCTGCTCGTTTATTCCTGAACCACTTTGTTTCATAAATGAGCCTTTACTGTGGGTGGAGAATGCTCTCTGGGAGGGTTTTGATAGATGTAAATGAGCCATCAGGAAGGGGGGCCCAGCAAGGGAGCTTGCCAAGGAGGCCCCAACACTGACTTTAGGGCCACTGGCAGAAACACAAAGGGGACTGCCCCAGTGTCTTGGTCCACTTTCAGGTTCAAGTAGCATCCACATTTTAAAAGAACTTAGCTCTTCACTGAATGGTCATTAGAGAGGGGCTCCTTCATCTCTACAATGGGGATATTTTCTCCAGTGGTTGTTGCAAAGGTTGCAATGCATTAGTATTTCTAGATTTGGTGAGGAGCTTCTCAGAGGAGGAGAAGACATATACAAATAGGTAGGGAAGTTTTTCAAATCCACTTGCCCGTCCACTCTGCCCAGTTGAGAACTTTTGACTTAGCTTCATAGATGGTCAGGACCCCTCTGGACATGGCCTGGCTCCATGGTGAAGATATGAGGTCAGCCAACTACGGTCCGTATGCCAAATCCAGCTTGTGTTTGTATGACCTGTGAGTTAAGAATGGTTTTTTACATTTTTAAATGGTTGGGAAGAAATGAAAAGCCAAATATTTCATGATATGTGAAAATGATATGAAATCCAAATTTCAGTGTCCATAATTAAAGTTTTATTGGAACACAGCCATTCTTTACACTTTATCTACGGCTGCTTATGTGCTTCAGCATAAGTAGCACACAAGCTGTTGAGTAGTTGCAACAGAAACCATATGGCAGGCAAAGCTAAAAACATTTCCTATGTGGCCCTTGACAGAAACAGTCTGGCAACCCCTGGGCTCGAGCAGTGATCTTAGAGTTCGACACTTGCTGTTTGAATTTCATCTGTGAGGCCCACAAGGGTTCCATGGTATCCCAATTCCAGTGTGGATATTTGCAAAATGGGAGGGTTTTGTGATTGTTTTGAGTATTAAATAAGATAATGCTTTCAAGTTCCAGGCACATATAGGTGCTTATTAAATAAGAGTCACTTCTTTGCTTTTTCTTGGCTTTCCTTGAAAACTTCCCTCCAATGGCAGATACTCTAGGATTATTCTTCCTGCCATCCAGGAGGCATTCACAGAGCCTGCCCTGAGCTAGACCCTGAGAGATGGAACAAAAAGGGGCAACCTTGTTTGTGGGGACCTCTTGGCTCCCCCAGCAGGTGACAATGCCATAGACAAGTGTGTGATAGAGTTGCATCCATGTGTTTTGGGAACACAAAGGGAAGGCTGTGAATTCAGACTGGGGTAGTGGCCAAGGCTTCAGAGAAAGAAGGGGCAGCTTAGTGGTTAGCGTTGCCAACTGGGTACCCTCTGGAGGTGTGAGAAGGGGCACAGGGAACTCAGGAGATGATCAACAATGACTTGCAGTTATTAAGTGCTTACTAGCTACCAGGTACAGTTCTAGGGGTGGTGTGAGCTCTGACTCATTTCATCTTACTGCACCCCAGTGAGGCAGGTGGTGGTGTTAACCGCACCATACAGATGAGGGAACTCAGGCACAGAAGGGTTAATTATGTATCCCAGGTGGGGCCAGGGTTCAAGCCACAGGCAGTGGGCTCCAAAGCCCAGGGACCTGACTGCTGGACCACAGAGCCACATTATGGAGACCTGCCCTTGAACACCAGGCTTTGGGGCTTGGACTTGAGCCTGGGGGCAGTGGGGAGCCATGGCGAGGTTTAAGGAAACAGTGCTGTGATCAGGGAGTGTTTTGAAAAACAGAGGCTCTAGGAGCACAGTGGGTCTTATAGCAGGGACACTCATTTCCCCAAATGTCAGTCACCCTCAGGACATCATATTGCCCCTGTGTGGTTAGACCTTCGGCGGGATTGGTTGAAAACAGAGATGATTCCAACCCATGCAGTGAATATCATCCTGTTCATGGGGAAATGGGGGCAGCTTGTCAGTTATCTGCATACCCTGTAGACACTGTTGTGTAATGGAGCTTGGCACTTTCCCAGCTCAGTGACCTTGGGCAAGTCACTGCACCTCTCTGTGTTTTAGTCTTCATCTGCAGACTGGGACAATAATGGTGCCACCCTATGGGGTAGTCAGGAGAGTTCATGAGATCATGCACGTAAAGTTCTTAGAGCAAGTGCCCAGAACCTTGGTGAGCGCTCACAGTGATAAGTGTTATGCAGTAGTAGTAGTGTTAATGTTGTTGTGCTGCTGTTATCACATCCCAGTCTTGAGAGCCATTCGTAGGACTTGGCTGCATAGTTGACAGCGTCCAGTGCCAACATGTCTTGGTCTCCAAAGCTGAGAGTCTCTTGGCATATTGCTCATAAGGTGGAACAGAGCATCTGGGAGCTCTTTGTGTCCAGAGAAACGGCTGAGGGTTGTTTGCATCTATCCTCAACACACACGTATATGCACACCCAGGTAGGCTGCGTGTCTTCCGGCCGCAAAGGCCAGGGGTGGCCTGGGCTGGAGACCCTCATGGCTGGTGATTCTCCCCTCCCACAGGACCGGGTGGCCCTGCTGGAGCGGGTGGCCCAGGAGCACGAGCAGTACCAGGCAAGCGTGGACGAGTTCCAGCTGTGGCTGAAAGCTGTGGTGGAGAAGGTGAATGGCTGCCTGGGGCGGAGCTGCAAGCTGCCCATCCCGCACCGCCTCTCTGCGCTGCAGGTAACCCCTGGCTACATCTAGACTGGAGAGAGCTAAGGTGTCTGCTGAGGGGGTGCTCACAGGGGGGGTTCTATGTCACAGTTTATTTAATAGGACAGTGCTGGGTGCCACGGGAGATACAGACATCCACAGCACACAGACCCCTGTGAGGAGAAGTATGGGATCCGGTACAAAATGTTTGGGGTCTGGGCTGCTGTATGGAAATCTCTGAGCCAGCAGGGCATTTGGAAATCCAGGACCACAGCAGCATAGCCTAGGCCAGTGGGTCTCAAATGGGAGGCATTTGGCAATGTCTAGAGACATTTTTGTTTGCCACAACTGGGGGTGGTGCTGCCACTGGCCTCTAGTGGGTGGAGACCAGGGGTGCTGCTAAACATCCTACAGTGCTCAGGACAGCCCCCCACAATGAAGAAGCATCTAGCCCAAAAGTCAGTAGTGCCAAGGGGGGAAGAAGCCTGGTGTGGCCTCAGCCTGCAGTGAGGGAAGCAGGGTCTTCTCTGGCCTTTCCCACTTGGCCTTGGTGAGCTGGAGTCCCTCTGTAAGTGAGTGGATAGATCATGTCCAGTAATTCAAGGACCACTTTATAATTCTTCACACAACTGTGCAGCACCTGTACTGTTCCTTTACCATTTGTATTTAAATTGACTAGCTTTTAAAAAAACTGATGATCATTTATTGAGAAAGAAAACGCATATCACTGTCATAGATGGAAAAGCCAGCACCATTCAACCATTTGTAATTAGTAGATAATTAATAGATAATTGTATTTATTTAGATGAATAAATACAACGAAACCAAATGGAGCCATTAGGTCCTATTTGAATCTGCAGTGTTGCCAGCGGAAGGCTCTGAGCCTGAGGCTGCCTCTCTCTTTGTTAGAAAGGAAGATTAAGGAATGTCAGAAAGTGTTCAAGAAAGAGAAGCACGCAGCAGAGACTTTCTCCTTGACTTAGTCAAATGACTTGAAAAAGACTTGGGCGAGTAACAAGGTTCATGTTGCAAGTCCCCGCTCGTGAGGCAGACAGCCCGCCCCTCGGGAAGGCCCCTGTGGCTCTAACCCAGGGGTCTGGGAATGATCTGCGTGGCATTCCCAGGTGTGCTCTGGGGAATGCAGCGCGTGTTTTTCTCCCTCTTCTTTCCCCCACCCCCTTCCCCCTTCAGGACATCGCCAAAGATTTCCCCAGGGGCGAGGCGTCTCTGCAGCGGCTGGAGGAGCAGTCTGGGGGGGTCATTCAGAACACCTCCCCCTTGGGTGCGGAGAAGATCACCAGGGAACTAGAGGAGATGGGGAAAGTTCTGGAGAAGCTGCGTGTCCTCGGGGAGGAGGAGGAGGAGCGGCTGCGGGGCCTGCTCCAGTCCAGGGGAGCCTGTGAGCAGCAGATCCGGAGGCTGGAGGCCGAGGTGGCCGAGTTCAGGGCGGGCCTGCAGAGGCTGGCCCAGGACGGCCCGGAGCCCACGGAGAAGGCGGGGACGGAGGACGAGCTGGTGGCCCGCTGGAGGCTCTACTCGGTGAGCAGTGATGGGCCAAGCCACCTAGCAGGCCAGGTGCTGTCTGTGCTGCAAGGTGTTGCCACTGGGACTCTTCTGTGCGGTGGGAGGTGCTAGACCTGAAGCACACTCTGGCTGTCCTGGGGTATCTAATTTCCCTGAGGGCGCCATAGACAAGTTGGGTGTTTATCCCCATTTTCTGGGTGAGGAAACTGAGGCCTAGAGTGATTCCCCCCACCTTAACATTCCCAGGGCCACACAGGGAATTGGTAAGTAGATAAGACTAGGGGTAAATTGGGCAGCCAGGTTTGGGCCTCAAAGCCACTCCCTTGCCCAATGGTGGGATGAGGAAGGGGCTTCCTCAGCATGGAGCGGGGAGTGTTAGGTCGGAAGGGGAAGCTCTTATCGTAGAGATGATGAGGAGCAAACACGATGGGGGCTCTGCAGGCCAAGCAGCGGGCAGTGGGTGGGCAGGATGGGCTCCAGACCCGGACGTGAAGTCCAGTCAGAGGACACCTGCCCTTCCCTGCCCCGTGTGCGCTCACAGGAGGCTTGACTTGTGGACAAAGAGTTTTAAAATAAGGATCAACGACCCTCCCCCACCTGTCCTTATTTATTGTTGACTCAGTATGACGACTCCATTAAAGGACATATCTAGAAGGAAAGTCACTGTAGATCTCACCTCCTCTCTGCCATGATTGTTCTATTATTTTCTCTCCCTTCTAGTCTTTGCCCGTGTGCAAAAATATTTTTATAGGAAGAAACAAAGTGTTGGTACTCTTTAGGGCTCTCTTCTCACTAAGTCTTGCAGCAGAACAGATTACCCTGCAATGATCATCTTCCCACAAAAAGAACCTTCTGCCCTTCAGGACTGTCTGCCTCAGCATGCATTGGTGGTGGTGCGGGGCACTGGTTAAGGACGGGGACTTTGGGACCAGACAGCCTGTGTCCAAGCCCCGGTTTCTGTCCTTGCTAGCTAACGGGGTGGCTTTGGGGGAATTGCTTTGACCTCAGTTATATGTGAAATGAGGGTGATGACAGGGACCTCCCACGTTCCCTGTGAACACGTGAAAGCCAAAACAGTGCCTAGATGGCATCTGCCAAAAAGGCAGGGCTCAAGAAGTACCGGCTCTTACCGTGAGCTCCATATAGGATGGGGGGAGAGGGAAAGGCCAAGAGAGCCCTGCTAGTCCCATCTCAGAGACTTTTAGGGAAACCACAGGCACTTGCCCAGCCTGGCTGTTTCTGGAGACCCACGCAGAGGCAGGAGGCTGACCACGCCCCTACAGGGTCTCTCTGCCCTACCTGATTCAGGTGTGACCTCGATTACCATCAAGTCATGTCTAACCAGAAGCCAATGAAAGGGAATCTCAGAGTTTATTACTTTTTTTCTCAAACCAGGGTTCATGCAGTGAAAAAGAAATTAAGACTGTTCCCCCCTCCCCACTGTTTTTTGTTTTTTGGTTTTTTTTAGAAACAGGCAAACTTCAGGGAAGCGTGTTTGTGTCCGGGCCTCAGTGGAAAGAGCACCTTACAAAGAAAGTCTCTGTCAGGGTGATGTTCATCTTCCAAATCATGACAGTAAAGGTTTTTATTTACCCAGTGGGTGCTGTTCTGGTGCCTATGTGGAAGGCAAGGTCATGGTCCTCCTTTTATAGACAAGGAAGCTGAAGCAGGAGAGGGTAGACGACTTGCCTGTGGTTATACACCCTACAGTGGAGGCCAGGATTTGAACTTGAACCCAGAAGTCTGACTCAAGGGCACATGCTTCTTTTTATAAATTTTTTTTATTTTTAAAATTAATTAATTAATTTTTTTGCAGACAGGTTCTCTCTCTGTCGCCCCAGCTAGAGTGCAGTGGCATCATCACAGCTCAGTGCAACCTCAAACTCCTGGGCTCAAGCGATCTGCCTGCCTTGGCCTCTCAAAGTGCTGGGACTGCAGGTGTGAGCCACCATGCCCAGCCACGGGTTCATGCCACTCTGTCAGCTCAGGCTCCCAGTTTTAGAAAATTAACATCATGAAAGAAACAGACAGGAACACAGGCATCAGTGCTCATCAGACTGTGACCACGGCTGAACTTTCTGCCTGCAGTCCTGAGACCTCCCCACAGAGAGGAGGGGCCAGGAATGATTGGTGATGTCCCTCTGCTGACCGGGGCAGGACCATCATCTGTTTCAGGGAGACTTTTAGCACCTACAGTTGAAATCAGGGTGGTTTTGTGGCTGATCCAGTCAGGTCAGGAAATGCAGCTACCTAGCAGGGCTCACCCTCCTGCGCCTCCCAGGCAATCAGCAAACTAAAAATGACATTATGGGTACAAATATGGCATGTCCAAGCTGGAAGGGATGCTGTCTTATTTCACAAGGAGGGAAGCCGAGCCTAGAGAGGGGTCGTGCTTACTGGTCGTGCTGGCTGGTCCAGGCCACCCAGCCACAGGGCAGCATCCTTCTTGCTGTGGCTCCTCCAGGACTGAGGGCCCTGGGTGTTCTTGCCCCACCTCAGGTGCTTGGCCTTCCCGTGGTGTGGACAGGCCTCTCTCCAGAGGCAGCACACGGCCCTGTCCACCCTCCACACCCCTGCCCTGCCTCAGCAGAGTGCCTGTAGGCCAGCCAGCTTTCCAGGGCATTGCCCTGCAGGGCTTCTTCATGAATGGTTTATAAGCTGCCAGTTCACACCAACCAATTGTGTCTGATCATCTATGAAAACTCTCATAGATGTCATTACATTTGCTAACTAAGTGAATAGCGGCAGGAATATTTTTGAGGATGAACAGGGCTGGTGGCCATATTCCTGCTGCCTACACAGTGTCCCTGCCACCCCAGCTGATGCCCAAGTCCCTCTCTTTCAGCTTTGTCCCTTGAGCTTAATACTCTGATCCCTGTTCATCCATGGGTCACCCCAGGCTAAGCTGAACTGGAGCTGCCCCTGCTCCCCGGAGGATCTTGGCAGAGGCTGGTGTTGTTGAGGAAGACAGAAGCACAAGGCGAGCTCCTGAGGCTGACAGAGCTGGGGGGCTCCACAGCATCCCTGCTCTGTACCATCTGCCTCGTCACTATCACATGGCCCATGTGGTTGGCAAGACTGGTCCCATTTCATTGATGAGGGAACAGCCCAAAGTCGCACAGCTAGGACAAGGTAGAGGTGGGTCTCCAGGTCAGCTCTGTGTGATCCCAAAGCCGGTGCACTCTCTGCTGCCCCACCCGACCACCCACGGAGCAGGAGCCCAGCAAGGGGCTGGGGAATCCTGCCAGTCGAGGTCAAATGCTGAACTTCCCAGGACAGCTGGGAAAGGCTGCTTCCCACAGTGAAGTGAAGCAATTTGGGAATAGTCAGTGCAAATGTCTTCTAGGCCTGCCATGAATAATAGTGGAGTTCACAGGGCACCTTTAGAGGCATGCAGAGGCCTGGCTCTGACATCGGGTCTACCATTTAGGGACTCTGCAACCACCAGAAAACTCTTAGCCCGAGTTTCCTTGTGAAGAACACGGGGACGTGGAGACTAACCTCCCAGGATTGTTGCGAGGCTTAAATGAACGAGGCTCCCAGAGCACTCAGCATTAGGGGTCAATGTTCCCTAAACAGTTATTTGTATTACTAGGTGCTGGTGTTCCTCATGACAATGCTGGGGGTTCGGTGGTGATAAAAAGCAAAATTGTATCTCAGTGACAGTAAAGGCGCCAGGTCACCTGGAGTGGGAGGCAGGAGAACAGGGGTGGACTCAAGAGTGGGGCCCGCACTCCCTGCCCTTGGTGACAGTTTTCCCCCAGCCTGGCCCACCCCTACTGGTCACGCTCACCCCTTTGCACACACACGCCCCTCCCACTGAGGACCCTCACCCTGCCCCTGGGGTGTCGCATGTGCTGCAGGCAACACGGGCTGCGCTGGCCTCTGAGGAGCCCCGGGTGGACTGGCTGCAGGCCCAGCTGAAGGAGGTCATCACCTTCCCCCACGACCTGCAGCTGCTCTCTGACAGCATCGTCACTGCCATCCAGGAGTATCAGAGGTATCTGGGAAGGCCGAGGGTGGGCGGGACTCAGGGGTGCTCGAGCCCAGGCAGGACCAGTCTAGGGTCTCCATAACTTATCTTCAGAGCTTGTGGTTCCCTGCCCATGAAGCTGGGCTGTCAGCCTGCTTGAGGACTGTCTTGCTTGCAGTGCACTTTTATCCTGAGGGCATAGACCTTTGAGGTCCCAGCCTAATGCGAGGTGCAGTTATCAGAATCTGCCGCGACTGGTGGATCCTTACGCTGAGAGGCTGCCCAAACCCAAGCTCAGTTTTGCAGTTATTTCTTCCAGATTGGCAAATGCCTTCAGGGTCAAAGTAGCTTTGGATGTTAGACTCACATTTCTGTTATTTATTTGTTTTAAAAATTTGATCAAGCATTTTTTGTTTGTTTTTGTCCTCCGTGAGAGGGCCAGTCTGAATGAACTAGTCTTCCATCACTGGAAGAAGTCTTCATCTGTTATCTCGTCTAACACTTTCAGTGACAAGGACACAGGGGCATTGTGGTGCCAATTTTACAGGTGAGAAAACCGAGGCTTACTGACATTCAGCCAGTTAAGGTCACACAGCTGGTCTGTCTGACTCCAAACTCCCAGCTCGTTCCACCAACTTCAGAATCAGAGGACTCTCGTGTATCTGATTTATGTAAGCATTACAGGTCCCAGGGAGCCCCAGTGTCTGTCCTTAGGAAGACCTGAAGCCAGTAGCCGATGCCTTTTCATATTGATATTAACCACAGTCCCTTTAATCTGTATCTTGAGTCTGTTGCTGCACATGCTCCCAGCAGCCTGTGGGACAGGAAAGAGCCCACCCTGGGAGCAGCGCACACTGGGCCCCTGGGTCCGATGGAGGCCTCACTGCTGGCCTGAGCCCACTCTCTCCTCCCTCGGTTTCTCCCTTCCATGGTCCTTGCAGCCTGAAGGGGAAGAGCACCAGGCTGCGCAATGCCGCGGAGACAGAGCTGTGGCAGCGTTTCCAGCGGCCTCTGCAGGGTCTGCAGCTATGGAAGGCCCTGGCCCAGCGGCTCCTGGAGGTCACTACCAGCCTGCCGGACCTGCCTTCCCTCCACACCTTCCTGCCCCAGATCGAGGTAACCGGGGTCCTGCTGGGAGGGCTGACTGGCGTGGCTGGGGGTGGGCCACCGGCCAGGCATGGCACTTCAGCTACTCTCCCAGGGAAAGGCGTGTTCCTGGCTCCTCCAGATATCTGGGGGAAGCTGATCGTGCAGTGTCTATGAGTCCTAAGTGCACAGGAAGTATCAGTGCTTATCTGTTACCAGTGACCAACGTCATCCTCAGTTCCTGGGTAGAAGGGGAAGCCTCCTGCCTGGTGTGACCCCACACAGACCCTCCCCCACCTGCAAGCATCCCCCCTTCCCTTGGGACCCTCTATAGGCAGTCCTCTGGGAAGCATCAGCAGTTCTGGAGAGAGCAGCGTCTCAGGCCATTACCTTTCCTGTGGCTACAGGTGACTAGAAACCCGACAGCAGTGGCTTCAAACACAGAGACGTTCAGGCAGCCGGGGGCTGACTTGACAGCTCAGCAGTGTCACCAGGCCAAGGCCCTGTGTAGATCCAAGCTGGGTCTCCTTTCGTGGCCCCCAGATGGCTGCCACCACTCCATACATACAGTACCCCATGAACAACATACACACACGAGGGCTCTCTCCACGGCCATGCCTGCCTTTCAACAGGGGGGCAAACCCCTCCCAGAGCCCCGGCACACGCCCCATATGTCTCCCTGGTCAGTCGAGGTCACGCGACCACCCCTCGCCCAAGCACCAGCTGAGGATGCTGGGATTGTGCGATGGGCTTGTACCAATTACGTTCATAGCCCTGGCGCGGGGCACTTTCCTGCCCAACAGAATCCTGGTTGTTTGGTGTGGGAGAAAGAGGGTGGCTGTGTGACAAGCCGGTGACAGTGGCTGCTACAATGCCTGCCACCCCGTGGCTCCGATGGGCCGGTACATACTGCCTGTAGTGTCATTGAGCCCCAAAGTCCATAAAAGGCTTTTGTGTCTAGAGATTCTTAGACACAAGAGTGGAAAGAGACAAAAAAGTATGTCGGGTGTAAGCCCCCATTTTGTATTAGTTTTCATTCTGATTATAAAAGGCATATACCTACTTGGAGAATGTTAAGATGTGTGAAGAAGAAACCAAAAGGCTCCATAATCCTCCGAGCCACAGGACTGCTGTTGACACGTTGGGGCACTTTTTCTGTCCAACTTGGTATTACTGGGGAGAACAGTAACCAGGGTTGGGCCCCGTTCCTCCTGTGTCCACTATTCCACCAGAGGCCGGCGCCTGCATTTTGGAGCGTCTACCCTTGTGATTTTCCATTTGGGGCTCATGCTGGAATAAGAATTTGTTTTCTCTCTCCCTAGTTTTTAAGCTGCAGGGCATAGCCCTTCTCTCCAAGGGTCTAGGGGTCTCTTCCCCTCCCTGCTGCAAAGGATGATCCATCTCTTTGAGGTACTCCTCAGGGCTCCCCAAAGGGAACTTCATGTGTGCCACAAACCTCAATTTCAGGTCAGAAAACCCCAAATCTACCTTTTATATCTGATGAAATCCATCCAGACATTTCTATGAGATATGGTTACCAATAGAAGATTTAATGAATTAATTACAATTTCTGTGCATTTGGGATCATGTTATATCGTTGTTTATTCCTATATTTTCACGCCACACATTTGAGCTTTTTCTCAGCATAATTTAAAATCATTCAAATAAAGGTGATGATGTTCAATGGCTGCATAACACTCCATTTTGGACTATGCCATCATTTAACGTACCCACAATTGGAGATTTAGGTTGTTTCTCATTTTTCACTGTTGTAATTAATATATGTTGGGTATCTATGTATACACATTTTAATTTCCATTTCTACCATCATCCTCCTCATTTTGCAGATGAGGGATTGGAGCCAGGGAGCCTATTGTACAAAAGAGGAAACTGAAGCTCAGAAGTGCCCAAGACCTCCCAGCTAGTACAAAACCCAAACTCACAATTGCAACTTTCCAGCCTAAATTCGTAACTCCCATACTGTGGGATATTGTGTCTGGGCTTGGTAAAAAGGAGGGAAAGGTGACTTCCCTCCAGTGAGAGCTTGACCTCTGCAGGCAAAATGCTGTCACGTGCAGGTCATGCCAGTACAGCTGCGTCAGCCATGGCTACACGTCCTCCTCCAAGACAGTGTTTGATTTGCCCAACCGGGAATGTCCACTGCTGCCTTGAACTCCCACAGAACTAGGTCAGACTTTGCTTAGGAAAACGATCGTTCTCTGTCTTGGATTAAAGTTACTTGCCTGGGATCTTTGTTCTTCCTCTCCTATCCCCATGCCCACCTAAGTGTCTTAAGTCTGAGAGTGGGTTCTCAATAACATCATCAGGAATAAAATAGAAGGACTCTTGCCAGTTGAAGACAAAAGCTCTATCTTCTAGAACTCCAGAACAGTGGTTAGAGAAGTAAGAGGGGCTTACCTAAGACAGCTGGAGAGCCCGAGGCGTGGCTCAGGCTCTAACAGTTGTAGGGCTTTGGGGCAAGCAGAGTGAGTGTAGGCTGGGAATGTGGTCAGGACAGGCTTCCTGGAGGAGGTAGCACCTGGGCAGTGCAGAGTTCAGGCTGTGTGGGAGCCAGCTGCCATTATATGAGGCTTCTGAGGCCCCTTAGGTCCCCTCTTTGCCTGGCAGGCTCCCACACATCACTATCATCCACTCTGCTGAGGAGTCACCTCCTCTGGGAAGCCTTCCTGGATCCCCTCTAACTGTGCTCCCACAGGCCCATAGCCTCCTTCAGAATGTCCAAAACACTGCTGGGGGGGTCCCCCTGCTGTCAGTGATGGGGGGTCTTTGAGTAGAGGATCAAGCTGGTTGGGTCTGGGTTCACTTGCAATGTGGAGGGTCAATTCTGGGGGGCCGGCTGCAAGGCAGCAGGCAGTCAGGAGCTGCATGGTACAGGTGAGCAAGGCTAAGGGTGTGCCACAGCCGCGGCAGTGGCGATGGAGACGCGTCAGATTTCTGAGACGTGTAGGAGGTGGGAGGTAGAGACTCAGGCTTGCGTATCAAGATGGATGTGGGGGGTGAGAGAGGAACCAAAGTTGGCCTTGAAATTCAGGATCTCCCCAACGCATTCCTGCCAGCTCGTGTTTCTACTTGTGTTTGCTGCTTCCTCGGACACCAGCACAAAGGCGCAGCTTCCTGAGAAGTTGCAGCCAGAACAGGTGTGCTGCTGGCTCCGTTCCCGAGCTTTGTCCTGCCAGGTCGGTCGTGCTCTGTGGTTAACGGAGGCCTTGTCTCCACAGGCCGCCCTGGCAGAAAGCTCCCGCCTGAAAGAGCAGCTGACCATGCTGCAGCTGAAGAGAGAGGTGCTGGTCAGCATCTTTGGCCAGGAGAGAGCCACGGCTCTCCTGGAGCAGGTGGCAGGGTCCGTGAGGGACAGAGACCTGCTACATAACAGCCTTCTGCAGAGGAGAAGCAAACTGCAGGTGAGCATCACTGGCATCTGCTCAGGACTCGAGCCTGGACACAGGCCTGGGGCCACCCTTCTGTGCAGGCGGGCGCCCCGTGTTCTGATCTCAGCTCTACTACTTGCCTCAGCCTCCTCGCGTATAAACAGGGCAGGATTCTTGCGTGATCCCTCTAACTGGTTCTCTGGCCGCCTGTCTGCCCCACGCCCCCTCTCTGCACTGCAGTCAAATTGAAGCAAGCCCAGTCTTCTGCAGAGAGCTGGGGGAGAGTCAAATAAGAAAATGCAGGTAAAAGCACTTGTAAAATTTCAACCACCCTAGAGCTAGAAGCTAGTTTTAACAGTGACACATATCTAAATGACTACACGAAGTCAAAGACATGGCATGGCACGGCACGTTGCGGGCAACTTATTATTTTATGTAGCAAATATCTACTGAACATCTAATGATGATGTCAGTAATAGCTATGATCTATGGGGCACTGGCTATGTGCCAGCTTTAGATCCTTCATCTTATCTAATCCGAGTAAGAACACCAGGAGGGAGGTGCTATTACTTTCCCTGTTTTACACATGAAGAAACTAAGGTAGGATGGTCAAGTAAGTGGCTCATGGTCTATGGGTGGGTGGCAGAGCCAGGACTCAGCACACAAGCTCAGCTCCTCTGCATGCACTGTTGCCGCCATCAGCAGGGCCTGGTGCTGTTCTAGGAGCTGGGGGTGCGAAGAAAGGAAGCCAAGGTCTTTGCCCTAAAATGCTCGCAGCTTGGTGGTGAAGACAAATAAATAGGCAATTACCAGGAGGCATCAAAGTGCTATTCTAGAGCAAGGATTTGAGAACTGTTTCTGTACAGGGCCAGATGGTGAAGGTTTTGGTGTTTGCAGGGCAGGCAGTCTCTGCTGCAGCTGCTCACCTCTGCCACTATGGCATGAAAGCAGCTGGAAACGAATGGGCATGGCTGTGTTCCAATAAAACTTTATTCACAAAAACAGGCCTCTGGTGGGATTTGGTTGGTGGGTGGGGGGATGTAGTTTGCCAGCCCCTATTCTAGAGGGGTATGGTCTAAACGTTATGTGAGGATACTATGGTATCCCTAAGGAGAGGCAGCCAATCCCATCAGGTTCTGCAAAGGCTTCCTGGGGTGGGTGGTGCCTGAGTGAGTATGAGCTGGCCAAGACCAAGAGCAGCCTGGCTGCAAGGGTCGGGTCTTACGGCAAGGCGCCCATGAGGAAAGCTTTTACTGTGCGGTCTGTGTCTCTGCAGAGCTTGCTCACTCAGCACAAAGACTTTGGAGCTGCTTTTGAGCCCTTGCAGAGAAAGCTCTTGGACCTCCAAGTCAGGGTCCAAGCTGAGAATGGGCTGCAGCAGGACCTTCCTGGAAAACAGGCCCAGCTCTCGAGGTTGCAGGTAAGGGGTCTGGGGGCCCAAGTCACCCCCGCCCAGGTGCTCAACTGCACTGAGAGGCAGCCTCTTTCCTCTAGCAGTAACCAGCAAAGCAGCAGCTGGCTTGAGCCTGAGATTTAGACCCTTCCTTGAGATCGGACCTCTCGTCTCAACAGAATCTCTTTGTATTTATCTGATTGTTCCTGGCCTCCAAGTACTGAATCCTGAGCCTAACAAAATGATAAGCTGTCTTTTTGTTTACTCCTCAGTTCTAAAGTCTAACACTGGTATTCATTTTTAAAATTGCTTTGCTGTTAAGTATTCCTAATGGTCCAGAGACTCTCAGTTAAGCAAACCAATTTGGGGATTAAGAATAAATGTTTTAAAACACATGTGGACTGTAAGTAGGCTGATCATTGGTAATTCTTGGCTGGATAAGGGGCTTGTAGGTTTTTACAATGCATGTGATACACATTTATCTTTTTAAAACTCAAGCACGGCTCACGCATAAATTAAGATATTGAGAATGTTCTCGGGAAGACATTAAAGATGGTGAATTTTGGGCAACTAAAATTGGGGTGTTCTTCTTGGTAACAAGAGGTAACCATCAAGTATGAGTCCAGATGTGAGTAGTTTTCCCTGAGATGCCGTCTAGTCTGTAGCAGAGTTTATTTTCATGGTGTCCCAGGATATTTTTGTCTGATTTTTAAAATCTCTCCAGCCCTGAGAGTGGGCCCATCAGACCAGCCACATGATGCATGGTGTGGCCACTGGTGTAGGGGAGCCCTGCCCTCCTGGGGAAGTGTCCCCCACCCCAGGCTCTCCCACCCAAAGCCTCCCCCATCAGCCACGACCATGGCAAGGCAGAAAGGGTAGCCCACCCGTTCCTCTCTCTTCTGCAGGGGCTGCAGGAAGAGGGTCTGGACCTGGGGGCACAGATGGAGGCTCTGAAGCCTCTCGTCCAGGGGAATCCCAACCACCAGCACAAAATGGACCAGCTTTCCTCCGACTACCAGGCCCTGCAGAGGTCTCTGGAGGTAAGGGGACAGCAGAAGAGCCCGTGCTGTGACACAGACCAGGCCCTTGGGAGTCTACGCTCCTAGGGGCTTTCTCCCTCTTTCCTTCCTTCATTTCATCCAAAATTTTTTTTTCTTTCTCTCTTTTTTCCTTCCCTTCCTCTTTCATGCAACAGACTATTATTGAGCACCTCCTGTATGCCAGGCAGTGTTCTAGGCCCTAAGGATGGAGGCAATGTGAGCAAGACAGCCAAGGCCCCGGCTGTGCTGGGGGTGATGTTCTAGTTGGGTAGATGGACAATTAATCAGCAAACAAGTAAATGTACGATTCCGTATTGTGATAAGGGCGGTGGCAGCAGCCAGCGCACAGGAGGCCCCAGCACTCTGCCAGTGTGTTCGAGTCCCGGCCACAGAGCTTTGTCTGCAGTGCCCCCTGGTGGCCGCCTGAGGCCTTTCTGGCATTCGCACAGGGCCAAGTCCCTTGCCGGCAGGGGGAGTGGAGTGCAGACCCAGGCCGGCTCTGACCCTGGTTCAGGTGGAGCCCCGGGTCTGCCTTTGTAACAAGCCGCAGGTCTCTAGCGGCCACGCCGCAAGAAAACCCAGCCTCAGGTGGCGTTCTCCATCCCAACCCCGCATGCCCTGTTTAGTAACAAATATTCCTAACGTCCTCTTTACGATCTCCAAACTCATAGATGTTGTAAGTCACCCACGCGGGAAATAGAAAAGAGAAATAGAAGGAAAGTACTTACAGTAAAATAGTGTCCTTCAGTATGTAGGTACTCCCAGATGGCCACGCTCAAGACGTGGGAAGAGGTCAGAACACGCCCGCCACAGCCGCAAGTGCCGCATCAAGTAGCACGGCCGTCAGGGCCTCTGGCGATGTGGTTTTCTGAAATGTGAACAACCCTTGATAAAATTTTGATCAAACCAAAGGCCAGCCTTCCATGGGTTTATATAATGGTTGCATTCCTGGAGAAGTCAAGCATTTTTGTTAAAATTGCCAAAACCTCTTTGTGTTCATGTGTTACCTGGAGTGAGAGTCTAAGCTTAGTTCATGATGAACAGGGTTTTTGTTCTGTTTTGTTTTGTTTTTTAATCACTGTGGATGTTGGTAGGACATTAGAAAATCCTGTGGGCTGTATGGCAATTCTGCACTGTTGGACTGTCCTCCCCAGGATGGGATGGGGGCACCCATCCCTCTCACTGTGTCCTCTAGCATCACCCTCACCCCATCATTATTGCAGCAACCAAAAACTCCCCCACGAGTTTCCAGGAAACAGGGTACCACTATGGAGACCCATTGGGCTAAGCGATGATTAAGGTCTGGTTGAATTCATTTAATTCCAGTTATTAAATTAGCAGCTAGGGGTCTCAAGGTTTAGGCAGGGGCAGTAGAGAAATAGGAAACACTGTCTCCACCCTTCAGGAGCCCATAGAAACCCACAGAAGCAGCAAAAGTTAGCTTTACTACCTACATCCAAATGATGAGCTAGAGTAATCATTAGAAGAGGAAGCATTCACTAAGCATCACTGGGGGTTGAAAAACGATGTTCCCATCCTGTTATATTTCTTTATTAACTGTTTGCATACTTCTGTAAAAAGAAATTGCCCTTCTTTTATTATTCTGGTACTCAGTGCTCATGTCTAATAAGTCCTAATATGTCAGGTGATCTCTGTGTCCCCCTGGGGGCGTGTGTCCCATTGGAGATCACAGCTCTGTGCAGTGGGAAGCCTTTGAAGGTGTTTGGTCTGATGTTGGTACACAGGGGCCAGGAGGCCACAGTGGTGTGAGAGCTCAGAGAAGTGGAGTTTTAGATAACTTCTCAGGCACTCGTAATTGTCCATCGAGGACAGATGCAGCAATGTCCCCAGCCCCTGGCATGGGCCTGGCACCCAGTGGTCTCAACCAGTGTTGTAGGATGCAGGAGGCAGGGCTGGCAGTGGCCGAGCAGAGAGTCATGGGCCCTCATCCAGAGAGCACAGCAGGAATGGGACCGTAGGCCCTGGGGTCTGACTAGGTGGAGGTGGGCTGAGAAGGAGGGGCCCACAGAGGCCCTGGCTGGGTGGCCGTGAGGATGGAGAAGGGCTAACCTCTTGGGTTCAGTGCCCACCCTTCCCGGAGACAGAGAAGAACAAGGCCCCTGACTCAGAGAGCTGAGCACCAGATTGGCCCGGGAAAGAAAAAAAAATGGAAGACTATTTTGAAAGACTTTTTATTGAAGTGTAATCATATACAGGAAAATGAATAAGTTTGCAGCTTGATGAATTTTTAAAAATTAAATTTATCTGTGCTACCAGCACCCAGATAAAACCCGGAATAATACCAGCCTCCCAGAGCCCTGGTGCCCCTGGGGCACTGCCCAGCCCACCATTACTGCCCCTCTAGGGTCACCCTTATCCCAGGCTTGTCAGAGCATAGAGTAGTCTGATTTTATCCTTTGTTTAAATTGAATCAGATGAAATATTTTCTTTTGTGTATAAGTAAATTCATCCATAATATTGCATGTGGTTATAGACTGTTCATTCTTGCTGCTGTAAAACATTCCATTGTGTGAATCTACTACCATGTATTATTCATTCTACTCTTGATAGGCATGTGGGTAGTTTCCAGTTTGGGGCTATCACAAGTAACATCACGTGAATGCCCTTTCGTGAGGATATGTTCCCATTTCCATTGGGTATACACCTAGGAGTAGAATGGCTATGTCATGAGGTACATCTGTGTTCAGTTGTAGTAGATACTGACCAACAGTTTCCATAAGTGGTTGTGCCAATTTACATCAGCATCAGTGGTGGACAAGAGTTCAGATTTCCCCCACCCTCACCTAGACTTGGTAGTTTCCATGAAGGTAAGACAGGCTCAGAGGCATTTTAAACCAGAGTTTGTCTTCCAGGGTTGAATTCCTTGTGCCGTGTAGAAGGGAGGACCAGCCTCTTGCATTGCTGCTGGGTGGAGACCCCTGGGGGCCTGGGCAGGTCTGGGAGTCCTTCAGGGTGGGGGTGGTGCACAGGGTCTCTTCTTTGGCCAGTGATCAGGGTACCCTGGGCCCTTCGGGCTGTGCTACAGGACCTCATGGACAGATGTCAGCAGAGTGTGCGAGAGCATTGCACCTTCAGCCACCAGCTGCTGGAGCTTCAGCAGTGGATTGCTGCAGTCACACAGAAGCTGGAGTCACACCGGAGAGACATCGGCCCATGGGATGTCAAGTCCCGAGAGGTCGAGGTGGAGGTAAGGTGGTGATTTCCTCACCTGCATCCCCAAAAAGCAGCCTCGACAGGCCAAAACTTCCACATGGGGGACTGGGGGGCAGAGACCTCCCTCAGCTTGAGACCTCCCTCAGCTTGAGACCTCACTGTGTGTGCCTGTGTTCGTGTGTTCTGTAGAGGCTGGTGGCAGAATTCCCAGAGAAGGAGGCCCAGCTTCCCCTAATTGAAGCGCACGGCCGGCTGGTGATGGAGAAGTCTTCCCCGGAGGGGGCTGCTGTGGTGCAGGAGGAGCTCGGGGAGCTGGCGGAGTCGTGGCGGGCCCTGAGGCTGCTGGAGGAAAACCTGCTGAGGTGGGAGCCCCTCCCCGGCTCTGAGCCTTGTCTGGGACAATGCCCCTTCCCACCCGGGAGAGCTCAAGGCTGCAGACGACAGGGGCTCTGCTGTGTGCCCGGCATGGCACCAGGTACTTGGGGCATCTCCATGCTTTGGCCCATTTGGTGATTCCATCAGGGGCAAGAAAAGCCAGGAAATGTCCCTGAGTTGGGAGTTCACATCCAGCCTATTCTGGCGTGAGTCTCAGTTTCCCCATCTGTGTCAATGGGTGTACATACCTTCATGACGGGGTAATGTGGGTTTAAAGTCAGAAACTGGACGTGACTGTGCCTTGAGAACACTCTGACAGACCTGAAGGGGGGCACTGACTTGCCACCCTTGATGCCCCAATTCTATTCTCTGTGACCTGGTGGGTCCCCATCACATCACTGCACTGATGGGGCCGAGTTTGTCTTCTCAGCCTCATCAGAAACTGGCAGCTGCAGAGGATGGAACTGGATTCAGGGAAGAAAATGGTTTTCACCAACAACATCCCAAAGTCTGGGTTTCTCATCAACCCCACAGATCCTATTCCCAGGCATCGTCGCCGGGTGAGTCTGTCCAGTGGGCCTGCAGGAGAAGGGGCAGGTCCCAGGTCAGGTGGGGGGTGGGGGTCCCCAGCACAGCCCCCTCCCTGCCCGGGGCCACATGCTCAGCACTAAGGACCAGGCACATCCCACCTCGCTCGAGCCTGCCACTGTGCAGAGGGCCTCAGAGATCCCAGACTCTGCAGAGCCAGGCCACCGGGGAAGGACGTGGACATCCCTTGGCCTCTCTGAACCGCTAGCAGCAGCCACTGCAGGGAGGAGGGCACCAGGGCTGACAACTTCCTGCTGGCCCCAGTTGGACATTGCAATCACACCAGATGGGTGTGTTTTTATGCCATGGCTTTATTTTGTAAAAAGAACTAACAACATTGTATCATCCATCACTTCCCCCTACTGCCTTTTAAAAAATCGAGCCATGTTGAAAAGACAGTTATTCCTTGTCCTTCAAAACTAATATGTCAAATTATTCCGTCTCCCAGCCGTTCTTTCAGTCTCTCATCCAAACCGCACGTAGTGAGTGTCCGCTAGGTTCCAAGGACTGTGCTCAGGGCTGGGATAGAGCTGTGCATAACACTCCCCGCCCTCGAGGAACTTAGAATCCAGCCCAAAGCTTTTCAGACTGTGTTGTGCACCTGGCCTCATAGTACAATGCACTGTTGTGAATCAGTAGGTCTAGGTGGGGTCCAAGACTCGATTCTGCGTTTCTAACAAGCTCCCAGGACACACCCAAGCTGCTGGGCCCAGGAGCAAGGGAGTGGGATCCACAGGCAGTTAAATAAGGGTTTACACAAAGCCTGGTGCAGTCGCAGATGGGCCAGGTGCTAGGAGAGCCTGCAGGGAGTAGTCCTGACCCAGTTCTGGGGCAGGGAAGCCCTCCTGCGAGATGTGAAATGTCAGGGGAATCCTCAAGGTCGAGTGGGAGGGAAGGAGAGGCGGGGAGAGAGGCGTGTCCAGGCAGAGGGGACAGTGTGTGCACAGACCCAGAGGGAGAGCGAGCACCCGCTTGAGGGGCGGGACATGTCTGTGGGCTTGGGCTCAGAGAACAGGGAAGGCAGCTGCACTGCCCGGGAAGTCAGAGCCAGAACCTGAGGCACCCAGGCCAGACCGGGGAGGTGCAAGAAGCCACCAAAGTGTATTAGCAGGACTTAGCCAAACGGACTTGCATTTTAGACAGATCACTCTGGCCACGGAGCCCAGAGGGGAACACGCATGGTAGAAGGGTGACCACTGTATTTTCTACCAGGGGACCAGGGGGCAGAAAGTGAGCCATGCTCTTGGCCCCTAAATGTGGCCACTTTGAGTAGAGAGTCATCCCTGATCTCCCAGCCTCTGCTGTCACCTTTTGGCCATCCTGTCCTCATCCCTGCCCCTCTACCTCAGGTGGAATCCCCAGGATATGTGGCCAGTGGGTCTTTTTCACCTCTGATGCTTTGGCCTTGTGCCTTCCTCCAGGCAAATCTGCTCCAGGAAGACGAAGGCAGCCATGAAGACTTCACCCAGCTCCTGAGGAGCTTTGAGCAGTGGTTGCAAGTGGAAAATTCCAAGCTGGTTAGAATCATCGCAATGAGAACTGCCACAGCCAAGCACTTGAGGACCAGAGAAATGAAACTGCAGGTTTGTTCACAAGGAAAGGTTCCTGGCCCCTAGGGTTTGTATCTGCAGATATGTGTGCCACCAGGGAGTTCTTAAAAAAAAAAAAAAAAGGAACACAGACACAGTTCATGATCTGTTCTCCCTTGTTTGTAAATAATGGCTTTTAAACTTTTTAGGTTCAAAGATTTTAAAAGAATTTTTCCTGGCATTCATCCATTCCTTCAGCCTACCTCTGTATTTCCCTACTTGGAAACTATCACCACTAACCACTTGATTCCTATATCAGTTATCTATTTCTGTGTAACAGACCACCCCAATAGTTTGTGGTTTAAAACAAGAACTATTTATTTAACTCCTGATTGTGAAGCTTGGCCATTTGGGCTGAGCTCAGCCGGGCGGTGCTTCTGGTTTTGGCTGGGCTCCCTCATCTGCCTGCCATCAGTGGCAGGTCAGCGGGGTGGCTCTGCTCCTGGGGGCTAGCAGGCTGCTGGAGATGAGAATGGCATGGACCACACGTCTCTGGCCATCCTGCGGGACACCCTGGACTTCTCAAAGCAGAGGCAGGTTCTAAGAGAGCAGCTGGGAGCAGGCGAGGCCTTTTGAGACCTAGACCAGGAAAGGGCATCGCATTAATTCCCCTGCATTCCGTGGGACGAAACCAGCCCATATTCAAGGGGAGGGGAAATAGACTCCACCCCTGATGGGAGGGACTGCAAAGTCATTGCAGAGAACATGGATGTGGCCAGGGGAAGGGGGATGGGGAAGTCATGGCCACTTTTTCAATCAATCTGCCGTTTCTCTCCTTTCTCCTTCACTGCCACATCTAATTAGTCACCAAATCCTCCTTGATTCCACCTCCTAGATATTTTTCTTCAGTCCCCTCTCACTACCATTGTCTTAATTTAGGCACTTACCATTTTTTACCTTGATTGTGGCAACATCCTCCCAGCTGGTCTCCCTTCTTTCCGTTGGTCCCAACTTCCAGGTTATGTCTCATTCTACAGCGAGACCAGCCCTTCAGAGTCACAAATCTGACCTTGTGTTCCACCTAATGAAAACCTTTCAGTGTGCAGTTTAAACCTGCGAGTTTATCACACAGGCCTTTCTTAACCAGGCCCCAGCCTACATCTCTTTCTCCTTATTTTTCTGCTTTTTTACTATGATCTGTTAGAGTTTGGATTTCTCTTTATTTATACTGCTTGGGATTAATTTGATCTTCTGAATCTGTAGTCTAGGATCTTTCAGGAAAATTCTTTAATATTGTCTCTTAAAATACTGCCTCTACTTTGTTCCCTTTCCCCTCTTCTCATGTGTATGTCATTTAAACATATGTTGTTCCTTCTCACTGTGTGCTTTATGTCTCTTACCCTCTCTTGTATACTTTTCATCCTTTTGTCTCTTCATGTTGCATTCTGGATAGTTTTTTCTGACTCATCTTCCAGTTTACTAATTCTCTCTTTAGCTGTGTCTCATTTGCTGTTACACATGTCTGTTGAGTCCTTAACTTTTGTTATTGTATGTATCAGTTCTAGAACTTCTATATGGTTCTTTTAATAATCTGCTCTATCATTTTTCATAGCTTCCAAATCCTTGCTGAAATTAAGCTTGTCTTTTAATTCTTTGAACATAGTAAATATAGCTGTTTTACAGAGTGTGTCTAATAATTCCAATATCTCAAGGCATTTTAGGAATGTTTCTGTTGTATATTATTTCTGCCTGTTCTTGGTTTCTTGTGTGTAGCAGCTTTGCTCATGTTCTGGACATTGTGTTTGATAAAATATGTGTAAGAGTAATTTGAGATTTAGGATAATCTCTTCCTCCAGAAAAACTTTTGTTTGCCACTGCCAGGCAAGTGCAGGCTTTATCATTCTGGGACCATTGAGTCCAAGTTCAAGGCTGCAAGTCCACATAATGTCCAGGTTCACTTCTGGTTCACCTTTATTCTGGGGGCGAAGCCTTTAGGAGTCTCAGCTAAAGGGTGAATGGTTTTTCAGAATCTTCACCTCTGCAGGGCCCAGACTTTGACCTTCATTTCCTTACCCCTGTGAGGCTGCCAAAAGCACAGATCTGTTTTACAGCTATTTCTTCCAAATTTGCAAATGTTCTAAGGGCAAAAGCAGGCCTAAACACAGCGCTGATTTCTCTGGGTTCTCAACCTTTCCTGAGTTTTTGGTCTGATGTGCCTCACTCCTTCATTAACCCTTTAATGCCTTTAAAATGTTTTTAATAGTTTGTCCTCAGTGAGAGGTTTGGTCCCAATCAGCTAGTTGACCCCTCCTGCCTACCCCTCCTGTCTCATGCTTGGCTCCGCTTCCCATTGCCCAGCACTGCCACCACCCCCTCCAGCCATGCCAGAGAAGACTTTCAGTTACCCAAGTTAAACCCCCTTGCGCTTGTATAGCACACATCCTAGTGGCTCTGAAAAGCTAAGCAAATTGCCCCATATTGCACAGCTAATAGGATAGGACAGAGCCAGGATCCAAAGCCAGGATTTAAACATCTAGGCTCCTGGATTTAGAGCCCTGCTCCTACACCCACATCACACAACCTCTCAGGAGTCCTGAGAATAAAAGGTAACATCCTAGGGGAACACTGTACTATATTTTGAAAGAAAGATCTGCCCATTCCAATACCACTCTGCCAGGCTCAAAAATGCCAATGGAAAGAAGTGTGCAACAATATAGCTTTTCTAATGATGCTAACTCTTACGTCAAGCCCTCTGGAGAACTTGGTGCTAGAATGTCAGTGTTGGAAGCAACCATTGGAGGTCAGCAATCCAACTGCCCCTTCCATGCAGGAGGCCATTCTGTAACATTCCAGAGAGCAGTTGCTGGGCCTTGGTTTGAATTTGCATAGATGGAAGTCTCACTTTACCAGTTCTGGCTGCCTCCTCCCCACAAGCCTCTCTGTCAAAGTTGATTGGCCTGTCCTTACCAGCCACGAGGGGCTGTCTGGGCCATTTGGAAGCTGCACCATGATGCTGTCATTTTCCCCCAGGAGCTGGAGGCTCGGGTACCAGAAGGTCAGCATCTCTTTGAGAACCTCCTTCGTCTTGGGCCAGCAAGGGGGACCTCGGATGAGCTGGAAGATCTGCGCTACCAGTGGATGCTATACAAGTCCAAGCTGAAGGACTCCAGCCACCTGCTGGTAGGTGCTAAGGATGCACCAGTCTCAGGCCCCAGGGAGGGGACCATGGCTGGGCCCAGACTCACCTGGGGAGACAGAGTTCAGCCCACATCTGCTGTGCTCTGTGCACCCACAGGCCAGGCAAGGATGATGACACAGAGAGAGGAGAGGGAGACTCCAGGTCCCAGACAGTTGACTTGCATGATGTCATTTGGCCATCCAACCACCTTGTGAGGCTGGAGTCCCCATAACCACAGCAGTAACCTCATAGTTCATGTGTGAGCAGCACTTACTGCTACCAAGCTGAGAGCTTTATGTGCGTTTACAGCTACCCTCTGCTAGAGTAATCGTATCTCCACTCCAGTCTCCAGAGGGGAAGCTGAGACTCCAAGAAGCTAAGAAACTTGCCCAGGGTCAGTGGCAGAGCCAGCATTCAAACACACCCTTGTGCTGTAGGCGTGATGTAGGGAGGCTGTGGATCGGGCATCGGGAGCCCTGGGGTCCAGCCCTACTTCACGAGCTTGCTTTGTGATTCAGTAGAGCAAGCACCTTCCCTTTCCGGACCCTCATGTCTCGTCAAACAAAATAATAATAATAATAATATCTAAACCAGTAACAACAATTACCTTTATTAAATGCCGTGTCCTCATAACAACCCAATAAATGAGGTACTATTATTATTCCCTGTGAACCAGTAAGGAAACTGAGGCATGGAGGTTCAGTGTCCTAAGTCCCTAAGTCCAATGGGGAGGGTGGTCAGATGGCCCCTAAGGGCCCCAGACTCCAAGCTGGGGTGCTCCGGGCTTTCCTGGCCCGACACAGCCGTGATGGCCACTAGGTGTCAGCCCAGGCCAAGCCAGGTGGCTGCGGCCCCAGCCGGCCCTGGCCAAGGCCTGCCCAGACAGGATCCCAGCTGGGCCTGAAGTGTGTTAAAAAGCTCATTAAATCGAATCACCTGCTGGCTCAGGCTGTCCAGATGACCAGAAGTTTTAAAGAAACAGTCCCCTGACAAAATGAATATTCCATTACAGGCTCTGTTGGGATTTCAGTTTCACTCACTTAGCTTATTTTTTTCCCTTTTCCTCCCCTTCCCTAAAATAACAGACACAGAGTTCTCCAGGGGAGCTGACTGGATTCCAAAAGGTACGGTGTCTGCCATGTGCTGCACATGGCCAGAGGGCAGGGCGCCTGGAGGGTTGGTGGGCCTGGGACGCCAGGACGCCAGGCAGGACTCGTGGGCTCTCTGGAAGGTTCCAGGAGGACTGAGGAATATATATGGGGCACCAACTCTGGGCTGCACTGTGCGGGGGCCCAGGGTCCTTGTTCTCAGGAAGCCCCAGATCCAGGGGGAGGTTGGCAGGGGTGTGCAGAGTCCTCAGCTGTGCCAAGCACACGATGGAGAAGGGACCTTGGAATTCATCGTCCCAAATCAGGACATGCTGGGATGTAAACAAGGATGCTACTAATAATTATGCTGTGACAACAGACATAAACCAGGACTGTCCCAGGGAACCTGGACCGTTCCAGGCAAACTGCAGTGTGTGGCCACCCTGGTGATGAAGGGTTGGATGGGGCTCGGAAGGGGACAAAGCAGGGAGGGGTGTGGTGCCTTTTGTGTTCTACCAGGCAGGTGCTGCCACTTAACCCGCAGAGCCGTGCTCAGAGCCTCTCTCGGGGTGTTTGCAGGCCTAAGCAACCACAACAGCAGCAGAAATAATAGGAATAATAATAAGGAGTAATGATTATTATTACTTTGGGTACTATATATTGGCCAGCCACTGCGTGTACCAGGAGCCAGGCGTCTCATTTAATGCTCCTGTAGACATCTCAACTGCAAGCATCAGGGGACAGAAAGGCTAAGGTTCAATGACTTGTTCAGCAAAGGCACGTGGCTTCTGAGTGGGCTCTTGGGCCTTGGAAAAGGCTTCCCTGGGGCCTGGAGGGTCTTCACATTTCTGAAAAAGTCAAATGTAAATTGATGCTCCCCGTGCCACTGTTTCCAAGGGAACACGCTTGTTTTCCTGCCAAGCATTGGCCCCTAATGACACGAGCTTCCAGCATGCTCTGCCCCAAGGAACCCTGAATTCCTTGAGATCTCTCAATTCATGGAATCTGTGTTACCCGGGTGCTTTGCACACCAGGTTTTCTTCTTAGTCTCCAGCTGGGGTCATGTCTGGCATCTGCAGGGGGGGCGGGTGACCCGTGGACTGGGCAAGGCAGTCACAAGACCAAGGCTGTGCTCTGGGCCCGATGCCAACCAGCTTTGTGGCCTTGGGCAAGTTGTTTTGCCTCTTAAGGCTCACTTTCCCCATCTATTAAATGGGTCTATTAATGCCGGGTTTATTCACTCCAAGAACTAATTTTGAAGAGCATGTGAATTGTATGTGAAAGTAGAAGTGTTTCTGATGGCTTAAGTCCCAGTTACCCCCACCCCAACCAGTTTAGAATAACAAACATCCTCCTCCTGGAACAGGGAAGGTCACCAGGAAAGGCAGGTGGTACACACAGCCTGGCTTGGTGACTCCTGGTGGGAGATAGGGGACCCAGTACCAGGTGTCCAGACGGCCTCTAGCTCCTGCACTTTAAGCCCCTCGCTGGTTGAGAGCCCCCATCTATGCAGCCCCCAGGCCAGAGTCCATTTTGGAGTTAAGTCTGGGTCCCTTGATACCTGGCCATATAGTAAGTGCTCACTAAATATTTTTGAGTAGTGATGATTGGCTGGCTGACAACAGTCTTCTTAGCACAGGCTAGGCTTCCTGAAGCCTGTAATTAATGTGTTAATGTGGTATGTTCACAGCCTTTGTGTTCATTAGCTGTCCCTCCCTCCTTCCCTCCTTCCCTCCTTCCCTCCTTCCCTGCTTCCCTCCTTCCTCCCTCCAATATTTACTGAGTGCTGACTTTGGCCAAGCTCTGTTTTAAGCACTGGGATACATCAGTGAACAAAAGAGTCACGGTACTACCTGCATAGACTGTGCATCCTGGTTGGGTGGGGAGAGGGGAATCTGGAGAGATTGAGTGTCCCACTGATGTTGCCCAGTGGCGCAGTGGGAGTCTTCAGGTCAGAGGGCTCTGAGGGCCAGCAGCTGCTAGGGGTGTTATAGCCTGAGGTTTATCTTATCTGTAGCTAGCAGATGTTGGGTGCAGTTTGGTAGGGTATACAAAGCAAAAAGGCTCTAAATCTGCAGTCCCAACCCCTGGGCCACAGACTGGTACCAGTCTATGGCCTGTTAGGAACCGGACCGCACAGCAGGAGGTGAGAGGCGGGTGAGTGAGTGGAAGCTTCATCTGTATTTACAGCCGCTCCCCACCACTTGCATCACCACCTGAGCTCCACCTTGCCACCCCCTTCCATGGAAAAATTGTCTTCCATGAAACCGGTCCCTGGTGCCAAAAAGGTTGGGGACCACTGCTCTAAATGACTGAAAAATCTGCAACTCTGAGGGGAGGTCACATCAGGTCATAGGTTACTTGGGCTATGTTTAAAACAATTGGATATGTGAAAATTTGACTTTTGGCTGGCTTTTGAGCTAACGAGTCTGAGCCCACTGTGAAGAAGTGAGCACCCTGGGGGCCAACATACAGAGACCATCTTTGGCCCGTATATAGGACAGCTTGTTAAAGCATATATTGCTGGGCCCCACCCCCAGAGTTTCTGATTGATTAGGGCTAGGGTGGCCCAAGAATCTGCATTTCTAAGAAGATCCCAGGTGATACTGATGCCTAGGGACCACACTTTGAGAACCACTGCTTTACACTTTGGATTTAAATCCAGGCTGCACCATCAGTGTGTATGACCTTTGGCAAGTCACTTAACCACGATCTTCCAATGAGTAAAATGAAGGTCCACTGAGCTAACGGTAGCAAAGTTTCTGTTTTAACAACTGGCACATAGTAGGTTCCCAAGTGCCACATAAACGAGGACCTGGGAGACTTCTGTAGCCTCCTTCTCTTTCTGAGAGCAAAGGCAGCAATGGCACTTCTGGTGGGGGAAATCCTCCCTTTGGTTTGGTCCTTGTGTTGTTTTTTGTTGGTTGGGGTGTGCACATGTGCGCATATGGCTATGCATACGTGTGCACATACGTATGCACATCCACACACAGGCCTGACAGGTAGAAAAATAGGTGCCGTCTTCCGAGGTTGTAATCTTGCCAACTTAAAAACATTCCATGTATTATTTTTAGTCTAAAGAGAAGGAAAAAAAGCCTGCCCCAAAGCTAATTATTTATGAGCAGTTGATTCTCCACATTTTTTTCCTCTCTCTGTGCCCCAAGTCATTGAAAGCTCCAGCTACGTCAATGGCTTCAGCTTGCTTGTTTGTATAAACAGAGTAATTAAGATTTATTAAATTTGCAGCTGCCCACACACTTGCCAACTCTGTGTCACGGGTATGTTTGCCTGCAGCATTCAGACACATGAAATGTAATTGCTTTTTGATTTGCGTTGGCCCACGGAAGTGGTGTAGCCCTAGCTGAGACAAACTTGTAGTTGGGGAGCAGATTGGCAAGTGCCTCTATTTCCCGGGTAAACTAAGACAATGCCAGTTTGCAGGATCAGAGAGCAGACACCTCCATCCATTGCATATAGTGGGCTCTTGGGATGTAAACGCAGATGTTGAGTGACCTAAGAGTAGCATTTTATTTACTCGATCCTATTTCATAGGTTTTAAGACTCATAATATTTCACATTTTCCCATCTCTGGAATTTGGTTGCCTTGTTACAATCCGGTTCTTCCAGTGAGGATTTGGGTTTACTTCCCTCCGCCACCCAGGACACTACCCACCTGAGATTTCTTTAAATTAAAATCTCTGCTTGTGGGTCGTGTTTGGTTTGGTTTTCCTTCAGACCACACTGATTGCATAAACTCAGACCGCCGACCTTGGGGAGCTCCAGCCTGTGGTTCAAATTCTCAGGGAAGGGTTTTTATTTCCCTCCCTTTACCCAGTGCCCAGATAAGACCTTGAATTTCCTTGCTTCCCCTTTCTGTGAGGTGAGTTTATTGCTCATTTCCCCTTACACTGAAGGTGCAGCCCCTTGGCGCCCCAGACTTGTGAGGGCTTTCCAATCAGGCACTCCATCTTAGTTGCTGTTTTTCTCTTTCTTAGTGGTTTGTAATATAATGGTCTATTTTATAATCACTGTCTTAGATTGGATGAAATACTGTAATCCCAAATCTCAGAAAGCACTAGTGAGTTTTGCATATTAGCTAATGACTTTCTCTCCCAACTGTGATTTTTTAAAAATCCCCACCTGTGCCAGGCACTGTGCTGGGCACTCTTGTGCCTGGTCTTTGACACTCACAACTGCCTTCCCCATTTTTAGGGGAGCAAATGCCTCTGGGCCCCATGGCCACTTCTCTTGCATGCAGCTCAGGGCCAGATTAGGTTGGGCAGAGGTCACGTAGCTTGACTTTGTACCTCTACGATTCTCTGTGCAACTCTGAGGGGAGGTCACATCGGGTCACAGCCTAAAGACTGGGCTTTGCCAGGGCTGTGCTGTCTCCGACCTTTAAAAGCGGACAGCCAGGGACAGGCCTCAAAACATGTGCTGTGTCATCCCAGGGCCCTGTCTGTCCATCCAGCTACAGAGCCCAGAAGCAACTGGTCATTGCTGATTGGTGAACGACTTGGTGCTAAAAGTTTGCACATTGAGTTTTTGAAACTAGTCTGTGACTGTCAAAATCCAGAGAAGTGTTATCTCCACTTGCTTTCCATTTTTCACCTTTCTGCCACCCAGTCTCTGAAATTCCCCCCAGTGAGGTGACCAGCTGCTATCTCTTCACCGAACCCAGTAAACATGCTGTGTCTTCACCGTGCTTGGCCCTGGGTAGCACTGGGGCTGATGACTGTGTCCCCCTCTTTTGGCTGCCCCCATCCTAGTGCCTTTCTCTTTGTTTTATGATTTTCCAGTTATCCAAATCTGTGTTGATAAAACTCAGTGTTAAAGAAATGCTATTATTGAATCCAGGTCCTGGGAAAGACCCCGAGCCTCAGAGGGGAGGTGGCATCACGTCCACACCTGGAGCCCTAGGCCAGAGGGGATTAGCCTCAACAGATCCAGGTTGAACAACAGCAGAGGTCATAGAGACTGTCTTTGTTGTAGTTGCTGTTTCTTGTGAGAAACACCATGCAGGACAGTGCCATGAGGCTGGGCTTTGGGGCAATGCTGGTGGTTGAGACCATCTATGTCACCTTGGGCTGGTCGCATCCCCATAGCCTCAGTTACTCCTTCTATATGATGCTCACAGGAAAGCCTGCCTCACAGAGCTGTTGAAGGAGCTCAGAAAGCCCACGAGCAAGGTGACGAGCAGAGCTCAGGGCCTTTGGGGGCGTGTTCGGCGAGTTCATTAACACGTGGGGCCCAGATGTGCCAGGTGAACCATCAGGACAGTGAGAATAGCTCACATGGCAGTCAGCAAGTGTGTCTGTGATCACCTCGTGGGTACCAAGGGAGGAGCAGATGGCCAGAGGCGTGGGAAGGGGAGGAACCTTTTATTCAGTATTTCATCAGCAGATACTTACTGAGCACTGCAGAGGACACAGCAATGAACAAAACTGATGTCGACCCTACCTCCAAGGAGTTAAGGGTAACACAAACCTTAATGACCTAAAGGAAAGGTGTTAGGGGCCATGCGAATGTGTAGTGGGGGCTTTTTTTCTAGAGTCCAGGGAAGGTCTCCCTGAGGAAGCGACTCAAGGTGAGATTAGAATAATCAGCAGGATCTAGCCAGGTGGATCAGAGAAGGGAGGAAAATGAGCATTTCAGACAGCAGGGACAGCCTGTGCAAAGGCCCTGTGTTAAAAGGACACGAGGGCCTTTAAGAAGGGTGGTGCTTTCCTCTCTGATGGCACTGAAGATGGTCATGGTGCCTGATCCTGCATCCCTGGTGGAGGGGGAAGTGTGTGCTGCTCATGGGAGCTCCCACCTGCCCGAGCATACACCAGTTAGAGAAGAAAGGAGAAGCTTGGGGACTGAGCACCTGCTGTGTGTGTTAGCGCAGCACACACTGCCTCGTTTATCCTTGCAACTTTGGTAGGCAGGTATGATTCTCCCTCTCCCCCAGCAGATAAAAGAGCTGAGGCCCAGAGAGTCTAAGTGACTTGTCCTAGGTCACACAGCCAGGAAGTGGCAGAGCCAGGGTTAGAACCCAGGACTCCAAACCTTTAATTTTCCCCCATATCCCACTTCATCAATAGCAGAGGATTAGGTCATACGTACTGTGATAAACTCATCTTGCCTGAGTTCCTTAGAACTCTGGGGTCACAGGTTCATGTGAGGCCTTGAAGGACTCTTGGTCAGAGCCTCTGTCGAGCATTTAACTCCTCCGGTACATGACATCTCCTGTTCCCTCCTCACCACCACGTGCTCAGCGACCCTCTGCTTCCATACCCTCAAGGATGGGGAGCTTGTCACTTCCTGAGGAAGCTCCTTCTCTCTTTGGATAGTTCTATCTCAGTAGAAGACAGGTGGTACTTTCTGTGGGGAAACTGAGGTGCAGAGAAACTCTTGGAACTGGGAAGAGCTGAAGTTGTTGATTTCTTTGTTGGCTTCTTAGAAGGTAGTACATGTCTGTGTGTGTGTGTGTGTGTGTGTGTGTGTATGTGTTTTT
Source organism: Daubentonia madagascariensis (assembly GCA_023783475.1). Taxonomy (NCBI): domain Eukaryota; kingdom Metazoa; phylum Chordata; class Mammalia; order Primates; family Daubentoniidae; genus Daubentonia; species Daubentonia madagascariensis. Next base: position 52,727,971 of record JAKFHU010000485.1, on the reverse strand, counting down.
GTGTTTTCTAAGCATTTGAGAATCATATTAAAATGTGCCTTTTATTTTAAAGAGCATTTTAGAATTCAGGGCCCTCAAAGTGAAGATGTGAACTCCAAGTGAACAGGCACTGGGCAGGCAGCAGGAGTCCTTTGAGGAAGATCACCCCTTGCCAACAATTACAAATGCAAACATACCCTGGACCTTCAGAGATGTTCTCCCCAGAGGATCATGGCCAAGGCACAACCCCTCACTTGAACAAGCAGAGCATTAGCTCTGAGAGTGGAGGGGCAAACAGAAAAGGACCATTGTAAACAGACTCTGCATTGGGAGACCGTTAATTATAAGTTTTTAGTTGTGGTGTAAACCCAGGCCGGGTGGGCGTGCAGCATGTTGTCTGCCTCCTCTCCGCGAGTAGAGGTCAGGTTTGGCTCTACGCCCAGCAGCCGTGGAGCCCTCTCCTCAGTGAACTCAGCTCATTGTGCTGCTTAAGACTTTACTCACCGCTCCTGAGTCACTGGAGTATGCAGCCAAAGTTTACCCATGTGTGGCTATAGGCAGTCTGTCTTACAAAACGTTGTCGAAGCCTTCTGAGTGACATTGAGGTAAGCAGAGAGTCAAGTGTTATCTGGAGGAAATAATTGGGGCAGGAGAGTAAATGAGATGACTCGGATATGAGAGGTAGAGAGACAGAAATGCCCAGTCACAACCTGCCAGGAACACCTGTACTTAGCAACGTTTCTTCATCACCGTGGCCACTACTACCATCACCATCATCTCCATCACCATCACCACCATCACCACCACCATCTCCATCACCACCATACTCTCACACTTACCATCACCTGCCCCACCACCATCTCCATCACCACCATTACCACCACCATCTCCATCACCATCACCATCTCCATCACCATCACCACCACCACCACCATCTCCATCACCATCTCCATCATCATCACCACCACCACCATCTCCTTCACAACCATTACCACCACCATCTCCATCACCATCACCATCTCCATCACCATCACCACCACCACCACCATCTCCATCACCACCATTACCACCACCATCTCCATCACCACCATTACTACCACCATCACCACCACCAATACCATCACCATCACTACCACCACCACCATCACCATCATCTCCATCACCACCACCATGATCACCATCAGCACCACCACCACCATCGAGCATCATTGCCATCCCCGCCATCACCATGGCCATCACCACTGGACTGTGGCTTTTGGTGCCCTGGAGGATGAACCTTTGGTTCTTCAGGGCAGTCAGCAGATATATTCTATAATAATAGTTTTAGTGCTATTACTAATAATATTAACTAATAGTACTAATAGTTACCAAAAGTGCTGGTACTATTGTTACAAATAGTTGCTCACAGTACTAATATAATAGCAAGAGCTGGTATAACTTTCAATTGAGGTATAAATATTCCTTTGCTGTGAGTCCTCCCCACAACCCAGCAAATAGGGGTAGGTGTTTTATCCCCATTTGGTAGAGCAGGATATTTCCTGCTCAAGGAGGTCATTGACTTGCCCAAGGTCACCTAGTGTGTGGCTGAGTCTGGATTGGAAACCCGTCTGCCAGGTTCCTACAAGCTGGCACCTGTCCTGCCATGTCGCACCTTGGCCACGAGGCCTCACTCTCCTGCGTGACCAGCTCTTGACCTCGCGCTCCCTGGTAGGCAGATATCCATGGAGCCGCAACCCGGCCAGCCCCTCCGTCATTTAGGAAATGTTTTTGGCCACGGACATTGTAGCAGAGAAGTCCATCAGACATTTGGACTCGTGAGACTGACCTTCAGGTGATACCGATAGTGACAGTGATGGTTGATGATGAAGAGGAGGAGGAAGGAGAAGGAAGAGGAGGGGGGGAGGGGAAGTGGAAGGGGGGGAGGAGGAGGAGGAGGAAGCGATAATGAACGACATGAGGTGACGGGGTGATGGGGATGGTGGTGATATTAAGGACCCACACTAACACTAATAATGACAGCAGCTTTTGAGGCCCTACTGTGTGCCAGGCTCTGTCTCATCTGATCTTCATAGCTCTGTCGGGTGGGTACCACTATAGCCCATATTTGTAGATGAGAAATTTGCGGTTTAGAGAGGCTGAGTGGCCTTCTCGTGATTCAGAGCCAGCGCTCTGACCCACCAGGCAAGGATTTACGTAACAACTGGCAGAGCCCATGGCTTTACTTTTTTTTCTTCCTTTCACACCTTGAATGGTTTGAGAAAACGGCAGAGATCTTTGTTTCCGGCAAAATTCACATTAGCCCCATTTCACAGATGAGAAAACTGGGATGTGTGTGGTCACGCAGTCGCTCCAGCACTGCCACTGCTCCTGGCGTGCTCCTTGCCCCCTGCCCGCCTCAGGGCCCCCGCGCCCACTCACGCGTGCCGTGTCGGTTCCGCAGACGTGGCAGTGGCGAGGTCTCGGCTCGCTCTTCCGGAAGGCGTGCTGCGTGGCGCTCCCGCTGCAGGTGCTGCTGCTGCTGTTCCTGCTGCTGCTGTTCCTGCTCCCCGTCGGGGAAGAGGAGCGCAGCTGCGCCCTGGCCAACAACTTCGCCCGCTCCTTCACACTCATGCTGCGCTATGACGGCCCCCCGCCCACCTAGCCCGCGGGGCGCACAGGTGACTTTCTTCCTCAGCCTTCCTCAGTGCCAGGGCTGCTCCTGAGGACGCCCACCCAGGGAAACTGGAAACAGAGGCAGGCCAGAGACCACAGAGCTGCATCAGTCCAAATACTGTGTCAGTGTTCCCAGAACAAACTTCGTTTTTATACAGTGTTGTCTTAGTCTATTTATACTAAATGTGTACTACGTGTGACTAGGGAATAATGTATAGAATTTTTATATACTCTGTATGTAAATGTCAGTATGTATAATTTCATATGCGAGGTCTATTTGTAGTTGGGAAAATTCCTAGCAGTGTACGTCTCCAGTGGGATTTTGTGGTGGTGTTGACTTGGTCTGCGGTCAGCCCTGGAAAGCAAGAACAATAACATGTCGCTTTTGTGACAATTTCTTATCCAGAAACCAACCCCAAAACTCAGATGTTAGTGAAAAAACCTCTGAGCTGCCAATGTAGAAGAGCAGCACAGACCCTCACTCAGAGCCCAGTGACTCTTGCTTTATGCACAATGAGAACAGATATGCTTGTCTAGTTTTTAAAACCACAAAGATTAGATGCTGTGGGTTAGAAATAGAAACGGTGATGACCAGAGGCAGGCACAGTGATAGCAGTAAAAAATGACAAGCGATAGAGTGATATCAAGGGAAGAAAAGAAGAATTACAAAGAGCAGACCCAGAAGCAAAAAAGCACAGCAGAATGAAGGTACTGAGTGCAGAAGCCCCCAACTCCCACTGCTCAGTAGCCTCTGATCACACAGACCAATGACGGATGTCCACGGTCATGACACTGAGTCTTCAGGAAGTGGTTAGATCGTGCCCTCTGTGTTTTGTTCAGGGAGAAAGGGAAGGAGATAGACTTTATTTTTAAGATTTCCATGCAGAATGGTGAAACACACTCTGTGCAGAGCCCACCTGACAGTGCCAGGAAAAGACATGTTTCTCTTATTGCTCTTGGACTGAGTGTTCCCTGTCTCAGACTCAAGCTGGAGGGTGGAAGGGAAGCACCTGCCATGCCAGGGGCCAAGGATCAAAGGTCCAAGACAGAGATCACCCTTGGCACTCAGCCTGACTGAAGGGTTCTCCCTCCCATTCCCAGAAGGCACTTTGGAGACAGGCAGGTCCACTGGACCAAGAATGTCCCACATGTATCCCCACATGGGACCAGGGCCCAGGCCATCCCAAACTAGGCTCTCTCCAGCCAGGTCTAGGCAAGTTGAGCTCCATGTGCCGCCTGGAGAGGGGCCGTGGCAGCTCCATGTTAGGTTCTGAGGCCGGAAACAGGTCCCTTCCTCCCCAGGGATGTGTGGGGTGGTTCCTGAGTGCTTTACAACTGGATCATGTTTGCCCTAAATCAACACTAAATTTTCCCTTTTTAAAAAATACTTAGTGCCCACTCTTTACAAATAGATTTTGTCTGTTGAACTGCAAATAGAATACCAAAAGTGAATTTCCTCAGGCCTTGTAGGGGGCTTTGTAATCATAAAGTGTTATAGACCCCAAAAGACCCCATAAACAGAGGGGAAACTGAGGCCCCAAGTGGGTCCTGATCCCCAGCACATTGCTCTCTCATACACACCAACCCCTCCCTTCCTTGCATCAGGCCCAGGTGAGGTCTCCCCATGGGAACCAGGCCCCCAACAAGTAGGAATAGCTGGATGTTCACAGGGCAGGAAACCAGTGCTGGTGAGAGGAGTGCTGGGCGCTGACTCAGAAAGCACACTTTTCTCCAGATGTTTGGAAACCAAGCCGCAAGGCCTGTTCTCTGCAGGTGGCCACTTTACTAGAAAATCAAGGGCTGAATGAGCCAAGACCTCAGGCCCAGGCAGCCAAGCCCAGGTGCCCACTGCATTGATTCATCCAGCCCTGGAAGTCAGAGCTGTGGCAAGGACTTTGAAGGTTTCTATTTCTACTCTCCCACTTCACAGGTGAGAAAGTTGAGGCCCAGAGAGGAAAGTAACTTTCCCATGGCCACACAGCAAGAGGCAGCAAGGCCAGAGCCACGGCCCTCAGGCCACGCCCTGCTCACTGTGGCACAATGCCCCCATGTCAGCAACTTCAAAAAGAAAAGCTGTCAACGTGCATGCAGCTGTGCCACCTGCACCACACGTTGGGGAGGGAGAAACTGCAATATACAGGATGGCGGGTGGGAATGTCTATATATATATTTTAAACTTTGATAATGATGTCATAAAGTCTGCTTGTTTGCATAACTGTTTTTTAAAAAAGAATTGATATTTACATTACTTTCATATAAACACAGTTATAATATGCTATAACAGCCCATGTACTGGTGCTTTCAGATGCAATCTCTTCTGCTTAAAGTGGGCGGGCAATGATCCTGTTTGTGACTTTACCTTCGAGCCTCTTTAACAACAGCCACGAAGAGCTTTCAGGTGCCGCTTGAGAAAGACATCGCTGTGGAACCTGCGTGCGTGTGTGTGTGTGCGTGTGTGTGTGTGTGTGTGTGTGTGTCTTGTTCCTCTGTCCCCAGAGTGAGAGGGGTGTTAGAGTTGGTGGTAAGAATTGTGATATCATGGCCCAGCCCAGTTTGTGTGTGTGTGTATGTGTGTGTGTGTATATATGTGTGCGTGTATGTGTGTGAGAGACAGCCAGCCAGAGGGAGAGAGAGACAGAGACAGAGAGAGAGACAGAGACAGAGGGAGAGTGACAGAGAGAGACAGAGGAGGAGGAGGAGGGGGAGGAGGGGAAGCAGGGGGAGCAGGGGGAGGAGGCAGAGAGAAACACCAGGGGGTGACATTGATGCATTAACCGCCCCCCACCTGTCCCCCCCACCCTTTTTCTCTTAGTCTGTTCTCTGTGTGTGGGAAGACACAGCAGGATCTACAGGGTGTTTATAAACAGTAGCTGGGGGTGGGTGGGATGCAGGTATGGACAGCAGACAAAGCCAGGAGAGCCCCAGAGGTGTCCGGTGCGGGGTGCAGAGCAAAGGCTGATGACGGGGACTTGAACGCACTGCATCTGGTGCTTGCGGGTGCCTGGCCCCGTGGTAGGCACCTTGCAGCCACGTTTTGTGGAATTCCCACCATGGTCCCCCAGGGTTCGATATTGCTTTACCCGCATGTTTGAGATGAGCAAACCGAGGCTAAAAAATGTAAAGATGTTTGCTCAAGTGAAAGTTGAACCCCTGTCTGACCCCAAAGCCGCATGGAAAGGAGGGAGCTTTAGGCTGGTTCTCCCAGGTTGAAGTCTCTGCATCCTCTGGGAATGGATTTCAGTGGACAAGCGGGTAGGACTCTGCCCTTCACTCGGCTGGGATGTGGCTAGAGCCACCCCTTCCATGTGTTTCCCCGAGGGTGGCCCTCAGCGCTAAGGAGCATCACGATCATCTTCACACCGCTCAGGGGAGCAGGACTTTCTGCCCACGTGGGAGATGAGCCCCCGCTCTGTCCCACAGGGAGGTTCCCCTGGTCGTGAGTGATGTAATTGCAGCCCCAGCACCCAGCACAGGGTAGGAACTAAAGCTGTGGTTTGTTGAATTGCATTACAAACTCAGAGGCGAGTATGTTTCCTGACATATCACTCCCCTCCTGGGCGCAGAGGACATGGGTCTTGGATGTCATGACCCAATTCCATCTCCCAGGGCCCGTTTGCCTCAGGCAGCTGGCTGGAGTCCCCAGCAGGGACCAGGGGTCCAAAGGTGCCTGTCCCCGGGCAGCTCCAGGGGAAGGAAGCTGGGGACGCTCCACAGCCTGGGGGTAAGGAGAATGCCAGGCAGAGGGCAGAGAAAGGCCTGAAGGTGGACAGTCTGTGCCAACCAGGGGCCCCCTGACGGGTCCCTGCAAACTGGGATCCAGGGGGTCAGCATTGCAGGGGGAGGGCTCAGGGTGCCCCCAGTCAGGGAGTTAGGGACGATCTCATCCCCTCCCATCGCCCTGGAGCCGGCGCCTGACCGGGAGGCCGAGAGCTTTGCAGAAGCCTGAGGACCTGCGCTTGGTGCTGGCCTGGCTGGAGGGACCGGGCAGGGATGCGGGACAGAGGCGCCAAGGGCCAGAGACAGCGTCAGGCCTAACACTGAGCTGTGTGCTTACGAGGGGTGAAGATGCTAAATCTCAGTGCATTTCGGCGCACTCTGAGCGCGGGGAGAGGACGGGACTGGGAACCGGAGGCTGTCCCCCGGCAGTGCCCCGCTGCCATCCGCCACGAGGCCCCGCGGCAACGCTTTCACTGCCCGAAGACAAAGGGAAAAAAATAAGGAGAAACGCCTTGAGTTTCTTCTTTACGTAGGATTCATTCCACCTGAAGGATGACCCTTCATCTGCGATTATGTCCTTCCTACATTAAGTGGGAAATGAGGGCTGGGTAGGGGGTGGCTGGGTCTTCTTTTAAGGTTTATATTCTGTTTTCTCAGCCCTCACTGGACAAAATTAAAAGTTGCCCCAAATGCAGTGTTCTTTCCAGAAAAACATGGAATCCTAAAGTTCGGGGACCCCTGGTAGAGAAGGTGGGGAGAAAGGAAGAGCTGGAGGAATGCTTAGTGCCGGATTCCCGGAGGGAAATAAGGAAAGAGAAGCGGGAAGAGGGACATTGTGGGAATTTGTGGCAGATGGGCTGGGGAGAGGTTGAAAGCCTGACAGTTGTGGTCTTTAAAGAAAAAACCAGAAGCCCACTGGACCTGCCTGCCCACTGGCCATTTGTGTGCCCCCAGGATGTGTGGCTTTCTCTCCCCTGGCAGTGGGCAGAAGTGCCCTGTGCTTTTTTTCATTTTAGTCCAATGCAGAACATTCTCCGAGTCCCTTCTCTGTGCCAGACTTTGTACTGGAAGATCCACGGTGAGTGAAGCTAGTCCCTGCCTCCAAGGAGTTCACAGACCAGGGAAAGGGTTTGTGCCATAGAAGATGCCCGACCGCACAGGGGGATGGCCCTTGACTTTGCCCGTCTGCCCTCCCAGAGGGAGCAGACCCCCATCACAGAGGCTGGAAGGGCCGCACAGGGGAGACGCTGGGAATGTGCGGGACGGTGGGGTGTCCTGCTGCCTCTCGGAGGCTACCATGGTGACTGTACACCACGCGGGCAGAGGAGCGGATTGGGGAGCTGGGGCAGCTGGGCAGGGCGAGGAGAGGACCTGGGCATGGCGGGAAGGGGAAACAGACCGTCTGGGCCTCAGGAGCACGGGAAGGTGCTGGGCTGTGCTGGCTCTCAGAGCAAAACAGTGTGAGAGGGTCCTGGAGGGTTGGTGGGGAGGCCCAAGGCAGAGGCTGTGGATGTGCAGGTTTCTAAATACTACATAGTTTGTTGTTTCTATTAATAGCACCATTATTAGTCTATAATCATGGTAAAAGTGTGTGGCTGGAAATACCGAATTAAGCAACCCACTTTTCCCCACGGGGGATTTTCTGGGCTGGCCGTGGTCACCTGTCAGTGTGCCCTTTCCCACCTCCTGCCTACAGTTACTTCCCAAAGCAGGGGTGCTGAGGAACCCCCAAGGGAGGCTGTGCCTACAGTTGTCGGGCTGAGGTCCCTGCCTGCTCCCTGAGTCCTGAGATTCTAGCAGCTTCCTTTGCAGTCTGTTCAAAGTAAGAACAAGGAGGAATTTGTTTCTCAAAGGGCAATAAAAACCTTGGTCTAAGGGCAAACCTTACAGCAGGACACCCTGAGCCTTGAAGCACAGTTGGCAGGACCCAGCATCTCCCAGCACCTGCCTTTTAGTTGTCATGGTAACGTGATAGTACCTGACCACCTTGTCCGGACAGGAGACAGCAGTCACATGGAAGGGGCTCAATTTCCCCCAGGGATCCTGGGCTTCCTCTCTGGAATGCTTACTTCTGAGCTCAGCAACCAGGGACATGAGGCCAATTCATTGTGGGCACCTCTGTGGGGACAAGGGACAAAGGCCTGTGGCCCCTATTCCTGTTCTGATGAAAAAAGGAGGGAAGGAAACATAAACTGAGGGCCTGTGATGTGGCCCTGACATTTTCCAACAGCCCATGCTATGAAGTTATGATCTCGTGTTCAGATGCTGAAACCAGGGCACAGAGAGGGTTAGCAGCCTGCCTAAAAGCAACCAGCTAGTTGGTGAGTGGTATACTTGGGACTTGAACCCAGGGATGGCTGGCTCCAAGCCCGATGCACCTTCCACCACGCTGTGGAACTCTCCTTTGGCCCCAGTTGCTTTTCTTTCCTTTGTAGGCCACAGGCTGCTGCTGCGTTGGCAGCTGGTTAGCTAGTTGGAGGGAGACATTCCAGAGCAGGGGCTGCAGGACTCTCTTCCCATGTCCACTCCCGCGGGTGACTCCCACCGCCATTGAGAGCTGGCAACACCAGGATGGAGTGTCGGGGGATGGGGCAGGTGCTTACCATCTGTCTGCCTTCCCCTGGAAAAACAGAGACAGGCCACCACTTGCGGGGGCAGGCAGGGCCAGAGTCTGCTTTGTGAGGTCACTGCCTACTGAGCAGCTCCAGTTCCACCCAAGGGAGAGACAAGGAGGCAGTGGCCATGCGTCTTCCAGAAGTTTTATTGGAGAGGAGGAAGTGGACAGGGAAGTTGTATGTGCATGTGAGTGGCATGTCTGTGTGTGTGCGTGTGTTTGGCATGTGTGTGCACATGTATGTTTGTACTCTATACACACCTCCATGCAGAAGCACTGCTGGGCAGCTCTTCTCCCATCCCTGTGCTTTAGGACAATGGAGACCCCAGCCCGTGGTCTGTCGGGACCCAGGGAGACCACACTGGGCCCAGGACATTTCTGCTGAGGTCCAACATTTTATGCCTCTTATGGGAGCAACTGGTTGTCCTTCCTGACATTCTCCATACAGGGGGGAAGGCCAACTGACCCCTTAGATCTCTGTCAGCTGGAAATTTCCTCAGGCTGGTTTGGAAATGATACCCTTTCTTTTTGTCAGGGTGGCAAATAACCTGCTATGAAGGAGGGCTTAGTTCCATGGTTCTTAAATTTGCCTGTTTTCTCTCTCTCTCTCTTGCTATGTGTGTGTATGTGTGTGTGTGTGTGTGTGTGTGTGTGTGTGTGTATGTGTGTGTTAGGAAAAATGGCAAGTTTCCAATACCAGCTTTGGAGAAATGAGTACTTTTTCCCTCCATTTCAAGTCCAAAGGACCAGCCCCCTCCTTCCAACACATCCAACCCTGACTGATTTGTTAGTTTAATTTGTCTTCCCTCCCCAGCAAGGGAGGGCTCAGGAACCAGAGGGCCCCGGGCCTCCTCAGAAACCCACCCCAGCATCAGCAGAACCCTGATCTCACTGTACCCTGAGCCAAGTCCATGTGAGCAAACTCACCCCATCTTTTGCACCTGAAGATCTGGTCGCAGTAACCTGCTACTGACCAGTTGTTCATGTGGCTGGAATGGTGCGGCTTGTACAGTGCAGACGAGCAATGGCGTGGGGGGGGGGGGCGTGTGAATGTGCACGTGTGTGTGTGTACATGTGTGTAGATGCTGCATAAATGGTTTTTGATGTCAAAAGCAAACTAATTTCATTGTTTAAATGTTCTATTATATAAACAGTGTGCAGAGGGACCATATTCACTCTTGTCATATTATTTGTAATTGTAAAACATGCATTTGCAATAAATTAAGCTTTCTGGGAAGGAAGTCTTGGAGCCAAATGACTTGTCTTGGAACATGTGTGTGTTATCGTGGTTCATATCAAGTCCAAAGCCGACTGAGAGCCTTCCCTGCCTTCCTGGCTTTGTAGGAAGGAACACAGGGACCCCTCGTTTCTTCTCAGTGCTATATTTTATAGTTATGTTGAAGTTTCCATCCCCTTCCTTTTGTGCAAGTTGGAAGTAGCAGTGTTCTAAAAGATGGCTTGATGTTTTTGTTGTTTTGTGTTTTTTTAAAATGCATCTGCTTTATATTTGGAAATAAAAATCTCTATTTTGGTCTATGAAATATTGTGTGGTTTGGAAATTCTTTTTCTGAAGTAAAGGGGTGTTTGAAGAAGTTAGGAGAAGGAAGATGACATGTGGCTAAGGCTGACTTATTTTTAAATTTTGACTTCCAGTTCAACCTCATTTATGCAGAGGTTGAACTCAAGACAATAGCAGCACTCGATCCAACGTGAACCTCGACATTACCTGGGAGTATTTGAAACATTCTCAGCTTCTCCCCAGGTCTCTTCAGCCACAACCTGGGGGTTGGGTTTAGGCCGAGTGGATTTTGAAAGTTCCAAAATGTACTCTGAGTGGAGAGACAGGGGCCCGGATAGATCCAGGCACTAGCAAGGTCAAGCAAGGCCTTTCCCGCCATTTCACTCCCAACACCAGGGATCGAAGCCGCACTAGGACCGTTTGTTTAACAAACAATCCTTGGGTTTGGAGATCTGGTTTCCCAACCCACAGTGCACTGGAAACTGCAAACGAGGAGGAGACACCACCCTGGCTTTTCTGGAGAGGTCTAAGAAACTGGCAAGTGAACCCAGGACTCGCCACACATTAATGAAGTCTCCCAACAGTGGCGCTGGTTTGCCCAGAAAAGGAAAATTTATGTCCAGAATCTTCTGCTTACAAAGGCACAGAAGTGTACACTTCAGAACACTTTCCATTAAAAAGACTTAAAATAAAAAGGTTTTGCCTCTCGTATAATTTATTCTCCCAAACGAGAATTTTAAAAAATCAGCCATTATTTTAATAATGCTTGTAATGCTTTCCCTAAGTTTTTTTTTTTTTAAATACCTGTTATCTTAAGAAACCCTTCTCACCCTTTGGGAGAAGAAAGGGTGAGAAGCATTTCCTCTGAAACCCCTCATTCCTCACGTGGCTGGTAAAGGAAACATGAAGTCTCCATGTTAATCCAACTGGTGTCCAGAACTGTGAGTGAGAAATACTTTGAAACTTCTAGATTCAGGACTGGTTCAGTGGTGCATGCCCTGGAGTTAAACACTATTCAAATTGATCTCTTGAGTTTTTTGACCTGGTGAAGCCATTCTGCAGAGAAAAAGCAAAAGATGGAAAAGTCTGTTCTATCAGGAAGGAAGGGGTGGTCCTTGTTTTCCCCAGGCCGGCCTTGTTAGGAAGATGAAATGAAGTCTCCAGGGCTACAGCTCATACCGCTGGCTGTGCAAATGGCAGAATCACTTTCCGCTGTCAGGATGCAGTGAGACCAATGCTTGCTACAAGGAATTTACAACTGAGAGGTGATTCCACCCAGCGTTTCTGGATCCATTGTCTAAAGTCTTGGAATAGCACCAAATATCCTCACAGAAACTCTTGTGAATCTTGTGGCCCTTAATAAGGAGGCCCTTCACCTAAGTAGTGGTCCAAAAAATAAAGCATATTCCATGAAGAAAGACAGATCTTTGCCCACTGGGATACTCTGCCGTTTAGGTCTGTATGGAACTGATTATGGTGTAGCCCTGTTTAGCTGATTTGAAGAAGCCTTAATCCGTATAGCATAAAGGTATGCCACCGATCATTTATGTTAACTAAATATGGTGTACATGTTTATTTCTACAGCAGAGGCATCAAACCTGGGGTCAGGAACTTCAGTGTTAAAACTCTGTTTCAGTGAGAAAACTAGATTCACCCTCCCTCGCTTTAATTTAGCACCTTTGGGGGAACCTAACCTATTGTGAGAGTGACGTTAAACACACACGGTTTCTAAATCTTTACAGAGCTCTCTCATATTCCTGGCTGCGTGATTCACTCATTTTTATGACTATGTGATTTTTTTTTCACAGCCCAGCGTCCCATGGAAATAATTATCTTACCTCTGTTTTCATTGGTGGCTTCCAAACCCAACCGTGACAGGTTGAGTTGGAGAGATTCATCATCCTCTCGCGGAATCCCCTTGGCGAGAATGTTATTCAGCTAGTTGGCCTTGTCCGCCCTCCTGTCATGGTCTCGCCAGCCCTGGCTCCCACCGCCCCTGCAGTGGTCTTTCTCCATCCTGCTTCCCTCCAGCATGCTGCAAGAGCAGCAACCCTGATGTGCTCAGGGCTTCTGTGGTTGGAATTTCGTATTGCAATTGCACTCTGGCACGCATCCTGGTCTCTGCTCCCCACTCCAACTTGGTCTTCACTGTGGCCTTCTTCTGCCAATTTCTAACAGGAGGGCTCCTCGACCAATGGACACCAAGGGAAATTGCTCTAAATTGTTCTGAGGCACAGCCTGTCTCATAATGTGAGTGTGTGTTTCCTGTCTTTGAGCATGTGCAAATAATTGAGGCCTTTTTCCTTTGGAAAGAGGTTATGGTGTAAGAAAAAGAGAAGTATATATTAAAAAAAAACAAAAACACTAAATGCAATGAATGTGGTGTCCTGGAGTGCATCCTGGAACAGTAAAAGGGTATTAGTAGAAAACCCAATGAAACTCAAAGGTTGTTTCATTAACACTTTTGTACTAGTGTTAATTTTTTGGTTTTAACAAATGTCTCATGGATATGTAAGATGTTAACATCAGAGGAGACTGGGATAAGGGTAATGGGAACTTTGTGCTATTTTTTCAACTTTTCTAAAATTATTCCAAATAAAATTTTTATTTATAGTTTTTCAGTCTGTTCCACTTTATTTCATCTCATCTTTATTTTCATTAAAATGAAATGAACAGAATCTTGTAAATAATCTGTTTTTCCCAATAAATGAAAAGTTCTGGATTTTCAAAAGCATCAAACGTTGAAGTAACTGATTTTGTAGTTTTTACTGACAACTCTGTAATTAAGAAATAGGAAGAAGTTACATACTGAATAATGGCATGTTCTAAATAAGATTACGCTTCTTTTCCAAATAGCAAAGTCAGTAGTATTTAGGACAAGCACCACATGATTTGAACACTAGAAAAATATCTACTTACTTCTTTCATCAGCGTAAATTGTTTTTGCTTTTTTTATAATTTTTTAAATTAACAAGTAACAATTGCACATATTTATGGGGTACATAGTGATGTTTTGATACATATAATGTACAGTGATCAGATCAGGATAATTAGCATATCCATCATCTCAAATATTTATCATTTCTTTGTGTTGGGAACATTCAATATCCTTCTAGCTATTTGAAACTATATAATATGTTATTGTTAATTATAGTCATCCTACAGTGGTAGAGAACACTAGAACTTATTTCTCCTGTTTAGCTATAATTTTGTATCCTTTAACAAATCTCTTCCTATCCATCCCTTCCCAGCTTCTAGTATCCTCTGTTCTACTTTTTAGTTCTAGAGATTAACTTTTTTTAGCTTTCACAGATGAGTGAGAACATGTGTTGTTTAACTTTCTGTGCCCAGTTTATTTCACTTAACATAATGTCCTCCAGTTCCATCCATGTTACTGTGAGTGACACAATTTCATTCATTTTTATGGCTGAATAGTATTCCATTGTGTGTACACACTACATTTTCTTTATCCATTCATTTGTTGTTGGACTCCGGGGCTGATCTTGGCTATTGTGAATAATGCTATAATAAACATGAAGGTGCTGATGTCTCTTTGACATAATGATTTCCTTTCCTTTGGGTAAATTCCCAGTAGTGGACTTGCTAAAACTTTTATTTTTAAAAATATGTTTTTTTATGGCCTTGGAAAAATGTGAGGGTTCTCTTTCGCTGTTAACTTGCTCCCTTAAAAACAGTGGTGAATCTGTTCTTGAAACAGGCATGGAGTTGGCCTGATCCGTGTTTGGCTCTAAGCAACTGCATCTACAGAGCACTTGGGAAAGTTCTTCCATCTTTCCCGAATACTCACCTCAGAGGGATGCAGTTGTGAGGACTAAATAGAACCATATGAGTAAAAGGCTTTTATGGTGCTTGGTACATAGCACATAGCACACAGTCGATAACTGGGAGTTATTGATCTTACCCCATCCCAACTGCCTTCTCAGATCATGCTGGGCAGGTTCTGGAGAAGGATCTTCTTTTGAGTGCTCTGGGATTCTTAGTCTGACCCCAAAGCACTGCCCTGCAACTTCTGCCAGAAGTCTGGGGTCTCCCTTATGGACTTATAAGTGTCTTGGGCGAGGGGAGATTCTAGAATCAGGCAGGGTTCAATTGCAGACAACAGAATCCACTGTAACTAGTTTAAGGAGAAAAGAATTTATAATGGTGTACAAAGGGGCTCACAAAATTGTTGAAAAAGTCGACTCTAGTCTGTGATTTCAGGAACAGCTCAGCCTCAGGACCAAGCCACCTCTTCCCTGATGGAAAAAGCTGCTGCCACCACTGGGAAACTGTCAAAGCAGGGGACCACTGCTGCCCTGACTAAAGGGTCTTCTTGTTTCCACTGCATGGCAACAAATGGATGTCCCGTGTCAGGCTGTCTCTTCATGGACTTCCCTTCCACGCTGAATATCATGCAAGAGAATCTGAGTTGGAAAAACCTGGGTCACATCCAGAACATAGCAGCAAAGGGGTCAGGGAAATGGCATTTTACCTTCAACCTTTCTGCATTACAGGAAAGCAACCTGCAAGGAGTTTAATGCACAATGAATGAGCAAATCCATAGTATGCCCCACAGTCCATACCTCTGGATACTTAATATCCATGCACACCCCTATTTCCATATCTAAACCTCCAAACAAAAACAGCAGCAGAATCAATAATCTCCTTTCACCTCATGCACCTGCCTCCTATATAAACAAGTGAAGGCTTAGTGAAATG
Organism: Daubentonia madagascariensis; assembly: GCA_023783475.1. NCBI lineage: Eukaryota > Metazoa > Chordata > Mammalia > Primates > Daubentoniidae > Daubentonia > Daubentonia madagascariensis. Next base: position 52,712,771 of record JAKFHU010000485.1, on the reverse strand, counting down.
TCTCATTGGTCAATATATCCATTTCTATGCTTTGTTAATTTTCCTCTGGTTCATTAACAGTCTCACTTGGTGTCCTGAAGTCTGTGAACTAAATTATGGTTAACTATCACCATCCCTGCCACCACACCCCTTTGTTCATGAGCAAGCTCTGGGGTAGCTGGGGAAAGAGGCTGATGGACCATCTTGGCCACCTGATTACCAAGAGCCCTCTCTACGCAGCTGGACTTTTGGTGAGCATTCAAAGAGCACACAGATGTCCTTATACCCAAGATCCACACTGAAAGGTCTACGCACATATCCTTTCCTCAAACCTCCTTGTTATCAGCCCCCAGTCTTGTTCTTTTCAAGCTCTTGGCCTTCCTTAAGTAAAGAATTAAGTAAAGAATATTTAAATAAAGAATATTATTGAGCTCCTACTATATGTCAGGAATAAATAAAATGGTGAACAAAACACAGACTCCCAAACCCTGCCTTCCTGGAGCTTACTTTCTAGTGCTGGCTACTGCGTACTCATCTGTGCAGATCTGTACTCTCGGGCACGTCTCCTTCCAGGCAAAATGAACTACCAGCTGTACACCTTGAAGTCTGTCCCCTGGGGGCACTTCCCTTCCCCGTTGTTTTTCATAAGCAACTTTTAGAGGGGATCCTTTGACTATCATTCTGGCTGATTCCATCATATCACTCAAGGTCATACGTAAACTAGGCTCAAACTCTTTACTCCTAAGACCACTGGTCATGGGGTATTCCAGGTGAGGCTCTGGGGGCAGGACGAGGGTGATGGGCTGTGCAGCAGGAGTGGGTGTCCTGGGGGTATGGACCACTGCTATGCTTTGGATGTCTGTGTCCCCCCAAAATGCATATGTTGAAATCTTAACCACCAAGGTGATGGTATTAGGAGGTGGGGTCTCTGGGAGGTGATTAGGTTATGAAGGTGGGGCTCTCAGAAATGGCATTAGTGCCCTTACTAAAGAGAACCCAGAGGGCTAGCCTGCCCCTTCGACCATGTGAGGACACAGCAAGAGGGCACCATCTGTGAATCACAAAACAGGCCCTCACCAGACACCAAATCTGCCAGTGCCTTGATCTTGGGCTTCCCAAACTCTAGAACTGTGAGAAATAAATTCCTGTTATTTATAAGCTACCCAGTGTATGGTATTCTGTTATAACAGCCCAAATGGACTAAAAACCCACCTACACATGCAGCTCACAGGGTGACCAAATGAGACAGTGGGCAAAGACTTCAGGCTTCATCCAGTACGTGGACCATGGCACTGAGGTCAGACAGTGTGAGGTTACCACTCTGGCCAAGCGGCTGGTGAGGCCCTTCCAGCCCACATGGCTCCTGCCCACTTGAGCACTGCCCTCACCATAGAGTTTCTCTCCATTGACTCACCTTGGTACCTCCTGGGAAGCAGACCCTCTCTCTGACCACACTCTGTGATTGAGCTTCGTACACCTGAGACTCTGACCCCAATCTCTGAAGGCCAATGTGGGACCAGAGTTTTGTACCTTCTCACAGAACACCACCATTGCTCTGTGTTTGCTCCCTGTCCTGTTCTGTCTGTTAGCTCTGACCTTCTTGTGTTTGCTTCTGTTTCAAAAATTACAGGGGTTTCAAAATTACAGATTTGTCTACTCGTTTGTTTTGATGCTCATGTCTCTAGGACAGGAGGAGACCCTCAGGCCAAATCCAGCTGCCACTTGTTTTTGCACCACCCAAGAATGCAAGAATGATTTTTAAATTTTTAAATGGTTGTATAAGTAACCTACAAAATATCTTCAATTTCATCTCTTGTCCTACAAAGGCCTACAATATTTACTATCTGGCCCTTCACAGAAAGGTTTGTCAACCCTGCTCAAGGGTATCGCTTGCACCGTTTCCCACCTGGCTACTCCATGTGTCCAAGCTGCTCACCCCCAAATCCCAGCAAGGTCTTTCTGTGCGACCAGCTCCCCAGCAGGCTGGTACTGACCTGCCTGAAGGGTACCAGGAAGAAAGCACATTGGACTAGGAGTCAGGAGAAAGTGGTTCGCCCTCAGGACTGGTCACCAACCTGCTTTGTGGCTTTTGGTAAATCACATCCCCTGTCTGCACCTCAGATCCCTCTCTGTCAATGGGGAGTTTGGATGTGAATCATCTTAGAAATCTCACACAGCAGGGTCAAGTCTCTTCAAACCACTGTTCTACATAACCATGTGGAACACGTGGAGACAACACCACACCAGGCTGTGCCAAGGAACCCCAGGATTGAGCCCATGATCAATCCTCCATGCCAGGGCATGAATGATATGCCATGCAGGCACACAGACACATGTGCTATACACTGTAGACACACACATGCACACATACAGCACCAACACCTGACTGCACATACACACACACAACATACATCCACGCACCACACACAGAGACACACATAGACACAGACATACTTGCACACATACAATCACACACCTGCATGTGTGTACACACATGCCACAAACACATGAAACACCACACACAGAGATATGCACACCCACCACACAACACACAGACATATACATCACACACAGATAACAGATACACATCATAGACATATGTACACACTTGTACACATACCCCCCCAAACCTGTACACATGCATGCATATACCTCATACACACCAAATACACACAGATGCACACATACACCACACGTACACACCACACACCACACAGACACCACAGAGACACATGCAGATACAGACACTCACCATACACAATTACCATACATGCAAACCACACCTACAAATGCACATCCACACCACAGACACACAGAGACCCATGTAGACACACACACGACGCTCTCAGCAAAGCATTGTGACCATGTTTCATGGTCAATGTTAGATTGGGAGCCATACCAGAGCTCTGGGGGCATGTCCCTGGGGGATCCTTCGTCAGCTCCTGGTCTGATTAAGTCAGGTCTTCAGAAACCAGAGAATTAAATTTGGGGCCACATCTCTGTTCCACGTATTGTGCATAATTTGAGGATCACTCTGGGCAAAGAAAAGAGAAAGGACTCTTCTTTTTTTAAACCGGACTTGAAAAGGAAAACATTGTTGTTGGGGCTACCAAGCACACAGATGGGCAAGGTCAGGGGTAGGTATGGTATCCAGCAAGCATCTGGGCAGGCAGCAAGCGCTACTTTTCAGGGTTGGGTAGGAGGTGGTAATGCAGGGGCTATAAAGAAAGAGATCACATTTAATTAATGAAACTTCTTACAATCATGATTTTGCTGAAAGGCATGTTTGACCCTGACCAAAGGCCCAGGGAAGCCAAACACAAAACGTACAGTCTTTGGTTGCTGCAATATCTCCCACAAGCTACATTTTCAACATGTGTCAAAATCTGAATTTATCCTGGAGTTGGGGGGAGTCGGGGGGGAGCCCTTTACTGTATGGGAAATGCATACCAAGCTAAATAAAATGATAATGCAACATTCACAGCTTGCCGGGCACTTCCACCCACAGTATTTCACTGGATTCTTACAATAGAGATCAAAAGTTTTATTGTGTCTGTTCTATGGAAGAGGAAAACAAGGCTGAGAGAGGTGGAAAGGTGACCTCAAGGTCACAGCCAGACAATGGCCCTGCAGCCTTCCAACCCTGCCATCCTGTGACTCTCGTGAGACCAAGAACCTGCAATACAGCAACAAGGCAAGTCCACTGTTTGTGTCTCTTCAGTCTACAACCCCAAGACCATCAGGCGCAGATGAAAGAACAAGGCCTTAAGGTTAATAGAGCAGACTTGGGGGACTTTGAACAAAACCTCATATCCCTGAGGTACCTGACTGGTTATCTAAGTGGCTGCCAAGGGCACTGTGTTAGGAAGGACGTTGAGGCTATGATCAAGGAAAGGGCTATGTGATCTCTAGGCGACGTCTCCCAGGCAGTGCTGGGGACGGGTATATTTGTCATCCTTCCTTTGGCCTTAGTGTCTTTACCTATAAAAGTGAGAGGATTACTCTCAGCCTGGGGCTATGAACTCACATGCTTACAGAACCCAGGCGGGAACACAAATGAGTAGACCAGACCAAGCATAAGAAATATCGTGAAGGAAGGAAGGTTCGGGACCCTGCCCAATGGCTGCCATGTGGCATGTGAGCTTTGGGTTAGAGGCTGACAGTTTCTCAATCATTCCAGATTTCAGATTTTAATGTTAAAAAATTTTTTTTCTTAAGTAGCAATTAATTTGAATATTTAAAAAAATACCTGTGCAAAGCACACATGTGTGTGCATGTGTGTTTTCAGGCTGGATGTGGCCCACAGGCCATTATGTTGCAAGCTTTGGTCTAAATAATCCCCAAGATTCCTTTCAGTTCAAAAATTCTAAAATTCTCTGTGGGATGCAGATCCACAGAGCATGTGCATGTGGAATGTTTCTCAATAGACCCATAGTTCTAAACTCCACCCCCCCCAGGTGGCCTGAGATTAGTTTGAGCACCCATTATGTGCCTACTGGGCTTCTGCAAACATTACCTCACTCAGGCGTCAAGCGACAACTCTTCCAGCTGGCTCTTCTCCCTTTTTATTTTTGCAGCTGAACACACAGGCTCAGAGAGATTTAGTAACTTGCCCAAGGTTGCACAGCACATAACCAAATCAAAATTTGCTTCTTGGTGATTTCTCAAGTTTTTGGTTTTGTGGGTGGAAATTCTATCATATATAAGCGGCACTCAGTGGAAACACAATGATAAATGCGTTAAGCTTGTGAGGATGTGACCCCAATATTGCACCTAGATCCACTGTGGCATTTCCAGGGTTCCCAAGGATGGTAACTTGATCCTCTTCAATGAAGAACACAGCAGGCATTATCAGACTGGGCCGGTACCTGTGGCCCCTGGCTGAGCAGTTCCTTGGCAGCTGTCCAGCCTATAAATTGTCCTAAAGGGTCTCCTGGATTGGGCTGTTGGTGGAAGGTGGGAGAGACGGAGAGGCTCTGAAAGCCAGGGTCTTCCCCATATGTTCCACATTACAATGCTGTTAAATATGTTAGGCACTCCACTGTCCCAACAAATACAAGCAGAACTAATCTCTTTAAGGTTCCTTGACTGACGTCGCTGGTGATTAAACGACATACTTATTTCTCACAACCGGAGCCAACTGCTTCTGCAGAAGGTCTGGAAAGAGAAGAGGCTCTCACGCACGAAGCTGAGTGGGAAGCGTCTTGATGCTGACGAAGACAGAAAACAATGACGGCTCTAGGGATGGGGGTAGGAAAGGGATGCTTTGCAATTGTTTCGGCCTTAGACACGAAAACCTAGAGCAGACAGAGGACTTTCTGGGTGTCTGTCCTTCCATCCGTCTATCATCCACCCACCCACCCACCCACCCATCCATCCATCTCTTTATCCACACTGCTGAAAGAAGGCCGCAGGCCAAGGGAGGCATGTGACCTCTAGAAGCTGGAAAAGACAAGGAATGGATCTTCCCCCAGAGCCTCCAGAAGGAACACAGCCCTGCTGACACCTTGATTTTAGCCTCATTTTCAGACTTCTAACCTCCAGAACTGTAAGATAATAAGTTGGTGTTATTTTAAGCCACCAAGTATGTGGCGGTTTGTTACAGCAGCAATGGGAAACTAATACACAACCTCATAGGGTCACCGTAGCATTAAATGGACTCATATATAAAAAGCAGTTAACACAGTGGCTGGCACATAGTAAGTGCTCAAAAAATTGTAGTTGCTATTATTTTTGTTACTATTCTTATAATGTACTTTGGGGATGTGGCCCTGTCCTGCGAGGAGCCCTCGGTCTAGCAGAAGATCAGAGCGTGTGCATAACTGGCCAGGGGCCCGGGTAGGGGGAAGGTAGAGAGAAGCCCTAGAGCGAGTAAGGCTGTGCCTTCGCCACCTGAGACTCGTGGCCATGAGCGTGCTGGGCTTCCAGAAGGCCAAGGGGTGGGTTACCATCTCATCCTAATGCCAGGGTGACGTCTGAGCATCTCAGCCAGACCTGGAGCAGATTGCAGTCCTGGTGGAGAAGGGACTCTTCACATCCGCCGGGGGCCTGGTTCTCGGGGCGCCATCCTTCCAGGCTTCCGGGCAGCTTGTGGTGTGCTTCCTCATGCACTGACAGGTTTAAATCGAGTTTATCCTCATAATAATCCTCTCTTGTTTTCCTAACACTACTTGTTTCCAAGAGATAATAGCTAAATTTTTTTCTGATTAAAAATGTAATGTGTGCTCACTGAAGCAAATTTGGTAAACAAAGAAAGTGTAATTTTGTTATTTTCTGAAATGACATTTATAATAGATTGATTAGCCCCAAATCTTCACTCTTCCCTCTATCCCCTCTCCAGCCTTGGTTCTGGGTTTGGCCAGATGACTTGTTTTGACCAATGGGACGGTAGTAAACGTGCCAGTAAGCAGAGGCCGCAAGCACGTGTGCCTCTGCCGCTTCCATGAGGACATACCTGGCTAGCCAACTGGAGGATGAGGGACATGTGGCCCCCTGCCCCATCGTTCCAGTGGACAGCCAGCTGGCATCAGACCTCTCAGTGAGCCCAGCCAAGACCAAAAGAACCACCCAGCTGACACCAACTGTCACTGACCTGCATATTCATGGGATAAATAAATGCTTATTGTCTTAAGCCACTGGATTTGGGGATGGTTTGTCACGGGCCATTATTGTTATAACAATTAGAATAATAATTACAACAGCTACCAATGATATATACTGAAGACTTATTATGTGCTGGGCTTGGTTCTAAACCCTTTCTAGACATCAGTGTTTCTTACTAATATACCTGGATGAGCATCACCTAGATGCTTGTAAGAATAGCCCAGAGCCCCAGCTCAATTTTACTTAATCAGAAAAAAAAAAAAAATTGGAGAGGCCTGAGAACCTGCATTTTAACCATCTCTCCCTTGAATCTTGTGCGCCATGTGGCTGGGAACCATTAACACTGGTCATCTCATTTCAGCTACACAGCATTCCCGTGGGGCAGACAGCCTCATGCTCATTTCACAGACAAGGAAAGTGAGGCTCAGAAGAGTTAAGTTTGCTAGCTCAAGGTGGAGCCAGAACGGGAACCCAGGTGTGGTGATAGTCAAAGATCAAGCCCTCGGTTTGTCATCAAACGCCGCCCACTGTAGTCAAGGGCTGGCTCAGTACAGCTCCCCTCTCTGCCCGACATTCTGGGGGCCGCCCCTGGTGAGCAGAGGTAAATGCTGCTCTGGGCTCCCCTGAAGCTGGGGCCGCTCCAGGCAGAGGCAAGAAGCAGCAGGGCACTGCAGTCTGCTTCCTTTGCTACAGTGGAAATTGTTGTTAAGTAAGAGCATAAATATTTAATTACCCACAGTGACTACTCTTTGCATAACAATCTCCAGTCCAGATTCAATATGAAGCAAGCTTAACACAAACACAACACCCGGCTACAAGTCCCACACCTTCTGGACTAAAGTCAGCTGTTACAGTTCACACACTCCGAGGCTGGCTTCCCACTGTGTGCCCTGAAGAGAAGCCTTTTATTTTGTCCTCACCCATGGTGCTTCCACATGACGAAAAGGGCCAGCTACCTGTCCACAGCCTTCTTGCACCACAAATGGCTCCAACATCAAAAATCTCACCTTTTTGCTGTCAAAAGGCCCTTGAGTGCAGCCCACTCACTGGCTGAGTTGGGAAGTGATGGTGGCGCCATTTCCTCAGGCTCACGCCACTGACTGCTCCTTGCCGCTTCCAAAACAGCAAGTTTCAGGGAATACTTTAAACTGTTCTATTACCTGTGCTCATTTGCCTAGATTTTCTCCTAAGCTCAAGGCAGAAAAGATGCAGCCATTTTGCGTTACACCTGTCTCTGCATGGTGTGTGAAGGCTGCGTCCTGCCCACCCTGGGATGCTGTTTTTCTAACCTGGGCTCCAGCCTGTCCTCCTCTCTGAGCTGTTCTCTTGCCCCTCAGATGGTTGGTGGTGGCAAATCCCTTCTCAGGAAAGCCCTCCAGCGTTTACCACTTCATCGCCTTCTCTGAGAAATATTTCTGGGGATTTGCTAGTTCAAGGTGACAGGCTCATTCTATGTCCAAGCACTTTAAAGACAACATCAACAGGACCTTGAAACAAATCTCATGGAAGTTTCTTCAGCTGGGTGGAAATGTGAAGTAGCTTAGCGTTTGGGAGGCCTGCAGTTGCTGGGATGGCTGGCACATGAAGGCCAGAGAAAGGGTGACAAGACATGTAGACAGAAAGAAAGACAACAGCCAGATCATGAATAGGAAAGTAACAAAACTGAAACCACAACAGGAATAGTTACAGTAGCTAAGTCTCACTTGTACTTAACATATGTCTGGTGCCTATAGTAACATTTAATCCCCACAATGCCTCTCTGAGGCAGGAACTGTTATTATTCCCATTATGCAGATGAAGAAACCGAGGCTGCCTTGGTTCCTGCCATTTCTAAGTGAGGCCTTCCAGCCTCTTGTTATTGAGGAATGTCCTCCTACCTCTACCATAGCTGTTCTGTACATTTCCTTTTGGGAATTGTCTTAGTCCATTTGTGCTGCCATAGCAGAATACCTGACACTGGGTAATTTATAATGAACAGAAATGTATTGGCTCATAGTTCTGGAGGCTGGAACCTCCAAAATCAAGGTGCTGGCATCTGGTGAGGGCCCTCTTGCTGCATCATAGCATGGAGGTGGGAGACATCACATGGTGAGAGAGAGAGAGGGAAGGGGGCTGAACTCATCCTCTATAAGGAACCCACTCCCATGGTAAGTCACTCACTCCCACAATAATGGCATTAATCCGTCCATGAGGACAGAGCCCTCTATGACCTACTCACCCCTTAAAGGTCCCACCTCTCAACACTGTTGCATTGGGGGTTAAGTTTCTAGCACATGGACTTCAGGGGACATAGTCAAGCCATAGCAGGAATGTTAGCCAGGACTGACTTCATTGCTTGCCACCCAGGGCCCAACCAGATTGGGCAAGCTGAGGAGTTGCCATTTGTTCCACTAACTGGATCTTTGTTTACTCTCTAATACCTGAGTCTGTCCCCCAAATTCCAAACTTGTTCAGCCTCCAGATTCCTCTAAGCCTCAACAGGGGACAATTTTGCCTCCCTGCCCTGGGGACAATTGGCAATGTCTGGAGACACTTTTAGTTGTCACAACTGGGGAGGGGGTGTTACTGGCATCTAGTGGGTGGAGGCCAGGAATGCTGCTAAATGTCCTACAATGCACAGGACAGACTCCCATGACGAAGAACTATTCAGCCCCAAATGCCAATCATGCCAAGGTCGAGGCACCTGCTGTAAGCCTGGGGTCCCGCTTTGTTCTAGCCTGACTTGGGTCTGGCCCCTAATGTGAGGGTCCTATTTCCAAACACCCCCACACACACTTTGACTAAAACCCTACAAGCTCATCCCTGACTCCAGTTAATGCCAGCAACCCACCTTGGGGCATTCTATGGCTCTCTGTGGATCTTGACAACCTGCCTGGGTGGCTACCTGCTCCCTGTCACCATCAACATCCTCCCACTACCTGCAGCAGGTCCAGTCCCGGCCTTGCCACATGGGCATAACTGCACCCAGGTCTTGGCTGAGACTAACTGCAGTCACCATGCTCCGCAAAGACACAAAACAGATCCCCACTGGCACAAGGTCATCTGACTCCAGGACAAAGTGTCCAGCTCAGACAACACCACCCACCAGCTTCCTGCTGAAGCCACTCATTTCCCAGACACCCAGAGGCCCAATTCCCTGGAGTTCCAGTGTGGGGGCGAACCCAGCAGTACAAAGAAAAGAGTCTGTGGCACATGCCTAAAAATAAAAATATTATTCAATTGTCATGTCTGACAGACTGAAAGTCTGACGCAGAAAGCAAACCCATGGCAACCAGATAAACACATTGGAAACCTTTTCACTTGGGTGGATTAGAACGGATCTAGGCTGGGCCTTATGGAGGCAGAGAGTTTCTGAGCTTGGCGCTCTGGTTTCTAGGCTGGGCTGGGAGGGAGGTGTTGGCTGTGGGTATGTGGGAAGGAGAAGGGCAATGCCCCTCTCAGCTGGTCCCATTCATCTGGGCCTCCACTGCCTTCTCGTGATGTCCCCCTCTCTTGAGTGGAATCAGCTTTAGAAGTGGGTTCTACTAGAACAGGGAGACCTGAAGGGCGAGTAAACATAGACACCTCATTTGGGTCCCCATTAAAGTGAGCTTCTGTCCTTTTTCATCCCATCATTCATGGGGCTGGTTACACTTCTAAGTAGTTGTGTGAACTTGAGCATTTAACCTTCCATGCCTTAATTTCCTCACCTATAAAATGGACCCAATGCCTACCTTGTAGGGCTGTTGTGATGTTAAAATGGCAAGCGTGTAAGGAATTGCCGGTACACCACAGCCCCCTGGAAATGCTGGCTGTCACTACCCTCAGCTTCAGGCAGAAAGAGTGTAGGCTCTGTATTCAGACCTGGATTTGAAGCCTGGCTTCACTGTCTAATAGGTATTAGGGGTTGAATTGTGCCCCCTAAAAAGAGATGTTAAAGTTCTAACCCCCAGTAACTCAGAATGTGACCTTATTAGGATATAGGGTCATTGTAGATGTAATTAGTTAAGATGCAGCTGGGCTCGTAATTCAATATCCTTGGTGTTCTGATAAGAAGATGCTATGAGGATGCCCAAGAACATGGCCATGTGGCAATGGAGGCAGAGGTTGGAGTGATGCGCCTACAAGCTAAGGAGTGCCAGGGATTGCTTGGAGAGAGGCATAGCGTGGATTCTCCCTCAGGGCCCTCAGAAGAAACCAGCCCTGCTGACACCTTGATTTTGGACTTCTGGCTTCCTGAACTGTGCAAGAACAAACTTCTGTTGTTTTAAGTCACCCAGTTTGTGATAATTTGTTACAGCAACCCTAGGAAACTAAGACAATAGGTGTTCACCTCTTCCAGCCTTGGGTGCCTCAGCTGTAATGAAGGGATTAAGGGAGATAAATGTGAAAGTGCTAGAAACTGGGTAGGTGCTGAATTAATATTAACAGGATCTGAAACTCAACCACCTGCAGAACAAGGAGTACAGAGGTGGGCAGATTTGTGTCCTCCCAGCCCAGCCCAGGAGGAGGCAGCATGGACCCCAAGTGAGAAATCCAATCAGCAATGCCTGCTTTTACATTTCCGCATGTATTTACACCCTGCCACGTTTCCTGAAGGCAGACGATGTACTAGAACACTTTCCAGACCAGACAGAAAAAGTACCAGCCAGAGAGAGTCCAGATAGAACAGAAAGATGAGGCAGGGAATAAATATCTCGGAACAATCCAGGAGTCCTGCCAACCTACACCCCCAGACAGGTGGTGCGGAGGTCATCTGCTGCTTTTGTTTGTTCAACATCCCTTCCCACATCTTCTTGAAATAGGATCTTCCTTTCTGGAACTGCTCTGTCCTCCATGCATGTGATTCTAGCACAGCTGCCCATCAGCCCCTGGCCAAAGAGGTGGGCACACGACCCAGGCCTGGACCAGCAGAACCTCGTCTCCATGGCCATAGTCATGGTAAAAACAGGTGACCCAATTTGGCCAGTCCCAGGCTGGGATCCTACCTATGGAGTCTGGAAAAAGAAGACCTCTTTCACTTCCAAGCTGGCTAAGCTAAGATGACATACACCTGGAGGTCTCTGCATCCATGCCCCTCCTTTCCCTGCTGCAAGCAGAACTCACCTGTGGTGGAAAGGAGGCAAGCAGAGGGTGTTGCGGGGGTGGGAGGGAGAGAGAGAGAGACACACAGAGAGAGGGAGAGAGAGAGAAATAGAGAGGCCTGATGACATTATTTTAGTCCTTAGGCCAGCTCCCCTCATGCACTATCCAGTTACATAAGTCAATAAATTCTCTCTTTCACTTTGACCAGTTTGAGTTGAGATTCTACCATCCACAAGTGAGAGAGTCCTGCAGTCTAGGAGGGCTGGCAGACTCGAACTGGGAGGACACAGTGAAGCCTTGCTTGGGAAAGCAGCCCCAGGGCGCCCAGGGAGGTTTGAAGAAAGAATGACTCTGTGCCAGGGCAGGCACAGGGATGGTCTTGTCTGGGGTGTGTCTGGAGTAGCTCCCAGGGTGGGAGTCTTTTCGGAAATGCTTGCCTGGCCATCCAGGTTAGGGGGCCCCAAACCCTATGTTCTAAGCCCCCTGCCCAGAACCATCCCTATCGCCCCAGGCTGGGCTTTGGCACACTCACCATTTTAGTTAATGTTGGGTAGAAATGTTGATCAATTTGCCTGCCAGGCCCAACTTTGCCTTGTGACTCAGCTGCTCTGGAAGCTTCCATATGGGATCTTCTTCCACAGGCCCTCAAAGGGGCCAAGTGACCCAACACCTATCAGAGCTGTTTGGACTCTTTCTCTTTTGAGAATCTCGGCTAAGTGACACAGAGACACAAGGTTTTAGCTCCTTGCAACTAAGACACAATGGTGCCACCTTCATCTTTAGGGAGAATGGACAGGAATCCACGGAGAGACCTTCCGAGGGGGCAGGAGGGGCAGATTCAGAGCACGGAGGGAGGGATTGGCCCCGACTTAGAGGAGGAGTTCCTTTTCTGCTAAGACGGGTTGGGGGGAGGGAAGAGCAAGTGGCACTTGCTGGATGTGGGCTGCAGCGTGCGGAGGCCCAGTGACAGGGCCACACACAGGAGCCCTGCGTTTCTCTCTGTGAATCAGGTTCCAGTCTTTTCCTGGAGTGGAGAGGCTGGGAGGGAAGGGAACACTTGTGGTTTCAAGGAGGCTTGACCATGCTGATGGAGGATGAGAAGCTGGGAGTGACCCAGGTCAGTCCAGCCGTCACTAAGGCATAGAGGACCCAGGTGGGATGGAGACCACAGTGTTTTGGCGGCATCAGTCACATGACAACAGCCCTCAGCAGCCAGCAGAGGAGAAAGGCAGGCAGAGGGTTAGGTGGATGCAGGCTGTTTGTCTGCAGAAGAGGTGCAGAGGGTGGGCAAAGGGAAAGGCCACTGGAGGCATGGACAAAGGAGCTGAGGGATGGGGCAGGAGACTCCATGGAAGGGGCCGATGGACAGAATGGGGGTCCAGAGACAGACAGCCCAGATGGGCAGGAGGCTGTGGTCAGGGAGGGGCTCAGTGACCTCCAGATGAAGATAGCCCCAGGCGTGCAGGGCGTGTGTGGCCAAAGCGGAGAGGTGGCCTCCAGGAGCAGAGGCTGGGGTTGTGCACGTGCTCCCTGATGTCCTCAGGAGAAAGGCCTGGTGAGGAAGAAAACACGGGACACCAGGGACCACCGTCGGGGCTGATTCCACGCTGTGTCTGGACTGCCCAAAGAGTCAGGAGTTTTTCATTTGCAAAGTGACAGCGGACAGGGAAGCCTCCTCTGAGGTGTTGATTCAGCTAAGGCCTAAATAACAGGAAGGTGCGGGCCTCCCGGAGCCCTGGGGAGCTGCCCAGAGCAGGGCCAGGAGCTGAGCAGACTTGAGGAAGAAGAAAGGTCGCTGCCTGGTCCCTCTGCCCCCAGCTCACCCACACTCACAACTCCCCTTGCTCAGGTCTCTTCTGCCCACTATCCCCTCGTCCCAGAGGCCTGCCTGGCCACCCCTTCTCCAACACAGCTGACCCCCACCTGCTGGGTTTTCCTTGCTGCCCACGTCCTTCCTTAACCTGCGGATCTGCCTGCTGTTCCTCTGTCTTCCCACTGGATCGCAAGCCCCGGGAGAGCAGGGCCTTTGTTTTGCTCACTGTTGAGGGCCCAGAGCCCAGCACAGTGACTGGCGAGTGACGGAACTCCAGGATTTGCTCTGGAGAGGGCTGGAGGGAGATGGCACAGGGCTTTGTTGGTTGCAGGAAGGGGTTTGGGTTTTATTTCACACTCTAGGCCTGAGCCGTTGAGGGGATTGAGCAGACACAATGTGACCGGCTCTGCGCTCTGACAGGGCCCCTCTGGCTGCTGTGGGGTGTGGTTTGTAGAGGCAGAAGGGAAAAGGGGCCCTGCCAGGAGGCCACTCCACAGTCCAGGGGAGGGAGGAATGTAGGTGACTTGGCCCCTGAACCCGCAAGAGCCACACTTGAGATGGCTGGAGGGGGACTGGAGCTCCCAGCAAACACTGCCCAGGGATGGAGGAGGTGGGCAGACAAAGCCTGCTTGGCCCTCGACACACACGCAGAGCCAAGCAAGTGGGCAGGGGCCAAGATGAAGCCAAAGCTGTGAGAGGCACAGGGTGGGCCGGGGAACCCTGCTCTGAGGAGCCCACATCCAGGGCTGGGCAGGCAGAGGAAGAAGCAGGTTTTTAGAAGGGAAACTGAGTCCCGCTCCAGGATGCTTTGCCTTTTGCTACAGAGCAAGACACGCTTCGTGACAGGTAATGATCCTTTCTTATATCTCCCCCCCACCTTCCGTGAAATTATGCTCTTACTGAATACACTTGATTTGAACCGCAGTATATGCAGTGATTTAGAGGCCGGAGCCAGACTGCCTGGAATCAAATTGTGGCCTCATGCTCACACGCTGTGTGACTGAGGACCAGTTACTTAACCTGTGTGCCTTGGAGCCCCATCTACATGATGCGGGTGACACGGAGAACATTGTCTCAGAGGCTCATCATGAGAAAGCATTAAATAAGACAGAATGTGGAAGGCCCTCAGCCAAGTCAGAGGACAAGGAACTGGGGCCTATCCTGGGCTGGGAAGTGGGAGATCAGGGCAGGCTTCTTGCAGGAGGTGACACCTGAGCTGAACCCACTGGAGGAGTGTCATCCTGACCAAAGAAACTTTTTATGCAATCATTACTCGGCAAAATGTTAATGTGCCTCTTTGTGTTATATCACGGATAGAAGAATTGAGTCGAGTCCTAATTGCTGGTGGTGCTGCTCTAACCAATTTCACAGTCCTACAGGCTAAAGAGTTGCTCAGTAGGAAAATATCAGAGTGTATACAGTAGTAACAGGAAATATGTGTATATATGTAGATATGCATGTGTTTGTGTGAATGTGTGTGTATATATATATATAATTGAGTGTCTGTGTACACACACGCATTAATCACATTAAATCTACTGGACTGTTCAGATCTTCCAAGCCAGAGACAGATTATCCACTATGAGATTTTCATTTACCCCCAACACTTCCATGCTGAGACTTAACATGAGGATTCTGCACCCCTTGCCCAGGGTTTTTTCTAGGTGGAAGCCATGGACTCAGACAGACCTGGGCCCCAGTTGCGTCTGCACCACGTTTGACCTCGACCAACCCCTCTGAACCCCCTGGGGTTGCTGCGAGGACTAGCTGCAGACCTCTGTGAAGGCGTCCAGTCCCAGGCCAGGCCCATAGAGAGTGGCCAGGAAGTGTTGGTTTCCTCTTCCCCTCAGCCTATTTTTAAAAGCTGGGGCTGTCTTGACTCCGTAGGATGCAGGGTGGTGCCTGGCACAGTGATGGAGTTGAACAAATGCTTGGTGAATTGAAGCGAGTCATGGGAGACAAGCCGCCCGGAGAACACAGGTTGATAAACTAATCCTATTTTGGAGTCTTCTGCTTCCCTATTTGTTGGAAACCATGATGCTACACTTGGATGACCCTCTCCTCTTCCCCAGCGGCTGTAAATCCTGGCAACAAGTTATCAGATAATAAATGTTTTTCTTGTGAAGTTTTAGTATTCTACTGAACAATAAAGGTGACCTTTTGGCCTCGTTTATCACATTTCATGATAAAGTCAGGCCTCAGTGATAGGCCAGTTTGGAGATCACAGAAACATCTGCTTGAAAGCGGAAGATAATACCCCTTCGAGATCAGGGCTTCAAACGGGGGAGTTCCACGCCATATAAAACCCCAACTCCATCTCCACCACCAAGAGACTTCTTTAGAAACTCAAATCTGATTTGGGCCCCAAAGGAGAAAATTAAAACCAGAAACTGAGACATGGGTGCCACGTTTTGTTCAGTATGGTTTTTCGTATGTGGGAGAGCCTTTTAAAAGAGAAAAATGCAAATTTCCTCCTGGTAGGATTCTACTTTCAAAAACGTTAAACTCCTCACTGAGCTGTTGTTCTCAACAGCAAATACTGTGACTTCACAGACTTGTAAATATTTTACTAATGTGCATAAAGTTTCAATTTTATTAACAGAAGAGGAGGACTGGCTGGAATTTTTATAAGCAAAAATTGTGTCTTTTCCACCACTGTATCCCTGGCCCCTCACACAAGGCCTGGCCCACAGCAGAAGCTCACTCAATATGTGCCTAACAAATGAATTAAGTCACAGCCTCAGACACAATCATAACCTCCATAATCAGTTTGGCAAATGTTTTAGAGTCACAATACACTTTCATTGTGATTGACTGTCTCCGTTTAGGCTACTGTAACAAAATACCATAGACTGGGTGGGTTATAAACAATAGAAATTTATTTCTTACAGTTCTGGAGGCTGGGAAGTCCACCATCAAGGCACCAGCAGATTCACATCTGGTAAGGTACCACTTCCTTATAGACAGCTGTCCTCTCACTCGAACCTCATGTGGCGGAAGGGGCCAAGGATCTCTCTCAGGCCACTTTTATAAGGGCACTAATCCCATTCATGAGGGCTCTGATCCCAGGACCTAATGGCCTCCAGAAGGCCCCACTTCCTAATACTATCGCCTTGGGGGTGAAGATTTCAACTTATGAATTTGAAGGGACACAAACATTCAGACCAGAGCATATCCTTATTTCAACAAAAAACCCTAAACAGTTCAAGTCTAATATGTCCAGACTTCAGAACAGACATTCATCCAAAGGAAAATACTTGGACACCTCAATTTCCTATCAGGTCACAAGTCAAACTGTGGCCAGCCTCATATCCAGGCTGAACGTGCCTCCCTTTTGTGGGTTAGTTGTCTTCTTCTCAATTCTCCTTTGAGAAATGTCACATGTACAGGGAAGCAGGTGCCTTCAATTTATTCTTTGTCATTCACATGCAGGTATCTTACCTGTAGAAACAAATCTATAAAATTCCCAGGAAGGATCCAAAGTCAGGGCTCTATATGCCTCCAGCCATCTAGTTGTAGTGTATTAGAAAGAGCATAGGACTGGGCCCCACACGGAGGAGAAACTTCTGGAAAGGAATCAAAGCTGATTCCTTTCAAGGTTATGGATAGAGAAAGGCCAGATCAGAGTGAGGGAGATGAACAGAGCAGGGAACTCAGACATCTGGGCACCATATTTTTTAATATTACATGAAAACAACAGAAGCAGCAGCTCTGTGAAGTCAGAAGAGTTATCTGAACCAAGCCTCCTTGTAAAAGTTCAAGAAAACTGAATTAGCATAAAAATGAGCAATAGGAAATTATCAGGGAAAATCTTATCCCAACTTATTATAAGAAGAAAGAGATAGGAAGCAAAATAATATACCTGCAGATAATGAAATCACACCAGAAAGACGTGCTCACAAAATAGATCAACCGAAACCTACTAGAGTCATCCCTTGGTATACTTGGGGGATTTGTTCTGGGACCCCCCCCACCCCGAGTACACTCAAATCTGTGACTACCCAAGTCCCACAGTTGGCCCTGTGGAACCCGCGTATATGAAAAGCCTGCCCTCTGTAAATAAAAAGTTTTGCATCCCATGAATAATATATTTTTGATCTGAGTTTGGTTGCAAAAATTATTGTATGAGTGGAGCCCTGCAGTTCAAACTCGTATTGTTCAAGAGGTCTACTGTATTTTTGAAAAGGCTAAAAGTCATTTGGGATGTGATAAAGATACAAAGGAAAAGCATAAATTAGAATTTCAAAAACTAAAAAAGAAAATGAGACAGAACTCAAGAATTTGAAACAGAGGAAAAAATCATTTTAGAAATGAAGACAAAACTAGAAGAAACACAATAGCAAACAACACAACTAAAAATGCCTTAAGCAAAATAGAAGATAAAAAGCAGGTAAATTTTTTAAACACAAAATAAAAATCAAAGAAAGAGGCAAAAATTTAAGAGGGTGTGACAAATATTGAAAATAGTCAAAGAAGATTCCATATATAGATAATGGGAGGCTCTGAAAAATAAAACAAAAGCAAGAGAACAGAAAATGCCAAAAACTATAATTCAAGTACACTTTTCCGAAGGAAAAAAATTTGAAACTGTGTATTGAAAGAGCACACTGTATACCTAAGAATATTGACCAAGAACAACCAACACCATAACATAGTCTATCAAAACCACAGACTTTAAGAACATAGTCCTTTGAAAGCTTAGGAATAAATAACATGTGGTTTATAAGGTAAAGAAAACTGTATTACTGTCAGATTTTTTTGAATAGCAATAATTTATGCCAGAAAATGGGACAACTTAAGATATGCAAGGGGGGAAAATGCAAGCCAAAGATTTTATATCCAAGAAAACCAGTTTTCAAGAATAGAAGGTATAAATATAACAATCTATCCTCAACATGGGTGAATCAGGAAATACTATTCTTGTGGTTCCTTCCTAAGGAATCTACCAGAGAATGGGCTGCAGATGACCGAACTGATAGAGAGACATCAACAGATTAATTGTGATTAACATGAAATTACATACTTACTTGTAGAACTGAGGACAAAAGAGAGCTTAAAGAAGAGAGATGTAGCAGCCATACACCCTGGTAATAAAGATACAGTACAACAACAGAACAAAAGAAAGAAGAGGGAAGTACACATAAAAAATATTTTTAACAGTTTTCAGTAATAATAATTGGTGGTGGTAGTATTAATATTATCATGAAAATGTTGTGTATGTAAGGTGAGATAATACAAATTAGAAATTATGGGATATTTTAATTCTAACACCCCTTGTGTCCTTGAAAATCAGGATGCTTGGTGTGGAAGAGAATAGAGACAGATGTAATAGGAAAAGATTAAGTTAAAAAACAAATAAACAAGGCCGGGGCATGGTGGCTCACACCTGTAATCCTAGCACTCTGGGAGGCTGAGGCAGGAGGATTGCTTGAGGCCAGGAGTTTGAGACCAGTCTGAGCAACATGGCAAGACCCCCATCTCTATACAAAATAGAAAAATTAGCCAGGCATGATGGTGTGCACCTGTAGTCCCAGCTACTGGGGAGGCCGAGACAGGAGGATCACTTGAGCCCAGGAATTTGAGGTTGCAGTGAGCTATGATGACGCAACTGCACTCCAGCCTGGGCGACAGAGCAAGACTCTGTATGAAAGAAGAAGAAGAAGAGGAAAACAGGCAGAGAAAAATCTCTGTGACCTTGGGATAGGAAAAATTTATTAGACAGGATATAAAAAGTGTTAGCCATCAAAGAAAAAAATTGATCAATTGGATTTTACTAAGTCTTTGTGCTTTTAAAAAAACACCATTAATGTGCATGTAAAACAAGTGAATCTTATGGAATGTAAATTATGCCTCAATAAAGCTGTTAAAAATTTAAAAACAAGAACCAAAAAGATACTAGAAGAAAATAGAGCTTTCTTATTGTTTTAAAAAAAAACAACTCAAAGACATCATTAAGAAATTGAAAATGCAAGTCTGGTAGTAAATATTTGCAACCCATGCACCTGATAACGGACTTGTATTCAGAATACATAGACAACTTCTACAAGTCAATAATGAAGAAACAAGCGATGCAATTTTTTCAAAAAATGGGCAAAGACTTGAACAGATGTTTCACAAAAAAAGATATATGAATGGCCAATAAAGAGTAGATACTACTACACACCTACGAAAACAACTAAAATTTAAAATCCTGAAAATACCAAAAGCAGACAAGAATGTGGAGTAACTGGAACTCTCACAGGGGGGAGTGCATGATGGAAGAACCCCTTTGGAAAACTGTTAGGAAATTTCTCATAAACTTAAACATACACCTATCGTATATCTCAGCAACTCTACTCCTAGGCATTTACCCAAGAGAAATGAAAACGTACAACCTCACAAAGATTTATACAACGGAATATGAGTCAGTAATAAAAAGAACTAGAACTAAAAATGAAAGAAGCCGGTCGCAGAAGAGAACATTGTGTGTGTCTGTCTCCATGCACATGAAGTTGCAATATTAGGTAAAACCACTAAATAGTGGCTGAAATCAGATTAGAAGTTGCCTGGCTAGAGTGGGTGTGGGTGTCTGAGCAGAAAAGGGCAGAGGGAAGTTTCTGGCACCTTGGAAATATTCTTTTCTTTGATCAAGGTGGTGGTCACTTGGGTATATATTATAACTTGTCAAAATCTGTTAAACCGTATACTTATTGTATATAAAATATACCTCAATAAAACTGATTAAAAATAATAGAGTAGCAGGATAGTCACATATACATTTGTATAAATACTGGGGTTGAGGAAATCCCAGTCACATCTTTTCTGTCTTTCCTTGTGTTCAGAAACAATAGAAAAGAATCAGGCCGATAGAGGTTTTTTAAAAAATCGGTTTCATTACTGAGATTGCCTGATTAAAGGCCACGGTGTGGCCATGAGGCCACAGCTGGGCTCCCTACTTCTTCCCTCTGCCCCTAAACCCAAAGCTGGCAAAGCAGGTGCGGTCAGAATCATGCCAGCCCCTGTCAAACCCCAGCATTGGGTCTTAATTTGGATTCTCCCAAAGCAGAGCCTGAAGCAAGGACCTGGGTGGAGAGAATTGATTTGGGAAGTGATTCTGGGAGGCAAGTGAGGGGTAGTGCAGTGGGAGGAGCCAATGTAAGGGGGCCCTAGGGGGCATGCTGCAGTGTGTGTGGGGGACAGGGAGGACAGCAAGTCCACGGCGCCCTCTGAGAGGCCTCTGTAACACCTCACAGAGCTTTGAGGGAAGGAAGCAAAGCGGGCACATTCATCCAGCACCCCCACCCCCACATGACTGCTGCCTACTGAGTTGACCCGGGGCTCTAGGCTGTGGGCTGGGAGGGTCAGCATTTGCAGAGGAAGTGAGCCAAAGCTGGCTTTTGCCATCAGACTGCGAACTCTTCAAGGGAAGAGACCTTGGAGTGACTCATCTAGTATCCCCTGGAATTTGCTGGGCACAAAGCAGGTAGTCAGCGCCTACTGCACAGTAAGTAAGGAAGGGAGGGAGGAAGGAAAGAAGGAAGAAAGGAAGGGAGAGAGGGAGGGAGCCAAAAAGCTTTACCCTATGAAGGGGCAGGTCCTGGGACAACACAGCCTCAAGGAAGTTCCCAGGGGTCACACTGAGCTGGTAAGGAATTGGGGACGGAGGGGGTCCAGAAGTGAGAAGGTCCCCAGCATGAGAGAGGATTCCTGTCCAAGGGGGAGAGCACAGGGTGAGTGCTGGAGAAATAATTTGCCAACAGATCTAAGGGTTAAGTGTGTATAACATTGCAATGTAATAAGAGATACATATTTGGCTCCTGCCCCTGGTTCCTGGAAGGCAGCTCCTAAAGCCCTTGAAATCTCTAGAGTGATGAGTGTCTTTTGTGTGCTAATAAGATGACTGGTGGCTGGCAGCAAGAGTAGAGGGTTAAGACTTTCCGCCTAACCCCTAAACCTCCAGGAGGGAACAAAGGCTGAAGCTTGAGCTGGTCACCAAAGGCCAATGACTTGATAAATCATCCCCGTGAGGAAGACTCCGTAAAACCCCAAAGGGGAAGGGTTCGGTTGGGCTTCTGTAGCTGGACACGTGGAGGTCCCTGGAGGGTGGAAGCTCTGTGTCCCTTCCCCCACGCGTCCCCCTGTGCATCCCTCCAACCTGGCTGTTCATCTGTGTCCTTTATAATGTCCTTTATAATAAATGGGCAAACTTAAGTAAAGGTTTTCCTGAGTTCTATGAGTCACTTTAGCAAAGTAATCAAACCGAGGCGGAGGTTGTGGGAACCCTGACTTACAGTGGGTACAACCAAAAATAAGTGACTGAGGCAAAGCTCTCAACCAATGAGGGTTTACTAAGCCAAAGTTTGGGGAAAACACAAACCACAGAGGCATCTGTGACTCTTTTTTCTGAAGGAGAATTTGGGAACTTCAATATTCGAAGGGGAAAGGGAGTACAGAAAGAAAGGAGGAGGGCGGAGGGTAGCGAAGCAAGTGGTTACATTCTTGTGAGACCCAGGAAATCCACCCTTCACATAAGACAAGGGGCAAGTCTGAAGAGGAAAGCGGAGTGAAGGAAGAACCCTTTACGCAGATGTCCCTGGGTGGGAGGGAGGATGACTGATCGCCTCTTGTCGCTGTTCTGCACCTGGGAAGATAAACTTGTAATCACCATTATTAGCGTGGGATTGAACAGACTTTAGTTTTCGGAGCTAGACTTAGCCTGTAGATCCACAGCTACAATCTGCATGTCCTTGTTCATAGGAGGCCAGCAAGGAACTTCATGAATGATCGTGGGAGCAGTCCTTGTAGATGCCTGAGGCCTTTTATGTTTCCGTGGGGATCTGGCTGATGCATCTTGTTAGTAGCAGCTGTTCACTTGGAAGGGGTGTTGCACGGCTCGGCCTCCAGGCCTGACCTTCCCTCTTGCATAAGGAGTTGGGGGGGGTGGAGGGAGTCCTGAGATTTTCATTTTCCTTTATATCAGTCAGAAGTTCAGGCCACACCCTGGGGCTTGCAATTGGCATCTGAAGTGGGAGCAGTCTTGGGGACTGAGCCCTCAGCCTGTGGAATCTGATGTTACCTTCAGGTAGACAGTGTCAGAACTGAATTATAGGACACCCAGCTGGTGTCTGCTGGAGAGCTGCTTGGTGTGTGGGGAAAACCACCCACACATCTGGTGTCAGAAGTGCTGTGTTGAGCGGTGTGTGCAATTAGAAAAAATGCTTTGGTTTTTTCCTGTCCTTAATAGAGTGCAACCAAGAAGGTCAAGCATGAAGGTTGGTGCAGGAGGAGCAGAACCAGGACAATGAGGAACACAGTGACTGGAAGGTCCAGGATTTTGTTCTGGTCAGCCCTGAGGTCAGAAAGGTCAGTGAGAGATTGAGCTAGCACAGCTACAAGCAGAGGTCTTTGGTGGCCCTCCATCTGCAGGCTACCTCAGGGAAGACATCCCCTGCTGCCTTCAGGCCCTCTCCTGTGTCCTGTGCCTGACAACCTTCTGCAACAGCTGGAGTGACCCTTCCCAAAGGAGGCACAGGGTGGCTGGGAAAATATCCTGGCTTCCTGCCCCTTGGTGAGACAATTCCGAGGGGTTCTCCAAATAGTCTCTCAGAGGGTCCCCATGGGACTGAGCTCCTGAGGCCCACAACAGTAACCCACTCGTGAACTCACCCTTTTTTTTTCACCTTAAAATCCAGTGTAATCAGCTTTTTCTGACTTTCCTCCCTTCCCTGTTCCCTCATGTGCTTCCTGGGACCACCTCCCCAATAGGCTACGCACATCCACGTCTCAGGGCCGGCTCCACAGGGAACCAGTGGATGATGCATGGACAAATGGCGAAGCAAGGGGCAGCTGTGACGAACTGCTGAACTGTGTGGGGTTGCTAGGGGTAAAATGAACAGCCTGAGCACTGGTTGCACCAGTGTCTCCATTGTCTCACTCTCATATGAAGCCATCTTCTTAAACCCACCAAGTATGAGAAATAAAATTAAAGTTCCACCTGGTAACTTCCTTCTTGTTGCTAACTGTATTAGTTTGCCAGGGTTGCTATAACAAAGTACCACAGGCTGGGGGGCTTCAACAACAGGCACTTATTTCCTCACAGTTCTGGAGGCTGGAAGTACGAGATTAAGGTGTCGGCAGGACTGGTTTTTCCAAAGCCTCTCTCCCTGGCTTGTTGACGGCCACCTTTTTGCTGTGTCCTCACGTGGTCTCCCTCTGTGTGCATCTGTGTCCAAATTTCCTCTTATAAGGACACCAGTTCTATTAGACTAGGATCCACAATACGACCCCCTTTTAACTTAATTACCTCTTTAAAGACCCTATTTCCAAATACAGTCACATTCTGAGGTTCTGGTCATTAGGACTTCATCACATGAATTTGGGGGGACACAATTCATCCCAAACACTAACCTTGAATCTTTTATTAAAAACAGGCTGGTTATTCATTTGGCTCGGTGGCCAACCAAATGGAGAAAGAGCCACACATGCTAGCCTGTGGACAGGAGGGGACCCTCCAGGACAGACCTTCTCTCCCCAAGCATTTCCTTCCCAGCCTCAAACGCCAAGGACACTCTGGCCATCTGTTGCTCAGACCTGACTGAGGGCTTAACCCCCATTGGGGTTTTAAAATTTAAATCCCCTTGCAGAATATTAATCCTACCCGCCTCTTTCCTATTCTGGATCCCAAAGGAGTTGGCAGTAATTGAGACCCAGCCATTCAGTCTTCTCACACATGAACTTGAGTTCCCAAGGTGTAGACTATTTGGAGTGGTTTTCATTTGTGTTTTAATGTCTTCCAACTCCAGAGCATTTCCCCTGAGCACCGGAGGGGCCTGAACTCTTTCCAGTCCACCTGTGCCCCGCCTGACACAAAGCTCTGTTTGTGTCCCTATAGCTGCAGGGAAATGGCTACCCCGCACCACCTCATCCAATGACAGGCCACAAAAGCCCAAAGACGAGGTGAGGATCAAAATAGGCCAGGCCAAGGTGCTGCCAAGCTAAATACAGAGGAAGCAGGGCTCGAGCCCAGCAGAGAAACCAGATTCCCCTGGAAATCACGCTCCCCGCCACGTCTGGAAGGCCGGCTCCAATAAAGCGGCTCCGGAAGGCCTGAAGGACCCCCGTGGCCCTCATCTTGATGGAGATGCCAATAAAAATCTCAGAACATCCAGCCTGCAGGCCCCGTAGGCACTGCCCCGGGGCTGTAAATCAGGATATGAGCAGCTTGGGAGTTGGAGGGGAGAGGTCTGCTCCCGAGAAAGCCCACCAGCCAGCCGGCCCACAGGCCCGAAGGTAATGGAGACGCCATTAGGGAAGGGAGGCCTAGGCCTGCCTGGCCGGGGCCCCTGCTCCAAAACCAGGCCCAGAACTGTTAAATCCATGGGAACCTCAGGAAAGAGTAACAACTGCCCAGCAACTGCAGGTTCCTAAGGAAACCCGGGAGGAACCCAGCCTCAGGAAGCAACAGCAGACCCTGTGGTTGTAAACTCAACTCAGACAGCAACTTGGGGACACAACTGCTCAGCGACAGAGGAGGATGAAGAGTGTGTGTGTGTG
The DNA here is from genome assembly GCA_023783475.1 of Daubentonia madagascariensis. Classification (NCBI taxonomy): domain Eukaryota; kingdom Metazoa; phylum Chordata; class Mammalia; order Primates; family Daubentoniidae; genus Daubentonia; species Daubentonia madagascariensis. The sequence goes on along the minus strand of JAKFHU010000485.1, from coordinate 52,687,780 downwards.
TGCACACGTCTGCATGCATGCTGCGTGCACGTCTGAATAATTCGTGGGCACTGGACATACCCGTTGTATGTGTATGTGTGCACATATTTGTGTCTATATATGTGGGGGGGTATGCATGGAGGCACATGCACAAATGTGTATTTGTGTGTATGTGGGGTTCCCAGATTTAGCAAATAAAAGTATAAGATGCCTAGTTAAATTTGAATTTAGACAAAAAGTAAATACTTTTTAAAATATAAGTATTCCCAAATATTGCATGAAACATTCTTATGCTAAAAAGTATTGTTTATCTGAAATTCAAATGTAAGTGGCTATCCTGTATTTTACCTGGCAAAATGTGTGCATGAGTGTCCAAATTCAGAGTGGCACATGACATTTGAGATTACAGAGGGGTCTTTGATAAGGAGGCAAAAATATATATATATGTGTGTGTGTGTGTGTGTGTGTGTGTATATATATATATATATATATATATATATATATAACCCCCTCCACACACATACACACATTTTGTATCCTCACACACATAAATATAAAATGTCACTGTAATAGTCCTCAAAAGTTCTCCTGACAGGTGATTAGTCACTCTTTGTAAGAGGAAAATTGTTTGCCTTGTATGGCATGGTTGTAACCTAAATGCATTTCACTTGCAAATTCATCTGTGAGGACTCACAGAGAGTAAGTAACACATGCAAATGGTGTGGTGACACCTCCTGCTATTCCACCAGAGCTCAGGTTGGGAGACTTGAATCCCACTGGCTCTGCCATGGCATCCCCAGACACTCCCCGAAGGGAGCGCTGGCCATCCAGGCTTCTTTAGGGCTTAAAGACACACATTTTTCCTACCCTATGACTCCAAAAGTTAAGGCAACTCCTTCATTTGGGGGCTTCCCACAGATACAGAAATCTGTCTGGAGGGGATAAAGAGAACTGGTTTGAACCTTCTGGACTCCAGAACTGAACATTCAACACGAAGACTTTTTTCCCTTTGAAAACTTGCAAACTCCCAAACACTAAGAGTCTCCCAAGGATAACATATTTCGTGGCATCACTACATCCCCACTCAATGTAGCAAACATTTCCTGGGCTCTCCCTCAGCCTGGTCCTGGGTGTGGATGTGAAGGACAGGAGTTCAGAAGAGGGTGAGGCTCAAGCATGGTGGGTAAGACGACGGTGTGTCGACCCAGACTGGGTCCTCGAAATACTCTAGCTGAGGGGTCTCAAACTGGCAACCTGCTGGCCAAGTCTGGCTGGGCAGCAGCTCCCAGTAACTTTCAAATGTCTAGATTTGAATCTTTGCAGGCAGGGCATGCACCCTCCATGTTCGCCCCCTGCACTTTACCCCGATGACCTGAGGATCAGCTGTTGATCATGCGTATGCTACCTGCCTGCTCCTGTGCAGAACAGACACCCTCCATGAGGATGCTGAGCCCCAGACAGAAGGAGGGCCCCCAGCAAGACAGGGGTGGAAGCCAGGTCTCCCAACTCCCAGGCCAGGGCAAGACTCTGTTTCCCTTTCTACTCCGCAGCCCCCAAGCCATGGAAGAGTGAGTCCAACTAGCTCAGGGCACAGAGGTGGGACATGATCCACCTGGTCATGTCACCTTGGAAACCTTCTTAGCAGGTCAGCAGTGTTAGGCCAGAGCCCAGAGGAAGACACGCAAGCCTGGGGGCATGGTAAAATGCCATTTATTTTGGGCACCTGGGTGCAGGTGGGTGGAAGCTGAAAAGGGCGTCTACCCAGAGAAGGGGAAGGGTGGTGAGTTTTATAGAAAGTTTGGGGAGGGGGAGTTCTTTCTGGAACTCCATCCCAGCCTTTGTAATTCAGAGCTATCTTTACAACCTCCGGAGCCTGCAGGGGTGGGGGGGGTCCCCTAATCTGACTTCTTCATCTACCCCATACATTTTTTGAGTTCCCACCCTGAGCAAGCCCAACAAGCAGGTATGACACTACTCTAGGATCTGGTCAGGTGGAACTCAAAGGGTTACCCTGACTCAGCTCTGTTTATAGATCTTCACTCAGTTCCTTCATTTAAATTCACTGCTTGGAATCCCAAGCATCTGCAAAAAAACCACCAAGAACCCCTTTACTCCTATGGGGGTGTTTTTTGATATATAGGGATCTCATGCGAGCCCACTGTTAAATTTTCAGGATTTTGAAATTGTTAAACACAATAAATATTAAATTTATATGCTTAAAATTAAATAAATGATATTAAAAATATGGTAATAAATACCCCAAACTCAACACTTCTTAATTATTTCACTACATTTTACTGTTACCTGTATGCTCTTGAATGTGTATTTCTTGTGTCTGTGTGGTGGTGCTGTTACACAACGGTGTGGTGCTGTTACACAATGGTGTGCTACTGTGCACCTCTTTCCAATTCCAGCTGAACAAGGTCACTCCCATTAGTAGCTTGAAGTTCATCACCGTGGGAGTATTTACACCATGGAAATTGGCAAGCGCTACAGATGAAAGTTAGATTTATTGTTTTGTTGATTGTCTAGACTTAAGAAAGTGAGGGAAAAAATGCTAGTTGTTAGAAGATAGTTTTCAAAAATGATAAAATCATGACTCTCATGCAGATATAAAATGAATACAAGTAAAACATTTTACCTAATTCATTAATTAATGAGGACCCCAGTAAGAAGTTACAACTGGGTTAAATGAGGATTTGCCTTATAGAGATTTATATTTTCTACCTGACAAAATTCATTTGCATGGTCCTGGACAGGAGCATTTGCATAGCCACGTACATAAAAGCTTTCCAACACTATCAATTTTCTATAAGTTAACTTCTCTGCAAAATCATAAAATACAAAGACAGACAAAGGCACACACCTTTATAAAATGAGATAATCCCTGGAGGGCCCAGAGATCCATTAAAAGTATATTCAAAACAATCTTTTACCCATTTCAAAATCTTTCACTATTTTTCCTGAAATGATTAAATTTAAAAGTGCGTTTCATCTGTAGCCATTACATTGTGAACAACACAAAAAAATTGAGAAAATACTCTCAGAATTTGACAACTATTATCCAGTTAAGTAAAGAATTGACTCAGATCGTTGACGGAGTGAAGTTCTGACATACATCTTTGTTGTTTTATTCTTCTCTTATCCATTAGGGTAAATGAAAATATCAACCAACATACATGGAACTACACTCCTTCATCAATGATGTCAGCCACTTCTTTGCTGAACTGAATGGTAACCAAACATTTATCTGTCAAATTGTGATTGAAATGCAACCACAGGTTAGCTACAAATGCAAGAATTCAGCAAAAATCAACAAAAGCATTCCATGAGAATGAATTGGCTACACGGAGTTTGCAATAAAGAATATTATATATTTTCTTATTTGTGAATTGTGTGCTACACATCGCTCATGTCAGTAAAATGTATAAAAAACTACATGCATATATGTATGCACACATTTTTTTCCTAGAGTTTCAGTTGTTAAAAACTTACCAGCACACCACGGGTGGTGGGCCTCCAGACCTTCATCTGGACCACAGTATTTCCCTTTTTTAAATTTTTATCTACAGGACGGAGAACATTTTATACCAGGAACCAGCAAACATACACACACACACACCCCTGCCCAAAACAATCGTGAAACAATTATTTTTCCCTTTGACTCTGGATACATTCTGATCTAGTCTAGTCTAGTCTGTTCCACTCCATTCTTTAAAACAGCCACCACTTTATCATGATCTGCCATTGACCTCAGGAAGATCCCCACATGCAGTTTGAAAAGCTCTTACCTAAACTCGACTCCAGCCCGCTCTCTCCCTATCCTCTCCTTGCTCCCACATCACACTCACTCCTGCTTGAATCTGAGGGTCCGTCTCAGATGACTGCTCCCCTATCGTGTGCTGGCTGACCTCCAGGGCCGGCTCTCTCTCCCAGGATTTTTTTACACTGATACAATTTTATGTTCCTTTGTATCTGGCCCTCCTGACCTCAACTATGCAAAGATAGGAACACTCTTGTTGTACTCACCTCTATAGCTTCTGCATTTGGCACAGTGCCTGGCACAGACAAGGCTCCCAAAAATGCCTGTAGAGTGAGTAGGTGAACGAGCAACTGAATGCGTGAAGATGACAATGCACTACCTCTAACGGAAAGTCATGCTTCAGTACAACGATTGCTTGTTCCTGCGGTCCCCACCCCTGCAACCGGGTCACACAGCAGGAGGTGAGTGGCCATGAGCCAGCGAAGCTTCATCTGTATTTACAGTTGCTCCCCATCGCTGGCATCACCGCCTGGGCTCCGCCTCCTGTCAGATCAGCGGGAGCATTAGATTCTCATAGGAGCGCGAACCCTACTGTAAACTGCGCATGCGAGGGGTCTAGGTTGGTCTTCTTATGAGAATCTAATGCCTGATGATCTGAGGTGGAGCTGAGGCAGTGATACTAGTGCTAGGGAGTGGCTGCAAATACTGATTATCATTAGCAGAGAGGTTTGACTGCACAATAAATGTAATGCACTTGAATCATCCCAAAACCATCTCTCCACCCCCGATCCACGGAAAAATTGTCTTCCATGTAACCGGTCCCGGGTGCCAAAAAGGCTGGGGACTGTTGACTCATTCAGTCTCACAGAAACATGTAGGAATCATCCAGAATCATCACGCCCATTTCACTAAACAGAAAAACAGAGGCACTAAGGAACAGAGTGGCTTGCAGGGAAAAATACAAGCAGCTTCATTCTTTGGTGATCCTGTCAGCTGAAAAGGAACGGAAAAACAGTGATTATAATTACTACGCAGAGGAAACCAGAGAATTTCTCCCACACTGGCTCAAATAGGAAGTAAAGCTGAATGCTGATTTGTCTCGCCCTCGGCACTGTTGGCATTTGGGGCCAGATAACCCTTTGTTGTTGGAGGGCTGTCCTGTGCATTGTAGAGCATTCAGCAGCAACCCTGGCCTCTGCCCACAAGATATTAACAGCGTCTTTCCAGTAGTGACGACCAAAACTGTCCCCTGGGGGGCAAGCCTGCCTCCTCCACCCCCGTTTGAGAGCACTGATGTGGCTCTTAGTCCCTGGGGAAGACTTTACTATTAGTGGGATTTTGCTTGTTTTTTCATTTTACCTTTTTAGAGAAAGGATGAGACATTTGTAAGTTATAGTTACTATTCTTACCTCCCAACTAAAGACTGATAAAGCACCAAAAAAAAGTCATTTATTGTTTATGTCACTTGAGGCCACCTGAAGCCAAGATAATGGACCAGAGGGCAGGAAAGACAGGGACAAGATACAGGGAGGGAAGCAGGGAGAAAAGGAACGGCCACGTATTGAGCATCCACCAGGTACCAGGATCTGACACACATCGTCTCCTTTAACCCTCACAAGAATCCCACAAGGGCAGGGTTGGATGGGGGAGTCAGACAAGCAAGGTCAAATGACAGGTGAGTGGCCGAGTTGGGTTCTCTCTCTTGCTGGAGACCCGTGCTCCCTCACCTGGGGGAGGAGAGAGGAAGAGAGTGTCAGTCCCAGGAGTGGGAGGGACTTGGAACTCAGCTAGTCCAACCTCCCCAAGCTCAGAGCAGTGTGATGTGAATCCCTTGAGGCCATCAGCTGTGACTAGAATCCAGCCTGTCACCAAGCAGAGAGCAAAGAGGTACACCCAGTGACTGTTAGTAAAAAGGGGCAAAGCTGGCTTTACCCCAGACAGTCTCCAAGCCCTCTGTACTGTCCACAGCTCAATCAGCCCTTCTCTGCATTTGTGCATAGATGGGGTGGCCAAAGGGTGCTAAATTAGCTAGGGACATAATCAGAGTCAAAAACAGAGTGCTAGTGGGAGACACTACAGGTCTGGCATGAGTTCATCTGAGACCCCTGGATCCCTCTCCTTCCAACTTAGCGACCCACTGCTCAATTACAGACAGAAGTCAACTTCTTATGGATCAGCCCCTTGCACCTGGAAAACCAGAGATCACATGCAGGTCACCCCTCGGATCAGAAACGCCCATCTAAGTATTTTTAGCACTGCTTGGATGTTAAAGTCCAGCTCCCAGAACAAGGACCACTTTTGCTTGTTTCATGAAACAGCATGAGAGGATTCAAGGCTACTTCCCAACTGGCCATCCCCACATCACAGCAAGCAGATACACGGCCCATCAGCACCCTCGCCCTCTGCAGAGACTCTCAGAAAGTACAGAGGTTCATCAATGCTAGTGGGAATTCTACCCGGGTGGATGTTTGTCTTTTCTCCTGGCCTCTCTGCATGCCAGATGCCCAGGCTTACGTCCGCTCCATGGCAAGCTTATTAAATATAGGCTACAAGGAAGTTGCTGGCAACTTGGAGAAAAACGAACTCTCCCCCTTTCTGTGACAGAAGGACTTTGCAGCTGAGAAGCATGTTCACACGCACAGACCCCTTCTGGGTGCCCCAGCCCCGTCAGTGACACAGAGCCACCTTCTCTTCCCCTGGAGCCAGAAAGTCAGTGGGCGGGTTTCAGATAGTAACTCAGCTAATTTGTGCGGAGTTCTCTCTACTTTAGTTTCCCCAGGGGAAAGATACTCAAGTTAAGTTAGAGAAACAGAAGAATGAACCCAGTTGAACCAAGAAAGTCAGTACTTGGCAGGATGTGGGAGGGTGGCTCCTCCCGCCAACACAATAGGATTCGCCTGGGAAAGGGGACTGTCTTCGTGAGCCGCTCCTTGGCCGGAAGGATCTGTCAAACCGGCCAGGCCCGGGAAGCTCAGTGGGGCCAGGGTGGGCAGGCCCACCTGACTCTGCAGACTGTCCAGTAGGGGGCACTGTCACCCCCACATTGGCAGACCTCAAACACCTGCTGCTCCTGGGGCAGGGCTTCCCCAGGAGTGGAGGCCGGTCTCCAGCCCTGCAGCAGGCTCAGGCCACCCAGGCCAGGCCTACCTGGCAGAGCCTGGGTGACTTCCTGCATCCTTAGGATGATAGCAACAATCAGCATTACAGCTGCTGTTTACTGAGCACCCCCTACGTGCCAGGTGCTTTACCTGTGTGACCTCACCAAAACTCCGCAGGAGCCCTCTGGGTTAGGTATAATTATTGCTATTTTGCAGATATGAAAGGCAGGCTCAAAAGCCACACAGTCCATCAGCAGTGGAGCATAAGTGTTCTCTATATCCCAGGCCTCTCCAATTCCAAAGTTCAGGCTCCTTCTACTGTGCTGCACAGTGTCAGAACCTGTCGTTCTGAGCGCTGCCTGTCCCCTGGGATCCAGGGTTTCCTTGGCTAGCTAGTGCAGCTAACATGCCATCAGCAGCATCCCCAAATGGCCCCAGTGGGAAGAGACCTGGTTCTCAGTGGCAGCCTGACCTTGGGCAATTCATTCACCATCTCTGACTGAGCCTCAAATCCCTCATCTGTAAAAATCATCTCCAAGGATGTTGGGAGGCCAGGCACAGAGGAAAGCCCTCCGGCTAGCCTGGGGGAGTCTAGACAGCCTCCTGGAGGGGATGATGCCCCAACTTGGACCTCAGGACCCACTGGGCCTGGCATGGAGAAGGTGCTAGGTGAGTGTTGCACAGCTGGAATGTTTCTTGTGCGAATGCTGACTGAATGTCTCCAGTCTGAAGATGAGGTCCTCACGGGCAGGCTTCTGCTACCCAGAGAACCCAACAGAGCACCAGGCATTCAGTAGGTGCTACTTTCTCCTTACCTGTTCCAGGGGACATTTGGTAATATCTGGATGTTTTTGGTTGTCACAACTGGGAGGGGAGGTGCTACTAGCATCTAGTGGGTAGAGGCCAGGGATGCTGCTGAACATCCTACAATGCACAGGACAGTCCCCTCTGACAAAGAACTACCTGGCCTTCAATGTCCAATGTGCTGCTCTAGGCAACCCCTCTGAGGCTCAGAGTGGGAGATGCCAGACCTGCTTGTGTTGAAGCCCACATATGACACAGTTCTGAGTGTCCTTGCTTGAGTCCCGGTGTGACCTGGACCAGTGTGACCTGGACCTGGTAGCAAAACCAGTAGCTACCATCTGCTGAGATGTGCCCATGGGCCTGGCCCTGCGCGTGGGCTGGGTGTGCATTATCTCACAACAAGCGTGGTAGGTACTATTTTATACCGAAGCACAGGTCAGACGCCTGCCCAAGGTCACACAGCCACAGCAAACAGAGCCAGGGTTTGAGCCGGGACTGCTGGGATCCAAAGCCACATTCTTCCCATTACTCAGCCCAGGTCCTGCAGAGGCCCCGTCAAAAACACGTGCAACCTCGCTTTCCAAAACAAACAGATGCATCGTTCCAGATCTCCTTCACGATGGCCTTCACGGACATATCATCGTGTTCCTCTTCATTTGGGGCTTTCCAGTTCTTCTCAGGCTGGCCAGCCCCACGCAAGCTCATTGGCCTCTCTGGGCCTCTGTTTCCCCACCTGAAAATAGAGACTCTAAGGCCTGGGCGGGCAGAGCTGCTAATGTGGAATAAGACCCTGATTCTGGTTCTGTTCGGGGCCCCGGGCAGGTTTTTTCACCGCCAGGGTCAGGGAGGCTTTGCATACTTGTGTGGGCGGCTCAGCACCCGCCTCCTGAACAAAGAGGCCTTAGAGCACCTCCCCTTGCTCCACCCTCCTCCACGGCTGCTGCTAGCGGCTCAATGGAGCACTTGTGGCCTCCGAAGGAAGCCGAGCAGCAACTCTGTGCTGTGTGCATTGTGCATTGTCTGAGGCCCAGCGCAGAGCGAGGGGTCCTGCGATCAAGGTCGCGCCTGGGGAGGGGATGTGCACAGGACACAACACCATGCATTTGTCCCAGCACCAGGGTCATGGGGACTTAAAAAACAAAGGCTTCCGGGCACCCCTCTGCCCCTGATAAAAGCACCCTCAACACTCTCAGCTCAGCTCAGGCAAAACCCCACATTCTTGAACAGAGCCCTGAACTGAAATGACCCAGGAACCTAAGGCGGAATGAACCCCAGCTGAAGCCAAATGTTCGCTTTTCACTGAACTGGAACAACACTTGTGCGTTTTCCAAAATCATTCGCTCGGAACATTTGTGCCTTTGTTTATTCATCTAATGAACACTTGCTGGCTGCTGTCCTGTGGGCCAGGCACAGTTCAAGGCACTAGGGCTGCTGGGGGTAAGATGCGAGGTCTGCCCCAAGGAGCCACAGACACAGAAACAGATATGACGGCACAGTCAAGAGAGGGTGGCCACCTGGCACCTGGTGCTTGCAGGGGCTCTGTCTGTTCAGTGGAGGAAGGAAGATGGCGGGAGGGAGACAGGGCAGGGGTGAGGCGGGGGCCCTAACAGAAGTGTGGTCTAGTGCTGCAGGAACAGAGAGGGGAGGCCTGCTAATTCTCCCAGCAATCGGAATCTGAAGGAAGCCTGAATTTCACCTACATGAACTGCATGTTTTTAAACTGAAGGAAATTAAGTAATACAAGAATAATTAGAGGGGCAGTTGAGTTTTCAAAGGTCTGGAAGGCATCCTGAGCAAAATGCTAGGTTGTTCATTAATGTGTCCATTCATTCATCCATCATTCTTTCATCCAGCCAACATTTATGGAGCACCCGCCCTAAGCCAGGATCTGTGGGGTCTTACCCACGCCCAAGTCCTTCTAGTTTCTGTAGCAATGAAAAAGCATCTCTTAGGGAAGCCCCCTCAGGCGTGGAGGCCCACAGACCTGGATTCAAATCTTACAGAAAGTAACTTACATAAGAAATTTAATTTATTTGAGCTTGTTTCCTCACAAGCTCCACTATCTGCCAGTATAGAAAGTGCCTGGCACGTATTAGGCCTTCATAAATGGAGTCATCATTACCATAATCTGCTACATGTGCCCTGTTCTTTACAGTTTACAAAGCTTCTTGACTTGCAATGTTTCATTTGATTTCCACAATAATCCAGGAGTTCAGCAGGACAGGCGTATTTAACAGCCACTTTACAGAGGAGGAAATTGAGGCTCAGAGAGCTGAAGCCACTTACCAAGCTCACACAGCAACTCAGCATTAGAACTGAGATGAAAACCCAGAGCTTGAATCGAAAGCTTCGAGGTTTGACTTGACACTGTTGACAAAGCTTCATGACGATTCTCGGAGACTCTGAGGACCGGTATCTCGAAAGTAATTAGTTACATATGACATCTGGGAGAGACTCAGGATCAAACACCAAGCATTTGCCACCTCTTTCAGGCATGTTAGTGGCCCAAGGACTGTTCTAGAAGGAATACCTGGTGAGATATATCATATTTTCCAAAGACGGCCATAATAGTACCTCTCATCCCACATGCTATTCTGCAGAGTGACTTTTCCACTCTCTCACCAGGACATAGAGTCTAATTTCCCTCCCCTGGAATCTGGGCTGGCCTTATGAACTTACTTGACCAATAGTATGTGGCATTAGTGATATTCTGGGACCTCTAGCACTAGGTCATAAGAAGCCTTACAGTGTCCACTGGGGTCTTGGTTGACCTTGGAATGATTTCTTTAAGAACCCAGCTGCTGTGTTATATGACGTCCTTACACAAGAGGCCATGTATGAATGCTCCCATGGACAGCCTTAGCTGTGCTCCCAGTTCATGACCAGCATGTCTTCATACTGTGTGAGCCATCCTGGACATCCCGCATAATTGAGCCTTCAGATAATTCCAACCCCAGCTGAATTCTGACTGTAAACAACATGAGGAACCCTAAGCAAGAACTAACCAGCTGAGCCCAGTCAAATCCCAGAACCACAAGAGATAATAATGCGTCAATATTTTAAAGCCACAACTCTATGGGGTGGGGTGTTACACAGCAATGGATAACTGGAACACCTCAGGGCTCTTTGGTTAAAGAGAGCTGAGGATAAGAAATTAATCAAGGCCCCTCCTCTGGGCTCCCAGAGCTCCCAATGTAATCACTGCCAGAGGACCTGACCCAAGTTATTTGTTTACTTGTGTTTCCCACTAGACCATGAGCTCCTGGAGGAGAGGGAATATGGGAGGGTCCTGGGGTTGCTAGCAACAGAGACAAACACTGGTTTATTTAAGCAAACAAAATTGATTTGGAGGATTTGAGAGAGCTCAAAGAATTAGAATAAAAACCAAAGACTGGATTCCGGAAGGAGTGAGGGAGCTCTAGGGATCCAGTGACAGGGAAAGAGGGAGAGTCTTCACAGGTGCAAGGGACATAAGTGAACAGCAGTCCTTTGTTGGCTTCATGTCACTCTGATCAAGATTCCAATTCCTTGAATTCTAATTCAGCATAGGCCAAACTATTGATTGGCCTACCGTGGGCCACAGAAGGGCAGATCCACTTGGATGACAGTCCCACTAGGGCTGTATCCATTGGGTGGGGCTGTCCCCCAAACAAAATCAGGGTACCGACATCAGAAGGATGGGGAGTAGGTATTGAGTGGGCAAAGCTGGGCCACCACATTTGCCTTAGCAACTCCAGTACCTGGCTCAGTGTCTGGCACATAATAGATGCTCAAGAAACATCTGTCTGATGCATAAACAATCAAATGAATAAATGCACATGAATGAATGAATGAACAAACGAATGAGTGGATGATTGGACAATGCATGGGCAGTGTGCCGGCCTTTGAAGACACCTGCCAGATATTACAGCATTTTGACTCTCCTCCACCCAGCCAGGCGTTTTTCTTCTCAAGAGAGTTTCTGAGTCTGGATTCTAGAATGTGTAGAATTTTAATCCCCTAATCCTGTCAGTTTAAGAACATTATATACTTTAAACAGAGTCTGTGATAATTCCTGAAAACATCCCAGGAGCAGTGACTCCCTAGCCCAGCTTGATTTTAAATTAAGTTTTCAGAGGAGGGGCCGTGAAGGAGACAGATGTGGGGAAGAGCCGACTGTGAGGCCAGAGCTGGGAGGGCTGCTGTTTCTTTGGCTGAGTCTACAGCTGTGCAGCAGAAGGCAGCTGGATGGTGCTTGGTCTGCTGGAGGCCACACTATACCCAAGGCAGGTGAGTCATCCACACATCTGCCTAAAAGCTGCACATAAAGGACCATGTTACACCCCTTACACAGACTTGGTGAGAGTAAAAGGTTGAACTTCACCCACCACTTAAAACCATACTACTTCTATTTTTGGTACACTCTCAGGCATTCCTCCTAGGTGTATAATATGAAGTACTGGATAAGTGTTTGCACTAGCAAATAGAATTTTTAATGCCTTACCGTTTGTTAGAATTACAATAAAAACCTAAGACTGGATTCAGAAAGGAGTGAGGGTACTCTAGGGATCCAGTGCCAGGGAAAGAGGGAGAGTCTTCACAGTTTGATAGAATACACACAATTAAAGAAAAATTAAAAAGCAAATTGGCTCACATACATATTAATACCTCAAAACATCTTAATTTAATTATCTGGAGGTAACTGATCAGTTAACAGCTACTCTCCAAAACAGAAGGGAAGGGTAAAGGCAGGAAAGGTCATTTGTGCTGAGCACCTATTATGTGCCCAGGCTGTGCTAAGTACTTTCAATATATTATGTCCTTTAATCCCTACAGCAATCTGGAGATTCTTATCAACCCCATTTTACAGGTGAGAAAACTGAGTCCAGAGAGGTAAGGTACATTGCCCAAGGTCATGATACCCTTATGTGGCAGACCTAGGATTTGAACCTGGGTAAGTCAGACTCTGTGGCTCATCTCCATTTCATGACATCACACTGTATCCTGGAGAGTAAACAAAAGAGGTTTTGAATGGAAATCCACAGACCTTATTCACCAGAGAGTCTGCCAGAGCCATTTACTTTGGTTTTTACAAATTCTCACAAGTGTGATCATCTGATCTCCTAGTTCACAATTAGAAATAGTAAATAAGAAGTAGGTGAGAAGGCTACAGAAGTAAGCACACAGATAGTATAACAAATAGCTATGGAAGACAGGGTTTCAGGTACAGTAAACGGTGGGGTGGCTTGAGTCAGACTGACCCACCTGATTATAACAATTAAAAACTCTGAGATTTTAAAAAAATCATTTGAAAGCACTGGAAAGCGACTTAAAACTTGTGGGAATACAACTCTTGAAAAAATAAAGCATATAATTTTATTGATCTTCTCAAAGAAAAAGCTTTGGTTTTCTCTCTCTCTCTCTGTCCTCTTTGCCTTTCTATGCCATTGATTTCTAGTTTTATTTTATTATTTCCTTTCTTTTTCTCACTTTGGGCTTAATTTGCTCTCCCTTTTCTTGTTTCTTAAGGGGAAAGCCTAAGTCATTGTTTTGTGACCTTTCCTCTTCTTAAATGGCAATTTTAGTGCTATGAATTTTCCTCTAAGCACCACTTTAGCTGCATCTTACAAGTGTTGGTATGTCAGTTTTTATTTTCATTCACTTCAAAATGCTTTTGATTTCTTCTTCAGTCCATGCGTTACTTAGAAGTATGTTATTTTGTTTCTAATATTGTAGGATTTTCCAGATATCTTTTGGTATTGATTTCTAATTTGTGAGTACAGAACATATTTTGTATAATTGGAATCCTTTTACATTTATCAAGACTTGTTCTATAGCCCAGAGTATGGTCTACCTTGGTATCTGTTTCATGTGCATTGGAAAGGAGTATGTATTCTGCTGCTTTTTGGTGAAGTTTTCTATAAATGTCAACTAAATCATGTTGATTGATAGTGTTCCATTTGTTCTTTATTCCCTTTTCCCTTCTCTGCCAAATTTGGATTGAGTATTTTTTATTATTTCATTTTATCTTTTGTTGGCTTCTTAGCTATACTTCTCTGTTTTCTTATAGTGATTGCTTTAGGGTTATAGTACACATTTTTAACTTATCACAATTTACCTTCAAGTGATGTTGTAACATTTCACATACTGTATAAAAACTTTACGACAGTATACTTCCCTTTCCCTTCTCCTGGCTTTGTGCTAATTTGTCATACACCTTTACTTCTATATATGTTATAAACCCCACAATATATTGTTAATAATTTTACTTTAAACAATTATCCTTCAAAGAGATTTTTTAAAAGGAAAAGTATATTTTATATTTACCCATATACAGTATTTATCACTTCTGGTGCTCTTCATTCCTTTAAAAAGACTGATCATACCAAGTATTGGCAAAGATACAGCACAACTGGAACACTCATGCACTGCTGATGAGAATGCAAAATTGTACAACTACTTTGGAAAACAGTTTGGTGGTTTTTTAAAAAGCTAACCACATACCTACATATCCTCCACCCTTTCCACTCCTACATATTTATACAAAAGAAATGCAAGCATATTTCCACACAAAGGTTCGATACGTGAATGCTCACAGCATGTTCATTTGTAATAGCCAAAAACTGGAAACAGCCTAAGTATCCATCAACAGGCGAAGAGATAAACAAACTGTGGTGCATCCATATAACAGAACACTATTTGGCAATTAAAAAGAAATGCACTGTTGAAACTGCAACAACATAAAGCATGTAATTATCAGTCTATGAGAGCCAGAAACAAGAGAGTCCAGACTGTACAGTTGCAATCATATAAAATTCTAGAAAATGCAGACTAACCTGTAATGATAGAAAGCAAATCAGTAGCAACCTGGGGGTGGAAGGTAAGAGAGGGAAATGGATTTCAAAGTATCATAAGGAAAGTTTTTGGGGTGATGGGTAAATCCATTATCTTCATAGTGGTGATTTTATGGTTGCATACATATGTCAAAACTCCTCAAAGTTTACAGTTTAAATATGTGTAATTTATGGTATGTCATTTATATATCAAAAAGCTGTAAAAATTTATTGGATGGGCTTAGAGCAGATTGCAAATGGCAGAAGAAATGATCCGTGAACTTGAAAAAAATCACTATAGAAATTATCCCAACTGAGAAAAAATTATTGAAAAAAATAATGGAGGGTAAGCTATCTGGCAGGACAACAGGTGTTCAACCAGGCTCCCCTAAGAAGGGGGTGATAAGGGGACAGAAAAAAAATAGGAAAAAATAATGGCCACTTTTTTTTTTCAAATTCCAATAAACTACGAGTCCCCAAAGCTCAACAAAACCCAAGGAGGAAAAAATATGAAGAAAGCCACATCACGTCATAATCGAATGCCTGAAAAGCGCAGATAAAGAGAAAAATTTAAAAGCATCTAGAATAAAAACATACGTGAAATACAGGGACACGACAGTGGGAATGACAAGTGCCTTCTCAGTAGGACAGGAGGACAGGAGACAACGGAATGGCATCCTCGAAAGTGCGGAAAGAAAACCAGAGTTCTATATCTAGTGAAAGTTTTCTTCAAATAAAGACAATTTCAGGCAAGCAAAAGTGGAGAGAATATATGGCCAGCAGATCCACACTGTGAGAAATGTTTTTAAGAAATTTCTCAGGCTAAAGGGAAATGATGCAGATGGAAAGGAAGGAAAGACAAGTACTGGGCAACTAAATGTGTGGGTAAATATGCGAGTCGATATAAATGACCATTTTTTCTTGATTTTTTTAAAAGACAAGCACTTAAGGCAAAAAATTTTAAAACATATTGTGGGTTTATAACTTATATAGAAGCAAAATATATAACAACAAAGCACAAAGGATAGAGAAGAATAAATGGATTTATGCCGTCATAGTTCTTGCATTTTACACGAAGTGGTGTAACAGTAATTTAAGGTAAACCGAGATAAGTTGACGGTGCGTATTGTAATACCTAACGTGTTAGCGGTAAAGTCTTACCACTGGGGAAAAAAAATGGATACAGCCAAAATGCCAATAGAGAGAGAAATTAGAAGATAAAAAATATTTGATTATCCCAAAAAGAAAACCTAAAAGGAAGAATAAAGAAACAAAGTAGAAAATAGAAGAAAGAAACGAGTAGGAAGTGGAGGCTTACATCCAACCGCATCTATAATTACTTTAAATATAAAATAAACACTCCAGTTAAAAGACAGCAGTGTCAGACTGGATTAAAAATTAAAAAATTAAAGAAAGACGTAACTCTATACTGTTAACAAGAGAGAGCTTTTAATATAATGAAGAAAACAGATCTGAAATTAAAATGACAGTAAAATGAAAACACTAAGAAAGCTAATGTGGATATAATGCTACCAGACAAGGTAGAGTTCAAGACAAGGTGTATTGCCAGAGAAAAAGAGAAACATTTCATAATGTTAAAAGAGTCAATTCATTAAAAAAAAAAAATGACAACCCGAAATGTGTGTGTATGAATAATAGAGCTTCAAACCAGGTGAAGCAAAAATCAACAGAATTAAAGGAAGAAATAGGCAAGTCTATGATGAAACACACCCCTGTCAGTAACTGACAGAACCTGGGCCAGGACCAGAGGAAGATATACTCACCTTGGGTGCAAAATTTAAGGGGGCACCAAAAAAACTCTGCCATCAAGATAAATAATATATGAAAAAATCAAAATTAATGCCAAAAATCTCTGATGAACAAAACATCAAAATTTTAAATAAAGGTAGGATTGGTATTCCTGATTTTTCCTTTTGCCTCAGGCTACAATATGGATCAGCACAGCAATTACTCATCCTTTTTTATTTAAAATTTTGATATTTTGTTCGGCACTTCTGAATAATCCATGAGTCAAAGAAGAAATCACACAGGGAATTAGAAAATATTTTAAACTGAATGATAATATAGCATATTAAAATATGTAGAATGCAACTAGAACACTTCTTATGGGGAAATGTCTACCTCTAAATGCTTAGATTGTAGAAAGAACAAAGCTTTCAAAACAATGATCTAAGCATTCACATTAAAAAGCCAGGGGGGAATAAAGAGCAAATTCAGCTCTAACAGAAAGTTAATTATAAAGATGAGAATAAATCAATGAAATAGAAAGCAAACAAACAATAGCAAAAATCAACAAGGTCAAAAGTTGTTTCTTTGAAAAGATGAATAAAGCATACAAATCCCTAGCTAGATAAAGAAGTGAGAGGGAGGAGCCAACAATTTACCAATCAATACCAGGACTGGAAGAGGTAACATCGCTACAGATGCTGCAAACACTAATGCATAATATAATGCATAACTTTATGCCATACATTTGACAACTTAGATGAAATGGGCAAGTTACTTGAAAAGCACAACCTATTAAAACTGACTCAAGAAGAAACAGAAAATCTGAAATTATTTAGTCATGCTCTTCACACAGCTGCCTCTTGCTACAGCTCCAGGTGCCACATAACTTCTCCAGACCTGCACGCCTTATGACGCAGGGTTCCCAGGCCCCCCGTCCCTCTCCTGGGGGATCTAATAAATAAATGTTGCAATCGATTGCTGTATTTTATATTATTTTATTTCATAGCCTTAAGCTGCCTATATATCTTGATTCCTTTATCTATTCAACAAAGATTTATCGGACATCTACTAGGTTTCAGGCACTGTGTCAGGCATTAGGGATACAAAGGCTAATTACATTAATAGCTAATTAAATTTGATCATTTATGCTCATTCGTATTAAAAGTTGAGCCTTGGATCTTTGGTGAGAGATAATAGCTCATCATTATGACTTTTTTTTTTTCTATAGAGAAATCAGATCTCTTGATGCAATTTCAATGCAGTATCTTTGCACTGGAAATCAAATTTATAAATGTGGTCTGTATTCAGTTGAGGAGATAGGCCTATATATGAAACTTATGCATAATGTATAAAGTTATGCATTATTATTCATTGATGTTTGCAGCATCTGTAGTGATGCTTCCCCTTTCACTCCTGAGCAGGAGAGAGCTCAGGCCTCAGTGCCTGGCACATAGCAGGAGCTCCCTGAAACTGTCGGTCAGCCCTGCCCTAGTGTGGCTTACACTAACGCAGCCACCTTCTCTTACCTGGCCCCTGGGAATCAAGCAGCTGCCTTGACCAGATAGCTAGCCAGCCTCAAGGGTCCCAAGAATACCCCCTGTTCCTGCTCTGGGTCCACACCCACACACAGTGCAGAGTCCATTCACATCCCACAAGAAGCACCATAAAATATTAAGAGGAGAGGGAACTATTTATAGGGTTAGAGCAATATCCACATCTTTACCTGTGCATGCATTTTGCCGCTTGTAAAGCCCTACCCTCATCTCATTAGACCTCCGGGTAAGCATCACATGCCCATTTTACAGAAGGGAAAACTGTCTTCAGAGGGAAGCAATGACTTGCCCAAGGGCCCATAGTCATCGGCACAGCTGGGACTCCAATCCTGCCCAAATCTTCATTCTCGACTCCACTGGACTGCGTGGGATTTAGTTGTTCCCCTGTAGTTGGGGAGACCACAAATTTGTGGATGTTGAAGGATTAGCTGGGGCTATTTTGCCACATATAGACACTTATAAATATCTCTGGAGCCAGGCGAGGCCAGTAAAATGTTAAACAAATAGAAGCCATCTCTTAGAGTCTACAGGTCATTTCCTGGAGTTAAGGCTAAGTGGGCATGGGGGGCGGGAGGCCCACTTCTGTTGTAAAGAAGCCCAAAGCAGCCCTTGGGGGTGTTGAGTTTTTAGGGATGGGCCTTTGGTTTCCTGTCCAAATCTGTATCAACACCTGAAAGGATGTCCCAAGGCTAGAAAGATGTTTCCCAGGGTGACACAGCTGGACAAAGAAGGAGCTAGAAGGCAACTTGTACAATGACGGCCCACCCCCCACCTGTGGCCAGCGGGAAGGGGGGCTGAGGAGCTGTTTGTGGCCAAGGTTTCCCACTGCTGCGCTGTCTCCCCAAGTCCTGTCCCTACTCTCCTGCTGGGCTGCTTTCCCCGGCCTGTGCAAATGACAAAGACACCCAGTCCCCATTTCCCAGGGACTCACGTTTCTAGTGGCTCATTCCCCTCCGTTTCTCTGCGGCTGCCTGACACATGGTGGTTTGGCTTTTTCTCTCCACCTGCACAAAACTGGCTTCTTTCCAGAAGCAGAAACGTGGGCATCTTCCTGCAATCTCCCTTCTCCGCAATCCACTCCCAGGTAAGTTTTTGACCTCTTCTTCTGAATTCCTCCTGGTACCTCCGTCCCGAGGGCGGGGTCTAGTACACAGACCCACCCCAGGACTGTTGCAGTTGCCTCTTAAAGGGTCTCTCTGAGTCGGGTCTCACCCAGTGGGAGCCCCCAAGACAGCTTGGGAGGGCACCTCAACCATCTCCACCTGCCTCCTCCCTCCCAAGCCATTCCACGTAGATGTCCGTCCAGGAGGAAAATCGCCAGCTTGTCGTGGGAATGGCTTCAACACGAGTCTTTTGTCTCCTCCCCTCTCAGGGAGACCCACCAATCTGTCCTATATTGAAATTCCGGAGCTGCCACAAAACCTCTCAATACCCATGTGCCTCAGTTTCCTCATCTGTAAAATGGGAACAATAATAAGACCAACCTTATAGAATTGCTGGAAGACCTGTAACTGTTGCATCAAATGAGCAGGGCTTATAAGGTGCTGTCACTGAACATTCCCCCCATCTGACGCATACACCCTTCTACTCTCCTGCTTGCTCGAACCTGCTCTTGGGGACTAGTTCCTCTCCCTTGAAGAGATCTTGGGCAATCTTTATGGCTTATTTGTTCACTCTTAGATACTGTATGACTATTAATAATCCTATGGTCACAGTGGTCTCCTGATCTCATTTTAGTAAATATTATGTTCATTCAATGTAATAAGCGATACTCCTTGGGGCTAGCTTGCAGCAGGCATGCAATGCTATTATTCAGCTACATCAATAAACACTAGCCAGGGCTGCTCTTATTACTGGTAATCAATATTCTTACCTTGCAAATCTCTCTGTTCATGCTCCAAGCTCTCCCAAGGCCTTGCAGTTTTCTGCCTTTGCCCATGCTGTTTTGTCTGCCCTGGGTGCCTGCCCACCCCGCTCCCAGTCTGGAGAACTTAACCTCTTCCTCCAGTTAGCCCCAGTTAGCCTTGGCCACACCGCCCCAGACGAAGCTGACCTCTCTCTTACTCTGGTGCTCCCTGTAGGGTGTGCTCTGCCTCCATCCTAGTGCTAATCCCACTCACTGCAGGCTCCTCCCCACTGTGTGTGTGCGGTACACATACCCCTCATGTGTACATGCACACGCACGTGCACACACACACAGGACTTTGAACCATGGCTTATGCATTGACTTAACTCCAGTGTGCCTCTACTATACAAGGATTACTGAATGAATGAGTTATGAGTGAATGAATGGATGGATGCATCGGTGAATCAAAAAATCAGTTCATTAGTCATCAATGTGCTAGGAAAGGAAGTGAAATCTTCCTCAGTGAATCTTGCCCTAAGCTGCCCCCCCATCCCATTAAGCAGTTTCAATTTTAGCCTTAATGGCTCAAATGAAGCTAGGGGATCTCCTCTGCGTAAAAATTTATCTAGATTTTTCTACCCCATTCACCTGGAAATACAGACTGATGAATAGTAGCAAGAGTGTGGCTCGCAGTAGGCTTTCACGGCAAAGCATCCAAGTGCCTTTGCTCTAGCAGATCCCACGGTCCTGAGGCCATTGTGATCAACGTTTCCAGTGGCAACGGCTGTTCCTTCACTCTTCACTGGGGTTGGCATCTCTGTGACTCCAGAGGAACAAGGGACCTGTTCCCAGTGGAGGAACAGTAACCGTGATTAGGAACCCTGCGTCGGACACTGGACATGCCCTGCCTCTGACAGTTCATGAATGAAATTCGTTTACCCAGTCTCGCTTTTAGTCAATAGTCTTCAGACCTCCAGTTTGCCAAATCCAATGGGCAATTTTCATACTCATCCTCTTGGCAGCATTTAACATGGTTGATTACTATTTCCTCTATCTTGAAACACTTTCTCCACTCGCTTCCTGGGACAACACGTCTCCCTGATTTTCCTCCTACCCTGAGCTGGCTGCTCATTCCTGATTGTCTCCTCTCACCTCCTCCCTCCCCCCCCATCCCCAGTGCTTCCCTTCTCTCCTCTCCTAGCCTCTCCTCTTCTCTTCCTGCAGCCAACCCCTTAGAGACCTGGCCCATTCTCAAGGCATTAAGTACCATTCATATGCTGATGACTCCAAAGTATTTCTCTCCAGGCTTGTCCTGTCTTCTGAGCTTCAGATTCACTAAGCCAACTGCCTATGTGACACCTCCCTTCTCTTGGATGTCGCAAATGTTGAACTCTGGACTCCCACTGCTTGCCTCACCGCACTTAAACCTGTCCCAGCCCCCTGGCCCTGCCCGCCTCCGTAGACGACAGCACTCCTCACCCAAGTGTTTGGCCAACAACCTTGCATCATCACTCTTGCCTCTTTTTTCTCCCTCATACCAATAATTCTTGGCAGTGCTTTCAAAATATCTCTGGAATCTGACTACTTCTCTCTTCCCTACTCCCACCCTGATCCTAGTCACGATCTGCCTTGGCCTGGATTATTGCAAGAGTCTCCTAAGGCCTCCTTGCTGCCATGCCCTGTCCCATTTCCACACAGCAGCCAGAATGATCTTTCAAAACAAGTTATATCCTGCCACTCTTTTGCTTAAAACTCTCAGGTGAGGTCCCAGCCAATGCAATAAAGCAAGAAAAAAAAAATAAGATTGGAAAAGAAGAAACAAAAGTGTCATGATACAGTCCGGCCACGAGAAACATTGAGTTGCATTTTATTGTCATTTCTCTTCAGTCCCCTTCACTCTGGAGTGAGTTCTTGTCCTTTCCCTATGTCTCACCTTCCCAACCACTCTGCAGGGGTGACCCTCAACCTGGCCCTTCTGATGCGTATATTGACCGGGCGTGTATATGCTTAGCTTTGGTGTAAACCACAAAGTTTTCCAGCATGGTTGTGTTTAATATGCACTCCCAGTGGCAGTTTCTCTTAAGCACTTGATATTTTCTGTGTTTGGCTTAATTTTGGTGGATGAGAAGTGAGTGCTCAAAAAATGTGAATTTACATTTCTTTGATGACTAATGATTCTGAACACCTTTTCATGTGCTTATTGGCCATTTGGAGGTCCTCTTTTGTGAAGATCCTATTCAATAACTTTATTCATTTAAAAAATTGGTTTATCTGTCTTTTAAAAATTTTTTTATTGATATTATTATTAGTTGCCAATTCACAATTATATACATTTATGGAGTGCAATGTGATCTTTTGATATACATACACAATGTGGAATGATTAAATCAATTTAATGAAGATATCTATCATCTCACATCATTTTTAGTGGTCAGACATTGGGCATTTACTCTCTTAGTTATTTTGAAATATACAATACATTATAATTGACTATAGTCACTCTGCTGTGCATAGATCTCAAAAACTCATTCCTCCTGCCTAACTGAAACTTTGTACCCTTTGACTAATATCTCCACATTCTTTGTCTCCTCAGGTCTTTTTTTATTTGTACAAGTTCATTAAATATTTTCTATACATGACCTTAAATGTTTAAAATAAAATGATAAAGCTTCTAGAAGAAAACATAGGAAAATATATTTGTGATCTTTGTGTAGGTAAAGATTTATTTAACTGAATACAAAAGGCACTAACCATAAAGGGAAAAGTTGACAAATTAAATCACATTAAAATCAAGAGCTTCTGTTCACTGAAAGACTCTTTTAAGCGTCAAAAGACAGCCACAAAATAAAAGAAGATACTTGTTTATATATATATAAATATATATAATATATGTGTATATATACACACACAAAATAATATATATTGTTATATATTATATAATACTTTATTATATATAATTACATTTATTGGCCATATCTACTAAAGCTGACCATACATATACCCTACGAACATATACATACACACTCCTACATATATACCTAACAGAAATGCTTATATATTTACATCAGACAACATGAACAAAATATTTTTAGTGGCATTATTCTTAATAGCCCCAAACTGGAAACTACCCAAATGTCCTTCAACAATAGAATAGACAAATAAATTGAGTTATCGTCATATAGTGGAATACTATATAGTGATGGGAAAGGATCTAACTGATACATGTAAGGACATGGATGAATCTCACAGATATAAAGTTTATCAAAAGAAAACAGACACAAAGAAATATGCACAGTTTAATTCCATTTATATAAAGTTAAAAAATAGGCAAAACTAACTTTTCACTTTGTAAAAACTTATCACTGAGTTATATGCTTAACATTTATGTACTTTATAGTATATGGTGTACTTCAATTAAAATTGAAAGAAAGAAAACCAGCCTCCAGTGGCATCCCATCACACTCCGAAGTCCAAATTCTTATCAAGGACATATATGATGTGCCCCCCCACCCTGGGTCCCTGCTCCACGTCACTTGCTCCATATTACCCATGCTGGCCTTGTTGCTGATGCTTCAAAACACAAAGCTAGTTCCCACTGTGGTGACAGCATTAATGTTCCCAATTCTTTACCCCTCTCTCTGCCCATTCCCTTTGCCATGTAACTTTGCAGTTCCTGCTACCAGAAGTAGAGTATACTTCTCAGCCCCATTGATGCTAAGTTTGGCCATGGGATGTGTTTTGGTCAATGGAATATGGGTAGAACTGCAGTGTGCCATTTCTAAGCTAGGCCCTAAAATAACTCACCTCTTTCTGCGTGCATGTCCTATCCCTCTCCTTCCTCCAACTTGAGAGCATGCCTTCCCTAGCCTGCTGATCCAAAGACGATGAGAGACACAAATATGCAGCCTGTAGCCAAGCCCAGCTGAGCCCACCCAACATCAGGCAACTGCTAGCTGAGCTGCAGAAGCATCATCAAGAATAAATAATTATTGTCCTAAGCCACTGAGTTTTAAGATGTTTGTTATGCAACAGCATTGTAGCAATAGCTGACTAGTACACCACCTCAGGGTCTTTACATTTGCTGTTCCTTCTGCAAGAAAAGCTTTTTGCCCCCAATACTCACATGCTTCATATCCTAATTCAAGTCTTTGTTCAAATATCACTTCTTCAGAGAACCCTCCCCTAACCACTCTGTCAAACAGCCCCATTTCTCCCCCTTCCCTCTCAACCCCCTGTCCTGCTTTATGTGTCTTCATAGTACTTGCTGCTACCTGACATTTTATTAACTATTTATTTATTTATTCAGCCTTCCATTAGAGAATGCAAGCTCCACGAGGGCAGAGACTTCGTCTTGTTCATTACTGTATCCCCAGAGTCCAGCACAGTGTATGGCACTTACTAGGAACTCAGAAAATATTTGTTGATTGAACAAACCAATCTGTGCCTTCTTCCTCACCCCACCCACAGTGTCTAGCACATGGAGAAACTGACTCAAAAGTCACATCCTTTCCCCTGCTTACAAAGGTGGGACTGGCACAGAAATGCAAAGAGACCAGTCTTTACGTGGGTGGAAGGAAAAAAACCAAAGCAAAGAATCGGAAAAATCCACAAGCTGTCACACTGGCCCCTGGGAAAACCACACCATCATGATGATGATTGGGTGTGAGCTAGGGCATGTCCATAAAAGCTCACTTTCTCAGTGTGTTCCTTCCCGGAGCCCTCTCCAGGCCTCACTGCAAGAGAACACGCCCCAGGCAGGAAACAGAGCAGCCCCATCAGCGAGGCATTGTGCCCTTGCCCAGCACCACCCACACGCCCGGTCTTACTGGGGTCTAACCACAGCCCACAGAGGGAGCTGAGCACCATCTGTGAGCCGGCCTTGGTGATAGGCCCTTTGTGGGCTTTTTGACATCAGTCATCCCAAGACCTTGCCAGGTAAACACCATCGTCGTCATTATTTACCGAAGAAACTGCAACCAGGACAGTTAAGAAACATGCCCAGAGAAACTGGCAGAGCTGGAATTTGGACCCCCAACCTTCTGAAGCTGAAGCCCACGTGATTCCCACCACATTGTACAGTCCCCCTGCACAGGGAGGGCAGAGGGCAAAGGCTCACAGAGCCCATGAGCCTCGGGGCCAGGACTTTGATTCTCCCTGTGTGTTCCTGGGTCTGAAATTTGATTTTGTGGAACTTCGCATTGAACCTGACCTGCTTGCTGTGAATTATTTTCCATGTCTTAGGTGGATAAACAGACAATTCTCACTTTGTGGCTTCAGATCTCAGCCTCCTTTCGAAATACTTAAATAAAGGAGAGAGAATAGCACCCACATGCACCTATAAATATAGGTGTAGACATAGATGTAAAGATATATAATCATATTAAAAAAAGGAAATGGCCATAGAAATATTTAGAGGGAACTGGCATAGAAGGAAGGGAGAATAAAAATCAACTTGGCTTCTACGAGGAAATAGCACAGCAGTTTGCAGAGCTATGTCTACAGAAGCCTCTGGCAGGAGGACAAGAAAAATGCAAAAAGTTTCTCATCAAATAACTTTGCAAACTGCAGTGCAAAGGTCTCTGGGAGAGTGCCCAGCACACCTCAGCCTGGAGGGCAGTGCGGTGGGGAAGAGGCCCACAGAACCCCGCACTCAGGTTGGTGCTCACCTGCCTGGATCAGCCCAGACAGAAAGATCCATGTGTGATCTCCCTGTGGCTCTGCAATTCTCCCAGGCTGGTGGCCTTTGTAGGGCTAAGAGTGAGGTCCTTTGGTGACAAGAGACCTAGTTCCAGTCTTGGCTCTGCCTTCACTGGCTGTGGCACTGTGAGCACATGGCTTCACCTCCCTAGCTCTGTAAAATGGGGACAATATTACCTACCTTGCAGCAGTTCATGAGGAAGAAGTGAGAGCATCCATGTGACACGTATGGGAGCCAGAGCCCAGGAAGTGGGGAGGTGGTGGAGCTGGACTTTGCTGGTTTGGGTTTTTTGCAGTTGGATGGGGACATTCCTTAGTTCAGGCTGATATTAAAAATGACTTGCATTTTCTGAGCTTGCACCAGTGGATGAGGAAGAAGCAGGTGCAGGTATTCATTGTTATTGAATAAATACTAACCATCCCAGTGCTGCTCCTGAGGGGCCTTCTCCTTTGCATAGTTGTTCATTGTCCACCCAGCTGGGATATCTTCTTCGTAATGGCGGGCAACAAGGATGCTGAGTCCTGGGCTGGGTCTTGAGAACCTGCCCAGTGCCCACACACAGGAGCACAGGAACGGTTTGGTAGCATGAATGCGTTCATGCCCCAGAGCTGGGCAGACCTTCTGGTGGGATCAGGCCTCAGGGGACACCCTTGCCAGCGTGCAGCATTGCAGACACTACTAACTGCATGTCTCGAGACAACATGATAGACTCAAGGTTCAAAGCTTAACACCAAGGAAACCTCCTCCTGGAAACCTTCCCCATCCCCTAGTTGGCATGAATCCCCCTGCCGTGTCCTTCTGTGGCCATGCTATAGACCTTTGTCATTCCACTGACCACAGCAGTCCCTTTTCACAGATGACAGGCACTATGTCAGTGACCTCAGTGAATCTCCCCATGGGAGAGCTGAGAGGCCACAGGAGGGTGGGAGCAGCAAAGTGACATCATCTTAATTGTTAACAGCGTCCGTTAAGCTGCTGCCTGAGCCTAACTGCAGCGGGGGAGCAAGGGCAGACACATCAGGAAGCAACTGCAACAATCCCAGTGAGAGAAAACGGCGGTGAAGGTGGGAAGAAATGGGTGGATTATGGGGTTTTGGGGGTTTTTTTTAGGTTAAACTGACAGGGGGTTCTTGTGGGTTGAAGGTGGAATTCGTGAGAAATCAAGGAGACGAGGATGACCCGAAGGTTCTGGGCCAGGATAACTGCTAGGATAAAGTACCCAAACGTAAGATCAGGAAAACTGGGGAGGACCCAGTTTTGGAGGGAAAATAAGGAGCTCAGTTTGGGACATGTTGAATTTGAGACACCAATTAGA
Source organism: Daubentonia madagascariensis (assembly GCA_023783475.1). Lineage (NCBI taxonomy): Eukaryota > Metazoa > Chordata > Mammalia > Primates > Daubentoniidae > Daubentonia > Daubentonia madagascariensis. The sequence continues at coordinate 52,661,163 of JAKFHU010000485.1, read as the reverse complement.
CAAGAAGCAGGCAGTTAGATACAGGAAATATCAATATGGGAGTTGTCAGTGTATAGATGATAAAATAAAGCCCGAGCTTAGATGAGATCACCGAGGAGAAAGTATAACACATAAGAGGCCAAGGAAACGATCCCTGGGGCTGCACAACGTTACGCTGAGTATCTACACCGAACCCAGCTCTATACTAGGAGCCTTGGGAGGGGACAAATTTGAAGGAGACTCAATTTCTGTCCTCAAGGAACGCAGACCCTAGTAAGAAAGGTGGAGCTTGCATCTCACCCACAGACCCAGGGAGCTGTGCCCATGGAAAGAACTCTGAGCCTGAGCCAGGCAAAACGGGGTTGAACTCTCCTCTTACCACCCACTGCCTATGCCTTTGACCTGCTGTATGACTATCTCTGAGCCTCAGTTTCCTCTTCTGTAAAATGGAAATAGTAGGTCCTAGCAGAGGAGTTGCTGAGAGAATTAGAGAAGAGAAGTGCTTGGCACAAAGTAGGTGCTCGGCAGCCTGTACTTGTTAGTATTTGCTAGCATGTTCGCCATGACCCTCAGCTCTGGAGTCACATCTTTGCACATAGTATCAGTTGGGTTTCCAGAAGCCCCAGCCCCCAGGAATGGCCCTGGGGACTCCCCTTGTCCACAGCTGGGCCTTCCTCCATGGCTGCTGCTACCTCATGTGGGCTAAGGATGTCTGGTGGCAAGGTCAAGGCCACTATGCCCCTTGGAGTAATTGAAGATGACAACAGTATTTTGTGTCTTATGGAGACTGGTAAGAGATCAAAGGCAGCAAGAAGGAGCTGCTGCGACAGGCAGGAATTCCCTCGAAAATGCCACCAATTACTGAAAATTGGCCGCAGTTACAGCTATTACCATTAAGGGCTGCCTGGCTGCCCCCACACCACTGGAGAGGCGCGTTCTGACAAGGGTGTAAGAGTGGTCCACACAGGACTGGTAGAGGGCAAAGAGAATTCCAAGGGTTTCCACCTACCACAACTCACACTTCAACAGAGATTACTGTCCCAGTGACAAGCGGAGGGGAGTCTGGGAATGTTCTCTGGGCAAATAGGAAGCGACGTCCTGGAAAAACGCGTGGGGAGAGAAAGCAAGCTCTAGAAACCAGACCAGCAGAGAAAATAGCCATGGGTTCATGGGCTCTGTCTCACGCTGGCTGCAGCTGTGCCTTGGCAGAGGTGGGCATCAGCCCTCTGGCCTCCAGATCCTGATCACAGGGGCACAGCTGTAAACAATGTGCCAGAGAAAGGCTCTCATTTTGGGCATCAGAACAAAGCAAAGGAAACGTGGCAGGAAGCAAGAGCCACGCTAAAGGGCCCTGCTGGTGTGTGAAGCCCACCCACTGCCTTGTCCCAGCAGCAAGCTTGGGGAGAAGGGCCCAAGGAAGATGGGCAGCCAGAAAGTGACCCCAAGAGCAACATAGGGTGCATATGAGAATTCCAGCAGGTACCAGGGATGAGGGGAGGGAACAGTAAAGGAGCAAGTTATTCCTTCAATAACTTTAATCATGTCATGGATCTAATCACTGTCTCCAACACTTATGAGCTGTGTGATCTTACCCAAGTTACTTAGCTACTCTGAGCCTCAGATTCCACATCTGAAAAATGAGCAAAATAATACTGACATCAGAATCATACAAGATGGCACTGTAAAATGAGTCATTCAATTAGTATTGCTATTAATGAAAGGTCCAAGGCTAACTGCTGCTCGGTGATCTGAGAAGGGACCTTACTTTTCAAATTGTCAGTAGGAAGCACACTACTGTCTCTTGTGCCATCAAACAGCTGATCAATGGGGGTCTAATGCATCATCCTGAGAGTAAACAATAAAATGGCTTTGGTTAGGATGCTTTGGGCTGCAAATAACATGATGTCTAATCGACAGTGGCTTAAACAATGAATCAGATTCTTTCTAACCTTTGTCTCTGCCACCTCCAACGTGGTTGACTTAGCCCAGACCAGCTAGATAATTTGCAGGGCCCAGTAAGATGAAAACATAGGGCCCTTTGTTTAAAAAGCGGAAAAAAGTTCCATAAACAGTACTAAAATAGAAAATATCATTTTCCTTTCTTCCAGAGTCTCTTTCTCAACTTGTCATTATATTTTGATTTGTTATTTAATGTCGTGCTTCCTCATGAGAGCACACAGGTCCCTGGTGGGGGTCCCACCCTGCAACTGGGCCCGCTGGCTGCTGGGCTCCTCCCCGTGCCAACCATGGGACTGACATGCTGTGCCCTGGCTAGTCAATATCCCCTTCCCACAGGCCTGCGGCTCCACCCCAACTGGCAGTGGACAAGACAAGCCCTTGCCCCCAACCCAAGGGATTGTAAACTGCAACAGGACACACCCGCTACTTGAGACTGGACTTCCCCAAGTCACCTGCTGAAGGAGGCATGGTGCTGCCGGCTCACGCGGGGGTGGCTGCCACCATGCCCCACCCTGTCTGTGTCACTGCCAGGCCGCAGCCAGGGTAGACGGTGACAGCAGTGAAGGAGGGGGCGGGGAGGGGGAGACTGGGCAGAGCCCAGAGCGCCAGAAGGTGGAGAGCAGGCAGCCGAGACCCATCCTGGGGAGGCGGGACCAAGCCTTTAGGCTTCACTGTCCCATTGGACTTCACGTGCAAAACACAAACTCAAAGATAAAGTGATTAGTAATTTTAAGACGGCTACCACAGAGCACTGGACCCCACGCACGAGGCCTTTCAGCGCGCGGGGCCCTGTTCGGCTGCCCGGCCTTAGCCTCGGCTCTGAGCGCGACATCTTCACGTGACAACACTCACGGCCTCCCAGCTTCCTTCAGGGCGGAACTATTTCCCAGAAGCCTTCACGGGGCCAATGAGAGGAAGGCTATGCTTCTGCTCTCATCCCATTGGTCAGAACTGGGTCATGTGGCCACTGACAGCCACAGAGGAGTCTGGGAAAGTGAGTATCTAGGATTTTGCGCTTCTGCAGGAGGAAGTGGGCAAGGAGAAGAGACAGGAAATCCCCGTGGTGTAGACGAGCAACAGTGTCTGCCGCAGGCTAATGTGGAACTTGTTCTTCAAAGCCGCTGGTGCATCCTAGACCTGCTTTAGGCTGATGGTTCATCGGCTGCTCATTGACCCGCCAGGGGAGGGGAGTAGCGAGGTAAATGGTTGCCAGGTAAAGGCTGAGGGTCAGGTTCTCAGACACAGGCATTTCATCCTCGCCGGATCCGGGACGGGTGGGTGGCGGTGACCCCACTCTACAGTTAGGAAAGTGAGACTCGCAGTTTAAGTAAATCATCCCAGATCACACAGTGTGTGAGTTAAGGGAACGGGTTAGTACACGTAGGTAAAGGTGCCTAGCTCTGAACCCTGCTCTTCTACAGCCCCGTCGAGTCCGACACACACTGAGGAAGAGGAAGTGTGGGCGACATGCCCAAGGTCATGCCACTGGTTAGGGGCAGGGGCAGGGGCAGGACTCCAAGCCAGGCTGGTGTTCTTTTGACTCTGTGCTGCCCCAAGCCTTGCAGGAGGAGTGTGAGGGAAGGGCGCCCTCACAGAACACCACAGCTTAGTCAGTATTGCACCAGTATTAAGTGAAATGAGAGAGCCTGTTTCAGGAAGTCCTCTTTTTTTTTTTTTTTGCTTTAAAATATATATGATGTACTTGAGGGCTTGAATAGCACAATAGTTTGCTGACAGGAACAAGAAAAATATCCCATTAATTACATCAAAAGCAGGTATGTGGCCACATATGGCTTTCAGGCTTCTGTGGTCTGCTTCCACCAGATGGCTTCAAAGCGCTGCTCCAACATGTTGGCCTCCATGCTGGTTCTGTGACAGTGAGGCCACGGCACATGTGTTGCCATCACCAGGTCTTTGCTGGTGCCATTCCTCCCTCTCAGAAGGCTCTTCCCATGTCAGGGAAGATAGAAATTCCACGGGTTGAGAAAGAGCCTTTGATGTGCTGAGCTGGGTCCCAAACCCACCCCTTGGCTGGGGGAGGTAGCACCTGGATTGATAATCCCACCAGCCAGCCCATCACAGGAAGAGGCAATTTCCCCAAAAAAGATCAGGGTATTATTGTCAGAAGGAGTGGGAATCTGTTAGCAGGAAAAATAAACACATGTCTACTACACTTTCCCCTTCTGGAGGCTCAGTTTCCTCATCGGTACAATGGAGACAATGGTTAGACAACATTCTGGCTATCAGGAATGTGGTACAGATTGGGTGCAACTGTGTGTGCCTGGGACAGAACAAACAGCAGCTGTTTCTCTTAGTGATAGCCCACAGGATGTCGCATGATATTGAGAACATCCCTTGTGCCCATGACTGTTACACTGGTTGTATTGTCCTGCAGTTAGAACTGGATAAGGACTAGATGTTCATGGCTACCTGTCTGAGTCGAGAAGGTGTATTCCTTTCATGAGGAAAGGAGTGAACATACAGACGTTCATTCTCATTTGATACTCAGAGTGAGCCCATTTTCCACATGGGAACTGAACCTCAGAAAAGCTAAGTTGTTCGATATTTGTGGACATTGGTGGATCCAACTCAGGTCTGTGTGGCTCTGAAGTCACAGTGGCAGACACAGTTCAAGGGTGATACACGTTCCATGTGAGCTGTTCCCTGGAGTCCTCCAGGGGCACTGCATCCCTCTGTGTGGGCCTCCTGTGGAATTCCTCGATGTGTTTTATGCTCCCTGGGCCCTACAGATGGTTCTGCTTTTCCTCTGAAAGAGTATTACGTGGATTCACTTGAAGTCATTTTTGGGACAAAGTGTGCTGGAATGTGCTCTCCCCCTCACTCTTCTGGAGAGGTATGAGGATTTAATTTTTGCTTTTCTTAGAAAATAATGGTTCTGAGGGCTGGAAGACATGTAAAATCAAAGGGAAATTATAGGCAATGTGCAGCAAACTCTTGGTTTCCAGATGCTTGTCAACCAACCTCAGGAAATGGGCCCCTCTCACAGGTAGGGGCTGCCAGAAACCCTTTCTGGCTGGGGAAGAGAATTAGCAACACCCCTGCCTTCTCACCTGGGACCCATCACTGTATTTAACAGCATTTAAGAAACAATCCCCCCATCACTGCTGATTAGGAGGAACATCAATTTTACTGGAGAGGTGTTACCAAAGTTTGGCCACATGGCCTAGCTGAGAAAGGTCCCCCTCTCTCAGAAGGCCTGCATCCCTTTCCTTCCCAAATCAGGCACGGGTGTGTGGGAGAGGCAGCCTTTGCTACTGAGTGGCTGGCCACCATCGCTCCACAGGACCTGAGGCCCTCCTGGCAAAGATAGCCCACAGCAAGCAGAGCCCATTCGGGGCTGTAGGTCGGGTGGGGGGTTACAGATGTTTCTGGAACTGAGGCCCACCTACAAATTCTGGGAAATATGGTGATCCCTCCCCCAACCACAAATTCCTCTCATGGGATGTACTCTCATGTGCTATTTCACGACTGAGCATTTTCAGCAACCAAGCAAACCTGGGTGCGTGCAATTGCAAGTTGTACAAACAACGAGAAGTTGGGCATTTGAACAAAGGCCCAGTCCTCTTGGGCTGCAGGGTCTCCGCCAATCCTCTTTGTCTAAGATTCACTGCTGAGGAGGAAGACACGGACTCATGCACCTGTGTCAGCTGGGCTGGATGACCGAGGATGGCCTCACGTGTGTGGCAGTTGGCACACTGTTGCTGGGAGTACCTCTGTTCTCCTTCATGTGGCCTCTCCAGCAGGCTAGTTTGAGCTTGTCACATCATGGTGTCAGAATTCCAAGTGCCACAAAAGTGGGCAAAAGTCTGAATGCATAAATTGCTTGTTAGCCTCTGCTCGTGCCACATTTTCTGACGTCCATTAGCCAGAGCAAGTCATGGCCAAGCTCAGAATCAAGAGGTGAAGAAATAAACTCTACCTCTGGCTGGGAGGAGTTATCAGGGCCATGTCTTGTAAGCAATCTGCCACCCCCCGCCCCCACCCCACGCAGAGAACAGATTCCCTGTTAGATATTCTCACTGTGCTCTGACTCTCCAGAACACTTGCCCCCAGTGTAATCAACCATTTGTATGATGAATTGATCCTTGTGTGTCTCTCTCGCCCACTTCCCTGTCCCGCCATGCAGGCAAGGGCTGGGGTGTGTCCACCCGTGCCCAGCACAGCAGCTGGTACGTGGCAGGTATAATATTGGTGAAGGAATTAGGAAAAAGAGAAGGAAAAAAGGAACCAAGAGAGGGAAGGAGAGAGGAGGGAGGGAAGGAGGAAGGGAGAGAGAAGGAGGGAAGGGACGAGGGCGGGAATAAGTCTTGGAACAATGGAGGCTCTTCTTTGGCAGAGGACAAACAGGAACATCTCTAGGCAGCTGGGGACCCTACCCATCCCCCCAGCCCACTACTCTCCTTTTAGCCTCCGCATCTTGCCCCCACCCCCCACTACCCTCCCCACTCTTTCTTCTGCTTGTTCGACTTTCAGTTCCTCCAATGTGCAGCTCAACTCCCCCCTGCCCCTAGCAACTTCCCTTCTGTCCCCTCCTCCTGAGTATCTGCGTGGCTCAAGCAGCACCCACCCCCAGCATTTGCTGCCCATGTTGTCATGAACATGTGTCCCCCTATAATCTCAATTGAGCACCCCACCAGCCCCCATTAGAAATCTAGGACAGGCATATCCACATTTCCATCAAATAGATGAGAAAATGAGGCTCAGGGAAGCTCTATATCCATGGTCACCTGCCAGGAAGAAAGTCAATCTGATTCCATAATCCCCAACTGCAGTGCCTGTGGTGAGACCTCACAGTGCTGAAGGAAGGGGCTTCATCCTCTCTCTCTTGGTGGCAGTGGATGCCGGTGCCTTAGGACCTGGGACCCTGCCCTCTGAGCAATAGCAGGTGGAGGGCAGCTAACAGGCTGGAGGAGGAGCCTGCATCTCCTAGCTTAGCAAGTGGCTGCCCTGGAATGACCTGGCCTTAGGGCAGGCCTGTAGCTTCCCGTGGGCAGTGGGTGGCTGCTTCTCCCATGGAATATCGTATTTACAAAGGAGAGTAACCCCATTCTCAAAAGAGGAAGGGACTTCCGAGGTCACACAGCAAATTAGGGCAGCCAGGGCTCCAGATTGAGGCCAGTGTCCCTGCTGTCACATCCTGCCTTCCTTACTGCCTTCCCAGCCCCACCTCCACTCCAGCCTTCCAGCAGGGCTTGTGACCAACCCAGCAGGAAACAGACTAGTTATGGAGAGGGCCAGTTCCTGACCCAGGAGGGAGGGAGTGGTAGAGGAGCAGGCAGACACGGCAGGGCATCAGTCCCTCACTAAGCCTTGGACACATGTCTGTGACTGTCTTTAGAACTGCACTTCAGTCTAAACCGCTTGATGTGCATGAGTGTGCTGGTTAACTTGAACCTACACCCCAGGGGAGGGTGTTTGAAGCACCATAATCAGGGATCAGCTCCACATGACAGCAAGCTTCAAATATGGTTTTGCTAAATAGGCACCAGAGGGTTTGGCTAATTAGCATAGGAGATGTAGCAGATACCTTTTCATTGGTGGAATGAGCAGTATGAAAAGAATGAGGTTAGCTACCAAGACCATGGTGCAGGCCCTTCCTCTGTGTGTGAACCAAGCCCAAGAATCCCATGGGCCCAGCAGCCTCACAACTTGAGAGGAGCTCCCAGGCCACAGCTCCATCTGGGCCAGCATCCACCCACTGAACTGAAGATGTTGGGTTCCCCAGGAACCTCAGGACCTGCCTTCACTTGGGGTCTTGCCTTCACTAGGGGTGCTGCCTTCAGAAAAGGGTTGCCCTGGCCTCGGAATGACACTGGCCTGCAAGGTGCTTGTCAGATGCCCCAAAGGACAGCAGGTGGTCCTTGTTGCATGCCTACTATGTGCCAGGAACAGTTCTCCATGCTGTGTATGTTTTGCTTCATTTAAAATTCACTGCTACCCCATTTCACAAGGGCAAAAGTCGAGGCACCAAGTGGATAAGCCACTCTGCCAAGGTCTCTCAGGAAGGAAGTGGTAGAGCTGGGATTTGAACCCAGGCTGTACCATCTGATCACAGAGCCTGTGCTCCAGACATCATACAGCCTCCTCCCTGCACCCAGGGAGCTGGAGGCCTATGGGGAAATGGGCTCTGAACAGCTGAGTTTGGACGGGAACCTACAAATGTCCCTCCCAGCCTCACACTCCCCATGGCCCCATTGCCGAGGACCCACTCCCCTCTGGACTCAGCCCTCCAGCCTTACCTCCCAGCTCACATGCTTGGCCCTGTCACACTCAGCTCCTGGGCCATGCCAGCCTAGCACCTTTGCTCAGCTGGCTCACCCTTCCCTGCCCTTCCCTCCCCCTGGCCATTGCCCACGGGGTAAACACCTACTTGTCTTTCATGGCTTCGTCAGACTTCGTCACCTCTGCAAAGAGAGCAAGACTGGGCAGTATATGCCTTTTGGGACACACCAGCCCAGGGGGCCACTCTAACTTTTCTGTGTGACCTTGAACAAGTGACTCAACTTCTCTGGATCTCAGTTTTCCCCATCTGTAAAGTAGGACAATGTTGTTTACCTCGTGGTTTTTTGTACAGATTAGAAAAAAGAAACACATTAAGCCCCTGATATAGCTTCTAGTCAAAAAATGGTGCTTATTTTTAGACAGTTTTCCTGCCCTTCTTCCCCTGTAAAACTGGACGCTGTGGCATCTGTGTGCCTGTAGCAAGAAACCCAAGTTACCGTCTCGTCACTACCCATCTTTCGTTGCTCACACTTCCCACAAGCTGGCATTATCTTATTTATTCCTTCTGTTCATTTTCTCTCTCCTTCAATGCTGTAAACCTAAGGTGCGGCGCTTTGGGGGCAGGGATCTTGTTTGTCATGTCAGTCACTGAATTCCAGTGCTTAGGATGCTGTCTGACATTTGGTCAGCCCTCAGTTGAAGTTGGTTGAGGAAACGAATGAATGAATGAATGAACAAATGAATCCATGTTCATCTCGTGCATTAGTCTTATTCCTCAATCTGTCCCCAGCTCCTGGCACAGTAACTGACATCAGTATTCAGCTGGTGTGTTTTTGCATTGCTGTAAAGGAATACCTGAGGCTGGGTGTAAAGAAAAGAGATTTATTTGGCTTACAGTTCCGCAGGCTGTACAAGAAGCATGGCACCAGCATCCGCTTCAGGGAGCTTCCAATCAAGGCGGAAGGCTAAGGGGAAGCAGGCGTGTCACATGGTGAGACAAGCAGCAAGAGAGAGGAGGAAGTCCTAGGCTCTTTTAAACAACCAGCGCTCCCGTGAACTAATAGAGCAAGGACTCACTCATTATCATGAGGAAGGCATGAGGGATCTGCCCCCGTGACCCAAACACCTCCCAATAGGCCCCACCTCCAACATTGGAGATCAAAATCAACATGAGATTTGGAGGGGCAAATATCTAAACTATATTAGCTGGGATTGTAGCACAAATATTATCAATCCTTCATTTTTGCATTTATGAAATACAACAATATAACTGTGCACTAAGCCACATCAACATGAATGCAGCTTTCCAGGTGGGCACTGGACCACGATTCTCTTCTTTTTTCCCTGCTTGCTCAAAACTGGTCCTTTCCAGCAGCATAAGAACTGCCCAAATTGCCAACCATAGATTCATGAGCTAATTAATAATTGTTGCTTTAAGTCACTATGCTTTGTTTGTTTGTAGGTATGTTCACTCTGCAGCCAAGGCTAACTGGTACAACAGGGAAAGGGTTCACTGATGAAGGAGGTCTGAGCTAGATCTGAACGACCAGTAGGAGTTAATCAGAGGCAGACTAAGAGAAGGCGGAGAATTCCGTGTGGGGGAAAGTGTGTGCAAAAGCCATTTGGCAGGAGGTGGAACAGTGCTTTTATTCTTTAACATTTCATTGAATATCCACTCAGAAAATATGCAATTGGCAAACCACCATCATGGGAGAGGGAAATAGGCAGGTGGTGGTGGAGGAAACCTAAGGGAGGGGTGACAATGGCCTGGACAAGGATGCTGTGGACATGGAGAGGAGAAGATGGTGCTCTGGTTAACTAGTACCGCTCAGTGGCTTAAAATTAAGCAATGTATTTTCTCCCATGATTTGGGGCATCGACTGGGTTCTGCCAGGAAGTTTCACATAGGGTCTTTCATGCTGTTATTGTCAGATGACAGCTGGGGCTGGAGCCATCCACAAGCTTAGCTGGGCTGAAGATGTGCTCTTGTCCAAGGGAGCAGCTGAGGGCTGGCAGGGCATCCCTCTCTCTCTGCCTACCCCACCCCACCCCATATGCAGCTAGCTGGGCTTCCTCACAGCATGGCAGCTTCAGATTGATTAAGTGGTAGAAGTCTTCACCCAGAGCAAATATTCTAAGAGGCCAGAATGGAAGGTGCAAGGCTTCTTGTGACCCAGCCTCAGAGGTCCCAGAACATCACGTCTGCCACATTCTTTTAGTCAAGCAAGTCATTAAGTCCAGCCCAGTTTTGAGGGAAGGGAAATTAGATTCTACTGCTTCATGTGAGGAGTGGTATGCCTGTGCAGGGAGGGAAGGGCCGATGGAGGCGATCTTCAGACACTAGCTACCAAGGATGGATTTGGGAGATCTTTATGAGATAAAATTGGCAAGACTTGTCACTGGCTTGGATAAAGGCTTTTGCCCTTTGTCCTTTGGAATCCATGTATTAAAATCTATTTGAACAGCACAAAACATACATACTTTTCCAGCACAGCCATCCTGAGGTTTCTTCACAAAGATATGCTGCCATTTGCAGGGGGTCAGGAATCAGAGGTGGAAATGCCCCCGGCATTTCACACACACAGAGGAAACCTCCCTGCAGAGGGCAATGGAGTCTTTTTGCTCCTGACCTAATAGGGAAAACTTGCTCCTGGTGTTCTTGTTTACCTAAGGCCAAAAATTGGCTGGAAGTATTTCCCAGTGAATCTCTAACTTGAACTGTTCTATTTAGTAACCTGGACCAGTTCAAAAAGTCAAAGGCTGCTGCTGTGGAGCAGACAGACAAGACCTGGTTTCTTCTCAAGTCCTGTCTTGGCTAACCTATGACTCATGTGACCTTGGGGACATCACTGAACTTTTTGTCCTTAGTTTCCTCGTTAATAAAATCAGGATGATAATAGTACTTCCTTGGAAGGGTTGTTGGGAGGATTAAAGGGGATAATAAATACAAAGCACTTGACACAGTCCTTGGGAAATAGTGAGTTCTCAGTAAATTTCAGCTGCATAGTACGATAATAGGTACACAATATGTTGAAATTGAGTTGCTATGTACAGAATGTCAGCTCAAGGGATTTTGTTTGTACCAAGCTTTAGTTTTTAAACCATTCTTCCTGGGATTATCAGCAACAAAGTTTGCTTTTGATTTCAAAATGTTAAAAATAAATAAATTAATATATTACTGCAGTGTTGTTCCAAACTCCTGATACACGATGCCCTGTCTCCCTCCACAGTATCCTATTGCTCCTTACATCTTTACATTGCCAATATCTCACACTTTGTGTGGGGGGGGGAAGTTTATCATTTGCTTTACTGGAAAATGTACACTCCTTAAATAGTGTTCTAATGTCTGCAAAAAAAAAAAAAAATTAGCAGAGCTGTCTCCAGGGAAGCAGCCTTTGACTATTCAAACCTGGGAGAAATGAAGGGTTTTATTTGTGGAAATTGGGGCATCCGGTGCTGTCTACTTAGGGAAGCAGGATTTTTTTTTAAACCACCCACCAACACCTCCACACACCAAAAAAATTAATAAAATCTCAGAGAATACATTAATCATTTACATTATAGGTAATCTCCCAAGTTCAGGATTTTTTATTTTCTTCTGAATGTGGCTCATTTCGTATACACATATCTTTGATCTCACACACTCCTACCAGATAGGGACTATGAGTTTCATTTTACAGATGAGCGCACAGAGGCCCAGAGAGGTTAATAATTGCCCAAGGTCACACAGTTTGTGAGTAGCCAAAACAAGACTGGAACCATCTCAGCAGCTCTCTCTGCTACCAGCCTTTGTGTCATGTCCCACAGGATTCCTGGAGGAAGGTGACAACTTGTAGGGAAAGTTTAGCAGGAAGAAAACCAGCAGACAGGCTGACACCTGGCATTCCTAAGGCACAGAGGAGAACTTAACTCTCTTAAGGATCCTGGGGCTCAGTGAATATTAGTAGTTACTGTTTGGTGAAGTTTAAATATAATCTTTTTATTCGTGCATGCAACTAACATTTATTGAGCACCTACTATGAGCTTAGCATGGTACTGGGCTCTGGTGACACACAGATGAATTAGGTAGCCCTGCTTGCATGGCATTCTTGAGGAGTTTGCAGCAAAGTGGATGTGACAGATATATAGTACTGGAAGCAAAAGCATATGGACAGGGTGTGCAAAATTCCTTAGCCAACTACCAGGTCCTATTGATTGATTCTGCCATCTGAACAGCTGGAGAATCCATCTCCATGGCGGTTGCTCTGGTGTAGGCCTCCACTGCCTCAATGAGACCAGCAGGGTCTCCTGACATCCTGCTTAACACCTCTGATGGCTTCTCCACAACACAACTAAAGGGACAGTCTGACGGGTTTAAGTCCTCTAAAGGCTTCTCATTGCCCTTGTGACAAGGTCCAAACTCTGGAGCTGGGCCACACTGCAGAGAGCTGGACCCCCTCCTTGAGTCTTGTTCACAGTTGGGTCCTGGCGTAGGGCTAGGCCATGGGTGGGTGTTCAACCAATGTTTGGTGAGTGAATAAATGAGGTCAAGGGTCTTTATGCTACAGAGCAGACTTGTGACATCATAATGCAGACCCCCCACACCCAGGAGATGTTCTTGGTCTATTTGAAAAATAATCATTGGTCAATCTAGGTAGTGCACTATAACCTCTTAATTGGACTTAATTTGAAATTCCTACAGGTTTTTATATGCTGATGAGCACAGTAATTTCAATAGAGCTAAGACTTTTTGAAAATATTACATAACCACATGACTAATCCCAAATTGCTAAGTGTCAGTCTGGTCCACAGCATAAGCCCTCGTCCAGGCATATTTGGGAGAGATGTGGGTAGGCAGTGAGGACTACAGGACAAAGACTGGTTCTGCCTTGTTCTGTGACCTTGGGCAGCTTACTCACAGCTTTAAGCCCCATCTAAAACTGATCCCTGCATCCTCTGAACACCAGCTGAGGAAGGACTGTCCAGACCCTAAAGGGTATGCACGTAGGATGTGAGCAGAGAAGGCAGCATGCCGCTTGCCCGCACCACACTCCTGCCCTGGAAGTGGCTGGGGAGGTATCCTGGGGTTATCGTCATTGCTCTTATTTTTTCCCAAAGTGGATCTGACATGCGGCGATGCAAGCCTCTGTCTGGGGTTTCCTGCCTGAATTCATCAGTCCCCGTACACAGAAGCAGGAAGATCATTGGGCCAGATGTTTTAGAAGTCCTCACATGGGGAGGGATGTTGGATTCAGTGATCTCTGAGGTTCAGTACCGGGATTTTCTGCAATTCTCTGACTCCAACTCCTTTCCCTCAGCAGAAATCAATTTTAAACAATGACAAGGATTCTAGCAGAATTGGGCAACTTCTATAAACTCAGTGTCTGGAAACTCCCAAGAAGCCAAGCCTTCAGGCAGAGTACTTCTTCCTCAAAAAAGTGCAAATGAAAAAGAGTATTGTTAATTCATGCAAGATGCCAAATACCTAATTCCCTCTGGAAGTCACACACCCTTCTCTCGTGGCCAGAACTCTGCACTCAGGAGGCTGTACGTAGCTGGAGAAAGGGACATATTATATCTTGGTATTTGCCTGGTTCCCAAAAGCATGTGATTTGCCCATTGCAAATAAGCAAACATTTTTTGATCACCTCCCCAAAAGTTTACTTGGGCCCAGAACATGGGGGTCAACTGTTTGTCATTTTGGTCTCCTGCTTTCTGAGTTCAGGCCCACAGTGAGAGTCATTCATTCATCCATCTATTCAATATTGACACCTCTCTCTGTGCCAGGCACTAGGCTAAGTGCTCAGATACAGAAATGAATAAGACACAGCCCTTGTTTTCAAGTACTTCCCAGTTTATTGGGGAAAACCATTAAGTAAACGTAATTCCAGTACAATGCAATGTGGAAACGGAATAGCAGAGTTCATGGGATATTATGAGATTGCACTAGGTAGGCACTCAGCTGGGCTTAGGGATGTTGAAGAAGGTTCTCTTGAGTGGAACATGATGCAGCAGGAGTCAGCTAGGTAAAGGTGAAGTGCAGGGAGCAGGGGAGGGGCCTTTCAAAGGGAACAATTTAACTAAGGCCTGGAGGTGTCTGGGTGTGACCAGGACCTGCAGCAGCTCAGCACTGGATCAAAAAGTGTAAAACCAGGATTCAGGGACAAGGACGTGGCACAGGTACCAATCACAGATGACCCTGTGTGCCCCACTGGGGAGCCCAGAGAACTGAAGGGGAGAGGGGTGATATTGATACATTAGTTCAATGAATATTCAAGTACCTTTTAGAGGCCAGCCTCATGCTCAATGCTGGCTCCTATTCCATTCTGAAAACCACCTAAAATTCTTTCCACCTTGATGCAAAGAAAGTAAGTTCTTTAGGCTGAGGGTCCAACATCTGTACACAGTTGGTTCTCAATAAATGGTGACCACGGCCCCTCCCTGCCAGGGAGCTGTTACTGCCTGGGCAATGTTCCCCAAGTGATGCAGCCTTCCATTCCCAGGAACAGTCATCTCTGTACCATGAGAAATGGCCTATGCCTGCAGCTAACGTCCCCACGCACATTGTTTAAAGCCAGATTCCCTGCAACCTGCCTCGTGATGGAAGGCTGATTCTCTTGGCTCTTGGCTTTGTAAAGAAAATGATTTTCGGCCCAACTTCACCGCACAGCAATTACAGAAAATAAATTGAGGTGTAAAAACAGGGAGATGGCTAGCAGAGGGGGCAAGATTAGCCTGGCTACTACCACCCTGGCTCTGCAGGATGCAGAAACTGACCCTGCTCGCTGGAGTGTGAAATGACCACAGGATTATGAATCCAGGCAGGGAGAAGGCAGTTCCTGCCTCGCACCCCTGCACCCAGGAGCCCCTGAGGGGGCCTCCACTTCCATGCCCACAGATCCCTGGCCACTGCTGTCCCAGTGGGGGCTCCTCTCCTCCTGCAGGTTCAGCTCCAAGTAGGTTTTCTCATTTATTCTGTCTCCCCTGCCCCATGGATGACTTGAGGGTAAACTCACTCTCCTTCAGGGCCCTGCTTCAAGGGCACAGATCTGCTCACCAGCAGGGCCTCCACAGTTACTCCTTAATTAATGAGTAGCCGGGTTTCCAGTATTCAGTACCCTGAACAGGGCAATGTGAACCCAGGCCCATGTGTTTACATGCCCCCTGAGCCCTGCCCATTTGTTTTTCTCTTGGAATACTCCATACTTAAAGCCATGTTCTTTGTGGCCTTAGGTGTCCCAGAAAGGGACAGAACACCCAGCTGGGAGGGGGGGAGCCTGGGACTTCATGCCCCTAAGTCATTCCTCAGTCTTGGGCAAACTTCTTGACTGGTGGGGGGCAGAGGGGGGCCTCACTTTTTCTGAGTGTAAACCAATAAATAACTCTTTGCCTAAGGTACATGAGAGTTTTGAGCCCCAGACAAGATAAGATCCAGGAATTCTCCTGAGTTAAAATAAACAGTGGGGCAGGGATGCGAGCCAGAAAGGTCTGTCCTGGCATTTTCAGTAAGGCCCTAGAGAGGGTCACTTGGAGACTCAGGGGCCCAAGACCCCACCGGGCACTCCAGCTCCTGGGAGTTGGGCTGCTTTTTGCTCCTTCCCAGAACCTGGGGTCACATCTCTGAACAGAAAAAGGCTTCCAATATCTAAACTGAGGAAAGGGGCCCTTGTCCCCATGGCCCCCCACTTCGGACACTCCTCCAACTTTATCTCCACATCGGTTCGCCCCCCACTCAGGCCGTGGATGCTCCTCCCGAGGGGCCCCCAGGGGTCGGGGATGGGTAGGGCTTAGGCCCGGTCCCTCCGAGGGGGGCTGCCTCCCAGAGTGGGCAGTGGGGGGTGGGGTGGGGAGGGGACCCACAGGCGAGGAGGGGACTTATCCCAGACGAGAGGGAGGCGCTGGGGGCAGCCTCGCGGACCAGATACTGGGACCGCCAGCCTCACCCCCCCGGTTGCGTCACCGGCCCACGGTCCCCAGAGACATCACAATCTGGGGGCCGGGACCCCGCGCCGCATCATCGCGCGTTTGCAACCAAACAATCCAACCAACAAACACCCCGGGGGGGAGAAAAAAGAAACCGGCCGGGGCCCGCCTCCCCGCCCCGCCCCTCGCCCCCGGGGCCCCCGCCCCCGGCTGGGGGACTGAGCGCGAGCCGGGCGCCCCGCACCCGCCGCCCCGCGCCCGCCAGCTGCCCGCCCGCGGCGGGGGCGGCCCCGACCGCGCCGCCCGCCCCGCCCGCGCCCCGCCCGCGCCCGCCGCCGCTCCAGCTCCGCGGCGCCCTCGCCGGGTGCGTGCCGCTCGCGCGCCCGCCGCCCGCCCGCCGGCTCCCCGCGCCCGCCGCCCGCGCCCGCCCGGCGCCCCGGCCCGCCGCCCGCGCTTCATGGCTGCGCACGAGTGGGACTGGTTCCAGCGCGAGGAGCTCATCGGGCAGATCAGCGACATCCGAGTCCAGAACCTGCAAGGTAACGCAGCCCAGCCTCGCCCGAGGGACGCCCGGCGCCGCTGCACTTGGCAACTCGGGCCGCGCCGCGCGTGCCCCGGCCCGACCCCGCTGCTGTCACTCGACCTGGGGTTGCGCGCTGGGGTTGACACACCCGCCCCCAGCCCCCGGCGTGGCCGCCCTGGCCAGAGTTACAGTTGCCCAGGGGGTGGGGCGGCACGTGTGTGTGTGTGTGTGTGTGTGTGTGTGTGCGCGTGTGTTGGGGGGGGCGTCCGTTTTCAGTAGGGAGACGTCACCTCCCCTCTCCGGCCACGGTTGCGAGTTTGGAGAAGTTTGTACGTGGGCTCTTGGGGGCGGTGGCGCAGGTCAGGGAGGGGAGGAGAAAGTGTGACTACGTGTGTGCGTGTGTGAGTGTGAGAGTTCATGCACTTCCTAAGTACCTTCGAGGCTAGGGGATTGCCTGGGGGGCGGCGCCTGGGGGTGAGCTGGGGAGAAGGGCGCAGGGGTGTGGATCGGTGGGGTCAGGCGGGCACCCGGCCCAGACCCGCCACTTTCCTCGGGGAGCGGCCCTCCCCGGCAGGCTCGGGACTCCGATGGGGGTGGGGGGCGCAGGACGCTGGGACCAAAGGTCTACCTTGAGGCAGCTGAGACAAGGTGAAAAAGAAAGTCCTGTGACCAGCCGTTGTGACAAGTGGCACTCATGTAGTGTGTTTATCTTTCAAAAGAATTTATTCAGTGTGGAAACTTAGAAAGCACAAAAATATTTGCAGGAAAAAAATCACCCATAATTGCCCACTTAAACCCACCCACCCAAAACAGATCTGCTCCTCGTGAAGTGTATTTCCAGCCTCTTTCTTTTTATATGTCCATTTGCAGACTGACAGAGTTCCACTTCCGGTAGCTCTTCACCTACATTAACCTGTGCAGGTGAAGTTTCTTTAGCGGCTTCCCCTGCAGGCTTGGATTCCTAGAGATTTCAAGGTTGGGGGTGGTTGGGAGCGATCTGGGAGGCCTGGGCAGATGTGATGGGGCTGCGGGTGTCCTCCCCTGCCCACCAGCAGGAGCAGTGACTTTACTGTGAGAGGGCAGGGAGCCCCAGTGGGCTGGGTGCAGGCTGGGGGATGGCTGAGCAGTGGGTTTAAACATTACACCCGATTGAATGTTTCCTGGGAACCCAGGTGGACCTGCCCCACCTGTGGGTTGGCCAAGGACAGTGTAGGCAGAGGTGACCTGAACAGGAGGAGGGAGCCTATTGGGGTGGGCACTGGAAACTAAGCTTGCTCTGGGCTTTTCTGGTCTCTTCTGGCTGTGATTTGTGTCAAAGGAGGAGGATTGGGCTGGCGATGTTGAAAATGATCCTTTTTGATAATGAGCCAAGTGCCTGGATCCTGTTGCCTGAGATGAACTGACATCCTGTTTGGGGGTGGGCATTAGTATCTTTTGCTGAGATGCCATCTTGTTTGGGCTGTCAGGATATGTGTGTGTGTGTGTGTGTGTGTGTGTGTGTGTGTGTCTGTCTGTCTGTCCTAGGCAATCACTGGCTGTTTAATAGGCACATAATAACCCATGCTTGGTACAACAAATTCCTGCATTCCTCCAGGATCAGCTCCCAGTTTAGAGGAAATTGACTGTTGTGAAGAGATGCTCAGCAATATCAGCATTAAGTTACAACCAGAGCAGTGGGTTAAGGCTTCACAGAATAGGGACAATTTGAGATGGGTCCTGGAGGTTGGGTAAGAGTTCACCGAGTAGGCTGCTCTCCCCCAGCTCCCAGTGAACTGTTCTCACTATTAGGCAAATGTCAGTTACAATTTGAGCTTTGCCTTTAAAAAAATAAACTTTTAAATTAATGTATATATTATATATGCATTTTTATATATATATAAAATGTGCTCTAATCTTAAATGTAAGCGCAACAAAATTTTATGTGTGGATGCACCCATGTAACCACCACCCAGATCAAGATGTGGAATGTTTCCAGTGCCCTAGATGGTTGCTTCCTCTTTCTTCCCAGTCAGTAACACCTCCCCCCAACCAAGGGAACTATTCTGATCTTTGTAACTGAAGATTCATTTTGCCTCTAGAACTTGATGTAAAATGGAATCATACAGTGTGTACTCTTTTGATCTGCTTTTTTTGCTCAACATTATGCTTATGTGATTCATCCTTGTTCTTGACTGTATCAGTGGTTCCTTTGTATTTCCAAGTACTATTCCATTGTATGGATGTACCACCGTTAGATTTTCTGTTCGTCTGTCCAGGGACCTTTGGGTTGTTTGCAGTTTGGAGCTATTTGTGAGCGAACGAAGCTGTCTGTGTCTTTTGGGGGTTATCAGCACCCTGATATCAACTCAGTTGGGCCTTGCTGCTTGGCTCAGCATTGCTGAAAAGAGGCTGGGAATGCAGTTGGGGGCAGGAATCTGTCTTCTCTTGATTTTTCCCTTGGTTTCTCTATCTCTTGACTGGATGCTTTTCTCTCCTTGCTTCTGTGGCACTCAGAAAGTCCCAAGCAAAGGGCCAAGTTTGGAAGGCACCCGACGCCACGCTTAGAGCATCTGCTAGAACTGGCTGTTGGATGTCGACAGGCCCCGGATGTGCCCAGACCATCATCATCCACGGGGCCCTTGTTCATCCGAACTCAGCATGGGTGGCAGTCATGAGAGGCAGGAGTCCAGGCAGAGGGTTGCTTTTGCAGCTGTGTGCTTACTTACAGCATAGGTAGTCACAGTCGTCGTGGCGATGGGAGGCTGGCTACAGTGGGAAGTCGTGAATCTGTAATCACAGGGATTGAGGAGCATTCTGGCCTCTATGTGCAGCTGCCATCAGGGTTAGGGATCCTAGTTCTTTTCAGAAAGCTTTGACCCTCTTGGGGTCCTGGAATGGGGTGGTTCCAGGGTCAGTAATGAGGGGCAGCCCCAAGGTTGCAGCTTCTGGGATATTACATGTCAGGGAAGAATGGTTTAGTAATAGATCTGTATCTTTGTATCTGTCCATGTCTAAGTTGACTTGGAGGTATGGTGGCCTCTGCTCACTTGCTCATCCAAGGCCTTTTTATCTATCCCCCTGAACTGTGGGATTCTGATGTGATTGTGATGTCAAAGATCATCCCCTAAGGACCGCTGGAATGAAGACTTCCTGACCTGTCTTTGGAGGTCAGGGTGAGCTGGACAGAGAGATGGACTCTCCCAGGAGGCCTGCTGCTCAACTTCCTGTGTCTGACAGGCAGATGAAGTTCTTGTGGATGTGGTCGCTATGGATGGCTTAGAGAGATGTTTGTAAACTCAGGGCTCCCTGGCACAGCATGGACGTCCCTCTGGGCACAGACTGCCTGTTCCACCCTCACAGGGTCGCTTGCAAGGAAGCAGAGGTGGTCCAAGCTGTTGACCTTTTTGGAGAGGAGAAAACGGAATTGCAGGATGTTGGCAGCCTCTGTCTGGTGGCCCCCGCTTCCTTGGAGCCATGTGGGAAAGCAGGGACTATATTTTCTAGAATTGGGGTTGAAGGCAATCCATTAAGGGTCTATGCCTTAGTTCTCTGCCTGGCTGTAGGCTATGAGTTCTCCAGTGTCCTTCCAGTGACAAGGCTGCTTTGGCTGTCCCTTCGCCTTCTTTGTCTTGGCCTTCGGTTCCAGCCTAGTGCTCCACCAGTTCTGGGGGCACTTTATTCTTGGGCAAAAAGGGACCTGGGGCCAGGATTTAAAAGAGGCTCCTGTTTGTGTAGGAAGTTGCCACTACCCAAAGAGTCCATAGTCCTTCCCTGTGCAGTTTAGCGAACATGTGCTGAGCACTTAGCATCTAGCAGACACTGGGGAAAGAAAAGCTGGTTCTGCCCTTAAGGCGTGTGAAACTGTCACCGGCACCCAGACTGACTGGAGCTTGAATTTTCTGACTCTAGCAGTGCACAGGTCAGTTTTGGGCTGTCATCTGTTGTGCTGGTGCTTTGGGGGTTTGAAGCTGTAATTCTTGACCCCATTGTTCCAGAGAGGCTTGGCTTGGCCCTGGTACCCGGAATTGGAGGTGGGTTGAGTTCAGTGGAGCTAGGCAGACACAAGGCTGTTGCTATTGCTGCCGTGGGGGAGCTGATTGGGGAGTGTCCATCTCTCTTGTCTGGACCCTGCTGGAGGTTGCTCCCTAAGTGGCATTCCTACCCTCAGTCAGAATCTGCCCAAGGCCATGTGACTTGTAAGTGGGGCTGAGATTTGAACCCAGGCTAATCCCAAGCATCCTGTCACACTTGCTCTATGAGTCATGTGCAGTGGGCATCCAGGTAAAGGGGCTATTAGCCTCATGGCTGGGAGCTGCACAGCCCTCTCAGAAGGAGGCTTTGGGTGTGGACTTTGAAGGCTGAGCAGAAACTTGACTGCACAGGTTCTGCATTGTACAGTGTAGAATGGGGGGGAAGTCACTGGACTACCCTGGAAGCAGGACGGTGCCTGTGTGTTTCAGAAGTACCAGCCCTTGCCCATGTGGCCCACTTTCTCCTTTCGATCCCCTGGCTCAGGCCCAGGTGCAGGTGTTTCTCATGCATGCTTGGACTCTGCAGTGACTCCTTTACGGCTGGGGCCTTGCCTCACCTCCTGCAGTCCACCCACCACCTAGCCACTCAAACTTGTTGCTGCTAAAGCCTCCAGCAGAGCTTCCTGACCTGCAAGTTAAGGGCAGCAGAGCTGGGGCCTGGGCAGCTCTTTGGTCCCCGCACAGGACCAACAGTATCATGATTCACGAATGCCATGGTGAGAAAAAGGCAGGGTTACACTGGCTCAGCCTTCTCTCCCACAGCTGCCCACCCCTCCCGTCTCCCTGTCCTTATCTCCCGACCTCCAGACCTTCTGTGCATAAAGCAGTGGAGTATACAGCAGTGGGACCGGATGCTTTGCCGTGGCCACTGTTATCTGGCAGCCAGAGAAGGGAAGGAGCCCAGGAGGGACCTTTCATGCTCCCACCTCCCCGGCTCTTGGAGGACACAGCAAGTGCACTGAAGGTTTCTGTACAAAAACCAAAAGGAAACCAAATGCAGAGGTTTCATGTCCTCAAGCAACTGCCTGCTCGGGCACTGCCCCTGGGGCTGTGTGCTTGGTTCTAAGGCATGAATCATCATGTAGAGAGTTTCTTTCTGGCTCCAGATGGGGTCAGGTCACGGGCTTCAAGTTAACCCCTGATTGCAGGCAAAAGGCCATGTTCTAGTGCCGGCTCTGTCCCTAACTCGAAGTGTGGACCTTTCTCGAGGGTCTTTTCCAGGTGGAACATTGTGCAGCTGGGGAAGCCGCAGCCAAGACCAGGAGGCTGAAGGTCTGAGCCTGCATCCTGGCTTTGTTGCTAACTTGCTGTGGGATCCTGGGAAATCCCTCTCCCTCGATATTCCTCAGTTTCCTCGTTTGCAAAATGAGAGGGTTGGATTATCAGGGGCTCAAATTCATCCCTGAGAAGGTGGTGCAAGGAGTGGCAGAGCCTGGGCAGAGTGTGCCCACCTATAGCCATCTGTATTCCAGTCCCCAGAACACATGGGGGGACGGCCTGTGTGTGACTCTGGGCTCTGCCAAGCACAGCTGGCTGGTCTTCGGTTCTTTTCACTGTCAAGTGCTAGAGACTCACTTCCACCAAGGTCCTGTGTAGAAAAGGTTGCTGTGAAAGTACACATTGGTAAATCATGTGCATTCTTGTTTTGTCCTTGGCTAATCAAACTGGGTAGACTTGAAGGTGTCCAGGGAGGTTTAGTGACCAGCCCACGACAGGGCAAAGAGGGGGTCCTGACTCCACCCATGCACAAGAACGTTCAGGGGCCAGGTGAAGTGGAAGCCCATCCCGCAAACAGTTTGTCTGCGGCGAGAGAAGCCCTCGTCCGGTTGGCAGCAGACCTAGGAAGAGGTTTTGCCACAGACTCACGTGTCAGCAGCCAAGGCTCGCGGTTGGCCTTGACTCTGTCAGGACGGCCCAGAGCTGCCTGCTGGCCGAGCAGTCTCGGGGGGAGGGGGAGGTGGAACATCTGACCAGATCTGCTGCTCTGGGAAGCAGCCCTTTGCCCAAGAGGCCCACATTTCATGAGCTGCCCTCCCTGACCTGTGGAACTCTCCAGCATTTAATTTTTGACTAGAACAGCTGAGACTCCTCCTGCCCAATAAGCCATAGGTCACGCCTGCCCTGCATCTGAGGGAAGAGAGAAAAATCAAGTAATTGTCTTTTTAGTGGTTGAACCATTAAAAGTGAACTCCTTGTTCCCATAGAAACCTTTTTTTAAAAAATTTCCCCTTCCCTGTGCCTTTTTTTTTTTTTTAAACAGTGGTAGATTGTGCCTGTCACAGAAGGAATTAGAGGTAGCATCAAAAATCATAAGTGTGGCATTAAAAAAATCTTCCACCATTTTTCTTCTTTATACTTTACTATCAGAGTAGGGATTCGCAAACTATGGTCTGCAGGCCAAATCTGGCCCCCTGCCTCTTTTTGCGAATAAAGTTTTATTGGAATACAGCCATACCCATGCATTTGCATATTGTCTGCAGATGCTTTCACACTACAAGGGCGCAGTTGCATAGTTGAGGCAGAGAAGGACCCACAAAACCAAAAATATTTACCTTTGGCACAATACAGAAAAAAGGAAGACAGAACTGGAGAAACTAAGTAAAATGCTCTCAGCAAAAGGAAAAGGGGCTCTGTGTCTGTGCCTGTGTCTGTGCCCGTGTGTATGTGTGTGTGTGTTTAATTTGGGTGCCAGCCCTGTCCATTTGTTCAGAAAGTGTTTTTACCAAGGCAGTTGCTCTGACTTGGAACAGTGGCCTAGGATGGAGGCTCCTGAGATGCCCCCAGATCCCAGAACTGAGGTGTTGGCTTTGACCAGCTGCCACAAGCTTCCCACATTTGACTGCCCAATGCTATCCCGTGTCTGGTTCTATTCAGAAGAAATCCTGGGGGAGGCCCTGGTATTATCCCAACACCTGTGGGGCAAGGGATCACTCTAGCAGGAGTGTACCAGGGGGTCTGGGGAGGCTGGATTCAGTCTGGTGGGGCCGGCCTCCCTGTGGAGTAGGAAATATGTGCGCTTGTGTTTAGGTGTCAGCAAGTATTGAAGGTCTCCCATTCAGAATGCAGCAATCTGGAAGACTTCCTGTAGGAAGGCAGGGTCTGTATTTTCTAAACCCAGACCCAGGGCTCATGACAAGTAGAAGAGGCTCATGGTGATGACAGCAGGGGACATTTGTCGTATGTGTAAAGGCCCAGGCTTCTTTTCAAAAGGGTGACTGTGTGCCGGGGTTCACTCTGTACCTGCTTTAGAAATGGGCTGACCCGCTTGAAGCCTGGCCTGTTGGTCAGATAACAGTTATTGAGTCCTCCCAAAATGCTGGGAGCTGGGGATGGAGAGAGGGGTGAATGGGACCCTCCAGGAGGTCTCCATACAGAGGGGACATGGGTGTCCTGAGCTTCAGATCAGCGAGTTGGGACTAAGGATGCTCAGGGTGGGTGCTGAGGGAGTGGGGGCGGGGAGGGGAGGCCCAATCCAGCCTTAAGGGTGGGAGCGTGAGGGGGACAGGGGAAAGTCTGTAACCACAAAGAGAGGGGGTGTGAACCCATGGGGTGGGGGGTGAGGCCGGGGAGACCCAGCAAGCTCCTCAGTGGGGTGGGAGCCCGTGTTGGCTGGGGAGGGCAGGGGCATGGGTCCTAGAGGGAGCCCGTGCAGTTGACATTCACCTTTTATTTTTGCTCTTCTTGAGCAGTGTGTTCCATTTCTTGCAGATTATAATCCAGAGCCCCCAAGGCAAGGAAAAGCCAAGGAAGACTTGGGGCATTTACAGAAGCCCTGGGGTCATCTTGGTGTTGTCCAGCGGGACCTCGGGCTCCTGCAGAACTGCAGAACTTGGCCTAACTGAAGGACCCTCAGGGCTGCAATGGCGGAGTCACGCCCCACCCCTGCTTCCCTCTCCTGGGGGGGTTCTCCATGCCGCCAGGAGCCTTTGCGATATTTATATCCCTCCCTTTTTTAAAACTATTTTTAATCCTCTATGGTATGACATACTTAAAAGGCAGCATTCTGAGCCCTTCTGGCAGAGAACTGGGGCGGCGGGTGGGAAGGGGGCTTGGAGATGACCTGCCAAATTTGGTGGCCGCATCATCATCTTGCCCTTCCTTTACCTCTGTGTCCTTCAGTCCTGGCCCTGAAGCGTGTCTCTCGTCTAGGTAGGCCTTTCCATGCTTACTCTTCTGTGCACATCCTCCTTGTTAGCTGCTGGATCCACTGTTTTCCTGCCTCCAGCCTCTCCAGTTGCATTTCAGACCTGCAGCCTGAAGGTCTTTCTTGCCATGCCCATGCCCTATGAGACACGTCTTTGCCCTCAGAAAGAAGCCCTGCTGTGTGCTCTGGCCCCCACCTAGCCTGCCCTTCCTTGAACGAACCGGACCCCACCTGCACCCAGGTGCCTTTGTATTTCCCCCACAGGCCACACTCTTTCCCATCACTGTACCTTTGTCCACATGGTCCCTGCTGTACAGAAGGACCATGACCGTGCCCAGACCAGGCTCCATGAACCCGGCGTGTGCCCTCCTGGGCAGAGTGCACAGCCCCTGCGTCTGGACTCCCTGGGGCTTCACAGATGCCCTCTGAGACCACCCCCAATTAAACCCCTGAGTGGAGGACAGGCGTCTTTGTCCTGCCAGCCCCTAACACAGAGTAGGTCTTCAGAACTGCTGGTCCAATTGTTGTAGGCTGAAAAATGCCCCCCCCCACAAGATGTCCACATCCTAATTCCCAGAAGTGGCGAACATGTTTCCTTACTTGGTATAAGGGACTTGGCAGATGTGATTAAGTGAAGGATCTTGAGTTGAGGAGATTATCCTGGATTATCCAACTGGGCCCAACTATTCACAAGCTTCCTTATAAGAGGGAAGCAGAAGGGTTGGAGAGAGAAGAGATGTGATCGTGGAAGCAGAGTTCAGAGTGATGCCATTGCTAGAAGGGGCCAGGAGCTGAGGAATGCAGGCAGCCTCCAGAAGCCAGAAAAGGGAAGGAAAGAGGTTCTCCTCTGGAGTCTCCAGAAGGAACACAGCCTTGCCCATAACTTTGATTTTAGCCTGTAAAGCCCAATTCAGACTTCTGACCTGCAGAACTGTAAGATAATGTATTTGTGTTGTTTTAAGCCACTAAGTATGTGGTGATTTGTTATAGCAGCTGTGGGAAACTCATACACAAATGAAAAACAATTGGCTATTAAGCCTTCTTCACTTCCCTAGAAGAGGCACACCTGAGAGACATACCTGGATAACCCTTTAGGTTTCTATGCGAGTTTGGTGGAGATCAAGGTGGTGGCAGCAAGCCGGAGCTGAGCGTGCAGAGACCTGGGCTCTGGTCACAGTGTGGCCACCACCTGGCTGCAGAACCTGGGGAAGCTGTCTCACAAGGGACAGGAGAGTAAGACTTGAGGGGATGGAGAGAGGCCAGTGTGGGCTAACCAACTGTTTTACTCAGGAGGCCAGACAAAGTGGTAGCATCATGTCACTGTGGTCCCATCTATGCTCTGTGGCCCTGGCATGAAGAGGGTGATGTCATAGCATCCTCTAGGTATGTGTCCTGTTGTGCGGACTCTGGGATATAACATGCTCTGGCAGCAATAACATCTCTGTTCTAATCCTTGTGTTCTTTTGGAGTTGAGGTATATGAACCCAAGAAATGCTATTAACTCAGAGCAAGTCAAGTCCCAGTTGTTTCGGGTAAATAATCTTCTACTTCATATGGAATATCAAAGTTTGTTTAGGAAACAGAAGAACTCATTGAGATACTGGTTTATAAACAGTTGCCAACTTTTGTTTGCATTACATCATATGTTGAAAGTCTAAGGCTAGACGTACAAGTTACAGGGACTTCAATTTCCAGAGAATGGGAAAAAAATCCTAACCTGCCTCACCGTTTCAGCGTTGTTGAATGACTTCATGCTGCTGTATGTTAGCCCCCCGCCACCCTCTCCCTTCTTGGTTGAGCATATGGTTAGCTCTGCAGTCTTCACTGCTCCGGTTCCACTGTTGTCTTCATGGTAGGTTTATGAAA
Source organism: Daubentonia madagascariensis (assembly GCA_023783475.1). Lineage (NCBI taxonomy): Eukaryota > Metazoa > Chordata > Mammalia > Primates > Daubentoniidae > Daubentonia > Daubentonia madagascariensis. Next base: position 52,634,537 of record JAKFHU010000485.1, on the reverse strand, counting down.
CCAGTAGTTACCACTAATAACCACACTGCCCCTTTTTTTCCTGTTTCTACTTATTTTTATAAAGCAAGGATGACATGCAATCAGATGTTCCAATAATATTCCAAATATACAACGAAGGGGGCTGTGTAGCTGACAAAGCTCCCCTGCATGTCAGCACAGCTTCTTCCTTGTCAGGCTGACTCAGAAGTTCTGACCTGAGTTACAGAAGATGATTCGGGGTATCGTTGTTGTGATATGTATAATATACAGTACAGGGATTGTCTTTATTGGTTACAGGGCATTGAAGTTGTGATTTTGGGGAGTGTACGTGGGCTGGGGGTGGGGGTAACCAGTGCAGGACACTGTGCCAAGTCTTCCAAATAACCCCAATGGTGGGCATTATTATCTACCCCCAAAAACTAAGGCTGAGTAAGATTGTCGCGAGTGCCAGGCCATTGAGCTCCTTAGGGTAGAACCAGGAATCAGAACTAAGTCTGGGAAGACGCAGTGAGTCAAGGGCAGGGTAGTAAGAAGGGGCTGATGGGACTTGAATGTGGGGGGAGGAGGAGAGACTTGGCCAGCACTAGATCAAGGACTAGCTGGCACTGGAGAGGGCCCCTGACTTGGAACCCAGAAGGAAGACTGGAGCCCGCTGGCCCAGTTTTGTGGGTTGGGAAGTCAGCCTTGGCGGTGAGCTTTACCGTAGTAGATTCAGTGACTCAGCTGGTCTTGTTCATGGTCACTTACATACCAGCTTCCTCGAACTGTAACACAATAAAGGCTAAATTCTTGACTGATGATTCCTGAGTGGTGCTTCCCAGGGGCCGATCTGAGAGGAGTGGGGATAAGGGTCCCACCTGAAGAGGTGGAAGAGATGAATTTCTCACAGCGTTGACTTGTGGCAGAAGGGACCGGAGACAGCCACGGGGACTGTCCTCCCGTTCTCATTCTGGGTTGGGTTGTGTCATGGCGCTGGCAGGTTACCAAGCATAGCCAGCTCCATCGTGGCATTTAATTCTGACGTCACCCTCTGGGGTTGGTGTAATATCCCTGCTTTACAGACACAGATACCAAGGCCCAGAGGGGCTCAGCAGCTTTGCCCTGCCCACAACAAGTGGGTGGCAGACCCGAGGTTTCATTCCACACTCTGGTATCTCTGAGACTTACTCTGGCCTCCCAGACTTGCCAGCACTTGCTGGAGGCAGGTCTGCAAAAGCTACTCGCTCTGCTCATGTACACAAGCGTGGAGCTCTCCCTTGGAGAGCTGGTCTGGCCTTTGAGCTTGACTCTGATCTAAAACAAACCAAATGTGATGCCTTCCAAATCAAAGCCGAAGGCCTTGGGCGCCAAGAACAGGACGCTGCTCTGGGTGATGGCATGTGTTGAGTTTTGTGGGCAGGGCCATGAAGTGGCATGTGATGGCTTACCTGTGGGGGACAAAGGCTCCGCGGTGACACAGCAGAGTGGGTGAGGACAGGAGGAGGAGCGGCAGGAACCAGACAAGTGTTACCATCACAGGTTGAGATTGCCCGGGGTGGCCACTGCTGCAGTTGGATTTGCTATTAGAAATGACTTGTTTCCTGTTGGTTTGCCCGGGTAGACCAGAGCCCCGTTGGGTCGGGCACGGGGGCCTGCCCTGTCCAGTGCTGCATCCCAGCGCAGCGGGGCTCAGTCATTTTTGTTGAATGCACGAGTGTGTAATCAAGGGAGAGCGTAGACCCTGGGGTCTGGTCGAATTGAGTTTGAGCCTCTTTGCTATTGACTGACTGTGGGTAACTGTGAGCCTGACCTTGTCTTTTTGGTGAAAAGGGAAGAAAATCCCAACTTCTGGTCATTAGAACATTCAGCGAGGTCACATAGCTTCATCAGGGTCTATTTCTCCTTCCCTTGCCTTTTCTTTAAAATTTGTTTGAAAAAGATTAGTTCCCTGTTATTACCCCTTTTCCTGGAGGCCACTGCTTGCAATTTTTTTTTTAGCTGATGATTGTGGGATATTTCTCTATGTCTTTAAATAACATGCCTGTATTGCTTTGTCTTAATTTTTTGGTTCTAGGCTCCGATTTCTTACTGTGGAAGGTAAGGACATAGGTCTCCTCTTTACCTCTTTTAACCTCAAATGTTTCCTTTCCCCCACCCCCAATTTCCCAGTATATTTTCATCATGATTTTGGTAAGATCGGTCATTGGGTTTACACTGTTACTAGTAGGTCAGCGCTATTCAGGGCTTAGTTGTGTAGTGAATGATGGTCATGATGATCGCTTTTCCTTACCTGCTCTGCTTTTTGTTTCCTTTGGAGTTAAAAATTGGCTGTTGATGGTGGTGTATGTGCTTATTAATTCATCCCCAAACTCTCTGTTACTATTCTGGATATCTCCTTAAGCTGTTTGGGTGCATCAGGTAGACTCTCTGAGCTCTCTCTTCCTGAGTAAGCCGGAGTCCCCGGACCTGCTCCAGTCTGAACTTGTTGCCCTCCACACCTGGGGCCCGGCTGTCACCTGAGCTACCTGTCACGCTCACCTGTGGCTCCCCTCACTTCTCTCACGCTTCGTGCCTTCTTCTTGTGACTTTGTCCCCTCTAGGGTTGCAGTTGAGAAGTGTGAAGCCACCCTTGATCCTTCCTGTGTGGCCTGTTTTGTTCTCTCTGGAAGCTGACAGGGGCCTGTTTTTGTATCCACTGCCCTGTGACTTCAAGGTGACCTGCCTTGGTGCCAGTCTCCTTTAGTCTATTGTGCTGAGCACTTAGTGAGACCTTTCCATCTTGAAACTATCCTTCATTCCATTATGATTACTGCTCCTCGGTTTTGTCTGACCTTCTAGAACTCCTTTTATTTGGATATCAGTCCTCCTGGACCGATCCTCTAATTTTCTTATCTTTTCTATTTTCTATTCCTTTTGCTTTTTGCTCTGCTTATTGGGAGATTCCATCAATTTTATATTCCATATTTTTAGGGAATCTATCACATTTTTAATTTGTAAGAGCTCTTTCTTATTCTTTAGAAAAGCCTCTTCTGGCTCATGACTGCAGTATCTTCTACACGCTGAGGACGGTAGTGATGGCCAGGGCTGGGCTGGAGCTTTGGGAGGCAGCTCCCGCAGCGGTCACAGCAGCATGGAGCCGAGTCGCCAGGTTGGGTCCCAGCTCTGCTACTTACTGCTTTGTGACTTTGGACAAGTCATTTAGCTTATCTATTCTTCAGATACCTCACTGTGAAATAGGAAGAGTAATTCTGATACCTGCCTCAAGAGTTGTGGTGTTTGCCTGAGTTACTAGAGGTGAAGAACTTTGAGCCAGGCCCGCATGCTGGGTGTGGTGGATGTGTGTGTTCCTTCCTCTCTCTGCGTTAGCTGCATCTCTGCTGTGTTTGGTCTGGAGCTTTCATGTTAGAGACTTTTTTCTTCAGCTCTCTCATACACCTCAACTGTTTTCCCATATTTGAGAGTTGGGGACTAAAAAGCACACCGCAATCTCTAAGCACATGGGTGGAGCTTCCTGACCAGAAGCTTCTTTCGTAGGTACCTGCTGGGCTGTTTCATGGGAACCCCTATGCCGGTGTCTTTAGGTCTTTCCTCTTGGGCTGGTCAGACTCCCCATGGGCGAATCTTACAGTCCCCTGTCTGGAGTCAAGACCAGGCTGCTGGGGTGGGAAGTAGGGATCTGGGAGCTGCAAGAAGGAAGAGGGCTCAGAGTAGAGGAGGGTCCTCTGCATCCAGTATGCATAAAATCACTTAATCTGCCTGTTTCCAGTATAATTTGCATTGAGAGCTTCTCAATGTTTGTTTGTTTTGCCCTCTTTAGAGAATGAACTTCCATGCCTGTGCCTGATGGGGGAGGGACAGTCACCAGGTGGGAGACTTGGGGGAGGGGATATGCTGATCCCTCTGGTTCTTTCATCTGATCCTCTTGCTGCGTCCCTGCACCCCAACCCCATTTCCAGAGCTATCTGCCACCGCTCATTCCTGAACCTTTGGGACTTCTGGGTTGTAAACTGGCTTGGTTTTTGTCTTTCCTCGCTGCCACTTTCCTCGCTGCCATTTCTAGAGTTTGCTAAATCGGCTACCACTGGTCCTTCTTCTTGCCACCTTCAAAACTTTTGTCATTGTCTTCCCTTCTTCTGTTCTTCCCACTGTTGAGGGTTTATTTTCCACATACATAATACACACAACAGACAAAATCCCTTTCCAAGTGTCTCGGAACAGCCTGGTAGGAGGCTTGCAAGTGAGTGATCCTAGCTTTGAAGATTCATGATCTGAGGAAGCCTGCTGCCTGTGTTCCATTCCATTCTGACCGTTTTCTAGGCTGCTGCTGAATGCTGGTTACCAGGAGCAATCAGGGGAACTGCAGAGGGGGTGTTGGTCATACCTAATAGCTGTTTTCTCAGCCACACACTTTGGTTCCTCTGTGGCTGGGGCCCCAAAGCCTGGGGTCAGGGGCCCAGATGGGGTGCAGCTGCAGAGGCCAAGGGACTCCCTCCAATGAACTCACCACCGAGGTCGTCCCTAGGCCTTAAGTTGCCCATCAGGGCTAAAACTCCTCTCAGCTTGGCAGGTGGGGGGAGTTTAATTTGACACCAGGCACTAACTACCATGTACTTTTTGTTACTGCTGTTGTTCTAAAGCTGCAGCCTGTGCTGCACACGGGTGGGGAGGCACTTTGGGGGAGAAAAACCAAACCGCTAAAGGAATGGGTTGTTTATAGTTTCTGCATTGTTTGGGGTTGGAACCCTGCCTGCTTTTATAAAACCTTCCCAAGCCCAAAGCCACAGGCTATCTGGGGGAGAACTGGCTGGTGCCAAGCTTTTAAAGTTAAGCTATTCTTCATGGCGAGATTAAAGGTTATCCTGAGGGAGCCTCCGTCAGATACTGACTTTACTTGATCTTCTAGATTTTTGAGTGGGTTGGATGACCCAGAACTAGGAGCACTTTGGAAATACCCTTTGGAGATTTCAGTAAAGAAGAAGTCACTACCAGACCCTCCAGCACCACCAAAATGATACCTTTTTATCCTGCAGTTCTTATCTAGTAAACACAGCTGATCAATAAGCACAAAACCAGAGAAAGTACAGTCTGCCTGGCCTGTGGTGGAAAGAGGCGTTTGAAGCCAAGCCCAGATTTGAGTTTTAGTTCCTTCACTTTGTAGCTGCAGAACTTTAGCCAAATTATGGGTCCTTGTGATGTTTTGGTCTCCTCTATCTATTAATATAATGTGACTTGAATAATAGTAATGCCCTCCCAGGGTTTTTTGGAGGATTCAGTCAGGAATGTTAAAAATGCCCTATACTGGCAAGGGCATTTTAAAAATTTAAAGTAAAAGAAGAATTTCTTTGGTTTGGTGGTAGATACCTTGGTAGAAGCCCAACTGAAGAGGTAAATGAATCACTGACTTAGTATTTTGGGGTTGTGCTGTGTCATGTCAGATTTGGTGTCTATACTCAGGGATCATGTTGTGGAAAGCACACATCAGTAGTTGACAAGCCCTAAGTCTTCTGGTCGGAGGCCTGGAATTCTCTGGAGATGGGTGAGATTATTGGGGTTGAGTGATCCAGGAGGTGTTGGTGTAGCAGGTCCTTGTGTTAGGTGGGGACTCGAGTAGGCAGGGATTGGCAGGGGTGGCCTCCAGGTGAGTGAGGAGGTTGGTGTGAGCAGGATGCAGAGGCAGGAATGTGCTAGGGTGTTCAGGAAGGTGGCTGGTCCAGCTGGGGTGGGCAGAGGGCCTGGGGATGGGAAGTAGGGGGTCCTCATTAATAATGACATGACCTCTGGGACCTCATTTTCCCCCTGCATCCATTTCACCCTGGGGACATGGCCTAGGCTGGCTTGAAGCCAGCATTCCTCGATGTGTGAGTGGGGCAGTGGGGGCTGGGGGGAGACTCTTCTTTTTTGGAACAGGATGGTCTTCTGTGAGTAGAATGTTCCACTTGTGGCAGGAGGTTTTAACATCCTTGATTGAGTCTACAAAATACCGGTTATGTGACAATCAAAATTTCCCCCAACATTTCCACCTGGGAGTGGTACTGCCCATTTGAGATCTAGTAGGATAATATGCAAATGAAGGGGGAAGCTGTGCTTCTCCAAAGAACTAAATCCATGCTCGGACACAAAAAGGGTTGTGAGAACTATGTGTGCCCCTCCCTTAGAAGACTCTTTGATATGAAGCTCCAGCTTTGAGGCTCTTGGAAAATCAATAGTTGATGTAATAGCTGTTCTATGAATCGTGTCCATTATGACCAAATACTCTCCAGTTGTGCAAAGAATCCAACAGTGACTCGATAATGCATGACCCTTTTGGATTACTCCATGGAAAATTACTCAATGCATCAGGTGCTGATGCTGCAACTTTTATTTTTATTTTCCAAAATATTGCCTGTTTTCAAGTCAAACCAACCAGAGCCCTTCTGGTTCTTGAGTTAACTTCATGTAACAGCAACTTCCTGCAAATATTTATTGAGTGTCTGCTTGGTTCCAGGCTCTTTCATAGGCACCAGAGATATAGACTCACGGAAAAGAGACCTAGACGCTGCTCCATGGCGGGGAGTCAGTCCCCATGATCCCATTGGGATATAATGACAGCTATGACAGCAGACTGCTGGGAGAGTACCTAACCGTGGGACCCTGCATCAGGTGCCATGGAAGCCCATTCAGAGAAGATGGTGTTTTAAATTGAAATGAGAATACATGGGACTTAGCTAGATGGAAGGGGGAGGGACGTTCCGTGTAGAGGACACGGCTCCATTGCCTTGAGCTGACAAAGGTTGCATTAGACGTTGTGTCGGATCTGGAGCACCTAATATGCACAGCCCTTCCACCCTGCCTGGCTGAAGGTGGTCACGTCCTTGGAGTTGGAGGCAGAGGTCTGGACGTTCAGCAAAACAATAGCCTGGGGCTTAGGCCATTATCAGAGGGTCCAAAATGTCTGTGATTCACTTCCTTTAAAACAGGCCCAGCTCCAAAGAGTTGCTCCCAGCCACCGATAGTACACAGGTTGGCTCTGATGCCAGCCGTGGAGTTGGGGTGACTTTTGTTTTACTCATCTGTGTGCCTTGGGGTACGGCAGGGCACTGTGGTGCTAGTGCCCTGTGGTTGTGTCCTCTCCTCTCCCCAGGCCCGTCTCCCCCGTTTCTTTTTCCTGCCCCTTTTCCTGTCCCCGTCCAGACAGATCTGCCCAACAGACAGGAGGGGCACTTTCTTCAAGCGTCATTTTTCTGGGTTGAGGATGATTAAAGTGATGAAAAATGTTATGAAGCTGATAATGATGACAGTATATTCACTGTCTATATCACCACCATGTCCCTGTTTATTGAACATCTACTATGTGCCAAGAACCCTGTTATGTATTTAATATTTAATTCAAACAGCAACAGTATGAATAGGGGAGTTAGCTTCATTTTTCAGATGGGGAATTGAGGCTCAGAGAGGTTAAGTACAAAGCCCAAGGTCACACAACTAGTTGGTGGCAGGGTCAGAATTTGGCCTTGGATTTTTCTCACCCTGAAACCTGTGCTCTTTCCTCTAAGCCATACCAATCCCCCATCTAAATGGAGTCTGGCTCTGTGAGTGACAAACATGTGGCTCCTTATTCAGTCCCCGCTTTCAACCTCAGTTTCCTCTGTGTAAACTGTGGGGTTAGACCCCTGTTGTCTGTCTGTTATGGTAGGCACCAGTCACATGTGACTATGGGGGACCCGTGTCCAGTCCAGATTGAGATATGCTGTGAGTATAAAGCACACACAAAATTTGGAGACTTCATATGAAAAAAGAATGTAAAATATCTCATTAATCATTTAAAAATATTACTTGAATGATGATATTTCTTTCGATAGTGTAGTTTAAATAAAATATATCATTAAAATTAATTTCACCTGTCTCTTTTGATGTTCATTTATGGCTCACATTATATTTTGATTCAGCAAGACTAGGTTAGCCTATAATTTCTAAGGACCTTTTAATGCTGAAACTCTCAGACTACAGTGCTTTGGTTTCTCTTCTTCCTTACCCATGTGGTGTTTGAGCCCAAAACTCCCTTCTGAATTATTTGCCCTGTTTCATCCCTGTGACTCTCCACTGGGACTCCTACTCTTCACTCCCTCAAGATCCCTGACTCCATCAGAGAAGAGAAACGCACCTGTTCTATCATCACCTGTCATCTTGGACAGAGTATTTCACCTTTCTGAGTCTCACATGTTCCATCTATAAAATGGGGTGGGGAGAATATTACCCTCATCACGAGAGTCTTAAGATAACAGGATATACGTAAAGCCCCCACACCCAGTAGGAGCTCTGCACATGTTTACTCCTCTTTTCAGCATTCCATAGCTGACGTTTGTCACCCTCATGACAGGTGGCCATTGTTTTTGGTGACGCTCATTTCTTTAGCAAAGTCCATTGGTGATGACATGCCACAGAATCAAATCAGCCACCTTTATTGATCCAGCTGGCACCAGCCACATCAGATCAGGGGTGCCGTTCTGCCCTGTGCCCCGGGAGGCAGGCATAGAGATTGAAGGAGGGTGTGGACTGGAGGCTTAGATTTGACTTTGTACACCTGGTGCAGGGAAATCAGAAGCCTCTGAGTAAATGGGTCAAGTATTTGCCTAGAACCTACTCTCTGCTGGCCATAGATGCCCCACTGGTCCATCACTTCAGGCCTCGAGTGGGCTCAGATCTGGAAACTGCAAGGGGAGAGTTAAAATGGTGATTGAGGTGCTGGTGGGAGCAGAGGGCAAAGGCGGGAGGGAGGACAGGGAGGCCACTGCCCCCAAAGAGTGTTCTGTCTTAAAACAGAGTCCTCGTGTGTGACAGATTGCATGGAGAAGCCAACCGTGGATTTGAGGGCTAGTCCCCTGGCCTCCTGGGCCTGTTCCTCCTCTGTGCTTGCTGGAAAACGCTGCCTGCCTTGTTACTAACGCACGTGAAGCACTTGGCACGGTGTAATCCGCAAGGTTCTCCACTTGCTTAATCATCTGTGGCGATTACTGTTTCTGTTTTTATATGGTTATAAAAGTCACATAACTGCATTTTTGGGCCACCACCCCAACGCAGCTGCCGCTGTTCCTCTTGTAGTGTCCCTTCTGGTCTTTTTTCACGTGAGCCCATGCTTCACGCTTGTATTTGTTTCCCGTTTGAGTCCTGCTATTTACTTTGCCAGGTGATGCCTCATCCAGTGCCTTCTTCCATGTTGTTGGGGGACCCTCCCTGGCCATGGGCAGGGTGAGGCCCCCTGTGCCCTTGGCATTGTGTCTCAGCTCTTGCCACTTCATTGTCACACTGCCATGACTTGTCCAGCTCCCTCACCAGGTGGGAGCCCTTTGCGGGTAGGATCTGGTCTCAGCCGCCTCTGTGGGCCTGGCCCGGAGCTGGTCCAGCAGTGCCCATCGAGTGGCCATAGCACACCCCACCGAGCGTGCAGGTCGGAGCTTTCTGAGCCATCCCCCTAGGGGAAGGTGTGAGGCTGCTTTCCAAATATAGCTGCCTGAGAGAGCATCTCACTGTTTAGCCATCTCAACATTGGGGTGAAATTTTCTTAGGATAGGTTCCCAGAAAAACAGTGACTAGGCCAGACATTTTATAGCTCTTACGGTGAGCTTACACTTGGGGCTGCCATTCCCTTACTTCTGGGGAGGGTTGCTGGGTCTCCCAAACTCCCTTCACTTGGCACTTACGCAGGAAACAAAGAAAAAAGGACTATTGAGCCATTTCTCATAGGAGCAGGTGGAGGCGAGAATGAAGATGATATAGAACATGACCAAAGCTCGGGCCTTTCCCAGCCCTCTCCCCCCGGCACAGGTCTCAGGGACATGACTTTACGGCTGCCTGAGGAAAGCCATGCGCAGATGCAAAGGAGGCCCCAGGGTGGCCCAAGTAGGTGCGGCCCATGGGTCAGCTTCCTGAGGCAGGGGCCTGTAGGGAAAGGCCGCATGTTTGCTCTGTCCACATGCTGCCCCTGCTGCCCTCCTTTGCAAAAAAGTGAGTGCTCACCTGTTACGGGTCCTCCTGGTTTACACTTGGGCCAGTCTCTAGGCCAAGATTGACTTAACCTGGGTGGAAAGCTTCTTTCTTCCTTATAAAGGTTGTGTGGTTGTGGGGGTGCTGGTAAGTGGGGGGGTCACATTCCTGTCACGGAAGTTACCATCTCTTTGCACACTGACCCCCTCCTCTCTGGGGTCCCCTGGCCAGCAGTTGTCTATATGGGGGGGTGTGAGTTTTATTCCCAATAGCCAAAAACTGGGCAGAGTCCAAATGTCCCTCAGCTGGGGAATGGCTAAACAGATTGTGGTACATCCATACCATGGAACACTGCTCAGTGATGAGGTGGGAAGAGCTGCTAATACACACAACACGGATGAATCTCAAAAACATTATGCTACATAAGTGAAGCCAGATTCTAAAGGCTCTGCAGACCATATGGTTCCATGTATATGACATTCTAGAAAAGGCAAAATTATCAGGACAAAAAATGGACCCATGGTTGTCAGGGGCGGGGAGTGAGGGAAGGGCATTGGCTGCAATGGGGTGGTGGTTACATGATTTTGTCAAAACTCACAGAACTGTACACAAGAAAGGGTGGAAGTTACTGTACGTAAATTATCCCTCAATAAATCTGCCTTTAAAGAGAGAGAAAGACCACTAATGAGCTGGGAATCTCCTTGTCACAGTTTTTTTCCATGATGCTGCTATGTCCATTTAAACAGGACTGCACAAAAGTAGCCGTTTTTGGTTCTGTGACCAATGATATAAGTAAGCACTTTCTAAACTGACATTTGAAATTCCTTCCTCAGAAAAACCACAGGAACTCTGCTGAGCCCTGGGCATAGACTTACTTTGTAAATGAGACTTTACAGACTTCTTTCAAGCCTAGTAAAGTGACACCTGCGGAGAGAGCTTTCACTCCAGCCCCGAGCAGGCACCGAGCCCAGAGCCCTCCCTGGGAAAACACTAGCTGGCATTTCTTTGCTCTCTCCACCTCCAGGAGAATGTTTTCTCTCATCACTGATGATGAGAAAATGAGATTTAAGAGCATGGGCCCTGGAGTCAGACAGACAGACCTGGGGGTGACTCCTGATCAGTTTCAATTAGATTTGGCTGTGAGTTATAGAAAACTCAAAATAACAGTGTCATAAACAGAAATGCATTTCTGTGCAAGCAATCCAAAGCTAGGATGGCAGCTGTGCACACAGCATCTGCAGGGACCCAGGCTCCCTCTAGCTTGTCACACTGCCATCCCCTGGTTTAGCTCTTGCCCTCATAGTCCAAAATGGATGCTAGAGCTCCAGCCATTACATTAAGTGTTTCAGGCAGCATGATGAAGGGACAATAGAAAAGGGTTAAGGGCTAATGCCAGCTCTCTGTTAATGGATGTTTAAAGAAACTGCCTCATAGCATTTCTTTTTATGTCTTATTAGCCAACACTTAGTCACTTGGTTGTGATTAACTACAAGGGAGGCTGAGAAACAGAGTCTGTGGTGCCCACCTGAGAATAAGAGGTTCTGCTTCTATGGAGGAAAGAGAGAATGGCTATTTGGGGTGGAGGAGGTGGAGGAGGCAACCAATAATCTCTACTACAACTTTCAGGTTTTCCATGTTTTTACAGTGGGACCTTCGACTAGTCTCTGATCTCTTTATGTCTTAGTTTCCCCATCTGGAAAGTGAGCACAAGAACTCCTTCCTCTCTGGCTTGATATGGAAATTAAATGAGATAACGTATACATAATCCTGGGGACACTTGGTACATGGTGACTGTTTTTATTACTTCTGCTGTGTTTTCTATAACGGTCTCTGGCTATTAGTGTCCTGGCTGAGTGGGCACCACAGAGAACATCATGAAGGGAGGAGATACCCAAGATCCAGCCTGCAGCCCTGTTCACTCAGCCACTAACTCTGCACTAGGCCCTCACGGCAGAGCTGCCACTGTGCTGCCGTGGCCACTAGCTGTGCCCTGTAGTGGGCAGTGGGCTCAGCGCCTTTCTTTGCTGTCTAATGATGGTGTCATTGTCCCTGTTTGGTGCAAGGTGTTGCCTGAAGCACCAAGAGGATAAGGGACTTGCCCAAGGTCACACAGCCAGTGAGAGGAGGATGCCCAGGCAGGGAGGGTCAGGCCTGTGCCCCACCTCAGTGTGCCCCAGATGCCCATGGCTTTGTGCAGGGACAGAGCTGTGTGTACGTTAGGGCAGGACAGCGGTAGGCAGAGGGGGTACACTCCTAGGGAATGGTCTAGGCGAGGTCATGATGATTTATTGTATCCTCCATCAGAACTGTTGGTCTTCAGAATAATTACTGCGTTTGGGGAATTGTTGTTAGCAACGCGTTTGCAGGGCGATGTGGATCCCAGCTCTGCTGCTTGCCAACTGTGTGGCCTCTCTGAGCTTACATTTTGTTTTAGTCCCATATCGTGGGCCTGATGCCAGGCCTGGTTGCAAGGACTGGACAGACCTGCTCATAAGGTGCCTGGAACCTACTTGCAGCCTCCCTCCCAGGCTCTGTGGCCTCCTGGGCACACAGGCTGGGGATCTGCTCTGCAGATGACTCTGTAGATGTCAGGACCCACAGTGCCTTGTCCCTTGGGTCCAGAGCAAGAGCCTCATCCTGCCACTGACCAGGCCACTGGGCCCAGGTGGCCAGTGTGAGAGGCCCTCAGCCAGGTCCCCAGGCTCCTCATTGTCACATCTGATTGCTGTCAGTGCCTTTTCTCTGCCATTCCCCACACCATGAGAGGGGAGGGGAACAGTGTGCCACATTCAGAAGCCCCTGGGCAGCCCCTAGGCTGCTGAGAGCAGCTCTCACCACATGTGGTAGACTGGTGGGTATCTGGTATTTGCCTCTTTTCACTTATGTGTATTTCCTAATTTTTCTACAAACAATATGTTGATTTTTTACTAATAAGAAAAACAAAGGTTTTTCAAAAATGGACTTCCAGCATTCTGCCTGGTCCTGCGTTCCCCAGAGACACATTCATCCAACTAGAGCTTCTAGTTTCCATTTGAACCTCCTAGATGGAAACGGGATTTAATAAAACTCACGAGTAATTTGCATTACAAAAGGAGTATTGTCTTTACATTACTCTGCTTTCAGAATTCCTTGTTTGACAGAGGCTGCCAAAGAAGCCTGAATGTTAGTCAGCCAGAGGCTTGAGCTACGCACTCTGTGCCATCTTCAGCAGATCACCTTCCCTTCCCTGGGCCTGTTTTTTAATCCCTAAAATGAATGGGATGGACTTTGCTGCCTGTCCTAATCGATTGCTGTCACTGCCCAGGTGAGGATCCGAGGCCAAGTGTGGGCTCAGAGGGAAGGTGTGCTGGGTCCCTCAGCAGCATCTGCCATGGTGCTGGGTTGGGAGCATTTCACGTGAGTGAGGTGTTTACTGTCCAAGGACTAGAGTATCTGGAAAGTCTTTTTGACAGTCTACAGCTCTGTGAACTGTACCCAGGGCCTGCTCCCTCATTTGTGGAGTCCAGTGCACAGTGAAAATGTGGAGCCCTGGTTGAGGGTGTGGAAGTCAACCTCTCCTTCCCAGGAGCTTACTGCCCCCACCCCTCAGACAGGAGTTCCTGGGGGCCAAGGATGGCCTGGGCCATGCTTCCTGCTTGCTGAGCCCTCAGGTGCCTGAGCCACCAGCCTCCTGGCCCCAGACTCTGTGACACCCCACCCCTCCACCCCATCCTCCCTACACTGTTGGGCCCCTGCACACCCCTGGGCCCAACTGTCCTTGTTCGCCCAACTGCTCATCCACTGGCCCTCTGCCTCATGATCCCTGACCATGAGCCCATCTGCCAAGAGGATGATCATTCTAGGACTTGAACTTTGGCAGCTCCGTGAGGAGGTTGGATTCAGTGACTGTGACCCACCTGCACAAGAGCTGGACAAGGGCCCTAGTTCAGGCTTTTCAAAACTGCTACCTCCTAGCAGTGGGGGACAGGGTGGCAGGCCTGACAGGGCTTGACGGTCATGTGGGCCCCATGTGCCTGCACTCCCTCCCTTCCAGCGTGAGATGACGCAGCACAAAGGTCCTCACCAGATGCTGTGCCATGCTTTTGGATTTCCCAGCCACTAGAACCATGAGCCCAATACATTTCTGTTCATTATAAATCATCCAGTCTGTGGTATTCCATTATAGCAGCATAAAACAGACTAAGACGACAGATTTTCCCCTAGAATCTCCTAAAGAAGTGGAACCTTAGCCCAGGGAAACTCTTTCTGGCTTCTGGCTTCCAGAGCTACAAGATAAATTTGTGTTGTTTTAAGCCATCATGTTTGTGGTAATTTGTTACAGCAACAAGTGGAAACTGATGTGGGAAGCTATTTGTGGTTGGGGAAGCCTCTCTGAGGAGATGAACAATGAAAAGTAGAAGCTATGCAAAGATTTGAATGAAAAGCACTTTGGTCAGAGGAAACAGCAAGTGCAAAGGTCCTGAAGTAGGGCTGCACTTGACTTGTCTGTGGGTCACTCTTCTGTCATTGACCAGCTGTCACTTTAAGTGACCTGGTCCTTTAGTCAACACGAGCACACTGACCTTTGTCCCAGCAGGCCTCTCCTGCCCCCTTGTCTTTGCTTATGTTTTTCCTTTTGCCCCAGGTACTCTTTCAGCCCAGAAAACTCCTATGCATCCACAGAGGCCTAGCCTAGGGGCACGTCTTCTGAGTCCTCTCCTAACACCACTCCATGCAGAGTAACAGGTTTTCCCCATGCTGTTCTCAGCTTGGGTCATACTTATCTCGTGGGCAACAGCCACTTGTTCACTTGTTCAAAGGCTGCCTCTAAGTCACTCCTCTATCTTTACCACTTGGCACAATGCCTGACATGCAGGAGGTGAAACGTTTGTTGAGTGAGTGATAGCTCTGATCTCATAACCAATTGCTCTGAAGTCTCCTTTCCCAGCTACCAACCTTTCAGATTTGACTGAACTAACCAGCTTGTGAACATTGCAGCCTGAACACATTTTACCCAGAAGCAGTGTCCTCCACCCTGTAATCATGACCAAAAATGCATTGAGCTTATCATAGGGCTTTATCAGTTGGGAGCCCAGCAGGAGACTCAAAGGGGTGAGTCCGGAGGGTTTGATGAAGGGGCTATTTACGGAGGCAAGGGCTGGAGAAGGACATGCACAAGGAGTGATACAGCACCCAGGGACTGCCAGCAGCGGGGAACTGTTACTACCTCCAGGCTGATAGGCAAGAAGAGGGAGCGGAGTTAGAGGAGGCCCACAAAGCCATAGCCTGGTGAGGGGTCCCCCAGCAGGACCTGTGGGCCCCAGGTGGAGGCATGCGGCCCCAGGCCAAATGACAGCTGGGGAGCAGGAGGTGAAGGGTAGGAGGCAACGGGCAGAATAAATGATCTGACCCCCTCCACCCCACATTGTCCTGCCGACACCTCCCATTGGCCAGAGGACAAGGGGGCCCAGGGACACAGCCTGTAGAGATTAACCTCCCAGATGCAGGGCAGGCGGGGAAAGATGGGGGATGAGGTGGGGGAGGGGTGTGCAAAGGAGGCTTATCCTAGTCCTCAACACCGCACTTGGAAATAAGTGTCTTTTTCTACAAGTTAGAGGCCAGGAAGTAACTTGCCCAAGATCATGCACTAGGAAGGGACAGGCAAGGGATGGGGCACTGGAATGGGGACACAGCTCTATCTCCAGGGCCTTTCTGCTCTACAGGAGCCTTCTCCCCAGGTGCTGCGGGGCTTGGGTCAACCCTGAGCACCAGCTGAGTGCGAGGCCTGCCATGAGCCTGCTAGCCTGCGGGACAAGCATGGGCCAGCCCCCAGCCGTTCTCCTTCCAGGGGTGCCCCGGGGTTTTGTCTCCCTGGAGCCTAGGCTTCTCCTCCATTGCAACCATCTTAGTGTGTAATCCTACCATTGCAATTTCTTGCTTAAAGCCTATCTCCTCACATGAGCAGGGTCATGCATGTGGCTCATCACTGTAGCCTAGTTCAGTGCCTGGCGCTTAGTAGGTGCTTAGCAAATACTGCTAGAAACACGGATGATTCTAGCCACTCCCACCATCCTTTGGCAGCCCAGCCATGCTCTCCTGGCTGTTTGGGGTGGGGACAGGGCGGCCCTCCAGCCAGACCTCTTCCCTGCTGCCTCCTCCTGGGAGCCACCCCCAGCCAGGCAGTGGGGCTGGCACCTTCCCACACTGCCTCCTTCCTTACCTTGGGGAACAACTCCAGGCCTAGTTCCTAGAGGCTGCAGGTTTTGTCGGATGGTCCTGAGACCCCATGAAGGGAAGGAGCCTGGATCCTGTTCTCAGCCCTGCGGGGGCAGCTCAGCTAAGGGATCAGGGGATCAGGCGTTGCCTCGGATTTATTTTTTCATTTCATAAACCAGAGATGGCCACGTGGTGGGCAGGGCAACCTCGTGTCCTGAACCAGTGCTGGGGTTTGTGCAGCTTCCTCCTGCCTGCTGGCTCAGGTGCTCACAGCCCATTCTCCTGGCCTTGGATCCAGAGGAAATGACGATGAAGACCGGAGCCTGGAAGACTGCCCAGGGGGACTTCAAGATACATATACTTTTTTGATTTAAGAATAAATCAGAGAAAACTTGAAAAATAGGGAAAAAATAGGAAGGGAGGGAGGGAGAAAGGAAGGAAGGAAGGAGGGAAGGAAGGAAGGAAGGAAATCTTCAATCCCCGACATAATTAGTGTCATTTTTACTTTTTTTGTTTCTAACCGTCTCCCATAATACATTCACGTTTGTCCTCATGGCCGTGAAAGGCTGTGTGCAAGATTCCATTCTGCTTTGTGACACTCAGCTGCTTCTTTTTCCTGCTTCTTGGTTGCGTCCGGATGGTCACGCTCATGGCTGCTTGAGTGTGCCGGGGCTGAGTGAGCCGTGTCCTTGCAGGAGCAGACCCAGGGCCTCCTGCCCCGTCCGCACCGGGCACCCCGTGCTCTCACAGGTCTGCCTTTCGGAGCTTTGTCTCGCCCTCCCTGAGCTGGTCTGTGTTAATCCTTGCTGATTTCTCTCCAGCTCCCAGAAAATCCTGGCTCCTGGAAAAGCTGGTGTTTTTAGTGGGACAAGCACAATGATCCCTACCCTTCCCTGCCATCAGCCTGGGAATCTGGAGAGCAGGTGAAGTCAGAGGGCACCCTCCGCCCCCTGGGAGTGTGCAATGGGAGCACTGGTCTCAGGCTTTCAATGTGCAGCTATTTAAAGTCAAGGACATTGTCTTAGAGGAAGGAAAAAATCAATATGTAAGAGAGTAAGGCTTTTACTTACACCTCCTGGAGGGCCAAGAAGCCTGTGACCCAAGGAGCAGGACTTGGGGGTGGGGGAGTCTTTGGAGGGCAGATCTCTCATTACTGGTGTTTGTTTGTGTTGTTGTTATTTTAAACCATTCTAGGGCAGGTTATGAAATCTCTGGAGACTTTTAAAAATAGCATAGTTTCTGATTTTAAAAGTAGTACATGTCCACTGTATAAAGTATGGAAAAATACCAAAAACATAAAGAAGAAAATAAAAATCATCCCACATGGCACTACCCAGAAATGACTACCATTAACATTTTGATGCATTTTCTTTTTAGGCTTTTTCCCGGTTAATGTGTCTAGAGCTTTAACATAAATGGTGCAGAGGGTGTTACGGGCATGTAGTTACGTAGAGCTGACCAGCCAGGTGGTCTTGAGCTAGCTGCTTAATTCTCCCCATGCCTCAGTCCCCTCATCTGTGAAATGGGCCTAAAGTGGGGTCTTCATCTCAGGCTTGCAGCAAAGCTAAACGAGTTCACATAAATACATGTCAAGCCCTAGCACAGTGCCAGGAACACAGTAAGTGCTCAATAAATGCTTGTCATTGCCATTAGCATTTTCAGGTGAGCCTATATTTTAGATCCTACTTTTTTCACTTTGTATTATGACCTCAGAATTTCCCGTTTTAAATGTTGGGTACACGTCATTTGGGGGGCCACATGAGCCTTTTTTCCTGTGGTCGATTTAACTGCTATTGGCCATTCAGGTGTCCTCCAGTTTGTCATCCTTTTTTGGTGCATCCTGCTGTGATGAACCTCCTTGCACATTCCTTCTTGTCCCCATTTCTGGTGATCTTTCAGGACAAATACCTAGATGTAGAACTATTGGGTCACAGGCTGTGGGAATTTATTTCTGGGGCTCTGGATAATGTGTGGCTGGCTTGCTTTCCAGGAGGGTGACAGAGCTTCACATTCCCAGGAGGCTTGCTAGCCGGCCCGGCCCCGCCCTTCCCCAGCACTCAGGTTGGGTTGATGTTTGTTTGCAGAAGTGATAATCCCCAGCCAAGCCTGCAACCAGGACCTCCTGGGGATGAGAGGCAGCCCTTGTGGCCAATGACATTTCCAGGGAGGACGTGGCTGTCTGGGTTCTTTTGGCACAGGCAGCTTGCAGTCCCAGTTAATAGTCAGCTCTGAGAAGAGCAGGAGCTGTAGCTACGAGTGGGTGGAAGAATCTGTTTACCAAGCCGTCGCTAGGCTGCTGAGCTCCCATTTAACACAAGCTGCAGCAGGTGGTTTCCTGGATGGCGGAGCCAAGCCCCAGACAGACAGGAAGCATCACACCTGTGCTCAGCTCAGGGGTGAATGTTGTCATCAGTAACCAGGGACATTGTCACAGCCCAGTTCTGCTCTGGCCAGCTAAAGATTTTTCCAAGGTGGCTTCATTTTTAATTGTTCTTGTTCTTTGGGGGAAAAAGAAATTAAGAATTCAACAGAAGAGCTTAGTTAGGTCTGAGCCTTGCAGGTGCCTAGGAGGATGTTAATAATGATGACAACAGTATTGGTCAGAGTGCTGGGTCCTTTCAAACATGTTTTCATGTAATCTCTACCACAACCACAGGAGTTCATGCCCTTAGTATTCTTGGTTTCTCTGCATTGGTATACCTGTGCTGCTGCCCTTCATAGCACCAGCATCAACTGAGCACCTACTGCATGGCAGAGTGCTAGGTTAGGGCTGGGACAAGGCTGCTTTGACATTCAATAGCTCACAGCATCATAGGGAGGTGTATGGGTTTCCTATGGCTGCTGTAACAAATTAATACCACAAAGTTAGTGCTTTCCAACAACACAAATATATTACCTTACAGTTCTGGTGGTCAGAAATCTGATGCAATCTCACTGGGCTAAAATCAAGGTGCTGGCAGGGCTACATTCCTTCTGGAGGCTCCAGGAGGGATTCTGTTTCCTTGCCTTGTTTAGTTTCTAGAGGGCCCTTGTATTCCTTGGCTTGTGACTCCTGCCTACACCTTCAAAGTCAGTGGCATCTCATCCTCTGTCTCTGACTCTGTTTTTAACAGCCTCTTCTCTTCTGTCTTCTGGGTCTAATCTCCCGCTGCCCTGTTCTTATAAAGACCCTTCTGATTACATTTAATGGGTTCACCCTGAGAATCCAGGAAAATCTCTCCATCTCAAGATCCTTAATCACATCTGCAAAATCCCTTTTGCCACATAAAGGTAGCATTCACAGATTCCAGGGATTAGGACCTGGACATCTTTCAGGGAGCTGTGAAGTGTGGCAGGGTCATAAAGCACCATTAACTGAGAGATAACAGGGAACTGGGCTGACACTGGTGTCATGGTGAGGGCTAAGCACTATAATCCGTTATACCTGGGAGGCTTTGCCACCTGTAAGACTCTACAGATGTTAAGGAGAAATAGCCATGCATTGGAGGCAATTTATCTTTAATGTGAGGATTAGGGAGCTTTTCTTTTTTGAAGTTACATTATTTTGAAGATATAATCTCTGTAAGACATCCCCCAAAGAATGGAAACTTTGCCTTGAAATTTTACACACTTCAGCTATTGTGTTTCCTTCTCCCATGCCTGCAAACCTTTCTTAGATGGGGGTTGCCTGCGAGGATGGTAACCCCTGGCATGGCAGCTTGACAAGCTGGCCCCTGAGCAAGAGAACCATGGAAAATGGGGCCAAGGCAGCTGGCGGGACTTTTGGCCTAATGCGGTCTTAACAGGGCTGGCTGGTTCAGAGGATGGGAATTGGGCATAATAGGGACAGAGGGAACAGCAGCACAGAGGACTGGGCTGGTGGCAGAAGTGGCAATGTTGGAATGGGGTAGGAGGCTTGGTACGGGAGCAGCAGGGGATTATTCCAGTCTTGCCTGACTGCTGCTTTTTCCTGGTTTGAAGCCGTCAATGGCTCACCTTTGTCTTCATCATGAGCCCCAACTTTTCCTATTATAGCATTTTAAAATATTGAGGTGTAATATACATACAGTAAGTGTACTAATCACAAGGATATAGCTCAACAGATTTTTTATTGAGTGTAATTTACATCCAGTGAGATGTGCAAAGTGCCCTGACCTTAGGCGCTGGGCTTGGGGGATTTTGACATGTGCACACACCCACGGAACCGCCACCCGGGTGCAGACAGAGGCACTGCTGGAACCTCAGCAGCTCTCGCCTGCCCCTTCCCAGTAAATACCCTCCTCCACAGTAACCCCTGTTCTGATGCCTGTCACTGTGCTGAGTGTTGCTTGTTCTGGAACTTCATATGAATGGAATCCTGCAGTTTGGATTCTTTTGTGTCTTGGCTTCTTTTGCTTGATAGAATGTCTATGAGATCCATACAGGTTGTGAGGAGTCTCTGCTTTTTCACTGCTGTGTAGTATTCCTTTGTTTGTCTGTACCATATCTGTTCTCCTGTCAATGGACAATTGGATTATTTCCAGTTGGGGCTATTACCAATAGTGCTATTAAGAACACTCTTGGGCATGTCTTTTGGTGGACGTAGCACTTGTTTCTTCTGGCTTATACTTAGGGGTGGAATTGCTGAATCAAAGGGTTGGCATGTTTTATTTTTTGTGGATGCCACCAAACAGTTTTCCAAAGTGGTACCGATTTATACTTTTGCTTATTATTTATACTTTTGCCTTAGAATACAGGGCTTCTCTGGGGGACACCACTCTGATGGTGTTGACATCATATGGGGTTTAGAGGCAGAAGACCTGGGTCCCTTCAAGATCTTAGACAAGTTACTCTACCTTCATTATTCTGGTTTTTCTGCTGCAAAATGGGCATAAAACCTGCCCTAAGTCAGATTCACTGGAAGGGCCCATGAACTAATGGACAGGAAACGCTTTGTCAGCTGGTAGGGGATGCTTCAGTGTGCACCAAGAATCTTGATGTGTGGTGATTGTGGGTTGGTTGAGAGGGTGGAGAAGGAAGTGCAGGGAGCTGGCTCGGAGCTTCCAGAAACACAGGCACATGTGGAGAGAGGCTGGTGACCTTGGATAGCAGTTGCAAGCCGCAGGAGCCCAAGAAAGACCCGGAATCCCAGGGTTTCTCCTCTGGGTGCTCGAGCATTGTCTGGGCTTTATGGAAGTCTTGCAATGCTAAACCACTGAAGCAGCGGTTCTCGATGTGTGGTTCCCAACCCCGCAGCACCAGCATCACCTGGGATCTTGTTGCAATTGCACATTCTCAGGCCCCCCCAGAGTACGGCATCAACAACTCTGGGATGTGGGGCCCAGCGATCTGAGTGTTAACAAGCCTCCCGGTGATTCTGATGTGTGTTCAAATTTGACAACCACTGCACTGTAGGAAGGGGTTCACTCTCAGACCCTCCTCGCTCCCTCTCTCAGGCAGTGACAAATATGGATCTAGCTGCTGCCTGCTGACAGCATCTGACACTCCAGAGATGCCTGAGCATTACGCCTGTACTGAGAAGGGCAGACAGGTTGAGGCAGGCCCTGTGCACCTGGCTCTTTGGTTTGTGCAATGCACACAGCTTCCATGGAGGCTGATCACGGGGCTGGGCTTGGGGGTGATGGGACACTTCCCATCAGACAGCGGGTTTGTGCGCAGAGAGGGCTGGTGTGGGTGGGGAGGTTTTTATTTATTTGTATAGACATAGACTTCAATGCTCAAATCCATAGGATTTCCCTGGCTTGCAAAGCTAACCCATTAGAATTGCCTCTCCCTTCCTGTGCAAATTCCCAGGAGGGGAGCATGGGAAGGTCATAGGGGCCCTCTAGGCAAGGCTGGGATTCCAGGAAAGGTGATGGCAGCAAAGTGCGGGAGACCTGGGGAGGTGGCATGACCTGGGAGTTGGCTTAAGTATAGCTGGTGGCCTTTTTTTGTTGTTCATTTTCCCTTCCACCTTGCACAGTGAGCGTCTGTCTTGCAAAGTCACATCAAATTTTCTGTGGGGTCACATGGGAGCAGAGGCTGGTGCATGCAGGCGTTGAATGAGACCCTAATAATCCCTGAACGATCTGCAGTGACACATACGCTCTCTCTTCTGGGCCTTTGAACTGCTGTTCTCTCTGCCTCCCTCTCCAGACTCTCTGTCTTCATGTGTTTAACTCCTATTAATTTAATTTAATTTAATTTAATTTATTTATTTTTTTGGAAAAGCAACATTTTTATTTCAGGTAAAACCTTTTATTAACTGAGCTGAAATTCATATAACATAAAATTAACCATTTTGAAGTGTGCAATTCAGTGCCATTTAGTATATTTACAGTGTGCAACCATAACCACTCTCTAGTTCCCAAACATTTTCATCA